>OY288254.1:46595439-48995439 GCA_958450325.1 Agrostemma githago | reverse complement strand
TATACTTCTCTTCCTCTCCCTAATCTCTAGTTAGATTTAATCTCGTTCTAGATTTAATTTAGTTGTTGTTTTCCTTAGGCATGTTTTAGTTGTTTTCTCCTTAGTTATTGTTTCATTAGTTTCCATTATGTATTTTGAGTAGATATCTTGTTAAGGGGTTAAGGGAGGAAGATCTTGGGTAATTTGAATTGAGGGATGTTGGTGGGTTGTTTGCTTGTTGATTTATCAAGTTTGAGTTTTTGTGTCTTTGTTGACTTAGAGCGTACGGCTAAGTCGACCTCGACTCACTCCTATCAATATGAGGAAACTCGGGGTAGGAGTTACCTTGACTTGAGACTTACCCTTTCGCCGCGAAAGCGGGTATAGGTGGGTTGGGTGAAGAAACCGAAAGGTGACATTCTCCCTTATCGACGTTGTGACTAAAACTCGATTCCGAGACTCATAGAACCCGATTTCCGATTCCCGACTCCCCCTAACACCTTTTCCTTATTAGATTATCTTTTCGTAGTTTATAGCTTTTTAGTATAGACTAGTGTAGACTTAACCCAAAACAACCCCAAAAACAGACCCCGAACGCCCAAACGTGCTTAGACTCTGACTCGACCGACTTTACCTAGACCGTCCCTGAGGATCGATCTCGACTTACCGCTACTACGTAGTTAGTTTGTCGTGTTTATAAATTTTGTTTGATCGTGTTAGATAGGCGAGAATCTGACGCGCATCAAAATGGCGCCGTTGCCGGGGACGACGATTAGTTAGTTGAGTTTTAGTCTTTTCGTGTTTGGTTATTGTTCTCTCTCTACCCTAGTGCCACTTGGTGCTAGGAGACTCGCTTTCTATTTGAGTGTGTTTACCAGGAATAGGTTATCAACTTTTCGGTTCGATCCAGAGCCAAAGATGGCATTTCAAGCCTTGAGATTCCCGATAAATATCTCAACTAGAGTGATTCCACATCCGTACCTCACACCACCATCCATACATACTATCCTTCCATCCCCTCCAAATCCATCCATATCACCAACATCCACACCACTTACACCTTTCATTCCACAAAATTCACCTTCTACAACTCCTCTCATCACTCCAAATCCACAAGAAACACCATCTCCACAAGAAATTTCTCCAACCCATTCACCTCCCAAATCACCTCCATCACCAAAAATCCTTCAAAAAGCAAACATGACAACTCTTGATTCTGTGGACATGACATAGGTCCACCCCGACGCGGCCACGCGCGGGTTTGGGTAGGCGAATGAATCTACATATGAGAATGGATCGAATTGAAATTTAAGTCGAAGTGGAGTCGCCACCGAATTTTGTGGTTATTCGGAACCATTCGAGCCCACTCTATGTCGTAGTGGGCCGTATACAAAATACGGCCCATTTCCGATGTCAGAGTTTATTGGGCTCGTCCCTTTGCGTTTGATACCGATACCGACGTTATCGGATATCGTGTATTGAATGACTCTCGTGCGCCAACGGTTTCGGGCAACCGGAAACCGAGGTTCTGAGTAAGGGGTGAGGGTACGTGTTGGGAAGCCCACAAAGGACACCCAACCCCGCCCGCACTAGCGGCCTCTACTAAGATCTCGAGTGACTTTCCTTCTAATACGCGCGTTAGTTAGACGATGAAAAATGCTTATGCAAACGTTGTTTTCCTAAGCATGTGAGAAATTGAAAAGAGGGTTTCTATGTCAATTTAATGCAATTAATTCTACGTCGAACTTGAATTTTAGCATGCGGGTTCATTTAGTACGATAAAATAAACGACAAAAATTGGCAAAGGAAACAACAAACGGTTAGTAACGATATAACGAATAATAACAGTTTGTGCAAATATTGAATTGAATTGAATGATGTAGACAAGGTGATGCATGGTTTGAAAAGATAGTAATACACGTGATTAATTAGACACGTGTTGACCTAAGTCATGAAAAGATATGAACGAGACTCGAATAACTTGTAGGACTCACGGTTTGACGCGGTAAAGGGGCCACTCGACCGAGTCATTGAGGGACTCGACCGAGTGGACCTCTGAAAAAGGGTTCTGTCCAGATTTCATGACCCTACTCGACCGAGTTACTGACCAACTCGGCCGAGTACGTCGCCACTCAATCGAGTCATTGTGAGACTCGACCGAATGGAGGTCGGAAAACGCATTCTGCTCGGTTTTTGTGATGTCACTCGATCGAGTGGCCGAGGCACTCGGTCGAGTGACACCTATACGAACCAGGTTCGCTTGCAATTTTATTATTTGATTTTGAAATTGCTTTTGATTTTTTGATAGTTCGACAATTCTACCAAATCGGACATAAATATTACACAATTTATGCTCAAATCGGATTTTATAAATTGTATGTAACACCCGCTATTTTTCCTAGCGCTTTTATCCTTTCCGCTATGACTTCGTCATAACTCTATTTCGGCCTTGTGTTTCATTATTTTTCCAAGCTTTATTTTTATTTTCGAGTCCAATGATATTTATTTTTATTTTAAAGGATTTTAATTCTTTTAAACCTATTTATTCAATTTTCATCGTAAACTAATTAATTTTCCGCAAGGAATTCTATTTCTATTCGAATTGACGTTTTTAAACTCGGATTTAAGTTATTCCTTTTCCTAAAAATATTTGAATACGTTTATATAAAATTTTCAACTAGTAAATATTTTTATTTACAAGTATTTAGTCGTTAATAATTTTATTACGAAGCTTCGCGAATAATTATTTTCTTACGCGAGGTTTACTCGAATTACCATGAAATGCCTTTAACTATTTTACAATTATACTTTTTATCAACTTATAAATCATTTGAGACCTTTTCCTTATACTCCCTCCGATTCATTGGATTCGCAACGTATTCCGTTTTTGGCAAATTCATCAGCTTTGCAATATTTCCATTTTGGGCCATATTTTTCTTATGAAATGACTGACCTACCCTTCACTTTTCATTACTATATTCCAAAATATTCAATCTAATATTATTATATTATTTAATCTTACATGACATCACTATTGTGGTCCACCAATTCACTTTCCTTATTTTTTGTGTGAATAGTAAATGTTGTGATTCCAATGAATCGGAGGGAGTATTTTGGACCGACAAAGCTTCTTGTCACAATTTAACTATGTTTTATTAATACGTTTCATTTTATCACATTAAACCGTAAACATAGGATTCTTTTCTTTTCATTGAATTGAGGCTTTACTACTCAAGCTCTTCCTACTCCTCTTCTTATCCCTTTGGCTAGCCATATTTGTCTAGATGCACTTACGATTCTTCAACTATTTTACTATCATTTATGCTCTTTAAGTGTAGTAACCTCCTTCTCCTTTAATCTACTCTACATTCATTTTGTGCATTAACAAAAAAATTACTACTACATATTCATCAACCTTTTTTTTCCTTCTTGGCCGAGTACTCCCTCCCCTATTCCAGCCTGAATTTTGCTCCATTTCGAGTCTCAATCGAATTGTTTTTATCGTCATATTAATCCTCTTTCCGATTCCTTCGTTAAGGTAATAATCGACGTCGTTTTCGATCATTATTTACCTTGATTTTTGTTAGTTTTCTCATGGTATTTTTCTGCCATGATTTTCGTGTTTGGAAGGATTTGTGGATGATCCCGAGGCCGACGAGTATATAATCGATTCAGACTTGGAGTAGACGTAACGTCGATGTTACTCGGTATTCATGATTTTAATTGTGTATTTGCATGTATATATTTTTATGTTTTATTTTGACAATATATGTGTTTGGGGTACAAACATGGTTCCCGGCTCGAGCGGCGGTTCGGCTCTCCTCGGGATCCGGATGCGAGTCGTCGGCGTTCCTGCAAGGTGAACTCCTGTAATCCCCTAGAAATTCTAACGCAATACAGTGGCGGAAACACTGTAGAAGTGGGATTATAACACACTGTAGCTATGTCTTGATTAAATAAAAATGGTAAGTCAATACATAAGCCATAAAATAAAAAATGGCTACAAAAATAAATAAATAAATAAAATCCATAAAAAGGGTTTTAACAATCCATAATACAGTGATCTGATTAAAACAAGCAGGATCCATAACTGCTCGCTAGCCCACCCGAAGGAAAACACATATACCTGCCATGTTAAAAACATAACAGCCACAATCAGTGGGGAGCAACGCCAACGTTCTCCCAGCCGTATAACAGGATTCTAAAACTGTAATTACTATTATAGAAAAATAGTAAAAATGGAAAATAGTAAAACAGCATATTAAAAATAAGCTTTCAGTGAAAAATTTCACGTAACGAAACAATATAAATAAAATGAGTTTTCCGAAGAAAACATAAAACATTTGCCAACCTGCAAATGAAAATATATCGATAATAATAAAAATATTCAAAATGGCGTTATGGATAGGAGTAATGTAGACGGCTAGACTTTCACTAGGAGAATACTAAAAACTAGCTTCGAGAACTTAGTTCAAACAAATCAAACTTCGGTCCCTAACTAGGCTACTCAACTATAATAGAGCGGCGACTTATAAATGCGTGGCCCTAGTTTAAGACAATGCACACCCCTCCTGGGATTACCTGTCACCCAGTTCAACTTATGACGGCGACTTACTGCGAGGCCTAAGCTTAAGGTCAAAATGTACACAACTCCCGGGATACCTGTCACCCGGTTCAACAACCAATGTACCGATTCCTGATACACTAGCCTTATAGTTGATGACAAAACCGTAAACCCTAGAATATATTACTCTAACCTCACACTTGTCCTTATTCCATAACTCCAAAACAAAGCCATTAAAGATATTCTTTTTTTTGGTGTAAATGTAAGTATATTCAATAATATCGATCCAATTTTACAACCAATGTACTTCATGTACACTCACTCGGCTAAAATTGTATTTAAACACTTCCTATATTTACAACAAGATTGCCTCCTTTTGTGTTTCCCCTTAACAATAATCTCGCCTTTTAACTGCTTCACAACTATACTCGGTCGCGCTACTGCCAGGTTGAGCCTACACAAATTCCGAGCTTGCCAGACTTGATACCATACCCCTATAATCGCAGCAGCAACCAGCTGTTTAAACAATATAGACTTATGCCTATACGTTCTCCACCATTCGTCAGTTTTGAGCATCGGCACATTAACCCCAATCCACAATCCAATTAGCCTAAAACACTCTTTAGTAAATTGACACCTCTCAAATAGATGTTCATGCGATTCTTCCTCTTCTGCACATAGATAACAATTTCCATCCCTCACCAATTGCATTCGTGCCAGCCTATCATTAGTGAGGAGACGTTTGTGACTAATAAGCCAAGCTATGTACCCATGTTTAGCAAGACTTAGTCTATTCCATACCAACTTGGACCAAGTAATTTTTTGATGCTTGCTTGCAAGCCATTCATAGCCCATCTGAACTGTATATCTCTCGCCTGTTGCTAGTAAATGGGGAAAACAATTGTTATCGTAGAATATAGTCTTGATCCAGCATAGCTTTCGCCAAGCCCAGCTGGAGTTAGACGTAGGTTTATAATCTTGCCAATCCTTCCCTTTCAAATAGACACCATGTACCCACTTAACCCAAAGATGATCCGCTTTACTGGTGATCCACCAGGCATATTTAGCCACACATGCGATATTCCATAGCTTTAAATTCTTTAGACCCAGTCCACCCTCTTCCTTTGGCCGACACACGGTATCCCAAGCAACCAAAGGGGAAGACTGAAAGTGTTCACTGCCTCTCCATAAGAAGTTCCTACATATACTAGTAATGTGATTAATTGTGGTGGTTGGTAGGATAAAAATTCTCGATCAATATTGGTGAATTGCAGTGAGAACCGCTTGAACCATGACTAATCTGCCAGCATATGATAATCTCTTGTTGCCCATTCCTCGTATTCGCTTGACAACTCTCTCAGTAAGGATGTGACATTCTAGGACCGTCAATTTTTTTGGGGACATAGATATACCCAAATATTTGAATGGGAGCTCTCCCTTTGCCATTCCCGTTTCCTGGATAATCCAATCCTCATCCATCTCGCTCAGTCCATTATAGTATATGTTAGATTTAGCTTTGTTCATGATCAAACCTGAAGCTCTTGAAAAAACCCCAAAAGCTTGCATTACCCAGTTGACAGACGCTCGATCTCCCTTGCAAAATAGCATTAGGTCGTCCGCGAAGCATAAATGGCTCAGTTTTACAGCTTTACATTGCGGGTGAAATTTGAAATCTGTCCTATCCTGGACCACCATCAATATTCTACTCAAGTACTCCATACATAATGTAAAGAGAAGGGGGGATAGGGGATCTCCTTGCCTCAATCCTCTTTTAGCTTTAAAAAAACCAAACTGATCCCCATTCAAAGTCAGCGTATAACTTGGTGATTGCAGACACTCCATTATAATTTTCGCAAATCTGGGTGGGAACATGAGCGCCTTGAGCATATCATCAACAAACGTCCACTCTATTGTATCATATGCCTTTTGCATATCGATCTTCATGATAACTCTAGGTGAGCAGGTTCTTCTGTTATATAATCTAATCAGATCTTGACAGATATGAATATTCTCGATAATATCCCTGCCCTTAACAAACGCACTCTGAGAAGGACTCACTAAGTAGGGTAATATCAAGTTCAGCCTTGCACAAAGTACCTTAGAAAGGCACTTGTAAATGACGTTGCAACAAGCTATTGGGCGAAATTGCCCAACATTCTGAGGGTTAGTAACCTTAGGAATTAGAGTTAAGATTGTATTGCTAACTTGCTTCAAGAGTTCTCCACTCTCAATAGCATTCCTGACTGCAAGGCACACAGAAGGTCCAGTAATGTTCCATGAGTCTTTAAAAAACTGACTTGTGTAGCCATCCGGTCATGGAGCTTTCGTTCCCGGGATGCTGAAAATGGCCCTCTTTGTCTCCTGATCAGTGATAGGCTTAAGGAGCTCAGCCCCCTGTTGCTCAGTCAGCACTGGTCCTTTCCTAACCACATTAGGATAAACACGCTGAGTGGCCTTACTTTCCCCCAAAATTGTCTGAAAATAGCCTAGCATCGCCTCCTGAATATCTTTGGGTCTATCATGCAACACACCATTTAAGTCATGAATCTGATATATCCTGTTGGTATTTCTCCGTTGCTTAAGGGCAGAGTGAAAGAAGGCAGAATTTGAATCTCCCTCCGCCATCCACCTTATCTTTGCCTTTTGTGAGAGAAACTTATATCTAGCTTGATCAAGTGTCTGATATTGCCTTGCAATGGCCTGCTCATAGTATTGTAATATAACATTATTTGGGTTTTGAGCCACTTGCTTTTGAATATGCTGCAGTGCTGTCTCCATTACCTCCGCCAGTCCCTCCACATTCTGAAACTTCTTTCTATTTATTTCTCTCAAACCTTTCTTCAATTGCTTAAGCTTGGTTATTATTTGAAACATAGGTGATCCATACACAGTCTCTCCCCAACACTCCCTGACAGTTGCATCAAAATCCTCATTAGCAGCCCACATGTTGAAATATTTGAAAACTCTCTTCTTTTTATGTTTCACAGGCTCCAAACTAACTAAACATGGGCAATGATCAAAGAGGCCTTCCGGTAGATAGTTGGCATAAGCCTCAGGAAATCTGATTCCCCAATCCTCATTATGAATTACTCTATCAATCCTGCTGTAAGACCTTGTGAGTGGTGGTTGTTTGTTGTTCCAAGTGAAATGTGCTCCCACTGTTTTCATTTCATGTAGTTCACAATCATGAATGCAATTCTGAAAGGGTAGTATCTCTGCTAGCGTAATCGGAGCACCAATCCTCTCATCTACATGTAGAACACTATTGAAATCCCCAAGTATGACCCAAGGACCAGTAACTGATTGCTTATACTTCCTTATCTGACTCCACAACTCCTCTCTTTCACTCTGTTTGTTAAAACCATACACAAAAGAACACCAAAAGCATATTTTGGTGTCCACTGTCTTTACCTTCATATGAACTATCTGTGCCTTGATGTCCAGGACATCAAGTTGAATATAATTAGGGTTCCATAAGCACCATATACGCCCTCCCTTACTGGTACTATTATTCGTTACTATAGACCAATCCTGGAAATTGACATTAACCTTATTCCAATGCTTAGTAGCCACTTTTGTTTCCAACAGTCCAGCAAGCTGAACATTATTATGATGTAGAAACCACTTTATTTCACTCTGCTTCTTTAGCTTATTCATACCTCGGACATTCCAAGCACAAATTCTATCCATGGGGAGGAATTTGGTTTGGTTCCTCCTCCCTTCCTCCTCCTTGTACTGCCTCCTTAGTTACTGCTTTCTTCAGTGATGAAGTGAGTATCTCTAAGAATGATAAACCATCTGGAGTGTATTGTATTCCCGTTTTCTGAGGCCTAGCAACTGCCCCCACCATATTAATCGCACTGTTAATTGGTGGTAAGCTAGTTACTGGTGTCGTGATCTCAGGTTGCAGAACTGGTTTGGATACAGGTTTCCACACTGTCGTCTTCTTCTTCTCCGCTTTATTACGGCACTCCAAAACAAAGCCATTATCGATATTCAAAAGATATAATCAATATAAATAATATGAGGATAAAAGAAGTAAACATTTATATTCTAAAAGAGGAAACTTTCTATTTTAGGAAACTTCTATTTTTAGAAACTTTACTAAAAATAGCATTATATCAAAATAGTGAAAATATTAGTTTATACTAATTTGACATTTTAGTAAACGATATAGATTTATAAAAACTAGTACTTTCGGCCTTAACGATGTTACTTATCAAAGTGAGAGTATTTAGATTTATGAAATTATTGAAAAACCATACAAGTGTTTACAAAAAAATTAAAAATGTCTTAAACACTTTAGTACTACTAATTAGGGTGTTTCCAAAATTTATAAAACTAAAATTCCCTAATTATTATTAGTTACGACAATACGATTATAAATAGGATTTTACGGCAAAAGGTCAAATTAAATCTTTAACGTCTTTTATTTAATTAAACCAATGAATATATTTAGAGTATGCTAAGGGATGATTTAACTCTTAAAGTTTCAGATTTAAATATTTTCAAAATTGCTGGAAAAATAATTCTTTTATGTAAGACGAAGAATTTTAACGATAAAGCACAATTTGTCCGAAAATCCATAATTATTAATTAAAGACTTTTAATAAATAGTACAAAAATTACGTAAAATAGTTAAAACATATTTATGGACATTCTGTCCAGAAAAGAAAATTTTCCAGAATCATAAAACTCGGTTTTTAAAGCGTTTTCCCGTTAATCGTCTAATCTCGACAATAACGATTAATAAAAATAGTAATTACAAAACGATTTAAGTATTAATATCCAAAAATTATTATTAAACTTAAAAATCATGATTTTCCAGAATATAAATTTTTCAGATTTTTCCAAAATTCCAGATTTAACAAATTCCAACAAAACCGTCATTTAAACCCGTTTTCACAATTAACGATTTCATTAATAAACTTATCGTTCCTAACATTTTATTAAGGCACTAAAAATCATAAAAATATATATTAATATGAAATCATCAGAATCACATTTTTTTCCAGATTCAAACCAAAGGCCAGAATTCGAGAATTTAAACAACAAACACGGTTTTAACGATAAACGATGATTTAAAGTGATTAATTAATTCATCCACTTAACAATTCCGAAAAATTATGAAAACATTCAGAAAATTCTATTTCACCAGAAAGTTTCACCACGCCAAAAATCAGATTAAAATAAAATGTTTAGGTACTAGAACTAAAAATCGGCTTTTAATCGTTTTTGTCCGTAAACGGTAATAATTCAATAATCGATATTTAAAATATCAGAAAAATCCTAAATTATTATAAATCATCAAAAATATCAATTTTACAGAATATAAACATATATTACATGTTTAGGCCGAATATTATGATTTTACAAATTAATATGACGATTTAATCGTTAATCTCGTAAAAGCGATAAAAATACCGAAACATGCAAATTTTCAACTTTTGAAAATTTTCCAGATTTTGTGACATACATATATTGTCAAAATAAAATATAAAAATATATACATGCAAATACACAATTAAAATCATGAAATGCCGAGTAACATCGACGTTACCTCTAATCCAAATCCGAGTCGATTATAAATTCGTCGGCTTCGGGATCATTCAAAAAATCCTTCAACACATGAAAAACATGGTGGAAAAATACCATGAGAAAACTAAGAAAATGAAGGCAAATATCGATCGAAAACAACATCGATTATTACCTTAACGAAGGGATCGGAGTGACGATTAATTTGGAGATGAAAATGAGACGATCAAGACGCACTTTGAGACAAAATTTGGCTAGAAAAGCTGCTGGAAAATCTCAGCCAAGAGAGACAAAGGGAGGAAATGTTTAATTTTTTGTAAAAAGAATGATAAGAAAGTGGATGGTTTTCTAAAGCATAAATGATAAGTAAATTTTGATGAAAACTATGTCATAATACATGCACAATTCAGCCAAAATGAGAGAGGAAGGGAGTGTGAAGAGTTTGTGTTTAAGGCCAAAAATAAATGGGTGAGAAAAAAAATATCTAAGGCTTAAACATCATAAAATGAAATGTGTAATAAAATGTGTAGTAAGGGGTGTGACAAGGGTTGTCACGGTCCAACATGTGAGAAAAGGTTCCAAAATAATTCTAAGTTGATAAAAAGAAGAATCGTAAAATTATTAAAGGTATTTCAAAGCAATTCAAGTAAACCGCGCGTCCGAAAATAATTAATTACGAAACTTCGTAATAAAATCATTAAATGATAGATTTTCATAAATAAAAATATTTTCTTAGTTAGAAATATTATATAAACGTATTTGGGCCCTTTTAGAAAAATAAATAACCCAAATTCAAGCTTAAAATGATAGTTCGTATAAAATGAGATTCTTTGTGAATTAAATAAATAGTTTGCGACGAAAATTTAATAAATAGATTTATTAAAGGAAAATAAAATATTTAAAATATTTTAATGAAAATAAATAATATTTGACTTGAAAATATTATGAAGTTTGAAAATGAAGGATACTGAAGGCAGAAAAAAATCACAGAGTCATGACGGAGTCATAACAGAATAGATAACAACGCCTAGAAAATTAGCGGGTGTTACAATCCTCCCCACTAAAAGAAATTTTCGTCCTCGAAACTAAGAATAAGCAAAAAGGAGTCAAGATTACCCCACTCGAAAAGATGAGGATATAAATTTCGCATAAAAATTTTGCTGTAAAAGAAAATTTTACAACTTTTAAAGTGATATGAAATCAAATGCAATCATTTATTCCAAGAGAAATTGGGCTAAGCTACCCGGAATTTGAAATCTTTTAATTAGTGAAATCGTAAAGTAAAGTTATTTGATAAAATAACGACGCTAAATAGCATTTGTAACGAGCTTGAAGGAAATAGGGTAATTAAAACATTTTCAAAACAAAAGTAAAACAATTTGATTAAGAAATTTAATAATATTTCTTTTTATGATGAGACGAAATTTAGTTTGGAGAAATCAAAATTTGTAGTTAGTAAAAATCAAACCAGTCGTCAAACATTTTCAATAACAGAGTCAAAAGTCCACCAACAATAAAGTGAAACTAATTTCAAAACGTTAAAATTTCGAAAATGTTATCAAAGTAATTATGAAAGTTTTCAAAAATGTTATCAAACTTGAACATTCAAAATAATTTCGACAATGTTAAAACGTTTTATGTCATAATCAAATAGAAATCGAAGTTTTTGGGAATATGAAAGTCTTCATAAAATTCCAATCGTTTGAAAATCAAAAATTGAAATAATTTCAAAATAATTTAAAATAAATTATTAAGGCATTTTGAAACAGGACTAAATATAAATATCAACCAAAGATAAAACAAAAGTGAAGTATAAAGTTCTTAAATTATAATTCAAAAATGTTAAATTTCACGATATCCGAAAAGTTTAAATTAGTCAAATTTTTACAAAACGGGGAGTTTCATAAATAGAAATTATAACTCAAAATGTTAAAATTTCACAATAATCCAAAATGTTAAATTGCTCAATGTTTTTACAAAGTGGGGAGTTTTAAAATTTGAAATTATGCTTCAAAATGTTAAAATTTCATGAAAATCAAAATTTTAAAATTAGTCAAACTTTTCATAAGTTTGGGGAAATGATGAACGGATAAATAGAGTCAAGGTCAACGACAAATCGAAACAAAAGTTTCAAACCCGAAAAAGAAGTTGAAGGGATTAGCAGTAGATGCGGTAACAGAATTCAATAGAAGTAGAAAGGAAGACGGAGTTGAGAGTCAGAAAAAGCTCTCAAGGATTATAGAAGAAACTAACCATCTCGAGATTCCTAGCACGACTCTCACAAACACGGGTTCCTAATTGGCCCATCAAATAACGCTAAGTCCAATATCATTACAGGGTGGTCCTACTCAATCTACAACCTCCAAAATTAAGTCTTACATACTTATATAATCTACCAATTAGTATCGTAAGAATCCACAAATGATTTAGACTAATCCTTTAATTAAGACTCCAACGGTTATCAAAACGTACCCAAACTCGTAATCACTAAGGTTCATAATTTAAAGCTCATAAGGTCTGAACTCGAGGTATACTTCAAATTTCTCGAGTAAGGAAGACTAAATAAAATCCACCAATTAACAATGTTCGGACACGAAATCCTCAAAAATCATCACCAACATATTTATAATACCACAAGTACAGAAGTTGGGGAAGTACAATAAATCCTCAAACACGCTCAAACCTATAGGTAATGGCGCAAACACTCACATCTTCAAACACGTCATTCGATTATTGTTTCTGAGAAGTCCATCAAATTTCTAATCGTAATGGTGCAACCAGAAAATATTTAATAACTCAACGAAGCCACAATCTCGTTGGTCTAAGGTTCTGAACTGTAAATCCATTAAGATGATTGACATCAAAGTATTCCTCAAAACAACGTGATAAATCCAACCTCTAATGGCAATACGTTTCTCCTTTTCAACGTTAACAACAATTTATCCAATTTAGATCACTCAACTCCAAAGTTCATAGCTTACAACCTTAAACAACGATCAACGATCTAATCCTTAAGAAACACGGGTAATCTATGTTAACCAAAATTTCTAATGGTATTAATGAAAACCTTTGATGGTACCACAACACTCAGGTTAACACTTTAACCAACACTCTATGATCCCAAATATTCACGACGCATCCATCAAATAAGCATTAGGTATGAATCCCAAAATACTATTATTAGCTACACTTGGTTCGGTTCTAGGTTAAATTAGGTACTAGGTATCCATCAAATACGATATACTCTTACTACCTATACTTTAAGTCCTCCAAATAATCAAGTAACCTATAACCCAAAGTTCAGTGTCTAAAGTACCAACCTAATTCCATTAATTGACAATTTATCATTCAAATCGATCCTCAAAAGCTTACTAAGATAGATAACAGGGTATAACTCACAACCCTCAAGCCATAGGTAACAAGGGTTTACTAAACCTCAAACATCTATATCCATTCACGGGGTTCACTGAGACGGAAATCGGTCTAGCCAAAGAATCTCAAGAGAAAGATGGTAGAGTAGAAGAATATAACAAGGATTCACCAAGCGGATGAAGAAGAGAATATAAAAGAGAAGAATTAGAAGAAGTAGAGGAAGTAGAGGAAGGAAGAAAAGAGTAGATGGTACTATATCACTAAGTTCTTGAACCAGAGGAGAATCTTCGGGCCTCCAGAGTTCACGCCGGATCCAAATGGCTTACTTCATCTTCTTGTAGAGGGACGAGCACACAAGTCTTGGGCCGCTCCATCTCGATCTACTGCGACATCATGGAACAGGAATCTACTCTTGATTATCTGGCCTGTAGCTTAAGTAAACTAAACCGGAGCTAAAAGTCACCATCGGCATCTTTCTTGGAGCACCAAGTTGTCCACTCGAGTCAGCAGGCGTTGGGAGTTCTAAGCAGGTCTTGTCCCGATCTGGAGCAGCATCATATCAATATCTTGTTCATTCGTCTTCTTCCCACAAAAGCAACAAATATTCAATGCTAATCATTGAGTTCAGGAACAGATAACCTTAACAGTTAAATCCTTATTTGTTTCTACCCATTTCTAATAATATTTTTATTTACTGTTTAAATAATTTACTGGTATTTTCCCTATTTTCAGGTGTAAGCGTTGGGAGCAGTGATGCTCTGATACCAACTGTAATCCCCTAGAAATTCTAACGCAATACAGTGGCGGAAACACTGTAGAAGTGGGATTATAACACACTGTAGCTATGTCTTGATTAAATAAAAATGGTAAGTCAATACATAAGCCATAAAATAAAAAATGGCTACAAAAATAAATAAATAAATAAAATCCATAAAAAGGGTTTTAACAATCCATAATACAGTGATCTGATTAAAACAAGCAGGATCCATAACTGCTCGCTAGCCCACCCGAAGGAAAACACATATACCTGCCATGTTAAAAACATAACAGCCACAATCAGTGGGGAGCAACGCCAACGTTCTCCCAGCCGTATAACAGGATTCTAAAACTGTAATTACTATTATAGAAAAATAGTAAAAATGGAAAATAGTAAAACAGCATATTAAAAATAAGCTTTCAGTGAAAAATTTCACGTAACGAAACAATATAAATAAAATGAGTTTTCCGAAGAAAACATAAAACATTTGCCAACCTGCAAATGAAAATATATCGATAATAATAAAAATATTCAAAATGGCGTTATGGATAGGAGTAATGTAGACGGCTAGACTTTCACTAGGAGAATACTAAAAACTAGCTTCGAGAACTTAGTTCAAACAAATCAAACTTCGGTCCCTAACTAGGCTACTCAACTATAATAGAGCGGCGACTTATAAATGCGTGGCCCTAGTTTAAGACAATGCACACCCCTCCTGGGATTACCTGTCACCCAGTTCAACTTATGACGGCGACTTACTGCGAGGCCTAAGCTTAAGGTCAAAATGTACACAACTCCCGGGATACCTGTCACCCGGTTCAACAACCAATGTACCGATTCCTGATACACTAGCCTTATAGTTGATGACAAAACCGTAAACCCTAGAATATATTACTCTAACCTCACACTTGTCCTTATTCCATAACTCCAAAACAAAGCCATTATCGATATTCAAAAGATATAATCAATATAAATAATATGAGGATAAAAGAAGTAAACATTTATATTCTAAAAGAGGAAACTTTCTATTTTAGGAAACTTCTATTTTTAGAAACTTTACTAAAAATAGCATTATATCAAAATAGTGAAAATATTAGTTTATACTAATTTGACATTTTAGTAAACGATATAGATTTATAAAAACTAGTACTTTCGGCCTTAACGATGTTACTTATCAAAGTGAGAGTATTTAGATTTATGAAATTATTGAAAAACCATACAAGTGTTTACAAAATAATAAAAATGTCTTAAACACTTTAGTACTACTAATTAGGGTGTTTCCAAAATTTATAAAACTAAAATTCCCTAATTATTATTAGTTACGACAATACGATTATAAATAGGATTTTACGGCAAAAGGTCAAATTAAATCTTTAACGTCTTTTATTTAATTAAACCAATGAATATATTTAGAGTATGCTAAGGGATGATTTAACTCTTAAAGTTTCAGATTTAAATATTTTCAAAATTGCTGGAAAAATAATTCTTTTATGTAAGACGAAGAATTTTAACGATAAAGCACAATTTGTCCGAAAATCCATAATTATTAATTAAAGACTTTTAATAAATAGTAAAAAAATTACGTAAAATAGTTAAAACATATTTATGGACATTCTGTCCAGAAAAGAAAATTTTCCAGAATCATAAAACTCGGTTTTTAAAGCGTTTTCCCATTAATCGTCTAATCTCGACAATAACGATTAATAAAAATAGTAATTACAAAACGATTTAAGTATTAATATCCAAAAATTATTATTAAACTTAAAAATCATGATTTTCCAGAATATAAATTTTTCAGATTTTTCCAAAATTCCAGATTTAACAAATTCCAACAAAACCGTCATTTAAACCCGTTTTCACAATTAACGATTTCATTAATAAACTTATCGTTCCTAACATTTTATTAAGGCACTAAAAATCATAAAAATATATATTAATATGAAATCATCAGAATCACATTTTTTTCCAGATTCAAACCAAAGGCCAGAATTCGAGAATTTAAACAACAAACACGGTTTTAACGATAAACGATGATTTAAAGTGATTAATTAATTCATCCACTTAACAATTCCGAAAAATTATGAAAACATTCAGAAAATTCTATTTCACCAGAAAGTTTCACCACGCCAAAAATCAGATTAAAATAAAATGTTTAGGTACTAGAACTAAAAATCGGCTTTTAATCGTTTTTGTCCGTAAACGGTAATAATTCAATAATCGATATTTAAAATATCAGAAAAATCCTAAATTATTATAAATCATCAAAAATATCAATTTTACAGAATATAAACATATATTACATGTTTAGGCCGAATATTATGATTTTACAAATTAATATGACGATTTAATCGTTAATCTCGTAAAAGCGATAAAAATACCAAAACATGCAAATTTTCAACTTTTGAAAATTTTCAAGATTTTGTGACATACATATATTGTCAAAATAAAATATAAAAATATATACATACAAATACACAATTAAAATCATGAAATGCCGAGTAACATCGACGTTACCTCTAATCCAAATCCGAGTCGATTATAAATTCGTCGGCTTCAGGATCATTCAAAAAATCCTTCAACACATGAAAAACATGGTGGAAAAATACCATGAGAAAACTAAGAAAATGAAGGCAAATATCGATCGAAAACAACATCGATTATTACCTTAACGAAGGGATCGGAGTGACGATTAATTTGGAGATGAAAATGAGACGATCAAGACTCACTTTGAGACAAAATTTGGCTAGAAAAGCTGCTGGAAAATCTCAGCCAAGAGAGACAAAGGGAGGAAATGTTTAATTTTTTGTAAAAAGAATGATAAGAAAGTGGATGGTTTTCTAAAGCATAAATGATAAGTAAATTTTGATGAAAACTATGTCATAATACATGCACAATTCAGCCAAAATGAGAGAGGAAGGGAGTGTGAAGAGTTTGTGTTTAAGGCCAAAAATAAATGGGTGAGAAAAAAAAATATCTAAGGCTTAAACATCATAAAATGAAATGTGTAATAAAATGTGTAGTAAGGGGTGTGACAAGGGTTGTCACGGTCCAACATGTGAGAAAAGGTTCCAAAATAATTCTAAGTTGATAAAAAGAAGAATCGTAAAATTATTAAAGGTATTTCAAAGCAATTCAAGTAAACCGCGCGTCCGAAAATAATTAATTACGAAACTTCGTAATAAAATCATTAAATGATAGATTTTCATAAATAAAAATATTTTCTTAGTTAGAAATATTATATAAACGTATTTGGGCCCTTTTAGAAAAATAAATAACCCAAATTCAAGCTTAAAATGATAGTTCGTATAAAATGAGATTCTTTGTGAATTAAATAAATAGTTTGCGACGAAAATTTAATAAATAGATTTATTAAAGGAAAATAAAATATTTAAAATATTTTAATGAAAATAAATAATATTTGACTCGAAAATATTATGAAGTTTGAAAATGAAGGATACTGAAGGCAGAAAAAAATCACAGAGTCATGACGGAGTCATAACAGAATAGATAACAACGCCTAGAAAATTAGCGGGTGTTACAACTCCGGCCCAAGGGATTGCCCCCGGGGCGGAGCCTCCGACGCCCAAGTCAGTCTATTGCGTATATTTATGGATATTTGTGGATAAGTCGTCTCACAGGTGGAAGTGAGGTAGCGGAGGGAGTAGTAATGAATTGGCCTCCCCTTCCTCTCTACCAAAATGGGGTATTTATAGAGGAGGGGAGAGGTGGTGACATCGTCGTAGTGATGTCGCCCGGGTGATGTCGTCTGATGACATCATCTGGGTGATGTCATGAGGAGTCTACTTCGAGTCGACTAGTGGCGACTCGTAAGGACGGTCAGCCGGTACGAGGATCCGATTGACACAGGATCTGGCCGGTACGAGGGTCCGGCCGACCCGAGGTTTGGCCGGCGCGGGGACCGGCCGAGCCGGAGCTCGGTCTACGCGAGGTCCGGCCAGACCGTGGATCGGTCGAGCCGGGATCGGGGTCCGATGCCTAAGGACGGCCTATATGCCCGAGGTCGGACCTACACGTCTGTCTAAGTCGGCCTACATGTCTGGGGGTTTTATCCCCCATCAATTTGCCCTCAGCAGAGTCGGATACTAGTGTCCGGGTCTGGTGCTGAGTGTGGCCGACCTATGAGATTGATGGTGTACCTGACTTTACTTTGAGTAATATCAAGTGTTTAGCCTTACAAATACGATAGGAGTCGTTGAAGCTTTTTGTCCGGTTTTGGATGATCAATAATCGAGAATCATTTCTTCAGATCAATTTGCTCAAATAAAGAGCTTGGCCCTGTGCGCAGCGGTAGTCAAAGGATACATGATGAATAGCCTTTTCACGGACCGGGGTTGCGTGAGGCATCGCGGTTTTTCTCGGGAGACGGTAATACTCAGAGGGACATAACCCATGCCCGGTAAACTATATGATAACGTCGTGAATGGAACGGCCGATATACCTCGGAGGGACGTAACCCATACCCGGTAAACGATATGATAACGTCGTGAATGGAACGACCGATATACCTCGGAGGGACGTAACCCGTACCCGGCAAACAATATGATAACGTCCTGAAGGGAACGACTGATAACTCGGAGGGACGTAACCCATACCCGGTAGACGATATGAAAACGTCGTGAATGGAACGACCGATATACCTCGGAGGGACGTAACCCGTACCCGGTAAACAATATGATAACGTCGTGAAGGGAACGACTGATAACTCGGAGGGACGTAACCCATACCCGGTAGACGATATGAAAACGTTGTGAAGGGAACGACTGATAACTCGGAGGGGTGTAACCCATACTCGGTGGACGATATGAAAATAAGCCTAAGAGGAGTCATACCTTTGTTTTCTTTTTTATAGTAGCACTCGGAGGGACGTAACCCGTGCCCGATAAATGATAAATGATCCCTGGAAGGGACAAACCGCGACTGATACAATTCGGAGGGACGTAGCCTCTGCCTGGTGTTTAGCCGCTACTCTCTTTGCGGAGACATGCCAGAGGTCTCGGAGGCCGGTGCCCCAATGTCGTGCGCATGGTTTTTTGGACGGCATCGTTCACTCGGGGGCCGACGTCGTCGCCTACTTGGAGGCTGTCGTCTACGGTTATGACCTACCGACGGGCTTGCTGAGGGCTTATGCCCCCATACTATGGATGGAGGACCCTAGCCGGTTAGCCGGTTGCCGAAGGATATATGATGAATAACCTTTTCCCGGAACCGTGGTTGTTTTAAGCGTCGTGATCTTTCTCGAAAGATGATAATACCTATAGGGACGTAACCCGTGCCCGGTAAGTAATAAAAAGAAATAAGCCAAAGAAAGTGTACCTTTACTTTTGACGATAGCGCTCAGACTTGGAGGCTTATGCCCCCACACTTTGGGTGGGGGAGATTTGGTCGATAGGCCGGCTGTGGTCAGGCCACAGGCGGTTCTCGACTTATGCCCCCACACTTTGGGTGGGGGAGATTTGGTCGATATGCCGACTGTGGTCAGGCCACAGGCGGTTCTCGACTTACACCCCCACACTTTGGGTGGGGGAGATTTGGTCGATAGGCCGGCTGTAGTCAGGCCAAAGGCGGTTCTCGACTTATGCCCCCACACTTTGGGTGGGGGAGATTTGGTCTATAGGCCGGCTGTGGTCAGGCCACAGGCGGTTCTTGACTTATGCCCCCACACTTTGGGTGGGGGAGATTTGGTCGATAGGCCGGCTGTGGTCAGGCCACAGGCGGTTCTCGACTTATGCCCCCACACTTTAGGTGGGGGAGATTTGGTCGATAGGCCGGCTGTGGTCAGGCCACAGGCGGTTCTCGACTTATGCCCCCACACTTTGGGTGGGGGAGATTTGGTCGATAGGCCGGCTGTGGTAAGGCCACAAGCGGTTCTCGACTTATGCCCCCACACTTTGGGTGGGGGAGATTTGGTCAGTAGGCCGGCTGTGGTCAGGCCATAGGCGGTTCCCGACTTTTGGTAGGGGGTCCATTCTCGGTGGTAGGCGAATAGGGGCTCCCCCCCTTATTGCCCCCTGCCCATTATCTGTGAGAGTAATGAACAGGTGATGGGTAGATATCGTGCTTTTTCCGCTGCTCAACATTGTCGGTCGCCATATCCTTTCCTCCTGTTTACGTGGCCAAGATTTTCTAAGGTCGAGGGCGACATAAGTGTGTGGCCGGTGGTCTCGTCTTTTGGCGTTTGGAGATGGCCGGTGGTCCAGCTTGTCGGCGTCGAAGATGGCCGGTGTCGGTGGTAGTGTCGATGAGGCCGAGAGGTTGATCGAGTTGTTATTTCGTCAAAGTTGGTGGTGTGTCCGTTGGCCGGGACGATGCTTGGCGGTGAGAGTGATGACGAGGCCGAGATGTTGATCGGGTCGTTAACTCGTCAAAGTTGGTGTTCGTCCGTTGACCGGGACGATGCTTGGTTGGGGCTACCCCCGTTCTTCATCTCGTCACACTATCTTAGGTGGACGAATTGTGTGAGGCCGGCTCAAATGGCCGATCCTTACTTAACTTGGGCGGCTGACTGAAATGAGGCGGCTCGTCACCAAGTTTCCGGCACAATGGGGTTCACGGGCAATATTGGCCGGCCGCCGACTTAGGTTCCCCACTTTGTGCGTAGCTCTTAATTTTTATTATTTTGTGGATCGTTCTTCAAGACGGAATACTTGATCCGAAAAATTGAATTTTTGAGAGGTTGGTTTTTTGTGGGTAAGCCCAACTCAGTTGTAGTTTTGCTTTTAGCAAATGGCTTGGGATACTCTTTTGGGCCAGTCATGCAAAGAGCATTTTTATTGGGCCTGAATGACCAATGTCTTTGGCCTTTTTTTTTTTTGTGGTAGGATAACCCGTGGGCCAAGAAATGATTTCTAATTGATGCTTGCCCAATAAAATACAAGGCTGAGCAAACCAAGTGTTTTATTTATTTTTACCTGGGCCCTCTTCTTAGTAACATTGTTTACCGACACAAGTGGGCAACATCCGTACGCTTAAGTGAAGTTAATTGCTCGCCGAAGTTGTACTCCATAGTTAGGGCGCCCACTATGAGCCAGGAGGATAATGTCAGACACTCTTGATGTCGGAGCCAGGGCGTTTGACTAGGATGACGCCGGAGATGACGGCCAGCCGAGGTGGTGGGCCTGGCCGACCGATATTTCGACGCCAGTTTGCCGAGGTGGGCCGACTTGGTCAAAAGACTCGTTTGCGTTGCTTGGCCGATGAAGATGGCCGACTCCAGTGTTGGAATGGTCGGAGTGGTGCTCGGCCCTTGCTGAATGGGCTCGTCGTTTTTCATTTTGGCGGACGAGCTACGAGGCTGAGTCATGGATGAGCTTCGGTTGGCCGGCCGATGAGTTATGAGGCTGACTTCGGAACGAACATGGGTCAGTCGGCTGGTGAATTACAAGGTTGACTTCGGGCCGACCTCGGTCTGCCGGTCAATTGATTCCTGGGTGACTTTTAACCGAGGTGAGATGTCGATCCGGCCTACTCTGATATTAGTGGCCCGACTTGACAATTTGGTCAAATATGGGTCAGCCGACTCAAATGTCAGTGGTGCTTGATTTCTACTTGCTAGCTAGGACTGAGGACGAGGCCGGCTTGAGTGGCCGACCAGTTAGGCCGGTATCGGTCCATCATTCGCCGGCTAGGTCGGTGACATCGGCTTGAGCTTTTGGTCGCACCTACTGTCGACCCACTCATCTTTATCATCTTTTTCGAACTCTATTGAAGATGCGTTTCTCTTCTTCTGTGACTCCGTCGATGGCTCTGAGTTGATGTTGATGATGTGACGAGGCGACATTGGCGTGAGGCTATTGTTAGACTCCAAGGCGAGATTTCGTTGGTGACGTGGCAGGTCGTTTCTGTTGATGACGACGACGGAGGCCGAGCTATAATGTATGCTGGCTCACCAAGGCCGAGGAGGTGGCCGGCCTGAGTAACATCCGATGAGCCGGTACGTTTTTGAGTCTTCCATTTTAGTGGTCTTCTCATGCTGTAGCATTTGATTTTTATTTGAGCAGTATTTAAACTGATCCGACTCGGGGGCGAGTTTTCGAGAGGCGACGGGGGCCAGGACGGGATGATTATGGCCGGCCCGTACGAAATACCTGTCTTTTTTGACATATGGAGCGTTTAATTAATTTTTTCATGTGGATCGTTCTTCGAGACGGAATACTTGATCCGAAAAATTAAATTTTTGGGAGGTTGATTTTTTTTTGTGGATCGTTCTTCAAAACGGAATACTAGATCCAAGAAATTGATTTTTTGTGGATTTGAAGCTCTTATCTCGGCCTACGAGCTCTGTTGTTTGGGACGGCCAATTGTTTGGGACGGCCAATTGTTTGGGACGAACTTCGGTTGGCCGGCCGGTGAGTTACGAGGCTGAACATAGCTTTTTCCTAATTTTTGTAGAAGGTTGACGATGATATACCACCTCGTGGGTTTTTGGCTATTTTATAGTTTTTATAATAATGTGTCTTTTTATAAATTTGTGAGTGTCCCAGGATACTTAGATTTTGTGGCATATGAGTGCACACCAATGGATGAACCTTCTGTCTCTTCTCTGATAACTTTTATTTTTTATGTTTCGTTTTTTATTTGCACTAGTCGTGAAATATGATATTTTGGGTGGTTGTTTTTTGTGGGTCGTTCTTCAAGACGGAATACTAGACCCGAAAAAGTGATGTTTTCGAAAGTAGGTAACTTTTTGTTCAAGTTCCCCACAGACGGCGCCAATTGTTTGGGTTACAAACATGGTTCCCGGCTCGAGCGGCGGTTCGGCTCTCCTCGGGATCCGGATGCGAGTCGTCGGCGTTCCTGCAAGGTGAACTCCGGCCCAAGGGATTTCCCCCGGGGCGGAGCCTCCGACGCCCAAGTCAGTCTATTGCGTATATTTATGGATATTTGTGGATAAGTCGTCTCACAGGTGGAAGTGAGGTAGCGGAGGGAGTAGTAATGAATTGGCCTCCCCTTCCTCTCTACCAAAATGGGGTATTTATAGAGGAGGGGAGAGGTGGTGACATCGTCGTAGTGATATCGCCCGGGTGATGTTGTCTGATGACATCATCTGGGTGATGTCATGAGGAGTCTACTTCGAGTCGACTAGTGGCGACTCGTAAGGACGGTCAGCCGGTACGAGGATCCGATTGACACAGGATCTGGCCGGTACGAGGGTCCGGCCGACCCGAGGTTTGGCCGGCGCGGGGACCGGCCGAGCCGGAGCTCGGTCTACGCGGGGTCCGGCCAGACCGTGGATCGGTCGAGCCGGGATCGGGGTCCGATGCCTAAGGACGGCCTATATGCCCGAGGTCGGACCTACACGTCTGTCTAAGTCGGCCTACATGTCTGGGGGTTTTATCCCCCATCAATATGTATGTCACCAAATCTCGAAAATTTTTAAAAGTTGAAAATTTGCATGTTTCCGTATTTTTATCGCTTTTACAAGATTAACGATTAGATTGTTATATTAATTTGTAAAATCATAATATTCGACCTAAACATGTAATATATGTTTATAGTCTGTAAAATTGATATTTTTGATGATTTATAATAATTTAGGATTTTTCTGATATTTTAAATATCGATTATTGAATTATTACCTTTTACGGACAAAAATGATTAAAAGCGATTTTTATTTCTAGTAGCTAAATATTTTATTTTAATCTGATTTTTAGCATGCTGAAACTTTCTGGTGAAATAGAATTTTTTGATTTTTTTCATAATTTTTCGGAATTGTTAAGTGGATGAATTAATTAATCACTTTAAATCATCGTTTATCGTTAAAACCGTGTTTATTGTTTAAATTCTCGAATTCTGGTCTTTGGTTTAAATCTGGTAAAAAATGTGTTTCTGATGATTTCATATTATAATGTATTTTAATGATTTTTAGTGCCTTAATAAAATGTTAGGAACGATAAGTTTATTAATGATATCGTTAATTGTGAAAACGGGTTTAAATGACGGTTTTGTTGGAATTTGTTGAATCTGAAATTTTGGAAAAAATCTGAAAAATTTATATTCTGGAAAATCATGATTTTTAAGTTTAATAATAATTTTTGGATATTAATATTTAAATCGTTTGGTAATTCCTATTTTTATTAATCGTTATTGTCGAGATTAGACGATTAACGAGAAAACGCTTTAAAAACCGAGTTTTAGGATTCTGGAAAATTTCATTTTGGAAAGAATGTCCATAATTATGTTTTAACTATTTTACATAATTTTTGTACTATTTATTAAAGTCTTTAATTAATAATTATTGATTTTCGGACAAATTGTGCTTTATCGTTAAAATTCTCCGTCTTACCTAAAAGAATTATTTTTCCAGCAATTTTGAAAGTATTTAATTCTGAACTTTAAGAGTTAAATCATCCCTTAACATATTCTAAATATATTCAATGGTTTAATTAAATAAAAGACGTTAAAAGATTTTATTTGACATTTGCCGCAAAATCCTATTTATAATCGTATTGTCGAAACTAATAATAACTAGGGAATTTTAGTTTTGTAGATTTTGGAAACACCCTAATTAGTAGTATTTAAAATTTTTAAGACATTTCTAAATCATTTTATAAACACTTGTATGACGTTTCAATAATTTCACTAACGCAAAAGTTCTCATTTTAAGAATTAATATCGTTAAGGCCGAAAGTACTAGTTTTATAAATCTATATCGTTTACTAAAAATGTTGTATTAGTTTAAAATAATATTTTGCTATTTTCATATGATACTATTTTTAGTAAGTTTCTAAAAATAGAAGTTTCCTAAAATAGAAAGTTTCCTCTTTTAGAACATCGTGATTACTCCTTTTGTTCTCTTATTATTATGATGATTATACCTTTTGAATATCGATAATGGCTTTGTTTTGGAGTTATGGAATAAGGAAAAGTGTGGGTTTAGAGTAATATAGTCTGGGCTGTACGTTTTGCCATCAACTATAAAGTTGGTGTGTCTATGTTGAGACATATTGGTCGTTGAACTGAGCATGGTTTGTGTTCAGGAGGGTGTATGTTTACTCTAAACTTAGATATCGCATCGTGTAAGTCGCGTCGGGTTGAACTGGATATGGTTTGTATCCAGGAGGGGTGTGCACTACTTAAACCAGGACCTCGCTGCACGCAGTCCTGTTATAGTTGAGTTGCCTAGTTAGAGATCAAAGTCTGATTTGTTTTGACTAAGTTCTCGAAACTAGATTTTAGTATTGTCCTAGTGAAAGTCTAGATTCTACATTAATCCTATCCATAACGCCATTTTGATTATTTTATTTATTATCGATATAAATTGGTTTGCAGGTTGGCAAATATTTTTATGTTTCTTTGGTAACCCATTTTAATATTTTGGTTTTGTGCCGAAAACTTATTTTAATATGATGTTTTACTGTTTTCCATTTTTATTATTTTTCTATAGTAGTAAGTACAGTTTTAAAATCCTGTCATACGGCTGGGAGAACGTTGACAATGCTCCCCACTTATTGTGGTTGTTATGTTTTAACATGGCAGGTATACATGTTCCGGGTGTGGGCTAGCGAGCAGTGTGGATCCTGCTTATTTATTTTAATAATTATGTCTTATGGATTGTTCAAACCCTTTTCGTGGATTGTTTTAAATTTTGGCCATTTTATTTAAGGCCTATTGTTTGACTTTACCATTTTAATTTTTCTAAGACATAGTTACAGCGTGTTTTAATCCCGACTCTACAGTGTTTCCGCCACTGTATCGCGTTAGAATTTCTAGGGGATTACAGTTGGTATCAGAGCATCACTGCTCCCAACGCTTACACCTGAAATTAGAGAAAATACCAGTAAATTATTTAAACAGTAAATAAAATATTATTAGAGATGGGTAGAAACAAAATAAGGACTTAACTATTAGGTTTATATGTTCTTGTAACTCAATGATTAGCATTGAATATTTGTTGCTTTTGTCTGGAGGAAGACGAATGAACAAGATGCTGTCATGATGCTGCTTCAGATCGGGACAAGACCTGCTTAGAACTCTCAACGCCTGCTGACTCGAGTGGACAATTTGGTGCTCCAAGAAAAATGTCGAAGGTGACTTCTCAGCTCCGATTTAGTTTGCTCAAGCTACAGGTTAGATGATCAAGAGTAGATTCATGTTCCACGATGTTGCAGTCGATCCAGATCGAGCGACCCAAGACTTGCGTGCTCGTTCCTTTGCAAGAAGATGAAGTAATCCTTTTGGTCCCCTGGTGAACCTTAGAGATCCGAACTTTCCCTTCTCGTTATAGGTCTTCATCATCTTGAATCATTGATTCTTTTCTTCCTGCTTCTGCCTTTTCCAATTCTTCTCTTATATATCCTCATCATTATTCGCTTGGTGAATCCTTGTTCTATTCTCCTACTTTACCATCTCCCTCTTGAGATTCCTTGGTTAGACCAAATTCTGTCTTGTGAATCTTTTGGAAGTATAGATGTTTGAGATTTAGTAAACCCTTAGCTTGTTACTTGATTTGAGGATTGTGAGTCTACCCTATCTTCTAAGCAAGTAAGAAATTTTTGAGGATTGAGTTGAATGGTATTAGTTGATTAATGGAATTAGGTTGTTCTTTAGACACTAAACCTTGGGTTATAGATTACTTTGATTATTTTGGAGTACTTAGAGTTGAATATATTTTGGAGTAGTAAGAATAAAGCTTATTCTGTCTGATGGATACCTAATACCCAACATAGAATCTAGTTAAGTGTACATAACAATATTACTTGGGTTTCCTACCTAATGTTGACTTAATGGACTAATCGTAGAATTTTAGGATCATAAATCATTGATTAATATATTAGCCTAAGTGTTTTGGTACCATTTCAGGTCCTCATTAATGTTTAGTAAATTTTGGTTGACATAGATTAAACCTTGTTTCTTATGGATTAGATCGCAGAGCGTTGATGTAAGGTTGTAACCTACAAACCTTAGAGTTGAATGACCTAAGTTTGGGCAGATCATTATTAGCCTTGAAGAAGAAAACATATTGCTCAATTAAAGGTTGGCTTTATCACGTTGTTTTGAGGCATACTTAATATCAATCATCTTGATGGATTTATAGTTCAGAACCCTTAGACCACCGAGATTGTGGCTTCGTTGAGTTAATAAATATTTTAGTGGTTTCACTGTTACGATATGAAATTTGATGGAATTCTCAGAAACCTTAGCTTAATGACGTATTTGAAAATGTGAGTATCTGGCGGTACATGTCAGGCTGAGTGTGTTTAGGGTTTGGCGTACTTTCCTAACCTTTGTCTATTGATGATGTTAAGAATGTGTTGATGATCACTTTTGAGTTTTCGTGTCCGAACATTGTTAATTGATTGATTTTTATTTAGTGTTCCTTAATCAAGAAATTTGAAGTATACCTCGAGTTCAGACCTTATGAGCTTCGAATTTATGAGCCTTAGTGATTACGAGTTTGGGTATGTTTTGATGACCGTTGGAATATTAATTAATGGATTAGTCTAAATCATTTGTGGATTCTTTTTCATACTAATTGAAGGAATATATAAGTATGTAAGACTTAATTTTGGAGGCTATGGCAGTCGATAAATTTGGAGGTTGTAGATGAAGTAGGACCACCCTGTACCGATATTGGTCTTAGCGTTAGTTGATGGGCCAATTAGGAACTCATGCTTGTGAGAGTCGTGCTAGGAATCTCGAGATGGTTAATCGATTCTATAATCCTTGCGAGCTTTTTTTTTTTACTCTGAACTCCGCCTTCCTTTCTACTTCTCTTGAATTATGTTACCCCCATCTGCTGCTAATCCCTTCAACCTTTGTCGATTTTTAAAGCTCTTATTTTTAATTTATTTATCCTTGTTCTATTTACCCGTTAATCATTTTTTTGAACTCCCTATTTTATAAAAAAAAAATTGACCAGTTTAAAAAAAAATTATGGATTATCGTAAAATTTTAACATTTTGAGTTATAATTCCTAATTATGAAATTACCCGTTTTGTATAAAGTTGACTAACTTAAACTTTTCGGATATCGTGAAATTTAACATTTTTGAATTATAATTTTAAAAAAATAAAAAAATTATACTTCACTTTTATTTTATCTTTGGTTGATATTTATATTTACTTCTATTTCAAAATGCCTTAATAATTTATTTAAAATTATTTCAAAATTGTTTCAATTTTTTATTTTCAAGCGATCGGAGTTTTATGAAGACTTTCAAGTTTTCAAATACTTAAATTACTATAGGATTAGTATGCAAAACGTTTTAACATTGTCGAAATTATTTTATGTTCAGGTTTGATAACATATTTGAAAACTTTCATAATTACTTTGATAACATTTTCAAAATTTTAACATTTTGAAATCAGTTTTCGTTTTGTTGTTGGTGGACTTTTGAACCTGTCATTGAAAAACGTCTAACGACTGATTTAATTTTACTAACTACAAAATTTGCTTTCTCAAAAATAATTTTTTTTTTGTCTTAAAACAAAATATTGTCGAGTTTCTTAATCAAAACGTTTTGTTTTGAACGTGTTTTCGGTGTTCTCCTCCGAGTTCGTTTACAAATGTTATTCAACAATGTTATTTTATCAAATAACTTTACTTTACGGTTTCATTAATTTAGAAGGTTTTAAACTTCGGGTAGCTTAGCTCAATTCCTCTTGGAATAAATATTTGCCATCGATTTTGTATCACTTTGAAAGTTGTAAAATTTTCTTTTAAACCAATTTTTTTTTAATGCAAAATAAGTATTCTCATCTTTTCGACTGAGGTAATCTAGATTTCTTTCTGCTTATTCTCAGTTTCGAGGACGAAACTTTCTTTTAGTGGGGAGGATTGTAACACTCGCTATTTTTCCTAGCGCTTTTATCCTTTCCGCTATGACTTCGTCATAACTCTATTTCGGCCTTATGTTTCATTATTTTTCCAAGCTTTATTTTTATTTTCGAGTCCAATGATATTTATTTTTATTTTAAAGAATTTTAATTCTTTTAAACCTATTTATTCAATTTTCATCGTAAACTAATTAATTTTACGCGACGAATTCTATTTCTATTCGAATTGACGTTTTTAAACTCGGATTTAAGTTATTCCTTTTCCTAAAAATGTTTGAATATAAAATTTTCAACTAGTAAATATTTTTATTTACAAGTATTTAGTCGTTAATAATTTTATTACGAAGCTTCGCGAATAATTATTTTCTTACGCGAGGTTTACTCGAACTACCTTGAAATGCCTTTAACTATTTTACAATTATACTATTTATCAACTTATAAATCATTTGAGACATTTTCCTTATATTTTGGACTGACAAAGCTTCTTGTCACAATTTAACTATGTTTTATTAATACGTTTCATTTTATCACATTAAACCGTAAACATAGGATTCTTTTCTTTTCATTGAATTGAGGCTTTACTACTCAAGCTCTTCCTACTACTCTTCTTATCCCTTTGGCTAGCCATATTTGTCTAGATGCACTTAGGATTCTTCAACTATTTTACTATCATTTATGCTCTTTAAGTGTAGTAACCTCCTTCTCCTTTAATCTACTCTACATTCATTTTGTGCATTAACAAAAAAATTACTACTACATATTCATCATCCTTTTTTTCCTTCTTGGCCGAGTACTCCCTCCCCTATTCCAGCCTGATTTTTGCTCCATTTCGAGTCTCAATCGAATCGTTTTTATCGTCATATTAATCCTCTTTCTGATTCCTTCGTTAAGGTAACAATCGACGTCGTTTTCGATCATTATTTACCATGATTTTTGTTAGTTTTCTCATGGTATTTTTCTGCCATGATTTTTGTGTTCGGAAGGATTTGTGGACGATCCCGAGGCTGACGAGTATATAATCGATTCAGACTTGGAGTAGAGGTAACGTCGATGTTACTCGGTATTTCATGATTTTAATTGTGTATTTGCATGTATATATTTTTATGTTTTATTTGACAATATATGTATGTCACCAAATCTGGAAAATTTTTAAAAGTTGAAAATTTGCATGTTTCCGTATTTTTATCGCTTTTACGAGATTAACGATTAGATTGTTATATTAATTTGTAAAATCATAATATTCGACCTAAACATGTAATATATGTTTATATTCGGTAAAATTGATATTTTTGATGATTTATAATAATTTAGGATTTTTCTGATATTTTAAATATCGATTATTGAATTATTACCGTTTACGGACAAAAACGATTAAAAGCGATTTTTATTTCTAGTAGCTAAATATTTTATTTTAATCTGATTTTTGGCGTGGTGAAACTTTCTGGTGAAATAGAATTTTCTGATTTTTTTCATAATTTTTCGGAATTGTTAAGTGGATGAATTAATTAATCACTTTAAATCATCGTTTATCGTTAAAACCATGTTTATTGTTTAAATTCTCGAATTGGTCTTTGGTTTAAATCTGGAAAAAAATGTGTTTCTGAAGATTTCATATTACAATGTATTTTAATGATTTTTAGTGCCTTAATAAAATGTTAGGAACGATAAGTTTATTAATGAAATCGTTAATTGTGAAAACGGGTTTAAATGACGGTTTTGTTGGAATTTGTTGAATCTGAAATTTTGGAAAAAATCTGAAAAAATCATATTCTGGAAAATCATGATTTTTAAGTTTAATAATAATTTTTGGATATTAATATTTAAATCGTTTGGTAATTACTATTTTTAATAATCGTTATTGTCGAGATTAGACGATTAACGAGAAAACGCTTTAAAAACCGAGTTTTAGGATTCTGGAAAATTTCATTTTTGGACAGAATGTTCATAATTATGTTTTAATTATTTTACGTAATTTTTGTACTATTTATTAAAGTCTTTAATTAATAATTATTGATTTTCGGACAACTTGTGCTTTATCGTTAAAATTCTCCGTCTTACCTAAAAGAATTATTTTTCCAGCAATTTTGAAAGTATTTAAATCTGAAATTTAAGAGTTAAATCATCCCTTAACATATTCTAAATATATTCAATGGTTTAATTAAATAAAAGACGTTAAAAGATTTTATTTGACATTTGCCGTAAAATCCTATTTATAATCGTATTGTCGAAACTAATAATAACTAGGGAATTTTAGTTTTGTAGATTTTGGAAACACCCTAATTAGTAGTATTTAAAATGTTTAAGACATTTCTAAATCATTTTATAAACACTTGTATGACGTTTCAATAATTTCACTAACGCAAAAGTTCTCGTTTTAAGAATTAATATCGTTAAGGCCGAAAAGTACTAGTTTTATAAATCTATATCGTTTACTAAAAATGTTGTATTAGTTTAAACTAATATTTTGCTATTTTCATATGATACTATTTTTAGTAAGTTTCTAAAAATAGAAGTTTCCTAAAATAGAAAGTTTCCTCTTTTAGAACATCGTGATTACTCCTTTTGTTCTCTTATTATTATGATGATTATATCTTTTGAATATCGATAATGGCTTTGTTTTGGAGTTATGGAATAAGGAAAAGTGTGGGTTTAGAGTAATATAGTCTGGGCTGTACGTTTTGCCATCAACTATAAAGCTGGTGTGTCTATGTTGAGACATATTGGTCGTTGAACTGAGCATGGTTTGCGTTCAGAAGGGTGTATGTTTACCTTAAACTTAGATATCACATCGTGTAAGTCGCGTCGGGTTGAACTAGATATGGTTTGTATCCAGGAGGGTTGTGCACTACTTAAGCCAGGACCTCGCTGCACGCAGTCCTGTTATAGTTGAGTTGCCTAGTTAGAGATCAAAGTCTGATTTGTTTTGACTAAGTTCTCGAAACTAGATTTTAGTATTGTCCTAGTGAAAGTCTAGATTCTACATTAATCCTATCCATAACGCCATTTTGATTATTTTATTTATTATCGATATAAATTGGTTTGCAGGTTGGCAAATATTTTTATGTTTCTTCGGTAACCCATTTTAATATTTTGGTTTTGTGCCGAAAACTTATTTTAATATGATGTTTTACTATTTTCCATTTTTATTATTTTTCTATAGTAGTAAGTACAGTTTTAAAATCCTGTCATACGGCTGGGAGAACGTTGACGTTGCTCCCCACTGATTGTGGCTGTTATGTTTTAACATGGCAGGTATACATGTTCCGGGTGTGGGCTAGCGAGCAGTGTGGATCCTGCTTATTTATTTTAATAATTATGTCTTATGGATTGTTCAAACCCTTTTCGTGGATTGTTTTAAATTTTGGCCATTTTATTTAAGGCCTATTGTTTGACTTTACCATTTTAATTTTTCTAAGACATAGTTACAGCGTGTTTTAATCCCGACTCTACAGTGTTTCCGCCACTGTATCGCGTTAGAATTTCTAGGGGATTACATTGTCGATTTTGTTGAATCGAATATAAATATTGTGGGATTTATATTCGATTCTAATTTTGAATACTCGTAGTATCCCATATTCGATTATTGAATCGATATGGAATACTAGAGTGCAAATAAAAGAAAAATAAATTGATTTTAGTCGTCTTAAATTAATTATTGCGATATGAGTGAATCGCGTTAATTAATTTATGTGACTTGATCGCTAGATTCGACATCCAATTATGGAATTGGTATCGAATCTAATGAATCGACTCTTTGCTTGAATTAAAGGACTTGATTCCCTCGACTTCTCCGACATCGAAATAAATCCCTAGGGATTGTGATGTCGGATCCGTGTTAACGGGTTTCGACCCTTATTAAAATACAATGTTTGTTTTTGAAAATCGACGTGAATATGCGACTCGAATAATGATGAAAACGAAATAGAATGGATTATTGTTTGAGTTAACTTGTTTCAATAATCAAATGATCGGGGTGATGGGATAAGCGACCGTCAACGCTGTGTGCAGTACACTTGTATGTTCGGTTTTCCTTATCCCACCATCACTCACATTCGACACAAATCGACAAGTATTTTAATGTTTTGTACTAATTATACTATCGATATTATGATCCGATGAACAAAATAAAAATAAAAAAACGAAAAAAACGTAAAAGAAAGGGAAGACGACGGGAGGAAGAGAAGAAGGAAAGAAGCGGGTTTTGGCACCCTCAACCTACATGTTCTTGTCTTGAATAGGACTCGTAATCGCGGCTTTAACACGGGAGCTTCGAGGTGTATGAAGGTTGAGTTATGGTGGTTAGGGTTTGATTCCTAAAACTAGGTTTAGGGTTTGCTAATGTAGAATTGCTTAGTGTAGAATTAGGGTTGAGATTAGGGTTGTGTAGGGATTGAAAAAGATCTCGTAATTGAGTGTTGCATGGGGTGCTTATATAGGCATTGCTAGGGCACCCGGTTAGGGTTACTCGACCGAGTAGGTGGCTAACTCGGTCGAGTGGCCCGTTACGCCTGCAGTCGGGCTCGAAACAGGCCCACTCGATCGAGTGGGTCGGGCACTCGATCGAGTGGGTCGGGCACTCGATCGAGTGGCCCAACTGGGTCGCGCGGGTCAGTCTTTTGGACCTTGACTTGGGTTTGACGATGGGTTTGTATTTGACTTGGACTTTTGATGATGTGAGGGGTTGTTTTGTGTGTCTCGGAAATGACTTTGACCGGGGTTGACCCAATCGCTAAAAGTCGGTTTTAATTCCGGTGTCGGTTTCGGCCCAAATTAGTCTTGTTTGACTCGGAATGATCCACTGGGCCTGGATTTGAGGTTGATTTTGTAAGATTTGTACTCCGTAAGTGCGTTAGCCAGCAACTAATGGATTTGAGCCCGCATCCGAGCGCGTAGAAACATGTTAGCGTCCGATCATCATCAGGTGTTTTTTGGAAACCGCCATAGACACCTGGCAGTCAAAATGCGGGTATCTACAGATTCACGTTCACAGCTCACTCACGAGGAATTTCCTTCCCCCGTTTCCTATGGGACCATTCCAAATGAGTTTGAGCTTAAAGACTCCTTGATCAATGAAGTAAAACTAGACACCTTCCATGGGCTCCCTCAAGAAGATGCTTTTGAACATGTATGCTCTTCCAAAGAAAAGTTAGTTGAAGCCAAGCTTATTAAGAAGATGGGAGATGAAAATTCTTCTATGACCAATGAAATGAAACTCCAATTGGAAAAGGAAGAGCTAACCAAGAAACTTGAGGCTATGAATGCAAAGCGTACTCCAAAGCAAAGACCCTTCAATTCCAATCAACAAACATTTTCCAACCAATGGTCTGTCAAAGTGTCTCCACATATGCCTCCTTATCAAAGGGAAAACTTCAACAATCAAGGTAGAAACTATCATGTTCAAATGGACTTCCATAATCAGAGTGTTAATCAAGGGAACAATTACCATAATCAAGGAAGTAATTATCAGAATCAAGGATTTAATCAAGGGTATCAATGCAATTATCAAGGTAACCAAGGGCCAAATCAAGGGTACCAAAGGTTCAATTTTCAAAGACATAACCAACCTTCTCCTTTTTATGGAAATCAAGGTAATTATCAACATGGTCAAGGGTATGGTTCGACCATTGATATGAGAAAGACTTTAGTCAATGAAATGTATCAAGGAAACCCGAATTACCAAGGTAATCAAGGTCATAAAGGATTACACTCTCAAAGCTACAGTGGACCCTCTCAATTCTTTGGCAACCAAGGTCATTCTCAACAAAGTCAAGGAAGCAGTCATTGGGACAATTCATTAAATGAATTGCGAAGAACAATAGAGTATTTGATAAATTAAAATGCAAAAGACAAGGCAAGGCTAGAACTCTTGAAATCTCAACGAGCACCTAAAGCCTTAGTCGCTTCCGTGCACCCACCTCATGACTTTCCCATTCAACCTCAATACCCAAGGGATCCACCATGTCAAACCCATGTTGTTATCAAAAGAGAAGGAAAAGAGTTTGAGAACCTCTATAATCACTTGAGTACCAAAGCAACCCCAGATTTGCAACAACAAAAAGCACCACATGCCACTACTCCCGATTCTCCCAAACAAAACCGGGGAATTCGAGAAGAATTTGAGTTAGTTGCAAAGGCCGAAGAAAAACAACGAAAATTGAAGGAAGCTAGAAGGCAAGTGGAGCAAGCAATTGAGGAGAAGGAATCCAATGTTCCACCCCCATCGATCTATGCGCCAACTTTACCATTTCCGCAACAAGCTAAAGTTCACAAAGGTAATATCAAGTGTAGCCAATTTGTGGACATGATCGAAAAGGGGAAAGTCTCCTTGCCATTCGCCAAAACCGTTCAAGAAAAATCAATCCTCACTAATGGGATGAATGATTGTGAAAAGTCTATGGACATCAAGTTTCCTTACCCCAAAAGGCAATCCGAGAAACCTACTCAAGGTGAAGTAGTGATCCATGAAGATATTGATGAGGATGACAACATCTTGTCATCAAGGATAGAGATCACCACTTTCACTCCTAACAAGGAACCACATGTTAGATGCACGTAATCGAGAATGTCGAGGATACGAGTCTTTGGGATGAGTTGAACGAGGTAATAGACCTTGTTAAGTCTTGGAATGATGATGAAATAAAGTTGCCCTTGTGCGAGAATGTTGAAGAACATCACGAGTCCTTTGCTAGTGAGCTAAACTTTGGTTTAGGAGAAATTGAAACCGTCGATAAAAGTTTCGAATCTCTCCTTCACAATGATATGGGGACAAGTGACGTTTTGAGACTTAGGAATGTGGGCCCGCAACTTTAAGAAGATATGGGGATGTACAATGGGGAATTAAAGCCTAAACCGCCTTTTGTGTTGAGTGGTGAGATTGTGAAGCTTTGGAAAGGTAGAAGGTATTTTGGGAAGAAATGGTCGCTTGGACTCACTACTACAAAACACTTGGTTTCTTGACGCTTTAAAGGTAGGTTCTCGACGCTTTAAAGTGACGCAAATTTAATTCTCAACACTTTTGAAAGCGTGGAGATTTTGGGTAGCAGGAATTCTTGTCGCATTTTTGTGTCGCCATTTGCGACGATTTAAAACGTTGAATATTTTATTCATGACGCTTTACTGCGTCACCACATGAATACTAAAATATGCGACCTCGACGCTTTTATATGTTGAGGTTTGTTTTTTCCCAGCCAAATTTTTTTCTAAACGCTGACTTTCTACTACTAAAAGCGACAAGAAATAATAATATAAAATTTAATTATCGACACCTTGACATCATAGAAGCGTCGAGAATGTGATCATAAAGAACATTTTAATAGCACTATGTATGTTTCAATCCAACACCTTACTCCTTGCAATTGTTAACAATTATAACAAGAGCTATATATAAATTAATAAAGGTTCTTAAAACAAACACTTAATTACAATAATCTGCAATTATTATAAATCCCGCAATAAAATAAAATTCGTAAGAGGAACACCTAGAGTAATATCCAATCATATATTTCACAATCAAAAGTAGCATCAAAATAATCCTAAACAATTATTATTCTTAAAGGTATGTATGTCTTCGTCCCAAAAAAAATCTATAAGTGAGCCAATTTTGTCATCCATCAATTTCGTCATCTCCATTTTTGTGTTTTAGAACGTCCTGCAATGGTAAAAAAATATGATAAGGAAAATTGAAGAGACCATATAATGAACCATAAATAAGGTCGGAAAAATCTCACGCAAAAGACGTGCCCCGGTAAACAGCAGCGACTTGTTTTTACACTTGCTTCGAGTCTTGGACCAGTATCTCTAATCGTGAACTAATTAATATTAAAAATAAGACAGTCTTACACAGAAGTCGACAGTACTACTAACAGTGGAAGCCGATGACAGAACCGTCGTTAATGGCAACGGAAACACGACAGTCAGAAACAACCTCAACATGAGTGAAAAACCACAACGCCCTGATTCCCCCCACCATCTCCATACTTGACTCGAGCTCCATTGTCGGCTGTATCCATCCCGAATCGGTTGTTACTGGCGCTAGTTCCATCCCTGGAACGTTCCTCGCCACCTCGGCTGTCTTGATGGGGAAAGACTGAACCGAGAAGGAGGTGGTAATGTAGGCTGTACGGCCTGTAGAGATGTTACCTGCAGCACGAGCGAATCTAGAATTAAATTACTTACTCTGTGTGTGTGAGAGAGAGAGAAAAGCCTCATTTTTATGAGTTTTGAGAAAGAAAAATTCGATCATTTTTATACGTTTAGGGTACCTGCAGAAATGAACAAGAAAGCGAGCTGGTTGCCAGAGTAGAGGAGCTGCAAAGTGCTGTCGAAATGGGAGAAGACGGCGCGATTGGGGTTGCGGATGGAGGCGTACTAGGAGAAGGTGAAGCTGGCGGAGGTGACAACAATGAGCAGCAACAAAGTGAAAAATAACAGTAGCAGGAGTAATGAATAGCACAATACGATGACAGTACATCAGAAGTAACGTAAAACTGCAGTAATCGATGAAATTGTACCTGATAATCCGTGACAAATTTATGAGTTAGGGTGAAGGGTTCCGACAATCGACCCATATGTATCATGAACAACTTAATTAACAACTTACGAACAATTGACTCAAAAAATCCAATGCTAATTTCAATTAAAGAGAATAGGTTCGATCCATGGGCACATTATTACAACCACCCGTTATGTAATAAAAATGTGTGCACAGCCCAGTGTGTGGCTAAGTGGTCTTGATTGCCTCGTGGCTGGAGCGTCCGCAAGTTAGAAAGGAAGAATGACAAGTACAGTTGCATGCCTCAGTATTTCCTACTGTATTTTTCTTAGACCATGTCAATTTTTTTGAATAAGAGTACTTCGTAATGACATTGCTCTTTTCTATTTTACGTATATAGATAGATACAGGTCGACAGACTATTTAAAGTTGCAGTACTTAAAGTTATACAAAGAATCGGAGTTTATATGAAATAATGAAATACAATGAGAAATAAGAAATATTTCAGCAACGAAGAAATAATGGGATTTTGAGATTCAGGTAAATTATCAACAAACATATCATGAACCATCTTAACATACTCATTAATCTTATCTTCTGTCCAACCTTCGGTGATTATCGAAGGAAGATACCTGACAGTTATATGCACAGGCCGAACTCTTAAGCTGCCTTTCCTCCAGGCTTTGTGTGTGTCGATCAATACAATCGGGACCAAAGGAAGTCGTGTTTGCAGGGATCAAAACAGACTCAATCAAGCACACTTACCATGTATGAAAACAAGGCATCTATGATAATTCCCTTTGAAGTCTCTGTAAATTCACAATCCAAGAATCATGGATTGATCTCCTAAAGGGAAAGGTCAGCATCACATCCGTTGCTATGACCGCCACAAAATCAAATTCCCTGTTTCAGCAAAAAAACACTCACATCTAATCATATCTTAGCTGCTTTGAACCTAAAAGTGCCATAGATATACTACCACGACTCCACATTGATGTGAATCTGTATTGAAAAGTAGTAGGTGGCTGAAGATTACCCAAGTATATCTAGCTGGTAGTTAATACTCTTCAACCCGTGATGAAGTTCACCGAACAATCCTAGTAAAACCTGTGTAATTTACTCATTTCAAGAAAATTAAGCTAATCAACCAATTACATATCCAAAGTTTGTAAACAGTGCAAAACCAAACAATAAAACTAGAGGTAAGCTTACACAAGTGCATAGGAATGGGAGAAGGCCATTTAGGGAGCACAAAAGAGTAATCGATGCCCATCCATCCCACCACGACTTTCAACCTGATGAGTACGGAGATGAAATGAAAACATACAATTACGCTTACGAAAATACAAGACTTCTGCTACAAAAGGATCAAGGTTGAAACTCACAAGTCAAAAGCATGTGGACATCGTCACGAGACACCTTATACATCAAATACCACTCCAACCACACAATTCTTCAACCTGCACACCTTAAACACATAATATTTTTCCTTAAACACCTGATAACTTAATTGATTTAACATGACATCAAATTAAAATAATGAATATTCACAAACATAAATTAACTAAAATCAAACAATTCATGTGATGGATAATACCTGTTCTGTATAGAATAAAATATGGACAGGAAGAAGAAACAGATGAGGAACTCTTATTGCTGCATTCTATGGAAATACATATAGAAATCAACAAGTACACTGTTGACGAAATCCAACTCAATTTTCTTCGAGAAACTGATATTTTCAGCATTCAGGGGAGAAAAATTTAACACAAATACCTCTTGGGACATGATGACTACTGTTTTTGTCAAATTTGTGTCTCAATGTCATCATTCAACCATACAATTAATCTCAACTAATCGAGTAATAACATTTGACGTATGGAAGGCCAACATAAATGAGTGATAACAGTTAATCGAAGTAGAAAATCATCAAAAATTTAACACTAAAACTCCAATAATCGTTGCACTTGAACTACTAGGGTTTAGAAATGAAGGAAAAAAAAATCTGAAATTGAACAATGAGAAAGGTAAAATTACCATATGCTAGATTCACTTATAGCATTGGCGAACAAGAAGAGATTGAAAATGGAGGATTTCAGATGGTGGTCATGCTATGGTTTCTGGAGAAGTTCAATTAGAAATAGCCATTACAGGCTCGATGTTGAAATCGCCACTTTTTCTTGAGAGATAAGAGCTTTAAACATGGTACCGATGGGATGAACAATATGGGCAGATGATTCTTTTAGGAAGATGAAGTTGAAGGTAAGTTTATTAGGGTTTGATTGCGAGAGAAATAAAATTATCCTCGTTAATATAGCTCGGCGTGATTTTTTTAATAAGAATAATAAAATCCTAAGGGCCTGCCTGGTATAGAGCTAATATGCCTGAAAGTTGAAAGTTTTAGGGGGATAATTATGGGCTATTTTTGATGGTTTGGTAAGAGGGTAAATATCAAGGCCCATAAATTATTTCTCCCACAAAGAGGTAATGGATTACCCACCTCCCCCTCCAGTAAAAGTCTACGGGGTATTATTTTAGGGTTTAGATCCCCTCTTTCCCTTCCCCTTCCCCTTCACGTTCTTTCTTCTTTCTTCAACGGTAATCTATTTTACTCTTCCTGCTATCTTCTTTTTCACCTCTATTTTATTAATCAAATCATCAATTACTCGTTTTTTTTTTTAAATTTAATCATCAGTTGTTCTTTCTTCAACATCAGGTACGCATCCCGGTGAATTTCTGTTCATTTGAGGTAATTTTCTCGATCATAATTTACTGCAGTAATTGTACGGTGAGTTGATCATAAAGTTGTTGGGTTTACCGGATTTATTTTCAGCTTATAATTGGGTTTTCATTTTGTTGATTTTACTGGGTTTAGTCGGTTTTTGGGTTGATTAATTGGTGCAGTTAAAAGAATCGATTACTAGGTTTACTGGATTTATTTTCAGCTTGCATTTGGGTTTTGATTTTGTTGATTTTACTGGGTTTTTACTCGGTTTCTGGATTGATTACTTGGCACAAATAAACGAATCGATTACTGAGTTGATTACAGGGTTTCTGTGTTTACTGGATTTATTTTCAGCTTGTAATTGGGTTTTCATTTTGTTGATTTTACTGGGTTTCTGAGTTGATTGTTTGACACAAATAAAAGAATTGATTACTGGATTTATTTTCAGCTTGTAATTGTGTTTTCATGTTGTCGATTTTACTGTGTTTACTAGGTTTCTGGGTTGATTGATTGATTGCTTGTTGAACTATGGATTTTGGTAAACTATAGAGAAACTGAATTTTAATTAGTAATCGATGAACTTGCTGTGGTGGGTAGTGCTAATTATTCAAATTGTTCTTCCCCTTTGATCATTATGTTTATGCAGATTGTTGTGAGTAGTTAATAGCACACGATTTTGATCATCGATGGCATTTCGAGGCGATAGAGCCGTAGAGGTATTAGTCTAGTGGTTAAGTCGGAGTTATTTTCCGAGTTTTGAATGTTCCTCGTGTTTGTTGTAGTGCTCTAGAATATTTGAGTAATATTTGAGTAATTGACTGGTTTTGTATTAGATACTTATATTGGTTTGCCTTATGTTCTAATTAGATGCTTCTATTGATCTGTTTGAGTGTATGTTAACAATTTGTTTATAGAATTTTTTATTATACTTCTACTGATTTGGTTTATTTGTGTGTTTTATTTTAATTTTATGGGCAGTTGTGGCGCGTAGAGTGTCATCATAGAAGCAAAAGACAATAGTCGGCCTTATTTGCTATATTAGAATGAGAACTATGATTTTTACATGGTTTTGCTCTTACATGATAAGTATAATACAAACGATGAAAGTGTCTCGCAAGAAAACAACTCACACGGGTAAAAGGACTATGAGTCAAGGATTAATAAACTTGTCAGAGTTTCTGGATTCTGATCTTAGCTGTATAGATCAACTTAGGATGGATATATATACATTTGATGTATTGTGTGGGTTGATTCGGGCGCATGGTCGTCTCAAAGAGTCAAAAAATATGTTCTTGGAAGAAAGAGTAGCTATATTTTTTAACATATTAGGTCATGATCAAAAACAAAGAATGATCGTGAGACGTTTGAAAAGGTCTAAGGAAACAGTAAGTAGGAACTTCCGTCAGATTTTGAGAGCTGTTTTACGTTTGTATAAACATTTGATAGCGACTACACAACCTATTCTAGAGGATAGCGGAGATTCAAAGTGGTAATGGTTTAAGGTAAATTTACTTTCTTAACGTGTTGAAATTAGGTAGTCTATGTGTCTATAATAATTATTTTCTCTTGTGATGGAAAATAGGATTGTTTAGGAGCTTTAGATGGGACACATATCACCTTAAAAGTTCCGCTTGATGAGAAACCTAGATACCGTACAAGAAAAGGAGATATAGCTACAAATGTTTTAGCGGCGTGTACTAAGGATATGCATTTTACCTATGTTTTACCTGGGTGGGAAGGTTCGGCAGCAGATAGTAGAGTTCTTAAGGATGCTATTAGTAGAAGGCATCCATTTAAAGTTCCTAATGGTGAGGAGTATTTCTCAATTCTTTTGTTATTAGTGGTTTTAATAAACTTTGCCAAAATTACTAAATTTTGTTTGACTTTAATATTGATAGGATGTTATTACTTAGTTGATGCTGGTTTTACAAATGACGAAGGATTTCTTTCTCCTTATAGAGGGCAAAGATATCATCTCAAAGAGTGGAAACGTGGTCATCAACCAACTAACCCTATGGAATTTTATAATATGAAACACTCATCAGCGCGCAATGTCATTGAGAGGTGCTTTGGGTTATTAAAAATGCGTTGGGCCATACTTAGAAACTCTAGTTTTTATTGTGCTGATACTCACACCGACATTATAAATGCTTGTTCTCTTATTCACAATCTTATTCGCCGTGAGATGAGTATCGATCCAATGGAGCACTTATTAGATACTGAGTATGGAAGGCAATTTATGGAAGACAATAATGAAGAATATATAAATATTGTTGATACCTGTGATTCTTGGACTAAATAGAGAGATAAACTAGCTAAAGAGATGTTCGAGAGTTGGCGACAACATAGGCCTTTTAGGCATGTAGCCTATGATCCATTGTCAAATTAGTTGAAAAGTTTCTACCAAGTGACTTAGTATTATGGTACTTCCACTGCTTGCTTTTTTCTACTTATGTAATCCAATTGATTTACGATTTTCCTTTATGAGTTAATTAATGACATTTTCAGTTAACTACAATTTGATGTGTTTCTTTTATATACTCAGTGTACTTGTGATGACGGAAACCGAAGTAAATAATGAGAAGAGTGGTCCTAGAAGGTGGATTGAGGAGGAAGACACATTATTGGTGAATTTATTGTTATCCTTGCATTTAGATGGAAAATGGAAAGCAGAAGGTGGGTTCAAATCTGGTTACTTGGTACATTTGGAGAAATTAATCTCAGAAAAAATGCCAGATGCCGGACTTAAAGCAACAAACATTGAATCAAGGTTGGGTTATCTCAGAAAACGGTTTAATGCACTATTGGAGATCAAACAAAAAGGAAGTAGATTTGGATGGGATGATGGTCTAAAGATGGTAACCGGTGATCGCAAGTTATATAATGAATGGTGTCAGGTACGCTTTCTTGACTTGTCACAAAACAATCTTTCGGTTTTTATCCCGTCTCGATTCGGACAACTTTCATCTCTTCAGTTTTTGTATTTGAATGGGAATAGACTGTATGGTAGGATTCTACCTGAGTTGAGTAACATGAGTTCTTTGGCAAAGTAGATTAGTAACAGCAGTAGAAATAAGAATCTCTGTTCTGCATCATATCATATCATGTCACTTGACAATTAAGCCGCGTTAGAATGTTAGATTCCGTATAGACTCCCTTGTTTGGCTTTCTTGGCTAGCTGTAGAGTCAAAAATGCATTTGCCATGTTCGATGCATTAATCAATATTAAGTTGCGTCTTATGAGACGGTCCTACATAACCGTAAGCTACGATGCTGATCGTCAGTTTTCTTTTTTTTTTTGTGCGAAATCTACCTGTAATTTGCATACATTTCTCCACTTTGTTCGTCTTTGATAAAAAATATCAAATTTTTTGTTGTTCGATTTATGTATTTCCTGCTGTTAAGTTGTGTTGCGGACTTATTGATTGGTTGAACAGGAGATTTTGTTTATTGTTACATGTGTGGATGTTGTTAATTTGATCATTCTCTCTTAACTTACAGAGTCACAAAGAGGCAAAAGGGTTGTATCGAAAACCATTTCCATTATTTGATGTTATGGAAGAAATTTACTCCAAAGATAGAGCAACCGGTGCCAGGGCTAATACACCTCTTGACAGAGACGATCAGGACCATGCTAGCATTGAGACTAGTGAACAACAAGATGTTCAACTAGATGTTGAAAGTGGAGAGATGTCAACTGAATCGGAAACATGCAAAAGAAGTAGAGAAGTGAATTCGAGGCAACCAAGTAAGAAAAAACTCCGTAAGAATGAGGAAATTTCGAGTGTACAAAAGAGTTTCGAAGATCTAATGGGAACCATGCTTGAGAGTAACAATGCACAAATTGCTCAATTAACTGCCATGTTAGACACACCAAAAAATTACAAGGTTGGGTTACGTGAAGAATTGGGGAAAGTTAATAGTATGTCGAGGGCAAATATTCTTACTTTGTGTTCGATCATGACCGAAGGTGATGTTGCGGTTTTCAAGGATTTGACGGACGAGGATGAAAAATATGATTTTTTGGGTTTGATCTTGAATAGGCCTTAAGTTGAGTACTGTGTGTGTTTCGGATTTGAAGTTGGATTTGAAGTTTATTTGTTTGTTAATGTAAGTACAATTTATTTTATGTTTTGTGAGAGTTGTAATTTTATTCCTTTCAAACCAAACTTGGGAAATATTATTGGGGGTAACTATTACCTTGATGTGCCAAACTTCCAACCAACCTAACAATTACTCAAGTAATCCCTCCTCCGGTAAATGTTACTCCACTAACTTCCCCCCCCCCCAATTATTTAAGCTGTACCAGGCAAGCCCTAAAATGTACAGATTTCCCGTACTTATCCGGCCCATAATGAATTTGGGTTATGTAACACCTTTGATTTTTATAAATTAAAATTTAATTAAAATTATGTTCGTATTTTATTTTTACCATTTAACTCGTAATACTTAAAAAATTTATAAAACGAATTTATCGTTTAATCGTTTCAAACTCCTAAAATTCTATTGTCTCGGAGACAACTCTTATATTTAAAACATATTTTTATTTCTCTTTTGATTTATTTTATACATTTAATTTAATTCTTATCGGAAGTCTATTTCGGCGATTTAAATTCTTAATTCTTTTATTTATTTATATTTAAGCTCAAATTTCTATTTTGGCTCGAAGTTTATTTATTTTTTGTTTTGTCAAAATGTTTATTTCATTTCCTCGAGAAATTAATTTAATTCACTTTATCGAAAATTTATTATTTATCGGGAAATATATTTTCATTGTCTAATTATTTATTTCTATCAACTTCGTTTTCGTCTCGAATAATTATTTATATTTCGAGAAATGTTTATTTTATTAATTTTATTAGTCGGCCCAATTATTTTTATTAATTAGATTTTTTTAATTCAACTCTTGGGTCAGTCAACTTCGTTACGGAATTCGTCTTCTACCCAATTCGTTTAAATTAGCCGTATCTTTAATCCGCTTCTTTAAGTGATGATTCAGCCCCTTTGTTTGTTTTCCCCACTCTTATACGTTCACTCCCCTTTACTTATATTCCACCTCTTCATTCATCCTTTCCCACCGCTTAACTCTTCCATCTCCACCTTCTTTCGTTTCCCATTCATTCTTCCCCTTCATTGGCCTTTTTTTCATCGTCAATCTTCATCTCATCCGCCTCCCTCCATCATCTTCTTTTTTTTTTTCTCCATCTGCCACCACTTTTGGCCGTTGTTCACCTCCTCCTTCTTCTTCCTTCTTCTTCTACTGCGTTCGTTTTCGGGTGTGGCTGCTGCGTACTGCTGCTGTTGCGGTACTGTTCTGCTATTTCTTTTTCTTTGTCTTCCTCCCGTTTTGTGCCTGCTGCTGCTAGTTTTCGTTCCTCTATCCTTCTTCTTCTTCTCCTTCTTCGTTTGGTCGTATTTCCGTCCCCTACGTGTTTCTTTTTGCTGCTGCTGCATTTTGTTTCTATTGCCGCTGCTGTCTTCTATTGTCTCTTGCGTTGGTGCACTGCTGCTACGTTGTTGTATGTTGCGGTTGTCGATTTCTTTTCCGTCTTTTTGTTGTCATTCTTCTGCGTTTCTTCCTCTTCTGTTTTGGTTGATGCGGTTGTTGTTGTGCTTAATCAATCTCCTCTTTCTTTTTTTAATTATTCTTCTTCTCCTCTTTTCCCTTGTCTTTTCGATCTACTCCGTTTCCGGGTTGTCAATCTACGTAATATGTTCTCGTTCTTCTTTCTCTCCTGTTTGTCTTGTCATCTCTGCTGTTGATCGTTGCTGTCACGTGTTATTCGTTCTTGTTGTGATCGTACTGCTCGAATCTATTTACGTTCTGTTCGCTGCCCTCGGTCTGCTCTGTCAATGTTGTTATTGTCGTACACCGTTGTTTGATGCTATTTTAATCCCGTAACTGGTGCTATTATAGCTGCTACTACCACTACGCCATCTTGTTTTCACTGTTCGTTGTGGTTAGCACGTTTGATTCTATGAACTCGTGTTCTCTTCTTTTTCCATTCTTGTGGTCGACTTGTCGTGTTTCGTTTTGCTCCTTCATTCCGTTGTTGTTGTTATAGAACTATATCCTCCGTCTCAATTCAGGATCTTAGCCTGCCTAGTCCCGATATCGATTCCTTCTCTCTCCTTTGTGGTGCCTAGTCACGTTTTTCGCGTTTCCTCCGCTCCATTTCAATCTCCTTTAATTCCGACTTTTGTTTATGTTTGTGTTCACTCCCGTTTTTCGTTGGGTCCTAAAGTCATTGGCGAGCAAAGGTTGGGCACGAAGTTGGAGCTTGGATTGGTCAAGTACGTGATCGTTTCGGTTTTTGACCCGAAGGTAACTTCAGGACGTTACTCGATTTTATATCGTATGTTTGAGTAGTAGTATGTAGTAAATACTTTACTGTCGGCTTTTTCTTTTAGCTACGTATTATTTTGCTAAAAATATTATTTCAAATTATGTAGCTTATAAATATTTTACAAGTTTTCGATATCATTTTATAAATCGTTAGTAATTTTATTATTTACGATCGTTATAGTATTTTGTTGGTTATCGTAATACTAATAACTAAATAATATCGATTCCATATTTTCGTCATATTTCGTTAATTTCTAATTTTTAACTCAAAATCGTATTTTTATATTATAATCGAGATTTTTATACTTGCTAAATAAATTAATTTCTTTTTACGACTTATATTAATAAATGAGAAAATAGTCGATTTAGTTTTAAATATATTTTTAGGCGAGACTATTTTCACTAATAATTTCCGATTGACTATTTTTAGTAAAATCCGTATTATTTATTAATAAAAGCTATTTGTTAAAAAAATAATTCGAAATCTTTTAAGTCTCATTTCATTATGAAACTCGTCGATTCAATCAATTTTGATATCGTTTTTCTCGAAACAACTCTTTTCGAAATTTTTACTTTTAACTCGATTTCCTAATTATTTATAAAATACTGTATAATGACTTATTATATTTTGTTTATATTTTGAGAAACGAATTTAGAAATATAATAAAGTTACGGTAACGACGATAATAATAAAATGCTAATTTCATTAGAAATGCTGTTTTTATATATTTCACTTATTTTAATAACTTACGTATTTTTATAAGACTTTCTATTTTAAGTAAGTTTCTAAAATTAGTAAGTTTCTATTTATAGAAAGTTTTCCTTTTAATATAAAATGTTTATTCATTTTATCCTCATATTATTTACATTGATTATATCTTTTGGGTATCGATAATGGCTTGTTTTGGAGTTATGGAATAAGGACAAGTGTGGGTTTAGAGTAATATAGTCTGACACTACTACAAATATTGGAATAAGCAACGGAAGATAGAGAACAGTTGAGTTAGTTGATCGTTTTCTATAACTAAAGAGAACACCTTTGTAAGGGGAGAGTTATTTAAGAAAACAATAGAAAACGCCTTTCTAAGGGAAGAGTTATTTATGAAAACAATAGAGAACACCCTAAGAGATAACAGTTACTTTGAACAATAATAGAGAACACACGTAGAAGATAACAGTTACTTTGAATTATAATAGACAACGCCTCTTCATGTATGTGTTTTTCATTGTTTTTTCTAAACATATGGCCCACGCATGATTCAGTAAAAACAAAGAATCAAAATAAAAGGAAAAACTAAACTATATCAGCCATAGATTGTGCTTCAATCCAATGGCCAATCTAATTACCATGTCATCAATCCACTTGTAGACACCCACATTTTGACCGCCAGGTGTCTATAGTAGGTCCCGCCAAACACCCGATGATGATAGGACGCAAACGTGCTTTAATGGACTCAGATATGGGCTCGAAATCATGGACATTTGGTTTAGGCTTATTACGGAGTACAAATCTTACAAAAACAACCTCAAATCCAGACCCAGTGGGTCGTTTCGAGTCAAATGAGACTAATTTGGGTCGATTCCGACACCGGGGGTAAAACCGTTGTGGACATGACGTAGGTCCACCCCGACGCGGCCACGCGCGGGTTTGGGTTAGGCGAATGCACCTCCATATGAGAAGGATCGAATTGAAATTTAAGTCGAAATGGAGTCGCCACCGAATTTTATGGTCATTCGGAACCATTCGAGCCCACTCTATATCGCCATGGTCCATACACAAATTATGGCCCATTTTGGTTTGAGAGTTTATTAGGCTCGTCCCTTTGCATATCGATATAGATGCCGACTTGAGCGGTTAATCGTATATTGAATGACTCTCGTTGCCAATGGATTCGGGCATCCGGAAACCACGGTTCTGAGTAAGGGGTGAGGGTACGTGTTGGGAAGCCCACTAAGGACACCCAACCCCGCCCGCACTTAGCGGCCTCTACTAGGACATCGTTTGACTTTTTAATATGCGCGTTAGTGATTCGGTGAAATGTTATGCAAACAGCGTTTTAGCTAAGCATGCGAACTAAATGTGAGCTACGTCAATTTAATGCATCTAATTTATTGTCGAAGTGATTTAGCATGCGAGGGTTCATTTATAAACGGTAAAACGCAAATAAATAAAGCAAAGCGAAATAAATCGGTTACAAGTTACACGGGCGGAATACAACCCGGAATTCACAATACGGCGTACAATAAAATAGAACAGTTGAAATATACAATTGAAATGACGAGCAATAATTATAAACGGACCCGTGTATAAACTAGACCGTGATTTTGTGTAGGTGGACAAACTTTAATTAGTTACACATTATATTGCGTATTAATCAAATGACGGAGGTTCGAGACCTAGACGTGGTGCTAGCCCGATCTCGAACCTCGATGCCTTGTCCCGACTTATCACCTCGAGAAATTGAGTCTAAATTAATTTTACATCGGATACGACTAAAGAGTCGTCGACATAAAATTAATAATGTGAGACCGTCGATCAAAATCGTTTAAGTGAAGTGATATGCATGAATTTTGGAAAAGCTACGTGATTAACTTTACACGTGTCGACTAAGTCGCTTTTAAAAAGACGAGGCTCGAATGATATAAAAAATAACTCTCGGTTTCTGGGCTGCAGGACCCACTCGGTCGAGTCATGGCTGGACTCGGCCGAGTGCGTCCTGGAAGACGCTACTGCCCGTAATTTAGGGTGCTACTCGATCGAGTAGCAGGTGTACTCGGTCGAGTGGCACCTGTACGAGTTGTGACTCGTTTGTTTTAATGTGTTTTAAATCGATGATTGGCCGAGTCAAATAAAAATATTGACGGATTTAGATTTAACTCGGTTTGTCGGTATTATAATCATGTCTTATATGATTATAATACCGTTATCGGATTTTTGTAAAGAAAGTTATTCTTTGATAAAAAAAAATTGATTAGTGACGGAATTGCGTCCCTCTACGTCACGACATCGATATTAATCCTTACGGATTATGTGACGTCGGTTTTCGTGTCAACGGGTTCCATACCAATTGGAAATGGGATTAAATGCGTTCAACTATGACTTTAGGTTGATTATCATAGTCCAACGCATTCGAAACCGTATTTTCATACTAAAATATATTTACACGATATTATGACGATAATGACGATAAAGAAAAGACGACGCGAAAAATGAAGACGCGAAAGTACGACAATATTAATGCTAGTGTTACCATTATGACTATGATTATGAATACGATATGAAAATACGATAAATAAAATGAAAATGAGACTAGAAAAAAGAGATCGAGATGGGGTTTAGGACACCCTCAACATACATGCTTAGTAAGGACCTCGGAAATGGACTCGTAATAGCGGCACGGGCTTGGGAGTATCGAGGATGTATGCGAGTTATGGTGTGTATATGTGTGTGTATGCTTCGCCGGTTCTCCGAGGGACGAGGGGCTCGGGTTTGATGTGTTTTTGCCTAGGGTTGCTAGGGTCGTAGTATTGTGTGTATGGGATGAGTATGCATGCAACAAGTTGTGAAGGTTGTAAGAGTTGTGTAGTTGCCAAAAAGTGTGTGTTGTGCATGGGGGTCATGGGGTATTTATAGGGAGCCCCGACCCTGGGTCACTCGACCGAGTGGCGCGGGTGCACTCGGTCGAGTGTCCTCGCGAATGCACCTGGACGGTCCTTGTGAGGCTCCACTCGATCGAGTGGTCAATCCACTTGACCGAGTGGATCAATTAAACCGGGCTATTTTGGGCGTGATTGCCCTTGATTTGTGCTTGATTGATTGTGATTGATTTGGATAGGTTTGGATTGATTTTTGGCTGATTTTGAATCTGGTGCATGTTTCGAGGATGCATCCGGTCGCTTTGTGTCGGGTTTGTCTTGACCGGGTTTTGCCCCGGTCGCTAAAAGACGGGAATTATTTTTGGTGTTGGTTTCGGTCCAAATTAGTCTTGTTTGACTCGGAACGACCCACTGGGCCTGAATTTGAGGTCTGTTTTGTGAGATTTTTACTCCACTAAAAGTCCATGTCGGATATTATTGATTCTGTGCCCAAGTCCGAGTATACTAAGTCACGTTCGCGTCCGATCATCATCGGGTGTTTTTTGGAAACTGCTATAGACACCTGGCGGTCAAATTTTGGGTGTCTACAACCGTCTTTTTACGACCGAGTCAAAACCCGGTCGAAAAATATTCTCGAAACATGAGTCAGCCGTGACACACGGCTGATCCGGTCCCAAACACTGCAAAAATCATCTTCAAATAATATTAAACAAATCCGTTTAAGGATGGAATTCGATCTCAAGTAGGAATTCTATCCGGAAACCGAAACAGTTTACAACCCGAGCTCAGATACTCGGCCAAGACAGCCGAGATATCCCTGTTTCAGCCGAGTTGCTCGGCTTCTTCACCAAGAAACGAGAAGTTTATTCCCTTACGAACTCTCGTATTTCCTATCCAAACCGGTATTTCTTGCCACACAAGCAAGACTACCTCGACTCCTATAAATAGGACCTCATATTCAACACAAAATAAACATGAATCATCGATCAATACACCATAATTATTAGTCATATATATACTCGATATCTAGCAAAAAAAATATTCTCGACATACGTCCGAAGGAATCCCGAAGTAGCTTCAAAAATCCGACGAAACCGACCCGTCCAAACCGGCCGAATCCGACGTCCCACACGACCAAAAATCCGCACCACCCTAACTCGTCCCATATCATCTCGACGCTCCCGTGCCTAAGCCACCATCCGACGAGCCTTATATCGAGAAACTAAAGCATGTAGGTTGAGGGTGTAAATCAAACCCGACTCTCTCTTCTTTTTTTCTCTTCTTCGTCCTTTTCTTTATTTTATTTTATTTTGTTTTCGTCGGTCGTTTCATATTTTAATATGGTCGTTCGTCGCATATTTTTATTTCTAATAATCGATACTAAAAACTATTTTTTTTATAACGTTCTTAAAATACGATACCAATTCTCTAATCGAATATCGTATCTACAAGAACTAAATTAATTAATTTTCATTGATGCTCATAAAATCATCACCTTTTTTTAAAACAAAATTCGATGATTTTAAACGCGGAAAGAATTAATATCGTTTTCGTTCAAAAATTCTTTTACTTTTTTTCGTTCAAAACAAACTTTTTTCAAAACCTTTTCTAAAATCATTCCGACTATTCGATATTGATTTCATAATCGAATATCGAATACGACGAATATCGAAAATATAAGTCGAGTATAAATTAATTCATATTTGTACGCGATTTATAAAAATTAACGATTTTTCGAACAAAACAAAAAAACCCGAACAGGCTGTCACGCGAGTCGCACGCCTGTCAGGCGACTCGCGCCACAGCCTTCTCGGCCGAGTCCTTTTTTTCGTTTCTTCGCTTTTCTATTTTTAATTCTTTTCGAACCTTATATTAAAAGGCGACTTTCGCGACATATTTCGATAAATACTTTTTTTGACCTCAGTCAACACGTGTTAATCCATCACGTGTCATTAAATCTTTTCTAAAATCATGCATATTATTTATTTACATCTTTATTCGATTTATTCACCGTTACTAACATGTTTTCTCGTGTTTGTAGCTTTTTATTTGTTTTTATCGTTTTATTAGAGTAAAACGAACTCACATGCTAAAATAACTTTGACGTTATTAGTTTAACATGCATTAAACGACTTAGCAACCCATTTTATTTTCCTCACATGCTTAGGAAAATAATGTTTGCATATCATTCAACCGTCGAACTAACCCGTGTACACCAAAAACGAACGATATCTTAGTAAAGGCCGCTAAGTGCGGGCGGGGTTGGGTGTTCTTAGTGAACTTCCCAACACGTACCCTCACCCCTTACTCAGAACCGTGGTTTCCGGATGTCCGAAACCATTGGCAACGAGAGTCATTCAATATACGATTAACCGCTCCAGTCGGCATCGGTATCGATATGCAAAGGGACGAGCCCAATAAACTCTGACATCGGAAATGGGCCGTATTTTGTATACGGCCCACTACGACATAGAGTGGGCTCGAATGGTTCCGAATAACCACAAAATTCGGTGGTGACTCCTACTTCGATTTAAATTTCAATTTGACCATCTCATATGGAGATTCATTCGCCTCCCCAAACCCGCGCGTGGCCGCGTCGGGGTGGACCTATGTCATGTCCACAATTTGGCGACTCCGCTGGGGATCAACTGATGAGTCACTTACCATCGGCATCCTCAGGGTGAGACTCGAAAAGAAATCGTTCGAATAGTAATGTACACGTTTTAGTTCAATGGGCCATGCATAACCCAATCTTTCCCTGGCCGGTTACTTGTGACCGACGTCCCACTATACCACGGTGCGTTCCTACTTGGACCCACTAAAGACTTCGATGGCGTAACTCGCATGGGTTTTACGGCAGGTTCTAAGACCAACTCGGCTTAGGAAGACCGTCCTGATTTGCGAGAAAGCTATCGTCGTTGGTATAGACCCTATTCGACCGACCGAGACTTAGACTAAGAGCATACATGGCGTCATTATACTGTTTCCTTGACTACGTGCTACTTGATCCATGTCTCGTCTTTTCAAAAACTGTCGTTTTCAAAAACTTGCATCTTTTTTCGAAAACTATCCATTTTTCAAAACCCGGAAAGCTACCGAATTTAGGACTTATGATTTTGACTCAAAATAGCCTATTTTTTAGCCGGTATGCAGTCCAAACCTTTCCAAAAATTCGAAAATCTCGGCTCGATAAACCTTTTTTCCGATTTTCAAAAAAAGATCGGGCCGTCCAACCCGACTTTGCTCGGTTTTCAAATTCAAATCCTCTTTTCAAACCTTCTTCTTCTTAGGACTTCCCGTATTTAGCAGTGTCGGGTCTTGTCATAAGTAGTAAGAGTCTATAGCGTCGAAACTCCGTCGATATTACATCACGGGTTTCCACCCCATCCCAAGTCCGCCTTATTAGTCAAAGCACGGCCCACCTACGTAGGACAAACTCCTACAAAGGAAAGCCCATTTACACAATCGAGTCCAAAATCTGGGGATTAGCTCACACGTAGGTCTTTCTTCACACGGGACTAGGCCCACTCTGCCAAAATCCTAAAGAAAGCCCACCGTCCATGAGTCACCCGTCTAGGAGTCGGTTTTTAGTCCGTTTCCGAGTCTAGTCGTTTTTCTCGGGATTCACCTTTCAATCTGGGTCCGATTTCGATTGCACGGTGTTCTTACAGACAGGCCACCTCACACCCGAACCATGACTAAGGACGCTATTGATCAACTGAACACCTCGTTGTCTAAGATCCAAGAGCAACTTGACCGAATTAGGGGTGATCAGATCGCCATTGTTACCCGGGTTAGCGCCATCGAACAGGACAAGCGCAAGGACGGGGATGAAGCTCATGGGCCATTAGCCGAATTGACTAGCGCAGTCCTCAAACTGCAAGAGCAGGTCCATTTGTCGACCTACAACTTGATCCATACGGAGAATGCTCGAACCTATTCTCCCCTGACCGACCAACTGCCTGCCAATCTCAACTTGACAGGCCTCCCGATGTTCGACGGAACCGAAGACCCGGTATTACATATCCGGGCCTTCAAAGAGTTTATGGCCCTAAAAGGAGTCAAGTCAGATATGTTCAAGCATCTGTTTGCCTCCTCGCTAGAGAAGCATCCGAAAGCATGGTTCTATAGGCTCGATTCCAAGAAATATAAGTCTTGGGACGACGTAGCAACGGAATTCGCCCGGAACTACGCCGACAATGCGGAGATCCAAACCACGATGCGCACCCTGGAAGTAATGGCCCAGGAGCCAAAGGAAGGGTTTACAAAGTACCTTCAGCGCTGGATAGCTGAAAGTGTTAAACTGGTCGACAAGCCCAGTGAAAAAGTCCTAGTTGAAGCCTTTGTCAAGAATCTCCTGTCCGCCTACCGGATCCATCTCCGGTACGCCATCATATCTAGCTTCGCGGTCCTAACTGAAATGGGAACGAGAATTGAGGATGATCTAAGGATGGAAAGCCTCACTAAGGCCTCCACCAAGGGATACCAAGGGGCCAGCTCATCAACAAGCAAGCCCGCATCCGCCGCTGCTACTCGTAGCATTTTTGACGAGGTGAACCTACTTGATAACCCGTCCAAGAAGAATGCGCCACCCCGGGTGTTCACCGACATAGGTATTACCTATGCAAATGCCTTACAAAGGCTTTCATCAAAAGGCCTCATCGCCCCGATAGGCCCAACACCTGATCCTCCAGTTGAGCGTCGCTCTAAATTCTATGACACCCAAGCCTACTGCAAATACCATCAGGGTAAGGGACATGATACCGAGAAATGCTGGAAACTAAAGCATCTCATCCAGGATCTCATTGAAAGCGAGAAAATCCCCCTACCTGGAGGTAAGCCCAACAACAAAGACAACCCGTTGGCCACCCACGCTATCTTCTCCGGGGAAATCATAGACTGCTCACATCTCATTTCCCCGTTTATCCCACAAATCAACGGGATCTGGTGTGACGATGAAGACGACGTCTATCTCACTAAGGGAGAAGCAGTCCCTATCACGTCCGAGGAGATCCAGAAGGTTAAGTCCAAAGCCTTAACCAGCAGTCATGCCCTCATCATCACCGAACCACCGCCCAAAACGGAGGTTGTCTCGGAAGAGCCGCCAACTACTGAAAAGGCTCTGGTAAAGCAGCTGAGCAAGACTCGAGTTGACCTCTCTATATGGCAACTCCTAGTTAGCTCTCAGGAACATCGAGAGGCACTCACTAAGGCCCTCGACCAAGTCAAGATCGACTCTATGGCTACACCAGCTGAAATGGTAGCCACGGTTCTGCCCCACCTAAAGGGGAAAGCTAAAGAAGAAGGCCCACTCATCACCTTCTCCAATGCTGATCTGCCATCATTTGGGCCAACCCACAACATGGCTCTCTACATCACGGTAATCTGCCGTGGAAAATATCTGCCAATGACCCTTATTGACGACGGGTCCGCAGTCAACGTCCTCCCCTTGAGGACCGCCAAAGCCCTCGGTATCACCGTGGCCGACTACATTCCTACAACTCAAACTATTCAGGCTTTCGACGGAAGTCCGAAGTCCGTAGCCGGGGCCGTAAAACTCACTATCATAACAGGCCCAATAGAAAAAGAGCTGGAATTTCAAGTGATTGACGTAACCTCTTCCTTTAACCTTCTTCTAGGAAGACCCTGGATCCACTCGACCAGGGCTGTGTCCTCCACCCTGCATCGGAAGATCAAGCTACCTTTGCACGATACCGTCATCACTCTAGAAGCCACACCTATGACTGTGGCTAACTGCAACACCTCGGGCCGCACCGATCTTTGGGGGTTCGACTTTATAGGGGCCATCGAAGAAGAATACCTTTTCCGACCCTACTTTACGGTTAGCATGGACCGGATGTTACAAAATCTGGGCTTCCTACCAGGGGTCACATCAAGGCCCGATCTCCCTGCAGGAAAAAACCTTGAAGTCCTTGACAATGGGAGAATTCAAACCGGTCTGGGTTACACCTTAACCCCGGAAAATATGGGCCAAACCGGAATCGGTAAAGTCGTCTTCGTCACGCCGGTGTTCGAGTCCGTCCAAACAGGCCTATATCGGCCCCCAACTACACGCCCTGGGACCCACTTGACCCAGGTCTGCAACTACATACCCGACGACATCTTCGCCCTCGTCCAGTCCGAAGATGCCAAGAATGCTGAGCCCGCGCTGGGGCTACTTTTTGGGGAGGAGCTCGCGACCCCAACACCAAAGGAGGAGCTAGTCAGCCTCATTCTCCGCAGCCGCACTTTCGATCCATCCAAGCTGATCTCGGATGTCGGATCCGGGACAGGTAAGAGAGCCTGGAGAAAGATTGTCAAGTGGACTGACAGTCATGGAAGGACTTTCAAGCTGATCACAGGAGAAGGAGAAATGCCAGAATCTGAGTCTGAGTCTGAGTCTGAGTCCGAGTCAGAGTCTGAGATCGAGTCTAGTGAGTCCGGTGCTAGGGTCAGTCCTGTAATTCCCCCTCTCCCTTTAGCTTTTCCTGGTGCTTTGGGGTCTGTCCCGGGCACCCTACCTATCCCGCCACTGACTAGCGATCAGATGGCAGCTCTTTTCGAGCTTTTCTCTCAATTTATGAATAATAACAACCGTTCTGCTTACGACTTGTCTCATTTTCAAAAAATCCTAAATTTTCAAAATATTCTATGTAATGACATTGAGAAACCCGACAAACAGGTATCCTTACCTCCACATCTGATCGAGCAACTAGAGCAGAGGGAATCCCACAATCCGGTAATCGAAGAAACCGAATCCATCAACGTGGGAACAATCTTAGAACCTCAGATGCTTAAGATAGGGTTATCTCTAGATCCCGGGGAGAAACAACAATTCATTGATCTCCTTCAAGAATTCAAAGACGTCTTCGCATGGTTCTACAAGGACATGCCAGGGATAGACCGCAAAATAGCCGAGCACCATATACCGATCAAGGAAGGGTTCAAGCCGGTTAAGCAGAAACTCCGACGCATGAGGCCCGAGTGGTCCCTCAAGGTCAAGGAGGAAGTTGACAAACAATTCAAGGCTGGGTTCATACGAGTCTTCGAGTATCCAGATTGGGTTGCAAACATAGTGCCAGTCCCTAAGAAAGACGGTAAGGTACGTGTCTGTGTGGACTTTCGGGATCTTAACAAGGCGAGCCCGAAAGACGATTTCCCGTTCCCACACATCGATATACTGGTGGACAACACAGCTGACCATGCCCTTCTATCTTTCATGGACGGGTATGCCGGGTACAATCAAATAAAAATGGCAGAGGAAGATATGGATAAGACCACCTTCATTACACCTTGGGGTACTTATTGCTATACTGTCATGCCGTTTGGTCTCATCAATGCCGGGGCCACCTATCAACGAACCGCCACAACTTTATTACATGATATGATGCATAAGGAAGTGAAAGTTTACGTAGACGATATGATCGTCAAATCCAAGCACAGGGACGGTCACATCACCGCCCTGAAAAGATTTTTCACCCGATTACGCAAATACAACATGAGACTAAACCCTCAGAAATGCAGTTTCGGGGTAACCTCTGGCAAATTACTGGGTCACATCGTCAGCCAACGCGGTATCGAAGTCGATCCAGCTAAAATCAAGGCCATCACCGAAATGCAACCTCCTAAGACCGAAAAGGAGATAAGAGGTTTTCTAGGAAAAGTCCAATACATCAGCAGGTTCATTTCAAAACTAACCATGGTGTGTGAACCGATCTTCAAAAAGCTGAAAATAGGGGAACGGTTACTATGGGACGACAAGTGTCAAGCAGCCTTTGACCGAATCAAAGAAATCTTGTCTTCACCGCCGGTCCTGATGCCACCTCAGCACGGTTTACCTTTGTCGTTGTACCTAACCACGACAGAGACAACAATGGGGGCTATGTTAGCTCAAACGGTCCACTCCGAAGAACGAGCAATATATTACATCAGCAAAAAGTTTTTAGAGTACGAGTGTAAGTACACCATGCTCGAAAATACATGTTTAGCACTGGTCTGGGCCACTAAAAAGCTCCGACATTACATGCTCAGCTATGAGGTACAGGTACTGTCAAGGATGGATCCGATCAAGTATCTTTTCGAAAAGCCCATTCTCAACGGCAGAATATCAAGATGGACCCTGATGCTGGCAGAATTCGATCTAAAGTTCGTACCATTGAAAGCCATCAAAGGCCGAGTAGTAGCCGAATTTCTCGCTGACAGTCCCGTAACCGAGGAAGGACACATCGACACTTGGTCCTTCCCGGATGAAGATATTTTCCATACTGACACCGAGACATGGGATTTGTACTTCGACGGAGCATCCAATTTCCGAGGATTTGGAGTCGGAATCCTCCTAATCTCGCCAAGAGGGGAGCATACTCCCGTGTCTATCAAATTGGACTTTGATGTCACCAATAACGCTGCTGAGTATGAAGCATGTATCCGCGGGCTACAAGCCGCCGCCGATTTAGGGGTCACAAACCTCCGAGTACACGGCGACTCATCACTGGTCATTAACCAAGCGCTCCAAAAATGGAAAACCCGAAATGCTAATCTCGTGGCCTACCAGGCACGAGTAAGGGATCTCGAGAAACAATTCCAAAAGGCAGAATATATATATCTGCCTCGGGAAGAAAATCAGTTCGCAGATGCACTTTCAAAACTGGCATCTTTACTAAATATTCCCGATCATATGACCAGCATGCCGATCTGCGTCGAAAGACGGTCCGAGCCGGCATATATCCATGATATCGAGGATATCGAAATACCCGATCCCGAGCCGTGGTACAAGGCGATCCAGATGTATTTGACAACCGGGGAGTATCCACCCGGGGCCGACAATCGAGCCAAAAAGGCCTTGCGTAGGTTGGCGACCCAATTCATCCGTACTGACGACGGACAACTCTACAAAAAGACACCGCAGGGGGCTCTCCTTTTATGTGTCGATAAGAGTAATGCAGAAAAGGTCATGGCCGAAGTACATGACGGCGAGTGTGGTCCTCACATGAATGCCCAGATGCTAGTCCGGAAGATCATGAGACTTGGATATTACTGGAACAGCATGGAAACCGATTGTCAGCTATATGTCAGACATTGGCATAATTGCCAGATTTTCGCTAATATACAGCACATGCCACCATCCCTGCTGTATACCATGACGTCACCCTGGCCGTTTTCGACGTGGGGAATCGATATAATTGGAAAGATAAACCCCTCGGGAACCGGAGGACACTGCTTTATTTTGGTAGCAATCGACTATTTCACCAAATGGGTCGAAGCAGAGTCCTACCGTATTCTCAACGCCAGCCATGTTGCCAAATTTATCCAAAATAAGATAATATGCCGGTATGGGTCCCTCATGAATTCATCAGTGACCACGGGACCCACTTTCAAGCCGAAACGGCATCCCTGTTAGCCAAGTACAAGATCCAAAGGCATACGTCTTCACCTTACCGACCCCAAACCAATGGAGCGGTAGAAGCAGCTAACAAGACTATAGTCACCATACTAAAAAAGATGGCTGAAAACTATCGGGACTGGCCCGATAAGATACCATTTGCCCTTTGGGGATATCGAACCTTGATTCGTACTGCGACCAGGGCAACACCGTATTACCTTACATACGGGATGGAAGCGGTCCAACCTGTCGAACTGGAGGTACCGTCACTCAGAATCCTACTCGAAAGTCAAGTACCAGAAGCCGATTGAGTTCGAGCACGATATGACTCGTTAGTACTTCTAGACGAACGGCGATCTCGTGCCCTCAATAACATACAGATCTACCAGAAAAGAATCCAACGGGCTTTCAACAAAAGGGTAAGGCCCAGGAACATCAAAAAAGGAGATCTGGTTCTCAAGTCCGTACGAGCTTTATTACCAGTAGACCCAAGGGGAAAATTCAAACCTAACTGGGCCGGACCATATCTGGTAAAGAAGATTCTATCGGGCGGAGCGGTAATGCTAACAGATCTGGACGGGAATGAGTTCGTTAACCCAACTAACCTGGATCAGCTGAAACGTTATTACCCTTGAACCCGTTTCTCTCAATGTCATTTGCAAAAGTTTTTAAAAAAAAACATCCTTTCAAAATAAACTTTTAAAGACAAGTCAAAAGCTAGAATTACTTATTCTACTGTTATAAACATCTTGAACCAATAGTCTTGATGTATTTCGAAATTGCAATTTAAAGTCTGAACTACGTTTGGTTTGATTCCGCTATTTGTGGATACGTAGGCAGCCCCTCAAAAGGGCACAACCACTGCAATCGAAAAAACAGGAACGGTTTCTAATAAACTTTCTTTATTTATCTCAAAAAAAAAAAAAAATCAATTACAAAAAAAATCCAAAAAAAAACACACAAATAGTACTAATATTTAAATAATAAAAATATAAGGCATTTTTCCCTTTCCCTTGTCCTTAGCCTCCTTCTCGGTCCACCGGCGTCGACGCGGAGGTGAACGTTCCCGAATCACCAAGGGAATCTCCTTAACCCGGGCTCGTTTCTTCGAACTTGATTCCCCGGTCACCTCGGTCGGTCCTAGCCGAGCCCGCACCCTCTCGGGTAGCCGCTCCCGCGGCCCAAGCCTGTCTCGGACCGCTAGCTTAGGTCCGAGCCTTCTCTCTAAGTCACTAGCACCGGTCTCTTTAGCTCGAGTCTTAGTCTTTGACTTAGAACCTGACTCCGGCCCGACAAAGGTAGTTGGAGTTTCTTCTTCAAAGAACCATCTATTGTCTTTTACCGATTCTCTACGGGCTAGGTCAAAAGCCTCATCGGTCTTTAAAGCATCACGGGCCTCTTTACATTCTTCAGAAGCCCATTTGAAATACGATTCGGAAACCCAAGCGGTCTGACAAGGGCGAGGTATAGTCCACATGACACGGGTAAACCAGCGTTGTAATCACGTGTCGCACATAGCGTCCGTCAATTGGACCGAAACGCTAATAATTGCTTCAGTTTCGGGGATCTGCTGAAATAAACCGAACTGCCTTAGAAGACGATCTGGGTAAATATGGACGGTTCAGTCCAAGGACAAGATCACCAGGTAACGGGCTTTATCTCTTTTAGCTAGGCCCGTCATCTTCGAGAGGAACCACTAGATCACGTTCCACCTAATCAAGGGCCCGCCATGAAATTTTAGCTCTTCATCCCAGTATTTCCGATTTATGTGATGACTGGAGCTGATTCGTCGAGACCGTGAGCCTATCTGACAGCTTCGATATCTGGATATGCTCACCGGGGGCTCTATAATTGACAGGCACTCGGATAACCAAATCTGCAAAAATTTTCGAAAAGTAAAAAACTTTCGAAAAATCAAAAAATTCCGAAAAAAAAAAATCAAAAAAATTTTTTCCGAAAAATTTAAAAATTTTCTGAAATTCAAAAATCAAAAAAATCGGAAATTCGAAAAATTCAAAAATTTCGGAAATTTAAATTTTTTTTTTCGGAAATTAAAAAAAAAAATTCGGGAAAAAAATTTTCGAGAAAAAAAGGGGGGGTCGAATACCTGCAGAAGACGAATGCTGCCCGTTAATTGCCGATCTGGATCAAGTCTCCTTGCGTCAAGGCCCATAATGATTTCCCCAGTTATCAGCCAGGCTGGGCTGTAACCTGCCTCCATTTGATCCACTATGCTGATTAGCCTGATTTCGCCTAAACATGAGTCAGCATCCATCCGACCTTCGAAAGCATATCGATGCAGCATACAGAAGGCAAAAGCCCTACGCCTATGGATAGAAGAAATCCTGGGACCATTGAGATCCATAAATTTATCAGCTAAGTCAAACAGGGAAACAGAATTTCCCTTCACCATACGGGAGGTCTCAGCATGAGACAACCCAAGAAAGTCCCTCAGTCTCCTCCTTGGATCAGGGTAAAAAGGAGGAATAGCAGGATGAGCATTAGGGCACCAACCCCCTACGGCTGCAATCTCTTCGGGAAGGGGACATATTTCTCCCCGAGGAAAGGCGAAAAGATGGTGGGTAGTATCCCAAAAAGTTAAACAAGCATCCAAGAAGTGGGCATCCACCTTAAGTCGCTGGAGCGGGAATAAAGCCACAATTCCCATCTGAGTTAGCTGGACCTTATCTCCATCTCGAAAATCCTGGGCCCACGCGTGAAGCATCGCGGTCAGATGTTCGATACCCATAGCAGAAAGTTTTGTTTTATCTTAAGAAGCCTAATGGGATTTTAAGATGAGAAAGAAATATTTTGGGTTGGAGTATGAGAAAATTAAGGGCAAGAACTCTCTATTTATAATAGAGAAATCCCCTCTCCTAGTCACCCCTGGAATAGGGATTTTTGCAGTATTCCCTACTTCACTTAGGCATACAGGCCTAACCAGAATTTTTTAGGAATCCGTGTCAGAATCTGATCAGGAATCAAGTCATCCCAAACATTCCTTTTCTTCCAGATTTTTCAAAATTTCCGCCATTTTCAAAAAAAAAAAATCGGTTTTTTCCAAAAAAATCAACCAAAAAATCATTTTCTTCCCCAGCACGAGTCGATGTTTTATCTGTGTGTTGCATGCAAAACAGGCAGGTATCCCAAGACTCCTGGAGAATTCTCAAAGTTCTCAGTGAAAATTCAAGCAACATTTTTCGCTGAGGAATCGGATGTATCAGTAAGCGGTACATCCGCAGCTTCTAATAGAGGCTCCCGCGCAATTCAAAGATGGGACGTATCAGTAAGCGGTACACCCATAGCCTCCAAGGCAAACTCCCACGCAATTTCAAGATGGAGATTGTCTGCAAACAGACAAACCCAAGACTTTTTTTAGTAGAAAGTCCCCGCGCCGTTATAAGACATCTATCCAGGTATGATTTCTACCTTATGGCTGGCGAGCCCTTCATGCAAGTCTAATGGACTCTAAACGACTCAATCGGAAGTCTGCCAGGTCTTAATCCTCGATTGGCCTGGTAGCTACTCTGACTTTCGCCTTGTCCAAGCCTCAGTTAGAGTGGGGGCTCTGTAGACACCCACATTTTGACCGCCAGGTGTCTATAGTAGGTCCCGCCAAACACCCGATGATGATAGGACGCAAACGTGCTTTAATGGACTCGGATATGGGCTCGAAATCATGGACATTTGGTTTAGGCTTATTACGGAGTACAAATCTTACAAAAACAACCTCAAATCCAGGCCCAGTGGGTCGTTTCGAGTCAAATGAGACTAATTTGGGTCGATTCCGACACCGGGGGTAAAACCGTCTTTTTACGACCGAGTCAAAACCCGGTCGAAAAATATTCTCGAGACACACGAGTCAGCCGTGACACACGGCTGATCCGGTCCCAAACACTGCAAAAATCATCTTCAAATAATATTAAACAAATCCGTTTAAGGATGGAATTCGATCTCAAGTAGGAATTCTATCCGGAAACCGAAACAGTTTACAACCCGAGCTCAGATACTCGGCCAAGACAGCCGAGATATCCCTGTTTCAGCCGAGTTGCTCGGCTTCTTCACCAAGAAACGAGAAGTTTATTCCCTTACGAACTCTCGTATTTCCTATCCAAACCGGTATTTCTTGCCACACAAGCAAGACTACCTCGACTCCTATAAATAAGACCTCATATTCAACACAAAATACACATGAATCATCGATCAATACACCATAATTATTAGTCATACATATACTCGATATCTAGCAAAAAAAATATTCTCGACATACGTCCGAAGGAATCCCGAAGTAGCTTCAAAAATCCGACGAAACCGACCCGTCCAAACCGGCCGAATCCGACGTCCCACACGACCAAAAATCCGCACCACCCTAACTCGTCCCATATCATCTCGACGCTCCCGTGCCTAAGCCACCGTCCGACGAGCCTTATATCGAGAAACTAAAGCATGTAGGTTGAGGGTGTAAATCAAACCCGACTCTCTCTTCTTTTTTTCTCCTCTTCTTCGTCCTTTTCTTTTTTTTATCTTATTTTGTTTTCGTCGGTCGTTTCATATTTTAATATGGGTCGTTCGTCGCATATTTTTATTTCTAATAATCGATACTAAAAACTATTTTTTTTATAACGTTCTTAAAATACGATACCGATTCTCTAATCGAATATCGTATCTACAAGAACTAAATTAATTAATTTTCGTTGATGCTCATAAAATCATCACCTTTTTTAAAACAAAATTCGATGATTTTAAACGCGGAAAGAATTAATATCGTTTTCGTTCAAAAATTCTTTTACTTTTTTTCGTTCAAAACAAACTTTTTTCAAAACCTTTTCTAAAATCATTCCGACTATTCGATATTGATTTCATAATCGAATATCGAATACGACGAATATCGAAAATATAAGTCGAGTATAAATTAATCCATATTTGTACGCGATTTATAAAAATTAACGATTTTTCGAACAAAACAAAAAAAACCCGAACAGGCTGTCACGCGAGTCGCACGCCTGTCAGGCGACTCGCGCCACAGCCTGCTCGGCCGACTCCTTTTTTTTCGTTTCTTCGCTTTTCTATTTTTAATTCTTTTCGAACCTTATATTAAAAGGCGACTTTCGCGACATATTTCGATAAATACTTTTTTTGACCTCAGTCAACACGTGTTAATCCATCACGTGTCATTAAATCTTTTCTAAAATCATGCATATTATTTATTTACATCTTTATTCGATTTATTCACCGTTACTAACTCGTTTTCTCGTGTTTGTAGCTTTTTATTTGTTTTTATCGTTTTATTAGAGTAAAACGAACTCACATGCTAAAATAACTTTGACGTTATTAGTTTAACATGCATTTAACGACTTAGCAACCCATTTTATTTTCCTCACATGCTTAGGAAAATAATGTTTGCATATCATTCAACCGTCGAACTAACCCGTGTACACCAAAAACGAACGATATCTTAGTAAAGGCCGCTAAGTGTGGGCGGGGTTGGGTGTTCTTAGTGAACTTCCCAACACGTACCCTCACCCCTTACTCAGAATCGTGGTTTCCGGATGTCCGAAATCATTGGCAACGAGAGTCATTCAATATACGATTAACCGCTCCAGTCGGCATCGGTATCGATATGCAAAGGGACGAGCCCAATAAACTCTGACATCGGAAATGGGCCGTATTTTGTATACGGCCCACTACGACATAGAGTGGGCTCGAATGGTTCCGAATAACCACAAAATTCGGTGGCGACTCCTACTTCGATTTAAATTTCAATTTGACCATCTCATATGGAGATTCATTCGCCTCCCCAAACCCGCGCGTGGCCGCGTCGGGGTGTACCTATGTCATGTCCACACCACTAACACTTTTTATCAATTTTTTTTACGGAGAAGTCTTTGAACAAATAAACCACCAGATTCCTTTGAACAAATGAACACACCCCATCATCAACCTCAAGTCCTGAAGTCTCAACCCCAAAAAAACCACATTCCACCACATACTTACCACATCTTCCCTCATCGTTCTTCAACTCCATCACCATAATAATATTTCCAATCACAAAAAAAACAACATCAACATCAACATCAACAAACTCTTCAAATTTGATGTTTAGTGTCTTGAATTTGATTCATGTAGGTACGTTATGGGTTTGGTCTTGAATTTATTGGGGTTTTTGTTGGTCAGTAAGAGGAGTCTACGGCGTGGTGGTGGCCGATGAGTACTTGTAAACAGGGTGGGTTGATTTTTTTTATGATTCATATTTTATTAAGTTATTGTGGCTGGTTCAGTTTTAGTCAATTATTTTGGGTGATTAGAATTTCAAAATCACCTGAACTAATATCTTGAATATTAGAGCTAATAAAATTGCTTTCCAAAGATATTTTCTTCTAGGTTTTCAGATTTTGGGGGGCTTTGGATGATGGGTTTGAATTGATTCGGGAATTACGTTAGGAGTTAAGTTTCTGCCATTTTGTGATATGAATTTTGGAGGTGGGTCTTGTTGGATTCCAATAGGGAAGAGAAAAAGGGAAAGAAATGCAAAGAAGGAAGAGAATAAAGAGAAGGAGAAGGAGTTTAAAGTTTGCAAGCCAGGAAGATAGAAGAAATTTGTGTTTCCACCAAGAACAATGAAGGAAATACCTAATATTTTTTTTATTTCTTCCATAGTTTTTCCGTGCTTCATTCTTTGGCATTAGTATTTTTGATCTTCTATTTGTGTAATAAGTATGGAGTACTACATACTCGTATGTAATATGGAGTATATAGATTTATTTTGTAATCCGTATAAATACAGAATTATTATGAATAATACTTGTATTTAAATTGATATTAGTGTTTATATGAATTTCTATATTGTTGTTTTTTAATACCCATGTCAAGATCGCATGATGACGCATATTTTTTTTAAAAAAAAAAAAAGAAATAGAGTTAGAGAACAGTTATCTACCCCATAGTTGTTTATAATATGGGAAAACAAAACTGTGATCAAAGGGAGGCATTATCTATATTATGGAAAAGAGAACGCCTATTTAAAACAGACGTTGTCTATCGTTAAGGGAAAAGATAACTGATTTCTAACTCAAGCGTTCTCTATCTTTTCACTTATAGTACACATCCTTCGACCGTTCTCTATACAATAGAGAACACTGAGTTATGAAACGGTTCAAAGGCGTTCTCTAAAGCTTCTTTTAACAGTTCTCTAATCCTATTTTTGTAGTAGCGTGGGATGTACGTTTTGCCATCAACTATAAAGTTGGTGTGTCTATGTTGAGACACATTGGTCGTTGAACTGAGCATGGTTTGTGTTCGGAAGTGTGTATATTTTGACCTTAAACTTAGATACCGCATCGTGTAAGTCGCCGTCGGGTTGAACTGGATTACGGTTGGTGTCCAGGAGGGGTGTACATTACTTAAGCCAGGACCTCGCTGCACGCAGTCCTGTTATAGTTGAGTTGCCTAGTTAGAGACCGAAGTCTGATTTGTTTTGACTGAGTTCTCGAAGCTAGTTTAGTATTGTTCTAGTGAAGGTCTAGATTCTACATTAAACCTATCCATAACGCCATTTCGAATATTTTTATTATTATCGATACATTTTGATTTGCAGGTTGGCAAATATTTTAAGTTTTCTTCTGAAAACTTGTTCTGGTTTTATTATTCCAATATTTTAAGTTTTCTCCGAAAGCTTACTTTCATTATATCATTTAATGTTTTCCATTTTAATTATTTTGATATAGTAATACTATTACTTCTCCATATGATATAATATGGCTGGGAGAACGTCCGAGTTACTCCCCACTGACGTGGCTGTTATGTTTATAACATGACAGGTATTTGCTGCTGGGTTTTGGGTGTGAGCTAGCGAGTAGCGTGGATCCTACTCTTTCTTTATTCATGTAATTTATGGATTTGTTTAACCTGTTTGGTGAATTTTCTCTTTAGCCCTTTTTTAAAAAGAGGCCTTTGTATTGACTTACCATTTCTTTTAATAAGATATAGTTTGTCATTGTGTTTTAATCCCAACTTTACAGTGTTTCCGCCACTGTATTGCGTTGGATTTTCTAGGGGATTACAGGTTAAGAATATGCTCGACGCTTATAAAAGTGTCGAGCCTAAAGGGTCAAGAATGTAATGGATTTGTTGTAGTTACTTGTGAAATGGAAAGACCCGGGAGACCAATACAAACCCGGGCATCGTGGATTTGAAGACTACTTATCACTTCCGACTTGGAAGCTTCTCATGATAGCTTGGCTCGGCTACATGAGCCCTTCTGAAGACTCTTCCAGAGCCTTTGACCTACTCCTCCGAGCCCTTGATGGGTATGGTGGAGATGACACTTTGAAGACAAACAAACTTTAAGGTTTAGCGGTCCTAGCCAAAACCGCGCTTCTTGGGAGGCAACCCAAGCTTTTTTTGTGCATATTTATGCTTTTTGTGTTTTGTTTTTGTTTGTAGGAATCTCCAACAAGAAGCCAACATGGAAAGATGAAGAAGAATTTGGAAGCGCTCAAAGTGTGGAAGAGATTCTACTTGATTGTTCCATTTGGGATTGTGGATCGTGATGTTTGCTTGTATCTTATTGGAGGATTGGTGGAGTATTCGTAATTGTGATGTAATTGTGTTGTTTTTAGTAGTTGTTTTGGGATTGTAGTTAGTGTCTTTCTTGTATTGCCTTGCTCTCTCCTTTCTTACAGGAATACCACCCACTTCATAGCATAAGGACATGAGGTATTAAAAGTGAAGACCATTTGGTAATCCCTTTTCACCATTATTTTTCTCCCCTTCCCCTATTCACATGGGAGTATGGGCTTGTATGCTTTGGAGGTTCACTTGGTGAACGTTTTGGAATTGGTGGTTGTGATTGTGTTGACTATTTGAAGAAGATTGGAGTGCTTGGCTTTACTTGTAGTTGATTTTGTTTTTATTTTTGTTATGTTCTTTTGTGTTTTGTTTAGTGTGTTTTAGGTAAATGTTTTCGAAAACCCGATTGTAAGACTTGCTTACGAGTGTTCACTTTCCCTTGTTAGTAACCCATTTTGAATTTGGCCTTTACTCTACTAGAATGACATTAAACCAAAGATTTCATTGATCTTTTAGCTTGAGTCCACTTTTTCCACTAGTAGTTTACATCGGGGTTTACATTTGACCACCTTGACCCCCCATGGAGTGATAAGGCCTTGGTTACCGGATCCCGTGCCTATAGGTGACCTTACTTGAAGATATCTTTAGGTTTGGGATAATCCTCTTTGCTTTTGCGAAAAGGTCGGGATTACACTTACCTCCAGTGTCGACTAACTCCATGGTTCACTCATTTCCATCCCGTTTAACGCCCCGTTGTACGCTTTTAGTTGATTAAGAGGACCTAGATAAATCATCAATGTTTTTAGTGATTTAATGTCATCCTATTAGACTTTAGTCCACTTCATCTTGAGCAACTAACTTTGGAATATTTGTACTTGTCTCGAGTATATGATTGGTGTCTTTCCCGCCGTTTCGATGAGGGATTCGGGTTTTCATGTTAGGATGCAACTATTCTTGTTTGTTGTTTGTTTGTTTGTTCGGTTGTGTTTTGTGTGAGTTTAGTTGGTTCCGCAATTTTGAGCAAGACCCAACTTGCCTTGCATGGAAGTACTTTACCTCATAGGTATTTCGATGTGAGTTGAAGGGACGGAGCGGGCCCGTTAATTGCCCCGTATCGGCTTAGTTTAGTTTAGTGGTAGCTTTTATTCTAATACCTTTTGTTGTGTTCTTTTTATGTGTGTGCATGTTTGTGTGTTTTTCCTTGTAGATACCTCCAACAAACAATGATAATGGATGAAAATAGATAAGAAGCACGGAATCGTTCAAGTGTTGGGGACAACTTATGCTTTAAAAGGTAATTTCTTACCCACCCACCCTTCCTTTCACTCCCTATTTTTGAACATTGAGGACAATGTTCGGTTTAAGTGTGGGGGGGAGTGTGTTCGTATTGGCGATTCATTGTTGCTTGAGGATTGTGGTTGATGTTGTTGTTGGAGGATACTTTGGTGGAGTTTATATGTTTTTTGTGGTGGTTATGGATTGTAGTCTTGTGTTTGTTTTTGTGTCTCGTTTTGTGTTTTCATTTTATAAAACTTGAAAAATCCTAAAAATTTAAAAATCCAAAACTTCCAAAATGATTTTTGTTTTCGTGTTTCACTTGTTTTCCTTGATAAAATCATTTTTCTAATTCTCAACTTCTTTAAAGAGTATGGATTTTTCTATTACTTGTTGGTTGATTTTAAATATTATATATTGATTGTCCTCCTACTGTAAGTCGCTCGGGTGTGTACCTCACTTATGTCCACCTTCCACCTCCCGTGTTGTGATTTCGACATTGTATGCTTGTCTAGGTGACTATAACCCAACTGACTACCCTTTTACGATCCATCATTCCACAAAAATACTCCACAAATAAGAGATTGGTTATGATTGATATTGAGTTTTGCATTCCCTTCCATTCAAATGAACTCAAACATCAAATATGTGCAAACAAAGAAAAATTCTCAAAAACTCAAAAGAAAAGAATAAGGGGGAGAAGAGGAAAAGAAAGAAAGAAAGAAAAAGAAAGAATGAAAAGAAAAAAAAATGAGAAAAAGAAAGAAAAAAGAAGAAAGAAAAAGAAAGACAATTCCTCCCCTGAGTATTTTTGATATTCTTATCTTCCATTTGGATCGGTTCTTATGTCACTTGGGCCATTAGGACGACCCTAGCCCTTATTTTTGCAAGTGGCCGAGACTTGTATGCATTTGTCGATAACTACATGGGAGTACTCAATCCATCTCCGCCACACATCTCGACATAGCTTGGACCGAGGCCAAGAAATATGTAATAATTATTTTTGCAACCGATTTAGTAATTTTAGTATTCATATTCTATATGTTTTAGTTGGATTTTAGAATCGTGACTTTTGATTTGAAAACTTGTGACTTGTTCTGTTGTTTGTTTTCCGTTCTTGTGTTTAGTGTTAGTGTTTTTGCGTGTTATTTATTTATGGGTCATAGATTAGTCTAATGAGTTACTCGAGGACGAGTAAAGTTTAAGTGTGGGGCAATTGATAACACGCAAATTTAGACCGTTTTACCCCCTATTTTCACTCAATTTTGTGTGCTTTAATGTCAATATAACTCATTTTTGACTATATTTCGTGTTTTCTAGTTTAAATTTGGTTTTTTTTATCGTATTTATCGTCTTTCACTACAAGAGTTAAAGTCTGGGGCGACTGAGCTTAGCTACCGTCATCTGTCGCTAAAAATAGACGCGCGACTGTTAATAGTCGCTAAGCAACAGTGGCTACAGTTAGTCGCATCTAGCGACTGATTTCAGTCGCTAATTTTAGCGACTGAAATTGGTCGCGCGTCTTTTTTAGCGACTGAAATCAGTCGCTATGACATCATTTTAGCGACCGATTTCAGTCACAATGACGCCCCTTTAGCGACTGAAATCAGTCGCTAACTAGTGCAACGTGGCGTCCTACAGCGACTGATTTCAGTCGCTAAATAAAAAATTTAGCTACTGATATCAGTCGCTGCCGCACCTGAAATAGGCCGGTTATATTTATTATTTTTCTAGCCAAAATCTGCACAATAAAACAAACCAACAACCACAATACATCCCAAACATTCCAAACGTTATTCCAAACGTTACGCAATCTTCACACTCCAAAATTGTCAACCAAGTACGCAAACGTCGTGAATACACTAAATTAAAAGTGTTGCTACAAACTATTTTTTCAACAAGCATTCAGAAACTACAAAGTGTTTTCAATCTACTCACCTAACAGGGAAACTAGCTAACGCACCACTACCATCGTCACCGAAGGGGTCTCTAGGATCTGGTCGTCGGGGAATGGGGCCGGAGTTGCAGTTATACTGATGCATGCTCGTAAGGCGCTGTAGCTCTTCCAGAATTTGCAGGTTAACGGACTCCTGCATCTTCAGGTTCTCATCCTGCTCCTTCATCTTCTCAGCCATAGCCGCCCGTTGCGCCCTTTCCTCCCGCAGTTCCGACCTCATCTCAGCCATTTCGGATAGCACACACTCCATCGAGGTCGCATGGCCCCCCCAAACATTGGGTGGTGTCCAGTACAGGGAATGAGCGTTCCCCGTACCGTACACCGCTCCCTTGCGGTATCCATCCGCGACTCTGAACCAAATCGCGCTCGGGTCCACACCATCGTTCTCGGGCGCTCTAGTGGCTTCCAAATACGAGCTCTGAAAGAAATTGAAGTCATGATTAGGTGAGTTGTAAAGAAAAAAAAGTAAAGACGCCTTATGTTTGAAACTTACCCAAATGTCGGCGTCCTTCTGCGTGGCGAATGATCGACCGGTGGTTGCGTTCCCCTGGTCTTCGTGGCGAGAAATAGCTCTACAGGCGGAGGGTATTCTCTAGTTTGCTTCTTCAACTGTTGACAGTACATGTAGATTTCTCATTTGTATTTATAATGAAAACATTAAATAAGAATCCAAAATAAAAATCAAAGGTAAGGAAATACTAACATTCACAGCCCGTTGGTGCATTGACTACGACCCACTGTAGTGGGTGCGCTCCGCCTCCACCTCGGGGTCCCCTTCCCGCCTCTTGTTCTTCTTCGCCTGGACGGATCTTTTAAGGAACTTCGGGTCGGAGCGGGCTGTTCTTAAGATCTTTGAATTCTTGATCGGTCCCGTCAACAGTAGATGGGAACTCTGAAATCACCTCCCAAATCTCATCTCCTTGTGGAGACGAGTCGGTGCCTCATCTAGCACCACCTCACCCTTCTTGAAAGCTCTTCTATTCTTCCTGTACATGTGACCCTCAGGTAGAAACTGTCTATGACAGTCAAACCAACTAATTTTGCTTGAATTACTTAGGTAGAATGCTTTACTTTCACTCATGCAACAAGGACACGCTTTTTGGCCCGCCGTAGACCAACCACTCAACATACAGTACGCAGGAAAATCGTTTATAGTCCACAAAAGCGATGCTCTAAGCTGGAAATGTTGTTTCAACAACACATCATATGTCTCCACCCCTACTTCCCACAAGTGTTTCAATTCCTCTATCACTGGTTGTAAGTAAACATCCAAGTGGTTTTTTGGATTTTTTGAGCCGGGAACAATAAGAGAAAGGAAGATGAACGGTGGTTTCAGACAAAGCCATGGGGGTAAGTTGTACGGTGTGACCATGACAGGCCAGCATGAGTATGACTTACCGAACTGACCGAAAGGGGTGAACCCATCGGTACACAACCCAAGTCTCACGTTACGGGGTTCCTCAGCAAATTCAGGGTAAATCCTATCAAAGCGTTTCCACTCCTCCCCATCACTAGGATGACACATCTTCCCCTCTACACGAGTTTCTTCCTTATATCACCTCATTTGTTCGGCAATGGTTCTGGTTGCATATAATTTTTGAAGTCTAGGGGCGATGGGAAAGTAGGTAAGTCGACTAAGTGGTATAGGTTTTTTATGCCTCGCAACACTCTTTCCCTTCCTACCCCTCAAAACAATATTCCCATCTACACTTTTGTATCTACCCTTCCCACATATCTTACATTCTTCAAGCACGGCATCGTCCTTCCAAAAAAGCATACATCCATTGGGACAAGCATCGATTTTTTGATGCGGAAGTTCAAGACCTTTAACTATTTGTTTGGTATTGTAGAATGTTTTGGTCATAATATTGTCTTTTGGGATGAGTTTCTCAATCAACGCAGCGACACCGTCTACGCACCCAAAAGGTAGGTTATACTCACATTTAAGGGTCACTACCATAGACGCGACTTCTAACAATGTCACATCACACCCTCCATATAATGGCTTCTCCGCAGCCTCTAACATATCAAAAAAAGCTTTCGCTCGTGGGTTTGGCTCTTGTGGGGTTGGTTGGTCATCGTCGTTAGTGTACATGCTCTCATCATTAAACAAATTGCACTCAACCACATCAACAATCATTCCTCTCACCCCGCCCTCATTCTGATCCACTTCAGATTCCTCAACAGCAGACGTCTCACCATGACAAATCCAATAATAATAATTTGGGCTAAACCCATTTGAGATAATATGTTCCTTAATCAGAATATTATCCAAGAATTTGAGGTTCTTACATTTCACACAAGGACACCTAAATCTACCCTCTGACGCGTATTCGGGATGGATTTTAGCAAACTCAAGAAAACTATTAACACCCTCTAAAAATTCCGTTCTGGGACGTCGTCTCTTATCTAATCTTTCCTCATACATCCATTTTCGTTCATGTCGCTTCATTTTTTTATCTAAAAAAATTGAGACAATAACCACATACAAATTATTTCCTCTAAAGTAATTTACTAATATATACTCACTACTCACATATTTTGTAAAATTCTCAATTCACCTAAACATAGTACTATTTGCACCTAATCCATCCATAATTACATCACTAAATCGACATAATTGTATTTCCATTTCCAATTTCCTAACACATCAAAACAACCCAATTCATTCAAATACTCAATCATAAACCCTAATTTTATACTAACAATCTACCTATTTCAAATTGGGGAACCTATTGGGCAATTAACATGCTTACTACACTAAATATTCCGACAACTAAAAAATTATCCAACCTAATAACTAATTTATTTAAATCGATAAAAACAAAAATTAACAAATAATTAAAACTAAATATAGATACATAAACATACCTTATGGAAAATGAGAGAATTGAAGAAGGAATGAAGAGGAAAGGAAGGGACGAGTTTTAGAGAGAGGGGAGAGGGTTTTTAGAGAGATAGAGTGAAATGAGAGAATGAGACGGGGGAGGGGGGGTGTTCGTTCATTTAAAAAATTCAGAACACTTAGCGACTGAAATCGGTCGCGCGTCCCTTTTTTTAGCGACCGAAATCGGTCGCGCGCTCTTTTTTTTTTCGCGACTGATTTCAGTCGCTAGGTTATTGTTTTAGCGACTGAAATCGGTCGCGCGTACACTTATTTAGCGACTGATTTCGGTCGCTGAGGAATTTTTTTTTTAAATCCGTCTCCTCGTACAGCGACTAATATCGGTCGCGCGTTGTACTTTCAGTCGCTAAATAAGCGACTAAATTTCTCAGTCGCGCGTTGATGGTAGCTATATGGAGTATTTCTTGTAGTGTTTTTCGTAGAATTTCGTACTTCTTTTGTGTGCTTTTGGATCGAGATGCAATTGAACTGGAATGGACGGGTGAGATCTAATTTGGATCGAGATGCTATTGAATTGGAATGGATGAAACCGTAAGTGCGCGGGGTGAGTTATCATCCTACGAAGTGATCGGGCGAAATTAAAATGATCAGGCGAAATTGGGAAAACCGCGGGGGCAAAGTTTTGCCCGGTGGTGAATTATGCATAACCGCGGGGCGAATTTTCACCGGATGGGAATCATAGGGTGAAGTTTAATTGATGGGCATTTGGACTTCCCTTATTGGGCTTAGAAGACTATGGTTTTGATCCCCTCTTTTCTCTTCTCTCTCTTTCTCTCTCTCTCTCTCTCTCTCTATATATATATATATATATATATATATATATATATATATACATATACATATATATATATATATATATATATATATATATATATATATATATATATATATATATATATATATATATATATATATATGTAACTCCTCATCATTTGAGGAGGAGGCGCAATTCCACCATACCACCACAACACTATCTAAGCTATTAGTAAATTAGTAGTAGATTATATTAGTAGAATATTATTAGTTTATTAGTAGATTAATTAGTAGGAAGATTTTTGGAGGGTGACAATTCAAAAATCTCCACCTATTCTAGATCTAATTAATTAGTGTACAAGACTCGATTTTTATTATATTCAAGCTTTTATTGAAGTTCTTTTGAAGATTTTCAAATGGTTAGTGACAAATCCATTGTCATCTTCATCAAGCTTCTCCTTATTTTATTGCAATCTTCTTTATTATTGTCGTTTTCCTCCATAGTCGGTATACTTCTCTTCCTCTCCCTAATCTCTAGTTAGATTTAATCTCGTTCTAGATTTAATTTAGTTGTTGTTTTCCTTAGGCATGTTTTAGTTGTTTTCTCCTTAGTTATTGTTTCATTAGTTTCCATTATGTATTTTGAGTAGATATCTTGTTAAAGGGTTAAGGGAGGAAGATCTTGGGTAATTTGAATTGAGGGATGTTGGTGGGTTGTTTGCTTGTTGATTTATCAAGTTTGAGTTTTTGTGTCTTTGTTGACTTAGAGCGTACGGCTAAGTCGACCTCGACTCACTCCTATCAATATGAGGAAACTCGGGGTAGGAGTTACCTTAACTTGCGACTTCCCCTTTCGCCGCGAAAGCGGGTATAGGTGGGTTGGGTGAAGAAACCGAAAGGTGGCATTCTCCCTTATCGATGTTGTGACTAAAACTCGATTCCGAGACTCATAGAACCCGATTTCCAATTCCCGACTCTCCCTAACACCTTTTCCTTATTAGATTATCTTTTCGTAGTTTATAGCTTTTTAGTATAGATTAGTGTAGACTTAACCCAAAAAACCCCAAAAATAGACCCCGAACGTCCAAACGTGCTTAGACTCTGACTCGACCGACTTTACCTAGACCATCCCTGAGGATCGATCTCTACTTACCGCTACTACGCAGTTAGTTTGTCGTGTTTATAAATTTTGTTTGATCGTGTTAGATAGGCGACAATCTGACGCGCATTAGTAGGAGAGTAAAGAGTACTAGTATTATACGTATTAGCGAATCAGTTTTAACGCAATAATACGGATATTAGTCATTCTCGTGGTATACCTTACCTGGTATTCTACTTAAGATGCGTCGGTTCGTTATTAATAGAGATACGTCGAACCTAATAAGGCGAGCACCGGGACTAATACGAAACCCAACTATCACTTTGTTCAGTTTTAGTTGTTTTACATTTTGAATTCTGTGGTAGGTGGTTTAGCATGCGATTATAAGGTCAAAAAAGAAATAAATCATACGAAAAAACTGTAAATGCGAATGTAAGTAAATCACATAATGAGGAGTTGCACCCTCGGAGTATACACTAAACGGGACTCGATGCATAGATAGCTTTGAGAACGGATCTCGGAATTACTCGGGTAGCGCGTAATGGATCGTTTGCGAATGTCACTTTTTTTATCGGAACTACGATCGAGTGGATCGTTTGCCTCGGGTGTCGGAGTGTGAGCCCTTAGCGAGAGATTAGAGGGAGAAGAGAAGATGAGAATGTTGTGTGTTGAAATGAGGGCGTGAGGGGGGGGGGGGGGAGGTATTTATAGGTTTTGTCGGCCCTCGTCGCCCATATGGGCGCCTGAGTTGAAGCGCATCAAGACTCAGGCACCTGGGCTCAGGCGCGGGGAGACTAAGACGCATGAGGTGGGGCGGTTCGAGTTTTGAATATACGATTTTGATACTTTCCAAAACCGTGAGGGAGGAGTGTGATACTTAGGTGTGCGCCCCAAGGTTCGCTTAGCACGGTGCTGACTCAATTCGAGTTTCGGGACCGAATCGAGGTCCCGGTGTCAGAATTGACTCTAATTAGTGTCTATGCGACCGTAACGACACGACTAAGGCTGCCATCATGTTAGTTTAGTTTGCCCGAGTAATTTGTAATCCCCTAGAAAATCTAACGCAATACAGTGGCGGAAACACTGTAGAGTTAAAACACACTGACAAACTATATATTATTAAAAGAAATGGTAAGTCAATACAAAGGCCACTTTTTACAAAAGGGCTAAATAGAAATTTTCCAAACGGGTTTATACAAATCCATAAATTACATGAATGAAGAAAGAGTAGGATCCACGCTACTCGCAAGCTCACACCCAAAACCCAGCAGCAAATATCTGTCATGTTATAAACATAACAGCCACGTCAGTGGGGAGTAACTCGGACGTTCTCCCAGCCATATTATACCATAAGAAAAAATAGTAGTATTACTATATCAAAATAATTAAAATGAAAAACAAAATGATATAATAAAAATAACCTTTAAGAGAAAAACTTAAAATTGGAACAATAAAATCAGAACAAGTTTTCAGAAGAAAACTTCAAATATTTGCCAACCTGCAAACCAAAATGTATCGATAATAATAAAAATATTCAAAATGGCGTTATGGATAGGATTAGTATAGGCGGCTAGACTTTCACTAGGATAATACTAGAAACTAGCTTCGAGAACTGTAGACTTAACTCATAACAGAATCCAATCTCTAACTAGGCAACTCAACTATAACAGGACTGCGTGCAGCGAGGTCCTGGTTTAAGTAGTGCATACCCCTCCTAGACAACAAATATGTCTAGTTCAGCTGACGGCGACTAACACGATGCGGTATCTAGCTTAAGGTCAAAACATACACTTTCCTGAACACAAACCATGCTCAGTTCAACAACCAATGTGCCCCATAAAGACACATCAGCCTTACAGTTGATGGCAAAAATGTACATCCCAGACTATATTACTCTAACCCCACACTTGTCCATATTCCATAACTCCAAAACAGTCATTATCGATATTCAAAATAAATGTAATCATTATAAATTATATGGAGATAAAAAGGAATAAACATTTCATATTAGAAGGAAACTTTCTATAAATAGAAACTTACTAATTTTAGAAACTTACTTAAAATAGAAAGTCTTATGGAAAATATGTAAGTTATTAAAACAAGTGAAATGTATAAAAATAGCATTTCCAACGAAATTAGCATTTTATTATTATCGTCGTTATCGTAAATTTATTAAACGTCTCAATTCGATACTCAAAATATAAATAAAGTATGATAAGTCAATATATAGTATTTTATAAATAATTAGGAAATCGAGTTAAAACTATAATTTTTTGAAAAGAGCCGTTTTAAGAAAAATGATATCAAGATTAATTGAGTCGACGCATTTTATAAATGAAATGAGATTTACAAAGATTTCAAATTATTTTTTAACAAATAGCTTTTATTAATAAATAATACGGATTTTAATAAAAATAGTCAATCGTAAACAAATAGGAAATTATTAGTGAAAATAGTCTCGACTAAAAATATATTTATAACTAAATCGACTATTTTCTCATTTATTAGTATAAATCGTAAAACGAAAATTACTATATTAAACAAGTATACAAATCTCGATTATTTTATTAAAATACAATTTTAAGTTAAAAATTAGAAATTAATGAAGTATTACGAAAATATGAAATCAATATTATTTAGTTACTGGTGTTACGATAACCAACAAATTACTATAACGATTTATAGAACGATATTGAAAACTCGTAAAATATTTATAAGGCATACGATTTAAAAATAATATTTTTAGCAAATAATAAATAGCTAAAATTAGAAAACTGAAGTTAAAATATTTACTACATACTACTACTCAATCATACGATATAAAATCGAGTAACGTCCTAAACTTACCTCGAGACGATAACCGAGCGATCTTGTACATGTCCTCAGTTGCGTCTTCGCGAAATCCAAGAAAACTTGAAGATGAATGGAGCGTTTAATAAGGGAATGGAGGAGGAACATTGAGAATGGAGAACACGGACTCGAAATATGTCACCAAAAAGCTGCAGCCTCACGCTGAAACAGAGACAGAACGGAGGGAAGAATGGTTTCGACGACAGCAGGTACGCAGCAGCGAAGCACAGACCGGCGAGGCGGAACTCGATAAATAGCGACGGCAACAGCAGCAGGGGTCTTACGTTTAGATAGGAGATGAAGATGGTTGAGCGTGAATAGACCAAGGGGTAAGGAACGTTAAAAACAAGGAGAAAAAGAAGAAGAAAATAAACTGAAGAGGGGAACGAAGAGGTGCATGAATGTCAGTAATCAAGCGGTGGAAAAGAAGGTTGAGAGGGGGAATGCACCAGCTCACTTAAAAATGTGAGAAAAACGGATTAAATTAATTCCGAAACAATAAGTTAACGGATCCATGAATTGAATTTAAACGTGATATAAATATTCGGACCGAATAATAATAAAATGAGTAGAATAAAATTAATTTGTCCGACGAGAATTAAAAAGGGTTAATTAATACGGGTTAATTGAAATTAATAAATAATCGGATCGAAAAAAAAACAATTATAATAATAATAATAAAATGAGTAGAATAAACGTCTCTCGAGATATAAATAATTATTCGAGATGAAAATGAAGTTTATAGAAATAATTAATTAGACTATTGAAATAGTATTACCCGATTAATAATAAATTTTCGATAAAGTGATTTAAATTGATTTCTCGAGGAAAGGTAATAGATGTTTTGACGAAACTTAAAATAAATTAACTTTGAGCCGAAAATAGAAATTCGAGCTTAAGTAAAAATAAATAAAATTTAGAATTAAAATCGCCGAAATAGACTTCCGTTAAGAATTAAATTAAATGTATAATATAAATCGAAACATAAATAGAAATACATTTTAAATACAAGAAGAGTTTTTCGAGACAAATAGAATTTTAGGAGTTTGAAACGATTAAACGATAAATTGGTTTTATAATAAGTTTAAGAATTATGAGTTAAATCGTAAAAATAAAAATATGAACATAATTTTAATTTACTTTAAATTTTTAAAATCAGGGGTGTTACAATCTTCCCCACTAAAAAGAAGTTTCGTCCTCGAAACTAACAAAAACATAATAATAGAAAAGAAAACAAGGTTATATCATTTGAACAAAAGGAGTTGCTTAACTCGCATCACGATCTCGGTTTAAAAATTTTCATAGCTTCAAACATGATATGAATTCAAAATCGAAGACAAAATTTATTTCAAGAAGAGTTGGGCTCAATTCTCAAAGTTTAAAATCATTAAAAACAATAAAATCGCAAGTTAAAAATTATTTTATAAAATAATGACGATAAATTATATTTGTAAACGAACTCAAGAGGGAAGAGTATCCAAAATTTTTCAAAACAACAATAAAACATTTTAATTAAGAAACTCGACAATATTTTGTTTTAAAACCAAACGAAAATTTGAGAACTCAAATTTTGTAGTTAGTAAATAAAAATCGAATCAGTCGTCAAACATTTTCAATATCAGATTTAAAATCTTTCGAAAAATAAAACAAAAATTTAAACATACGATGTTTTTCGAAAAGGTTAAATTGTTTTACGTAATAATTTTATAGAAATCAAAATATTAGTGATTATGAAAATTTTCGTAAAATTTAAATCTGCTTGAAGATTGAAATTTGAAACAATTTCGAAATACTTTTAAAATAAATTATTAAAGCATTTTGAAACAGGACTCAAAATGTTATCAACCAAAAACAGAACAGAAACGAAGTATAAAGTTTTAAAATTCGTAACTCAAAATGTTAAAATCTCAAGAAAATCAAAATTTGTAAATTAGTCAAACTTTTCATAACATAACTTCGGGAAAAAGGTAAACGGATAAATAGAGTCAACGTTAAAGACAGATCGAAACAAAAGTTTTCAAACCAGATAAAGACGTCAAAGGGATTGGCCGAAGAAGAAGCAGCATGATTTAAGAAAAGCCAAGGGAAGGCGAAATTGAGAGTCAATTAGAGCTCTCAGGATAGAGAACAAATTAACCATCTCGTGATTCCTAGTACGACTCCCACACAGGAGGGTTCCTAAATTCCATCAAATAACGCTAAGTCCAATATTAGGCGTTAGGTGGTACTACCCAATCACACTCTCCAAAACGTCTTACGTGATTATCCAATCGTTCAAACGACACGATAATAATCCACAATTATTTCACAATCTAATCTCATCAATTAAAATTCCAACGGTCATCATAACACACCCAAATTCACAATCGATAAGGTTCCTAAATCCAAAGCTCATAAGGTTTGAACTCGAAGTATACTCCAAATTTCTCGAGTAAGGAACACTGGACAAGGACCACCAATTTAACAAGGCTCGGGTACGAAATCCTCAAAAATGATCAACAACACATTTAATATGCCACAAGTACAGAACTTGGAAAAGTACTACGAATCCTCAAACACGCTCAAACCTATAGGTAATGGCGCAAACACTCACATCTTCAAAACACGTCTTTCGACTAAGTTTTATGAGAATTCCACCAAATTTCATATCGTATCAACGAAATCACCAAAATATTAACTCAACAAAGCCACAATCTCGTTGGTCTAAGGGTTCTGAACTATAAATCCATCAAGATGATTGACATCAAAGTATTCCTCAAAACAACACCACAAACCGTGATTGTGTAAGATAGCTCTCTTCTTCAAGGGTAACAACAATTTATCCAAGTTAGACCACTCAATTCCAAAGTTCATAGGTTATAACCTTAAACAACGATCAACGATCAAACCCATAAGAAACACGGTAATCTATGTCAACCAAAATTTCTAACGACATTAATGAAAACCTTTATTGGTACCACAACAGGCTAACACTTTAAACTCTATGATCCCAAATCTTCGCGATGCATCCATCAAATAAGCATTAGGTAAGAACCCCAAGGTAATATTATCAGTTACACTAGATCCATCAAATATGATATACTCTTACTACTCCAAAATATATTCAACTCTAAGTACTCCAAAATAGTCAAAGTAACCTATGACCCAAGTTTCAGTGCCTAAGGTAACATCCTAATTCCATTAATTTGAGTAACACCATTCAACTCAATCCTCGAAAATTTCTTACTTGCTTAGAAGGTAGGGTAGACTCACAAACCTCAAACCAGGTAACAAGGGTCTACTAAACCTCAAACACCTATAACCTTCCATGGGGTTCATTGGGACAGAATCCGGTCTAACCAAAGAATCTCAAGAGAAAGATGGTAAAGTAGGAGAATTAATCGAAGAATTATCTCAAGAATGAAGACGAGAATTTATAAGAGAAGAATTGAAAAAGGCAGAAGCAGGAAGAAAAGAATCAACGTTCTAGATAATTAAGATTTAAAACGAGAGGGGAAAAAATCTTCGGACCTCTAAGGTTCCACAGAGGAGTCTGCGGGGTATCTTCATCATCTCATAGGGATACGAGCACACTAGTATTAAATTGCTCCATCAGGATCTAAGTGATTTCACATCTGAGTTTGTTGCACTGTCACGGAACTGGAATCTACTCTTATTCATCTGGCCTGCAGCTTAAGTAAACTGAACCGGAGCTAAAAATTTACCATCGGCATCTTTCTTGAAGCACCAAGTTGTCCACTCGAGTCAGCAGGCGCTGAGAGTTCTAAGCAGGTCTTGTCCCGATCTGGAGTAGCATCATATCAACATCTTGTTCATCCATCTTCTCCAGACAAAAGCAACAAATGTTCAATGATAATCATTGAGTTACAAGAACATATAAACCTAACAGTTAAGTACTTATATTTTTTTCTACCCATCTCTCACTAATATTCTTTTAATTTTCAAATCATTTACTAGTATTTTCCCTAAAATCAGGTGTAAGCGTCGGGAGCAACAATGCTCTGATACCAACTGTAATCCCCTAGAAAATCTAATGCAATACAGTGGCGGAAACACTGTAGAGTTGGGATTAAAACACACTGACAAACTATATATTATTAAAAGAAATGGTAAGTCAATACAAAGGCCACTTTTTACAAAAGGGCTAAATAGAAATTTTCCAAACGGGTTTATACAAATCCATAAATTACATGAATGAAGAAAGAGTAGGATCCACGCTACTCGCAAGCTCACACCCAAAACCCAGCAGCAAATATCTGTCATGTTATAAACATAACAGCCACGTCAGTGGGGAGTAACTCGGACGTTCTCCCAGCCATATTATACCATAAGAAAAAATAGTAGTATTACTATATCAAAATAATTAAAATGAAAAACAAAATGATATAATAAAAATAACCTTTAAGAGAAAAACTTAAAATATTGGAACAATAAAATCAGAACAAGTTTTCAGAAGAAAACTTCAAATATTTGCCAACCTGCAAACCAAAATGTATCGATAATAATAAAAATATTCAAAATGGCATTATGGATAGGATTAGTATAGGCGGCTAAACTTTCACTAGGATAATACTAGAAACTAGCTTCGAGAACTGTAGACTTAACTCATAACAGAATCCAGTCTCTAACTAGGCAACTCAACTATAACAGGACTGCGTGCAGCGAGGTCCTGGTTTAAGTAGTGCATACCCCTCCTAGACAACAAATATGTCTAGTTCAGCTGACGGCGACTAACACGATGCGGTATCTAGCTTAAGGTCAAAACATACACTCTCCTGAACACAAACCATGCTCAGTTCAACAAACAATGTGCCCCATAAAGACACATCAGCCTTACAGTTGATGGCAAAAATGTACATCCCAGACTATATTACTCTAACCCCACACTTGTCCATATTCCATAACTCCAAAACAGTCATTATCGATATTCAAAATAAATGTAATCATTATAAATTATATGGAGATAAAAAGGAATAAACATTTCATATTAGAAGGAAACTTTCTATAAATAGAAACTTACTTAAAATAGAAAGTCTTATGGAAAATATGTAAGTTATTAAAATAAGTGAAATGTATAAAAATAGCATTTCCAACGAAATTAGCATTTTATTATTATCGTCGTTATTGTAACTTTATTAAACGTCTCAATTCGATACTCAAAATATAAATAAAGTATGATAAGTCAATATATAGTATTTTATAAATAATTAGGAAATCGAGTTAAAACTATAATTTTTAGAAAAGAGCTGTTTTAAGAAAAACGATATCAAGATTAATTGAGTCGACACATTTTATAAATGAAATGAGATTTACAAAGATTTCAAATTATTTTTTAACAAATAGCTTTTATTAATAAATAATACGGATTTTAATAAAAATAGTCAATCGGAAACAAATAGGAAATTATTAGTGAAAATAGTCTCGACTAAAAATATATTTAAAACTAAATCGACTATTTTCTCATTTATTAGTATAAATCGTAAAACGAAAATTAATTTATTAAACAAGTATACAAATCTCAATTATTTTATTAAAATACGATTTTAAGTTAAAAATTAGAAATTAACGAAGTATTACAAAAATATGAAATCAATATTATTTAGTTACTAGTGTTACGATAACCAACAAATTACTATAACGATCGTAAATAATAAAATTACTAATGATTTATAGAACGATATTGAAAACTCGTAAAATATTTATAAGGCATACGATTTAAAAATAATATTTTTAGCAAATAATAAATAGCTAAAATTAGAAAACTGAAGTTAAAATATTTACTACATACAACTACTCAATCATACGATATAAAATCGAATAACGTCCTAAAGTTACCTCGAGACGATAACCGAGCGATCTTGTACATGTCCTCAGTTGCGTCTTCGCGAAATCCAAGAAAACTTGAAGATGAATGGAGCGTTTAGTAAGGGAATGGAGGAGGAACATTGGGAATGGAGAACACGGACTCGAAATATGTCACCAAAAAGCTGCAGCCTCACGCTGAAACAGAGACAGAACGGAGGGAAGAATGGTTTCGACGACAGCAGGTACGCAGCAGCGAAGCACAGACCGGCGAGGCGGAACTCGATAAGTAGCGACGGCAACAGCAGCAGGGGTCTTACGTTTAGATAGGAGATGAAGATGGTTGAGCGTGAATAGACCAAGGGGTAAGGAACGTTAAAAACAAGGAGAAAAAGAAGAAGAAAATAAACTGAAGAGGGGAACGAAGAGGTGCATGAATGACAGTAATCAAGCGGTGGAAAAGAAGGTTGAGAGGGGGAATGCACCAGCTCACTTAAAAATGTGAGAAAAATGGATTAAATTAATTCCGAAACAATAAGTTGACGGACCCATGAATCGAATTTAAACGTGATATAAATATTCGGACCGAATAATAATAAAATGAGTAGAATAAATTTAATTTGTCCGACGAGAATTAAAAAGGGTTAATTAATACGGGTTAATTGAAATTAATAAATAATCGGATCGAAAAAAAAACAATAATAATAATAATAATAAAATGAGTAGAATAAACGTCTCTCGAGATATAAATAATTATTTGAGATGAAAATGAAGTTTATAGAAATAATTAATTAGACTATTGAAATAGTATTACCCGATTAATAATAAATTTTCGATAAAGTGATTTAAATTGATTTCTCGAGGAAAGGTAATAGATGTTTTGACGAAACTTAAAATAAATTAACTTCGAGCCGAAAATAGAAATTCGAGCTTAAGTAAAAATAAATAAAATTTAGAATTAAAATCGCCGAAATAGACTTCCGTTAAGAATTAAATTAAATGTATAATATAAATCGAAACATAAATAGAAATACATTTTAAATACAAGAAGAGTTTTTCGAGACAAATAGAATTTTAGGAGTTTGAAACGATTAAACGATAAATTGGTTTTATAATAAGTTTAAGAATTATGAGTTAAATCGTAAAAATAAAAATATGAACATAATTTTAATTTAATTTAAATTTATAAAATCAGGGGTGTTACAAATTTATTTGATCCGTTCTATAGAAAAACTATCTAAAACACCGCGAACCCGCGTCGCGTTGCAGTCCTATCGTCATCGGGTGTTTGTCGGGCACCTCTGCAGCCACCAGGTCCAAATCTAGGTGTCTACAGAAGCCCCCACTTTGACTGAGGCTTGGACAAGGCGAAAGTCAAAGTATAGTCGCCCAGGTCAATCGACGATTACGACCTGGTGGCTGTCCGATCGGGTCGTTTTAAGTCCGTTAGACTGCGCGTTGAGGCTCGCCAGCCAAGGCTTAGAAGTCATACTTGACGTCTTCGCTTGCGGTTGCTTGCTTAGGCCCGGGCCGTTGCTGGTCATCTCGTTGTTGAATCTTTATGCGCGCGCGCTTTGTCTTCTTCGGTTTATTTAAGAGTTTGTTTAATTTTAAATGTGTTTGTGACGCGTTGAGCGTAAGTGCCAAGGATGTTCACATGTATTGGCTTTTATTTGGACAAATGTTTTTGGGATGCTTGTGAACCCTTCATGACATAAAATGTTCGAGGGCGTCAGTCTCCACTCAAACAACTGTCTTTGCGGATGCTCTGACCCCTAAGACAAAAATAAATTGTGATAAATTACTCGAGGGCGTCAGTCTCCACTCGAGCAGCTGTCTTTGGGGATGCTCTGACTCCTAGGACAAAATTGTTGTTGTAAGCTACTCGAGGGCGTTAATCTCCACTCGAGCAGCTGTCTTCGGGGATGCTCTAACCCCTAGGACAAAATTTTTTGTTGCTAAACCACTCAAGGGCGTCAGTCTCCACTCGAGCAGCTGTCTTTGGGGATGCTCTAACCCCTAAGACAAAATAAATTGTGATAAATTACTCGAGGGCGTCAGTCTCCACTCGAGCAGCTGTCTTTGGGGATGCTCTGACCCCTAGGACAAAATTGTTGTTGTAAACTACTCGAGGGAATTAGTCTCCACTCGAGCAGCTGTCTTCGGGGATGCTCTGACCCCTAGGAAAAAAATTGTTGTTGCTAAACTACTCGGGGGCGTCAGTCTCCACTCGAGCAGCTGTCTTCGGGGATGCTCTGACCCCTAGGACAAAATTGTTGTTGTTGTGCCTTTGGGATACTAACGTCCCTCAGGCAAAATTGCCATGCCTCCGGGATACTAACGTCCCTCGGGCAAAAATGTTGTGCCTCCGGGATACTAACGTCCCTCGGGCAAAATTGCTGTACCTTCAGGATATTAACGTCCCTCGGGCAAAAATGTAGTGCCCCCGGGATACTAACGTCCCTCGGGCAAAATTGCTGTGCCTCCGGGATACTAACGTCTCTCGGGCAAAAATGTTGTGTCTCCGGGATACTAACGTCCCTCGGGCAAAATTGTTGTGCCTTCGGGATACTAACGTCCCTCGGCCAAAAATGCTGTGCCCCGGGATACTAACGTCCCTCGGGCAAAATTGCTGTTTGTTTATTTGTTTTAGTTAAATTTTGTTTTGCAGGTTTGTCTTATCTTGTTCGGGTTTGTTTTTGCTTTTGTCTCGGTTTGTTTATGCATTTGAGTTTGTTCAGAGTTTGTTAATTTAGTTTGGTTCAAATTGCCTTATTATGCGTTCGAGGGCAGCGTTTAGGTTAAGTGTGGTTCTTATGCTTGTTTTATTATTGAGAGTGCTTTATCGGTGTTCATTAGTAATTGCTCCGTTGTTGTTATTTCGCTTGTCTTAAAGGTGTGTGTTTTTATGTGTATCGAACCTTGAGTCTCGTTTGTTTTGCTTTAGTCTGCACTAGGCAGCTTAGACGCGCATCCGTCTGCGCACTAATACTTAGGCGCCTAGCCGCCAGCAAGTTAGGACTCGGGCGCGTCACTTGGGGTGGTCGGGTTTCTGTGGTCCGGGTCTGTTTAAGTAATATGAAAGTTGGGACGATCATTCATTCATCACAAAACTCTAACGCGTCGTCCCCTTCGCCCCAAAATCGACTTTCTCGACTTTTCTTGCCAAATTTCGTTTCGATTTCCGCTATTTACGACAATGTCAACTCCGGGTAAGTGTTCTTCGCTTATCTATTGTTGGTTTTGCTTGATTTGATTGATTGTGAGTTGGTTTTGTTGAAAACACTAAAAAATTGATTTGGGTGTTTTTGATTCACTAAGTTTCGATGCTTGTGCTTAATCTCATTGTTAAATTAAGGTTGATTAGAGCTTGTTGAATTAGTTATAAGCATGATAAGGGTTTTCGAGGTGCGACAATTGATGGTAGGATTCGTCGTGGGTCCTAACCAACAATACATAACCGGCTATACCTAGTGGGTAGCTAGGGTAAGTCGGGTCGTGTCCACGGAGACGGTATGGTAGAGTTTAGACTAAGTCAACCTAAAAACGAGACTAGGCTACCAAAACAACACAAAGAAAGTAATAATTGACAAACTATGATGGAGGAAGTGGTATGAACTAGGCTAACAATGACTAGAACAATGAAAAGATGCAATATGAACTAATTGAAATAACTAGGATTAATGAAACTAACAACTAGAGGAATGATGACTAACTAGCTAGAGAAATCAAATATGGAAGGAAGTGGGGTAGGTCGGGTTCTTAAGTGTAGAAGGGCAATTGGGTGATCAAGGGTGTAGGTGTCTCCTAGTTGCTAGAGTCGGTCCGGGCTCTCGCTACGTAGACCGATGTCGAGGTAGGTTCGCGCTCTCGCGTCTAAACCCTAGTCCGCACTCTCGTGTCTATGACTATTCTCAACATAATCACATACTAGACAAACAATGAGAAGATGAGCACAAGTATGGGAAGCATTGGCCACTACTACTCACACAAGCAAATCAACAAACACATAGAGTGCCCAATATGTGACTAACAACAAAAGAGTCACCTTTACCCCTAATCAAGCCCCAATCACCCATAATCTACCCTTAATCCCCCTACTAACCCCACAAGAGAACTACTCACTCATTATCATACTCAAACTAACATGAACAAGAGAAAACAAACTAAACATCCAAACATCCATAATAACCAAACAATAACAATAAACAATAAATAAAGATTCAAACTTGATTAATAAACTAAGAACAAGAGTAAAGAGGAGAAGAGGATTATACCAAACTAACAAGGATGAAAAATATGAGAACTTGAATTAATAAGAAACCCAAATAAAACTCCAAGGTTGTCAAGCTTGGAATAATCTTCAAGAATCTACTTAATACAAGACTAATTACAATGATTAACTAAAGATTAAAGAAAGATTAAAACTAATATGAGGAACACCAATCTAGGGTTTGAATGCTTAATGGAGGCCTAGGAGAGTCTAGGGTAATGTATGATACATAAACAATACAAGAGGGAAATATTTATAAGGTTACAAGAATGAAGGAGGATAAAAGAATAGGTCCCGTGCTGTAGCTGACCCTTCCCGGTCGGGAAGGGGTGGTCCCGGTCGGGAAGGGTCCCTTCCCGGTCGGGAAGGCCTCTTCACAGAACCATTTGTTTTTGCACCATCCTTCCCGGTCGGGAAGGCATCATCCCGACGGGGAAGGACCTTGTAGGCCTCTTTAAAGATCTTTTTGGTCCCTCCATGGTTCTCATGGGCTTCTCGTCGATTCTCGGGACTCGGGATAGAGTCTAAGAGGCTCGGGATTGGGTCCCAAGGTCTCGGGGTCGAATCCAAGGCATCGAGTGATCGTTCCTTCGCTTCGTTGGCTCCAAAAAGTGTATGTATTGAGCCGGAATCGCTCCAACTCTTCATGAATGGTCTCGGGAACCTGAAACGAGCTAGAGGAAGCATAAGTAGCCCATAAACCGCTCCCAAGGAGCGATTCCACAAGGAAAATGGGACCAAAACACAGAAATAGGCACTACAAACTACACTTATCAACAATGCCTCACTATGGAAATGTGTTTGGAATGCTAGGGTTAAGGACCTTTCTCGATTATTCCCGTATCTATTTTGCGTAATTTCGTTCAAATAGTGTGTGTGAGGATGTGGGTAGTTCCCTTGTCAATTTTTACAGGCTAGGACGGCCCTTAGGACTCTCTGTGAGGTTTTGTGTGTCTTAAGACGGACCAAAAGGTGTCGTAATGATGTCGGGTTTTCCCGAAACCCCTTCCATTGTGATCGGGATCGAAAATGTGGGCTAGCGGCTTTCTCGGAATTTTGATATCCTTATCCGAAATTTTTACCTTGTTTTGACCTATTTAAGCTGTTTCAGCCTGACCTGAGGTATGGATTCTTTGTTTTTTGGTTTCAGAGCTAGAGGTGATACTGAGCGTCCCGAGGGAGCTTCCTCGGTCGGTGCTAGTGAGGAGGTTGTCGGGGCAAGTTCACAGACTCCTCGAGGGATTCGCGGGAGGCGACGAAGCATCTCGTCTCAGCGTCGCGACCCCGAGACTATTAATGAGGCTGAGTTTGATAGAGTGAAGAAGTGTAAGCTTCTAGAGACGGTGGCTAGAAGGGCTCACGTTCTGGCTCCTGTACCGGAGGACGAGGAGATTGTTTACGAAGATCCCGAGTGGGCTTGGGACTGGGATGGCCATCAGCTAATGTTTCACCTTGACCTTCACATTTCTAACCGCATCGTGTGGGGCCTGGTGGGTGTCCTATTCGTGCTTATTATTTATGTCTCAAAATTTTTTTTTTGGCTTGGGTTAGGTTAGGTTTGTTTTGTTTATCCTCGCATTGCTTTAGCTTGCAGCCCCCAGGTCCGATGAGGACTTTCTCGGGCTTTACTACGTTCCTCGATATTTACTTTCAGAAGTTGACCTCCGCGGTGAAGGAGATTATCGCGAGGACTGCTCTAGGTCCCGTGGTCTAGCAGTGGGTCCGGCTGGTGGGTTACAAGACTAAGTGCAATCTTATGGTGATTAGAGCGATGATATATCGCTTTCACGATACTACCTCGACCTTCCACATGGCTTTTGGGGAGGTCGGGATGACCCTAGAGGATTTTGGGAAGATTAGCGGTCTGCCTTGGGGTCCGAATAGGATTAGGTGGGCCGCCGAAAGCCCTAGTCTAGACAACGATGAGGTGCGGGGCCTCATCAGGGATAGTTTACCGCGTGAGGAATATAGTGCGCCTCATGCTTTGGTGAGCTCGTACATCACCGATCACTTTGAGCGAGTGGCGGTGCTAGAGGGTCGGGAACCCAACACGCCGGAGCAGGATGCTCGGTTGTGGTTGTGGTACTTCCTAAGGTCGACCCATTTCTCGGATAAAGGCGAGAGGTTTAGTACTAGGATTTTGCCTTTCCTAGCTGACCTGGCTCAGCTAGGACGTTATGACTGGGTGACTGCGGCTTTCACGGAGATGACTCGCTGCCTGCAAGTCATGGTGAGGCCGTTGGCGATAGAGTCGGCCTCAGCTGTGCCCATTGTGGGTCCGGGCCTTATACTGGAGGTTAGTTACTATTCTCCCTCTTGTATTCCGAGTTAACTTACTCTCGGCTTGGTTTTGCTAAGGTTGTTTTGGGATTTTATAGGCTTGGATCTATTCCTATTTCCCGTGTTTGGCGCCTAAGACGGTGCAGGTGCACCCGAAGAGATTCCCGGCGGGAATCGAGTGGAGGTTGGCTCAGCCTAAGAGCACAACCAGCCACTACCCGACGGAGAATGCGCTGGTTAACAAACTACGCCTCAAGGATGTAAGTTTTCCTTTTATAGCCTGTTTTGTTCAATAGCCCCCAAGGTTTGGGATTCATTGGGATGTTGGTTCTATTTGTGTAGTTTGTGGCCCGCCCTTGGGCCGGTTATGAGGGCGTACCCGGGTATGTGACTGCGGAGCTGAGGCCTCGGAGTTATAGGAGGATGCTCCTTTCTACGTTGTTTCGCCCAGTTTGGTATCTGGGCGAGCGGATGGTGCGTCAGTGTCTATATGACGATTTGAGGGTGTCGGTTGATGATGGCAGGGATTTGTTGTGGAACCCCAACCGTCATAATATAACCGGCTATTCCTACGGTAGATAGGGCAAGTCGGGTCGAATCCACGGGGACGGTAATGTATAGCCTAGACTAGGTCGGCCCAAATACGAGACTAAGTCAACGAGCTAAGCTAAACTAAGAATGGTAGAGAGGGAAGAAAACTAGACTATGACTAAGGAACACAAATAAGGAAACGGGCTAGAGTTAGGTCGGGGTCAAAGGGGTAACAGAATGGTCGAGGAAGAACTAGAGTGAAGGAGGTAGTAGGGTGATCTAGGTTGGTCCGGGCTCTCGCAACTTAGACCCACCTAGAGGTTCCACCTAGAACCCATCTCGGCGACACACACAACAAACGGGGTTACTAGCGTGATATCGGGGCCTAGGTCAAATCCGGGCTCTCGCTACTTAGACCGACCTAGGGGTCGTCCTCACCGGGCTCTCGCAACTTAGTGAGGGAACCGAACCCACAAACAAACTATCACCCACAAGAGAAAAGCAAGAAAAACAAGCATATGCATTTACTAGTCATTCAAGCATTTCAACAACATGTGATGTGCACCAAACCAAGAGGAAACCCAAATCTTCCACCAACATCTCTAACAATCCCTTAATCATTCAATTAACATCCTAATCGCCTTACTAACCCTAGCAAGAACACTACTCTAACATAATCAAACTAACACTAACAAGAACAAGAGGAATCAACACAAGAAACAAAACAAACATCTACAAACTAGTAATAACAATGAACAAGAACAATACAATCAACTAAAGATTCAAACTTGGATAACATAAACAAGATTAAGAGAAAAGGAAAAGGATTATACCAAACTAGAGGATGGAAGGAAGAATAAGAACTTGTATAAAAGAGAAAACCCAAAATAATCATCCAAGGTTGTCAAGCTTGGTGAAGATCTTCAAGAATTCCTTAATACAAGAGCTAATCTATGATTAACTACTAATTACCGACTAATCTACACTAATCTAATCTATTGGGGTGATCAAGGGTATAGGTATCTCCTAATTGCTAGAGTCGGTCCGGGCTCTCGCAACTTAGACCGATGCCAAGGTGGGTCCGGGCTCTCGCAACTTAGACCCTAGTCCACGCTCTCGCGACTAAACTATTCTCGACATTTCCACATAATAAGCAATCAATGAGAAGATGAACACAAGTATGGGAAGTATGGCCACTACAACTCACACAAGCGTATCATCAAACACATAGAGTGCCCACAATGTGACTAACAACAAAGATGTAGCCTTTTCCCCTTAATCAACCCTAATCATCCATAATCTACCCCTAATCCCCCTACTAACCCCACCAGATCACTACTCACTCATTATCATGGTCAAACTAACAATCATAAGAGAAAACAAACTCACAAAACAAACATCCATCTTGAATAACAAGAATAACAACAATAACAATGTGAAAAGATTCAAACTAGATTAAATAAACAAGATTAAGAGTAGAGATGATTATACCAACACTATGAAGATGAAAAGATGCAATCTTGTATAAATAAGAACCCAAATAAAACCCAAGGTTGTCAAGCTTGGAGAATTCTTCAAGTATCCTCTTAATACAAGAACTAATTACAAGAATTAACTAAGGATTAACTAAGATTAAAGGAAGATTAAAACTAATGAGTGAAAGTAAATCTAGGGTTTTTGGGTTTTTGGGAGGCTTAAGAAATGCTAAACTATCATAAGGTGTCTTAACATTACAAAAAGGGAGTATATATATGGGTACAAGAATGAAGGAGCATGAAATAAAAGAAGGCGTGCAGCAGCATCACGGTCCCGACCGGGACGGATCATCCCGACCGGGACGGTCTGTCATCCCGACCGGGACGGGTTGGTCCCGATCGGGAAGGGCTCACAGCAGCACCTTTCAACGTGCACTCCATCCCGAACGGGATGAGGCCATCCCGAACGGGATGGGTCTTGTAGGCCTCCCATAAGAGCTCTTTGGTCCCTCCTAGCCTCTCATGGGCTTCTCGCCGATTCTCGGGACTCGGGATCGGGTCTCGGAGGCTTGGGATTGGGTCCCAAGGTCTCGGGGTCGATTCCAAGGCATCGAGTCATTGTTCCTTTACTCCGTTGGCTCCAAAATGTGCATGTATTGAGTCGGAATCGCTCCAACTCTTCCAATTTGATCTCGGGAACCTGAAACGAACTAAAGGAAGCATAAGAAGCCCATAAATCGCTACCAAGGAGCGATTCCGCAAGGAAAATGGGACCAAAACACAACAAATAGGCACTACAAACTACACTTATCAGTTGATCCTCCCCGGACCATGTTCAGACCACCGACCGCCGCAGAGGTCCTCGAGGATAGGGACGGAGAAGGAGGCGATACACTCCTGGTGCCTGGTGCGTCCTACCTATCTCACGTCACCCGGCGGTTAGCTTGGTATCGTCTTGTGGTAATGTTCTAATTTTGGTTCTAAGGTTTGTGTCGCGGTTTATTATTTCTTCGCCCACTGACCGACCAATCTGTTGTCTTCTCAGCTGGCCGATCCGGCTGATGAAATTCAGCCCCCAGATTTTCCCCTGACGTTGCTTAGGGTGGATGCGGCTGTGATACTCTTTACCGAGCCTCTCCCCCCATGTTCTGCCGACGAAATGGATGCCGGAATAGAATGGCGCGACCGGGTGTACCGGGTGAGTTTTGGCTTTTGTTCTTTGTTTGGGTCTTAAGAATGTAGGGTCGGTTTGCCTAACTTTTGTGGTTCCTACTCTCATGTTTCGTCGGCTTGCCATCAGCGGTTGTGGCAGCCCGCCAACTGCTTCCGGGCCTATGCCTCGAGGGTTTCCCGTGACACTTCGGGACCTCGATCGGTGAGTTTGCATGACTAAGGTGGTTTTCTAGGTTGCTTGCGTATTTTCCTAATGTTTGAGTGTACTCGCAAGATGTCTCGGATATGGTGGGACAGTTGGAGACTCGGCTGACCGAGCTCGAGGCGAGAGAGGTTGAGGCGTAACGGATCCTGCAATCTCGGCCGACGAGATCGCTTTCCTTAAGGAGCAGTTGGCTCGGTCTCGGGGTGAGACCTCTGCGCAGGGTGAGGCTAGTCATCGGATCGAAAGGGAGGCTGAGGCTACGGGTGCTAATGAGAAGATCGGAGGAGTCTTCGAGACGGCTACCTTAGACATGCTGTCGAGGATGGATGGTATTGAGTCTCCTCTTATAGACTTGGAGGATCTAGGTTTGGATGACAAACTTTGTGAGACTGTGATAGCCATTGGGCCTGCTTCTAGGGGTCCTTCCTAGCCTCGATTGGTGTACGAATTTCTATACGTTGTATATTTTCTTTAAATTTTGGTATTTGAATTAGTTGGATTAGTCTTGTGTTTGGTGAATTTGTTTACCTAGGTTGACAAGTAATCACTTTTTGCGTTCATTTGTTTGCGAGTTGACCTAGTTTAAGGCGTGTTAGCGTTGCATAAGAGTATGAAAACAGTTCCTTTTGGATGTTTTGAAATGCGTTTGTTTAAGCCGGGAATCGGATCAGGTAGTACGTCGATTAAATTGTTTTGACTCGAGATGTAAAATATTAACGTGATTTAACCAAATATGTTAAGAAATGAGTGTGGTTGTTTCGACATTCAGGACGAGACCGATCCGTAGTTAAAATTCGGGCGTTTTTGAAAAAAAGTTAGACCACTTTTATACATTCATAAAATTGACTTATTAGGCTACAGACGCGACTTGACGGTAACCGTTAAAAGGCTACAACACGCCTAGGTGGGGTAGCTTATCCCCCTAAAAAATAAAAAACGTCTAAGTCTCGTGCGTCCGACGAGTGGATTCGCGTTCTCTCAGCTCTTGCGGGTGTAATTCGGCTTCTGAGGCGGGTTTTAGTGACTTCGGGAGGTCGTTCCCGATGTCTGAGGCATGGGATGATAGCTATGGTGATAATGCGGGGTCAAAATTTCTGTCCTTGGGTTGCTCGGGATGAAGCCTGCCTGGCTACAGGCGCTTGGTCTGAGGCAACCGGGTTCCGGGCCGCTTGGACTTGGGCGGCCGGAAACTCGGGCGCGTGGGCCGGGGCGGTTCGAGCCGGTGTTATGGAATTTTTTGTTGTTTCCTAATTCTTGTGGGATTAGGGCTATATATACGGGTTGTGGGTGCTCGTTTTAGACATACTAGAATATCCATAAGGTATAATGCACTTATATTTAGGGTCATGTCGGGTTTTGGGAATATCCTAACCGAGTGGGCGGGTTCTTTTAAGAAATGTGACCCCGAGGTTAGTTCGAACGACGGTTTGTCAACGGTTGTTGCGCTGAGTCGAGTCAAGGTACAAGATAACTTCTTACGGGCATGTTCTACGTTTTGGGACCCAAAATGCCATGTTTTTGCCTTTCCCGAGGGTAAAATTTGTCCTTTGCCCGAAGAGATAGATGGTATAGGTGGGTGGAGCTCGGCTCACCCTTGTGTTCCTCATGGGGATGATGCTTACGTGGAGCGGTTTTACCACTTTTTGGACCTTTCTTCATTAGAGGAGGCTAAGGGTTACTTTGGTATGGATGGTCTTAACTTAGAATTGCTTTCTAGGACATTCTCACAGGTTGACTCTCATCATGTTTCGGCCTTAGCATGTAGGCGTGCTTTTAACATTGCCATTGCTTGCTATTATCTTTTTGAGAATGCGCGGTCACGTGAAGGTTGGGGTAATCCTCGTGGTTTGGATGTGGTAGCGGCAATGGAACATGGACAATCACCCTCTTTGCTTATTTTGGGTGAGCTCATTCTGGGTCTTGATGCTAGCGCCCGGTTACAGGGGACACCTTCTCGGGGCTCTAAGATCATCTTACAGGTGCTTTTGGTGTCATGTTTCTTTGTATCTTGGTTTTCTCTGTTTGTTTTTTTTATATGGTTGTTTTGATTTGGAGGTGTGACGTTTTGTCGTGGTTTGTGCAGGTTTGGTTATAGGAGCAACTTGGTTTGGTCGTCCCTCCCTGGTGTTTTAAAGATTATAGTTGCAGGTGTGGAGCAAAAGTCCCAAGGAAAAGGATTGGCTTTCCTATTTGGTTAACGGGGATGTTGTCATTATGTGGTCCATCCCATGGTGGAACATTAGTGGGCGTACCGGGTTTCCATTTTCGTCTTCGACCTGGGCTTTGTTAATACTATCCATGAGGGATCAAGTTTATGCTTACCCGGGCATGTTGTCAAATCAAATGGGTGTCCAACCTTCTATTCCAAAGGACGCTAAAGTTGTTTCTTGTTCTGACCCATGGACAGAGGATTCGCTTAGAGAGTTCAGGGTGTCTTGGGAGCAGAAAGTCTTGCGTCCCGTTGTTATTAAGAATGTTCGACCGACTGACAATGTTTCCGTCCGGCGAAGGGTTTATGAACACCCGTTAGGACAGAGTAACTTAAAAGTTAGGAAGACAGCGCCGCTAAGAGGCGAGGAGGAGACTCGAGAGATTACCACTAAGTGCCTAACCAAAGACAGAATTACCGATCCTAGTTCCGTCAGTTCATCTAAACGGGCCAAAACTAACGAGACCCATATTGAAAATGTGGAAGAGGAAGGAGAGTGGGATTGGCTGGGCTCGTCTTCGGCTAGGGCGTTAGAAGCTTGCCTTCAGAAAATCGAGGATGAGAAATTCAACCAGGCACACCCAAACGGCAAGGGTAAGGAAAAGTTGGACCGGTAGAGCCCAGCCATTTTGTATTATGTCTTATTAGTTGATATTATGTGGCGTATTAGTACTAGTTTTTTTGTGGAGTTTTGACACGTTGATAATTTCCAGGATGTCCGGATTTCAGATGCTTGATGTAAATGCCTCGATAAAGGCTCGATTTAACCGAATTTGTTATTAATGAGAAGCACATTTATTTATTTTTTCTCTATTTTTTTTTTGTGGTGGCTCGCAACTCGATTCTTCATTTTACCCGGAGCGCCCTTTCGGGTTTTCACTCCGTCCTCGGCTCACCTTTTTTGTTTTTTTGCCTCTCTTTTTTTTTTGACGGCTCGCAACTCGATTCTTCATTTTGCCCGGGGCGCCCTTTCGGGTTTTCACCCCGTCCTCGGCTCGTCATTTTTTTTACGACGGCTCGCAACTCGTTTCTTCATTTTGCCCGGGGCGCCCTTTCGGGTTTTCACCCTGTCCTTGGCTCGTCGTTTGTGCTTCGTCATTTCAACTCACTCATTGGTCGGGTCGTGGAGGGAGTCCCGATTTATACATGAATCGATTAATCGATTTTTTGTTTGTTTGGTTGTTTGGTTGTACCCGGAGAAGGGTTGCCTACGTATCCGCTTTCAGACAGAATCAAACCATGCTCGTAGTTCTTAATAAAAATGTGAGTGATTTGCCTTAGACTCGTTTATGCCAATTATCGATGCGAACTTGATTTTTTGTTTTTTTGCTTCCCCCTAAGTCGGAGGTTGGGATGTGGTGGCCAGGATGTTCACGGGTAGTATCGTTTGAGCTGATCCGTGTTGATCGGGGTTGAGAAATCTTGACCATCTAGGTCGGTGAGGATCACGGCGCCCCCCGAGAGTATTTTCTTAACGAGGTAGGAGCCCGCCCAGTTTGGTTTGAATTTCCCTCTAGGGTTGACGGGATGGGGCCCCCTAATGGATTTGATTACTAAATCTCCCTCGTGTATGTTCCGGGATTTCACTCGTTTATTAAAGGCTCGTTGGATGCGTTGTTGATAGGCTTGTACGTTGGATAGGGAATGCATCCTACGCTCGTCTAGGAGTACTAGCTCGTCTTACCGTTTTTGGTTCCATTCTCCTTCGGGAATACCGCTCTTGGCTAGTATCCTTAGTGAGGGGATTTCTAGCTCTGCGGGTTGTACGGCTTCGGAACCGTAGGTTAGGTAATATGGTGTGGCCCCAGTGGGTGTTCTATAGGATGTTCGGTATCCCCATAAGGCGAAGGGGATCTTGTTTGGCCAATCCCGATAATTGTCTATCATTTTCTTAAGGATTGTGTTTATGGTTTTGTTGGCTGCTTCTACGGCCCCGTTTGTTTGTGGTCTATAGGGTGATGACTTGTGTCTTTGGATTTTGAATTTGTCGAGGAGTTTCTGGGTGTCGGCCCTAAAGTGAGCCCCCTGGTCACTGATGATCTCGTGAGGTATACCGTAGCGGCAGATGACGTTATTTTGTAAGAATTTCACTACTTGTTTCGAGGTTAGTATGGTGTAAGAGGCGGCTTCTACCCATTTGGTGAAATAATCGACGGCCACTAGTATTAAGCAGTGTCCGCCGGTCCCGGACGGATGTACTTTTCCTATGATGTCTATTCCCCAAGTAGAGAAGGGCCGGGGTGTGGCTATCGTGAGTAGAGGATATGGGGGTAGGTGTTGGATGTTAGCAAATATTTGGCAATTATGGCAGTGACGGACGTGATGTCGACAGTCCGCCTCTAAGGTAATCCAGTAATAGCCCAGTCTCATTATTTTTCGGGCTAATAGGTGTGCACTCATGTGGGGTCCGCACTCTCCGTAATGTACTTCTTCCATGACTCTCTCGGATTGGTTTTAGTTTATGCATCTAAGGAGGACTCCTTGTGGGGTTTGTTTGTATAGTAGTCCTTGATTTAGGACATAGTGGGTGACTTGTATTCATAGGGCTCTTTTGTTCTTGGTGTTAGTGTTGGCCGGGTATGACCCATGGGTTTTAAAGCCTAGGATTGCTTTATACCAAGGTTCTTCGGGGGTATCGTCGGTTTCGAGGGTATGGATATAGGCCGGTTATTCGCTTCTCTCTACGTAAATAGGCATGGAGAAAAGGTGATCGGGCATGATTATCAGTGAGGCTAGCTTAGATAATGCGTCAGCGAATTGGTTTTCTTCGCGGGGTATGTGTATGAAGTCGATTTTGGTAAATTCCCGGATCATTGTTTCCACTTTGGTTTGATATGGGGTTAGGCTTTCACTATAAACCTTCCAGGTTCCCTGGCTTGGTTGACCACTAGGGATGATTCTCCATGTACTCTAAGGTTTTTGACTCCTAGAGATACGACTGCTTTTAGACCTATTAGGCAGGCTTCGTATTTGGTTGTGTTGGGGAAGTTCCGTTTGACGGATGGTTGTTTGTTGTAGGTTTAGTGTTGTTTAGTCAGGGGTCGATGATGGGTCGAACCTAGAGTTGTTGTTTCCGATCTCTCCTTTAGGGTGAAGCTAAGTGGGCCGTTTGTTTAGCCCTTGCGTTTTAGTCAGTTGTTATCGATAATTGGCACAAAGTCGAGCTTTTTAAGCGTTAAAGTAAACTGTTGAAAGAAGGTTAAGCGATTGTCAAGGCATGTTTGTAAAAAAGAAAGTTGTTTTATTGATAATAGCAGTAGGCGGGCTAGATGCCCGTGATCTTGTTTCGGGGAGGTGGAGGACATGTCCCTCGCACCCCCTGGACTTGATAAGAAAAAAAGACATGACACTATTATTGTTGTTATTAATAAGTCTAGGCCCTAAGATGAACTAGACTTTGACTAAGATTGGTTATACGTGTCTCTAGAGGAACCTTCGTCGATTGGGCTCTCGGTGCTCACGCAGGTCGCCCTCTTGATACCTGGAGCCATCCCTTCTCTGAAGACACCCTACGGGGACGTAGACCCCCTTATCGATCAGGCCCTGCACTTCAGTTTGAGCTCGGTGCATACTTGGGTCTCATGCCCCCGACCCTGATGGTACAGGCAGTAAGCGTTGGGATTCCAGCCCGCTTCCCTCTTCTCAATAGGTGGGTCTGGGATGGGTCCCACTGGCCATAATAGCCAGGCCTCCTGCAGTTTCCGGAGGGCTTCAGCGTAGGATTCTCCCAATTCGGTGAACTGCCTAAAGGGACGGCGAAGGCCCGTAGGTTAGACGGGGCGCGCGAGCCTGGCGTATTCGACTTACGGATCCCCACTAAGCACTAGTTCCCGGCCTATCGGTCCTTCCAGGGGTTTCCTTTCAGGGCCTTCCAAGGTCTCGAGGCGACGTCTAACATCGTCGATGGAGGAGGAGACTGATGACACTATCCCCAGTACCCCGTGGACCACGTTCATCTAGGCGTTGAGTTGATCGGTGTCGCTTTCGTTGATATTTGGTGTCATTCTTGGGTCTAGTGAAGCAAAATAAGAGCATAAGGTCGAATCCACCCGATAACCTAAAGACTCGAGGAATGCTCGTAACTGAGCGACGCGGAAATGAGTCCTTTGACCTGCGGGTGCGTGCGGTCACTAATTTAGGGACTCGGGCGTTTTAGACTCTTGGTGCATTCGGCGAGACGCCTAATGAATATTTAGATCTCTGTAACGAGACGATTTGACGCAAACCTCGGAGGTGAGGTTTAAAGAGGACTTCTCAAAAGGAGACGACCCAAAATGTAAGACCTCGTGTAGAGGTGATCCTAGTAACTAACACGAACAGTTAATCACACGGTTGTACGACGTAAGTAATTGATCGCGATCCCGGGTCAGGATCAGAGAATTTTTTTTTTTCCAAAACGACCGATACTTGCAGAGGAAAGTCTCTTTTTTTTGAAAAATGATTTTGTAAAATTAGGGTGACGATGGTGTGGTGACATCGTTTGTGATGTGAAAAGGCGTTGCTATGCGTGTGCGTCGGGAATCGGCGATAGCAAAAGTGTAATTTTTTTTAAAAGAACGTGGTTCTTAGGGGAACCGATTTTGAAAATGATAACGTGATGCTTTTATCGAGACTACTATTGATTAGCCTGTTCGATACTTGTGGTATACGTGGTCTAATGATGGTGTTGTAAAGGTGTGGCTAAATCCTTATCAAAGAACTTAGGTGATGAATTGCGTTTTTTAGAAAAACTTTTGAAACGAGTGACTCACCTTTGTCGCTCGGTTGCCTTAATTAGCATTTGGCGGCAGGGAGTGATGTATTGTGAAAAGTGTTTCGAGAATGTAACCGTTTTGGATTCCTTGACTTCATTAATTGAAGCTTCGGTTGTGTCAACGATACGTGTGTAAAAACTTTTCTTTTTTGAAAATAAAATGTGACCGTTTGGTGTACCTTGATCTCATTAATCGAGAGTCTCGGTAGTATTGACGGCATTTGTTGCTTGGCGGGTTTTACTTTAGCCACGTGATGGCGTTTGAAAATGTATTTTGTTTGAAAACGTCGAGTGTAAAATTTGCCATGATGATGGCATCTAAAAAGTTTTGCCCTTTTTAGAAATCATGACTTGGCCGGAGTATCGGCATCTAAGAGGTCGTTTTGAAAAGATGAGATGTTTTTCGAAAACGGAGTTGGGTGCAGTTGAATATGTTAGCGTGGTTGAATACAGATTTTTAGTATTTTATTTGGGTTGGATTGTTCAAACACGCTACACATAACTAGGAATACATACACTCATGCAGGATGCAGACACGGGTAGGTTAGGGTAGGCTACCGCCCACGGATAGTCTTTACTTAGGCATTGACAATTATCTGGGGAGATGAGTGTCATACCGTCCGTTCGGAACTATCCTCTTATTATTCCCGCGGGGTACCGTTAGGCGGCCGGAGCGTCAATCAAGGAACTCTCCGCGTGTCCCTAAAGATCTTACCGCGAAGAGGTCGATTGGTCCTGATATCGGTTAGGGTGGGCTTTTTAAGGCTAAAACCTGTAGTGACCACAACTAGGAACTAAAAAATGAGCTTCACCAACCTCGTTCAAGTTACACCACCACTGGAACTTTGTTTCCAAATCCCCAGCGGAGTCGCCAAACTGTGGACGTCCATCCGCACTGCCAGGCGCCCCGGCGTGCACCCGCGCTGGACCGACCCGATTTTTCAACGTGTGGCGGCGGCTACCCACGCGGCCCCGTCCATGCCGGGGGCCAGTCCGATCTCGCGTACGGGGCGACGTGTCGGACCTCGATTCGGATGACGATCCGGACTTGTACTAGACAGGTGGGGGCACCCGTGTTTCCGTTTGAAATCGATCGAGTCGTGGTTGTAAATATTTAAAGGCCATTTTGTTTGGTAAGACAACCTTTTTAGTGAACTGAAGTTGTCGCTGATTTGTGGAGTCGCCACCGAGTTAATTATGGGGACTCGGAAACCGTTCAAGTCAACTTTGATCCCTTGCCGGCTCAAAGTTGAGTGGCACGGGACCTAAAGATAAAGACTTGTACCCTTAAGCACTCCATGCCTGGAATGACTTTCATTGCCAATAATTTCGGACATCCGGGAATCGTCGATTCTGAGTAAGGGGTGAGGGTACGTATTGGGAAGCTAATATCCGATAGATGTCAACACCCAATCCCGGTGGGCTAATATCCTAGTTCTTTTGTTGTGGTGGAAATACTGTAACATCCGTTGTTTTAACCCTATACCTTTTGCTACGTCGGTTGTTTAAGGACAAGTAAGTTTTGTCGTCAAAGTATTTGTGTTTACATTCTTTGCATGTGATTTCACGTGACAAGCAGGCCATGACTTTATCAACTATTGATAATCAATTCATCGACTATAACAATGGTGAGTTTCGTTATTGCTTTCATGTTTTGTGTCAATTTTTATTCATCATCTTGACTAATTTATGTCAGTTTGCTTTCATGTTTTTCGTCGACTTTCATGTCGATATTGCTTTCATGGTCATTTCATTCATAGATTCATATCTAGTTTATTGCTCTCTTGTTAGTATATATTCCAAATTTTATATTTGTTAAAAGGTGGAATTTTATTCATTTGATTATTCATAGATTCATATCAATGGTCAATTACTCTCGTGTTATTGTTTTGTTTATTCTTTAGGTTTTTCTTAAGCTTCACTGATACTATTGTTTTGTTTTTTTATTGAAACAGACACGGCGTTGAAGTAACATACGTTCTGAGTTACAGTAACACCTAATTTTAATTAGAGTAACACAAAAATGTAACACAAAAAGTCTAAGCATTATATGAATTTTACACACGAACAAATATATGGAGTTATTGTAATGCACATACTGTATTACTTTAATACACACAATCTGTTATTTTAATGGCTAACCCCTATTATTTTAATGCACATAATGTTAACTGAATCTCGTGTTACTTCAACGCACTTCATCTGTTACTTTAGTTCTTTTCATCTGTTACTGTAATGCATTGAAGTGACAAAAAAGATTTAGAATACCGCCATATAAAAAAATAAAAAAATAAAAAAGAAAGATATTGCTTCATATAATTATGGGATGTGATTGACCTCAAAATAGGAAACAATATCAAAGAATATCGCCATCATTCAAAGAAAGATATTGCGTCATACTCTCATTTCTGATCATTATATGAATTTTTTGCACTAACCTATATCTGGTGTTATTTTAATGAACATTATTTGTTACTTTAATTCACACTATCTGTTACTTTAATGTCTGACATCTGTTACTTTATACCTGGTGTATAAGCATCCTCTGTTAATTGAATCCAGTGTTACTTCAATGCACTTCATCTGTTACTTTAATTCTTTTCATCTGTTACTTTAATCCAAATTTCAAGTTCTGATTGTTTCTTTTTCGCCACGTTTATTGGCACTGTTATTATTTTTTAGTAGACGCAAAAGCACATGAATGGTGTAGGGATGTGGGTGAGAGTTTCCTCCATACATAGGGCAGATCTTCAAGGACGTGGATGAGTCAGTAAACTTCTATAAAATCTACGCATTGGCTTGTGGATTCGATGTGAGGAGGTACACAACGAAAAGATGGCGCGGTGGTTGGATTAAACCAAAGCTTCTGACGATGATGATGATGAAGAAGAATAAGAGGACGAGGAGGATGAAGAAGCAGAATTCTAAGTAGGATAGTATATTGTTAGAGTAACATACAATATTCGTTAGAGTAACATACTTAATGAGTTACAGTAACACAGATCATGAGTAACAGGTGTGAAACATTGGAATTGTAATGAAGTTGATTCAGTTGGAACTCCTGTACCAATTTATTGATGTAAAATGAGTTAGAATAATACACATTATGAGTTAGAATAACACACATTATGCGTTAGAATAACACACATTATGAGTTACAGTAACACAATTTATGAGTATAATTTGATTACCAATATCAAGTTCTTAGAGTAACAGGTGTGAAAAAATGGAATTATAATTGAGTTTTATAATTTTTGTTTTGGAGTATCCTTAATAGAAACATACATTTTGCAACGTACTGTTTTTGTAAGACACTATTATGTAACGTAACAGATTTTATGAGTTAAAGTAACACAATTCATGAATTAGAGTAACACATTGTATGAGTTAGAGTAACATGGCAGTAGCGAAATGATGATTTTTTTTGGTGAAAATGAAGATGAAACGATGCAGTTGTAGAAAGACGCAGTTAAAAATTTGATGGGAGAGAGAAGATTTGCATTAAGATAATTAAGGAGGAGAGAGAAAAAAATAAAATATTACCATGATTTAGTTAGTTATTTCCTTAATTGATAAAACAATCTTAACCATTAATCTATCACTAATTTAAGGGTTGAGATGAGGACTCACGGACTCAATTATGATAAGTGGACTCACTTGATCCTTCCTCCATATATATATATATATATATATATATATGTGTGTGTGTGTGTGTGTGTGTGTGTCACTAGTACAGAAATGACATTTGACAAATAGATAATACAACGGTTGTTGTAAATAGCCGTTGCGTATAAGAAAAGGCGACGTCTATTGGGCAACGACCGACACAAAATGTTTATATAAAACATAATCGCATCAGTCAAGATATACGACCGATGCGAAATGTATATATAAAACCCAATCGCATCAGTCAAGATATACGAACGTTGCGAAATATATACCTAAAACACAATCTACATCAGTCAATATATACGACCGTTGCGAAATAAATACCTAAAACACAATCTGCATCAGTCAATATATATGACTGATGCGAAATGTATATATGTAAAACATAATCGCATCAGTCAAGAATTACGACCGATGCGAAAGAGTTTTGTATAATATCTAACCCAATCCATCGACTAATACAACAATACCTTACCTTACTAACACCCACCATCCCTCTCACCATCATTTTGCCAAACCCTAGAATTTTTCGACTAAAATTATCAATACACCGCACCGACCACCGACCACCGACGATCGCAATCAAATCTTTCTGCTCCTCTGCTCCCCATCCTACGACGACCGTGCTCCCTTCCATCCACCACTAGAAAGTAGATACGGGTAAGAAACTCATGTTCTCTCCCATTATTTGTGATTGCAACTCATATATCTTTTGTGTGTTTGTATTGATGGGTGTTGAAGAACTCGTAACAATTGATTATGATTATAAGTGAGAACAAACTATTTCCAAACCTACGATTCTCCATCAATCCGCCATTAATTCAATGTAATATCTTCATCTTTTTGCTATATTCATTCAATTAATTTGATCTTTGATGTCTTTTCTCTTCGATTTTGTTGTTTTCATTCTTTATTATAGATTATAGATGCCAAATATTATTGTTTCAGTGTTAGGGTTTTCGTAGTGGTGCGAATTCTTTGTGTCTTATCGTGTAAATGTTATTAATTTTGTACATTTTTCATATAATGATCTGATTTTTTGTGCTTTTCGTGTAATGTTTGTTTCGGATCTTGCAGTCTTGAATTATTAAGATTTTCATCGGGCAAGGTGTAATGTTGCTTGAATATGTGCATTTTGTAATTACCTGCAAGGTGTAATGTTTAGAAAAAGTAAAGTAGCGTGTTGAATGTAGAGATTTATAAACTAGAGTTTATTAAAATTAAAGTATCTCAAATCATATAGAGTAATTTCCATGTTCAGTAGGATTAAAACATCAATCAAAATCTAATACTACTGCTCAAAATGGGTGTTGTTATTTGGTTAATTAAGCAGCTACTTGTAGTCTTTACTCTTTTCAGCATTTGCCCTCTTCTTGCTCTCAGTCTCACCCCTGATGGTAAATCTACTCTTCTTTATATTGACTACTGTGTAAATATAGTCTGTAAACCCCCTTGTTGTTGTTGTTGTTGTTGTTTTACTACTGTAAATGTGTGTTGCTTGCAGGCATAGTATTGCATATGCTTGAAATCAAGAATGTACTGAATGACACCAAGAATGCTCTGGGTAGTTGGAGAGACACTGATGTTACACCATGTCAATGGACTGGCATTTCCTGTAAACAAGATGACACTGTCACTGCTATGTAACCACCTCATTCTTTCACCACAAGTTCTTGTTTGCGACCGAACTTAATAGAGTACCCATTCGCCTAGATAAAACACTACAAAATCAATGTTTTGTCTTTTATATATATATATATATATATATATATATATATATATATATATATAGAGAGAGAGAGAGAGAGAGAGAGAGAGAGAGAGATAGGTTCTAATGAGTCCCTAAGTCCTCATCCCATCCAATGGATGGGATGAGGATGGATGGACAAGATGCATCCTAATATTTTGTATTAAAAAAACAAAAAAAGAGGAAGATTTAGTATCCTAAAATAACTCCCATGATTTTAGGAAACAATAATTCCCATAATCACAATCATTCCTCATTCATTCATTCATTCACGTTCGTTCATTCATTCAAACAAATCTGTGCTCGAAATTCCGTTACTATGAATTCAATGATCGCGACATCTTCATTAACGGTTGATAAGCAATTCATCGAGTATAACAATGGTGAGTTTCGATATTGCTTTCATGTTTTGCGTCAATTTTTATTCATTATCTTGAATAATTTGCGTCAATTTGTGTTCATGGTTTGCGTCAATTTTCATGTTGATATTGTTTTCATGGTCGTGTTATTCATCATAGATTCATATGTAAATCGTAGAACACACAAACGGTGAGTATATATGTTTTGTAATTTATACTGGAATCGCCATGAAAGTCGTTAAGATGCTACTCAATTATTAGTTTTTACGTTTACAATATATTGAGTTATAGTAGTTCATATACTGCGTTACTTTAGTGTAGAGCATCTGTTACTTTAATGTCTACCATCTGTTACTTTATATGTTGTGTTACTTTAATACACTCCAGTTGTTACTTTAGTGTTTTTCATCTGTTATTGTAGTGCATTGTAGTGTCCTAAGAATTTAGGAAACTGCCATATTAAAAAAAAAAATAAAAAAAAAGATATTGTTTCCTGTAATAATGGGACGTGATTGCCACCACAATAGGAAACAATATCAAAGAGTAACGCCATATAAAAAAAAGAAAAAAAAATACTACTTTCTATAATTATGGGACGTGATGACTTCAAAATAGGAAACAATATCAAATAGTAAGATATTGCGTCATACTCTCATTTTTATCATTATATGAATTTTTTGCACTAACTTAGGTGTTATTTTAATGAACATTATCTGTTACTTTAATTCATACTATCTGTTACTTTAATGTCTGACCTCTGTTACTTTATATCTGGTGTATAAGCATACTCTGTTAATTTAATTCAATGTTACTTTAGTGCACTTCATCTGTTACTTTAACTCTTGTTATCTGTTACTTTAATCCACATGAATGATGTAGGGATGTGGGTGAGAGTTTCCTCCATTGTGCGGTGGTGAGATTAAATCAAAGCTTCTGAGATAATGATGAAAAAGATGAAAAAGAAGAAAACGGAGAGAACGAGAAGGATGAAGAAGAAACAGAATTATAAGTAGGACATTATGAGTAACAAGTGTGAAACATTGGAATTGTAATGAAATTGATTTAGTTGGAATCTTGTACCACTTTTTGTTTTGGAGTATCTTAATAAAAACAAACATTGTTCTTTTTGTTAATTGGAACTCCTGTTTTTGCAAGAGACTATTATGCAACGTAACTGATTTTATGAGTTAAAGTAACACAGATCATGAATTAAAGTAACACATTGTATGAGTTAGAGTAACAGTTTTTGCAAGAGACTATGCAACGTAACAGATTTTATGAGTTAAAGTAACACAGTTCATGAATTAGAGTAACACATTGTATGAGTTAGAGTAATAGTTTTTGCAGGATAATATATTAAACAACGTAACAGATTTTATGAGTTAAAGTAACGCAGTTCATGAATTAAAGTAACACGTTATATGAGTTAAAGTAACATAGTTTATGGATTATGGCAGTAACATAGTAACATACGTACAATGGCAGTAGGAAAATAATGATTTTTTGGTGAAAATGAAAAAAACTTAATTTTGAAAAAACTTGTTGTGTGAGAAAAAGCATTTAAAAAGATTGATAAGAGAGATAAAAGATTTGCATTGAGATAATTAAGGAGGAGAGAGAGAAATGATATATTTACCAAATTTGTTAGTTATTTCCTTTAATTATGAGATTAAATCTTGTCCATTAATCTAACCTTGATTCAAGGGCTAAGATGGGGACTCACGGAGTCAACATATATAAGTGGACTCACCTGATTCCACTTCTATATATATATATATATATATATATATATATATATATATATATATATATATATATAGAGAGAGAGAGAGAGAGAGAGAGAGAGAGAGAGAGAGAGAGAGAGAGAGAGAGAGAGAGAGAGAGAGAGAGAGAGAGAGAGAGTGAAGATCAAGTGAGTCCCTCTTTTTTTTTTGAGTCCATAAGTCCTATTTAGAGCCATTGATCTAAAAAGAATGGATGGTGGTGATTGAGTGCTGTAATTAAGGTAATAACTACCATATCTTGGAAAAAATATAATAAAATCTTCTCTCCTCCCTTAATTACCTCCAACTTATAACATGTTCTCTTTCATCTCATTCAATTTTTTTATTCAAACACACCCGCCTAACAAAAACCCTTCACCTTCATCTTCAACTTCATCTTCAACCCAAGCAAAGGTAATCTTCATATTCGTATTGGCAGACAAGAACAGGGTGCGGTCGCAGTTGTTGGAAAACGTAGATAAGTATGTGGACGCGAGACAAAAGATCATCGACGGTCCCAAGACCAAGCCAACAAAGGCTCGAAAAAATGATGTGTCTAATGAATTATGTCACCTTCTTCTGATTATGAAATATTATGAATTATGTCACCTTCTTCTTCTGGTTGTGAATTTGTTCATTCTGTTACAGTGATTGACTGTACCTGTTACTCTAAGTAACAACTGATGTTACTATGGGAATGAATGGAGTTTACCCAAGTTACAAATGTGGTCTCATAATCAGTGTATTACACTGACGCATTATAACTGTTACTTTGATGAACAAATGATGTTACTCTAATTGATTAAAGATGTTATTCTACGTCTCATGATTAAGTTTCATTGATATTATTAATGGTGTGGTCTCATAATCACTTTCATTGATATTATCATCAATCACTCTAACGCATTATATATGGTTCTTTAAAGAACGAAAGTTATTAATTTCCTAATGAATGGTTCTAATCCAAGTTATCCTCAGTTACTTTGGTAATCATTTGTTTAAACAACGGTGATGTGCTCAGTTACTTTCATGGATTATGTCTGTTACTGTAACTCAAGAAAGGTGTTACTCCAATAGATATGAGATGTTACTCTAACCAAATACACATGTATTAATAAAATAGAGTTAATTTTGGATTATGTATGTTACTGTAACTCAAGAAAGGTGTTACTCCAATAGATATGAGATGTTACTTTCATGGATTATGTCTGTTACTGTAACTCAAGAAAGGTGTTCCTCCAATAGATATGAGATGTTACTCTAACCAAATATACATGTATTAAATAAAATATAGAGTTAATTGCAACGTAGCACAGCGATATGTGTATAAAATGTGTATAAAATCAGTTATTCTTGTAAACCAAAAAAAAATATTCTTAGGATGACCAAAAACATAAGTATTCTCAAAACACTTGTTCCTTCTCCTCATCTTCCTCAGTGTCTTCTTCAGTTTCCTCATCTTCGTCAACATAAAACAAAACAATAAAATCAGTGTCTTTTTCAGTTTCCTCATTTGCTTCAACATAAAACAAAACAATAATATCAGTGAAGAATACGTTAAACCTGGAATCCATACTAAAACGAGAGCATTGAACCATTGTTATTAATCCATGATTAATCAAATGAATAAAATTCCACCTTTTCCAGTGTTGTCCCGTGCGTTCGCATCTTTGCCAATACCACCTGCACAAAATTGAACAGCGTTACACCCATGCAAATAATGTGTTGCTTCAATTCCTAAGTTGTGTTACTCTAACGTGTACAGTACGTTACTTTAACATCATCATCAAAACCCTTTTCTCAACGTTCATTTGTGTTACTGTAATTGCAATTAAGTGTTACTTTAACTCAGAAGGTATGTTACTTCAACGACGTTTTTGCGTTAATAAAAATCAAAACAATAGTATCAGTGGATATAATGAAAAATCTAAATAACAAACATAAAACCCTAGAATCTATAAAGATCGAGAGAGCAATTAACCATTGATACGAAACTATGATGAATGAAATGACAATGAAAGCATGCAATATCAACATGAAAATTGACGTAAAAAAAAACGCAAATTGACGCACGATGTATCCATGGATAAAATTGAATCAAAACGTGAAAGAAATATTGAAACTCACCATTTGTTATACTCAGTCAATTGCTTATCAACAGTTGAAGAAGATGACGCGGTCATTGAATCCATTGTAACGGGATTTCGAGCACAGAATTGATTGATTGAATGAATGAACGTGATGAAGAAAGGGTTTTTTTTTTCAGGTTTGAATGAACGTGAATGATGAATGAACGTGAATGATGAATGGATATGATCAAGGGAGTTATTGTTTCCTAAATTCATGGGAACTATTTTAGGAACGTAATCATTTTTTTCTTTTTTTTAATGCAAATATTAGGATGGATCTTGTCCATCCATCCTCATCCCATCCAATGGATGAGATGAGGACTTAGGGACTCATCTAGAATAAAGGACTCATAAGATGTAACACCCCTGATTTTATAAAATTAAATTTGATTAAAATTATATTCGTATTTTTATTTTTACGATTTAACTCGTAATTCTTAAAATTATTATAAACAAATTTATCGTTTCAGACTCCTAAAATTCTATTTGTTTCGGAAACCCTTATATTTAAACAATTTTATTTCTGTTTCGATTTATTTGATATATTTAATTTAACTCTTATCAAAAGTCTATTTTGACGATTTAAATTCCAAATTCTTTTCATTATTTATATTTAAGCTCGAATTTCTATTTTCGGCTCGAAGCTCATTTATATTAAGTTTCGTCAAAACATTTCTTACATTCCCTCGAGAAATTAATTTAATTCACTTTATCGAAAATTTATTATTTATCGGGAAATACTATTTGATCGTCTAATTATTTATTTCTGCCAGCTTCGTTTTCGTCTCGAGTACTTTATTTACTCATTTTATTTGTCGGTCCGATTATTTATTAATTTTATTAACTCGTTTTAACCTGATTCGTTGGTCAGTCAACTTATCGTTTCGGAATTCGGTTGCTACCCAATTCATTTAATTAGACCGTATTTCTTACTCACTCTAACGTCAGCTATTCAGCCCCTTTTCCCATTTCTTTTGTTTTACGTGTCCCTTGAATTCTCTTTGATTCAACGTACACCCTTTTTCTTTTCCATTCCTCTTTCCACCGCTTAATTATCATGCTCCCCCCTTTGTCTACTATTTCGTCCCACCTCTTCGTTCCCCTCTTTCTTCTCATTCTTTTCTTTGATTTATGTTGTTGCTGTTGCGTGTATTGCATCCACCGCGTCACTTTTTCATTCTTCCTCTTCATTCAACAATTTCCCCCTCTGTTTTTCTCTTTTTGGATGCGATTCTCTGCTTCCTCTGCTGCTGCTGTACTGTACGTATCCCTCCTTCTCCCTTCGTTTTCTTCTTCTTGCTTTCGTCCTTGTTGTCATTTGTTCGGCTGTTGCTGTGTGTTTAATTCTGTGTTGACGTGTTCGGCCCATGTCTCCTACGCCCTTCTATGTTTATGCTCGTTTTCGGTCTCAGTTCAGTCATCGTTTGGCATCCCTCTGTTTCCTCTACTCGTTTGTCCCTTCTCGTTTTTTTTTCTCTGTTCATTATCGCAGACCTGTTGACGTTATCGTTTGCTGTCCTCTATTCCTAGTTCGGATCTGATTTCTGCTGTACATTTGTTGTCGTTGTTCGTTTCGATGCTACTGGTTTCGCTGCTGCGTTTTGATGATGTCGCTGCTGTTGTGTTTATGTCGATGCCGCTACGTTTTCCTGCTACTGTCTCGTGCGTTGCTGTTGTCGTAATGTTGCTATCAATGTTCGATCATCTTGTTTACGTTGTTATGATGCTAGCTGTTGTTTGTTCTCGTCCTCAGGTTCACTTCTTCTTCTTCTTCTTCTTCTTCCCTGATCTCTTGCTGCTGTCGCTGTTTCTGCTGTCGACATTTCTGCTGCTGCTTCTGTACTGTTATGTTGCTGCTGTTTGTTGCACAAATCAGCGGTGCCTCCTTCGTTTCGTTCTTCGAATCATTCCTAATTCGACCTTTATTCGTTCCAATCTGTAGACACCCGCATTTTGACTGCCACGTGTCTATGGTAGTCTCCGAAAAACACCCGATGATGATTGGACGTCAACATGACTTGGTATACTCGGACTTGGGCTCGGAATTCATAATATCCGACATAGACTTTTTAGCGGAGTAAAATCTCACAAAACAGACCTCAAATTCAGGCCCAGTGGGTCGTTCCGAGTCAAATGAGACTAATTTGGGCCAAAACCGACACCAAAAATAATTCCCGTCTTTTGGCGACCGGGTCAAAACCCGGTCAAAGGCAAAACTGTCTCAGAAATCAGCTGAAATCATTTAAGCGCCCAAATTCAAATTCAAAAAAACAAGTCAAAACAAACAAAATATTCTTTCCCCCTTTATCTCATCTCCGTTGATCCACTCGATCGAGTGGATTGACCCACTCGGTCGAGTAGGGCGCTTCGAACCGGGCTTGGCCCATTTGTTAAGGCACTCGATCGAGTGCACTAGGGCCACTCGATCGAGTGCCCCTAGGTCGTGGGAAACGTCTATAAATACCGACTCATTCCCATGCATTTGCCAACTTTTTTTGGAGACTCTTTTCACCACCTTTTTTGCCCTACATTTTCAGCCATATACCAACCCTACATCCCGCCTTACAAACCTTAGAAACCCTAAGTCAAACACAACCGAGTTCTAGTCCCTCGATAAACCGACATATACACATACATATCCATACACACCGTAACTCGCGTGCATCCTCGATACTCCCAAGCTTTGTCGCTGTTCACGAGTCCGTTTCCGAGATCCATACTAGCATGTACGTTGAGGGTGTTCCAAACTCCTTTTTAATCTCTTTTAAATATCGTTTTTATGCACATTTTCATATTGTTGTATCGTAGTAACACGTACACACACACTAACTTTTTCATCTCTTCGCATTTCTAATTTTGCATCATTTTTATATCGTTACTAACTCTAATAATACCGCGTATATAATACTAATATCAAAAGTCGGTTTTGAAATGTTGAACTACGATAATCACATTCGGTCCGTCTAATCCCTTTACGAGCAACGACGGAGGTGGAGCCCTTTCGAGGAGCCCCGCCCCAATGTACTCAAGGGCGTGACGTGATTGTGATTCGTCGTAGTTGAACATATTTAACTCCATTTCCATAATTGGTTCGAGACCCGTTGACACGAATATCGACATCACATAACCCGAAAGGGTTAGTTTCGATGTCGTGACGTAGAGGGATGCATCTCGTTACCAATTCAAAGTTTCATAATCTAACACAAACGTTTTCATAAAAAACTCCGGTGACGGTATTACAATCGTTCATACACGATTATAGTACCGGAGGCCGAGTCGAATACAAATCATGCGATATTTGTATTTGACTTGGCCGATCATTGATTTCAAGTCATAAAATCGAGCAAATCACTACTCGTACAGGGGGCACTCGACCGAGTGCCATAGGCCACTCGATCGAGTTGCACCCCAAAAACTGGGCAGTAGCCCCGTTAACGACACACTCGACCGAGTGCCATAAGGCACTCGATCGAGTAACCCCCCAAAATATGGGCAGTAGCCATGTTAATAGCGCACTCGGTCGAGTCAATCAATGATTCGGTCGAGTGGGTCTGGCAACTCGAAAACCCGAGGGCTTGGACATATGTTCCGAGCCCTGTTCTTATCGACTTAAGACCATCGACCGACCCTTCATCATTTTTCAAAACGCTACACATGTCACGACACGTAGAACGACTTTGACCACTTTTACGTGATAAGTCGGGACAAGACTACGGAATGTGAGACTAGGCTAGCAATACGCCACAATCTCATATTTCCGTCCTTCGCTTAATACGTAACATAATACGTATTTAAGCGGGGTAGTCCATCTACATAATTTCGCGGTCTAATTTACATATGGGTCCGTTTTTATTTTTGCTTTACGTTACTTTGTTTATATCGTATTGTGAATTCCGGGTTGTATTTCCGCCCGTGTAGCTTGTACGCTTTTTACTTCTTTTTCGAGCTTTATTTATTATTTGCTTTTACGCTTTATAAATGAACCTCGCATGCTAACTCAACTCGACCAATAATAAGATGCATTAAATGACGTAGTTAACGCAAAATTCGCATGCTTAGACAAAACGCTGTTTGCATATCATTTAATTATTTTACTAGCGCGCGTATCATGAACACGAACGATGTCTTAGTAGAGGCCGCCATGTGCGGGCGGGGTTGGGTGTCCTTAGTGGGCTTCCGAACACGTACCCTCACCCCTTACTCAGAACCTTTGGTTTCCGGATGTCCGAAACCCTTGGCGAACGAGAGTCATTCTTTACACGATTACCGGTATAGATGGTATCGGTATCGCAATGCAAAGGGACGAGCCCCATGAACTCTGAAATCGGAGTGGGCTTACTTTGTGTAAAGCCCATGACGACATAGAGTGGGCTCGTATGGTTCCGAATAACCAAAAAATTCGGTGGCGACTCCATTTTGACTTAAATTTCGAACCCGAGAACAATCTTACCACGAGATTCATTCGCCTACCCAAACCCGCGCTTCGCCGCGTCGGGGTGGACCTACGTCATGTCCACAATTTGGCGACTCCGCTGGGGACACCTGATGTACCACATGTCATCGGGGTTCCTAGGGTGAGACTCGAAGAGAAATCGTCCGTAGATTAGTGTGCGCGCGTTAGTCTAATGATTCATGCATAACCCATGTTTGCCCGGGTCGGTTACTTGTGACCGACGTCCCACTATACCGCGGTGCATTCCTACATGGGTGCGCTAAAAACATCGATGGTGGAACTCGTCTCGGTTTTGCGGCATGTCCTAAGACCAACTCGGCTTAGGGAGTCCGTCCATCACATGAGAAAGCCATCGTTGTTGGTATAGACCCTATTTTGACCGACCGAGACTTAGTGTAAAGCATACATAAGCGTCGTTATAATGCTTGTTTGACTACGTGCTATTTGGTTTCCGTGTCATTTTTCAAAAACCGTCATTTCAAATTTGCATCTTTCCAAAAATACCCACCTTTCGAAAAACCCGAAATACTGTCCATTTCGGGACCCGTCATTCTAAAACACCCAATTTTGAAAAACCCGAAATGCTGCCCATTTTGGGACTCACCTTTTCAAAATATCTAATTTTCAAAACTCGGAATGCCGCCGAAATTTAGGATCAACGATTTGACTCAAAATATCCTTTTCTGTAGTCGGCATGCTGTCCGTTTTAATTCTCGAATTTCCACCCCCACCACCTTGATTTTCGGAATTTTCCTTTTCAAAATTCTAATCTCGGTTTTCGAAATTCCGTTTTCAGTTTTCAACACTTTCGGAAATTCGTTCATTTTGCATTCAAACCTCAACTTTCGACTTTCCTAAAATGAACCTTCCTTATTATAGGACCTACCGTCTATCCGTGTGTCGGGTCTTTGCATAGTACGTGGAGGGTTTATAGCGTCGAAACTCCGTCGATCTTATATCACGAGTTTCCCCCCCTTTTCCCGAGTCCGCCTTATCTGTCAAGGCACGACCAACCCGCGTAGGGCATACCCCTACAAAGGAAAGTCCGTCCATACACTCGAGTCAAAAGTCTGGGGAGTAATCTCACGTGGACCTTCCTTCGAACGGGACTAGGCCCACAAAGCCGAAATCCTAAGGAAGTCATACCACCCACGAGTCATCCGTCTAGATGTCTTTCTCGAGTCTTTTCCACTCAGTCCTTTCTTTTTGGGTCGCTCGGGATGTACTGTTTCCTTTGATTCCAAGACTGGGTTCGGTTTCTGATTACGTGGTGTTCTTACAGACAGGCCACCATCAACCAGACACACTCGCAGGATGGAAACTGTCTTAGCTGAACTGAAAGCCTCCGTTGATTCCATGATCGAGAAGCAGGCCGACATCGATGCCCAACTGAATGAAATGAGGGCTGGGCAAGTTGCTATCGTCACTCGATTGGCTTCGGTGGAGCACAGGACTCCTACTACCGGAACTACCGGACCTTTAGCTGAACTGGTTAGCTCGGTCCGCCGACTCGAAGAACAAGTTCATTTAACTGGGAATAACAACATTCACCGGGAAAACAGTCGGGAGTATAACCCGCTAAGTGACAAGCTGCCTGCAAACCTGAACCTCACCGGTTTGCCTATGTTCGAAGGGACTGAAGACCCGTTACTACATGTACGGGCCTTCAAGGAGTTCATGGCCATCAAAGGGGTGGACTCCACCATGTTCAAGAACCTCTTTGCTGCGTCTCTTGAAAAGCACCCTCGGGCCTGGTACTACAGGCTAGACCCGAAGAAATACCCTACATGGGATGATGTGGCCACTGAGTTCGCTCGGAACTATGCTGACAACACCGAGATCCAAACCACAATGAGATCTCTGGAAGTTATGGCCCAGGAGCCGAAAGAAGGTTTTACCAAATACCTTCAACGATGGAGGGCCGAGAGCGTGAAACTGGTCGATAAGCCCAGTGAGAAAACTTTAGTGGAGGCCTTTGTTAAGAACCTCCTCCCATCCTACCGGGTTCACCTCCGATATGCCGTCATACCCAATTTCACCACCCTTACTGAAATGGGTACGAGGATTGAAGATGATCTGAGACTGGAAGGCCTCACCAAGGCCGCTGCTAAGGGTTACCAAGGGGCTTCTGCCTCCACAACCAAGCCTCAAGCTGCAACCCGCAGTATTTTCGACGCGGTTAATCTACTAGATGCCCCGTCCAAGAGGAACACCCCACCTCGGGTTTTCACCGATATAGGTACGACCTATACTTATGCCTTACAAAGGCTGTCCTCAAAAGGCCTAATCCAACCGATAGGCCCAACTCCTGAAGTTCCGGTTGAGCGACGCTCCAAGAACTACAATGCCCAAGCCTATTGCCAATACCACCGAGGCAATGGGCATGACACCGAGAAGTGCTGGAAGCTGAAGCACTTGATTCAGGACCTGATTGAAAGCGGTAAAATCCCGCTACCCGAAGATAAGCCCAGCAACAAGGAGAATCCTTTCAGCTCCCACGCCATCTTTACCGGGGAGGTGATTGACTGTTCTCACCTTATCTCTCTATTTATCCCGCAAGTGAACGGGATCTGGTTCGATGACGAGGAAGACGTCTACCTCGCAAAAGGGGAAGTTGTCCCCATCACCGCCGAGGAGATTCGAAAGACTAAATCTCGAGTCTTAACCAGTAACCACCTTGGTCGTCCCTTTCAAGCCACTAGCTCTAGGGACACCCCTATCCCGACAACCGTCATTACGGAAGTCGCCTCTGAAGAGCCAACTGCTGAAACGGCTCTTGTAAAACAATTGAAGAAGACCCGAGTTGACCTCACTATATGGCAACTCCTGGTTAGTTCTCAAGAACATCGGGAAGCACTTACAAAGGCTCTCGATCAAATTAAGGTCGACTCTTTGGTTACCCCTGCTGAAATGGTAGCCACGGTCTTGCCCCACCTAAAAGGCAAGGCTAAGGAAGAAGGACCGGTGATCACTTTCTCCGAAGCCGACCTACCACCATTTGGGGCCACCCATAACCTGGCCCTCTACATCACGGTGGTCTGCCGAGGAAAATACCTTCCCATGACCCTAGTTGATGACGGGTCTGCTGTGAACGTCCTTCCTCTAAGGACCGCGAAAGCCCTCGGCATTACCGAGGCTGACTATGTTCCGACTGCTCAGACCATCCAAGCTTTCGATGGGAGCCCGAAGTCGGTAGCTGGGGCCGTGAAACTAACCATCATCACTGGCCCGATAGAGAAGGAGCTCGAGTTTCAGGTGATCGATGTCACCTCATCGTTCAACTTGCTCCTGGGTAGGCCTTGGATCCACGCGGTCAAGGCGGTGTCCTCTACCCTCCACCGGAAGATCAAGATGCCTCTGCTTAACGATGTCATCACTTTAGAGGCAACACCAATGACTGTGGCTAGCTGTAACGCCACGGGACGCACGGACCTCTGGGGGTTCGATTTTGTGGGGATGATCGAGGAAGAATACCTCTTTAGGCCCTACTTCACTACGAGTATCGACATGATGCTCCAAAACCTAGGATACTTTCCGGGGGCTACCTCTCGACCCGATCTTCCAGCTGGGAAGATCATCGAGGTTCTCAAAGACGAAGAATCTCACTTTGGTCTCGGTTATGACATCACCCCCGACAATGTTGTCCGAGCAGGGATCGAAAAGGCCTGCAACATCCTTAAGGGTATCTACTTGAGCCCTTATAGCCCACGGTTGGCTGACTACTTTGTCACACCGGTGTTCGGGGCTATCCAGGTTGGTCTATACCAACCCAACGCTATGCAGCTCGGGACCCACATGGCCCGGGACTGCAACTACATCCCGGATGACGTGTTCGCCCTCATCCAATCCAACGGAGCTGAAGACGCTGAGCCCGCACTAGGGCTACTATTTGGGGAAGACACCGTAGCCCCAACTCCAAAGGAAGACCTGGTCAACCTGATTCTCCGCAGCAACAGGTTTGACCCGACCAAGTTGTTCTCGGATGTTGGTTCCGAGACGGGAAACAGGGCCTGGAGGAAGACTGTCAAGTGGACTGACAGTCAGGGAAGGATCTACAAGCTGGTCACCGGAGAGGGAGACATGCCTGAGTCTGAGTCCGAGTCCGAGTCTGAGTCGGAGTCTGAGTCTGAGTCTGAGGTCGAGTCTAGGGAAGTCGGTGCTAGAATCACTCCTGTAACCCCTCTCCCTTTTATTATTCCTGCTGCTGGCACTTCGGGGTCTGTCCCGAGTGCCCTACCTATCCCGCCACTGACCAATGATCAGATGGCTGCTCTCTTTGAGCTGTTCTCCAAATTTTCAATCAATAATAACAACCGTTCTGCTTACGACTTATCTCTTTCAAATTCTGCTTTTAAAAATGTTTTATGCTATGACATTGAGAAATCAGACGAACAGGTACCCTTACCTCCGCATTTGATCGAGCAACTAGAGCAAAGGGAGTCCCGAAACCCGGTGATCGAAGAAACCGAGTCCATAAATGTGGGAACAACCTTAGAGCCTCAGACACTTAAGATAGGGTTATCCTTAGATCCCGAGGAGAAACAACAGTTCGTAAACCTCCTCCAAGAGTTTAAGGATGTCTTCGCATGGTCCTACAAGGACATGCCGGGGATAGACCGGGAAATAGCCGAGCACCACATACCAATCAAAGACGGGTGCAAACCGGTCAAACAGAAGCTTCGTCGGATGAGGCCCGAGTGGTCTCTCAAAGTAAAAGAAGAAGTCGATAAACAGTTCAAAGCCGGCTTCATACAAGTGTCCGAATATCCGGACTGGGTGGCAAACATCGTGTCGGTTCCTAAAAAGGACGGTAAAGTGCGGGTATGTGTAGATTTTCGGGATCTTAACAAGGCGAGCCCGAAAGACGATTTTCCGTTACCACACATCGACATACTGGTGGATAACACGACCGATCATGCTCTTCTATCATTCATGGACGGGTATGCCGGGTATAATCAAATCAAGATGGCAGAAGAAGACATGAGTAAGACTACCTTCACCACACCTTGGGGTACTTACTGCTATACCGTCATGCCTTTCGGTCTCATTAATGCCGGGGCCACATATCAAAGAACTGCTACCACTTTATTACACGACATGATGCATAAAGAGGTAGAAGTTTATGTAGACGACATGATCGTCAAATCCAAAGAACGGGACGGTCACATCACCGCCCTAAGAAAATTCTTCACCCGATTGCGCAGATACAACATGAGGTTAAACCCTCAAAAGTGCAGTTTCGGGGTAACATCAGGCAAATTACAGGGTCATATCGTTAGCCAACGAGGTATCGAAGTCGATCCAGCTAAAATCAAAGCCATTACCGAGATGCAACCTCCTAAAACCGAAAAAGAAATAAGGGGATTCCTCGGGAAAGTCCAGTACATCAGTCGGTTCATTTCCAAATTAACCATGGTGTGTGAACCAATTTTCAAGAAACTGAAAGTGGGAGAACGGGTACTATGGGATGACAAGTGCCAAACTGCTTTCGACAAGATCAAAGAAATTCTGTCTGCTCCGCCAGTTTTAATGCCACCTCAACCCGGTTCGCCTCTGTCGTTATACCTAACGATGACCGAGACAGCCATGGGGGCTATGCTGGCTCAGACAGTTAACTCCGAAGAAAGATCCATTTACTACATCAGCAAGAAGTTTTTAGAATATGAGTGCAAATATACCATGCTCGAAAAGACGTGTTTGGCCCTGGTCTGGGCCACCAAGAAGCTCCGACATTATATGCTCAGTTACGAGGTCCATGTGCTATCCAAGATGGACCCCATCAAATACATCTTTGAAAAGCCCGTTCTCAACGGACGAATCTCTAGATGGACTCTAATGTTGGCAGAGTTCGACTTGAAGTTTGTGCCATTAAAGGCTATTAAAGGTCGAGTAGTAGCTGAATTTCTCGCTGATAGCCCGATAACCGAGGAAGGACACACCGACACTTGGTCCTTCCCAGATGAAGATATTTTCCATACTGATACTGAAACTTGGGATTTATACTTCGATGGTGCATCTAATTTTCGAGGGTTCGGAGTTGGGATCCTCCTAATTTCACCAAAAGGGGAACATACTCCCGTCTCCATCAAACTGGACTTTGATGTTACTAATAATGCAGCAGAGTACGAAGCATGCATTTACAGGCTACAAGCCGCCGCCAATCTGGGGATTACAAATCTCCGGGTACATGGTGATTCATCCTTGGTCATTAACCAAGCACTTCAAAAATGGAAGACTCGAAATGCTAATCTCGTGGCCTACCAGGCACGAGTAAGGGATCTCGAGAAACAATTCCAAAAGATAGAGTATATATACCTACCCCGGGAAGAGAATCAGTTTGCAGATGCACTCTCAAAATTGGCATCTTTACTGAATATTCCCGACCACGTGACTAGTATGCCAATTTGCGTCGAAAGACGGTCCGAGCCAGCATATATCTGCGACATCGAAGACATTGAGTTGACTGATCCCGAACCATGGTACCAAGCTGTGTTAAAATACCTGACAAACGGAGAATATCCTCCTGGGATGGAAGGTCGAGCCAAGAAAGCCTTACGGAGGCTAGCCACCCAGTTCATCCGTACCGACGACGGGCAACTGTACAAAAAGACGGCACAGGGGGCTCTTCTCCTTTGTGTTGACAAGTATAAGGCTGAAAAGGTTATGGCCGAAGTACATGATGGTGAGAACGGCCCACACATGAATGCCCACATGCTGGTCCGGAAAATCATGAGGCTCGGTTATTACTGGAATACCATGGAAACCGATTGCCGATCGTATGTCAAACATTGTCATAACTGTCAAATTTTTGGCAATGTGCAACATATGCCGTCATCACTACTCTATACCATGACATCTCCCTGGCCATTCTCAACGTGGGGTATCGACATAATCGGGAAAATAAATCCCTCGGGTACCGGTGGGCATTGCTTTATTTTGGTAGCTATCGACTATTTCACCAAATGGGTCGAAGCTGAATCATATCGCATCCTCACTGCCAAGCATGTCGCCAAGTTTATCCAAAACAAGATAATATGTCGATATGGGATTCCCGCTGAATTTATCAGTGATCACGGGACTCATTTTCAAGCCGAGACTGCGGCCCTACTGACCAAGTATAAAATCCAAAGGCATACTTCCTCGCCTTACCGTCCCCAAACAAATGGAGCAGTAGAGGCGGCTAACAAAACAATTGTCACCATACTCAAAAAGATGGCTGATAATTACCGGGACTGGCCCGACAAAATACCTTTTGCCCTATGGGGATATCGAACGTCAATTCGCACCGCAACCGGAGCGACACCATATTACCTAACCTATGGGATGGAGGCAGTCCAACCAGTCGAGCTGGAGGTACCGTCCCTCAGAATTCTGCTAGAAAGTCAAGTACCCGAAGCCGACTGGGTTCGAGCACGATATGACTCACTGGTTTTACTAGACGAACGACGGTCTCGTGCCCTCAATAATATCCAAATCTACCAGAAGAGGATCCAACGGGCCTTTAACAAGAGAGTAAGGCCCAGACACATCAAGGAGGGCGATCTAGTCCTTAAGTCTATCCGAGCTCTACTACCAGTTGACCCGAGGGGAAAATTCAAACCCAATTGGGCTGGGCCATATCTGGTGAAGAAGATCCTATCGGGGGGAGCAGTGATGCTGATGGACCTGGATGGGAACGAGTTTGTCAACCCAACCAACCTGGACCAGCTGAAGCGTTACTACCCTTAGCCATTTCTCAATGTCATTAGCAAATTTTATCAAAATCATTTTTTTATATAAAAAGCAAGTCAATGAGCTAGAATTACTTATTCTACTGTCATAAACATCTTGAACCAATAGTCTTGGTGTAATTCGAGATTGCAAATTTCCTATGCCTGAACTACGTTTGGTTTGATTCTGCTAATCGCGGATACGTAGGCAACCCCTCAAAAGGGTACAACCAATGCAATCAAGAAAAGACAGGAGCGGTTTTATAATAAACTTCCTTTATTAATTCAAAAAAAAAATCCTGATAAACTCGGAAAATTACAAAATGCAGGAATCAAAAAAATAATACAAAAAAAAAGAGGGGCACACAATAAGAAATAATAATAATACTTAAATAATAATAAAGCTAAAGGACTTGGCACTTAGGGCATCTTGCCCTTCCCTTTGTCCTTAGCCTCCTTGGTCGTCCACTGACGACGACGCGGAGGGGAGCGTTCCCGAATCACCACGGGAACTTCCCTAGCTCGGGCTCGAGTGTTTGAGCCCGACTCCCCTGTCATATCAATGGGCCCAAGTCGAGCCCTAACGGGCTCAGGGAGCCGGTCACGCGGACCAAGTCGGTCCCGGACCGCCAATCTCGGCCCAAGTCGTCGTTCCAGGTCGGTCTGCCCTCGAGTGCTGCTAGAGCCGACTTCCTTAGATCGAGTCTTAGTTTGTGACTTAAGACCCGATTCCCCCCGAACTGTGGTCTCAGGACTGTGTTCCCCGGTGAAGAAGTCTCTATTGTCCTTCGCCGATTCACGCTGAACCAATTCGATGGCCTCGTCAACTTTTAAGGCCTTTCGAGCTTCTTCGGACTCTTCAGAAGTCCACTTCTGATAAGCCCGCGATACCCAAGCGGATTGGCAAGGGCTAGGCACCGTCCATGTGGGACGAGTGAACCATCGTTGCAACCAAGTGTCGCACATAGCGTCCGTCAATTGGAGCGGGACGCTAATAATAGCTTCAGTCTCAGGGATGCGCTGAGACGAACCGAACTGCCTTAGGAGGCGGTCCGGATAGATGTGAACTGTCCAGTCTAAGGACAAGATCGTCAGGTATCGGGCTTGGTCCCTCTTAGCCAGTCCGGTCAACTTTGAAAGGAACCACCAAGCGACGGTCCACCTGATCAAAGGACCCCCGTGAAACACCAACTCCTCGTCCCAGTAAGCTCGATCAATCCGATGACTCGAGCTTATCTTCCGCCTTCGGGAGCTAATCTGACTGCTCCGGTAATTGGGAATGCTTGGAGGGGTCTCTATGATCGATAACCGCTCCGACAGCCATATCTGAAAAGCATACGCAAGCTTCGTAAATCATTGAGTGGTCCGCTACAGCCCACTCGATCGAGTATAGCAGCTGACTCGATCGAGTAAGCCTGTCAAAAACATGCAGTAGCCCCGTATGAGTGTCACTCGATCGAGTGACAGGTCCACTCGATCGAGTGACTTACGTACTTCAAGAATTTCGCACGAAAAAAAAAAAAAAAAAAAAAAAAATCGAGGTGCATACTTGAAGAAAACAGGTACTCCCCATCAACGGTCGAGTTGGGTCAAGCCGTCTAGCGTCCAGGCCCGTAATAATCTCCCCAGTGGCTAGCCAAGCAGGGCTATGACCAGTCTCCATCTGGTCAACCACTCCGATTAGCCTGATTTGACCCCTGCATGAGTAAAGCTCCATCAGCCCCTCGAAAACATAGCAATGCAGCATGCAAAAGGCGAATGCCCTACGCCTATGAGCAGGGGTGGCCCTCACGTCCCGTGGGTTCATGAACTTGTCGGCCAGATCAAATAGGGAAACGTTATCTCCCTGCACCATTCGGTTTGCCTCAGCATGAGACAAACCCAAGAACTCCCTTAATCTCCTCCTTGGATCCGGGTAGAATGGGGGAATGGCAGGTTGAATAGCAAGACCCTAGCCGCCTATGGCCGCAATCTCCTCGGGCAAAGGACACATCTCGCCCCTCGGGAATGCAAACACGTGATGGGTGGTGTCCCAAAACGACAGACAGGCATCCAGAAAGTGCGAATCCACTATCAGACGCTGAAAAGGGAATAAATTGACTATCCCCATCTGAGTCAGCCTGACCTTCTCCTCGTCCCGAAAGTATTGGGACCAGGCGAGAAGCATAGCCGTCAAATGATCGATACCCATAGCAGAGTTTCCTAACTTTCTTGAAAGTCTAAAAGATTTTGAGAAGGGAAAAGAAGAGTTTGAGTTGAGGTACAGAAAACTGAAGCAGGGATTCTCATATTTATAATGAGAAAACCTAACAGAAAACCTAACTACTCTGCCTCCTCATCCAGCTGGGCCCTATGCGCGCGCAGGCCTGATTTCAAACTTGAACCCAGAATAGGAATCAAGCTGTCCCGAGCTTTCCTAAGATTTTCTAAAAATTTCTTCGCGTCAAAATTTTTGTCTTTCCAAAATTTTCAATCTTTTTTCTCCCCAGCGAGAGTCAACATTTTACCTACATGTTACATGCAAGTTGTCATGTGTCAGCATATAGGTACACCCCAGACTTCAAGAAGCAAGTCCCCGCGAAACTATTTAATTTCCCCAACAGAGTTAGTTTTTCCCCGGTGTGCTACATCCGAAGTACGATGTGTCGGCATACGGGTACACCTACTCCCCAAAAGAGGCAAGCTTTACTCCCCACGGAGCATCATCATCAAATGCGACCCAAGGCTTCAGAAGCAAGCCCGAACAGCTCGTATACTTCCCCAGCGGAACGCCCGAGGCGGCATCTTCCCCAAAAAGATACGGGATGGGCCTACATATAGTCGCGCCCAGGACTTATGCTACAAGTCTGACTCCCCGCGAAGCTATCATCGTCAGGACAGGTATGACCCTCTGCTTATGGCTGGCGAGCCCTTCACGCAAGTCTACTGGACTATAAACGACCCGACCGGAAGTCTACCAGGTCTTAGCGGGCTTGGTAGCTACTCTGACTTTCGCCTTGTCCAAGCCTCAGTCAGAGTGGGGGCTCTGTAGACACCCGCATTTTGACTGCCACGTGTCTATGGTAGTCTCCGAAAAACACCCGATGATGATTGGACGTCAACATGACTTGGTATACTCGGACTTGGGCTCGGAATTCATAATATCCGACATAGACTTTTTAGCGGAGTAAAATCTCACAAAACAGACCTCAAATTCAGGCCCAGTGGGTCGTTCCGAGTCAAATGAGACTAATTTGGGCCAAAACCGACACCAAAAATAATTCCCGTCTTTTGGCGACCGGGTCAAAACCCGGTCAAAGGCAAAACCGTCTCAGAAATCATGGGGCGCTTCGAAACGGGCTTGGCCCATTTGTTAAGGCACTCGATCGAGTGCACTAGGGCCACTCGATCGAGTGCCCCTAGGTCGTGGGAAACGTCTATAAATACCGACTCATTCCCATGCATTTGCCAACTTTTTTTGGAGACTCTTTTCACCACCTTTTTGCCCTACATTTTCAGCCATATACCAACCCTACATCCCGCCTTACAAACCTTAGAAACCCTAAGTCAAACACAACCGAGTTCTAGTCCCTCGATAAACCGACATATACACATATATATCCATACACACCGTAACTCGCGTGCATCCTCGATACTCCCAAGCTTTGTCGCTGTTCACGAGTCCGTTTCCGAGATCCATACTAGCATGTACGTTGAGGGTGTTCCAAACTCCTTTTTAATCTCTTTTAAATATCGTTTTTATGCACATTTTCATATTGTTGTATCGTAGTAACACGTACACACACACTAACTTTTTCATCTCTTCGCATTTCTAATTTTGCATCATTTTTATATCGTTACTAACTCTAATAATACCGCGTATATAATACTAATATCAAAAGTCGGTTTTGAAATGTTGAACTACGATAATCACATTCGGTCCGTCTAATCCCTTTACGAGCAACGACGGAGGTGGAGCCCTTTCGAGGAGCCCCGCCCCAATGTACTCAAGGGCGTGACGTGATTGTGATTCGTCGTAGTTGAACATATTTAACTCCATTTCCATAATTGGTTCGAGACCCGTTGACACGAATATCGACATCACATAACCCGAAAGGGTTAGTTTCGATGTCGTGACGTAGAGGGATGCATCTCGTTACCAATTCAAAGTTTCATAATCTAACACAAACGTTTTCATAAAAAACTCCGGTTACGGTATTACAATCGTTCATACACGATTATAGTACCGGAGGCCGAGTCGAATACAAATCATGCGATATTTGTATTTGACTTGGCCGATCATTGATTTCAAGTCATAAAATCGAGCAAATCACTACTCGTACAGGGGGCACTCGACCGAGTGCCATAGGCCACTCGATCGAGTTGCACCCCAAAAACTGGGCAGTAGCCCCGTTAACGACACACTCGACCGAGTGCCATAAGGCACTCGATCGAGTAACCCCCCAAAATATGGGCAGTAGCCATGTTAATAGTGCACTCGGTCGAGTCAATCAATGATTCGGTCGAGTGGGTCTGGCAACTCGGAAACCCGAGGGCTTGGACATATGTTCCGAGCCCTGTTCTTATCGACTTAAGACCATCGACCGACCCTTCATCATTTTTCAAAACGCTACACATGTCACGACACGTAGAATGACTTTGACCACTTTTACGTGATAAGTCGGGACAAGACTACGGAATGTGAGACTAGGCTAGCAATACGCCACAATCTCATATTTCCGTCCTTCGCTTAATACGTAACATAATACGTATTTAAGCGGGGTAGTCCATCTACATAATTTCGCGGTCTAATTTACATATGGGTCCGTTTTTATTTTTGCTTTACGTTACTTTGTTTATATCGTATTGTGAATTCTGGGTTGTATTTCCGCCCATGTAGCTTGTACGCTTTTTACTTCTTTTTCGAGCTTTATTTATTATTTGCTTTTACGCTTTATAAATGAACCTCGCATGCTAACTCAACTCGACCAATAATAAGATGCATTAAATGACGTAGTTAACGCAAAATTCGCATGCTTAGACAAAACGCTGTTTGCATATCATTTAATTATTTTACTAGCGCGCGTATCATGAACACGAACGATGTCTTAGTAGAGGCCGCCATGTGCGGGCGGGGTTGGGTGTCCTTAGTGGGCTTCCGAACACGTACCCTCACCCCTTACTCAGAACCTTTGGTTTCCGGATGTCCGAAACCCTTGGCGAACGAGAGTCATTCTTTACACGATTACCGGTATAGATGGTATCGGTATCGCAATGCAAAGGGACGAGCCCCATGAACTCTGAAATCGGAGTGGGCTTACTTTGTGTAAAGCCCATGACGACATAGAGTGGGCTCGTATGGTTCCGAATAACCAAAAAATTCGGTGGCGACTCCATTTTGACTTAAATTTCGAACCCGAGAACAATCTTACCACGAGATTCATTCGCCTACCCAAACCCGCGCTTCGCCGCGTCGGGGTGGACCTACGTCATGTCCACACAATCGCAAGGGTAATATTTATTTACTCTTATCCTCGTCACGTTTTCCCTCTTTATTAACTTATATTGTGGTTTTCATACCATAAGTCTGTTTATTTCGTAGGCTATCGTGCTAGTTCCGATGAAGACGATTGTTATGATTGACTCGGATCTCGATGAAGGTAACTTTAGGACGGTACTCGATTTTATATCGTATGTTTGAGTAATAGTATGTAGTAAATATTTTAACTTCGTTTTTTTTATTTTAGCTATTTAGTATTTGCTAAAAATATATCTTTAAATCGTGCGTTTTATAAATATTTACGAGTTTCGATATCGTTTTATAAATCGTTAGTAATTTTATTATTTACGATCGTTATAATATTTTGTTGGTTATCGTGACACTAGTAACTAAATAATGTCGATTTCATATTTCGTCATATTTCGTTAATTTATAATTTTCACTTAAAAATCGTATTTTTATATTTTAATCGAAACTTGCATACTTATTAATAAAATAATTTTCTTTTTATGATTTATTCTAATAAATGAGAAAATAGTCGATTTTGTTTTAAATATATTTTTAGTCGAGACTGTTTTAACTAATAGTTTTCTATTTGTTTCCGATTGACTATGTTTATTAAAATCCATATTATTTATTAATAAAACCTATCTGTTAAAAATAATTTGAATTCTTCGTAAATTTCATTTCATTTATAAAGTTCGTCGACTCAATTAATTTTGATATTATTTTCTTAAAACATCTCTTTTCTAAAATTTATAGTTTTAACTCGATTTCCTAATTATTTATAAAGTACTATAAAATGACTTATTATACTTTATTTATATTTTTAGTAACGAATTTAGAAATATATTAAAGTTACGATAACGACGATAATAATAAAATGTTAATTTCGTTAGAAATGCTATTTTTATACATCTCACTCTTTTTATCACTTACGTATTTTCTATAATAATATTTATATTTTAAGTAAGTTTCTAAAATTAGTAAGTTTCTATTTGTAGAAAGTTTCCCTTTTAAATAAAATGTTATTCCTTTTATCCTCATATTATTTATATTGATTATATTTATTTTTCTATATCGATAATGGCTTGTTTTGGAGTTATGGAATAAAGTCAAGTGTGGGGTTAGAGTAATATAGTCTGGGATGTACGTTTTTGCCATCAGCTATAAAGCCGGTGTGCCTATTTGGGGCATATTTGGTCGTTGAACTGGGCGTAGTTTCGCCCAGGAGAGTGTATGTTTTGACCTTAAGCTAGATATCGCATCATGTTAGTCGTCGTCAGCTGAACTAGACATATTTGTTGTCTAGGAGGGGTGTGCACTACTTAAACCAGGACCTCGCTGCACGCAGTCCTGTTATAGTTGAGTTGCCTAGTTAGAGACTGGATTCTGTTATGAGTTAAGTCTACAGTTCTCGAAACTAGTTTCCAGTATTATCCTAGTGAAAGTCTAGCCTTGTGCACACTGATCGAATTTCCATAACGCCATTTTTTGAATATTTATATTATCGATTGATTTTGACTTGCAGGTTGGCAAGTGCTTTAAGTTTCCATGAAAACTTATTTTTATTATATCATTTTTAATGTTTTCTCTTTTTAAGTATTTTGATATAATAATACTATTATTTTTCCATATGATATACTATGGCTTGGAGAACGTCCGAGTTACTCCCTACTGACGTGGCTGTTATGTTTATAACATGACAGGTATTTGCTGCTGGGTTTTGGGTGTGAGCTAGCGAGTAGCATGGATCCTACTCTTTCTTCATTCTTGTAATTTATGGATTTGTATAACCCGTTTGGAGAATTTCCTTTTTAGCCCTTTTGTAAAAAGAGGCCTTTGTATTGACTTACCATTTCTTTTAATAAGATATAGTTTGTCAGTGTGTTTTAATCTCTACAGTGTTTCCGCCACTGTATTGCGTTAGATTTTCTAGGGGATTACAGTTGGTATCAGAGCATTGTTGCTCCCGACGCTTACACCTGATTCTAGGAAAAATACCAGTAAATGATTCGAACAAAAAAAATATTAGTGAGAGATGGGTAGAAACTAAACTAAAGGACTTAATTGTTAGGCTTACATGTTTTTGTAACTCAATGACTAGCATTGAATATTTGTTTCTATTGTCTGGAAGATGATGAATGAACAAGATGTAGATATGATGCTGCTCCGGATCGGGACAAGACCTGCTTAGAACTCTCAACGCCTGCTGACTCGAGTGGACAACTTGGTGCTCCAAGAAAGATGTCGTTGGTTACTTTTCAGCTCCGATTTAGTTGCTCCAGCTACAGGCCAGATGATTAAGAGTAGATTCCTATTCCATGATGTAGCAGTAGATCCAGATGAAGTGACGCAAGACTAGTGTGCTCTTCTCCCTACGAGATGATGAAGATATCCCGCAATTCCCTTTGTGGAACCTTAGAGGTCCGAAGACTCTCCCATCGTTTTAAATCTTAGTAATATAGGATCATCGACTCTTTTCTTCCTTCCTCTACTTCTTCTAATTCTTCTCTTTTATATTCTCATCTTCATTCTCTTGGTGAATCCTTGTTTTATTCTTCTATTCTACCATCTTTCTCTTGAGATTCTTTGGTTAGACTGGATCCTGTCATAGGTGCGCCCGTGTTATAGATGTTTGAGGTTTAGTAAACCCTTGTTACCTATGATTTGAGGATTGTGAGCCTACCCTATCTTCTAGGCAAGTAAGAAAATCTTGGGAATTGATTTGATTGTCAAATTATTTAATTGTCGAAAATTAGGATGATACTTTAAACACTGAACCTTGGGTTATAGGTTACTTTGATTATTTTGGAGTACTTGGAGTTGAATGTATTTTGGAGTAGTAAGATTATGTCATATTTGATGGATACCTAGTAACTAACCTAGAACCGAACTAAGTGTAACTGATAATATCACTTTGGGATTCTTACCTAATGCTTATTCGATGATTACATCGTGAATATTTGGGATCATAAAGTATTGTTAAAGTATTAGCCTGAGTGTTGGGGTACCATTAAAGGTTTTCATTCATGTCGTTAGAAATTTTGGTTGACATAGATTACCCGTGTTTCTTAAGGACTTGATCGTTGATCGTAGTGTGAGGTTGTGACCTATGAACTTTGGAGTTGAGTGATCTAACTTGGATAAATTGTTGTTAACCTTGAAGAAGAGAAACATGTTGCACAATCAAAGGTTGGATTTATCGCGTTGTTTTGAGGAATACTTAATGCGAATCGTCTTGATGGATTCACAGTTCAGAACTCTTAGACCAACGAGATTGTGACTTCGTTGAGTTAATAAATATTTTGGTGGTTTCGCTGTTACGATATGAAATTTGATGAAATTCTTAGAAACCTTGGTCGAATGACGTGTTTGAAGATGTGAGTGTTTGCGCCATTACCTATCGGTTTGAGCGTGTTTGAGGAATTGTTGTACTTTCCCAACTTCTGTACTTGTGGCATTGTAAATATGTTAGTGATCATTTTTGAGGATTTCGTACCCGAGCATTTCTAAATGGGTGGACCTTGTTTAAAGTTCCTAGCTCGAGAACCTTGGAGTACATCTCGAGTTCAAATCTTATAAACTTTGGATTTAGGAGCCTTATCGATTGCGAGTTTGGGTGTGTTGTGATGGCCGTTGCGATTTTAATTGATGAGATTAGATTGTAAAACAATTGTGGATTAGTATTGTGTCGTTTGAATGATTGGATAGTCACGTAAGACATTTTTGGAGTTTGTGACTAAGTAGTAGCACCTAGTGCCTTATGTTGGACTTAACGTTATTTGATGGAAATTAGGAACCGTGTTGTGGGAGTCGTGCCGGGAATCTCGAGATGGTTAATTTATCCTCTAATCCTTGAGAGTCTATTTGACTCTCAATTTCGTCTTTCCTTTAGCTTTTCTTGAATCCTGCTACTCCTCCTTCGATCAATCCCTTTGACTTCTTTATCGGGTTTAAAGACTTTTGTTTCGATTTGTCGTTGACTTTGACTCTATTTATCAGTTTATCATTTTTCCCGAACCTTTGTTATGAAAAGTTTGACTATTTTAAAAATTTTGGCTATCGTGAAATATTAACATTTTGAGTTAAATTTCAAAACATTGTACTTCGTTTTTGCTTTTGGTAGATAACATATATTTAGTTATGTTTCAAAATGCCTTAATAGTTTATTTTAAAGTATTTCAAAATTGTTTCAAATTTCTATTTTCAAGCGTGTTTTAATTTTACGAAAACATTCATAATTGCTAATTTTTTCGATTTTTATAAGACTATTATGTTAAACGATTTAACATTTTTAAAAAAATATCGTAGGTCTAAGTTTTTGTTTTATTTTTGATAGACTTCAAATCTGTTATTGAAAATATTCGACGACTGGTTTAATTTTTATTTACTAACTACAAAATTTGATTTCTAAAATTTTTGTATGATTTTAAAAACAAATTATCGTCGAATTTTTTTAATCAAAATGTTTTACTATTGCTTTGAAAGTATTTGGGGTACTCTCCCCCTCGAGTTCGTTTATAAATATTATCTATCGTTATTATTTTATTAAATAATTTTTAACTGAAGATTTTATTAATTTAAATGATTTTAAACTTTGGGATCTGAGCCCAACTCATCTTGCAATAAAATTTTGTCTTCGATTTTGATTTCATATCACTTTTGAGGATGTAAAAAAAAAAATTAAACCGAGATTGTGATGCGAGCTAAGCATTCTCCTTTTCTTCAAGTGTTATAACCTTGTTTTCCATTCTATTAGTATGTTCTTGTTCGTTTCGAGGACGAAACTTCTTTTTAGTGGGGAAGATTGTAACACCCCTGATTTTATAAAATTAAATTTAATTAAAATTATGTTCGTATTTTTATTTTTACGATTTAACTCGTAATTCTTAAAATTATTATAAACAAATTTATCGTTTCAGACTCCTAAAATTCTATTTGTCTCGGAAACCCTTATATTTAAACAATTTTATTTCTGTTTTGATTTATTTGATATATTTAATTTAACTCTTATCAAAAGTCTATTTTGACGATTTAAATTCCAAATTCTTTTCATTATTTATATTTAAGCTCGAATTTCTATTTTCGGCTCGAAGCTCATTTATATTAAGTTTCGTCAAAACATTTCTTACATTCCCTCGAGAAATTAATTTAATTCACTTTATCGAAAATTTATTATTTATCGGGAAATACTATTTGATCGTCTAATTATTTATTTCTGCCAGCTTCGTTTTCGTCTCGAGTACTTTATTTACTTATTTTATTTGTCGGTCCGATTATTTATTAATTTTATTAACTCGTTTTAACCTGATTCGTTGGTCAGTCAACTTATCGTTTCGGAATTCGGTTGCTACCCAATTCATTTAATTAGACCGTATTTCTTACTCACTCTAACGTCAGCTATTCAGCCCCTTTTCCCATTTCTTTTGTTTTACGTGTCCCTTGAATTCTCTTTGATTCAACGTACACCCTTTTTCTTTTCCATTCCTCTTTCCACCGCTTAATTATCATGCTCCCCCCTTTGTCTACTATTTCGTCTCACCTCTTCGTTCCCCTCTTTCTTCTCATTCTTTTCTTTGATTTATGTTGTTGTTGCTGCGTGTATTGCATCCACCGCGTCACTTTTTCATTCTTCCTCTTCATTCACCAATTTCCCCCTCTGTTTTTCTCTTTTTGGATGCGATTCTCTGCTTCCTCTGCTGCTGCTGCTGTACTGTACGTATCCCTCCTTCTTCTCCCTTCGTTTTCTTCTTCTTGCTTTCGTCCTTGTTGTCGTTTGTTCGGCTGTTGCTGTGTGTTTAATTCTGTGTTGACGTGTTCGGCCCATGTCTCCTACGCCCTTCTATGTTTATGCTCGTTTTCGGTCTCAGTTCAGTCATCGTTTGGCATCCCTCTGTTTCCTCTACTCCTTTGTCCCTTCTCTTTTTTTTTTTTCTCTGTTCATTATCGCAGACCTGTTGACGTTATCGTTTGCTGTCCTCTATTCCTAGTTCGGATCTGATTTCTGCTGTACATTTGTTGTCGTTGTTCGTTTCGATGCTACTGGTTTCGCTGCTGCGTTTTGATGATGTCGCTGCTGTTGTGTTTATGTCGATGCCGCTACGTTTTCCTGCTACTGTCTCGTGCGTTGCTGTTGTCGTAATGTTGCTATCAATGTTCGATCATCTTGTTTACGTTGTTATGATGCTAGCTGTTGTTTGTTCTCGTCCTCAGGTTCTCTTCTTCTTCTTCTTCTTCTTCCCTGATCGCTTGTTGCTGTCGCTGTTTCTGCTGTCGACATTTCTGCTGCTGCTTCTGTACTGTTATGTTGCTGTTGTTTGTTGCACAAATCAGCGGTGCCTCCTTCGTTTCGTTCTTCGAATCATTCCTAATTCGACCTTTATTCGTTCCAATCGCAAGGGTAATATTTATTTACTCTTATCCTCGTCACATTTTCCCTCTTTATTAACTTATATTGTGGTTTTCATACCATAAGTCTGTTTATTTCGTAGGCTATCGTGCTAGTTCCGATGAAGACGATTGTTATGATTGACTCGGATCTCGATGAAGGTAACTTTAGGACGGTACTCGATTTTATATCGTATGTTTGAGTAATAGTATGTAGTAAATATTTTAACTTCGTTTTTTTTTTATTTTAGCTATTTAGTATTTGCTAAAAATATATCTTTAAATCGTGCGTTTTATAAATATTTACGAGTTTCGATATCGTTTTATAAATCGTTAGTAATTTTATTATTTACGATCGTTATAATATTTTGTTGGTTATCGTGACACTAGTAACTAAATAATGTCGATTTCATATTTCGTCATATTTCGTTAATTTATAATTTTCACTTAAAAATCGTATTTTTATATTTTAATCGAAACTTGCATACTTATTAATAAATTAATTTTCTTTTTATGATTTATTCTAATAAATGAGAAAATAGTCGATTTTGTTTTAAATATATTTTTAGTCGAGACTGTTTTCACTAATAGTTTTCTATTTGTTTCCGATTGACTATGTTTATTAAAATCCATATTATTTATTAATAAAAACTATCTGTTAAAAATAATTTGAATTCTTCGTAAATTTCATTTCATTTATAAAGTTCGTCGACTCAATTAATTTTGATATCATTTTCTTAAAACATCTCTTTTCTAAAATTTATAGTTTTAACTCGATTTCCTAATTATTTATAAAATACTATAAAATGACTTATTATACTTTATTTATATTTTGAGTAACGAATTTAGAAATATATTAAAGTTACGATAACGACGATAATAATAAAATGTTAATTTCGTTAGAAATGCTATTTTTATACATTTCACTCTTTTTATCACTTACGTATTTTCTATAATAATATTTATATTTTAAGTAAGTTTCTAAAATTAGTAAGTTTCTATTTATAGAAAGTTTCCCTTTTAAATAAAATGTTATTCCTTTTATCCTCATATTATTTATATTGATTATATTTATTTTTCTATATCGATAATGGCTTGTTTTGGAGTTATGGAATAAAGTCAAGTGTGGGGTTAGAGTAATATAGTCTGGGATGTACGTTTTTGCCATCAGATATAAAGCCGGTGTGCCTATTTGGGGCATATTTGGTTGTTGAACTGGGCGTAGTTTCGCCCAGGAGAGTGTATGTTTTGACCTTAAGCTAGATATCGCATCATGTTAGTCGTCGTCAGCTGAACTAGACATATTTGTTGTCTAGGAGGGGTGTGCACTACTTAAACCAGGACCTCGCTGCACGCAATCCTGTTATAGTTGAGTTGCCTAGTTAGAGACTGGATTCTGTTATGAGTTAAGTCTACAGTTCTCGAAACTAGTTTCCAGTATTATCCTAGTGAAAGTCTAGCCTTGTGCACACTGATCGAATTTCCATAACGTCATTTTTTGAATATTTATATTATCGATTGATTTTGACTTGCAGGTTGGCAAGTGCTTTAAGTTTCCATGAAAACTTATTTTTATTATATCATTTTTAATGTTTTCTCTTTTTAAGTATTTTGATATAATAATACTATTATTTTTCCATATGATATACTATGGCTGGGAGAACGTCCGAGTTACTCCCCACTGACGTGGTTGTTATGTTTATAACATGACAGGTATTTGCTGCTGGGTTTTGGGTGTGAGCTAGCGAGTAGCGTGGATCCTACTCTTTCTTCATTCTTGTAATTTATGGATTTGTATAACCCGTTTGGAGAATTTCCTTTTTAGCCCTTTTGTAAAAAGAGGCATTTGTATTGACTTACCATTTCTTTTAATAAGATATAGTTTGTCAGTGTGTTTTAATCTCAACTCTACAGTGTTTCCGCCACTGTATTGCGTTAGATTTTCTAGGGGATTACATAAGAGCCTTACTATATATATATATATATATATATATATATATATATATATATATATATATATATATATATAGAGGTGGGATCAGGTGAGTCCACCTATATATGTTGAGTCCGTGAGTCCCCATCTTAGCCCTTGATTCAAGGTTAGATTAATGGACAAAATTTAATCTCATAATTAAGGAAATAACTAACAAATTTGGTAAATATATCATTTCTCTCTATCCTCCTTACTTATCTCAATCCAAATCTTTTATCTCTCTTATCAATCTTTTTAAATGTTTTTTCTCTCACACAACAAGTTTTTTCAAAATTAAGTTTTTTTCATTTTCACCAAAAAATCATTATTTTCTTACTGCCATTGTACGTATATTACTATGTTACTGCCATAATCCATAAACTATGTTACTTTAACTCATATAACGTGTTACTTTAATTCATGAACTGCGTTACTTTAACTCATAAAATCTGTTACGTTGTTTAATATATTCTCTTGCAAAAACTATTACTCTAACCCATACAATGTGTTACTCTAATTCATGAACTGTGTTACTTTAACTCATAAAATCTTTTACGTTACATAATCTCTTGCAAAAACTGTTACTCTAACTCATACAATGTGTTACTTTAATTCATGAACTGTGTTACTTTAACTCATAAAATCAGTTACGTTGCATAGTAGTCTCTTGCAAAAACAGGAGTTCCAATTAACAAAAAGAACAATGTTTGTTTTTATTAAGATACTCCAAAACAAAAAGTGGTACAAGGTTCCAACTAAATCAACTCCATTACAATTCCAATGTTTCAAACTTGTTACTCATAATGTCCTACTTATAATTCTGCTTCTTCTTCATCCTTCTCGTTCTCTCCGTCTTCTTCTTTTTCATCTTTTTCATCATCATCTCAGAAGCTTTGATTTAATCTCATCACCGCACAATGGAGGAAACTCTCACCCACATCCCTACATCATTCATGTGGATTAAAGTAACAGATAACAAGAGTTAAAGTAACAGATGAAGTGCATTGAATTAAATTAACAGAGTATGCTTATACACCAGATATAAAGTAACAGAGGTCAGACATTAAAGTAACAGATAATATGAATTAAAGTAACAGATAATGTTCATTAAAATAACACCTAAGTTAGTGCAAAAAATTCATATAATGATAAAAATGAGAGTATGACGCAATATCTTACTATTTGATATTGTTTCCTATTTTGAAGTCATCACGTCCCATAATTATAGGAAGTAATATTTTTTTTTTTAATATGATGTTACTCTTTGATATTGTTTCCTATTTTGGTGGCAATCACGTCCCATTATTATAGGAAACAATATCTTTTTTTTATTATTTTTTTAATATGGCAGTTTCCTAAACTCTTATGACACTACAATGCACTACAATAACAGATGAAAAACACTAAAGTAACAACTGGAGTGTATTAAAGTAACACGACATATAAAGTAACAGATGGTAGACATTAAAATAACAGATGCTCTACACTAAAGTAACGCAGTATATGAACTAAAGTAACGCAATATATTGTAAACGTAAAAACTAATAATTGAGTAGCATCTCAACGACTTCCATGGCGATTCCAGTATAAATTACAAAACATATATACTCACCGTTTGTGTGTTCTACGATTTGCATATGAATCTATGATGAATAACACGACCATGAAAACAATATCAACATGAAAATTGACGCAAAACATGAACACAAATTGACGCAAATTAATCAAGATAATGAATAAAAATTGACGCAAAACATGAAAGCAATATCGAAACTCACCATTGTTATACTCGATGAATTGCTTATCAACGGTTAATGAAGATGTCGCGATCATTGAATTCATAGTAACGGAATTTCGAGCACAGATTTGATTGAATGAATGAATGAACGTGATGATCGATGGGAGCGTTTTTTTTAAGGTTTTGATGAACCTGTAACGTGAATGAATGAATGAGGAATGATTGTGATTATGGGAGTTATTTTTTCCTAAAATCATGGGAGTTATTTAGTATCATCTTTAATGGCTCCCACTATTATAGGAAACATAACTTTTTTAGTATCATCTTTAATGACTCCCACTATTATAGGAAACAATATCTTTTTTTATTATTATTTAGCAATGGCGGTTTCAAATATCCCCATGACTCACTAACGCGTTACAATAACAGACTTTAAGAATTAAAGTAACGTCTTCGATAAACTAAAGTAACATATCATAAAAGTAATAAAAGTTTGTCATTAAAATAACGGACATTCTACACTAAAGTAACACAGTATCTGAACTAAAATAACCCAATACCTTTTCTGTGCGCAGACATCATGTGATTAAAATGCAACATTACTATAGTTCAACGTAGAAAAGTAGAAACTAAAAATTATTTAGTATCATCTTAATGACTTTCATATCCTTTCAAGTATAAACTACAATATATACTCACAGTTTGTTTTTTCCACGATTTGCATATCAGCCATTGAATGAAAAGTAGAAGCCGGATTGAATGAAAAGCAGCGCGATGAAGACGATTATTGACTGAATGTGTTATTGATTGTGTCGTATTGAAATAAATGGCAGCGGCGCGTTGAAGATGATGAATGATTGAATGTAATTTTGAAGAATGAATGATTGAATGAGCGAGAGAACGATGAAGAAGGTGGTTGAAACGGAATTGATGAAAGAGAGAATGAATGATTGAATGAATGAGAATGTTACTTTACTGAAATATTCACCTTCCTATTTTGGTGGATTCAGTATCTTTTTTTTTTTTTTTTTAATTAAAACAGTGATTTTATCTCGTCCCTTGATCTATCTCCCATCCAACGGATGGGATGAGGACTCAAGGACTCAACACATATATAGAGACTCATTAGAACCCACTTCTCTCTCTCTCTCTCTCTCTCTATATATATATATATATATATATATATATATATATATATAGAGAGAGAGAGAGAGAGAGAGAGAGAGAGAGAGAGAGAGAGAGAGAGAGAGAGAGAGAGGTTCTAATGAGTTCCTATATAAGTGTTGAGTCCCTAAGTCCTCATCCCATCCGTTGGATGGGAGATGGATGAAGGGACGAGATTAATCACTATATTATTAAAAAAAAAAAAAAAAAAGAAGATACTGCTTCCAACAAAATAGGAAGGAAAATATCATTCAGTAACCTATCATTCACATTCATTCAATCATTTACTCTCTCATTCATCATCGTTCTCTCGTTCATCATCATTCTTTCGTTAAAAAAAAAGATATATTGCTTCATCGTTCTCTCGTTCATCAATTCAGTTTCCATTACTTTCTTCATCGTTCTTCATCGTTCTCTCGCTCATTCAATCATTCATTCTTCCTTCAAAACCACACAATCAAGACCACATTCAATAAGTAATCGTCTTCATCGCTGTATTATACGTTCGATCAATCTGGCTTCTACTTTTCATTCAATGGCTGATATGCAAATCGTAGTAAACACAAACGGTGAGTATATATACATTGTAGTTTATACTGGATTGTATATGGGAGTCATTGATGATATTAGATTATTAGTTTCTACTTTTCTACCTTGAACTGCATATTCATCTGCGCACACGAAAACATATTGGTTTATTTTAGTTCACATACTGTGTTACTTTAGTGTAGAGTGTCTGTTACTTTAGTGACAAACATCTACGGAATATTATTTTTATGGTCGGTTACTTTAATTTATTGGAGATGTTACTTTGATTAATAATGTCTGTTATTGTAACGCATTAAAGAGTCATGGAGATATATTAAACCGCCATATTAAAATAATAATAATAGAAAAAAATTTGTTTCCTATAATAGTGGGACGTGATTGCCAACAAAATAGGAAAAATATATTGGTTTATTTTCTAATTTTCTAGGTTGAACTGCATATTCATCATATGAAATTTGCGCGCACACAATATATTGAGTTATTGTAGTTCATATACTGCGTTACTTTAGTGTATAGCATCTGTTACTTTAATGTCTACCATCTGTTACTTTATATGTCGTGTTACTTTAATACACTCCATTCGTTACTTTAGTGCTTTTCATCTGTTATTGTAGTGCACTGTAGTGTCGTAAGAATAAAGGAAACCGCCATATTAAAAAAAATAAAAATAAAAGATACTGTTTCCTATAATAATGGAATGTGATTGCCACCAAAATAGGAAACAATATCAAAGAGTAACGCCATATAAAAAAAAATTAAAATAAAAGATACTGTTTCCTATAATAATGGGACGTGATTGCCACCAAAATAGGAAACAATATCAAATAGTAACGCCATATAAAAAAAAAGATATTGCATCCTATAATTATGGGACGTGATGACTTCAAAATAGGAAACAATATCAAAGAGTAAGATATTGCTTCATACTTTCATTTCTGATCATTATTTGAATTTTTTGCATTAACCTATACCTGGTGTTATTTTGATAAACATTATCTGTTACTTTAATTCATACTATCTGTTACTTTAATGTCTGACCTATGTTACTTTATACCTGGTGTATAAGCATCCTCTGTTAATTTAATCCAATGTTACCTCAATGCACTTCATCTGTTACTTTAATTCTTCTTATCTGTTACTTTAATTCTTCTTATCTGTTACTTTAATCCATATTTCAAGTTTTAATTGTTTTTCCCCGTCACGTTTATTGGCACTGTTATTGTTTTTCAGTAGACGCAAAAGCACATGAATGATGTAGGGATGTGGGTGAGAGTTTCCTACATTGTGCGGTGGTGAGATTAAATCAAAGCTTCTGAGATGATGATGAAGAAGAAGACGGAGAGGACGAGAAGGATGAAGAAGCAGAATTATAAGTAGAACATTATGAGTAACAAGTGTGAAACATTGAAATTGTAATGGAGTTGATTTAGTTGGAATATTGTACCACTTTTTGTTTTAGAGTATCTTAATAAAAACAAACATTGTTATTTTTGTTAATTGGAACTCCTGTTTTTGCAAGAGACTACTATGCAACGTAACAGATTTTATGAGTTAAAGTAACACATTTCATGAATTAAAGTAACATATTGTATAAGTTAGAGTAACAGTTTTTGCAAGAGACTATGCGACGTAACAGATTTTATGAGTTAAAGTAACACAGTTCATAAATTAGAGTAACGCAACGTATGAGTTACAGTAACATAGTTTATGATTTATGACAGTAACATGGTAACATACGTATAATGGCAGAAGGGAAAAGATGATTTTTTGCTGAAGATGAAAAAAAACTTAATTTTAAATAAATGTGTTGGGTGAGAAAAAGTGGCAATTAAAAATTGGATAGGAGAGAGAATTTGTATTGAGATAATTAAGGAAGAGAGAGAAAGAAAATATATTTAATAGATATTATAGATATTATAGTTATTTCCTTAATTATGAGATCAAATCTTGTCCATTAATCTAACATTGAATCAAGGGCTAAGATGAGGACTCACGGACTCAACATATATAAGTGGACTCACCTGATCCCACCTCTATATATATATATATATATATATATATATATATATATATATATATATATATATATATATATGGGTAGGATTCGACCCGTTATAACTCTGTTGGCACAAGGAACACTAACTCTTCTTTCACTATCATTTTCTTCCTTCAAATAAATTCTGTTCTTTAATTTGTTTTCACATTTTGGTTTGTTTTATTTTATGTGATGCCCATTTTCTAACAAGTATTCGTAAATCGTGATACTTGTATAAACTAGGGTTTGGAAAGGATCGAAGTCGGTGCGCCGCCTCTAAAACTCTTCTTCTTCTTCTACTACTATATGTAACCCCCTATCCTGTTTCTCAATCTCATACAAATCACCATTCTCCTAATCTATTCTCCCTAATCCTCCTCCTCTTATTTATTTATTTCAAATTCTAACCCTTTAATTTCATTTGATTTGATTCATTCATCATCTTGGGGTTGTAAATGAGTAGTGTATTTAGGGGGTAAATGAAGCGATGATTATAAAAATTCCTCGTACTGAAATTTGCCATCATATGGCATGATAGACTCATTATCCATCCATAGAATATGAGCTTTATTATACATACCCCTCCTTTCCATTTATTCATCATTCTGATTCAATTATTTTTGTATTTATATTTTTTTCACTTTTTTAAAGTAGTACGAGAAGTTGGTAGCTGTGATTATAATAAAATGAACTAAAGTTCTGAATGCTTCTTGAAGACTCCTTAATTTAGCAGGATAGTATATGAGCTACCAACTCTCTCTTAATTTGTTTTGTTTTTATTTTTTAAAATTTGTGTCTATGTGTTGCTAAGGTTAATTGGTGGTTCATGTAATTAGCAGAATGAATGGAGGAGATAGGCATAATAAATAATGTGTTGCGTGACATTGGTAATGTTACTCATGCTAAGGCTCTCCTAAGAGTGATTAGTGTGGTGTTTAATGACGGTATTGGGATGGCAAGAGTCTTTGGGATAGTATGAGGAGAGGAGTAAGGAAATAGGATACCTGCTAGAAATTGAAGGGAGTGTTGAGAATGCAGTGCAATTGAGCTCCATTTTAAAGGAGGAATGTAAAGCCTTTGCCGCCATTTCTGTGGTTGCATACAGCCGTAAGCCGTGGTATATTTGTTCCCTCAGTATGATTGACCTACATTTTTAAGTTTAATTGTTTCTTGTTGATTTGGAGATTTTTCTGCGTTTGTTGGGTTTTCGAACCAAAGATGGTAGACCCTTTTTTAGCCTGAACAACTCGTGCATCATACAGTAACCAACTAGCTAACGGATTTTTTTGTTCAAGCTCACGGGGTTGAAGCTGAATGTGAGGACTAGGGTCGACTATACGAGTTTTATTAAAGGTACACGATATACTCCTTATAAATCTTTGGATTGATATGAATTTTATTGAACTACTCATTTTCGTCGATACTAGTCGTCAAGGGTTTATTTTTTGGTGATTTTACTTTCTTGCTCCTCCTCTCTTTATAACAAACATATTAGGGGACTACTTTTTACCGTCGGCACTTTACTTCTTACCGTCGGCGTTAATTACGTGAAATGACGAGTTTGTCCTTGCTATTTATTCTCAAAATAATATTACTTTTACATTTTATAGATTATTGATTTATTAAAACTCGATAACAAAACCGTCTTTTTCGATTATCGTAATAAACCAAACCGACTCCCTATATAGTTAATTACGCAAAATGACGAGTTCTCCTTTGCAATTAATTCTCGAAATATTATCACATTTACATTTTATAGAGTATCGGTTTATTAGAACTCGATAATAAAACCGTTTTTTCGATTATTGTTACGCCTCCGATTTTAAACAGTTAATTAGATTAATTAACGATTTAATACAATTTAATAAACCATAATTAACAAATACGAGTAATATGCAAATTAAATCATAATTAATCTATGACAAGTCGACAATCAAGATTTATTATACAGATCGATACAAATTAAAATAAAAAAATCCGGAAATGGGTCAGGTCAAGTGGGTTTTTCGACTCATCAAGTATAATATAAATCTTTCAATAATCTGAGACATAATGTATAAGGTGGTGAAATTGGTTATTTTGATAACCTTTCATACAAATGACCCGGGTTCGAATCCTCTTGTTCGCACATTTGTCTTTTGGAAAAATAATTAAAATTTACAAAATCATACAATTAACAAGGATCGAACCCAAAATCATACAATTAACAAGGATCGAACCCCAGACCTAGTGATCAGGAGGCAAGTTACCAAACCACTACTCCACCATCAACATACTGATATTTCAGAAGACTGAAAACTATCTTAAAAGAGAAAAAAAAATCCGGAAAATGGGGGGGAGTCGAAGAATTTTTTCGACTCTCGGATGGGGATGGTGGAAAAAATTTTCAGCCTTCTGAAATATCAGTATGTTGATGGTGGAGTAGTGGTTTGGTAACTTGCCTCCTGATCACTAGGTCTGGGTTCGATCCTTGTTAATTGTATGATTTTGTAAATAAATTTTTTCAAAAGACAAATGTGCGAACAAGAGGATTCGAACCCGGGTCATTTGTATGAAAGGTTATCAAAATAACCAATTTCACCACCTTATACTTCATGTCTCAGATTATTGAAAGATTTATATTATACTTGATGGGTCGAAAAACCCACTTGACCTGACCCATTTCCGGATTTTTTTATTTTAATTTGTATCGATCTGTATAATAAATCTTGATTGTCGACTTGTTATAGATTAATTAGGATTTAATTTGCATATTACTCGTATTTGTTAATTATGGTTTATTAAATTGTATTAAGTCGTTAATTAATCTAATTAACTGTTTAAAATCGGAGGCGTAACAATAATCGAAAAAATGGTTTTATTATCGAGTTTTAATAAACCGATACTCTATAAAATGTAAATGTGATAATATTTCGAGAATTAATTGCAAAGGAGAACTCGTCATTTTGTGTAATTAACTATATAGGAAGTCGGTTTTGGTTTATTACGATAATCGAAAAAGACGGTTTTGTTATCGAGTTTTAATAAATCGATAATCTATAAAATGTAAAAGTAATATTATTTTGAGAATAAATAGTAAGGGCAAAGTCGTCATTTCACGTAATTAACGCCGACGGTAAGAAGTAAAGCGCCGACGGTAAAAAGTAGTTGCGCATATTAGGTGTCTAAAGATGCCATTTTCCTCTTCATTTTGTGTCTCGTAATCTTTTCTTACGCGTTAATATTTATCATATGCACTTAAATTATCGCGTTATATATGTTGGTTGTTATTATCGCGTTAAACCAAAACTTTAATCAAGTTTTTCCCTCTTAAAAAATCAAGTTTAATAATTGTACGGTTCAATAGTATGAGTCATTTGTAATACATTAGAATGACCTCATACAAATTTTCCATTCTCTTTCGTCAGTTTTTCCCTTTTTCCTTCGTAATTTGAGTTATGTTCAATTTAGTAGGCTATATTGATATACTCCACTTAGGTGTTATTTTGACTTGTGAATGTACTTGATGGTTTCAGGACTTCCTCAAACAGTCTAAGAAAATGTTTGAATATGATGTTATTTTGAAGGAAAGAGCAGAAAAGGCCATGACCATCCCTTCAGGTAAAGGATATGATCCTTTTTTAAGGCTTTTATTACTTTTATGTTATCTTACAGTTATTTAGTGGTGTTTTGAATAAAGTTTAGTTGTCTTTTTTGTTTGTTATATATACACAAGTATGGATTTTATGTCTTGGTGTTCTATGCACTTTTGATCGTACATAGCTTGGAAAACCTAACTTACTTAAGTATCGAAAGGCATTGGGCTCAAATTTGTGAAAGTAGTCGTATGGAATTTCAAAAAAAATTATAACATCTCAAGGTTCATACATAGAAAGAAGTGATACTTTTGAGGTATGTGCATGCTATTACATGCTCCATTTTATTCATTAGCTTTGTAGAGTATTATTAAAGTTTTAGTTTTTATACTCACCCTTGTCTATCATTACCTGTGTAACCATTGGATTTTTTTTCCCTTATAATTCTAAATTACTTATTCGCATCAAACAAAACTACATGGTCCCACTTTTCTTCGGAATGTAATGGTATAATATTATTCGGAAGTATTTCAACTGATCCACGTAACATCCGTGAAGTATTTCATGACTTATGAGAGTTTATTTGTTAATGTTAGTGTTTTCGTTGCAGCTTTACCCCTCTAACACTCTCATAATAAACTTTTTACATTTCTAGCTAATACCTTTATTTATGTTTTAATGTGATATCTGACTAAAGTATTCTATTTTTGAATTTCTTTTACAGAGTTTTGTTTTAATCGGCATCAGAGTAGAGCAAGTTGAGTATGACGAGTTGAGTTGATATGCTAATGCACCATTGTCGAAAAACTTAGTGAGTAACGTAATTTCTTTTGTTGGAGACTAGTCATAGAAAGGCCCTCAAATGTTACTTTATGAGAATTAATCTATGGATTGTAAGTTTAGCTATTTGTACATGCATTGGAGTGATACTTGAGGGTTATAATTCATTTAATTGTGTAGTATTTGTATTATTATTCAGATTAATGCTAAATGTTTGGATTGGAATGGAGACATTCGATTGGTAATGAATAGTATTTGAGCTAGCAAGGATAACACGTTATTTATTTATTTAAATAAGAAAAAGGGAAAAGGCAATTGTTGTGGAAAAAGCACTGTAGCCTAAGATTTGCTTTCAGCGACGGTTTTAAAAAAGACCGTAGCCTAATACCCACTTTTCACAACGGTTATAAAAATGGCCGTTGTCTAAAATCAACTTTTCGCAACGGTTATAAAAAAGACCGTCGTCTAAAATCAACTTTTCGCAACGGTTATAAAAAAGACCGTCGTCTAAAATCAACTTTTCGCAACGGTTATTTAAAAACCGTCGTCTAAAATCTACTTTTCGCAACGGTTACATATTTTAACCGATGCGAAATATCTTTTTGGCTACGGTCCCGTGACCGTTGCAAAAAGTACTGGGTCTATAGCAACGCCCAGGAATACAACGGTCAAAGACCGTTGCGATATGTGGTTTTTAACCGTTGCGATATGCAGTTTTTGTACTAGTGTGTGTGTGTGTGATGCGCGTTGTCGCTAACACGCATGCAAAAAATATTTATAATCCTAACTAACTACTATTTAGCAGTGGTAAGTCGGGGTCGAACCTCAGAGAGCGGTGATTGTAAAAGGTTAAGTCTAGAAATAGTTGCGGTTGGGGTCTAGAAAGGGGGGTGCGAGTAGAGGCAGGCTAAACTAAAGTAAATGAATCAAACAACTAGAAATGACAAACAATGATAAGAAAGACGTTAGGGGGAGTCGGGAAGTCAAAACTAGAGACAAGGACACAAGAATCACGAAAATCATCACAAGGTAAATAAAGGAAGGAGCCACCTTTCGGTTTCCCTATCCGACCTAGATAAAACTCACTTTCGCGACGAAGAAGCTAAAGTCTCAAGACAAGATTACCCAAATTCCGAGTTTCCCCATATTGGTTCAAGTGAGTCAAACTAACTGAGTTGATCAGGCTAAGTCAACCAAACACAATAATCTCATACAAGACATATCACCACAAAGTGCAACGATCTCCATAAAACCAAGGCCAAAATCTGAAGTTCCTTCTCCTCTAACCCCCTAACTAAAACCTACTCACTAGTCATAATAAGCATAACAAAATAAATAACAAGGAGGCTAAGAGAAAGGTAATTCATATTGATCAAAAGGAATGAAAAGTAATCTAACACAATAGAGTGGAAAACACTACCAAAACAACAATCAAGAAGGTAAATAAACAACAAGGCAAAATGAAGAAATGAACACAAATACTAGAAAGAGAAGTTAAGGAAATAAACAAAGGAGAGAGAAAATAAAGGAATACCAACAATGGAGAAATTCATAAAAGAGAAAGATGAAGCCAATAATATAATAATAAGAAGAAGAATGAAGCTTCAAGGCACCCAACAAGGATCTTGTCACATAAACCCTTACAAACCCCTTGATCTTCAATAAAAACTCAAATCTTCAACAAAGATAGTAACTTGATTTCCAAAATGAAAGATCAACATAAATTGAAAGAGTAATCTTGATCTAATTTGAAAGTGATTCCATGGAAACTACAAAAAATGATAATCTAATTGAAGAAGATAATAAAAACTATGAAGTGATAATGAAGCTAAGAAAAGATGGTAATTCTAATGGATGATTACTAAACTAAAAGATGAAAGGTAGTGTCTAATGATTGATGAGAAATGAAAACCTAGGTTAACTATATATACATAGTCCTTAATGGATCACATAACTAAGGTCCAAATTCAATCTTGCTTCATTAAAGAGACTTTTGTCCAATGCATCTTCATATGGTGAAACTTCACCCTGCGGCTAAATGTCATCCACGAGCTAACACCGCCGGGTGACACCTCACCCGGTGGATATCTGTTCCAGACCACGCATTTCGGAGCTCCTTTAAATAAATTACTAACTTAATAAATTGTTTATTTAAATATTTAGGCTTATTTGTATGACTAAATTACTTATGTGTATAAAAAATGTTACGTGATATTTTATTTATGTTATGTACGTATTTATGACTAATTTCAACTTAACTAAATTATCACTTGTTTAATTTATTTATTTATCACCATTACATTTCTATTTATATGAGAAAATGAATAAAAGAACCTACAATAATAAAATTTACTTATATCATTTTCATTGTATTTTATTTATTTAATTCTATTTACTATGTATATTTATTCTGTGTACTTTATATTGTGTGTGTATTTTATATAATTGAAAATTTGATCATATTTTAATTTTCTTTAGTACTTTTACATTTGTTTATGTATTATAATAATAGAGTAAATTAGTAACCTACAAAATATTTTATTTTAATAATACTTTACTTATTATTTGTATATAGGTAGAAATTTATAAAATTCATTTTCTAAAGTAAACGGATTTATTTTATTCCGAAATTTTTACACGACATTTATAAAATATTAAAAAAATGATTTTACGTCAAATTTTGTAAATCTACTAAGTATGACTTCAATTATATTTTTCAGAAACTATAATTTTTAAAATAATATTTTATTATACCTTAATTTTTATTTTTATATAAAACTTCATTTAAAGAAATTACTATTTTAAAATTAGTTATACGATATTTGGGATATAATGTTTCGGGTGACACTTGAGGATTAAAGTGTAATGTTGTCACACTTAAAGTAAGTATTGGAGGATTTGACTGTTTCAAATGAGTCCGACTAATTCTTAAAGGTCACCAAATAATGTACTACTTGTTCACGGATGACTTTTATATAAGGTTTGCGAGTCTGGGACAAATAGCTTGTGTTGGATAATTTTACCATATGTGGTGTTTCGACTGCACTTGTAATGAAAAGCAGACTCGGAGGTTGCATTCCGAGAATCGACCTGGTGTTTAAGGTAGTCGTCCTATGACAGTGAGAGTTGCGGTTCAAGAGTATGCGTAGGGTATGTGCGCATGTATAGACAAGTACTTGATCAGTATTACCACCTAGGTAGCGGGGACAGAACAGGATTCTGAAAACTGCGGGTTTTCTCTTGGTGATGCAGAGAATGTAATCATCGGCTTTCATTCCGCCCAGAGCCCCGTCTGAATAAATGTATAATATAATAGAAGTTCGAGCCCAATTGAGCTTTATGGGTGAGATGTAAACCTCATAAGATTGATTCGGTCTACGAGTCGGTAACACGGTTACTTCTATTGGTGAGATGCAAGCCAATAGGGTGTAGCGGTGATACTAGGAGCCACGACTCGTGTGTTTATCTGTTTACGTGAAAAATGATTTAAAATCAAATGGCTGCCAATGTCTCGTCTTCTAAACTTTACCGTTTTCATCACCTCACATGTTGGTTAATTGAATTAAAGGAAACTATTTGTTAAGTGATACTCCCTCCGATTAATTGGAATCGCAACATTTACTGTTCACACAAAAAAATAAGGAAAGTGAATTGGTGGACCACAATAGTGATGTCATGTAAGATTAAGTAATATAATAATATTAGATTGAATATTTTGGGATATAGTAATGAAAAGTGAAGGGTAGGTTAGTCATTTCATAAGAAAAATATGGTGCAAAATGGAAATGTTGCAAAGCTGATGAATTTGGCAAAAACAGAATACGTTGCGAATCCAATGAATCGGGGAGAGTATCATTTAATATTTTTATAAGCATATTATTGGTTATTCACATGATTGTCTTATGTGTATGGGGTGATGTTAGATGAACGGTTTGGTTGCTGTTCCGCTCAGCGGCCTCTGTTTTTTATTTTTTATTTTTGCAGGTCTAAGATGTTGGGGAATCGAGCGAGAGATTTTAATAATATATTTAGCTTAATAATACTATCTTTATTCTGTAAGTCAATCAAAACTATGTAATTAATAGTTGTTTGATGTAAGGATCCGTAACGATCCGGATTTCTTTACACTATAATATAATTTTAATTAAATGACTTAGAAAATTTTTCGCATTATCTATTAATTTAAGTCATCGAAAATCCGGGTTGTTACACTATTCTCAGGCGGAGGGGTTAATCACAATCGCTCCGAGAATCTTACCCTACACATTTGTCTTAGGGGAGTCTAACCTAAGCCAACCAAGATCGTTGCCTTGTCAAGGTCAGTCGCTAGGAGAGTCAAACTAGAGTTGTCTTTCCTCCCGCGTTATTTCCTATGCCTTGGCATGTTCGGGTCCCGAAGAAACGTTTCTGATTACGTGGGTATTCTTGCAGAGCATGGCACCCACAACCGGAAATAGGGACATGGAAAACACCATTAAGGAAATGAAGGTTTTGCTGGAGACAATGGTTAGTAAGCAGACCATGGTTGAGACCCAACTAAGGGCCATAAGAGCCGACCAAGAGGCCATGATTGCTCGCTTATTTGTCGTTGAACAGAGAGACCTCAATTCTGGTTTGGTGAATACTGAGCCATTTGCTGAACTGATCAACACGGTGCGTAAGCTCAAAGAACAACCCCATGCTCTCCAAGGGAACAACATTCATGTTGAAAACTCTCGAATCTATACACCCATCGGTGAAAAGCTACCAACTGATCCAAACTTAGAAGGGTTACCCATATTCGAAGGGACGGAGGATCCATTACTACACCTCCTGTAATCCCCTAGAAAATCTAACGCGATATATACAGTGATGGAAACACTGTAGAGTCGGGATTAAAACACACTGTAACTATGTCTTAACAAATTAAAAACGTAAGTCAAATCATAGGCGATAAATAAAAATGGCCAAAAATTTGAAATAATCCATAATACATCGAAACACCCAGCGGATCCACAACTTATTAAAAACAAGCAGGATCCACAATTGCTCGTTAGCCCGCACCTAGTGAAACACTGTAGACACCCGCATTTTGACTGCCAGGTGTCTATAGCAGTTTCCAAAAAAACACCCGATGATGATCGGACGCAAACGTGCTTTAACGCGCTCGGATATGGGCTCGGAATCAGTAATGTCTGGCATGGGCTTTTAGCGGAGTACAAATCTCACAAAACCGACCTCATATTCAGGCCCAGTGGGCCGTTTCCAATAAAATGAGACTAATTTGGGTCCAAAATCAACATCGGAAATAAAACCGTCTTTTAGCGACCGGGTCAAAACCCGGTCAAAGACGAATCCGCCACAAAAAACAGCCAAGTTCGCTTCTAGAAACTTGTCCAACAAACAAATCTCAATTCAAAATAGTCAACAAATCCTTCCCTATTTAGGCTCGCCACCCTTATCCACTCAATCGAGTGGATTGACCTACTCGGTCGAGTGGAGCCTCAAAATCCGGAACAAAATCCATTTTCAAAGGCACTCGATCGAGTGCACTAGGGCCACTCGATCGAGTGACCCTAAGTCGTGGGGTTTCTCCTATAAATACCCCATCAACCCTCAACATTTCACAACTTTTCTTCATCAACTTTTACATCAACTTTTTCCAACCTTTTTCACCCATCACATTTACAAGTTTTACACAACTTATCACATTCATCATACATTCAACCTTAGCAATTCATCTTCTCTACACATACAAATACATAAACCAATCCCGAGATCAAAACTCGTAAAAGACCGAGAGCAAAACTCGTTAAAATCCACTTCTACAAACCATACACACCATCAACTCCTCCTACGTATCTCGACGCTCCCGCGCCCTTGCCGCCATTTGACGAGCCCTATTCCGAGAAGCAAAAGCACGTAGGTTGTGGGTGTAACATTCAATCCCATCACCTCTTTCTCCTTTCTCTTTTCTTTTCGATTATATATATATATATATATATATATATATATAGAGAGAGAGAGAGAGAGAGAGAGAGAGAGAGAGAGAGAGAGAGAGAGAGGGGAGGGCTTCGGTGAGGCAGGGCAACTCCTTACACCCATAGAGGCAGCATCTGGACCATTAGATTAAGATCTGATCTAACGATCCAGATTAAAAGATTAAAAACACGCGCTGCTCCTCTCCACCTTCTAAAACCCTATCATTTGAACAATACTACTTTCTCTCTCTACTCTGAAATTCTAAAAAACACGCGCTTCTCCTCTGCACTTCAATGGCTAATAACTCTGCATCTTCAATGGCGACTGATTCTTCATCAAAGCGTCGAAAATTAGATACAAAATGAAAAACTTTCAATTTCACCTTCAATTACTTCAGATTTAGGTCAGAAAATTTCTATTTATTTTAAAATTCAATTTCAGATTTTAAGTCTGATTCTTAATTTATTTATGCCGTGATTCGTTTTTTGAATGCAGTAAATAGTCAAGAAACAACTGCAACATGTTCAATGATGGGCGATTCTAATATATTAGGTAAAATATTTCATTAATTCATTTATTTTTCAATTTTAGTTTATATTATTTCATCAATTTAATTGGTCAAGTTTTCATAGAGACGTATCTTATATTGTTTGGTTCATATTTAAAGCAGTTGCTGCTTTGATGTACACAAGTTAATATCTGTTGTACATGTTGATAATGTTCATAATTAAAGCAGTTGCTGTTTTGGTGTAGATAACTGAGTATCTGTTGTACATGTTTAGAATTGTTCATAATTAAAGCAGTTGCTGCTTTGGTGTAGATAACTGAGTATCTGTTGTACATGTTGATAATGTTCATAATTAAAGCAGTTGCTGCTTTGGTGTAGATAACTGAGTATTTGTTGTACATGTTGATAATGTTCATAATTAAAGCAGTTGCTGCTTTGGTGTAGATAACTGAGTATCTGTTGTACATGTTTAGAATTGTTCATAATTAAAGCAGTTGCTGCTTTGGTGTAGATAACTGAGTATCTGTTGTACATGTTTAGAATTGTTCATAATTAAAACAGTTGCTGCTTTGGTGTAGATAACTGAGTATCTGTTGTACATGTTTAGAATTGTTCATAATTAAAGCAGTTGCTGCTTTGGTGTAGATAACTGAGTATCTGTTGTACATGTTGATAATGTTCATAGTTAAAGCAGTTGTTGCTTTGGTGTATATAACTGAGTATCTGTTGTACATGTTTAAAATTGTTCATAGTTAAAGCAGTTGCTGCTTTGATGTACATAACTTAATATTTGTTGTACATGTTGAGAATTGTTCATAGTTAAAGCAGTTGCTGCTTTGATGTATATAACCTAATATCTGTTGTACATGTTTGGAATTGTTCATAATTTTGATGTAGAATTTAATATTATGTGTTAAATTTACATAGATACTCCCGAACCTAAGCAAGATTTGAAGATGCCAAGTTGTTCGAGAGACTTGAAACCTTATGTGGGTCAAATTTTTAAGGATTTGGAAGAAGCATTTCAATTTTATTCCAAGTACGCAACTGCTGGTGGCTTCATTCCTAGGAAGAGTACTGGACGCACTAGTCGTGGTATTGTTAAAAAAAAGTACATTGTCTGTAATAAAGAAGGTGATTATGAACATAAGGGACAACAGCAAAGAAGGGAGATAACAAGAATTCTTTGTATGGCAAGAATCATCTTGGACAGAACATCTGATGGGAAATATAAAATCACAGAATTTATTGAAGGACATAACCATCCTTTGAACACACCTTCCACGATGATGCACCTTAAAAAGGCAAGGAAACTCACCATTTTGCACAAAAAGATGATCATTGACAACTCCATGGTGAACCAAGGTGCCGTTAAAACATTCAGAATGTTCAAGCAGTTCGTAAAGGGTTATAAGTATGTAGGTGCATCGAAGGTTGATTTTAAAATTTTTGGTAGAGATATAAAGAAGTTCATCAAGGACTCTGATGGACAGATGTTCATTTTAGATTCTTATGAAAAAGAAAGCCCTCTGTGACTCTTTTTATTTCGACTTTGATGTTGATGATGAACAAAGGATCACTCGTTTATTTTGGGCTGACCCTATAATGATAAAGAACTACATGTTATTTGGTGATATGGTGTCTTTCGACACTACGTATAAAATGAATAAGTACAACATGATCTTTGCTCCCTTCACGGGTATAGATCATCACAAGAAATGTGTCACATTTGCTGCTGGCCTTGTTGAGAGAGAGAATGGTGAGAGCATTTCTTATTGCTATCTTTGTCATTTTTTTTGTTTTGAAGATAATACGTGATGCACATAAGCAATTTTATAATACTCTCTCCTCAATGCACATGCAGGTAACGGCTTTGCTTGGCTGTTTGAAAACTTTATAAAGGCAATGGGAGGTACTTTTCCTTCATTCATTATCACTGATCAGGATTTGGGAATTAAAGCTGGGGTGAAGGAGGTTTTTGGAAGCCACACATTTCACAGGTTGTGCATGTGGCACATCATGAAGAAAGTAACAGATAAAGTGGGTTCAAAAATATGCACTGAAACAGATTTTCTCAAGGATCTAAATGCTGCTGTTTGGGGTGAGGATGTAAACCCAACTCAGTTTGAACAGATGTGGCAGGATCTTATTACTAAGTACAATCTTGAGGAAAATGAGTGGCTTCAGGATATATTTGATATGCGAGAGAAGTGGATACCAGCTTACCACCGTGACCTGTTTCTTTCAGGGTTGATGAGGACAACTTCAAGGTCTGAGTCTGAGAATAACTTCTTCAACAACTTCACGAATCCTCATCTGACACTTGTTGAGTTTTACATGAGGTTTGACAGTGCCATTGATGCCCAAAGATGGGAGCAGTCCAAGCTGATTGCTGAATCTAAGAGCACTTCTGCTGCTTTGATCAGTCTATTTTCTCTTGAAAAACATGCTTCTGAAATCTACACACGAACTGTCTTCTATGACTTGCAGGAAGAGTTAAAGGCATCCATGTACAATTGTGGTTTTGATGAGATTATAAAGGAGGATGGTGTTGAACATATATCTATACAGGATAACATCAAAAATAGGGTATATGTAGTTGACTATACACCTGCAGAAGAGAAAATTGTTTGTGCCTGCAAGATGTTTGAGCAGCGTGGATTGTTGTGTCATCATGCTCTTTGGGTTTTGAAAGAAAGAGGTGCCAAAAGGATACCTAATTCATATCTACTTCCTCGTTGGAACAAGTTTGCAACATCCAAGGAAATGTTTGATGCAAATGGCACACTTCTTTCTGATTATCGGTCATCAGATGGAATAAAAACAAAGATTGCAGAATTATGGACTGAAATTTTTGATTGTGTGACTGTGGTTGAGAACAAGGAAGAGAAGGTGGATGAACTCTTAGAAGTAGTGAGAGCATTCAAAGAGAAGGTTGTGGAAGAAGGAACAAACCGGCGAAATGACAAGAGGTCTGAGATTGAGTTTTTGATGGGTGCCACTATTCCCACTGACATTAAGATCTTGCCTCCAAAACAGTGTAAAACTAAAGGTTCTGGAAGGCGACTTATTTCGTCTAAAGAAAAAGCCATGAAAGAACATAAGAAGCCTCCTCGGAAGTGCAATGCTTGTGGAGAGATGGGATACCATGATTCAAGAAATTGTCCTGGCAAAGTTTAATAATAATGCATTCTCTTAATTTTACTCAATTTTAATATATTCTAAATATAATAAATTGAAAATTGAAAATGATTTATTATATGAACATCTGTTATGACGTACATCTGTTTATACAACAATTCTGTTTGTACCATGGTTTAAATTTATGTTCAGCAATTCTACTTATACAACAGATATAGATGGTTTAAACAGTGTCTGAATTGATGTACATAAGTTGATATCTATTGCACATGTTTACAATTAGTACATTGTCAAAGCACCGTCTGTTTTGATGTACATAACTTGATATCTGTTGCACATGTTCAAAATCTGTAAGTAGTTAAAGGACCGTCTGTTTTGATGTACATAACTTGATATCTGTTGTACATGTTGATATTCTTACATAGTAAAAATAGTGTCTATTTTGATGTACATAAGTTGATATCTGTTGCACATGTTTACAATTTATGCATAGTTATAACAGTATATGTTTTGATGTACATAACTTGGTATCTACTGCACATGTTCAAAATCTGTAAATAGTAAAAGCACCGTCTGTTTTGATGTACATAACCTGATATCTGTTGTATATGTTGATATTTTTAGATAGTAAAAATAGTGTCTAATTTTACGTAACTTTGTTATTATGGGAAATGATGCTTTTAACGCGTGGAGCATTTAATGACATACCTTCCCCAAAAACTACCTTCCCCAGTACAAATTAATTACAGTATAACGCGTGGAGCATTTCAAATTAATGACAGTTTTCACATTCACAGTATAAAAACACATCCACACACACGCAAACACATCCATAATCCTTCCGTTCCCTACTACAACCCTACAACTATCAAAATATTATCATCTAATTTATAAATATAATATTCTACAATATTTTATAATTCAAATATTATCATCCGCAACTACTATAAAAATATTATCATAAGCATTAAAAGTACTACTTTATTATTAAATTTAATTAATAATGAGAATTGAAGATGTTCATGGAGTTATTTCATCACGAACTATTCCAAAAAAAATGTTTAGTTGATTTGTCTTTAGTACCTCAGATGAATTGGTGCAAGTTCAAGTCCTGTGTTGATCTGTTATCAACACAGGGTTATATGATACCGTTATAGTCCCTTGAATGGTACAAAGCCGTGAGGGTATAACGTGTCGAAACTAGAGACGACATTCTTCGGTTTCATCAAGGGTACAACTTCAAGATGTGTTGGAGAATTGGGTTTCACATCTTACAACACCCTTAAACTGATCCCTAAATGTCTTAACCAATTGACAATACTCATCAAATTTATCATCATATTCAGCGAGAAACACGTCAATTTGTCCCATAGTGATTTACTGACGTTGTTCTCGCTGAATATGATGATAAATCTGATAAATCTATCGTCATTTGGTTAAGACATTTAGGGATTAGTTTAAAGGTTGTAAGATGTCAAACTCTATTCTCCACACACATCTTAATTAACCAGAAGCAGGGTGGAGATTTATCCAAGAGGAACTTCATCGTTTACATATGCTCTGTTTTTATACATGGGAGTGTTAGTTCAATTCCTAGCTTAAAGATACTGATATGTGGCAGGGAAATGCAACTGAGCAAATAAATAAGTACTTTGATGCTTAGTTTAGTTGTACTTGTAATCTTTCGTTTTCTTTTAGGTGCTGAAAAGTGTTATGTGCAAGTAATATAGAAATATGTACACTGAACCACTTTAATATGTACCTTTTGTTTTTTATTTAAAAATATGACAATACATAGGGAGTAATTATATAGTGTATACTCTATATAATTTATGATTTGACAATATATACAGAGTAATTGATGTACATAGGTTGATATCTTTTGGATATGTTCACAATTTGTACATTGTCAAATCACCGTCTTTTTTGATGTACATAAGTTTATATCCGTTGCACATATTCGCAATTAGTACATTGTCAAAGCACCGTCTTTTTAGATGTACATAACTTGATATCTGTTGTACTTGTTGATATTTTTAAAGTAGTGTCTGTTTTGATGTACATAAGTTAACATATGTTGTACATATCGATAATTTTACATAATTAAAGCACCGTCTGTTTTGATGTACATAACTTGATATCTGTTGCACATGTTCAAAATCTGTAAATAGTTAAAGCACCGTCTGTTTTGATGTACATAACTTGATATCTGTTGTACATGTTGATATTTGTACATAGTAAAAATAGTGTATGTTTTGTTGTACGTAAGTAGGTATCAGTTGTACATATTGATATTCTTACATAGTAAAAATAGTGTCTGTTTTGATGTACATAAGTTGATATCTGTTGCACATGTTTACAATTTATGCATAGTTATAACAGTATATGTTTTGATATACATAACTTGGTATCTGTTGTACATGTTGATATCTTTACATATTTAAAGTAGTTTCTATTTTGATGTACATAAGTAGATATCTGTTGTACATATTGATATTTTTACATACTTAAAACAGTGTCTGAATTGATGTACATAAGTTGATATCTGTTGCACATGTTCTCAATTTATGCATTGTCAAAGCACCGTATGTTTTGATGTATATAACTTGATATCTGTTTCACATGTTCAAAATCTGTAAAGAGTTAAAGCACCGTCTGTTTTGATGTACATAACTTGATATCTGTTGTACATGTTGATATTTTTACATATTTAAAGTAGTGTCTATTTTGATGTACATAAGTAGATATCTGTTGCACATGTTCACAATTTATGCATAGTTATAACAGTATATGTTTTGATGTACGTAACATTAGATGCTTTTGATACGGAGTACTCGTACAATTTCGGGAAATGACTTTTTCATTTATACCTTCTCCATGTATAACTTCTTTTTCTCATTTACAGTATAAGTTAATTTGTACTGAACATAAGGAATGCATATAAGTTGATAAACGGGTGTACATAAGTTACTTTCTGAATAAACGGGAGTTTCTACCACAACCATAAGTAGACATTCCTAAAACAGTACTTATGAATGAAAATCCCAAAACATACAAATGGTTGGCTAATTAATCACTCCATAGAATAAGTCATTCAATCATGAAAATTTCTTCTTGGCTATAGAGAATTTTACTTAATCTACATCCTTTTAAATAATCTCTTAAAGAAAAATGTGATCTGTAATCTTCCTCTTCCGTAGATTCAATAATCTTCAAATGTTCATTTTCTTCAGATCCAAGTTGAAAGCTGTGCAATAATTTTCTAGCATGCATATTGTTCGTCAAATAACATCTACATCTCTTGGAAACTTCAATTCCATCTCTACGAACAGTAGTCATTCCTTTAATATGAGTTGTTCCCAATCTTCTATTATAATCTATATTTCATTTTGGTGCATCGGACCGTAATAGAAACATTTGGGACCACCTCTTGCAAACCATAGCCATGTTAGCTTTGTCATAATCAGAGGGAAGCCTTTGAAAGACTTTTTCCATGAAATCTTCATTGCACATTACTTCAATTGTTGATGAAAATCGACTTCCATGTATTTCAGCTTCATGATGATGATTATAAATGAAAGATAGATGATTAATTTTCTGTTCCTTGCTCTTATTAATGCTTGTTACTCTATCTTCAATTTCATTATTCTTCGCCCATCCCTTACACAATATTTTCATGGTTTTATTAATGAGATGAAGAGAAAAAGGTGAAATGGAAAGATGTATAAACAAGTACTGTAAAGTTGATACAATATTTCAACTTCAGAAGTCTTTGAATTTACTGAATAGTCTTCGTATTAATTGCCTACCCCAGCTTGGTTCTTTACGCGTGGATATACATTACTTTACCAACCCCATCTCATACCTACCCCAGTTATACCTTCCCCACCTAGACTTTATTATGTCTTTAGATGGAATATGAATATATACATTATGTAGTGTAATATATGCATTAATTAGTGGAATATACTGTATGTCTTTTGATGTAAAGTGTGATGTAAATTGGAATATAAATTTAAATTTTAAAATACATAGTTAAAATAGTGTTTGTTTTGGTGTACATAAGTAGATATCTGTTGTAAATATTGATATTTTTACATAGTAAAAATAGTGTCTATTTTGATGTACATAAGTTGATATCTGTTGCACATGTTCGCAATTTATGCATAGTTATAACAGTGTATGTTTTGATGTACATAACATAATATCTGTTGCACATATGTTCAAAGTTATAACAGTGTATAAACCAATGTACACTGTTATCTAGGAATTGGGGTCCGGGTAAGATACAATGTACAGTGAAGCATTTAATGACATATCTTCCCCAAAAAATTACCTTCCCCAGTACAAATTAATGACAGTTTTTACATTGACGATATAAAAACATACAATTGTACTTGGACACGTTTGTCATTTTGGGAAAGGATGCTCTTGACCATAAGCATTTATATTCTCTCATATATACCTACACCAGTTATACCTTCCCCATGTATACCTTCTTTTTTTTTCTAATTAATGACTTTTTGCCTCTTACAGTATAAATTGACGAAAGCACACCCACACCCACACCCACACCCACACCCACAATACATTCCTCTTTGCATTATTTAATTAGAAATAATTATAATTATCCATCAAATACCATGCAAATAAATTCTTTAGCTGATTTGTCTTTAGTACCTTAGATGAATTAGTGCAAGTTAATGAACATATAATTTGCACCAATTCATCTGAGGTACTAAGGAAAAATTTGCTAAAGATTTTATTTGAAATGGAGTTGGGGTATTAAATACTCACAAAGGGAGTTTAGTCTTCTATGTTTTGTTGGTTTACTGTACATAATAGGTATAGCACTGTCAAAGTATAGAGTAAGAGTATTATTTTAACCATAAAAAACTATTTTGCCTTAATGCCTTCATTGAGGCTGTTGATATGTGGAAGATGAACACAGCAGAGAAGGAGAAGTTTTTTGATGGACCTATAATGGTCTTTGTGTTCATATATTTGCAAAGAATGCGGTACAGAAACAGCACACCAGTCCGTGCTTTCCCAACAATGCTGTTCTGGACACAACAGTCCATTTCAAAGAGAATAATGGAAGAAGCAAAAAAATCGGGTACGTTTGGTAATGGTCTGGTTATCCCATTAGAGTCCCTTGATTGGTACAAGGGGGAGGAAGTAAAGGAAAGTATGAACAAAGAGGGACAGGAAGAAGGAGATTGGTTACAAAGTTTAATGCTGAAATCTGTTGAATTCACAAAAAATTTCAAGGGGTTCAAAGATGCTATAAATGTTGCAAAGTTTGCCTCCCCTCAATGCAAACCAATAACAAAATTGGAAATGTTGACCAATGATTTTGTTGAAAAACTTGTGACAATAACAGAACATGAAGAATTTGGTAAGAATTTTTCTTCAATTGGTTTTATCCCCATTCATTTGTTATAATATGTTGAATATAGTACTAATGTTTCATCTTTTGCTTCAAAATAGGTGAGGAGGAACAAAATGAGAAGAATCCAGAAATACTGCATATGATACATAAGATGGCAAAAGATCTTACTTCTGTGAAAAAGACTGATCTTGAAAAGGACAAGATAGATGAAATGAATACTGTACTACTTCTGGAAAATATTGATACTGCAGAAGACATCAATATTCATGATGATCCTATTTCTAGTCCTGTCAAGAATGACAGTGAAGATGTGTTGAATGTTGATGCTGCAGAAGACATGTGTACAAATGCTCCTATTTCTAGTCCTGTAAAAAATGACAGTGAAATTATTTCCGAGGAAAATGAAGATGTGTTCGATGCGGACACTGTGGAAAATATTAATGCTGCAGAAGACATCTGTACAGATGCTCGTATTTCTACTCCTGTCAAGAATGACAGTGAAATTATTTCCGAAGAAAATGAAGATGTGTTCGATGTGGACACTATGGAAAATGTTAATGCTGCAGAAGACATCTGTACAGATGCTCGTATTTCTACTCCTGTCAAGAATGACAGTGAAATTATTTCCGAGGAAAATGAAGATGTGTTCGATGCGGACAATGTGGGAAATGTTGATGCTGCAGAAGACATCTGTACAGATGTTCGTATTTCTACTCTTGTTAATAATGACAGTGAAATTATTTCTGTAGAACACAAAGATTTTTTGAATGCACATACTGTGGAAAGTGTTGATGTGGATTTGGAAACTTCTGTTGTAAATGTGCATTTGTAATCTCTTACAAATCAAAACAAGGAAATTGATACACTTAAAAAAAAAGAAATTGAAGCACAGCAAAAGGGAAAACAAGGAGATGTAGCAGTCTTCAAATCTTCTTTTATTAATAGGAACATCAGCTGTTTGACCTCTCTCAAAGCTCAGCAGAAATATGTGTCAGACTATGTATTTGCACCAGGAAAGTCTTTGCAGTAAGTCTCATTAATCTTTTAAACAAGTTTCATATCTGTTCCTGTTTTGATGTACATAAGTTGATATCTATTGCACATGTTCACAATTTGTACATTGTCAAAGCACCATCTGTTTTGATGTACATAACTTGATATCAATTTGTGCATGGTTATAGCAGTGCCTATTTTGATGTACATAAATTAATATATTTTGTACATAAGATTCATACCAGGTATAGCAAAACTAGTACACTAAATAATTTAATTTTTCAGGGATATTCTGTTTAAGTTTGGAAACATTGAACTTTCAAGAGGGGACCTGTCGATGATGGCAACCTGTGATACCCGAATCAATGAGTTAATTTTAAATTTCTGGTGCCTATTGATGAGTGATTTGGAAAAACTATCACCGACATCATCTATCAAATGTGTGTATATGTCTCCTTTTCAAGAATATCAGGTAATGTTATGTATTCCATTCACATATGATAAAAACTGTTTTCACTCATGATTCTCTTCTAAACAATCACTACAATGTTTCAGGTTCCCGCAAGTGAAATGGATGTTAATGATGTGCAACTGGTAATCAAAAAGATATTCTTTATAACTCTTATTTATTTATTTATTTATTTAATCATTCATTCATTGTGAGAACTAATAATGTGATTTTCTTCAAGGCACTTTTCTGCTTTAGATAGTCAGCAGGTTATGTTGTTTACTGTGCAAACTCAGTCTCGAAGAAATTTGAGATGATTCATTTTGGGTTTCTTGAAGGAATTAACAGCAAAGAGATTGGTCTTGGAGCTAAAGAGATTTATGTGAGCATACTCTAGGCATTAACATTACACATTCTATGTTTGTGTTTTTTCGTTCATTAAAATTTTAGGCATTTATATATAAGTCTGTGCTCTTTTGTACATTAAAATTTATGTTATCTGGCCTGAATAATTGGCTTATATTTTCAGAGTGGTTATTTGAAGGAACATTTCGAACATAAAATCGAATGGGTGAATGAGTTTGATACCTATGAGTTGATCGAATATATTCCAGATTTCTCTAAAGATTTGGAAAGTAACAATGACATTCTTTCAATGAGAATCATTAAAACATACAAAGGCAATAAAGACAATTATGCCGAAGAGTTCAAACCAGTAAGTTAAAAATCACAACACATTCATCACTGATACTAATCTATATGTTATTATTTTCCAATATACTAATGTTATCATGTGTAATGATTATGTATATGTGCAGTCCACCATTTCATACAATGATTACGTAAAGATGATGACAGTGTCGTATTGCCACAGAATACTAACTTCAGACAGGAATAAGTTGAAGAATACTGTGTTGAAGGAGGCAAAAAAAATGTTGTATGTATCTGATAGCTTGCTGTTGATAAGTCATAATTTGACATACATAAATTATTATATATTGTTTCGATTACAAAGTCATATTCTGTTCTATGACTTTTATCAGCTTGGAAGTGGAAAATTTAACAACAAAAAAATACAGCGATTCTCATATAGTTGAAAATTTCTTGAAAAAAATAACAAAAAAGAATTTTGCTGGAAAGGGATTAGAGGACAAGCAGAAAGAATACGATGCCATGCTACGATCGTATAATAGGTAATACATTCTACCCTTTCCATTGTTTTTGAAATCATTCATTATAATTAATTAATTTTAAGGTTATTACTCCCACGTTGTGTGTTATTTTACAGCGAAATCATTATACAAACTGAATGGATGTGTTTAAGCCGCATAGATATGCAAGCATTGTTATTTGCATTGATATGGTAAGAAAATGTCTAACAAGTTTTAATCTTATAAATTCAAATGCTTCTAAATAAATCTAACAAGTTCCATTTTAATAGGCGATAGATTTGTATGGAATTTATATTACATTAGGACGGAAGGATGTCGTATTCTTTCCAACAAAGGCAGGGGTAAGTATATCAAATTGGTGTACTTATTTTCGGTATTTAAGATTACAATTGTTTATTTGATGCTTATCTTTTGTTTCAGCAATTAGACCCAAAGAGCACTACTACTCTTGATACTCCGTACTGTACTGTATCATACATGCCTCATGATACGAAATCTATGAGAAAGGTACACCCAATGATTAAAGTATTAAAAGTTGACGATAATTAACTATAAAAAAAACTATGTTTATGACTGTGAAATGTGTAAATTTTCAGATCTTTGTTCCAATTCACACCGAACACCCGAATCATTGGATTTTACTTGTCTGTGATCTAGAAGATAAAAGGAATTACGTCCTTGATTCATGCAAGACGAAGTTTTACAGAAAAAGGAACAAGCATGTTGAAAAAGTAGTGTATAATGTTTCAAACATTTTACAAAACTACCCTGGCTATGAAGAAATTTCCAAGCAAATGGGAAAATTTCAAGTGGAAGCGTTTAAAAATGCAGCGAAGCAAAACAATGAAGTTGATTGTGGTGTCTTTGTTATGAAATGGATAAAGGCATTGAATGACAAGAAGAAATGGACAAGTGAATCATACTTTAGAAATAACAAAGAATTTAGGCGTGAAACATGCTTGGATCTTTTGAAGTGGGAAAAGAACTATGTGACAAATTTCAGTGTTAAGGAAAAATATGAGATCTTATTTTAATTGTATGTAGAATTAGTTATATTATTGTAATAGACGATCTATTAATACGAAAATGGCAATCAATGGATTATTTGTTTATCATTGGATATGTTATGTACGCATCAAAATACAAATATGTACAAGGAACATCTCTAAGATAACCTTGGACGAAATATGTCTTGTAGATAGTAAACTTCACACAAGAAGCATACAAAACGTTGTTTTGTGGAAGGAGTGTTTACCGGTAAAGTTGATCTTTGCCTTATTTTGTGCATCGTAAATCTAGTTTGAAGATCAAGGCAGCCAATTATGTTGAACTGATCCCTATGTATGCTAAAGTTTATGTTATGTACAGTTAAACTACTTGTGTTATGTTGAACTGACAAAATACATTTAAAGTATTATGTATGGTTAAAATAGTCATGTCTTATGTTTTTGTATAATGTTAAAATAAGCTTGATATTTGACTTATGTTCTCTAAATTCTATATAATGTACACTAAAAGTATTAATCTCTTACTGTATGTTTTCCAGTACACTTATGTACAAAATATAATATCTTATATACTTAGAATTTGTCTTATTTTCAATGAACATAACAGCATTATAAATCGAACATAGTACTCCGTATCTTAACAGGAGCCCGTTTATTATTTAATTAAAACCCAAAAAAGAATACTCAAAATTGGTATCTGACCTACTTCATAGCCACAAAAGAAAAAGAAAAAAAAGAAAGCGATCTCTTAAGATCTTCCCCGAATTATCTTCAACAATTCAACGATTTCTGTAAGTTTATTCTAGATTATCTTTTCCGATTACCTTCGACATTGCGGTATATTGTTGTTTTTTGAAATGATTTTTTGAAGATTGGTATAAAATAATAGGCAGTATGCAATTACTTACGATTGTGTATAAAACGATTTCTTCTGACAGATTATTCAACTTGTGCAAATTAGGTTAACAAAAAAGATGAAAACAAATCGGGAGAAAACCGGAACAAAGAGGGAAGCTGCTCATAAGATCGAAGGTATATAAACTTATACAGTACTCCGTATTGAACCCCATACTCTCAATGTAAATGATGCATATTGATTTTTCGTTAATTATGTATAGTTGCATGTAAAAAGAGACGGGTAGAAGTAAACGATGATTCTAAGGATGATTCTAAGGATGCTCCTGATGATTCTAAGGATGATTCTAAGGATAATTCTGATGATTCTAAGGATTGTAGTTTTCAAACACCAAAATCACAATTACACTTACTCTCAGATGCGATTGTAGGTATGTACATTTGTTGTTTTAATTATCTGTTCTTAGAACTTGAACTTGTTACATATGCCCTCTATACATATCATTTAAATCTATTTTGCTCACTCAAATTTACAGCTGTCATTAATAAGCCTACAAAACCTACAAAAAATAGAAGGAAGAGGGTTCTACATGCAGTGAATGAACTCCCATCATTGACCACAAGGATGTCCCTTGAAAGTTTGTTTAAATTTGTAAGAAATCTGTCAGACAAGCAAATTGAAGATATTAAGGAATTGGGGTTCGGGGATATAATTTCTCTAAATGTAAGAGAAGTCCCAGCCAAACTTGGTCATTAGCTTGTTTCCAATTTTGAACCTGATTCATCATCATATAAAGGTCAGACACTTCAGGTTACGAATTTGGATGTACACATAGCAACCGGGCTTCCTATGGGATCAAATGATATTATATTAGCATCCTATGATGACAAGGATGTTAAATATAATCAATTAGTTGATGAGTTCAAGGAACAGTTTAAAGGTTCCAAGATAACAAACAATGTGTTACAATACGTGCTAACAACACAGACGGATGGGGGGGATCAATTCAAGAGGAACTTCATTGTTTATCTTTGCTCTATTTTTATAGCGGGTAGCTGTTCTACAACCCCAAGCTTAAAGATATTGATGTCTTTAGTCGACTTATCATTGGTACGCACCTTTAATTGGTGTAAATTTTGCCTTGATGCTTTCATTGAGGCCGTTGATATGTGAAATATGAACATAGCAGAGAGAAACAAATGCTTTGATGGACCTATAATGGTCTTTGTGTTCATATATCTACAAAGAATGTGCTACAGAAACAGCACACCTGTTCGTTGTTTCCCGACAATGTTGTTCTGGACACAAGAGTCCATTTCAAAGAGAATAATGGACGAAGCGAAGAAATCGGGTACATTCGGTAACGGCATTGTCTTGCAATTACAACCGGTTGATTGGTACAAGGTGGATAACTCTAAAACCTGTACTGCAAATGTTTCTTCCGTAATGGAAAAAGAGAAGCTAGTGAAAGTGGCGGAGGAAATAAAAGATGAGAATGATGAGCCAAAGGAAGCAATACACTGGGTGCAGAATTTAATCAACAAATCTTCTCAGTTCTCAAAGTCTTTCAGGGGGCTGAAAGATGCGATAAAAGTTGCAAAAGTTGCCTCCCCCCAATGCAAACCACTACTAGACTTTGAAAATTTGGCAAATGAATTTATAAACAAACTTTCAGAAACGAGAAGAGAACAGCCATCAAAAGAGAATGGTAATATTTTTTTTTATAATCAATTTTCTATCTATTTATAAATGTTTATAGAACTGTCTGTTTTGACGTACATAAGTTGATATCTGTTGCATAAGTTACTATGTGTTGCACATTTTGGAATTTGTACATGGTTAAAACAGTGTCTGTTCTTATGTATATAAGTTACTATTTGTTGCACATATTGAAATTTGTACATGGTTAAAACAGTGTCTGTTTTAATGTAGATAAGTTACTATGTGTTGCACATATTGAAATTTATACATGGTTAAAACAGTGTCTGTTTTGATGTACGTAAGTTACTATATGTTGGACATGTTGAAATTTGTACATGATTATAGAAGTGTCTGTTTTGATGTACATAAGTTACTATGTGTTGTATAATTATAACTTATATACAGTATTTATTTTTCATCTTTTACTGCTTAGAAGCTGGAGATAAATGGAAGGATGTTACTAATATTGCATCACAAGTTGTCAATGATGACAACACAAAAGAAGAACGCAAAATACCTTCTACTTGTCAAAAGGACTTCCCTACCTTCTCAGATGCAGACTTTGGTCTAGAAGAACTGACTCCACACGTATTAGAGATGTTAGATCAGATAGTAGAAGAAGCTATTTCTGCCAAAAAGAATGAGGTACCAAAGATGAAGAAGAAGAAGAAGAAGGAGAGAGACCCAATGATGCCAAGATACAGTTTGTTGAACTCAGATGAGAGCTATCAACTCAGTCAAGATATTAACCTTGACATGTATTCTGACCCTCAAGATACACCTCAAATAAATGAAGATGTGGATAAAGAAAAAACTCCCACCATAAATGAACAAGTGTTCAATTACAAGAGTGTGTCAAATGTGAATATGAAGAATGTGGATGTGGAAGCTACTACTGAACAAATGTTCAATAACAAGCTTGTGGAGTTTGTGGAGAACATGGAATGTACTCCTGCACATGCAGTAGAAAAAGTTAACTTAGAAACTCCTTATGCTGTGAAAAATATCATTCGAAAGAGCCCAGATATTGTTGAAAACTTGGTCACTCCACAAATAGTGGGGAATGCATCTCAGCAAGATGATGAAATGAATGAAAAAGAAATTGAAGCACAATACAAGAGGAAACAAGCAATACCAGCTATTTTCAAATCTCCTTTCATACAAAGGAACATCAGCTTTTTAACCAATCTGAGTGCCGAAGAGAAATATGTGACAGACTATGCATTTGCATTAGATATCTCTCCAAGGTAAACAACTAATTTACATAGCTAAAGCACTGTCTGTTTTGATGTACGTAAGATACTATGTGATGCACATGTGTGAAATTTGCACATTATTAGACCAGTGTCTGTTTTGATGTAGATAAGTTACAACTTATTGTATATAACTCATACAACAGATGTACATAAGTAAAGCACTGAGAAGGTAGGGAAATGTGTTTAAATGCTAATAGTTTGAAAGTCATAGTTAAAATTGTTTCATATGAGTGATTGTTATACCAAAACTAATACACTAATTACTTTTTAATTTTACAGTGAACCTCTCTTTAAGTTTGAAACGATTCAGATTTCAAGGAGGCAGATGTTGATGATATCACAGTCTGGAAGTAATGTTGAGGAACCAATTTTAAATCTTTGGGGATTATTGATGAATGATTTGGAAAAGCTATCATCTCCATCATCCATAAAGCGTGTTTATATGTCTCCATTTAATAAATATGTGGTAATGTTATATATTCCATCAACAATGTCAACAGTGTAAATATATTTTTGGTCATGAATCTCTTCTAAACACTTCTTTAACGTTTCAGATTCCTACAAGTGAAATGCAGTTGGATAATGTGCAATTGGTAAACAAATAGATACTCCTTATAACCTCCATTCATTCATTCATTCATTCATTCTGTAAACTAATAGTGCAATCTTCTTCAAGGTCTTTTTCTGGACAACAGAATTACCATCTATTATTCTTTACTGTTTAAACTCAATGACGACATCATTTGAAATAATTCACTTTGGGTATCCTGAAGAACGTGACAGCCAACTGAACAGTTCTGAAGCTAAAGATAAATATGTGAGCACACTGATGTATTGTTTTTACTTTTTTGTACATTGAAAATTATTTCACCTTTGTTGAATGCTTTGTTATATTTGCAGTGTAATTATTTCTCTGAAAAATTCAAGAATAAGATCAAATGGGCCAATCAAGTGACAGACTATGAAATAGCGGAATTTATTCCAGATTTTAGTCGTCATTTGGAAATTGACAATGGTATTTTGTCAATGAGGGTCATGGAAATGTACAATGGGGATAAAAATTATTTTTCCCAAGTGTTCAAACCGGTAAACTTAATTATTCTACTTATATCATTGATACTATTTTATGTTTGACTATATTTCCATATATAAATGTTATTGATTAATGTATATGTTCAGAACAATGTTACATATGATAAGTATGTAAGGATGATGAAGGTGCGGTATTGTCACAAAATACTAACCTCCCCCAGGAATCAGATGAAACATACTATTCTGAAAGATGCAAGAAAAATGTCAAGGAAACTTCTGTATGTTATAGACTTGCACTATGCTATCATATGACTACCATATATTGCACATAAAGCATAAATCATTAACATTTACTGTTTTATAACTTTTCTCAGTAGGGCAGCGGAACTCCATGTAGAAAAAATATTCAGTGATGAAGAAATTATTCAAAAATTCTTAAAAGAAACAAAAAAGAAGACCTTTGTAGGAAAGGCAAATGAGAAAAAGAAGGACTCATATGAAAACATTTTAATTTCATATAACATGTAATATATTCTATCCTGTTCAATGTTTTTTAATTCTTTCATCATAATTAATTTTAAAATTGTTGATTATTTGAACTATGTTATCTTGCAGGGAAGAGGTTATGGAAACACAATGGATGAATGTAAGCCGAAAGGCGATGCAATCCTTGTTATTACCAAAAGAACAACTATATGATATGGTAAATGTTACACTAATATTATAAATTCAAATGCTGCCAAATCAATCTAACAAGTGTTCTTTTAATAGGCAATCGATATAGCTGAAATATATGCAACATTCAAGAGGAGCGATATACTATTCATTCCTACAAAATCAGGGGTAAAATATGTCAAAATTCCTGTACTTAAGTACTTTTTTGGTACATAATCATACAGTTGTTTACCTATTGTGTATCCATTGTTACAGGAATTAAACCCAGAAGTATTCTCTTCTCTGACAACGCCATACTATACTGTATCATACTTGCCTGAAGATGGTAAATTCTTGAGAAAGATATAACCATCTAATCTGTATACTCCTATACCATTAACACAGTTGAATTTTGTACATGGTTATAGAAGTGTCTGTTTTGATGTACTTAAGTTAATGGAGCTCAACAAAGTAATGGATTTGATTGTGGTATTTTTGTCTTGAAGTGGATAAATGCATTTCACGACAAGGAGAAATGGACAGACAAAAATTATTTTAATGACATCAATGACTTTCGTCGTCAAACATGCATAAATCTTATGAGGTGGGATAAGAACTTTGTTAAGGATTTTACAGTTGACAGAAAATATAAAATTCTATTTTAGCTGTGTGTATGTAAAGAGTCAGTGATGTAAACATTACTCCATGACAAGAATTTATATAAACATCAACGTTTTTATAATAATTATCAGGTGAGTTATGTACAGCTAATATGTACATATGTACATTACATAATGACCTATACACTGTACTTTGTAAATTGTTAAACGTAAAACAAAATTAATCTATAACGTTCTTCTGTAAATAGTCAAAAACATAAAATGTATAGAGTAATCTAAACCTATAAAATGAACCTATAAAAGTAGTCAAAAACCATGTTTATAGAACTGTCTGTTTTGACGTACATAAATTGATATCTGTTGAATAAGTTACTATGTGTTGCACATTTTGGAATTTGTACATGCTTAAAACAGTGTCTGTTTTGATGTAGATAAGGTACTATGTGTTGCACATATTGAAATTTATACATGGTTAAAACAGTGTCTGTTTTGATGTACATAAGTTACTATGGTTAAAACAGTATCTGTTTTGATGCACATATTGATATTTATCAAGAAACTAAACCTTAAGAGTAGGGTACCGCATAAGACGGGACGGAAAAGGGTTTAGGGTTGGATTAGGCGGACCCGCTTCGCGGATCCGCCTAATCCAACCCTAAACCCTTTTCCTTATTCAAGGTCACTAAACCCGCAAGAAACTGTACCCTAAGAGGGTATTGGTGAACCCTGTCGTGGATGTGATTCAAAGATGGGACACTGAACCTTAAGAGTAGGGTACCGCATAAGACGGGACGGAAAAGGGTTTAGGGTTGGATTAGGCGGACCCGCTTCGCGGATCCGCCTAATCCAACCCAAAACCCTTTTCCTTATTCAAGGTCACTAAACCCGCAAGAAACTGTACCCTAAGAGGGTATTGGTGAACCCTGTCGTGGATGTGATTCAAAGATGGGACACTAAACCTTAAGAGTAGGGTACCGCATAAGACGGGACGGAAAAGGGTTTAGGGTTGGATTAGGCGGACCCGCTTCGCGGATCCGCCTAATCCAACCCTAAACCCTTTTCCTTATTCAAGGTCACTAAACCCGCAAGAAACTGTACCCTAAGAGGGTATTGGTGAACCCTGTCGTGGATGTGATTCAAAGATGGGACACTGAACCTTAAGAGTAGGGTACCGCATAAGACAGGACGAAAAAGGGTTTAGGGTTGGATTAGGCGGACCCGCTTCGCGGATCCGCCTAATCCAACCCTAAACCCTTTTCCTTATTCAAGGTCACTAAACCCGCAAGAAACTGTACCCTAAGAGGGTATTGGTGAACCCTGTTGTGGATGTGATTCAAAGATGGGACACTGAACCTTAAGAGTAGGGTACCGCATAAGACGGGACGGAAAAGGGTTTATGGTTGGATTAGGCGGACCCGCTTCGCGGATCCGCCTAATCCAACCCTAAACCCTTTTCCTTATTCAAGGTCACTAAACCCGCAAGCACTAGTAGAATTAATGCCATTGGAACCTATCAAAAGGAACCGGTTGTAAGAACAAAAGGTTCCTTACATGACCAAAAAAATGATTGGCACCTGCTGTAAATGGAACCGGTTCCAAAGACCTTATCAATGGAACCGGTTGTTCACTAAAAGAGGTTCCAAAGGTAGTGTCCAAAATTTTTAACCCATATTAAAATACTTTGGCACCTTTTGTAGGTTCAACCGGTTCCAAAGACCTTACCAATGAAACCGGTTGTTAAATAAAAAGAGGTGCCAAAGGTACATGTTAAATTTTTTGGAACTTATTAAAAAAGTTCTCCATCAATGGAACCTATTTTCTTAACAAATGGTTCCAAAGACTTCTAAACTATAAATCATAAAATACAAAATAGTAAGTTCTATTCTTAGAAATTAAACCCTAATACAAAACAATTTGTTAGGAACACCAAACAATAGAACCCAGCAGCACAAAAAAAAAAAAAAAAAACGAAGACGCAGAACCCAGAACTCAACTCAGGCACGAAGAACCCAGAAACCAAATAACCCAGACACGAAGAACCCTAATCGGACGACGAAGTAGAAGACGAAGACGCAGAACTCAATCGGAGTAGAACACGAAGTAGAACACGAAGAACGCAGACGAACTGAAGAACGACGAACCCTAATCGGGCGAAACGAAGAAGACGACGAAGAGAACGACGCACAAATTAGGAGAAGAAGACGAAGAAGAAGACGCGAAGAAGAGTCACGAACGCACGACGAACCTTAAACACGAGGTACCATAAACTTATTTTTTCTAATTCGCAATCACTTTTGAATTCTGCTTGTTCTGTTTACTCTACTATGGAATTCTCAATGATTATCCGCCATCAATTTTCTCTGCATTTTTTCGTTAATTTTCTCTATTTTTCTGCTTGTTTTGCTATTATTGTGCTTCGATTGATCATTTTTGTACTGTTGAAATCGATTGAGTTAGTGGGTTTAGCTTGAAAATGATACGAAATCGTTGGTGGCCGGCACGAGTTTGGTTCTGTTGCCTTTGTCGGTTTCTCGTCTTTGTGTCTTTGCTATGTTATTCTGGTGTGGTTGGGGTTGGTTGCTAATCACAGATGAAATAAACCCCAAGCTTCCGTATAAAAGAGATCAATCATGGCAAATTTAGAGTAGAAATCAAACCAGAAATTTTCCTGGACAATATCATCACAGTCCACCTTCCATTCAGACCTACAACTTGATCCATAATTAAGCAATTCTAATCCTACTTTGTTTAGGTTTAACATACCTTGCACTGGCCTATGTATATATGAACCCTCTATGATCTACATATACCATTTTCCTTCGAATATATCATCTACATACAAAAATCAAAGTTTCACTCAACTGTCCTTGTTGTACAGCAAACAAAACAAAAATACGTGAAACAAAAAAGACAGAATACATAGGAATTGAGTCTATGACTACAAGCCTAGACCTTAAACTAATAAGTTGCCTATTATTACACCAATTATGAGAGGCGTAGATATGTATAGATGCCAACAGAATGGAAATGCTGGGTTGCACTTGAAGGGAATAGATGTGCAATCTGCTCATCCCTTGATTCAAATATTTAATCCTCGAATGTGGTTTATGGTCCTTACTCATAAACATGATTAAGATCAAAGTAACCGATGTTGAACACTACTGTCGTGGTTTCAGTTGTAGCGTGTCTTGTTATGCAAACACAGCAGCTGTAACACATGAATGCAACAACCAAGATTATAAGAGGGATTATAAAAACTTGCATGTTTGTTTTTGAGGCGTTATGTTTATGTTTATGTTGTGATGATATTTGAAAGAAAGATTAAAGGTATAGTTTGATATGAAGATAATATGTGTGAGTAATAAGTATAGGTAGGTGTACAAGTATACTTTGATCTTAATCATGTATATAAAGTCAATAGACACATGCACTTGATCAAAGTCTTTCAACTAACTACTATTGCAACCTAAGTTCACGAGTTAGAATGTACGCAACCTACTTATTATGCATGTACTATGTCGTTATTTTGTTTGATAACGAGAGAACCGAATTCGTTATTTAGGCGTGAACTTAAAAGTAAATTCTTATTTGTGACAGAAATATTTGTCTTAAGTTAATGACAGGTCAGAGATAGGATATAAGACAAATCCATGTGCCTAAAAAACGAGAAAAGTAAATAAATAATTGACACGGATGAGATGAACGAGTAGTTACTCCGTATATTCTAAATTGTATAAATAGATGTAAAGACGACATTTGTCGTGAGTTGTAGACTTTGTAGAAGAAGACGTGGTAGTAGTCGTTGGTGATATAAATGACTTTTTTTTTGGGTTGAATTTAAATTGCAACTTGCCAACTTGATTCTTCATCTCACTATTTTTAATAAATTACAAAGATTAATAAATTACTTGATTACAAAGATTAATAAATTAATAATGCCTTTGTTGTGTCTTCGTCTTCCTTGATTACAAAGATTAATAAATTACTTACTCTTTGTTTCCTCGAATTGCAGAACTTAGGTAAAGAAGTTTAGCCTTCATATGTGTCTTCAATCGAATTGCGTCTGTTTGTGTCTTCCTCTTCGTGTCTTCGAATTAGGATTAGGGTTCTTCTGTGCGTCTTTAATTTGTCAGTTGAGGTTTCTAATTAGTGGTCAGTTGGGGTTTAAGAGTGGATTTCATTTTTTATTTCTAATTTATTCCGTGGGTTTAATTTGGCTGGGAATCAAAAATTTAGAATTACTTACCTTAAAACAATTTATTTTATGTCACTTTTACGTTGGTGTTAATAGAACGGTAAAAAAAATATTATAGTATTTGTACAAAAACAAAATTACCAAGAAGTAGGACTTTATCGTGTCACTTTGACGTCGGTTGTAAATAGAACCGCCATAAAAACCCATAACATCGTTTCTAAATAAAAGTGCCACAAAAAATAGCATTCTATTGTGTCAGTTCTTATGTCGGTTGTAAATAAAGCTGTCACAAAAACCTATAATGTCGATTTTAAATGAAACCGCCACAAAAAGTAGCACTCTATTGTGTCATTTTTTGCGTCACTTGTAAATAGAACCGCCACTAAAAGTTTATAGTGTCGGTTCTAATGTAAAACCGTCACGAAAGGTAGGTTACTAGTGTTGAAGCTAAGAGGGAGTATTAGTAAAATGGTTGAAGCTTCATAAGCCATGAAAATGTGTACTAGTGTTGTTGGATCAATTAATGACTTCTTGTGCGACTTGTCTCTCTTGTCTCTCAATTAACCACATCACATTGCCTTGGAATTAATTATCATATTCGTGTGTATTAATTATTAGATTGTATAAATGGATCGAAGTTGGATGTATGGACAAAGAGATATTGAATTTTGTCGAAAGCTTGAAGAATTTATTAGTCGGGCGCTCGAACACCAAATACAAGAGGGGAATGGTAATTTGATAATGGGTCCATGTAGCACGTGTTACAATGTGAAGAAGGTGAAGTGTGTAAATGAGCTACGTGCACATTTAATTATCAAGGGATTTAAACCAAATTATGAAGTTTGGATTTGGCATGGAGAGAAGACGGTGATGGGTGATAGTAGATATAGCGATATGAATAGAGGAGATGAAGAAGAGGATGACATTTGTGAGCAGAATAATAATCATGACCATGAAGATCTGAAGGAGGGTTTTAATATGGATAATGATGATGTAGAGGTTGAAAACATTGATGAAATGATGGATGACCTTGAAAAAGATTTTGTAAATTGCCCAACAATGTTTCAAAGAATGGTTACTGATTCCAAAACAGCTCTATATTCAGGTTCCAAGAATAGTCTTTTAGGTTATGTGTTAAAGTTATATACTGCAAAAGCTGAGGGGGGTTGGAGTGATAAGAGTTTCACTAATTTGTTAGAGATTGTTTCTGATGGCTTACCTTCAAGTAATGTGCTACCCATTACCACATATCAATGCAAAAAAATCCTTTGTCCATTGGCTACAAAATACGAAAAGATTCACGCATGTCCAAATGACTGTATTTTGTACAGAAAAGAGTACACTAACTTAGAAGAATGCCCAAGATGTGGAGAGAAACGATACAGATTGACAGAGGATGATAATGGAGGCAAAAAAGGAGGCCCAAGAAAGACTTTATGGTATTTACCAATTATTCCTAGATTTAAGCGATTATTTGCAAATTCAAAAGATGCAGAGTACATGATATGGCATCACAAAGGCAGGAAAAAGGATGGTAAACATAGGCATGTAGCCGACTCTCCACAATGGCGAAACTTTGATAGATCATTTCCAAATTTTGGTGAAGAGTATAGAAATTTAAGATTAGGGCTTTGTACTGATGGGATTAATCCATTCGGGAATTTGAGTACACAACATAGTTGTTGGCCTGTAATGTTAGTAATATACAACATTCCTCCTTGGCTTAGTATAAAGAGTAAATATATCTTGCTGGCACTACTAATATCAGGCCCCAAACAACCGGGAAATGATATTGATGTGTATCTGGCGCCTCTTGTTGAGGACTTGAAGTTGTTGTGGGAAGTAGGTGTACGTGTGTATGCTGCTGCTAGTGAATCTAAATTCCAATTGCGTGCGATGTTGTATTGCACAATAAATGATTTTCCTGCTTATGGCAACCTTTCCGGTTATAGATTAAAAACCGATAAAGGGTGCCCTGTTTGTGGGGATGACAATGACTCCGAATGGTTGGAGAACTCGGGTAAATATGCTTATATGGGCCATCGGCGATTTCTTCCCGAGGGTCATGCATATCGAAAGAAGAAGAAGTTCTTTTATGGGAAAACCGAGCATAGGCCGCCTCCATCAATTTTGAATGGCAAAGAATATTTTGAACGAGTTAAAAACATAAATGTCGAGTTCGGAAAGCCATACAAACCTCCCCATGATGATGTATATCACTCAAAGAGGTCAATATTTTGGGATCTTCCATATTGGGAATATTTGTCAGTGAGACATTGTATTGATGTTATGCACGTGGAGAAAAATGTATTCGACAGTGTAATTGGTACATTATTGAATATGCCAAACAAAACTAAGGATGGGGTAAAGGCGAGGAAAGACATGGTTGCAAGAGGAAGACTCGATTTGAAGCCCGATGAGGGGGTGAAACGGACCTATTTACCCCCGATCTCCACAACTTTATCGAGAAAGGAAAAGATTGTAGTGTGTGAGTCTTTAAAAGGTGTGAAGGTACCATATGGATATTCCTCAAACATAAGTCGACTTGTTTCAATGAAAGATTTGAAATTAGTAGGCATGAAATCACATGATTGTCATGTTATGTTAACACAGTTGTTGCCTGTAGCTATAAGATCAGTATTGCCTAAACATGTTAGAGTTGTTGTCACAAATCTGTGTTCATTTTTCCATGCAATTAATTCTAAGGATATTGATCCCGACAGCTTGGATGTCTTACAAGCTAATGTGATTAAGACTCTTTGCGAATTGGAAATGTTCTTTCCGATCTCTTTCTTCGACATCATGGTTCACTTAATTGTTCATCTAGTCAGAGAGATAAAGTTATGTGGTCCAGTTTTCCAGAGAAACATGTGGGCAATGGAACGAGAGATGGGTACGTACAAGCGACGAATGAAAAATCGATATCGCCCTGAAGGTAGTATTGTTGAAGCAACAATTGCTTGTGAGGCACTTGGATTTTGTACTGATTACATGGCGAATGTGCATCCTATTGGACTTCCTACCTCGCGACATGAAGGAAGACTTTCAGGACATGGTACCTTGGGAAAGAAAATTATTATAGTTGACAATCACCTCTTAAAACAAGCCCATCTGTATGTTTTACAAAACAAGACAGATGTCGATAAATATTTAGTTAAGCATATGGCTTTATTGAAGCAACAAAATCCACAGAAGCATGAATCTTGGTTGAGGAATGAACACAATCGCACTTTTGTACAGTGGTTTGAAGATGATGTGATGGATGAGTTGTCCGATCCATCGCATAAGGTGAAGGAAAACTTAAGGTGGTTAGCCCAAGGACCTAATCGAAACATCGTGACTTATGAAGGGTATGATGTCGATGGGTTTTGCTTTTATACAAGTAGACAGGATAGCAAAAGCACGATGCAAAATAGTGGTGTTATTGTTATTGCATCGTCTGAAGAATATGTCGGAAAGGGTAAGAAATCGGTAAATGTGTCTAGGTCATATTATGGGATAATTGTAGATATATGGGAGCTTGATTATTCTAGGGAATTTAAGGAAACTTTGTTTCGATGTAGATGGGTTGATTGTGATAAGGGTGTTAAAGTTGATGATATGGGATTCACTTTGGTAAATTTCAGTGTCCTGGGACATGCACAAGACCCGTTTATACTTGCATCTCAAGCAAAACAGATCTTTTATATGACTGATCCTTTGGATAATAGTTGGAAGATAGTACGTTACGGTAAAAGACGTATTCTTGGTGTTGAGGATGTTACAGACGAAGAAGAATATGATCACTTAGACGAATTTCCTCCTCTATCAACCAAAAGTCAAGATGCGTTAGATATACGTCACGAGACTTATGTACGTAATGATCATGGTGATGGCATATGGTTTGAAAATCCTAAACAATAATACTAATATGCATCATCGTTTAGTGAAGGTATATATATGCGTGCTGAATCGGGAAATTATATTTTCAATTAATTGTTAGATGTATTGATTTTTTAAATCGATTTTGTTAATGTTATTTTTATTTGTTTATTGGATTATTCAAATTAACTTCTTTTTTATATGGTTCAGGTTATTGCATCATGGAAGAAAATAATATGAATATAGTTAGCGTTGTAGAAAAGCCAAAGCCAAAGAAGAAATATAAACCTAGAGGTCCGACAACAAGGGTGAAGGATAAGAAAAAGGAGGACACTATGCCACCGCAGTCTATAGAGTTTGATGAGTTAGATATGCCGAAAGGCCCATGTGCGATTGCTTTCGGTTCTGAAATGGGGGTTCTAGCCCGGGGAGTGAAGATTACATATGGGGGATGGCCTAAAGTGCCCGAAGGCAAAAAGGAAACAATTTGGTTACATATGAAGGTAATAATTAGTCTTGTTATTGATAATGAAGTATATAATCTTTTACAATTTGACTACATGAACTATAATCTATTAACCTTTTGATTTAACGGATTTTGATGTAGAAAATATTCAACATCAAAGATGACACAAAACGGGAACTCGTACTAAAGATTATTGGACAGCGATATAAAAATTTTAAGACAAGGCTAGCTAGAAATTACATTTACAGAAAAGGAAAACAAAAGAGTAGCAAGGAGAGTGAAGAAGAGTCAGAAGTTGAGGAATTAGAAGGGGGCGAGGAGTTAGATGACGATCCCAATGATGATCCTTGTGAGGCGTACGGGATCTCAAAAGAAGATTGGGAGGAGTTCGTAAAACAACGTACTGATCCAAAAGTTAAGGTTGATATCTTCCTTTTACTTAAGGTTATTACCTTTGTGACTGCTATTGCGAAGCATATATTCATCTGATCTCTATAAATAACTTCTAAAATCTGTAGGAAAGAAGTGAGAAAGGTCGACTTGCCCAAATCAGCAACAACACTCCACATTACATGGGAAGATCTGGGTATAGTGGCAAGGCCGATAAATGGCTCCAGGAAGAAGTTGATAGGGAGATGTCACTAAACCCGGATGTTGATCCTGTTGCAGTTAGGGAAATTGCTATTCAGAGGATCAAGGATAGAAGTTTCATGTGGGTAAAAGGACATACGCCGTCATCGAGTGCTCCTCCACCACAGACGCAAGAAATAATCAACAACATCGTAAGTCCTTTTTATAATCTTAAGCTGATAAATAAGATTGCTAACACTCCAAATTTCATGTAAACAGAAGCATTGGTCGAATTTGGCGGAGAGTGGCGAGTTTGTTCCTTCGAGGTTAGAAGATGTATTGGTGAAAGCAACGGGTAAAAAAGAGCATCCAGGGAGGACAAGAGGAGTCGGTACTTTTGTTGGTAACCAAAAATATTTTGGAAAACCAAGTCGAAGTTCTATGGAGAAAATGTACACGGCTCAAGAAATGGATGAAAAGTTAGATGAGGTTAAGAGGGAAACAAGGGCAGAGATGAAGAATATGTTCATTGAAATGGCAAAGGCATGTGGTATGATATTGCCCATTGGCTTTCACGGTGATGAAGAAGCATCAAATCATTCACCAACCCCACGAGATCACAGTAGTCATTCAATTCATCAAAGTGACCCTTTTGTTGACTTAAAGGTACAACAAATTATCATCTTTTAGGATTATGTTGTTTTTGTTCACTAATGTTTTTTTCCTTCTACATTTTTTTGTACCTATTCCAATAATTTTGAATGACTGTATATATTTTGTAGGATTCTACATCTTGTCAGTTATGTGTCCATGATGGTATTGCATTGATCGTCGTTGCTGAGGGGATAGCTCTACCATGGAAAGAGAACACAATGGTGCACCACACAACATTATTGAGTCCACATAATGTTCATGTAACAATTGATAAGTGTTTGGATTCTACTGCCTTACTTCCAGTTCCGTGGTCCGGATTTGAAAAAATTGGTGAAGCTGTGGGAAGTTTTGCACAATGGCCCAAAAAATGGGTTCTACTAAGCCAAAACAAGGTAAATATTACTTATCTAATTAGGTCTTTTGTGGATTTGTGCCATGATTGAATTTGTTATCATCACAAAGAGTGAAATTTTGTTCCATTAACCATTCATTCTATTGAATTATGATTTTAAACCAAGCACAATTCTCGTATATTTTAATCATGTTAGTTTTTTTAATTAATACGTGTAATTTTAGGAATTGTCCTCTAATAAAAAGTTGAAAAGAAAAGCAAGATCCAAAGATACAAAGGAGTCTCGTAACAAGGCTCAACAAAAGGATGAAGTTCATGTCGGATCTATGAATGAGGTAAATTTGGTTTGATTTCTACTACTGGAATATTTTAGGTCTTAATAATAACAAGCAAATTGATATTTGTAGGTCAATAATGTTTGTGGAAAAAATAATGATCCAGAAGGTATTGGTTCATATTGTCAACAATTGGAAAGAATAATGGTTTCATTATCTTCGGATTCCATATTTATGATATCTATAGATATCATTAAGTCGGTGTACAATTCCAAAGACGTCACAGTGTACTTAAGTTCCGAGGATATTAGGGAAATGTGCAATTACGATGCTCTAAATGTAACAATAATTCAAGCTTGGGGAAGGTATAAACTTGATGTTTTGTATTATTTTCAATTATGTTAAAATCTAGGATTAGTTTTATTATATGTTTGTTCTATATTATTCATTTTGAATGTTTACACAATGTTCTTAAAATAGGTTCCTACATGATTATGGACAAAAATTAGGAGTGACAGAAGAAGGTGTCGGCTTCATTTGTCCCGTGTGTCTTAGTTCATACTCGTATGATCCACGGTCGATGGAAAACTACATCAAAGATGTCATGCTAATTCAAGAAGATAAGAAATATGTGATGGGTGCATTCTATGCAAGGCAAGTCTCCAAGGTTCTTTAAATTAATTACTTGGTTATTTTATATTATTTCATACTTACTAATCGTAAGTTCTATTATATACAGCAAGAATTGGTTGTTGCTTGTCATTTGCCCTTGGGACAACACAGCATATATCTTTGACTCGAATAAAGATAAACATGACTTGGACATCGTAATACTACATTTGAAATTGTAAGTTATGTTTATTAATTAGTCATCAAAATACTATCTTAAGTTAAACCTTTACAAGAAAAATAATAGTCTAATAATTTGTAATGTTTATAATGTAAGGGCTTGGAAAATCTATACGGTGAGTGGCGGGAGACGTCATACGGCTAAAAAATATAGTCTCAAAGTGAACATGATTGAGGTAAACAACATTATTAAGCTTTAACTTGTTTAATTATATCATTTTTTTACATGGGTTAGTAGTTGCCATTTAATTTAAAACTTAACGCGTTGATTGAGATACTTCATGAAATCTTGTTAATGATTTTGAGTTCTTAAAAATGTTTACTCCATTATAGCTATCTCATTGTTATCTTTTGTTTTCTGTACAAATTTTGTGTCGGAGATGACTAAATTAAAGCAATGATTATAGTGCAATTGATGAATTAAACTATGTTGGTGAATAATGATTTATAACACCTTTTTGTTCATACAATTTCAGTGTCCTCAACAATCTGGAGCCTTTGAATGTGGATACTATGTCATGAAGTGGATGTACGACATCACCGTATTTTACTCTAAGAGTCAAGAAAGCTTAATTCAGGTTTTTTTAACTTAATCTTAGTTTTTCTGTTATAAAGTAATTATGGGTGTAACCGCTAATCCATCGTCACTATTCTTTTTTTATTTGTTAGTGTGTTTCAAAATCAAGAATGACGACGGAAGATATGAACCAAGTTCGTGAATATTGGTCTCAGAAGTGCATAGAGTTGATGATGTAGTACGTATGTGACTTTGTTAACTTTTGTGGTTAGATATATATTGTAGTCATGTTGATTGCTAGATGTGGGGCATTCTACTGGAGATGTTACTTAAGTAGTTGGAGGTGTGGATTTGGTTATGGATTTGGTTGTGCTATTTGAACATTGTAGTGATATGATTTTGATATTGGGTTCATCAAATTGTAGGGAGGTGCTGCCCAATTTTCGACAAATTATTAATATTATAATTGGCGTGCTTTGATTTGTTTTTTATATATCATCTTCAGGGATATGAAAATTCAATTTTGTAATTAAAATCAGTAACATTTGTCACCGGTTTCAAAATATAAATAAATGATAAAATGACATGCCTTTGGAACCGCGTCTAAATTATCATAGGTTTCAATGAGTTACCCTTTGGAACCGGTTGTGAATAATAACAGGTTCCAATGAAACAGCCTTTGGAACCGGTTGTGAATTGCAAAAGGTTCCAATGGAACACCCTTTGGAACCGGTTGTGAATTACAACAGGTTCCAATGGTACACCCTTTGGAACCGGTTGTGAATTACAACAGGTTCCAATGGTATACTTTTGGAACCGGTTGTGATTAATAACAGGTTTCTATGGTACACCCTTTAGAACCGGTTATAAGTACAATAGGTTCCAATGGTATACCCTTTGGAACCGGTTCCAGCAACAACCGGTTCCAAAGGGCATCTATGGAACCCTCTTACAACCGGTTCCAAAGCTCCGGACCTAAGGAATCTGTGGCAGTAGAACCTTTGAAAAAAGGTTCCAAAGGGTAGTTTACAACCGGTTCCAAAGGGTAATTTTCTACTAGTGAAGAAACTGTACCCTAAGAGAGGATTGGTGAACCCTGTCGTGGATGTGATTCAAAGATGCTTCGCGGAACCTTAAGAGTAGGGTACCGCATAAGACGGGACGAAAAAGGGTTTAGGGTTGGATTAGGCGGACCCGCTTCGCGGATCCGCCTAATCCAACCCTAAACCCTTTTCCTTATTCAAGGTCACTAAACCCGCAAGAAACTGTACCTTAAGAGGGTATAGGTGAACCCTGTCGTGGATGTGATTTAAAGATGAGACACTGAACCTTAAGAGTAGGGTACCGCATAAGACGGGACGGAAAAGGGTTTAGGGTTGGATTAGGCGGACCCGCTTAGCGGATCCGCCTAATCCAACCCTAAACCCTTTTCCTTATTCAAGGTCACTAAACCCGCAAGAAACTGTACCCTAAGAGGGTATTGGTGAACCCTGTCGTGGATGTGATTCAAAGATGGGACACTGAACCTTAAGAGTAGGGTACCGCATAAGACGGGACGGAAAAGGGTTTAGGGTTGGATTAGGCGGACCCGTTTCGCGGATCCGCCTAATCCAACCCTAAACCCTTTTCCTTATTCAAGGTCACAAAACCCGCAAGAAACTGTACCCTAAGAGGGTATTGGTGAACCCTGTCGTGGATGTGATTCAAAGATGGGACACTGAACCTTAAGAGTAGGGTACCGCATAAGACGGGACGGAAAAGGGTTTAGGGTTGGATTAGGCGGACTCGCTTCGCGGATCCGCCTAATCCAACCCTAAACCCTTTTCCTTTTTCAAGGTCACTAAACCCGCAAGAAACTGTACCCTAAGAGGGTATTGGTGAACACTGTCGTGGATGTGATTCAAAGATGGGACACTGAACCTTAAGAGTAAGGTACCGCATAAGATAGGACGGAAAAGGGTTTAGGGTTGGATTAGGCGGACCCGCTTCGCGGATCCGCCTAATCCAACCCTAAACCCTTTTCCTTATTCAAGGTCACTAAACCCGCAAGAAACTGTACCCTAAGAGGGTATTGGTGAACCCTGTCGTGGATGTGATTCAAAGATGGGACACTGAACCTTAAGAGTAGGGTACCGCATAAGACGGGACGGAAAAGGGTTTAGGGTTGGATTAGGCGGACCCGTTTCGCGGATCCGCCTAATCCAACCCTAAACCCTTTTCCTTATTCAAGGTCACAAAACCCGCAAGAAACTGTACCCTAAGAGGGTATTGGTGAACCCTGTCGTGGATGTGATTCAAAGATGGGACACTGAACCTTAAGAGTAGGGTACCGCATAAGACGGGACGGAAAAGGGTTTAGGGTTGGATTAGGCGGACTCGCTTCGCGGATCCGCCTAATCCAACCCTAAACCCTTTTCCTTTTTCAAGGTCACTAAACCCGCAAGAAACTGTACCCTAAGAGGGTATTGGTGAACACTGTCGTGGATGTGATTCAAAGATGGGACACTGAACCTTAAGAGTAAGGTACCGCATAAGATAGGACGGAAAAGGGTTTAGGGTTGGATTAGGCGGACCCGCTTCGCGGATCCGCCTAATCCAACCCTAAACCCTTTTCCTTATTCAAGGTCACTAAACCCGCAAGAAACTGTACCCTAAGAGGGTATTGGTGAACCCTGTCGTGGATGTGATTCAAAGATGGGACACTGAACCTTAAGAGTAGGGTACCGCATAAGACAGGACGGAAAAGGGTTTAGGGTTGGATTAGGCGGACCCGCTTCGCGGATCCGCCTAATCCAACCATAAACCCTTTTCCTTATTCAAGGTCACTAAACCCGCAAGAAACTGTACCCTAAGAGGGTATTGGTGAACCCTGTCGTGGATGTGATTCAAAGATGGGTCACTGAACCTTAAGAGTAGGGTACCGCATAAGACGGGACGGAAAAGGGTTTAGGGTTGGATTAGGCGGACTCGCTTCGCGGATCCGCCTAATCCAACCCTAAACTCTTTTCCTTATTCAAGGTCACTAAACCCGCAAGAAACTGTACCCTAAGAGGGTATTGGTGAACACTGTCGTGGATGTGATTCAAAGATGGGACACTGAACCTTAAGAGTAGGGTACCGCATAAGACAGGACGGAAAAGGGTTTAGGGTTGGATTAGGCGGACCCGCTTCGCGGATCCGCCTAATCCAACCCTAAACCCTTTTCCTTATTCAAGGTCACTAAACCCGCAAGAAACTGTACCCTAAGAGGGTATTGGTGAACCCTGTCGTGGATGTGATTCAAAGATGGGACACTGAACCTTAAGAGTAGGGTACCGCATAAGACGGGACGGAAAAGGGTTTAGGGTTGGATTAGGCGGACTCGCTTCGCGGATCCGCCTAATCCAACCCTAAACCCTTTTCCTTATTCAAGGTCACTAAACCCGCAAGAAACTGTACCCTAAGAGGGAATTGGTGAACACTGTCGTGGATGTGATTCAAAGATGGGACACTGAACCTTAAGAGTAGGGTACCGCATAAGACAGGACGGAAAAGGGTTTAGGGTTGGATTAGGCGGACTCGCTTCGCGGATCCGCCTAATCCAACCCTAAACCCTTTTCCTTATTCAAGGTCACTAAACCCGCAAGAAACTGTACCCTAAGAGGGTATTGGTGAACCCTGTCGTGGATGTGATTCAAAGATGGGACACTGAACCTTAAGATTAGGGTACCGCATAAGACAGGACGGAAAAGGGTTTAGGGTTGGATTAGGCGGACCCGCTTCGCGGATCCGCCTAATCAAACCCTAAACCCTTTTCCTTATTCAAGGTCACTAAACCCGCAAGAAACTGTACCCTAAGAGGGTATTGGTGAACCCTGTCGTGGATGTGATTCAAAGATGGGACACTGAACCTTAAGAGTAGGGTACCGCATAAGACGGGACGGAAAAGGGTTTAGGGTTGAATTAGGCGGACCCGCTTCGCGGATCCGCCTAATACAACCCTAAACCCTTTTCCTTATTCAAGGTCACTAAACCCGCAAGAAACTGTACCCTAAGAGGGTATTGGTGAACCCTGTCGTGGATGTGATTCAAAGATGGGACACTGAACCTTAAGAGTAGGGTACCACATAAGACGGGACGGAAAAGGGTTTATGGTTGGATTAGGCGGACCCTTTTCGCGGATCCGCCTATTCCAACCCTAAACCCTTTTCCTTATTCAAGGTCACTAAACCCGCAAGAAACTGTACCCTAAGAGGGTATTGGTGAACCCTGTCGTTGATGTGGTTCAAAGATGGGACACTGAAACTTAAGAGTAGGGTACCGCATAAGATGGGACGGAAAAGCGTTTAGGGTTGGATTAGGCGGACTCGCTTCGCGGATCCGCCTAATCCAACCCTAAACCCTTTTCCTTATTCAAGGTCACTAAACCCGCAAGAAACTGTACCCTAAGAGGGTATTGGTGAACACTGTCGTGGATGTGATTCAAAGATGGGACACTGAACCTTAAGAGTAGGGTACCGCATAAGACAGGACGGAAAAGGGTTTAGGGTTGGATTAGGCGGACTCGCTTCGCGGATCCGCCTAATCCAACCCTAAACCCTTTTCCTTATTCAAGGTCACTAAACCCGCAAGAAACTGTACCCTAAGAGGGTATTGGTGAACCCTGTCGTGGATGTGATTCAAAGATGGGACACTGAACCTTAAGATTAGGGTACCGCATAAGACAGGACGGAAAAGGGTTTAGGGTTGGATTAGGCGGACCCGCTTCGCGGATCCGCCTAATCAAACCCTAAACCCTTTTCCTTATTCAAGGTCACTAAACCCGCAAGAAACTGTACCCTAAGAGGGTATTGGTGAACCCTGTCGTGGATGTGATTCAAAGATGGGACACTGAACCTTAAGAGTAGGGTACCGCATAAGACGGGACGGAAAAGGGTTTAGGGTTGAATTAGGCGGACCCGCTTCGCGGATCCGCCTAATACAACCCTAAACCCTTTTCCTTATTCAAGGTCACTAAACCCGCAAGAAACTGTACCCTAAGAGGGTATTGGTGAACCCTGTCGTGGATGTGATTCAAAGATGGGACACTGAACCTTAAGAGTAGGGTACCACATAAGACGGGACGGAAAAGGGTTTATGGTTGGATTAGGCGGACCCTTTTCGCGGATCCGCCTATTCCAACCCTAAACCCTTTTCCTTATTCAAGGTCACTAAACCCGCAAGAAACTGTACCCTAAGAGGGTATTGGTGAACCCTGTCGTTGATGTGGTTCAAAGATGGGACACTGAAACTTAAGAGTAGGGTACCGCATAAGATGGGACGGAAAAGCGTTTAGGGTTGGATTAGGCGGACTCGCTTCGCGGATCCGCCTAATCCAACCCTAAACCCTTTTCCTTATTCAAGGTCACTAAACCCGCAAGAAACTGTACCCTAAGAGGGTATTGGTGAACACTGTCGTGGATGTGATTCAAAGATGGGACACTGAACCTTAAGAGTAGGGTACCGCATAAGACAGGATGGAAAAGAGTTTAGGGTTGGATTAGGCGGACCCGCTTCGCGGATCCGCATAATCCAACCCTAAACCCTTTTCCTTATTCAAGGTCACTAAACCCGCAAGAAACTGTACCCTAAGAAGGTATTGGTGAACCCTGTCGTGGATGTGATTCAAAGATGGGACACTGAACCTTAAGAGTAGGGTACCGCATAAGACAGGACGGAAAAGGGTTTAGGGTTGGATTAGGCGGACCCGCTTCGCGGATCCGCCTAATCCAACCCTAAACCCTTTTCCTTATTCAAGGTCACTAAACCCGCAAGAAACTGTACCCTAAGAGGGTATTGGTGAACCTGTCGTGGATGTGATTCAAAGATGGGACACTGAACCTTAAGAGTAGGGTACCGCATAAGACGGGACGGAAAAGGGTTTAGGGTTGGATTAGGCGGACTCGCTTCGCGGATCCGCCTAATCCAACCCTAAACCCTTTTCCTTTTTCAAGGTCACTAAACCCGCAAGAAACTGTACCCTAAGAGGGTATTGGTGAACACTGTCGTGGATGTGATTCAAAGATGGGACACTGAACCTTAAGAGTAGGGTACCGCATAAGACAGGACGGAAAAGGGTTTAGGGTTGGATTAGGCGGACCCGCTTCGCGGATCCGCCTAATCCAACCCTAAACCCTTTTCCTTATTCAAGGTCACTAAACCCGCAAGAAACTGTACCCTAAGAGGGTATTGGTGAACCCTGTCGTGGATGTGATTCAAAGATGGGACACTGAACCTTAAGAGTAGGGTACCGCATAAGACAGGACGGAAAAGGGTTTAGGGTTGGATTAGGCGGACCCGCTTCGCGGATCCGCCTAATCCAACCCTAAACCCTTTTCCTTATTCAAGGTCACTAAACCCGCAAGAAACTGTACCCTAAGAGGGTATTGGTGAACCCTGTCGTGGATGTGATTCAAAGATGGGTCACTGAACCTTAAGAGTAGGGTACCGCATAAGACGGGACGGAAAAGGGTTTAGGGTTGGATTAGGCGGACTCGCTTCGCGGATCCGCCTAATCCAACCCTAAACCCTTTTCCTTATTCAAGGTCACTAAACCCGCAAGAAACTGTACCCTAAGAGGGTATTGGTGAACACTGTCGTGGATGTGATTCAAAGATGGGACACTGAACCTTAAGAGTAGGGTACCGCATAAGACAGGACGGAAAAGGGTTTAGGGTTGGATTAGGCGGACTCGCTTCGCGGATCCGCCTAATCCAACCCTAAACCCTTTTCCTTATTCAAGGTCACTAAACCCGCAAGAAACTGTACCCTAAGAGGGTATTGGTGAACCCTGTCGTGGATGTGATTCAAAGATGGGACACTGAACCTTAAGAGTAGTGTACCGCATAAGACAGGACGGAAAAGGGTTTAGGGTTGGATTAGGCGGACCCGCTTCGCGGATCCGCCTAATCAAACCCTAAACCCTTTTCCTTATTCAAGGTCACTAAACCCGCAAGAAACTGTACCCTAAGAGGGTATTGGTGAACCCTGTCGTGGATGTGATTCAAAGATGGGACACTGAACCTTAAGAGTAGGGTACCGCATAAGACGGGACGGAAAAGGGTTTAGGGTTGGATTAGGCGGACTCGCTTCGCGGATCCGCCTAATCCAACCCTAAACCCTTTTCCTTTTTCGAGGTCACTAAACCCGCAAGAAACTGTACCCTAAGAGGGTATTGGTGAACACTGTCGTGGATGTGATTCAAAGATGGGACACTGAACCTTAAGAGTAAGGTACCGCATAAGATAGGACGGAAAAGGGTTTAGGGTTGGATTAGGCGGACCCGCTTCGCGGATCCGCCTAATCCAACCCTAAACCCTTTTCCTTATTCAAGGTCACTAAACCCGCAAGAAACTGTACCCTAAGAGGGTATTGGTGAACCCTGTCGTGGATGTGATTCAAAGATGGGACACTGAACCTTAAGAGTAGGGTACCGCATAAGACAGGATGGAAAAGGGTTTAGGGTTGGATTAGGCGGACCCGCTTCGCGGATCCGCCTAATCCAACCCTAAACCCTTTTCCTTATTCAAGGTCACTAAACCCGCAAGAAACTGTACCCTAAGAGGGTATTGGTGAACCCTGTCGTGGATGTGATTCAAAGATGGGTCACTGAACCTTAAGAGTAGGGTACCGCATAAGACGGGACGGAAAAGGGTTTAGGGTTGGATTAGGCGGACTCGCTTCGCGGATCCGCCTAATCCAACCCTAAACTCTTTTCCTTATTCAAGGTCACTAAACCCGCAAGAAACTGTACCCTAAGAGGGTATTGGTGAACACTGTCGTGGATGTGATTCAAAGATGGGACACTGAACCTTAAGAGTAGGGTACCGCATAAGACAGGATGGAAAAGGGTTTAGGGTTGGATTAGGCGGACCCGCTTCGCGGATCCGCCTAATCCAACCCTAAACCCTTTTCCTTATTCAAGGTCACTAAACCCGCAAGAAACTGTACCCTAAGAGGGTATTGGTGAACCCTGTCGTGGATGTGATTCAAAGATGGGACACTGAACCTTAAGAGTAGGGTACCGCATAAGACGGGACGGAAAAGGGTTTAGGGTTGGATTAGGCGGACTCGCTTCGCGGATCCGCCTAATCCAACCCTAAACCCTTTTCCTTATTCAAGGTCACTAAACCCGCAAGAAACTGTACCCTAAGAGGGAATTGGTGAACACTGTCGTGGATGTGATTCAAAGATGGGACACTGAACCTTAAGAGTAGGGTACCGCATAAGACAGGACGGAAAAGGGTTTAGGGTTGGATTAGGCGGACTCGCTTCGCGGATCCGCCTAATCCAACCCTAAACCCTTTTCCTTATTCAAGGTCACTAAACCCGCAAGAAACTGTACCCTAAGAGGGTATTGGTGAACCCTGTCGTGGATGTGATTCAAAGATGGGACACTGAACCTTAAGATTAGGGTACCGCATAAGACAGGACGGAAAAGGGTTTAGGGTTGGATTAGGCGGACCCGCTTCGCGGATCCGCCTAATCAAACCCTAAACCCTTTTCCTTATTCAAGGTCACTAAACCCGCAAGAAACTGTACCCTAAGAGGGTATTGGTGAACCCTGTCGTGGATGTGATTCAAAGATGGGACACTGAACCTTAAGAGTAGGGTACCGCATAAGACGGGACGGAAAAGGGTTTATGGTTGGATTAGGCGGACCCTTTTCGCGGATCCGCCTATTCCAACCCTAAACCCTTTTCCTTATTCAAGGTCACTAAACCCGCAAGAAACTGTACCCTAAGAGGGTATTGGTGAACCCTGTCGTGGATGTGGTTCAAAGATGGGACACTGAAACTTAAGAGTAGGGTACCGCATAAGATGGGACGGAAAAGCGTTTAGGGTTGGATTAGGCGGACTCGCTTCGCGGATCCGCCTAATCCAACCCTAAACCCTTTTCCTTATTCAAGGTCACTAAACCCGCAAGAAACTGTACCCTAAGAGGGTATTGGTGAACACTGTCGTGGATGTGATTCAAAGATGGGACACTGAACCTTAAGAGTAGGGTACCGCATAAGACAGGATGGAAAAGAGTTTAGGGTTGGATTAGGCGGACCCGCTTCGCGGATCCGCATAATCCAACCCTAAACCCTTTTCCTTATTCAAGGTCACTAAACCCGCAAGAAACTGTACCCTAAGAAGGTATTGGTGAACCCTGTCGTGGATGTGATTCAAAGATGGGACACTGAACCTTAAGAGTAGGGTACCGCATAAGACAGGACGGAAAAGGGTTTAGGGTTGGATTAGGCGGACCCGCTTCGCGGATCCGCCTAATCCAACCCTAAACCCTTTTCCTTATTCAAGGTCACTAAACCCGCAAGAAACTGTACCCTAAGAGGGTATTGGTGAACCTGTCGTGGATGTGATTCAAAGATGGGACACTGAACATTAAGAGTAGGGTACCGCATAAGACGGGACGGAAAAGGGTTTAGGGTTGGATTAGGCGGACTCGCTTCGCGGATCCGCCTAATCCAACCCTAAACCCTTTTCCTTTTTCAAGGTCACTAAACCCGCAAGAAACTGTACCCTAAGAGGGTATTGGTGAACACTGTCGTGGATGTGATTCAAAGATGGGACACTGAACCTTAAGAGTAGGGTACCGCATAAGACAGGACGGAAAAGGGTTTAGGGTTGGATTAGGCGGACCCGCTTCGCGGATCCGCCTAATCCAACCCTAAACCCTTTTCCTTATTCAAGGTCACTAAACCCGCAAGAAACTGTACCCTAAGAGGGTATTGGTGAACCCTGTCGTGGATGTGATTCAAAGATGGGACACTGAACCTTAAGAGTAGGGTACCGCATAAGACAGGACGGAAAAGGGTTTAGGGTTGGATTAGGCGGACCCGCTTCGCGGATCCGCCTAATCCAACCCAAAACCCTTTTCCTTATTCAAGGTCACTAAACCCGCAAGAAACTGTACCCTAAGAGGGTATTGGTGAACACTGTCGTGGATGTGATTCAAAGATGGGACACTGAACCTTAAGAGTAGGGTACCGCATAAGACAGGACGGAAAAGGGTTTAGGGTTGGATTAGGCGGACTCGCTTCGCGGATCCGCCTAATCCAACCCTAAACCCTTTTCCTTATTCAAGGTCACTAAACCCGCAAGAAACTGTACCCTAAGAGGGTATTGGTGAACCCTGTCGTGGATGTGATTCAAAGATGGGACACTGAACCTTAAGAGTAGGGTACCGCATAAGACAGGACGGAAAAGGGTTTAGGGTTGGATTAGGCGGACCCGCTTCGCGGATCCGCCTAATCAAACCCTAAACCCTTTTCCTTATTCAAGGTCACTAAACCCGCAAGAAACTGTACCCTAAGAGGGTATTGGTGAACCCTGTCGTGGATGTGATTCAAAGATGGGACACTGAACCTTAAGAGTAGGGTACCGCATAAGACGGGACGGAAAAGGGTTTAGGGTTGGATTAGGCGGACTCGCTTCGCGGATCCGCCTAATCCAACCCTAAACCCTTTTCCTTTTTCAAGGTCACTAAACCCGCAAGAAACTGTACCCTAAGAGGGTATTGGTGAACACTGTCGTGGATGTGATTCAAAGATGGGACACTGAACCTTAAGAGTAGGGTACCGCATAAGACAGGACGGAAAAGGGTTTAGGGTTGGATTAGGCGGACCCGCTTCGCGGATCCGCCTAATCCAACCCTAAACCCTTTTCCTTATTCAAGGTCACTAAACCCGCAAGAAACTGTACCCTAAGAGGGTATTGGTGAACCCTGTCGTGGATGTGATTCAAAGATGGGACACTGAACCTTAAGAGTAGGGTACCGCATAAGACAGGACGGAAAAGGGTTTAGGGTTGGATTAGGCGGACCCGCTTCGCGGATCCGCCTAATCCAACCCTAAACCCTTTTCCTTATTCAAGGTCACTAAACCCGCAAGAAACTGTACCCTAAGAGGGTATTGGTGAACCCTGTCGTGGATGTGATTCAAAGATGGGTCACTGAACCTTAAGAGTAGGGTACCGCATAAGACGGGACAGAAAAGGGTTTAGGGTTGGATTAGGCGGACTCGCTTCGCGGATCCGCCTAATCCAACCCTAAACCCTTTTCCTTATTCAAGGTCACTAAACCCGCAAGAAACTGTACCCTAAGAGGGTATTGGTGAACACTGTCGTGGATGTGATTCAAAGATGGGACACTGAACCTTAAGAGTAGGGTACCGCATAAGACAGGACGGAAAAGGGTTTAGGGTTGGATTAGGCGGACTCGCTTCGCGGATCCGCCTAATCCAACCCTAAACCCTTTTCCTTATTCAAGGTCACTAAACCCGCAAGAAACTGTACCCTAAGAGGGTATTGGTGAACCCTGTCGTGGATGTGATTCAAAGATGGGACACTGAACCTTAAGAGTAGGGTACCGCATAAGACAGGACGGAAAAGGGTTTAGGGTTGGATTAGGCGGACCCGCTTCGCGGATCCGCCTAATCAAACCCTAAACCCTTTTCCTTATTCAAGGTCACTAAACCCGCAAGAAACTGTACCCTAAGAGGGTATTGGTGAACCCTGTCGTGGATGTGATTCAAACATGGGACACTGAACCTTAAGAGTAGGGTACCGCATAAGACGGGACGGAAAAGGGTTTAGGGTTGGATTAGGCGGACCCGCTTCGCGGATCCGCCTAATACAACCCTAAACCCTTTTCCTTATTCAAGGTCACTAAACCCGCAAGAAACTGTACCCTAAGAGGGTATTGGTGAACCCTGTCGTGGATGTGATTCAAAGATGGGACACTGAACCTTAAGAGTAGGGTACCACATAAGACGGGACGGAAAAGGGTTTATGGTTGGATTAGGCGGACCCTTTTCGCGGATCCGCCTATTCCAACCCTAAACCCTTTTCCTTATTCAAGGTCACTAAACCCGCAAGAAACTGTACCCTAAGAGGGTATTGGTGAACCCTGTCGTTGATGTGGTTCAAAGATGGGACACTGAAACTTAAGAGTAGGGTACCGCATAAGATGGGACGGAAAAGCGTTTAGGGTTGGATTAGGCGGACTCGCTTCGCGGATCCGCCTAATCCAACCCTAAACCCTTTTCCTTATTCAAGGTCACTAAACCCGCAAGAAACTGTACCCTAAGAGGGTATTGGTGAACACTGTCGTGGATGTGATTCAAAGATGGGACACTGAACCTTAAGAGTAGGGTACCGCATAAGACAGGACGGAAAAGGGTTTAGGGTTGGATTAGGCGGACTCGCTTCGCGGATCCGCCTAATCCAACCCTAAACCCTTTTCCTTATTCAAGGTCACTAAACCCGCAAGAAACTGTACCCTAAGAGGGTATTGGTGAACCCTGTCGTGGATGTGATTCAAAGATGGGACACTGAACCTTAAGATTAGGGTACCGCATAAGACGGGACGGAAAAGGGTTTATGGTTGGATTAGGCGGACCCTTTTCGCGGATCCGCCTATTCCAACCCTAAACCCTTTTCCTTATTCAAGGTCACTAAACCCGCAAGAAACTGTACCCTAAGAGGGTATTGGTGAACCCTGTCGTTGATGTGGTTCAAAGATGGGACACTGAAACTTAAGAGTAGGGTACCGCATAAGATGGGACGGAAAAGCGTTTAGGGTTGGATTAGGCGGACTCGCTTCGCGGATCCGCCTAATCCAACCCTAAACCCTTTTCCTTATTCAAGGTCACTAAACCCGCAAGAAACTGTACCCTAAGAGGGTATTGGTGAACACTGTCGTGGATGTGATTCAAAGATGGGACACTGAACCTTAAGAGTAGGGTACCGCATAAGACAGGACGGAAAAGGGTTTAGGGTTGGATTAGGCGGACTCGCTTCGCGGATCCGCCTAATCCAACCCTAAACCCTTTTCCTTATTCAAGGTCACTAAACCCGCAAGAAACTGTACCCTAAGAGGGTATTGGTGAACCCTGTCGTGGATGTGATTCAAAGATGGGACACTGAACCTTAAGATTAGGGTACCGCATAAGACAGGACGGAAAAGGGTTTAGGGTTGGATTAGGCGGACCCGCTTCGCGGATCCGCCTAATCAAACCCTAAACCCTTTTCCTTATTCAAGGTCACTAAACCCGCAAGAAACTGTACCCTAAGAGGGTATTGGTGAACCCTGTCGTGGATGTGATTCAAAGATGGGACACTGAACCTTAAGAGTAGGGTACCGCATAAGACGGGACGGAAAAGGGTTTAGGGTTGAATTAGGCGGACCCGCTTCGCGGATCCGCCTAATACAACCCTAAACCCTTTTCCTTATTCAAGGTCACTAAACCCGCAAGAAACTGTACCCTAAGAGGGTATTGGTGAACCCTGTCGTGGATGTGATTCAAAGATGGGACACTGAACCTTAAGAGTAGGGTACCACATAAGACGGGACGGAAAAGGGTTTATGGTTGGATTAGGCGGACCCTTTTCGCGGATCCGCCTATTCCAACCCTAAACCCTTTTCCTTATTCAAGGTCACTAAACCCGCAAGAAACTGTACCCTAAGAGGGTATTGGTGAACCCTGTCGTTGATGTGGTTCAAAGATGGGACACTGAAACTTAAGAGTAGGGTACCGCATAAGATGGGACGGAAAAGCGTTTAGGGTTGGATTAGGCGGACTCGCTTCGCGGATCCGCCTAATCCAACCCTAAACCCTTTTCCTTATTCAAGGTCACTAAACCCGCAAGAAACTGTACCCTAAGAGGGTATTGGTGAACACTGTCGTGGATGTGATTCAAAGATGGGACACTGAACCTTAAGAGTAGGGTACCGCATAAGACAGGATGGAAAAGAGTTTAGGGTTGGATTAGGCGGACCCGCTTCGCGGATCCGCATAATCCAACCCTAAACCCTTTTCCTTATTCAAGGTCACTAAACCCGCAAGAAACTGTACCCTAAGAAGGTATTGGTGAACCCTGTCGTGGATGTGATTCAAAGATGGGACACTGAACCTTAAGAGTAGGGTACCGCATAAGACAGGACGGAAAAGGGTTTAGGGTTGGATTAGGCGGACCCGCTTCGCGGATCCGCCTAATCCAACCCTAAACCCTTTTCCTTATTCAAGGTCACTAAACCCGCAAGAAACTGTACCCTAAGAGGGTATTGGTGAACCTGTCGTGGATGTGATTCAAAGATGGGACACTGAACCTTAAGAGTAGGGTACCGCATAAGACGGGACGGAAAAGGGTTTAGGGTTGGATTAGGCGGACTCGCTTCGCGGATCCGCCTAATCCAACCCTAAACCCTTTTCCTTTTTCAAGGTCACTAAACCCGCAAGAAACTGTACCCTAAGAGGGTATTGGTGAACACTGTCGTGGATGTGATTCAAAGATGGGACACTGAACCTTAAGAGTAGGGTACCGCATAAGACAGGACGGAAAAGGGTTTAGGGTTGGATTAGGCGGACCCGCTTCGCGGATCCGCCTAATCCAACCCTAAACCCTTTTCCTTATTCAAGGTCACTAAACCCGCAAGAAACTGTACCCTAAGAGGGTATTGGTGAACCCTGTCGTGGATGTGATTCAAAGATGGGACACTGAACCTTAAGAGTAGGGTACCGCATAAGACAGGACGGAAAAGGGTTTAGGGTTGGATTAGGCGGACCCGCTTCGCGGATCCGCCTAATCCAACCCTAAACCCTTTTCCTTATTCAAGGTCACTAAACCCGCAAGAAACTGTACCCTAAGAGGGTATTGGTGAACCCTGTCGTGGATGTGATTCAAAGATGGGTCACTGAACCTTAAGAGTAGGGTACCGCATAAGACGGGACGGAAAAGGGTTTAGGGTTGGATTAGGCGGACTCGCTTCGCGGATCCGCCTAATCCAACCCTAAACCCTTTTCCTTATTCAAGGTCACTAAACCCGCAAGAAACTGTACCCTAAGAGGGTATTGGTGAACACTGTCGTGGATGTGATTCAAAGATGGGACACTGAACCTTAAGAGTAGGGTACCGCATAAGACAGGACGGAAAAGGGTTTAGGGTTGGATTAGGCGGACTCGCTTCGCGGATCCGCCTAATCCAACCCTAAACCCTTTTCCTTATTCAAGGTCACTAAACCCGCAAGAAACTGTACCCTAAGAGGGTATTGGTGAACCCTGTCGTGGATGTGATTCAAAGATGGGACACTGAACCTTAAGAGTAGTGTACCGCATAAGACAGGACGGAAAAGGGTTTAGGGTTGGATTAGGCGGACCCGCTTCGCGGATCCGCCTAATCAAACCCTAAACCCTTTTCCTTATTCAAGGTCACTAAACCCGCAAGAAACTGTACCCTAAGAGGGTATTGGTGAACCCTGTCGTGGATGTGATTCAAAGATGGGACACTGAACCTTAAGAGTAGGGTACCGCATAAGACGGGACGGAAAAGGGTTTAGGGTTGGATTAGGCGGACTCGCTTCGCGGATCCGCCTAATCCAACCCTAAACCCTTTTCCTTTTTCAAGGTCACTAAACCCGCAAGAAACTGTACCCTAAGAGGGTATTGGTGAACACTGTCGTGGATGTGATTCAAAGATGGGACACTGAACCTTAAGAGTAAGGTACCGCATAAGATAGGACGGAAAAGGGTTTAGGGTTGGATTAGGCGGACCCGCTTCGCGGATCCGCCTAATCCAACCCTAAACCCTTTTCCTTATTCAAGGTCACTAAACCCGCAAGAAACTGTACCCTAAGAGGGTATTGGTGAACCCTGTCGTGGATGTGATTCAAAGATGGGACACTGAACCTTAAGAGTAGGGTACCGCATAAGACAGGATGGAAAAGGGTTTAGGGTTGGATTAGGCGGACCCGCTTCGCGGATCCGCCTAATCCAACCCTAAACCCTTTTCCTTATTCAAGGTCACTAAACCCGCAAGAAACTGTACCCTAAGAGGGTATTGGTGAACCCTGTCGTGGATGTGATTCAAAGATGGGTCACTGAACCTTAAGAGTAGGGTACCGCATAAGACGGGACGGAAAAGGGTTTAGGGTTGGATTAGGCGGACTCGCTTCGCGGATCCGCCTAATCCAACCCTAAACTCTTTTCCTTATTCAAGGTCACTAAACCCGCAAGAAACTGTACCCTAAGAGGGTATTGGTGAACACTGTCGTGGATGTGATTCAAAGATGGGACACTGAACCTTAAGAGTAGGGTACCGCATAAGACAGGATGGAAAAGGGTTTAGGGTTGGATTAGGCGGACCCGCTTCGCGGATCCGCCTAATCCAACCCTAAACCCTTTTCCTTATTCAAGGTCACTAAACCCGCAAGAAACTGTACCCTAAGAGGGTATTGGTGAACCCTGTCGTGGATGTGATTCAAAGATGGGACACTGAACCTTAAGAGTAGGGTACCGCATAAGACGGGACGGAAAAGGGTTTAGGGTTGGATTAGGCGGACTCGCTTCGCGGATCCGCCTAATCCAACCCTAAACCCTTTTCCTTATTCAAGGTCACTAAACCCGCAAGAAACTGTACCCTAAGAGGGAATTGGTGAACACTGTCGTGGATGTGATTCAAAGATGGGACACTGAACCTTAAGAGTAGGGTACCGCATAAGACAGGACGGAAAAGGGTTTAGGGTTGGATTAGGCGGACTCGCTTCGCGGATCCGCCTAATCCAACCCTAAACCCTTTTCCTTATTCAAGGTCACTAAACCCGCAAGAAACTGTACCCTAAGAGGGTATTGGTGAACCCTGTCGTGGATGTGATTCAAAGATGGGACACTGAACCTTAAGATTAGGGTACCGCATAAGACAGGACGGAAAAGGGTTTAGGGTTGGATTAGGCGGACCCGCTTCGCGGATCCGCCTAATCAAACCCTAAACCCTTTTCCTTATTCAAGGTCACTAAACCCGCAAGAAACTGTACCCTAAGAGGGTATTGGTGAACCCTGTCGTGGATGTGATTCAAAGATGGGACACTGAACCTTAAGAGTAGGGTACCGCATAAGACGGGACGGAAAAGGGTTTATGGTTGGATTAGGCGGACCCTTTTCGCGGATCCGCCTATTCCAACCCTAAACCCTTTTCCTTATTCAAGGTCACTAAACCCGCAAGAAACTGTACCCTAAGAGGGTATTGGTGAACCCTGTCGTGGATGTGGTTCAAAGATGGGACACTGAAACTTAAGAGTAGGGTACCGCATAAGATGGGACGGAAAAGCGTTTAGGGTTGGATTAGGCGGACTCGCTTCGCGGATCCGCCTAATCCAACCCTAAACCCTTTTCCTTATTCAAGGTCACTAAACCCGCAAGAAACTGTACCCTAAGAGGGTATTGGTGAACACTGTCGTGGATGTGATTCAAAGATGGGACACTGAACCTTAAGAGTAGGGTACCGCATAAGACAGGATGGAAAAGAGTTTAGGGTTGGATTAGGCGGACCCGCTTCGCGGATCCGCATAATCCAACCCTAAACCCTTTTCCTTATTCAAGGTCACTAAACCCGCAAGAAACTGTACCCTAAGAAGGTATTGGTGAACCCTGTCGTGGATGTGATTCAAAGATGGGACACTGAACCTTAAGAGTAGGGTACCGCATAAGACAGGACGGAAAAGGGTTTAGGGTTGGATTAGGCGGACCCGCTTCGCGGATCCGCCTAATCCAACCCTAAACCCTTTTCCTTATTCAAGGTCACTAAACCCGCAAGAAACTGTACCCTAAGAGGGTATTGGTGAACCTGTCGTGGATGTGATTCAAAGATGGGACACTGAACATTAAGAGTAGGGTACCGCATAAGACGGGACGGAAAAGGGTTTAGGGTTGGATTAGGCGGACTCGCTTCGCGGATCCGCCTAATCCAACCCTAAACCCTTTTCCTTTTTCAAGGTCACTAAACCCGCAAGAAACTGTACCCTAAGAGGGTATTGGTGAACACTGTCGTGGATGTGATTCAAAGATGGGACACTGAACCTTAAGAGTAGGGTACCGCATAAGACAGGACGGAAAAGGGTTTAGGGTTGGATTAGGCGGACCCGCTTCGCGGATCCGCCTAATCCAACCCTAAACCCTTTTCCTTATTCAAGGTCACTAAACCCGCAAGAAACTGTACCCTAAGAGGGTATTGGTGAACCCTGTCGTGGATGTGATTCAAAGATGGGACACTGAACCTTAAGAGTAGGGTACCGCATAAGACAGGACGGAAAAGGGTTTAGGGTTGGATTAGGCGGACCCGCTTCGCGGATCCGCCTAATCCAACCCAAAACCCTTTTCCTTATTCAAGGTCACTAAACCCGCAAGAAACTGTACCCTAAGAGGGTATTGGTGAACACTGTCGTGGATGTGATTCAAAGATGGGACACTGAACCTTAAGAGTAGGGTACCGCATAAGACAGGACGGAAAAGGGTTTAGGGTTGGATTAGGCGGACTCGCTTCGCGGATCCGCCTAATCCAACCCTAAACCCTTTTCCTTATTCAAGGTCACTAAACCCGCAAGAAACTGTACCCTAAGAGGGTATTGGTGAACCCTGTCGTGGATGTGATTCAAAGATGGGACACTGAACCTTAAGAGTAGGGTACCGCATAAGACAGGACGGAAAAGGGTTTAGGGTTGGATTAGGCGGACCCGCTTCGCGGATCCGCCTAATCAAACCCTAAACCCTTTTCCTTATTCAAGGTCACTAAACCCGCAAGAAACTGTACCCTAAGAGGGTATTGGTGAACCCTGTCGTGGATGTGATTCAAAGATGGGACACTGAACCTTAAGAGTAGGGTACCGCATAAGACGGGACGGAAAAGGGTTTAGGGTTGGATTAGGCGGACTCGCTTCGCGGATCCGCCTAATCCAACCCTAAACCCTTTTCCTTTTTCAAGGTCACTAAACCCGCAAGAAACTGTACCCTAAGAGGGTATTGGTGAACACTGTCGTGGATGTGATTCAAAGATGGGACACTGAACCTTAAGAGTAGGGTACCGCATAAGACAGGACGGAAAAGGGTTTAGGGTTGGATTAGGCGGACCCGCTTCGCGGATCCGCCTAATCCAACCCTAAACCCTTTTCCTTATTCAAGGTCACTAAACCCGCAAGAAACTGTACCCTAAGAGGGTATTGGTGAACCCTGTCGTGGATGTGATTCAAAGATGGGACACTGAACCTTAAGAGTAGGGTACCGCATAAGACAGGACGGAAAAGGGTTTAGGGTTGGATTAGGCGGACCCGCTTCGCGGATCCGCCTAATCCAACCCTAAACCCTTTTCCTTATTCAAGGTCACTAAACCCGCAAGAAACTGTACCCTAAGAGGGTATTGGTGAACCCTGTCGTGGATGTGATTCAAAGATGGGTCACTGAACCTTAAGAGTAGGGTACCGCATAAGACGGGACAGAAAAGGGTTTAGGGTTGGATTAGGCGGACTCGCTTCGCGGATCCGCCTAATCCAACCCTAAACCCTTTTCCTTATTCAAGGTCACTAAACCCGCAAGAAACTGTACCCTAAGAGGGTATTGGTGAACACTGTCGTGGATGTGATTCAAAGATGGGACACTGAACCTTAAGAGTAGGGTACCGCATAAGACAGGACGGAAAAGGGTTTAGGGTTGGATTAGGCGGACTCGCTTCGCGGATCCGCCTAATCCAACCCTAAACCCTTTTCCTTATTCAAGGTCACTAAACCCGCAAGAAACTGTACCCTAAGAGGGTATTGGTGAACCCTGTCGTGGATGTGATTCAAAGATGGGACACTGAACCTTAAGAGTAGGGTACCGCATAAGACAGGACGGAAAAGGGTTTAGGGTTGGATTAGGCGGACCCGCTTCGCGGATCCGCCTAATCAAACCCTAAACCCTTTTCCTTATTCAAGGTCACTAAACCCGCAAGAAACTGTACCCTAAGAGGGTATTGGTGAACCCTGTCGTGGATGTGATTCAAACATGGGACACTGAACCTTAAGAGTAGGGTACCGCATAAGACGGGACGGAAAAGGGTTTAGGGTTGGATTAGGCGGACCCGCTTCGCGGATCCGCCTAATACAACCCTAAACCCTTTTCCTTATTCAAGGTCACTAAACCCGCAAGAAACTGTACCCTAAGAGGGTATTGGTGAACCCTGTCGTGGATGTGATTCAAAGATGGGACACTGAACCTTAAGAGTAGGGTACCGCATAAGACGGGACGGAAAAGGGTTTATGGTTGGATTAGGCGGACCCGTTTCGCGGATCCGCCTATTCCAACCCTAAACCCTTTTCCTTATTCAAGGTCACTAAACCCGCAAGAAACTGTACCCTAAGAAGGTATTGGTGAACCCTGTCGTGGATGTGATTCAAAGATGGGACACTGAACCTTAAGAGTAGGGTACCGCATAAGACAGGACGGAAAAGGGTTTAGGGTTGGATTAGGCGGACCCGCTTCGCGGATCCGCCTAATCCAACCCTAAACCCTTTTCCTTATTCAAGGTCACTAAACCCGCAAGAAACTGTACCCTAAGAGGGTATTGGTGAACCTGTCGTGGATGTGATTCAAAGATGGGACACTGAACCTTAAGAGTAGGGTACCGCATAAGACGGGACGGAAAAGGGTTTAGGGTTGGATTAGGCGGACTCGCTTCGCGGATCCGCCTAATCCAACCCTAAACCCTTTTCCTTTTTCAAGGTCACTAAACCCGCAAGAAACTGTACCCTAAGAGGGTATTGGTGAACACTGTCGTGGATGTGATTCAAAGATGGGACACTGAACCTTAAGAGTAGGGTACCGCATAAGACAGGACGGAAAAGGGTTTAGGGTTGGATTAGGCGGACCCGCTTCGCGGATCCGCCTAATCTAACCCTAAACCCTTTTCCTTATTCAAGGTCACTAAACCCGCAAGAAACTGTACCCTAAGAGGGTATTGGTGAACCCTGTCGTGGATGTGATTCAAAGATGGGACACTGAACCTTAACAGTAGGGTACCGCATAAGACAGGACGGAAAAGGGTTTAGGGTTGGATTAGGCGGACCCGCTTCGCGGATCCGCCTAATCCAACCCTAAACCCTTTTCCTTATTCAAGGTCACTAAACCCGCAAGAAACTGTACCCTAAGAGGGTATTGGTGAACCCTGTCGTGGATGTGATTCAAAGATGGGTCACTGAACCTTAAGAGTAGGGTACCGCATAAGACGGGACGGAAAAGGGTTTAGGGTTGGATTAGGCGGACTCGCTTCGCGGATCCGCCTAATCCAACCCTAAACCCTTTTCCTTATTCAAGGTCACTAAACCCGCAAGAAACTGTACCCTAAGAGGGTATTGGTGAACACTGTCGTGGATGTGATTCAAAGATGGGACACTGAACCTTAAGAGTAGGGTACCGCATAAGACAGGACGGAAAAGGGTTTAGGGTTGGATTAGGCGGACCCGCTTCGCGGATCCGCCTAATCCAACCCTAAACCCTTTTCCTTATTCAAGGTCACTAAACCCGCAAGAAACTGTACCCTAAGAGGGTATTGGTGAACCCTGTCGTGGATGTGATTCAAAGATGGGACACTGAACCTTAAGAGTAGGGTACCGCATAAGACAGGACGGAAAAGGGTTTAGGGTTGGATTAGGCGGACCCGCTTCGCGGATCCGCCTAATCCAACCCTAAACCCTTTTCCTTATTCAAGGTCACTAAACCCGCAAGAAACTGTACCCTAAGAGGGTATTGGTGAACCCTGTCGTGGATGTGATTCAAAGATGGGACACTGAACCTTAAGAGTAGGGTACCGCATAAGACGGGACGGAAAAGGGTTTAGGGTTGGATTAGGCGGACCCGCTTCGCGGATCCGCCTAATCCAACCCTAAACCCTTTTCCTTTTTCAAGGTCACTAAACCCGCAAGAAACTGTACCCTAAGAGGGTATTGGTGAACCCTGTCGTGGATGTGATTCAAAGATGGGACACTGAACCTTAACAGTAGGGTACCGCATAAGACAGGACGGAAAAGGGTTTAGGGTTGGATTAGGCGGACCCGCTTCGCGGATCCGCCTAATCCAACCCTAAACCCTTTTCCTTATTCAAGGTCACTAAACCCGCAAGAAACTGTACCCTAAGAGGGTATTGGTGAACCCTGTCGTGGATGTGATTCAAAGATGGGTCACTGAACCTTAAGAGTAGGGTACCGCATAAGACGGGACGGAAAAGGGTTTAGGGTTGGATTAGGCGGACTCGCTTCGCGGATCCGCCTAATCCAACCCTAAACCCTTTTCCTTATTCAAGGTCACTAAACCCGCAAGAAACTGTACCCTAAGAGGGTATTGGTGAACACTGTCGTGGATGTGATTCAAAGATGGGACACTGAACCTTAAGAGTAGGGTACCGCATAAGACAGGACGGAAAAGGGTTTAGGGTTGGATTAGGCGGACCCGCTTCGCGGATCCGCCTAATCCAACCCTAAACCCTTTTCCTTATTCAAGGTCACTAAACCCGCAAGAAACTGTACCCTAAGAGGGTATTGGTGAACCCTGTCGTGGATGTGATTCAAAGATGGGACACTGAACCTTAAGAGTAGGGTACCGCATAAGACAGGACGGAAAAGGGTTTAGGGTTGGATTAGGCGGACCCGCTTCGCGGATCCGCCTAATCCAACCCTAAACCCTTTTCCTTATTCAAGGTCACTAAACCCGCAAGAAACTGTACCCTAAGAGGGTATTGGTGAACCCTGTCGTGGATGTGATTCAAAGATGGGACACTGAACCTTAAGAGTAGGGTACCGCATAAGACGGGACGGAAAAGGGTTTAGGGTTGGATTAGGCGGACCCGCTTCGCGGATCCGCCTAATCCAACCCTAAACCCTTTTCCTTATTCAAGGTCACTAAACCCGCAAGAAACTGTACCCTAAGAGGGTATTGGTGAACCCTGTCGTGGATGTGATTCAAAGATGGGACACTGAACCTTAAGAGTAGGGTACCGCATAAGACGGGACGGAAAAGGGTTTAGGGTTGGATTAGGCGGACCCGCTTCGCGGATCCGCCTAATCCAACCCTAAACCCTTTTCCTTTTTCAAGGTCACTAAACCCGCAAGAAACTGTACCCTAAGAGGGTATTGGTGAACACTGTCGTGGATGTGATTCAAAGATGGGACACTGAACCTTAAGAGTAGGGTACCGCATAAGACAGGACGGAAAAGGGTTTAGGGTTGGATTAGGCGGACCCGCTTCGCGGATCCGCCTAATCTAACCCTAAACCCTTTTCCTTATTCAAGGTCACTAAACCCGCAAGAAACTGTACCCTAAGAGGGTATTGGTGAACCCTGTCGTGGATGTGATTCAAAGATGGGACACTGAACCTTAACAGTAGGGTACCGCATAAGACAGGACGGAAAAGGGTTTAGGGTTGGATTAGGCGGACCCGCTTCGCGGATCCGCCTAATCCAACCCTAAACCCTTTTCCTTATTCAAGGTCACTAAACCCGCAAGAAACTGTACCCTAAGAGGGTATTGGTGAACCCTGTCGTGGATGTGATTCAAAGATGGGTCACTGAACCTTAAGAGTAGGGTACCGCATAAGACGGGACGGAAAAGGGTTTAGGGTTGGATTAGGCGGACTCGCTTCGCGGATCCGCCTAATCCAACCCTAAACCCTTTTCCTTATTCAAGGTCACTAAACCCGCAAGAAACTGTACCCTAAGAGGGTATTGGTGAACACTGTCGTGGATGTGATTCAAAGATGGGACACTGAACCTTAAGAGTAGGGTACCGCATAAGACAGGACGGAAAAGGGTTTAGGGTTGGATTAGGCGGACCCGCTTCGCGGATCCGCCTAATCCAACCCTAAACCCTTTTCCTTATTCAAGGTCACTAAACCCGCAAGAAACTGTACCCTAAGAGGGTATTGGTGAACCCTGTCGTGGATGTGATTCAAAGATGGGACACTGAACCTTAAGAGTAGGGTACCGCATAAGACAGGACGGAAAAGGGTTTAGGGTTGGATTAGGCGGACCCGCTTCGCGGATCCGCCTAATCCAACCCTAAACCCTTTTCCTTATTCAAGGTCACTAAACCCGCAAGAAACTGTACCCTAAGAGGGTATTGGTGAACCCTGTCGTGGATGTGATTCAAAGATGGGACACTGAACCTTAAGAGTAGGGTACCGCATAAGACGGGACGGAAAAGGGTTTAGGGTTGGATTAGGCGGACCCGCTTCGCGGATCCGCCTAATCCAACCCTAAACCCTTTTCCTTATTCAAGGTCACTAAACCCGCAAGAAACTGTACCCTAAGAGGGTATTGGTGAACCCTGTCGTGGATGTGATTCAAAGATGGGACACTGAAACTTAAGAGTAGGGTACCGCATAAGATGGGACGGAAAAGGGTTTTGGGTTGGATTAGGCGGACTCGCTTCGCGGATCCGCCTAATCCAACCCTAAACCCTTTTCCTTATTCAAGGTCACTAAACCCGCAAGAAACTGTACCCTAAGAGGGTATTGGTGAACACTGTCGTGGATGTGATTCAAAGATGGGACACTGAACCTTAAGAGTAGGGTACCGCATAAGACAGGACGGAAAAGAGGTTTAGGGTTGGATTAGGCGGACCCGCTTCGCGGATCCGCATAATCCATCCCTAAACCCTTTTCCTTATTCAAGGTCACTAAACCCGCAAGAAACTGTACCCTAAGAGGGTATTGGTGAACCCTGTCGTGGATGTGATTCAAAGATGGGACACTGAACCTTAAGAGTAGGGTACCGCATAAGACGGGACGGAAAAGGGTTTAGGGTTGGATTAGGCGGACCCGCTTCGCGGATCCGCCTAATCCAACCCTAAACCCTTTTCCTTCTTCAAGGTCACTAAACCCGCAAGAAACTGTACCCTAAGAGGGTATTGGTGAACCCTGTCGTGGATGTGATTCAAAGATGGGACACTGAACCTTAAGAGTAGGGTACCGCATAAGACGGGACGGAAAAGGGTTTAGGGTTGGATTAGGCGGACCCGTTTCGCGGATCCGCCTAATCCAACCCTAAACCCTTTTCCTTATTCAAGGTCACTAAACCCGCAAGAAACTGTACCCTAAGAGGGTATTGGTGAACCCTGTCGTGGATGTGATTCAAAGATGGGACACTGAACCTTAAGAGTAGGGTACCGCATAAGACGGGACGGAAAAGGGTTTAGGGTTGGATTAGGCGGACCCGCTTCGCGGATCCGCCTAATCCAACCCTAAACCCTTTTCCTTATTCAAGGTCACTAAACCCGCAAGAAACTGTACCCTAAGAGGGTATTGGTGAACACTGTCGTGGATGTGATTCAAAGATGGGACACTGAACCTTAAGAGTAGGGTACCGCATAAGACAGGATGGAAAAGGGTTTAGGGTTGGATTAGGCGGACCCGCTTCGCGGATCCGCATAATCCAACCCTAAACCCTTTTTTTTATTCAAGGTCACTAAACCCGCAAGAAACTGTACCCTAAGAAGGTATTGGTGAACCCTGTCGTGGATGTGATTCAAAGATGGGACATTGAACCTTAAGAGTAGGGTACCGCATAAGACAGGACGGAAAAGGGTTTAGGGTTGGATTAGGCGGACCCGCTTCGCGGATCCGCCTAATCCAACCCTAAACCCTTTTCCTTATTCAAGGTCACTAAACCCGCAAGAAACTGTACCCTAAGAGGGTATTGGTGAACCCTGTCGTGGATGTGATTCAAAGATGGGACACTGAACCTTAAGAGTAGGGTACCGCATAAGATGGGACGGAAAAGGGTTTAGGGTTGGATTAGGCGGACTCGCTTCGCGGATCCGCCTAATCCAACCCTAAACCCTTTTCCTTATTCAAGGTCACTAAACCCGCAAGAAACTGTACCCTAAGAGGGTATTGGTGAACGCTGTCGTGGATGTGATTCAAAGATGGGACACTGAACCTTAAGAGTAGGGTACCGCATAAGACAGGACGGAAAAGGGTTTAGGGTTGGATTAGGCGGACCCGCTTCACGGATCCGCATAATCCAACCCTAAACCCTTTTCCTTATTCAAGGTCACTAAACCCGCAAGAAACTATACCCTAAGAAGGTATTGGTGAACCCTGTCGTGGATGTGATTCAAAGATGGGACACTGAACCTTAAGAGTAGGGTACCGCATAAGACAGGACGGAAAAGGGTTTAGGGTTGGATTAGGCGGACCCGCTTCGCGGATCCGCCTAATCCAACCCTAAACCCTTTTCCTTATTCAAGGTCACTAAACCCGCAAGAAACTGTACCCTAAGAGGGTATTGGTGAACCCTGTCGTGGATGTGATTCAAAGATGGGACACTGAACCTTAAGAGTAGGGTACCGCATAAGCCGGGACGGAAAAGGGTTTATGGTTGGATTAGGCGGACCCGTTTCGCGGATCCGCCTAATCCAACCCTAAACCCTTTTCCTTATTCAAGGTCACTAAACCCGCAAGAAACTGTACCCTAAGAGGGTATTGGTGAACCCTGTCGTGGATGTGATTCAAAGATGGGACACTGAAACTTAAGAGTAGGGTACCGCATAAGATGGGACGGAAAAGGGTTTTGGGTTGGATTAGGCGGACTCGCTTCGCGGATCCGCCTAATCCAACCCTAAACCCTTTTCCTTATTCAAGGTCACTAAACCCGCAAGAAACTGTACCCTAAGAGGGTATTGGTGAACACTGTCGTGGATGTGATTCAAAGATGGGACACTGAACCTTAAGAGTAGGGTACCGCATAAGACAGGACGGAAAAGAGTTTAGGGTTGGATTAGGCGGACCCGCTTCGCGGATCCGCATAATCCAACCCTAAACCCTTTTCCTTATTCAAGGTCACTAAACCCGCAAGAAACTGTACCCTAAGAGGGTATTGGTGAACCCTGTCGTGGATGTGATTCAAAGATGGGACACTGAACCTTAAGAGTAGGGTACCGCATAAGACGGGACGGAAAAGGGTTTAGGGTTGGATTAGGCGGACCCGCTTCGCGGATCCGCCTAATCCAACCCTAAACCCTTTTCCTTATTCAAGGTCACTAAACCCGCAAGAAACTGTACCCTAAGAGGGTATTGGTGAACGCTGTCGTGGATGTGATTCAAAGATGGGACACTGAACCTTAAGAGTAGGGTACCGCATAAGACGGGACGGAAAAGGGTTTAGGGTTGGATTAGGCGGACCCGCTTCGCGGATCCGCCTAATCCAACCCTAAACCCTTTTCCTTATTCAAGGTCACTAAACCCGCAAGAAACTGTACCCTAAGAGGGTATTGGTGAACACTGTCGTGGATGTGATTCAAAGATGGGACACTGAACCTTAAGAGTAGGGTACCGCATAAGACAGGATGGAAAAGGGTTTAGGGTTGGATTAGGCGGACCCGCTTCGCGGATCCGCATAATCCAACCCTAAACCCTTTTTCCTTATTCAAGGTCACTAAACCCGCAAGAAACTGTACCCTAAGAAGGTATTGGTGAACCCTGTCGTGGATGTGATTCAAAGATGGGACACTGAACCTTAAGAGTAGGGTACCGCATAAGACAGGACGGAAAAGGGTTTAGGGTTGGATTAGGCGGACCCGCTTCGCGGATCCGCCTAATCCAACCCTAAACCCATTTCCTTATTCAAGGTCACTAAACCCGCAAGAAACTGTACCCTAAGAGGGTATTGGTGAACCCTGTCGTGGATGTGATTCAAAGATGGGACACTGAACCTTAAGAGTAGGGTACCGCATAAGATGGGACGGAAAAGGGTTTAGGGTTGGATTAGGCGGACTCGCTTCGCGGATCCGCCTAATCCAACCCTAAACCCTTTTCCTTATTCAAGGTCACTAAACCCGCAAGAAACTGTACCCTAAGAGAGTATTGGTGAACCCTGTCGTGGATGTGATTCAAAGATGGGACACTGAACCTTAAGAGTAGGGTACCGCATAAGATGGGACGGAAAAGGGTTTAGGGTTGGATTAGGCGGACTCGCTTCGCGGATCCGCCTAATCCAACCCTAAACCCTTTTCCTTATTCAAGGTCACTAAACCCGCAAGAAACTGTACCCTAAGAGGGTATTGGTGAACGCTGTCGTGGATGTGATTCAAAGATGGGACACTGAACCTTAAGAGTAGGGTACCGCATAAGACAGGACGGAAAAGGGTTTAGGGTTGGATTAGGCGGACCCGCTTCGCGGATCCGCATAATCCAACCCTAAACCCTTTTCCTTATTCAAGGTCACTAAACCCGCAAGAAACTATACCCTAAGAAGGTATTGGTGAACCCTGTCGTGGATGTGATTCAAAGATGGGACACTGAACCTTAAGAGTAGGGTACCGCATAAGACAGGACGGAAAAGGGTTTAGGGTTGGATTAGGCGGACCCGCTTCGCGGATCCGCCTAATCCAACCCTAAACCCTTTTCCTTATTCAAGGTCACTAAACCCGCAAGAAACTGTACCCTAAGAGGGTATTGGTGAACCCTGTCGTGGATGTGATTCAATGATGGGACACTGAACCTTAAGAGTAGGGTACCGCATAAGACGGGGCGGAAAAGGGTTTAGGGTTGGATTAGGCGGACCCGCTTCGCGGATCCACCTAATCCAACCCTAAACCCTTTTCCTTATTCAAGGTCACTAAACCCGCAAGAAACTGTACCCTAAGATGGTATTGGTGAACCCTGTCGTGGATGTGATTCAAAGATGGGACACTGAACCTTAAGAGTAGGGTACCGCATAAGACAGGATGGAAAAGGGTTTAGGGTTGGATTAGGCGGACCCGCTTCGCGGATCCGCATAATCCAACCCTAAACCCTTTTTCCTTATTCAAGGTCACTAAACCCGCAAGAAACTGTACCCTAAGAAGGTATTGGTGAACCCTGTCGTGGATGTGATTCAAAGATGGGACACTGAACCTTAAGAGTAGGGTACCGCATAAGACAGGACGGAAAAGGGTTTAGGGTTGGATTAGGCGGACCCGCTTCGCGGATCCGCCTAATCCAACCCTAAACCCATTTCCTTATTCAAGGTCACTAAACCCGCAAGAAACTGTACCCTAAGAGGGTATTGGTGAACCCTGTCGTGGATGTGATTCAAAGATGGGACACTGAACCTTAAGAGTAGGGTACCGCATAAGATGGGACGGAAAAGGGTTTAGGGTTGGATTAGGCGGACTCGCTTCGCGGATCCGCCTAATCCAACCCTAAACCCTTTTCCTTATTCAAGGTCACTAAACCCGCAAGAAACTGTACCCTAAGAGAGTATTGGTGAACCCTGTCGTGGATGTGATTCAAAGATGGGACACTGAACCTTAAGAGTAGGGTACCGCATAAGATGGGACGGAAAAGGGTTTAGGGTTGGATTAGGCGGACTCGCTTCGCGGATCCGCCTAATCCAACCCTAAACCCTTTTCCTTATTCAAGGTCACTAAACCCGCAAGAAACTGTACCCTAAGAGGGTATTGGTGAACGCTGTCGTGGATGTGATTCAAAGATGGGACACTGAACCTTAAGAGTAGGGTACCGCATAAGACAGGACGGAAAAGGGTTTAGGGTTGGATTAGGCGGACCCGCTTCGCGGATCCGCATAATCCAACCCTAAACCCTTTTCCTTATTCAAGGTCACTAAACCCGCAAGAAACTATACCCTAAGAAGGTATTGGTGAACCCTGTCGTGGATGTGATTCAAAGATGGGACACTGAACCTTAAGAGTAGGGTACCGCATAAGACAGGACGGAAAAGGGTTTAGGGTTGGATTAGGCGGACCCGCTTCGCGGATCCGCCTAATCCAACCCTAAACCCTTTTCCTTATTCAAGGTCACTAAACCCGCAAGAAACTGTACCCTAAGAGGGTATTGGTGAACCCTGTCGTGGATGTGATTCAATGATGGGACACTGAACCTTAAGAGTAGGGTACCGCATAAGACGGGGCGGAAAAGGGTTTAGGGTTGGATTAGGCGGACCCGCTTCGCGGATCCACCTAATCCAACCCTAAACCCTTTTCCTTATTCAAGGTCACTAAACCCGCAAGAAACTGTACCCTAAGATGGTATTGGTGAACCCTGTCGTGGATGTGATTCAAAGATGGGACACTGAACCTTAAGAGTAGGGTACCGCATAAGACAGGATGGAAAAGGGTTTAGGGTTGGATTAGGCGGACCCGCTTCGCGGATCCGCCTAATCCAACCCTAAACCCTTTTCCTTATTCAAGGTCACTAAACCCACAAGAAACTGTACCCTAAGAGGGTATTGGTGAACCCTGTCGTGGATGTGATTCAAAGATGGGACACTGAACCTTAAGAGTAGGGTACCGCATAAGACAGGACGGAAAAGGGTTTAGGGTTGGATTAGGCGGACCCGCTTCGCGGATCCGCCTAATCCAACCCTAAACCCTTTTCCTTATTCAAGGTCACTAAACCCGCAAGAAACTGTACCCTAAGAGGGTAATGGTGAACCCTGTCGTGGATGTGATTCAAAGATGGGACACTGAACCTTAAGAGTAGGGTACCGCATAAGACGGGACGGAAAAGGGTTTAGGGTTGGATTAGGCGGACCCGCTTCGCGGATCCGCCTAATCCAACCCTAAACCCTTTTCCTTATTCAAGGTCACTAAACCCGCAAGAAACTGTACCCTAAGAGGGTATTGGTGAACCCTGTCGTGGATGTGATTCAAAAATGCGACACTGAACCTTAAGAGTAGGGTACCGCATAAGACGGGACGGAAATGGGTTTAGGGTTGGGTTAGGCGGACCCGCTTCATGGATCCGCTTAATCCAACCCTAAACCCTTTTCCTTATTCAAGGTCACTAAACCCGCAAGAAACTATACCCTAAGAAGGTATTGGTGAACCCTGTCGTGGATGTGATTCAAAGATGGGACACTGAACCTTAAGAGTAGGGTACCGCATAAGACAGGACGGAAAAGGGTTTAGGGTTGGATTAGGCGGACCCGCTTCGCGGATCCGCCTAATCCAACCCTAAACCCTTTTCCTTATTCAAGGTCACTAAACCCGCAAGAAACTGTACCCTAAGAGGGTAATGGTGAACCCTGTCGTGGATGTGATTCAAAGATGGGACACTGAACCTTAAGAGTAGGGTACCGCATAAGACGGGACGAAAAATGGTTTAGGGTTGGATTAGGCGGACCCGCTTCGCGGATCCGCCTAATCCAACCCTAAACCCTTTTCCTTATTCAAGGTCACTAAACCCGCAAGAAACTGTACCCTAAGAGGGTATTGGTGAACCCTGTCGTGGATGTGATTCAAAAATGCGACACTGAACCTTAAGAGTAGGGTACCGCATAAGACGGGACGGAAAAGGGTTTAGGGTTGGGTTAGGCGGACCCGCTTCATGGATCCGCTTAATCCAACCCTAAACCCTTTTCCTTATTCAAGGTAGCTAAACCCACAAGAAACTGTACCCTATGAGGGTATTGGTGAACCCTATTGTGGATGTGATTCAAAGATGGGACACTGAACCTTAAGAGTAGGGTACCGCATAAGACGGGACGGGAAAGGGTTTAGCGTTGGATTAGGCGGACCCGCTTCGCTGATCCGCCTAATCCAACCCTAAACTCTTTTCCTTATTCAAGGTCACTAAACCCGCAAGAAACTGTACCCTAAGAGGGTATTGGTGAACCCTGTCGTGGATGTGATTCAAAGATGGGACACTGAACCTTAAGAGTAGGGTACCGCATAAGACGGGACGGAAAAGGGTTAAGGGTTGGATTAGGCGGACCCGCTTCGCGGATCCACCTAATCCAACCCTTAACCCTTTTCCTTATTCAAGGTCACTAAACTCGCAAGAAACTGTACCCTAAGATGGTATTGGTGAACCCTGTCGTGGATGTGATTCAAAGATGGGACACTGAACCTTAAGAGTAGGGTACCGCATAAGACAGGACGGAAAAGGGTTTAGGGTTGGATTAGGCGGACCCGCTTCGCGGATCCGCCTAATCCAACCCAAAACCCTTTTCCTTATTCAAGGTCACTAAACCCACAAGAAACTGTATCCTAAGAGGATATTGGTGAACCCTGTCGTGGATGTGATTCAAAGATGGGACACTGAACCTTAAGAGTAGGGTACCGCATAAGACGGGACAGAAAAGGGTTTAGGGTTGGATTAGGCGGACCCGTTTCGCGGATCCGCCTAATCCAACCCTAAACCCTTTTCCTTATTCAAGGTCACTAAACCCGCAAGAAACTGTACCCTAAGAGGGTATTGGTGAACCCTGTCGTGGATGTGATTCAAAAATGCGACACTGAACCTTAAGAGTAGGGTACCGCATAAGACGGGACGGAAAAGGCTTTAGGGTTGGATTAGGCGGACCCGCTTCACGGATCCGCCTAATCCAACCCTAAACCCTTTTCCTTATTCAAGGTCACTAAACCCACAAGAAACTGTACCCTAAGAGGGTATTGGTGAACCCGATTGTGGATGTGATTCAAAGATGGGACACTGAACCTTAAGAGTAGGGTACCGCATAAGACGGGACGGGAAAGGGTTTATGGTTGGATTAGGCGGACCCGCTTCGCGGATCCGCCTAATCCAACCCTAAACTCTTTTCCTTATTCAAGGTCACTAAACCCGCAAGAAACTGTACCCTAAGAGGGTATTGGTGAACCCTGTCGTGGATGTGATTCAAAGATGGGACAATGAACCTTAAGAGTAGGGTACCGCATAAGACGGGACGGAAAAGGGTTTAGGGTTGGATTAGGTGGACCCGCTTCGCGGATCCGCCTAATCCAACCCAAAACCCATTTCCTTATTCAAGGTCACTAAACCCTCAAGAAACTGTACCCTAAGAGGGTATTGGTGAACCTTGTCGTGGATGTGATTCAAAGATGGGACACTGAACCTTAAGAGTAGGGTACCGCATAAGACGGGACAGAAAAGGGTTTAGGGTTGGATTAGGCGGACCCGCTTCGCGAATCCGCCTAATCCAACCCTAAACCCTTTTCCTTATTCAAGGTCACTAAACCCGCAAGAAACTGTACCCTAAGAGGGTAATGGTGAACCCTGTCGTGGATGTGATATAAAAATGGGACACTGAACCTTAAGAGTAGGGTACCGCATAAGACGGGACGAAAAATGGTTTAGGGTTGGATTAGGCGGACCCGCTTCGCGGATCCGCCTAATCCAACCCTAAACCCTTTTCCTTATTCAAGGTCACTAAACCCGCAAGAAACTGTACCCTAAGAGGGTATTGGTGAACCCTGTCGTGGATGTGATTCAAAAATGCGACACTGAACCTTAAGAGTAGGGTACCGCATAAGACGGGACGGAAAAGGGTTTAGGGTTGGATTAGGCGAACCCGCTTCATGGATCCGCCTAATCCAACCCTAAACCCTTTTCCTTATTCAAGGTCACTAAACCCACAAGAAACTGTACCCTAAGAGGGTATTGGTGAACCCTATTGTGGATGTGATTCAAAGATGGGACACTGAACCTTAAGAGTAGGGTACCGCATAAGATGGGACGGAAAAGGGTTTAGGGTTAGACTAGGCGGACACGCTTCGCGGATCCGCCTAATCCAACCCTAAACCCTTTTCCTTATTCAAGGTCACTAAACCCGCAAGAAACTGTACCCTAAGAGGGTATTGGTGAACCCTGTCGTGGATGTGATTTAAAGATGGGACACTGAACCTTAAGAGTAGGGTACCGCATAAGACGGGACGGAAAATGGTTTAGGGTTGGATTAGGCGGACCCGCTTCGCGGATCCGCCTAATCCAACCCTAAACCCTTTTCCTTATTCAAGGTCACTAAACCTGCAACAAACTGTACCCTAAGAGGGTATTGGTGAACCCTGTCGTGGATGTGATTCAAAGATGGGACACTGAACCTTAAGAGTAGGGTACCGCATAAGACGGGACGGAAAAGGGTTTAGGGTTGGATTAGGCGGACCCGCTTCGCGGATCCGCCTAATCCAACCCAAAACCCTTTTCCTTATTCAAGGTCACTAAACCCGCAAGAAACTGTACCCTAAGAGGGTATTGGTGAGCCCTGTCGTGGATGTGATTCAAAGATGGGACACTGAACCTTAAGAGTAGGGTACCGCATAAGACGGGACGGAAAAGGGTTTAGGGTTGCATTAGGCGGACCCGCTTCGCGGATCCGCCTAATCCAACCCTAAACCCTTTTCCTTATTCAAGGTCGCTAAACCCGCAAGAAACTGTACCCTAAGAGGGTATTGGTGAACCCTGTCGTGGATGTGATTCAAAGATGGGACACTGAACCTTAAGAGTAGGGTACCGCATAAGACGGGGCGGAAAAGGGTTTAGGGTTGGATTAGGCGGACCCGCTTCGCGGATCCGCCTAATCCAACCCTAAACCCTTTTCCTTATTCAAGGTCACTAAACCTGCAAGAAACTGTACCCTAAGAGGGTATTGGTGAACCCTGTCGTGGATGTGATTCAAAGATGGGACACTGAACCTTAAGAGTAGGGTACCGTATAAGACGGGACGGAAAAGGGTTTAGGGTTGGATTAGGCGGACCCGCTTCGCGGATCCGCCTAATCCAACCCAAAACCCTTTTCCTTATTCAAGGTCACTAAACCCGCAAGAAACTGTACCCTAAGATGGTATTGGTGAACCCTGTCGTGGATGTGATTCAAAGATGGGACACTGAACCTTAAGAGTAGGGTACCGCATAAGACGGGACAGAAAAGGGTTTAGGGTTGGATTAGGCGGACCCGCTTCGCGAATCCGCCTAATCCAACCCTAAACCCTTTTCCTTATTCAAGGTCACTAAACCCGCAGGAAACTGTACCCTAAGAGGGTAATGGTGAACCCTGTCGTGGATGTGATTCAAAGATGGGACACTGAACCTTAAGAGTAGGGTACCGCATAAGACGGGACGAAAAATGGTTTAGGGTTGGATTAGGCGGACCCGCTTCGCGGATCCGCCTAATCCAACCCTAAACCCTTTTCCTTATTCAAGGTCACTAAACCCGAAGAAACTGTACCCTAAGAGGGTATTGGTGAACCCTGTCGTGGATGTGATTCAAAAATGCGACACTGAACCTTAAGAGTAGGGTACCGCATAAGACGGGACGGAAAAGGGTTTAGGGTTGGATTAGGCGGACCCGCTTCACGGATCCGCCTAATCCAACCCTAAACCCTTTTCCTTATTCAAGGTCACTAAACCCACAAGAAACTGTACCCTAAGAGGGTATTGGTGAACCCTATTGTGGATGTGATTCAAAGATGGGACACTGAACCTTAAGAGTAGGGTACCGCATAAGACGGGACGGGAAAGGGTTTAGGGTTGGATTAGGCGGACCCGCTTCGCTGATCCGCCTAATCCAACCCTAAACTCTTTTCCTTATTTAAGGTCACTAAACCCGCAAGAAACTGTACCCTAAGAGGGTATTGGTGAACCCTGTCGTGGATGTGATTCAAAGATAGGACACTGAACCTTAAGAGTAGGGTACCGCATAAGACGGGACGGAAAAGGGTTTAGGGTTAGATTAGGCGGACCCGCTTCGCGGATCCGCCTAATCCAACCCTAAACCCTTTTCCTTATTCAAGGTCACTAAACCCGCAAGAAATTGTACCTTAAGAGGGTATTGGTGAACCCTGTCGTGGATGTGATTCAAAGATGGGACACTGAACCTTAAGAGTAGGGTACCGCATAAGACGGGACGGAAAATGGTTTAGGGTTGGATTAGGCGGACCCGCTTCGCGGATCCGCCTAATCCAACCCTAAACCCTTTTCCTTATTCAAGGTCACTAAACCTGCAAGAAACTGTACCCTAAGAGGGTATTGGTGAACCCTGTCGTGGATGTGATTCAAAGATGGGACACTGAACCTTAAGAGTAGGGTACCGTATAAGACGGGACGGAAAAGGGTTTAGGGTTGGATTAGGCGGACCCGCTTCGCGGATCCGCCTAATCCAACCCAAAACCCTTTTCCTTATTCAAGGTCACTAAACCCGCAAGAAACTGTACCCTAAGAGGGTATTGGTGAACCCTGTCGTGGATGTGATTCAAAGATGGGACACTGAACCTTAAGAGTAGGGTACCGCATAAGACGGGACGGAAAAGGGTTTAGGGTTGCATTAGGCGGACCCGCTTCGCGGATCCGCGTAATCCAACCCTAAACCCTTTTCCTTATTCAAGGTCGCTAAACCCGCAAGAAACTGTACCCTAAGAGGGTATTGGTGAACCCTGTCGTGGATGTGATTCAAAGATGGGACACTGAACCTTAAGAGTAGGGTACCGCATAAGACGGGGCGGAAAAGGGTTTAGGGTTGGATTAGGCGGACCCGCTTCGCGGATCCGCCTAATCCAACCCTAAACCCTTTTCCTTATTCAAGGTCACTAAACCTGCAAGAAACTGTACCCTAAGAGGGTATTGGTGAACCCTGTCGTGGATGTGATTCAAAGATGGGACACTGAACCTTAAGAGTAGGGTACCGTATAAGACGGGACGGAAAAGGGTTTAGGGTTGGATTAGGCGGACCCGCTTCGCGGATCCGCCTAATCCAACCCAAAACCCTTTTCCTTATTCAAGGTCACTAAACCCGCAAGAAACTGTACCCTAAGATGGTATTGGTGAACCCTGTCGTGGATGTGATTCAAAGATGGGACACTGAACCTTAAGAGTAGGGTACCGCATAAGACGGGACAGAAAAGGGTTTAGGGTTGGATTAGGCGGACCCGCTTCGCGAATCCGCCTAATCCAACCCTAAACCCTTTTCCTTATTCAAGGTCACTAAACCCGCAGGAAACTGTACCCTAAGAGGGTAATGGTGAACCCTGTCGTGGATGTGATTCAAAGATGGGACACTGAACCTTAAGAGTAGGGTACCGCATAAGACGGGACGAAAAATGGTTTAGGGTTGGATTAGGCGGACCCGCTTCGCGGATCCGCCTAATCCAACCCTAAACCCTTTTCCTTATTCAAGGTCACTAAACCCGAAGAAACTGTACCCTAAGAGGGTATTGGTGAACCCTGTCGTGGATGTGATTAAAAAATGCGACACTGAACCTTAAGAGTAGGGTACCGCATAAGACGGGACGGAAAAGGGTTTAGGGTTGGATTAGGCGGACCCGCTTCACGGATCCGCCTAATCCAACCCTAAACCCTTTTCCTTATTCAAGGTCACTAAACCCACAAGAAACTGTACCCTAAGAGGGTATTGGTGAACCCTATTGTGGATGTGATTCAAAGATGGGACACTGAACCTTAAGAGTAGGGTACCGCATAAGACGGGACGGGAAAGGGTTTAGGGTTGGATTAGGCGGACCCGCTTCGCTGATCCGCCTAATCCAACCCTAAACTCTTTTCCTTATTTAAGGTCACTAAACCCGCAAGAAACTGTACCCTAAGAGGGTATTGGTGAACCCTGTCGTGGATGTGATTCAAAGATAGGACACTGAACCTTAAGAGTAGGGTACCGCATAAGACGGGACGGAAAAGGGTTTAGGGTTAGATTAGGCGGACCCGCTTCGCGGATCCGCCTAATCCAACCCTAAACCCTTTTCCTTATTCAAGGTCACTAAACCCGCAAGAAATTGTACCTTAAGAGGGTATTGGTGAACCCTGTCGTGGATGTGATTCAAAGATGGGACACTGAACCTTAAGAGTAGGGTACCGCATAAGACGGGACGGAAAATGGTTTAGGGTTGGATTAGGCGGACCCGCTTCGCGGATCCGCCTAATCCAACCCTAAACCCTTTTCCTTATTCAAGGTCACTAAACCTGCAAGAAACTGTACCCTAAGAGGGTATTGGTGAACCCTGTCGTGGATGTGATTCAAAGATGGGACACTGAACCTTAAGAGTAGGGTACCGTATAAGACGGGACGGAAAAGGGTTTAGGGTTGGATTAGGCGGACCCGCTTCGCGGATCCGCCTAATCCAACCCAAAACCCTTTTCCTTATTCAAGGTCACTAAACCCGCAAGAAACTGTACCCTAAGAGGGTATTGGTGAACCCTGTCGTGGATGTGATTCAAAGATGGGACACTGAACCTTAAGAGTAGGGTACCGCATAAGACGGGACAGAAAAGGGTTTAGGGTTGGATTAGGCGGACCCGCTTCGCGAATCCGCCTAATCCAACCCTAAACCCTTTTCCTTATTCAAGGTCACTAAACCCGAAGAAACTGTACCCTAAGAGGGTATTGGTGAACCCTGTCGTGGATGTGATTCAAAAATGCGACACTGAACCTTAAGAGTAGGGTGCCGCATAAGACGGGACGGAAAAGGGTTTAGGGTTGGATTAGGCGGACCCGCTTCACGGATCCGCCTAATCCAACCCTAAACCCTTTTCCTTATTCAAGGTCACTAAACCCACAAGAAACTGTACCCTAAGAGGGTATTGGTGAACCCTATTGTGGATGTGATTCAAAGATGGGACACTGAACCTTAAGAGTAGGGTACCGCATAAGACGGGACGGGAAAGGGTTTAGGGTTGGATTAGGCGGACCCGCTTCGCTGATCCGCCTAATCCAACCCTAAATTTTTTTCCTTATTCAAGGTCACTAAACCCGCAAGAAACTGTACCCTAAGAGGGTATTGGTGAACCCTGTCGTGGATGTGATTCAAAGATGGGACACTGAACCTTAAGAGTAGGGTACCGCATAAGACGGGACGGAAAAGGGTTTAGGGTTGGATTAGGCAGACCCGCTTCGCGGATCCGCCTAATCCAACCCTAAACCCTTTTCCTTATTCAAGGTCACTAAACCCGCAAGAAACTGTACCCTAAGAGGGTATTGGTGAACCCTGTCGTGGATGTGATTCAAAGATGGGACACTGAACCTTAAGAGTAGGGTACCGCATAAGACGGGACGGAAAATGGTTTAGGGTTGGATTAGGCGGACCCGCTTCGCGGATCCGCCTAATCCAACCCTAAACCCTTTTCCTTATTCAAGGTCACTTAACGCGCAAGAAACTGTACCCTAAGAGGGTATTGGTGAACCCTGTCGTGGATGTGATTCAAAGATGGGACACTAAACCTTAAGAGTAGGGTACCGCATAAGACGGGACGGAAAAGGGTTTAGGGTTGGATTAGGCGGACCCGCTTCGCGGATCCGCCTAATCCAACCCAAAACCCTTTTCCTTATTCAAGGTCACTAAACCCGCAAGAAACTGTACCCTAAGAGGGTATTGGTGAACCCTGTCGTGGATGTGATTCAAAGATGGGACACTGAACCTTAAGAGTAGGGTACCGCATAAGACGGGACAGAAAAGGGTTTAGGGTTGGATTAGGCGGACCCGCTTCGCGGATCCGCCTAATCCAACCCTAAACCCTTTTCCTTATTCAAGGTCACTAAACCCGCAAGAAACTGTACCCTAAGAGGGTAATGGTGAACCCTGTCGTGGATGTGATTCAAAGATGGGACACTGAACCTTAAGAGTAGGGTACCGCATAAGACGGGACGGAAAAGGGTTTAGGGTTGGATTAGGCGGACCCGCTTCGCGGATCCGCCTAATCCAACCCTAAACCCTTTTCCTTATTCAAGGTCACTAAACCCGCAAGAAACTGTACCCTAAGAGGGTATTGGTGAACCCTGTCGTGGATGTGATTCAAAAATGCGACACTGAACCTTAAGAGTAGGGTACCACATAAGACGGGACGGAAAAGGGTTTAGGGTTGGATTAGGCGGACCCGCTTTGCGGATCCGCCTAATCCAACCCTAAACCCTTTTCCTTATTCAAGGTCACTAAACCCACAAGATACTGTACCCTAAGAGGGTATTGGTGAACCCTATTGTGGATGTGATTCAAAGATGGGACACTGAACCTTAAGAGTAGGGTACCGCATAAAACGGGACGGGAAAGGGTTTAGGGTTGGATTAGGCGGACCCGCTTCGCGGATCCGCCTAATCCAACCCTAAACTCTTTTCCTTATTCAAGGTCACTAAACCCGCAAGAAACTGTACCCTAAGAGGATATTGGTGAACCCTGTCGTGGATGTGATTCAAAGATGGGACACTGAACCTTAAGAGTAGGGTACCGCATAAGACGGGACGGAAAAGGGTTTAGGGGTGGATTAGGCGGACCCGCTTCGCGGATCCGCCTAATCCAACCCTAAACCCTTTTCCTTATTCAAGTTCGCTAAACCCGCAGGAAACTGTACCCTAAGAGGGTATTGGTGAACCCTGTCGTGGATGTGATTCAAAGATGGGACACTGAACCTTAAGAGTAGGGTACCGCATAAGACGGGACGGAAAAGGGTTTAGGGTTGGATTAGGCGGACCCGCTTCGCGGATCCGCCTAATCCAACCCTAAACCCTTTTCCTTATTCAAGGTCACTAAACCCGCAAGAAACTGTACCCTAAGAGGGTATTGGTGAACCCTGTCGTGGACGTGATTCAAAGATGGGACACTGAACCTTAAGAGTAGGGTACCGCATAAGACGGGACGGAAAAGGGATTAGGGTTGGATTAGGCGGACTCGCTTCGCGGATCCGCCTAATCCAACCCTAAACCCTTTTCCTTATTCAAGGCCTCTAAACCCGCAAGAAACTGTACCCTAAGAGGGTAATGGTGAACCCTGTCGTGGATGTGATTCAAAGATGGGACACTGAACCTTAAGAGTAGGGTACCGCATAAGACGGGACGGAAAAGGGTTTAGGGTTGGATTAGGCGGACCCGCTTCGCGGATCCGCCTAATCCAACCCTAAACCCTTTTTCTTATTCAAGGTCACTAAACCCGCAAGAAACTGTACCCTAAGAGGGTATTGGTGAACCCTGTCGTGGATGTGATTCAAAGATGGGACACTGAACCTTAAGAGTAGGGTACCGCATAAGACGGGACGGAAAATGGTTTAGGGTTGGATTAGGCGGACCCGCTTCGCGGATCCGCCTAATCCAACCCTAAACCCTTTTCCTTATTCAAGGTCACTTAACGCGCAAGAAACTGTACCCTAAGAGGGTATTGGTGAACCCTGTCGTGGATGTGATTCAAAGATGGGACACTAAACCTTAAGAGTAGGGTACCGCATAAGACGGGACGGAAAAGGGTTTAGGGTTAGATTAGGCGGACCCGCTTCGCGGATCCGCCTAATCCAACCCAAAACCCTTTTCCTTATTCAAGGTCACTAAACCCGCAAGAAACTGTACCCTAAGAGGGTATTGGTGAACCCTGTCGTGGATGTGATTCAAAGATGGGACACTGAACCTTAAGAGTAGGGTACCGCATAAGACGGGACAGAAAAGGGTTTAGGGTTGGATTAGGCGGACCCGCTTCGCGGATCCGCCTAATCCAACCCTAAACCCTTTTCCTTATTCAAGGTCACTAAACCCGCAAGAAACTGTACCCTAAGAGGGTAATGGTGAACCCTGTCGTGGATGTGATTCAAAGATGGGACACTGAACCTTAAGAGTAGGGTACCGCATAAGACGGGACGGAAAAGGGTTTAGGGTTGGATTAGGCGGACCCGCTTCGCGGATCCGCCTAATCCAACCCTAAACCCTTTTCCTTATTCAAGGTCGCTAAACCCGCAGGAAACTGTACCCTAAGAGGGTATTGGTGAACCCTGTCGTGGATGTGATTCAAAGATGGGACACTGAACCTTAAGAGTAGGGTACCGCATAAGACGGGACGGAAAAGGGTTTAGGGTTAGATTAGGCGGACCCGCTTCGCGGATCCGCCTAATCCAACCCTAAACCCTTTTCCTTATTCAAGGTCACTAAACCCGCAAGAAACTGTACCCTAAGAGGGTATTGGTGAACCCTGTCGTGGATGTGATTCAAAGATGGGACACTAAACCTTAAGAGTAGGGTACCGCATAAGACGGGACGGAAAAGGGTTTAGGGTTAGATTAGGCGGACCCGCTTCGCGGATCCGCCTAATCCAACCCAAAACCCTTTTCCTTATTCAAGGTCACTAAACCCGCAAGAAACTGTACCCTAAGAGGGTATTGGTGAACCCTGTCGTGGATGTGATTCAAAGATGGGACACTGAACCTTAAGAGTAGGGTACCGCATAAGACGGGACAGAAAAGGGTTTAGGGTTGGATTAGGCGGACCCGCTTCGCGGATCCGCCTAATCCAACCCTAAACCCTTTTCCTTATTCAAGGTCACTAAACCCGCAAGAAACTGTACCCTAAGAGGGTAATGGTGAACCCTGTCGTGGATGTGATTCAAAGATGGGACACTGAACCTTAAGAGTAGGGTACCGCATAAGACGGGACGGAAAAGGGTTTAGGGTTGGATTAGGCGGACCCGCTTCGCGGATCCGCCTAATCCAACCCTAAACCCTTTTCCTTATTCAAGGTCGCTAAACCCGCAGGAAACTGTACCCTAAGAGGGTATTGGTGAACCCTGTCGTGGATGTGATTCAAAGATGGGACACTGAACCTTAAGAGTAGGGTACCGCATAAGACGGGACGGAAAAGGGTTTAGGGTTAGATTAGGCGGACCCGCTTCGCGGATCCGCCTAATCCAACCCTAAACCCTTTTCCTTATTCAAGGTCACTAAACCCGTAAGAAACTGTACCCTAAGAGGGTATTGGTGAACCCTGTCGTGGACGTGATTCAAAGATGGGACACTGAACCTTAAGAGTAGGGTACCGCATAAGACGGGACGGAAAAGGGATTAGGGTTGGATTAGGCGGACTCGCTTCGCGGATCCGCCTAATCCAACCCTAAACCCTTTTCCTTATTCAAGGCCTCTAAACCCGCAAGAAACTGTACCCTAAGAGGGTAATGGTGAACCCTGTCGTGGATGTGATTCAAAGATGGGACACTGAACCTTAAGAGTAGGGTACCGCATAAGACGGGACGGAAAAGGGTTTAGGGTTGGATTAGGCGGACCCGCTTCGCGGATCCGCCTAATCCAACCCTAAACCCTTTTTCTTATTCAAGGTCACTAAACCCGCAAGAAACTGTACCCTAAGAGGGTATTGGTGAACCCTGTCGTGGATGTGATTCAAAGATGGGACACTGAACCTTAAGAGTAGGGTACCGCATAAGACGGGACGGAAAATGGTTTAGGGTTGGATTAGGCGGACCCGCTTCGCGGATCCGCCTAATCCAACCCTAAACCCTTTTCCTTATTCAAGGTCACTTAACGCGCAAGAAACTGTACCCTAAGAGGGTAATGGTGAACCCTGTCGTGGATGTGATTCAAAGATGGGACACTAAACCTTAAGAGTAGGGTACCGCATAAGACGGGACGGAAAAGGGTTTAGGGTTGGATTAGGCGGACCCGCTTCGCGGATCCGCCTAATCCAACCCTAAACCCTTTTCCTTATTCAAGGTCGCTAAACCCGCAGGAAACTGTACCCTAAGAGGGTATTGGTGAACCCTGTCGTGGATGTGATTCAAAGATGGGACACTGAACCTTAAGAGTAGGGTACCGCATAAGACGGGACGGAAAAGGGTTTAGGGTTAGATTAGGCGGACCCGCTTCGCGGATCCGCCTAATCCAACCCTAAACCCTTTTCCTTATTCAAGGTCACTAAACCCGCAAGAAACTGTACCCTAAGAGGGTATTGGTGAACCCTGTCGTGGATGTGATTCAAAGATGGGACACTAAACCTTAAGAGTAGGGTACCGCATAAGACGGGACGGAAAAGGGTTTAGGGTTGGATTAGGCGGACCCGCTTCGCGGATCCGCCTAATCCAACCCAAAACCCTTTTCCTTATTCAAGGTCACTAAACCCGCAAGAAACTGTACCCTAAGAGGGTATTGGTGAACCCTGTCGTGGATGTGATTCAAAGATGGGACACTGAACCTTAAGAGTAGGGTACCGCATAAGACGGGACAGAAAAGGGTTTAGGGTTGGATTAGGCGGACCCGCTTCGCGGATCCGCCTAATCCAACCCTAAACCCTTTTCCTTATTCAAGGTCACTAAACCCGCAAGAAACTGTACCCTAAGAGGGTAATGGTGAACCCTGTCGTGGATGTGATTCAAAGATGGGACACTGAACCTTAAGAGTAGGGTACCGCATAAGACGGGACGGAAAAGGGTTTAGGGTTGGATTAGGCGGACCCGCTTCGCGGATCCGCCTAATCCAACCCTAAACCCTTTTCCTTATTCAAGGTCGCTAAACCCGCAGGAAACTGTACCCTAAGAGGGTATTGGTGAACCCTGTCGTGGATGTGATTCAAAGATGGGACACTGAACCTTAAGAGTAGGGTACCGCATAAGACGGGACGGAAAAGGGTTTAGGGTTAGATTAGGCGGACCCGCTTCGCGGATCCGCCTAATCCAACCCTAAACCCTTTTCCTTATTCAAGGTCACTAAACCCGTAAGAAACTGTACCCTAAGAGGGTATTGGTGAACCCTGTCGTGGACGTGATTCAAAGATGGGACACTGAACCTTAAGAGTAGGGTACCGCATAAGACGGGACGGAAAAGGGATTAGGGTTGGATTAGGCGGACTCGCTTCGCGGATCCGCCTAATCCAACCCTAAACCCTTTTCCTTATTCAAGGCCTCTAAACCCGCAAGAAACTGTACCCTAAGAGGGTAATGGTGAACCCTGTCGTGGATGTGATTCAAAGATGGGACACTGAACCTTAAGAGTAGGGTACCGCATAAGACGGGACGGAAAAGGGTTTAGGGTTGGATTAGGCGGACCCGCTTCGCGGATCCGCCTAATCCAACCCTAAACCCTTTTTCTTATTCAAGGTCACTAAACCCGCAAGAAACTGTACCCTAAGAGGGTATTGGTGAACCCTGTCGTGGATGTGATTCAAAGATGGGACACTGAACCTTAAGAGTAGGGTACCGCATAAGACGGGACGGAAAATGGTTTAGGGTTGGATTAGGCGGACCCGCTTCGCGGATCCGCCTAATCCAACCCTAAACCCTTTTCCTTATTCAAGGTCACTTAACGCGCAAGAAACTGTACCCTAAGAGGGTATTGGTGAACCCTGTCGTGGATGTGATTCAAAGATGGGACACTAAACCTTAAGAGTAGGGTACCGCATAAGACGGGACGGAAAAGGGTTTAGGGTTTGATTAGGCGGACCCGCTTCGCGGATCCGCCTAATCCAACCCAAAACCCTTTTCCTTATTCAAGGTCACTAAACCCGCAAGAAACTGTACCCTAAGAGGGTATTGGTGAACCCTGTCGTGGATGTGATTCAAAGATGGGACACTGAACCTTAAGAGTAGGGTACCGCATAAGACGGGACAGAAAAGGGTTTAGGGTTGGATTAGGCGGACCCGCTTCGCGGATCCGCCTAATCCAACCCTAAACCCTTTTCCTTATTCAAGGTCACTAAACCCGCAAGAAACTGTACCCTAAGAGGGTAATGGTGAACCCTGTCGTGGATGTGATTCAAAGATGGGACACTGAACCTTAAGAGTAGGGTACCGCATAAGACGGGACGGAAAAGGGTTTAGGGTTGGATTAGGCGGACCCGCTTCGCGGATCCGCCTAATCCAACCCTAAACCCTTTTCCTTATTCAAGGTCGCTAAACCCGCAGGAAACTGTACCCTAAGAGGGTATTGGTGAACCCTGTCGTGGATGTGATTCAAAGATGGGACACTGAACCTTAAGAGTAGGGTACCGCATAAGACGGGACGGAAAAGGGTTTAGGGTTGGATTAGGCGGACCCGCTTCGCGGATCCGCCTAATCCAACCCTAAACCCTTTTCCTTATTCAAGGTCACTAAACCCGTAAGAAACTGTACCCTAAGAGGGTATTGGTGAACCCTGTCGTGGACGTGATTCAAAGATGGGACACTGAACCTTAAGAGTAGGGTACCGCATAAGACGGGACGGAAAAGGGATTAGGGTTGGATTAGGCGGACCCGCTTCGCGGATCCGCCTAATCCAACCCTAAACCCTTTTCCTTATTCAAGGCCTCTAAACCCGCAAGAAACTGTACCCTAAGAGGGTAATGGTGAACCCTGTCGTGGATGTGATTCAAAGATGGGACACTGAACCTTAAGAGTAGGGTACCGCATAAGACGGGACGGAAAAGTGTTTAGGGTTGGATTAGGCGGACCCGCTTCGCGGATCCGCCTAATCCAACCCTAAACCCTTTTCCTTATTCAAGGTCACTAAACCCACAAGAAACTGTACCCTAAGAGGGTATTGGTGAACCCTATTGTGGATGTGATTCAAAGATGGGACACTGAACCTTAAGAGTAGGGTACCGCATAAGACGGGAAGGAAAAGGGTTTAGGGTTGGATTAGGCGGATCCGCTTCGCGGATCCGCCTAATCCAACCCTAAACCCTTTTCCTTATTCAAGGTCACTAAACCCGCAAGAAACTGTACCCTAAGAGGGTAATTGTGAACCCTGTCGTGGATGTGATTCAAAGATGGGACACTGAACCTTAAGAGTAGGGTACCGCATAAGACGGGACGGAAAAGGGTTTAGGGTTGGATTAGGCGGACCCGCTTCGCGGATCCGCCTAATCCAACCCTAAACCCTTTTCCTTATTCAAGGTCACTAAACCCGCAAGAAACTGTACCCTAAGAGGGTAATGGTGAACCCTGTCGTGGATGTGATTCAAAGATGGGACACTGAACCTTAAGAGTAGGGTACCGCATAAGACGGGACGGAAAAGAGTTTAGGGTTGGATTAGGCGGACCCGCTTCGCGGATCCGCCTAATCCAACCCTAAACCCTTTTCCTTATTCAAGGTCACTAAACCCGCAAGAAACTGTACCCTAAGAGGGTATTGGTGAACCCTGTCGTGGATGTGATTCAAAGAGGGTTATGTACAGCTGATATAGAATTATGTACAATGATGTCTTAAGATTGGTTATGTACAGTTGATATAGAAATATGTACAATGATGTCCTCAAATGGGTTATGTACAGCTGATATAGAAATATGTACAATGATGTCCTCAAATGGGTTATGTACAGCTGATATAGAATTATGTACCTTATATAATGACCCTACGTCCTGTACATAATAATGAATACAGTGTACATAATTATTTAGGAAGATATACTGTTTGCATTGTGTTTTTTAATTAAAAATATGATATACATAATTATGAATACAGTGTATATAACTAATTATTTAGTATCTGTACATTTTCAGTCTAAGATGTAAATAGATGAGTTATGTACAACTAATATAGAATTATGTACAATGATCTCCTCAGATAAATTATGTACAGCTGATATAGAATTATGTACAGCTGATATAGAAATATGTACAATGATGTCCTCAAATGGGTTATGTACAGCTGATATAGAATTATGTACCTTATATAATGACCCTACGTCCTCTACATAATAATGAATACAGTGTACATAATTATTTAGGAAGATATACAGTTTGTAAATTTTTACAATCGCAACAAAATTTCTACTTTAAGATGTAACTAGATGAGTTATGTACAACTAATATAGAATTATGTCTAGTGATGTCCTCAAATAGATTATGTACAACTGATATCAAAATATCAACATTATTCAGTGACAAATATGTACATCATAAGTTATCAAAATATTTCAGCAGAGAATCAGTACAGAATCTACGTAATTCTTAATCGATTGTCTACTTGGATCAGCAGGTTCATAATCAGTTTTCTCTAAACGAATTGTTCAGAATTACAATCAAATCTGCAAGTGAAAATGACGACAATCAAATCAAGAACAGAAATCGTTGATAATCAAGCATAGAATTCCTTGATAATCAAGAACAGAATTCGTAAAATCAATTCTACGAACGAATTTACAAAGTGAACAAAATGAAATCTGCAACTTAAATGATGATAATCGAATGATGAAGATCTGCAATTGAAATGATGAAGACGCTCGATTTTACGAGTGAGCACAATTAAATCTGCAAGTAAAAATGATGAAGATCAAACGATGAAGATCTGCAACGGAACTGATGAAGATGATCGAATGATTTGAATGAAAAAATAAACAAATTTCTAGAGAGAGAAAGTCGACTAATTCAAAAGGAAAGGAAGGAGATGGCGCGCGTTTGTTTTTGTGCTTAGAATTTTGATCAACCCTGGTCCGTTGATCTCAATCAGATCTAACGGCCCAGATGCTGCCTCAACGGTTGCAGGGAGTTAGGCTGCCTCAAAGGATCCCGAATCTACACACACACACACACACACACACACACACACACACACACACACACACACACACACACACACACACACACACACACACACACACACACACACACACATATATATATATTATACTTATTGAGATAAAAATAAATATTTGAAATAAATACGTAGTTTAGAGATATCATAAATTAGTTCGAGAGGATTTATAAAATGTATCTCAAAAGTAAAACAAACATTTACGATAAAATAACATTTCTTGAGAAAATTAACGAAGGTACGACAAAAATGAATTAAGTTTATTTCTCGAGGAAAAATATTAAATAATTTAACGAAATTTATTAAAACGAGTTCGGGTTTTAAAAATATAAATTCAAGCTTAAATCAAAAGAGTTTAGAATTTAAATCGTCAAAACAAAAGTTCAATAAGTATTAAATGTTATAAAATAAATCAGAACAAGAATAAAAATATGTTTTAAATATAAGAAGAGTTTTCGAGACAAATAGAATTTTAGGAGTTTGAAACGATTAAAAGATAAATTCGTTTTATAATAATTTCAAGATTTACGAATTAAATCGTAAATAGAATAAAAGTTAAATAAAATATAATTTATAAAAAACAGGGGTTTTACAACCTTCCCCTCTAAAAAGAAGTTTTGTCCTTGAAACTTACAAAACACAAAAATAGAATGGAAAACAAAGTTATATCACTTGAAAAAAACGAGAATGCTTAACTCGCATCACAATCTCGGTTTAAAATTTTTACAACTTCAAACATGATATGAAATTGAAATTGAAATTGAAAACAAAAACAAAAATTTATTTCAAGGTAATTTGAGCTCAGTAACCCGAAGTTTAAAATCATTTAAATTAACAAAATCGTAAGTTAAACCTATTCGATAAAATAACGACAAAAAATAATATTTGTAAACGAACTCGAGGGAGAGAGTACACAAATTATTTCAAAAAGAACGGTAAAACGTTTTGATAAAGAGATTTGACAAAACCTCGTTTTAAGACAAAACAAAATTTTGAGGAATAATTAAAGAGCAGACTCTTCATGGCAATCTGAGCGACGACTACGTGATCATTGACGGTGAATCTTGTGCACGTTGGCCATGGATTCATCTCCGGCTAGTTTACGTAACATCACGCATATGAAAGGCATGACGAGTAAGGAAGGGAAGAAGGATGGAAACATAACTTGGGTTGCACGTACACCCAATGTCGACGACACAAAGAAATATGGTAGTATGCAGCGTATCAATGTTATACCTGCGTATGAATTTCATGATGATGAGGATATTATTGAGGAGGATAATGAAGATGGTATTGGCCTGGCGAGGGTGTAATTCAGGATCATCAGGGTGACTGGTTCACACGCCAAGGGAAAAAGATAGTGAAAGTTGTAGAAGTTGAGGAAGTTCAAGAAGACATTTTGCAATTAACAGATGAAGATGTTAAGGACAAACTTTTGTATTCGAAAACAGCTGTCTATGGATATGTGCTTGGGCGAATTCACCATGGCCGGTGTTTGAGGGATACTTGAAGAGGATTTGGAAGCATCATAGCATAGATAAGATATCTTTTATACCAAATGGTGTATTCATCGTTCGGTTTGCGAATACTGAAATGCAAACTAAGGTTTTAAATGTTGGGTTCTACATGTTTGATGGTAAACCTGTGATCGTTAAGAAGTGAAACCCGGACGTGGTGTTGGAAAAGGAAGAGGTGAAAGTGGCTCCTACATGGATACGACTTCATAATCTTCCCCTCAAGTTTTGGGGTTTGAGTCTACAGATGATTGCAAGTAGGGTGGGGAAGGTGTTAATTGTGGATGAGACTACTCAACAGAAAACAAAGCTAGGATATGCTTGTATCCTGATTGAAGTACACGTTAACAAGCAGTTCCCTGAGAGTGTTCAATTTAAAGATGAGAAGCTGTCGGTAATCACGGTGCCAATTGAATGGGAGTGGAAGCCTATTAAATGTGATCATTGTTAACAAATGGGGCATGAAACTAAGCAATGCAGAAAACATAAAGCAGGACAAGTAACCAAACCAGTGCATAAGTCTCAGGTTTGGAGACCAAAACCTAAATCTGCTACTGCAGGCATTGCCAATAAAATAGAGAAGCAAGTACTGCAACGCAGTCCAATTGTGCCAGTTTGAAGGGTTCTGCAAGCCAGCCCAAAGGAGAAAATGTAGAATAGAATACAGATTCAGCAGTTAAGGGAGTATGATTTTAAGGACCCTGCTGATGTATCACGGTTAGGTTCTTCAATGTTCAAAGGAATTCTGATTGGGGAGCATATTGAGCAAGAAGGGGACATTTCATCCTCCTTGTCTCCATGATTTCTGCATTCTGGAATGTTAGAGGTATGAATAAGGAGCATAAACAATGTACAGTGAATAATTTTATGCTCCACAATAAGGTAGATTTTTTTTTTGGTTTACTTGAGACTAAGATAAAATATAGCAGTCAGACTAATGCGCTCTTGAACTTCCCTTTGTGGAGCATATCCACTAATAATCACACTCATAAGGGTGGACGTATATGGGTAGGTTGGAACCACCAAAATGTTCAAGTTGATTTCAATGAGTATCCTGAATTTATTCACTTGAAAGTTATGCATATCATCACTTAGCAGGCTTCCCATGTGACATTTGTGTATGTGTTTAATGGTATTCAAGAAATAGAGGAGCTGTGGGACAGGCTTAATGACATTGCCACGATTATGAACGGTCCTTGGGTTGTAGGGGGCGACTTTAATTGTGTCCTTAAAATTGAGGAACGTTTGGGAGGAGGTTTCAAACCAGAGGAAGCATTACCTTTCCGGGACTGCTTTGGTGAATTGTGATTTAATTGACAGTCCGACAAATGGAGCATTCTATACCTGGAATAATAAACAGGTGCCAACTGATAGAGTATATACAGTCGTCTGGATCGCTTACTTATCAATCAAGAATGGAGTAGGCTCTATCTTGATATGAGGGCTACTTTCCTCCCTGAGGGTAAGTTTGATCATTGCCCTTGTCTAGTGAGGAGATTAGGGGTGCAGGTAGCTAATATGAAGCCCTTCATATTTTATAATATGTGGGCTTCTGATCCCGAGTTTAATAGAATAGTCAAGGACAACTGGGGGTTTGGATTTCTATGGTACCAAGATGTACATTCTAGTGAATAGACTCAGGGCGCTTAAATTCCATCTCAAGAAGTTGCATTTTAACAGATTCTCTGATGTGGATAGGAGTGCAGAAATTGCCAAGGTCAAGTTGTTACAGATTCAGGAACGTCTGGTCCATCAACCTTTAGATGCTGAACTCATATATCAGAAGAGAGCTGCTATGTCTAAATTTACTAAACTGGAACGGGTTCAACTGGCATTCCTGCAGCAGAAGGCGAAAGCCCATTGGATGACAAAAAGAGATGAAAATACAGCGTACTTTCACAGTATGCTTAGAGTCAGGAGAGCACGGAATCTGGTGATTCAGATAACGGATTAGTAGGGTGTTACTCGTACTGATCCTGAGGCGATTCAAGAGAGTTTGCTAAAGTTTTATACAAATCTTTTGTGGACCAATGGTCCAACAACCAAGGTATGTAAAAGTATTGTGTAGAAAGGACTTGTATGTAGTGTGAGCATCATCAAGTACTCATGAAACCAGTGACACAAGAGGAGATTAAAGAGGTTTTCTTTTCTATTCCTAATGACAAGGCCCCCGGGCCTGATGGGTTCTCTAGTAAATTCTTCAAGGCCAGTTGAGATGATAGACAATGAGGTGGGTGAGGCTGTGATGGAATTCTTCAATAATGGGAAGCTACTAAAGCAGCTCAATAATACTACCTTGATCCTAATCCCCAAAGTTACTAGACCACAACCAGTTCAATAGTTTTGTCCCATTGCGTGTTGTAATATGGTCTATAAATGCATTTTTAAGCTCTTGTGTAATAGACTGACCCTGGTTCTTCCTCACATCATTTCTAAAACTCAGGGTGGATTTATGTAGGGTATAAATATCCTGGAGAACATTTTGATATGCCAAGATCTTATCAAGTTGTATGGGAGGAAATCTATCTCTCTTAGATGCATTTTCAAAATTGATCTACATAAGGCTTATGACAGTGTGGAGTGGAGCTTCCTTGAACAGATGCTTCAGGCCTTCGATTTCCCTCCCAATTCAGTGCATTAGTTATGGAGTGCGTCACGACTGCTTCTTTTTCCTTGAACTTGAATGGCAATGCATTTGGCTTTTTCAGAGGGAAGAGAGGGTTAAGGTAGGGGGATTCCCTTATCTCCATTACTCTTTACAATATCTATGGAGTACCTTACCAGGTTGCTAGACCACACTACTAGTAATCTGGACTTCAGGTTTCATCCCCTTTGTGGGACTATGAAATTGAGTAGTCTAATGTTTGCGGATGATTTGCTTCTTTTCAGTAAAGGGGACATTAAATCCATCATGATTCTACTCAGGACCTATGCTACATTTTCACATGATCTTAAAATGAGCCCAGGCAAATCTAATGTGTACTTTAATGGAGTTTCTGATCAGGTAAAGGAAGACATAGTGGCTGCTTCTAGTTGCCTGGAGGGTCAACTCCCATTTAGGTATCTAGGAGTACCCATCAAACCTTCAAAACTGAATAATAAGGACTGCAGGCCCCTAATTGATAACATTATGGAGAGAATTAGAATGCTTGGCGCTAGGAAACAGACTTATGCTAGCCGGTTAGTCCTAGTTCAAGCAGTTCTTAAGACACTACATAACTACGGGGCTCGATTTTTATGATTCCCTCAGGAGTCCTTAAGAATATTGAAGCCTTATGTAGGAACTTCTTGTGGGATGGGAGCACTGAGTACAAAAGAACTCCTATGATTTCGTGGAAGAAGATTTGTAGACCTGTCAAAGAAGGGGGGCCTTGGTTTGAAGGATGATAGTAATTGCAACAAGGTTGCTTTAGGTAAAATGGTATTGTGGATACACAGCAATGCCGACTCTTTATGGGTGTTGTGGGTTCATCATATCTACCTTAAAGGGGCTGACTGGCTCAAGTATGAGCCTCCTGCTGATTCAACTTGGACGTGGAAGAAGGTATGTAATGTTAAAAGCCTCCTCAGGCCTGCCTATACTACTATTGAATGACAAAACTGTAGAGGCAAGAACTACTTTATCAGGAAGGGTTATGAATGGCTCAGGGAACAAGGAAAGGGGGTGAATTGGTGGCATTTGGTCTGGAATGGGTGGACAACCCCTAAACATCGAATGATAAGATGGTTGTATCAACATAACGCGCTAAATGTCAAGGAGAAACTATATAAATTGCAGATAGTGGCGGACGTTAAATGTTGTATCTATGGCTCTTTTACTGAGTCCATAGATCACTTGTTTTGTGAGTGTGAGTACAATAAACTGTTTATCAACTTAGTAAACTTCTGGCTGAACTCTGGCATCCCATGTTCAAGACTGCAGGAGTGGAGGTTGAAGAGAAGAGGGTCAAAGCTTCGAAGACAGCTGCTAAACGGTATCATTAATGCGATAATCTATGGCATCTGACACGAGAGGAACAAAGGGAGGGTCGAGCATTGCATTCACAAACCTGAATTTGTGATGGCTCGAATTAAACAAGAGTTGAAGGCAAAGCTACAGGATTGTACTAGTGGTAAATTGGCTACTAGTGATAGGAAATGATTGAGAAAATTGCGATATAATATGTTGGCCTTTGGGTCACAAACTTTGTAAACATTATTCTTTTATTCGATTTTTTACCATTTACCAAATTTTTTTTAGGAATCAAATTTTGCAATTAGTAAATAAAAATTGAACCAGTCGTTAGACGTTATCAATAACACATTTTAAGTGTACCGACAATAAAACAAAACTTAGACATACAATTTTTTTTAAATTGTTAAACTGTTTTACATGTGTTTGACCGTGCCACGTGCTCGGACCAACCGTGGTGACCTAACCCTAGGTGACTCGAGTGTTGGACGAGTGACCCTTAGACGTAAGGATCACGAACCTTTTGTTATAGGGCTATGCCTTGTAAAAGGTTGACTCGGCCTCGAGGAAAGGCAGACGGGGTTAGGGAAGAAACTCGCGATGTAAGATCGACAGAGTTTCGACGCTAGAGACCCTCAACTTGACTCGAATAAGGATGACCCTGCGATTTAGGGGAGACCCTTAAGTTAAAGGACTTTTGAATTGGGATGACTCGACTAACGGATGACGAAAGATGGGCGAGATTCCCTTATAAAAGGTCGCGGGGACCGTCCTGCTAGAGGGAAAGATCGCGTGAGACTTTCTAGTTAGGACTCGAGTGTTTACGAACCTTCCATTTACGAGTGTATGACCCGTGTTGGTTGGTTATGCCTTTAGAATAAGGCGGACTAGGATGGGGAAGAAACCCGTGATGTAGGATCGTCGGAGTTTCGACGCTAAAGACGTTCGACAACTTATGAAAAGACCCGACACTACTAAATACGGTAAGTCCTAAGATAAGAAAGGTTTTTTGAAAAATGACTGAATTTTGAAAATTGAGAGAACGGTCCTGAAATTGGTGTTGGGCCAATAGGACCGGGCATTTTGAAATGTTGGAATGGTTGCAAGTAATTTCGCGTTTTGAAAATTTAGGAGGCGATCCCGTCTTTTGAAATTGGCGGCATGCTGACAGGACAGAGCTTTTTGAAAAGTTAAATATTTGGAATTTCGAAAATTTGAATATCTAAAAAAGAATTTCCGACAATTTGTAAATTGAAGATGAGATCCTGAAGATTTGAAAATTGAAAATGGCATCTCGGAAATTTGAAAAACGTAACGGAATTTTGAAAATTCGAAAATCGAATGGTTGATCGAGAATTCGAATTTTGAAATGGCTAGAAAATAGGCTTGTTTTGAGTCAAATCATAAGTCTAAATTTCGACAGCTTTTCGAGTTTTTGAAAATTGAATATTTTTGAAAAGATGTATTTTTGAAATGACGGTTTTTGAAAACGACACGGAAACCAAGCAACACATAATCACGTAAGCATTATGACGACAGCATGTATGCTTTACACTAAGTCTCGGTCGGTCTATATAGGGTCTATACCAGTGTACATGGCCTTTCCGAGAATCGGGACGGACTTCCTAAGTCGAGTTGAGCTTAGAACATGCCGCGAAACCCATACGAATCGGCTATGAACACCTTTGACATATCAATGTTGGAGTATATCACGGTATAGTGGGACGTCGGTCACCAGTACCGGCCCGAGAAAAGATGGGGTTATGCATGAACCATAAAACTAAAATGTAATCCCCTATAAATTCTAACGCAATACAGTGGCGGAAACACTGTAGATTTGGGATTAATATACACTGATGTTCTATATTTTACAAAAAGAACGGTCAGTCAATACAATACCACTTTTTACAAAAGGGCTAAAAATAAAAATCCTTCAAATGGGTTTAACAATCCATAAACAAACGTAATGAAGCAGAGTAGGATCCATGTCACTCGCTAGCGCACACCAAACCCCGGAACAAAGAATACCTGTCATGTTATAAACATAACAGCCACAATTCAGTGGGGAGCAACTCAGGCAGTTCTCCCAGTCATATTGCATAATATATAAGCAATAGAAGCATAATATACGAAAATAGATTAAAACTCAAAACATTATATATATCAAAATAGATTCAAAGCCAGAAAACAATTCAGCAGCCTGACGGCGTCAACACGAATAATGGAATATAAAATCGATGATAAGTACAGCTTTTACTACTAGAGATATGTCAAAACAACACCGAAGTGTAACTTAGTGCCCACGAAGCGACCCCTAAGCCTCACTGGTTAAGGAACTCAGTGCCCACGAAGCGACTCCTAAGCCCTCTTACCAGACAACTCAAACTATAATAGGACTGCGTTCAGCGAGGTCCTAGCCTAAGTACATGCGCATGACTCCTGAGCATAAACGATACCCAGTTCGACAATCAATGTATCCCTGACGCAAATACACTGACCATATAGCTGATGGCAACAAACAACATATCCTAGACTTATATACTGTACATTCTCATTTCCAACATTATTCCACATTCAAACTATTATAAGTATTTTATCCAAAGATATCTTAAATATTCTCAAAATAAACCAATAAATATTTTATCCGAAGATATCTTAAATATTCTCAAAATAGTAACCTTTCAAAGATAGAAACTTTCTTCAAATACTAACTTTCCAAAATAGGTGTTATTATAATTAGAAATCGTTTAACATATGAATTATATAAAATATTTAATATTAGGCCTTGAGACATAAACATTATATTTATTAGATAAATGTATAATTAATGATTAAAAGTCAAAGAAATTAAAAATCATAATTATTTCTCAAAAGGTTGGAGTTTAAGTAATTAAAAGTAATAAATTACAAATTTACAGATTTTTCAGATTTGCACTGTCTTACTATAAAAATCATAATTAAATCATTAAAAATCAAAACGACGTAAGATCAGTGAGGTTGAAAACTATATAATCTTAACTACAACTTTTGCTTCTGGAGAAAATCGAAATTCCTAACTTAACATGGGTTTTTATTCGTAGTTTTATAAACTGTCAAATTCCGACACCCGATAGTATTTCTTTAATAATACACGTTTAAAATTTTATTTTAAAACAAATACAATTAGAAACATTAACTAGACTATTTAAAGTTAATGTACGTAAATTAAAAAAATTAAAATCAAAGTTTATCATAGGGTTTAAATTAGGTTTTACAATAACTGAACGATTCACTAGCTAATCCGTCACAGTTTGATAAACGATTTGTTGTGACGAAAATACTTAGAATTAATTTACGAAATTTAACAGACGTATAATAGACTTAAAATAAATAGTGGTCTCTTTTGAAACTTTTTGAAGATAAGATCTGTAAACAGGAGTAAAAATCGGACAAAAGTAGTAACAGATTCGAAAACATGCTGTAACTTTATTAAAAACATTAAAACTTTTAATTTGATAATTCATATTAAAAATCACGAAATTAAGAAATTAATTCTTATTTATACGTTTTAGTCTCGGCCTTATAATAATTTTAGAAGATTCGAAACATATTATCATAATATAGTTCAAACACGTTTACTAGTATAATAATTCGATTTTAAAACGATACTACAAGCAACTACAACATATATATCATGCAATACCGAGTCATGCCATCATGTGTTACCTTCATCGAGATCCGAGTTAATAAAATAACCGTCTTCATCGGATCTAGCACATAGCCTACGAAAAATTAAAACATATGGTATTAGAACCATATAAGTTAATAAAAAGTGGAAACGAGACGAGGATAAGAGTAAATAAATTACCCTTGAGATTGAACTAAAAAAGGACGGATTTAAGAATCAGATTGATGGACGAAATAAGGTAAGCACTGGCTGATTTGTGTGAGAAACAGCAGCAGCACAACAGCAATGCATCAATGAAGGAAGACTAATAGAAGAGAGTTTGTGTTTGGATAGTTTACAAGACGTGATTAAAGAGGAATAGAAGAGAGTTTGTGTTTGGATAGTTTACAAGACGTGATTAAAGAGGAATAGAAGTAGAAAAATTAAGAATGCTATTAAATAATAAGAGTAGTGTTTTGGTTGTATAACACGATTGAAATCGAGGAAAACTAGGAGTCTCTTGCAACAAAGATTTTGATAGCCACTAGGAGGATAAGTTTTATGTAAAGTGATAGAACTAATAGAATTGGAGAGGGAGTATAAAAAGAAAGAGTTGGAGAAGTAACGTAAAATAACCAAAATTGGAGTTGTTGAATAGAATTAGGATGAATGAATAAATAAATAAATAAAACATGTGATCAATATAAATAAAATATCTAAGTGACTCATCTAGTTAGTGACCAGGTAACAGACTCGATTTGGGTCAGGAAATAATTTACGGTGTGATCGAAATCATTAGTAAAAATAAAATACGGGTACAAGAAGAAATCGGATCAAAAAACGCATTAGAAGAGAATTAGGCCCAAACTTCGAGATGAGCTAAAAATATCATTCTGTCATAACACTAAATATTTGGGCCAGGTTCGAAGTTGATAAAAATAATCAGTTGACTCAAGAAATCAAATGGGTCAATCTCGAGTTTGAATAATTGTTTGCAAAGAAATAAGGTTTCTAGACGAATAAATAGTTTTCAACGAAAATGAATTAAATTGATATCTCGAAAGCAAAAAGATGATTTTTCAACGAAATTTTAATAAAATGATTTCTCGAAGAAATAATAAAATGTTTTAACGAGTCTCGAATTGAAAATAGAAATTCGAGCTAAAGTAAAGATTTTAGATGATTATGATGAAGTCAAAGTAAATCCGATCAAGTTAAATCGCAAACAAAATAAAAATATGGATACTAATTTAATTTATAAAAATTAGGAGTGTTACAACCTTCCCCACTAAAAAAAAAGTTTCGTCCCCGAAACTTACAGGTTCATGAAAATATAAGAGAAAACAAAGTTATTTCACTTGGAAAATTTAGAATGCTTAACTCGCATCAAAATCTTGGTTTAATAGGAATTTTTAAATCTTCAAATGTGATATGAAATCGAGTGCAAAATTTATTACGAGAAGAGTTGGGCTAAGCTACCCGAAGTTTAAAACTTTTCAAATTATTAAAAACACAAGGTACTGTTATTGATAAAATAACGACGTTAAATTATATTTAAAAACGAATTCGAGGGAAAGAGGGTACCCTAAACATTTTCAAAACGACCTTAACTCAATTTGGTTAAGAAACTCTTCAACTTTTTGATTTAAGACAAAACAAAATCAAATTTGAGAAATCGAGTTTAGCATTGGGAAATCTCGAACCAGTCATCAGATGCTTCTAATAACAGATCCAAAAGTCCACCAACAAAAATAAAATGAAAGCTTGAATTTATGAAATTAGTTTCAAAAGTTAAATTTTGTCAGATAATATTTGTATGTTATGAAAATATTCGTAAAATTTCGATCATTTAAAAACAAAGATTTGAAATACTAATGAATTAATTTCAAAAAGTTTTAAAGATATTTTAAAAATAACTAAATATAACTTCAACCAAAAATAACAAAGCAAAAGAAGGTTGTTAAAGCTTAGAATTGTAACTTAAAAATGATAACTCAAAAGTTTAAATTAGTCAAATATTTTTCAAAACGGGGAAATTGGTGAAAAAGGCCAAAGAATAAACCAAAACAAAAAAAAAAATCAAACTCGTTAAAAAGGTAGATCAAGAGGGATACCAATAGCGATTGGAGGAGCAGAATTCGAGAGAATCGGAGGGATGAACGAAAACGAGAGTCAATCAGAGCTCTCAAGGATTACAGAGGAGTTAAGGGTTCTCGAGATTCCCTAGTACTACTCCCACAAACTCAGGTTCCTAATTCCATAAAATAATACTAAGTCCATTAATATCAGAAAACTGGGTTTTCCTACACAGTCTACAATCTCCAAAATCACTTGCTATAACTTTCAAGCTAATTAAGACTATCAATCGTTACAACCCCCAATACAAGGCTTCAATTGCTCATACAATCACTCAATCAATAGGGTAAGTATCCACCAAATGACAACAAAATCAAATCATGCTACCGAAATTCTAAAAACTGCCACGACACTATCAAACCAATTAACCAACAAAGCTCTAAAACTGTTTGAAGCTCGCCAGGTTGTACTCGAGGTGTATTCCAAATTTCTCGAGTAAGAAACAATAAACAAGATCCACCAATTTAACAAATTTCGGGCACTAAGTCTTCAAAATGATCCCACGATTATGCTCGTAACATTACAAGGGAACAAAAGTTATTAGTATAATATATCAAACCTTAAGTACACTCAATCTTACAGGTGGCACACGTTTTTCCCAACATGTCATTCGAGTATGGTTCCTTAGAAGTCCATCAAATTTCAAATTGCAACAGCGCCACCACAATACATTTAATATTTCCACGAAGCCATAATCATGCTTGTCTAAGGATTCTGAACTGTAAATTCCATTAAGGTGGTTGGTATTAAAATATTCCTCAAAATAGTAGTGTAAATCCGAATTGTGATTGTGCATGACCTTTCTCTTCCTTAAAGTTAACAAGGATTCACTCATGTATTTTTAGATCACTCAACTCAAAAGTTCATAGGTTACGACCTTATCAGACTTAACTATCTCATCCATAAGAACCAAGATTTAATCTATATCAACCAAATTTACTAAAAACCTTAACGAGAACCTGAAATAGTACCACAACACTCAGGCTAGAACTCTAAACGATGATCTATGATTCTAAAAGTCCACAACTAGTCCATTAAGTCAACATTAAGTGGGAATCCCAAAGTAATATTACCAGATACACTTAGTTCGGTACTAGATATCCATCAAAATAAAATATAATCTTATTATCCGAAAGTTTATCTTCTTCAAGTACTTTATATAACCAAGTAATTATAATAATCCAAGCTCACCACTTAAGGTACAATCCTAATTCCATCAATCAACTAACACCATTGAAATCAATCCCCAAGAAGTTCTTGCTTGCTTAGAAAATAGGGTACAACTTCAAAATCCTCAAACCACAGGTAACGAGATTCACTACACCTCAAACATCTTTAATTACGAGGGGTTCACTAAAAAGGAGTCTAACCAAAGAATCTCAAGAGAATGGAGGGCAAAATGGGAGAATAAAACAAGGATTCACCACGAGAATGGAGATGACCATTTATATGAGGATTGGAAGAAAAAGAGAAAAACTGACAGGGAGAGCAGTGGCAGCACACAGACATTAGGAATAACAACACGTGACAACAGAGAGCCGAACAACATCAGGTCGTAGCGGTACAGCAACACGACAACATCCGTAAGGAGAAGAAGAAGAAGAAGAAGAAGAAGAAGAAGAAGAAGAAGAAGAAGAAACTGGAAGCATAGAACAAGGATCCTAGACTATTAAGGTCTTAGAACAGAGAAGAGTTTTCGTATCTCCAGAGTTCACAAGGGAACTCGTTGGACCACTTCAGCTTCTTGTAGAGAAACGAGCACACTAGTCTTCTTGGGTCACTCCATCTGGATCCAATCTGAAATGAAGTCGCATCTGGGTCCAAAGTGAAATCACATAGGAGTCTACTGCACCATCATGGAACTGAAATCTACTCTTGATCATCTGGCCTGTAGCTTGAGCAAACTGAATCTGGGATGGAAAGTCACCATTATATCTTCCTTGTAGCACCAAGTCATCCACAGGAGTCATCAGGTCTTAGAAGTGCTATGTAGGTCTTGTCCCGATCTGGAGCAGCATCACGTAAGCATCTTGTCCACTCATCTTCTTCTTGGACAAATAAAACAAACATTCAATGCTATTCATTGAGTTACAAGAACATGTAACCTAACAATCAAGTCCTTAATTGGTTTCTACCCTTCTCTAACTAATATTTTATTAATGTTCACATCATTTACGAATATTTTTCCTAAAATCAGGTGTGAGCGTCGGGAGCAACGATGCTCTGATACCAATTGTAATCCCCTATAAATTCTAACGCAATACAGTGGCGGAAACACTGTAGATTTGGGATTAATACACACTGATGTTCTATATTTTACAAAAAGAACGGTCAATCAATACAATACCACTTTTTACAAAAGGGCTAAAAATAAAAATCCTTCAAATGGGTTTAACAATCCATAAACAAACGTAATGAAGCAGAGTAGGATCCATGTCACTCGCTAGCGCACACCAAACCCCGGAACAAAGAATACCTGTCATGTTATAAACATAACAGCCACAATTCAGTGGGGAGCAACTCAGGCAGTTCTCCCAGCCATATTACATAATATATAAGCAATAGAAGCATAATATACGAAAATAGATTAAAACTCAAAACATTATATATATCAAAATAGATTCAAAGCCAGAAAACAATTCAGCAGCCTGACGGCGTCAACACGAATAATGGAATATAAAACCGATGATAAGTACAGCTTTTACTACTAGAGATATGTCAAAACAACACCGAAGTGTAACTTAGTGCCCACGAAGCGACCCCTAAGCCTCACTGGTTAAGGAACTCAGTGCCCACGAAGCGACTCCTTAGCCCTCTTACCAGACAACTCAAACTATAATAGGACTGCGTTCAGCGAGGTCCTAGCCTAAGTACATGCGCATGACTCCTGAGCATAAACGATACCCAGTTCGACAATCAATGTATCCCTGACGCAAATACACTGACCATATAGCTGATGGCAACAAACAACATATCCTAGACTTATATACTGTACATTCTCATTTCCAACATTATTCCACATTCAAACTATTATAAGTATTTTATCCAAAGATATCTTAAATATTCTCAAAATAAACCAATAAATATTTTATCCGAAGATATCTGATAAGTGTCATTTGTAGTGCCTATTTCTTAGTGTTTTGGTCCCATTTTCCTTGTATAATCGCTCCTTGGGAGCGGTTTAGGGGCTTCTTATGCTTCCTTTAGTTCGTTTCAGGTTCCCGAGACCGATTTGGAAGAGTTGGGGCAATTCCGACTCAATACATACACTTTTTGGAGCCAACGAGATAAAGGAAGGATGACTCGAGACCTTGGAATCGACCCCGAGATCTTGGGACCCAATCCCGAGCCTCCGAGACCCGATCCCGAGTCCCGAGAATCGATGGGAAGCCCATGAGAACCAAGGAGGGGCCAAAAAGTTCATATTGGAGGCCTACAAGACTCATCCCGGACGGGTATGGCCTCATCCCGTCCGGGATGAAGGAGGAACACGAAGCGCCGCTACTAGAGGTTTTTCCCGATCGGTAACATAAAATCCCGATCGGGAATCCCCATGATCCCGATCGGGAATGACTTTCCCGACCCGGAATTCCTCCAGCTCACCCGCGCCTTGTTGCTTTCACTCCTTTCATTTCCTTTCATTCTTAAACCCTATATATACCCTTCCTCTTGTAATCTTTAGTTATGCACACTTTGAGAGACTAAACCCTAGATAGATTAGCATAGATTAGTGTAGATTAGTCCTTAGATTATCGTTAATCTTAGATTAGTACTTGTATTAAGGGAATTCTTCAAGATCTTCTCCAAGCTTGACAACCTTGGATGTTTGTTTTGGGTTTTCTTCATTAATGCAAGTTTTGTTCTTTCCTCTTCACTAGTTTGGTATAATCCTCTTCTCTTTTACTCTTTTTCTTGTTCCATTCATTAAAGTTTGAATCTTTAGTTCTTGTTATTGTTCATAGTTCTTTGTTAGACTAGTTTCATTATGTTAGTTTTGTTGTTTGGTTTGATTTCTCTTGTTAGTGTTAGTTTTAGTTTAGATATGTTAGAGTAGGTCCTTGCTAGGGTTAGTAAGGTGATTAGGGTGACGATTGGGTGATTAAGGGTTTGTTAGAGATGTTGGTGGAAGATTTGGGTTTCCTCTTGTTTGATGCACATCACATGTTTGTTGAATTGCTTGAATGACTAAGTATGTACGAATGCTTGTTTTCTTGCCTTTCTTTTGTGGGTGTTAGTTTGTTGTGGGTTCGGTCCCCACACTAAGTTGCGAGAGCCCGGTGAGGATGACCCCTAGGTCGATCTAAGTAGCGAGAGCCCGGATCCGACCTAGGACCATAGCGCGCTAGAACCCCGTTTGTGTTGTGTCGCCGAGTTGGGTTTTAGGTGGAACCTCTAGGTGAGTCTAAGTTGCGAGAGCCCGGACCAACCTAGATTACCCTACTACCTCCTTCACTCTAGTTCTCCTTCGACCATTCCGTTACCCCTTTGACCCCGACCTAACCCTAGCCCGTTTCCTTTGATAGTTCTCTAGTTTTAGACCTAGTTTAGTCCCTAGCCTTCCCCTTAGAATAGCTTGTCTCGAACCTAGTCCTTGACCATAGCATACCTTAGTCCGACCTCCCGTCCCTATGGATTCGACCCGACTTACCCTAGCTACCCTAGTTAGGTTTCGCCGGTTTATTTGACGGTTGGGATTCACGACAAATCCCTCCCATCAATATCTTAAATATTCTCAAAATAGTAACCTTTCAAAGATAGAAACTTTCTTCAAATACTAACTTTCCAAAATAGGTGTTATTATAATTAGAAATCGTTTAACATATGAATTATATAAAATATTTAATATTAGGCCTTGAGACATAAACATTATATTTATTAGATAAATGTATAATTAATGATTAAAAGTCAAAGAAATTAAAAATCATAATTATTTCTCAAAAGGTTGGAGTTTAAGTAATTAAAAGTAATAAATTACAAATTTACAGATTTTTCAGATTTGCACTGTCTTACTATAAAAATCATAATTAAATCATTAAAAATCAAAACGACGTAAGATCAGTGAGGTTGAAAACTATAAAATCTTAACTACAACTTTTGCTTCTGGAGAAAATCGAAATTCCTAACTTAACATGGGTTTTTATTCGTAGTTTTATAAACTGTCAAATTCCGACACCCGATAGTATTTCTTTAATAATACACGTTTAAAATTTTATTTTAAAATAAATACAATTAGAAACATTAACTAGACTATTTAAAGTTAATGTATGTAAATTAAAAAAAATTAAAATCAAAGTTTATCATAGGGTTTAAATTAGGTTTTACAATAACAGAACGATTCACGAACTAATCCGTCACAGTTTGATAAACGATTTGTTGTGACGAAAATACTTAGAATTAATTTACGAAATTTAACAGACGTATAATAGACTTAAAATAAATAGTAGTCTCTTTTGAAACTTTTTGAAGATAAGATCTGTAAACAGGAGTAAAAATCAGACAAAAGTAGTAACAGATTCGAAAACATGCTGTAACTTTACTAAAAACATTAAAACTTTTAATTTGATAATTCATATTAAAAATCACGAAATTAAGAAATTAATTCTTATTTATACGTTTTAGTCCCGGCCTTATAATAATTTTAGAAGATTCGAAACATATTATCATAATATAGTTCAAACACGTTTACTAGTATAATAATTCGATTTTAAAACGATACTACAAGCAACTACAACATATATATCATGCAATACCGAGTCATGCCATCATGTGTTACCTTCATCGAGATCCGAGTTAATAAAATAACCGTCTTCATCGGATCGAGGATAAGAGTAAATAAATTACCCTTGAGATTGAACTAAAAAAGGACGGATTTAAGAATCAGATTGATGGACGAAATAAGGTAAGCACGGGCTGATTTGTGTGAGAAACAGCAGCAGCACAACAGCAATGCATCAATGAAGGAAGACTAATAGAAGAGAGTTTGTGTTTGGATAGTTTACAAGACGTGATTAAAGAGGAATAGAAGAGAGTTTGTGTTTGGATAGTTTACAAGACGTGATTAAAGAGGAATAGAAGTAGAAAAATTAAGAATGCTATTAAATAATAAGAGTAGTGTTTTGGTTGTATAACACGATTGAAATCGAGGAAAACTAGGAGTCTCTTGTAACAAAGATTTTGATAGCCACTAGGAGGATAAGTTTTATGTAAAGTGATAGAACTAATAGAATTGGAGAGGGAGTATAAAAAGAAAGAGTTGGAGAAGTAACGTAAAATAACCAAAATTGGAGTTGTTGAATAGAATTAGGATGAATGAATAAATAAATAAATAAAACATGTGATCAATATAAATAAAATATCTAAGTGACTCATCTAGTTAGTGACGAGGTAACAGACTCGATTTGGGTCAGGAAATAATTTACGGTGTGATCGAAATCATTAGTAAAAATAAAATACGGGTACAAGAAGAAATCGGATCAAAAAACGCATTAGAAGAGAATTAGGCCCAAACTTCGAGATGAGCTAAAAATATCATTCTGTCATAACACTAAATATTTGGGCCAGGTTCGAAGTTGATAAAAATAATCAGTTGACTCAAGAAATCAAATGGGTCAATCTCGAGTTTGAATAATTGTTTGCAAAGAAATAAGGTTTCTAGACGAATAAATAGTTTTCAACGAAAATGAATTAAATTGATATCTCGAAAGCAAAAAGATGATTTTTCAACGAAAGTTTAATAAAATGATTTCTCGAAGAAATAATAAAATGTTTTAACGAGTCTCGAATTGAAAATAGAAATTCGAGCTAAAGTAAAGATTTTAGATGATTATGATGAAGTCAAAGTAAATCCGATCAAGTTAAATCGCAAACAAAATAAAAATATGGATACTAATTTAATTTATAAAAATTAGGAGTGTTACATAAAATGCGTATTGCACTAGTCAACCGATTTCTATTCGAGTCTCACCATGAGGATGCCGATGGTAAGTCACGCATCAGTTATCCCCAGCGGAGTCGCCAAATTGTGGACATGACATAAGTCCACTCCGACGCGGCCACGCGCGGGTTTGGGGCGGCGAATGAATCTCATGTGAGATGGATCTCGAATTGAAATTTAAATCGAAATGGAGTCGCCACCGAACATTGTTGGAGTTCGGGCCCATTCGAACCCACTCTATATCTTATGGGCCGTGCACAAAGTACGGCCCATTCGGATGTCAGAGTTTATTGGGTTCGTCCCTTTGCATTGCGATACCGATACCGACATTATCTATTACCATGTATTGAATGACTCTCGTGTGCCAATAGGTTCGGATATCCGGAAACCACGGTTCTGAGTAAGGGGTGAGGGTACGTGTTGGGAAGTTCACAAAGAACATCAACCTTGCACGCACTTAGCGGCCTCTACTAAGATATCGCTTGACTTTTGAATACGCGCGTTAGTAATTCGATTGAATGATATGCAAGCAGTATTTTGCCTAAACATGTGAAGATTTGAATAAGTTGCTATGTCAATTTAATGCATCCAAATTAACGTCAAAGTTGTATTTAGCATGCGAGGATCGTTTTAGTATAATAAAACAAACAAATGAAAATAACAAGACAAAAGTATAAACAAACGGGTTAGTAACGACAATAACGGTTCGCAAATAATATAGAATGATGAAAACGACATGATGCACGGTTTTGGAAAGTAGTCGGGCACGTGATTGACTTGACACGTGTTGACCGAAGTCGTAAAAATATTTGATAAGGCTCGACGCATGTTAAGGGCTCACGATTTGACGTGATAAAGGCCACTCGTTCGAGTCATTGAGGGACTCGACCGAGTGGACCTCGGAAAAAGCTTCTGCCCAAGATTTGAAGTGTCACTCGATCGAGTCATTGAGGGACTCGATCGAGTGGTCTTCAGAAAGACCTTATGCCTCGATTTTTAGGGTGACACTCGATCGAGTGGGCTAGGCACTCGATTGAGTGCCCCCTGTACGAAGGTTTGTTTCGCAATTTGTCATGGATTTCGAAATTGCTTTTTAATGTTGGAAATTAATACTTTTGTTAAGTCGCGTAAAAATATGATACGATTCATACTCGACCTAAATTTTTGATACTCTTCATATTCGATACTTGATTATGGAATCAATATCGAATACTTAGAGTGAGATTTTGAAAAGACGTTTGTAAGTCGCTTTAAATCAAACTAAAGTGAAATAAATTCTCTCCGCGTTATAATGTCGTAATTAGTCCTTTCGAACTACGTGACAATTATTTTAGCATCAACGAGTTCGTATTAGTTTAATTTGTTGGCTAATTCGATTAGACACGATATTCGACTATTGTAATCTCCTAGAAAAACTAACACAATACAGGGGCGGAAACACTGTACAGTTGGGATTAAAACACACCGACAAACTATATCTTATTAAAAGAAATGGTAATTAAATACAAAGGCCACTTTTTACAAAAGGGCTAAATAGAAAATTCTCCAAACGGGTTGTACAAATCCATAAATTACATGAATGAAGAGAGTAGGATCCATGCTACTCGCTAGCTCACACCCAAAACCCAGTAGCAAATACCTGTCATATTATAAACATAACAGCCACGTCAGTGGGGAGTAACTCGGACGCTCTCCCAGCCATATTATATCATATGGAAAAATAATAGTATTATTATATCAAAATATTTAAAAAGAGAAAACATTAAAAACGATATAATAAAAATAAGTTTTCGGAGAAAACTTAAAACATTTGCCAACCTGCAAATCAAAAATCAATCGATAAAAAATAATCATATTAAAAAATGACGTTATGGAAATTCGATCAGTGTGCACAAGGCTAGACTTTGACTAGGGATAATACTGGAAACTAGCTTCGAGAACTGTAGACTTAACTCATAACAGAATCCAGTCTCTAACTAGGCAACTCAACTATACCAGGACTGCGTGTAGCGAGGTCCTAGTTTAAGTAGTATACACCCCTCCTGGATACAAACCATATCCAGTTCAACCCGACGCGACTTAAACGATGCGATATCTAAGTTTAAGGGCACAATGCACACTCTCCTGAACACAAACCATGCTCAGTTCAACAACCAATGTGCCCCATAAAGACACATCAACCTTACAGTTGATGGCAAAAACGTACATCCCAAACTATATTACTCTAACCCCCCACTTGTCTTTATTCCATAACTCCAAAACAACCATTATCGATATTCAAAAATAAATATAACTAATATAAATAATATGAGGATAAAAGTAATAAACATTTTATATAAAAGGGAAACTTTCTATAAATAGAAATTTACTAATTTTAGAAACTTACTTAAAATAGCAATTTAGTTATACAAAATACTTAAGTTATTAAAATAAGTGAAATGTATTAAATAACATTTCCGACGAAATTAACATTTTATTATTATCGTCGTTATCGTAACTTTAATATATTCCTAAATTCGTTACTCAAAATACAAATAAAATATAATAAATCAATGTATAGTATTTTATAAATAATTAGGAAATCGAGTTAAAAACTATAAATTTTAGAAAAGAGATGTTTTAAGAAAAACGATATCAAAATTAATTGAGTCAACGAGTTTTATAAATGAAACGAATTTACAAAGATTTCAAATTATTTTTAACAAATCCTCCCTCCGATTCATTGGATTCGCAACATATTCCGTTTTTGGCAAATTCATCAACTTTGCAACATTTCTATTTTGGGTCATATTTTTCTTATAAAATGGCTAACCTACCCTTCCCTTTTCATTACTATATTCCAAAATATTCAATCTAATGTTATTATATTACTCAATCTTACATGACATCACTATTGTGGTCCACCAAATTCACTTTCCTTATTTTTTGTGTGAACAGTAAATGTTGCGATTCCAATGAATCGGAGGGAGTAGCTTTTATTAATAAATATTACAGATTTTACTAAAAATAGTCAATTGTAAACAAATGGGAAATTATTAGTGAAAATAGTCTCGACTAAAAATATATTTAAAACTACATCGACTATTTTCTCATTTACTAGTATAAATCGTAAAACGAAAATTAATTTATTGAACGAGTATACAAATCTCGATTATAGTATAAAAATACGATTTTGAGTTAAAAATTAGAAATTAACGAAATATGACGAAAATATGAAATCGATATTATTTAGTTACTAGTGTCACGATAACCAACAAAATATTATAACGATCATAAATAATAAAATTACTAACGATTTATAAATGATATCGAAAACAGTAAAAATATTTATAAGGAATACGATTTAAAAGAATAATTTTATCATCAAATAATAAATAGCTAAAGTTAGAAAAACGAAGTTAAAAATATTTACTACATACTACTACTCAAACGTACGATATAAAATCGAGTAACATCCTAAAGTTACCTCAGGTCGATATCTGAAACGATCACGTACTTGCCATTCTAGACCAGCTCAAGCTCCAACCATCAATGGTAGCGTCTTTAAACTCCAAATTGTAGTATCGGTAGTCTTCTGAACAAGATTCACCACGACGATCGAGAAGACAAAGTAAAAGAATGAGACGAGAGTAACGACACAAGACATAAAGAAGAAAGATCAGAAGATGGATATAAAATGAGTTGGAGGAAAGAATAGGGTCCAAAGTCGAGCAAAAGACGACAAGATTCCGACACAGCACGCAACATCGACAACGAATAGAAGAAGGACAAAGAGCAGAATACAAATCGACCCGAAAAGTAATAGCAGTAATAGAGTCCCAAAAGAACGAACATAACACGCGAGACGCTAAGAGTAGTAATCAACGAAACAGTAGCAGCCCAATATAGAATGAAGAAGAAGAAGAAGAAAACGGAGAAGAGGACAAAAGAGAAGAAACAATGAACTATAACAGCAGACGGTAGCAATAATAATGAATCAACCGCACAGCAGTAGAGATAGACAACAACAGCAACAATATATACAACCACGAAAACCGACAAAGGTAATAGCAGACGAACAGCAGCAAAAAACGCAGCAAGAAGAAGAAGAAGAAGAAGAAGAAGAAGAAGAAGAAGAAGAGGAAGAAGGAAGAAGAAGAAGAAGAAGAAGAAGAAGAAGAAGAAGAAGAAGAAGAAGAAGAAGAAGAAGAAGAAGCAACAACAGTAAAAGGAATGAAAACAGTTTGCTCACCGAGTTCCGATGACGAGGACCGCAGCAACGAAGCAAAAGATGAGGACGGAGTCGGAGAAGAGGAAACGGGCAGCAGCAGCAGGTACGGACAAACAAACAGTAGCATCAAACTGAAGACAAACGCAGCAGTAAACGGAACAAAAGCATGAAAAAGAGTATCACACAACAACCCGAAAGCGAAAACCGAAACTAGAGAAAATAGGGAGAAGGACGAGAAACAGGACTGACGGGCTGATCGAACCTGGGTTGACAAAAAGGGGGGGAAACTGCAGAGAAATAGGGAAAATCGAGGGACGAAACAGAGGACGGCGACGGACAACAAGGACGAGACAGGGGCGCGAATAGAACATGATGACGATGGATGAAGGATGCAGAAAGGATGCTGCAAATGAATCAATACGGAGGGATAAGTAGCATACAAAGCAAAAAGAATGAGAAGGAATGTGGAACGAAGAGGCAGAAAGAACGAAACGAAACGTGTCTCCAAAAAAAAATGAATGAAGAGGTGTATTTAAAGGATGTAAGAAAAAGGGAAAAGGTGGGTAAGGATCAAGATGAAACGGTGGAAGAGTAAGGGGAAATGGATCAAGGTGGGTCCCCAAATCTAAATAAAACCTTGGATTAAGAAAACAGAGTTACCACAAACGTAAATGAACTAAAAGTGTCGAGTTAAAAGTCGACTCACACAACAAATTTAAAGTCGGGTTGGAAAAAGTAAATAATTTGACTCAATAAGAGATGAGTAAATAATATATTGTCGATGTTAAAATAAAAATATTCCTTAATAAACATGAAGTGGGATAACAACTTACATTTTCAATTTGTTTTCATACCTGGAGGCTGGTTATTTATTCATGTTGACACTTCAAGTTGATGCAAATTGAATGGATGGTTTGACCTTGATTTAATGGATGATTAATCAAGCCTACTATTTATTACCTGAACGAAGGAACTCTCTTGAGTCTTGACTCTTGATGTCTAGACTAGTGGATGAAGACTGCACTTCTTGACAAACCAAGTTGCAGTTGGGTGCGAACCAAACTGTAGTTGACTCATAACAGGCACCTCAAATACCTGACAAAGGTGCATCAACGCAACCTTCTGTATCAGCTAATACCATGATGCTACTTAGGTCGTCCTATTCAAAGTGAGCTACTAGATCCTTCAATGTAAGCGCCCATGCCCACAATACAAGTTGTCTATGTCTATCAAGATTATCAGATTAACGAGATGCGTTTCATACTTGATCCAAATCGAATCAAATGTAGGCTGTTAAGGATGTTTGTATTGAGAGACAGCACCTCCAACCATATCATAAATATTATCCTGAACTTGGTAGTTGTCAAATAATTGTTGGTACAAAACTTACAACCCCGATTTGAAAACATCACATCTAATACACAATTTAAAAAAGAGAAAAAAATACAAGGACATAAGAGGATCGTATGTCCTCTGCATGCAGTTTACCCTGATAAAATATTTGTCTGAACTGATGTCAATACCTGAAACATAAATACATAGCCACGACAGTGAAAAGAATATGCATTGAGTTTTCTAATCATCACATAATGGATAGTTATAAAGGAGCTCTATTTATCATATTATATTGTTTGAATTTTCCATTTAGGAACAAAGTCAGAGTGGACAATGCTATTCCACGATCGTGAGGTGCTTATCAGTAGATTGATGGGAGTAGTCCTTGACAGGCTTGAATCACGTTATCAATTATCATAAAGTTTTGAACACGAAGAAGTTGAATTGGATTAGTAAGCTGAAAATGTGATTGAATTGTTTAGAATTCGTCTTGTTGTATCAGACTGTCATGGGAAGCTGTTGAATTTGGTTGCAACTTAGTCGATTATGATAATATACTTAGATTTTCACCCAAAAAAAGGTACGTAGTAGATAGTGTAAATTTGTAAAAAAAAAAAAAGAGGATATATAATAAGTAAACTAGTTTTGTGACCCGTGCAATGTGCACGGGATGCTTATAGTATTTCTTTTTGAAAATTATTGTATGTGAACGTTTTCCTCTACTTTGGAGTGTAAGTTGTGTGAATGCGTGTAACTCGATCCGTGTGTGTGATACATAATATATGTACGAATTATCCAACAACCAAATATGGATTTGAACAATTATGTGTGAAGACTTAAATCGTCATGCAATGGTGATAGAGCAGGATAAAAATAGTAGAACTATGAAAATAAATGAGAGGTTAAATATAGTAGTTTAGTCTACGTCATAAGTAGTCTAGTAATTTTTTCGCTTGTACACGCATGCTATTTTCGATATTTGTTAAAGTAGTTCTAATCTTTAAGGAATTTGAATTTGCCGTCATTATGTGTGAAACCTTTTTTTTTCCAACACATTGTTGTAGAATGTCGTATTCTTTCCCTCCTCCTGGAAGATGAACTTGAGCTTAAATTTTTATTAATATTATATTCATTTGTATATGGTTGAAAAGAATATTTACCTTTTCATAAAGGTCTAACAATGCTCCATTGGTTTCCCTACGACCTTTTCAGTTTCCTTGTTAAAAATTACCAAAGTAGCTGAGGAGCCATCTTCATCCGTTAACGTGGTCATGATCCTAAATAATTTTGTTTGTATGAGCAATAATGTCTTTTTAATTTTAATTTCTCTTTTTTAAAGTACTTAAATTTTAAACATTCGGTGGTGAAGAGTAGTGAAACGAAATAAAATCGAGCGATATACTATAAAATATGGAATAGATTAAATTAAAATTTGAACTTGTAGATATATACAATTAAAAATTCTAAGAAATTCAACTAACTTTGAAACAAATGAAGTACTCGTAATACCTAGAGATAAATAAAGTTTAAATAAGAAAATGTCAAAACTCTTTTTCCTTAAAGAATGATGCTAATTTGTTACTCCACTATCTATATATAATAAAAAGATCATTGGTTAATAATTATAAACAATTCTAAATGCGTTAATCTTAAATTGAAAAAAAAAACACTTCGTGATAAAATAATGTCTTTTCAAGTAAAGAGTACGTCAACAAAATGACAACAAATGTTTGTATTTTAAGGCATATTATGAGGTATTAATGAAATGGAGAAGTATAAAAAAACGTTAATAATGCCCTTTTTTTTAATGATTTTTAGATATTTTTCATATGACTTAGTTATACTACAATATTTAAGTGGAAGAATAATGGGTAAAGCGAGCTGCCACGTGGCACACTATGATGAATGTAAGAGAGCTGCCACATGGCACACTATGATGAATGTTGCAAAAGAATGTAAAAATGTTTGCCTTTTTATTATATATATAGATATAGATTTAATGGTGATAAAGGAAACGAATAGCCGAAAATAGGGGAAATTAAAACAAAAATTCAAAGTGTTTGTGTGGAGAACCGAACACAGATACTCAACAAGCCAAGCCAAGCCAAAGCATTGCCTCTTGCAAACCACTGGAATCAGAGCAAACGATTGTTTATTTTGGCACCTCTATCTAATGTATGCAAGCCAATAAAACTACCTTAACCATGGCCCAAACCCCTAGCACAACATAGCATAGTCTATATGTGTATTGTACCATAGTTCATAGTAACCATCATTGTTGTACTTCATAGAATTAACTAATCAAATTATAGATAAATTATAAAGGAAATCGACGTAGAGACCCATTCACTACTTGGAATTTTATACAGAAATCTTGAAAAGAAAGGCTATTTAATTGCTCACTTGGAAACATGCTTAAATACAAAGACTTGTAACTTAAAAATAGAGAATACAAGAACAACAAATAACCATATGGTCACCTCAATTCACCTCACCTCTAACCCCTTGAAAGGTATCTACTTCAAGTTTCTTTTCTTCCTCCTCAATCTGCAGAAACTAACATGGCAAAACACGTAAGTATGAAGGACATTTAGTGAACAATGGTGTGTGGCAGGCCTAACGAACACCTATAAACATACAAAGAAAAAAACAGTCAGTCCAAGAAATTTTTATCATAAAATAGCAACAATAACAAATGAAAAACAACAAAATCGACCTAAAGTATCATTGTCGAAAACAAATCTTCATTTATTGTCGGATTTGAGTAATTAGGGATTGAATTCAAACAAAAATCAAAGAAAACATACTAAGAATCAAATAACAATAGCAAGTAGTTTAATAATGATTAAGGTTCGCGATCTATTATTGAAAATTAAACACTTGTTGTGTACTGAAAGTCGCCATGGTGGTTGATTGAATTGGTTCGATGCTGACATTCGTTTGGGGGAATGGAATGAAGGTTGAGCTTGAAAATGGTGCAAGCATAATACATGGACGAATTAGGTTGAAGATGAAGTTTAATGGAGGAATTAGATGATGGGTTGCTTCAATCCGATTGAAGGAACGTGACTGTGATGCTGTTGATTGATACGATGATGAGGCAGAGCCGTAGAGTTGATGCGTTATTAGGGTTGAAAGAGTAAGAGTGACGGTTATATAATCCTCTATCTAAAAGTATAAAATATAATTTTTAATTTAAAAGATCAAAATAATAAAAGCATACAAAAAAAAAAAAATAGTTTCCTAATATGTAAAATTTTAGTTGATGCTAATATTTTCATAATTTAAATATTAAAATTGATAATTCTTTTTTTTTTTGAAACAAAAATGGAAGATTCTTTGTTGATACTTTCTCTAATATAATATTTTATAAGTATTAACATTTTATTTATCGTAGCAAAATTGTCATTCATCAAGGAAAATTGTCTTCCGATAATAAATTTGCATTGACAAGTAATTAATAATTGTTAATTTATTAATTAGAGAATTGATTAATTTATTTCTTAACTAATTAGTCGGTTAACTAATTATTAATATTGACTATTAATGTTATTAAGGTACCAAGATTTTTTAAATTTATGGAGTATATAATACAACTCTTCTCATTAAAGAAGGAACCAACAACATACTTTTAATAGTCAATATTAATAAGTATTAAATGAATCTCCGTAACATTATTTTTTTTTGATGTAATGGGAGAATTTTATTCCAAAGACGATCAATTTACAAGCATGGATTAACTCAAAGCAGGTACAAAACGATCAACAAACACGACAATTACCCTTGCATTTTTCGCAGTACTTGTCGTTCCTGTGGACATGACGTAGGTCCACCCCGACGCGGCGAAGCGCGGGTTTGGGTAGGCGAATGAATCTCGTGGTAAGATTGTTCTCGGGTTCGAAATTTAAGTCAAAATGGAGTCGCCACCGAATTTTGTGGTTATTCGGAACCATACGAGCCCACTCTATGTCGTCATGGGCTATACACAAAGTAAGCCCACTTCGATTTCAGAGTTTATGGGGCTCGTCCCTTTGCATTGTTATACCGATACCGTTTACACCGGCTTTCGTATATAAAATGACTCTCGTGCGCCAAGGGTTTCGGACGTCCGGAAACCAAAGGTTCTGAGTAAGGGGTGAGGGTACGTGTTGGGAAGCCCGCTAAGGACACCCAACCCCGCCCTCACATGGCGGCCTCTACTAAGACATCGTTCGTGTTCGTGTACGCGCGCTAGTAAAACGACTAAATGATATGCAAACAGCGTTTTCGGGCTAAGCATGTGAATTTTGCGTTAACTACGTCATTTAATGCATCTTATTATTTGTCGAAGTGATTTAGCATGCGAGGTTCATTTATAAAGCGTAAAGCAAGTAAATAAACAAAGCTCGGAAGTAAATAACGTACAAATTACACGGGCGGAAATACAACCCGGAATTCACAATACAACATTACGTAAAAATAATAAACAAAATAAAAATAACGCGATATAATGATAGGGACGGACCCGTATGTAAACTAGACCGCGAAATAGGTGAATGGACTACCCCGATTGAATACACATTATGTTGTGTACTAAACGAAGGACGGAAATATGAGACTGTGGCATATTGCTAGCCCGATCTCATATCCCGTAGTCTTGTCCCGACTTATCACGTCAAAAGTTGATCAAAGTCGTGCTACGTATCGTGATGTGCGTGGTTTTGAAAATAGGAAGATCACGTGATAGTCTTTACACGTGATGACTAAAGTCGATAAAAGACGGGGCTTGAAACGTGTGTCAAACCCCTCGGATTTTTGGGTTATAGGACCCACTCGACCGAGTCGTGGTGTGACTCGGTCGAGTGCACCTTTTACGTGGCTACTGCCCATTTTTATGGGTGCTACTCGATCGAGTAGCATATGTACTCGGTCGAGTAGACCCTGTACGAATGATAATTCGTTTCGTTTCATGATTTGAAATCGATGATCGGTCGAACCAAATACAAACATCGCACGATTTGTATTTAACTCAACCTCCGGTACTATAATCGTGTACGAACGATTATAATACCGTTATCGGAGTTTTATAAAAATGCTTATCGTTATATTAGAAAATTTGAATTAATGACGAAATGCATCCCTCTACGTCACGACATCGGAACTAACTCTTTCGAGTCATGTGATGTCGGTTTTCGGGTCAATGGGTTCCGCATTAATTATGGAAATGGGATTAAATACGTTCAACTACGACCGTTTGCAATCGCGTCACGCCCTTGAGTACGTTGGGGCGGGGCTCCTCGAAAGGGCTCCACCTCCATTGTTGCTCGTAAAGGGATTAGACGGATTTTAGGCAAACATCGTAGTCAAACGGATTTAAAACCGGATTTTGATACTAGTTTACGTATATACGGTATAATAACAATATTAGTAATAAAAGATGATACAAAAATAAAGATGCAAAAAAAAGTATAAGAAACGTTAGTGTTAGTGTTACTACGATTATAAATATGATGCAAGAATACGATAAATAAAACGAAAATGGGACTAAATGAAAGAGATCGAGATGGGGTTAGGGACACCCTCAACATACATGCTTAATAAGGACCTCGGAAATGGACTCGTAATAGCGGCACGGGCTCGGGAGTATCGAGGATGTATGCGAGTTATGGTGTGTATGGGTGTGTGTGTGTGTTTCGCCGGTTTCCGAGGGACAAGGGGCTCGGGTTTTTGTGTAGTCTTGCTAGGGACGTGGTATAGGGAGTGTAGTAGGGTTAGGATGTGAAATGTAGGGTAAATGCTTAGGGTAAAAAACTGTGCAAATGAATGGGGGTGAAGCGGTATTTATAGACTTCACCTCACGACATAGGGGCACTCGATCGAGTGGCCCTAGTGCACTCGATCGAGTGCCTTCGCAAACGGGCCAAACCCGGGTTCAAAAGGCTCCACTCGACCGAGTGGGGTTAATCCACTCGATCGAGTGGGTCAAACGGGTGAGACAAATAAAGGAAGAATTGATCTTGTTGTTTTGATTGACTTTTTGAATTTTATTTTGTGCGCCAACTGAACTTGGCTGTTTTATGAGACGGTTTCGTCTTTGACCGGGTTTTGACCCGGTTGCCAAAAGACGGGATTTATCTTTGGTGTCGGTTTTGGTCCAAATTAGTCTCTTTTTGCTCGGAACGACCCACTGGGCCTGGATTTGAGGTCTGTTTTGTGAGATTTTTACTCCGCTAAAAGTCCATGTCGGATATTATTGGTTTCGAGTCCAAGTCCGAGTATACCAAGTCACGTTTGCGTTCGATCATCATCGGGTGTTTTTCGGAGACTACCATAGACACGTGGCAGTCAAAATGCGGGTGTCTACAGAGCCCCCACTCTGACTGAGGCTTGGACAAGGCGAAAGTCAGAGTAGCTACCAAGCCTGTTAAGACCTGGTAGACTTCCGGTCGGGTCACTTATAGTCCAGTGGACTCGCGTGAAGGGCTCGCCAGCCATAAGCAGAGGGTCATACCTGTCCTGATGATGATAGCTTCGTGGGGAGTCAGACTTGTAGCATAAGTCCTGGGCGCCTGTATGTGGGCCCATCCCGTACCATTTCGGGAAAATGCCACCTTGGGCGTTCCGCTGGGGAAATATGTGAGCTGTACAGGCTTTCTTTTGAAGCCTTGAGTCGTACCTGAGCTGATGATGAGGCTCCGTGGGGAGTAAAGCTTGCCTCTTTTGGGGAGTAAGTGTACCCGTATGCCGATACATCACACCTGGGATGTAGCATACCCGGGAAAATCAGCCTCCGTTGGGGAATTTGAATAGTTTCGCGGAGACTTGCTTCTGAAGTCCGGAGTGTACCTGTATGCTGACACATAACAACTTGTATGTAACACATAGGCAAAACAACGACTCGTGCTGGGGAGACAAAAATGTTTGAATTTTCGAAGGGACAAAATTTTGAAAAGAATTTTTATCGCGAAGAAATTTTATCACAGAAAGATTTTAGAGACTCTAAGGAAAGCTCGGGACAGCTTGATTCCTATTCTGGGTTCTAGTTTGAAATCAGGCCTGCGCGCGCATAGGGCCCAGTTTGTTGAGGAGGCAGAGTAGTTAGGTTTTCAGTTAGGTTTCCTCATTATAAATATGAGAATCCCTGCTTCAGTTCTCTGCATCTCAACTCAAATTCTTCTTTTACTTCTCAAAATCTTTTAGACTTTCAAGAAAGTTAGAAATCTCCGCTATGGGTATCGACCATTTGACGGCTATGCTTCTTGCCTGGTCCCAATACTTTCAGGATGAGGAGAAAGTCCGACTGACCCAGATGGGAATTGTCAATTTATTCCCTTTCCAGCGTCTAATAGTTGACTCGCATTTCCTGAATGCCTGCTTGTCGTTTTGGGACACCACCCATCACGTATTCGCGTTCCCACGGGGAAAAATGTGTCCTTTGCCCGAGTAGGTTGCGGCCATAGGCGGTTGGGGTCTTGCTGTTCAGCCAGCTATTCCCCCGTTCTACCCGGATCCAAGGAGGAGATTAAGGGAGTTTTTGGGTTTGTCTCATGCTGAGGCAAATCGGATAATGCAGGGAGATACCGTTTCCCTGATTGACCTGGCCGACAAGTTCATGAATCCCCGGGACGTAAGGGCCACCCCTGCTCACAGGCGTAGGGCATTCGCCTTTTGCATGCTGCATTGCTATGTCTTCGAGGGGCTGATGGAGCTTGACTCATGCAGGGGTCAAATCAGGCTGATTGGAGTGGTTGACCAGATGGAGACTGGTCATAGCCCTGCTTGGCTAGCCACTAGAGAAATCATCATGGGTCTGGACGCCAGGCGGCTTGACCCAACCCGACCGCTGACGGGGAGTACCCGTATTCTGCAAGTATGCGTCTCGATTTTTTTTTTTTTTTTTTTTTTTTTTTTTTTTTTATGCGAAATACTTGAAGTACGCAAGTCACTTGATCGAGTGGACCTGTCACTCGATCGAGTGACACTCATACCGAGCTACTGCCTACTTTCAGAGGGCTAACTCGATCGAGTCATCTGCTGCACTCGATCGAGTGGACCCTGGCGAACCATTCCGTTGCTTATAAAATTTGTGCATTCTTTTCAGATGTGGCTGTCGGAGCGGTTATCGATCATAGAGACCCCTCCGAGCATTCCCAATTATCGGAGCAGTCAGATTAGCTCTCGAAGGCAAAAGATAAGCTCGAGTGATCGGATAGATCGAGCTTACTGGGACGAGGAGCTGGTGTTCCACGGGGGTCCCTTGATCAGGTGGACCGTTGCTTGGTGGTTTCTTTCGAAGTTGACCGGATTGGCCAAGAGGGACCAAGCTCGCTACCTGGTGATCTTGTCCCTTGACTGGACAGTTCACATTTATCCGGATCGTCTCCTAAGACAGTTCGGTTCGTCTTCGCGCATCCCTGAGACTGAAGCCATTATCAGCGTCTCGCTCCAATTGACGGACGCTATGTGCGACACCTGGTTGCAGAGATGGTTCACTCGTCCTACATGGACTATACCCAGCCCTTGCCAATCCGCTTGGGTGTCACGGGCTTATCAGAAATGGACTTCTGAGGAGTCCGAGGAAGCTCGAAAGGCCCTGAAGCTTGAGGAGGCCTTTGAATTGGTTCATCGCGAGTCGGCGAAGGACAACAGGGACTTTTTCACCGGGGAATATATTCCTGAACCCACAGTCCGGGGAGAATCGGGTCTTAAGTCACAAACTAAGACTCGATCTAAGGAAGTCGGTTCTAGCAGCACACGGGGACAGACTGACTTGGAACGACGGCTTGGGCCAAGGCTGGCGGTCCGGGACCGATTAGGTCCGCGTGACCGGCTCCCTGAGCCCGTGAGGGCCCGACTTGGGCCTATTGATGTGATAGAGGAGTCAGGCTCAAACACTCGAGCCCGAGCTAGAGAGGTTCCTGTGGTGATTCGGGAACGCTCCCCTCCGCGTCGTCGCCAGTGGACGGCTAAGGAGGCTAAGGACAAGGGGAAGGGCAAGATGCCCTAAGTGCCGAGTCCTTTAGCTTTTTTATTATTTAAGTATTATTATTATTTTTGTTGTGTGCCCCTTTTTTTTATATATATATTTTTTGAATTCCTGCACTTTTGTAATTTTCCGAGTTTATCGGGATTTTTTGAATTAATAAAAGAAGTTTATTATTAAACCGCTCCTGTCTTTTCTTGATTGCATTGGTTGTACCCTTTTGAGAGGTTGCCTACGTATCCGCGATTAGCAGAATCAAACCAAACGTAGTTCAGGCATAGGAAATTTGCAATCTCGAATTACACCAAGACTATTGGTTCAAGATGTTTTTGACAGTAGAATAAATAATTCTAGCTAATTGACTTGCTTTTTGTAAAAAAAAAATGATTTTGATAAAATTTGCTAATGACATTGAGAAATGGCTAAGGGTAGTAACGCTTCAGCTGGTCCAGGTTGGTTGGGTTGACAAACTCATTCCCGTCCAGGTCTGTCAGCATCACTGCTCCCCCTGATAGGATCTTCTTCACCAGATATGGACCAGCCCAATTGGGTTTGAACTTTCCCCATGGGTCAACCGGTAATAAAGCTCGAACAGACTTAAGGACTAGATCGTCTTCTTTGATATGTCTGGGCCTTACTCTCTTGTTGAAGGCCCGTTGGATCCTCTTCTGGTAGATTTGGATATTATTGAGGGCACGAGATCGTCGTTCGTCTAGTAGAACCAGTGAGTCATACCGTGCTCGAACCCAGTCAGCTTCGGGTACTTGGCTTTCTAGCAGAATTCTGAGGGACGGTACTTCCAGTTCAACTGGTTGGACTGCCTCCATCCCGTAGGTTAGGTAATACGGCGTTGCCCCGGTTGCGGTGCGAATTGACGTTCGGTATCCCCATAGGGCAAAAGGTATTTTGTCGGGCCAGTCCCGGTAATTATCAGCCATCTTTTTGAGTATGGTGACAATTGTTTTATTGGCCGCCTCTACTGCTCCATTTGTTTGGGGGCGGTAAGGCGAGGAAGTATGCCTTTGAATTTTATACTTGGTCAACAGGGCCACAGTCTCGGCTTGAAAATGAGTCCCGTGATCACTGATAAATTCAGAAGGGATCCCATACCGGTATATTATCTTGTTCTGGATAAACTTGGCGACATGCTTGGCATTGAGAATGCGATATGATTCAGCTTCGACCCATTTGGTGAAATAGTCGATAGCTACCAAAATAAAGCAGTGCCCACCGGTACCCGAGGGATTTATTTTCCCGATTATGTCGATACCCCACGTTGAGAATGGCCAGGGTGACGTCATGGTATAGAGTAGTGATGACGGCATATGTTGCACATTGCCGACGATTTGACAATTATGACAATGTTTGACATACGACCGGCAGTCGACTTCCATGGTATTCCAGTAATAACCGAGCCTCATGATAAGTGTGGTTTGTAGTGCCTATTTTGTTGGTTTTGGTCTCATTTCCTTGTAGAATCGCTCCTTGGGAGCGGTTTAGGGGCTTCTTATGCTTCCTTTAGTTCGTTTCAGGTTCCCGAGACCGATTTGGAAGAGTTGGAGCGATTCCGACTCAATACATACACATTTTGGAGCCAACGAGATAAAGGAAGGATGACTCGAGACCTTGGAATCGACCCCGAGACCTTGGGACCCAATCCCGAGCAACCGAGACCCGATCCCGAGTCCCGAGAATCGACGAGAAGCCCATGAGAGGCAAGGAGGGACCAAAGAGCTCTTAAGGGAGGCCTACAAAGACCCATCCCGTTCGGGATGGCCTCATCCCGTTCGGGATGAAGGAAGCATGAAGAGCGGCTACTGTGAGCCCATCCCGATCGGGAAGGTCCTTCCCGACCAGGAAGGGTGGCCCATCTCGATCGGGACCAACTCATCCCGACCGGGATGAGCCCAGTTCAGGCCCGTGAATGCTCCTTTCTTCTCCTTTCATTTGGAACCCTATATATACTCTTCCCTTGTATTGTAAAGCTTATGCACTCTTACATCCTTAAAACCCTAGACTGCTTTAGGCTAGATTAGATTAGATTAGTGTAGATTAGTCGGTAATTAGTAGTTAATCCTAGATTAGTGCTTGTATTAAGGATCTCTTGAAGAATCCATCCAAGCTTGACAACCTTGGTGGATGAATTTGGGTTATCTTCTATGCAAGTGTTCTCCTTTTCCATTTCTCTTGTTAGTTTGGTATAATCTTCTTCTCTTTTACTCTTTAATCTTGTTTTATTCATCCAAGTTTTAATCTTTGATTGTTGTTTATTGTTTTCGCTAGTTTGTAGATGTTTGTTTTGTTTCTTATGATGATTCTCCTTGTTAGTGTTAGTTGTAGTTAGATCATGTTAGAGTAGTGTTCTTGCTAGGGTTAGTAAGGTGATTAGGGTGTTAATTGGGTGATTAAAGGTTGGTTAGAGATGTTGGTGGAAGATTTGGGTTTCCTCTTGTTTGATGCACATCACATGTTTGTGGAATTGCTTGAATGACTAAGTATGTACGAATGCTTGTTTTCTTGCCTTTCTTTTGTGGGTGTTAGTTTGTTGTGGGTTCGGTCCCCTCACTAAGTTGCAAGAGCCCGGTGAGGACGATCCCTAGGCCGGTCTAAGTTGCGAGAGCCCGGATCCGACCTAGGACCATAGCGCGCTAGAACCCCGAGTGTGTTGCGTATCGCCGAGATGGGTTTTAGGTGAAACCTCTAGGTGAGTCTAAGTTGCGAGAGCCCGGACCAACCTAGATTACCCTACTACCTCCTTCGCTCTAATCCTCCCTTGATCATTCCATTACCCCTTTGACCCCGACCTAATCCTAGCTCGTTTCCTTAGTTACTCTCCTTAGTCGTAGTCTAGTCTCCTCCCTTCTCTACCATTCCTTATCTTAGCTCGTTGACTTAGTCTAGTATTTAGGCGACCTTAGTCTAGACTTTACATTACCGTCCCCGTGGATTCGACCCGACTTACCCTATCTACCGTAGGAATAGCCGGTTATATTATTGACGGTTGGGATTCCACGACAAATCCTTCCCATCACCTCATGATTTTCCGGACCAGCATGTGGGCATTCATATGTGGGCCGTTCTCACCATCATGTACTTCGGCCATAACCTTTTCAGCCTTATATTTGTCGACACAAAGGAGAAGAGCCCCCTGTGCCGTCTTTTTGTACAGTTGCCCGTCGTCGGTATGGATAAACTGGGTGGCTAGCCTTCGTAAGGCTTTCTTAGCTCGACCTTCCGTCCCGGGAGGGTATTCTTCGTTTGTTAGGTATTTTAACACAGCTTGGTACCACGGTTCGGGATCGGTTATTTCAATGTCTTCAATGTCGTAAATGTATGCCGGCTCGGACCGTCTTTCGACGCAAATCGACATACTGGTCACGTGGTCGGGAATGTTCAGCAAAGACGCCAATTTTGAGAGTGCATCTGCAAACTGATTCTCTTCCCGGGGTAGGTATATGTACTCTACCTTTTGGAATTGTTTCTCGAGATCCCTTACTCGTGCCTGGTAGGCCACGAGATTAGCATTTCGAGTCTTCCATTTTTGGAGTGCTTGGTTAATGACCAAGGATGAGTCACCATGTACCCGGAGATCTGTAATCCTCAGATTGGCGGCGGCTTGTAGCCCGTAAATGCATGCTTCGTACTCTGCTGCATTATTGGTAACGTCAAAGTCCAGCTTGATGGAGACGGGAGTATGTTCCCCTTTTGGTGAAATTAGGAGGATCCCGACTCCGAACCCTCGAAAATTGGATGTTCCATCGAAGTATAAATCCCAAGTTTCAGTATCAGTATGGAAAATGTCTTCGTCTGGGAAGGACCAAGTGTCGGTGTGTCCTTCCTCGGTTACCGGGCTATCGGCGAGAAATTCAGCTACTACTCGACCCTTGATAGCTTTTAATGGTACGAACTTTAGGTCGAACTCTGCCAGCATTAAAGTCCATCTAGAGATTCGGCCGTTGAGAACGGGTTTTTCGAAGATGTATTTGATGGGGTCCATCTTGGATAGCACATGGACCTCGTAACTGAGCATATAATGTCGGAGTTTCTTAGTGGCCCAGACTAGAGCCAAACACGTCTTTTCGAGCATGGTATATTTGCACTCATACTCTAAAAACTTTTTGCTGATGTAGTAAATGGCTCTTTCTTCGGAGTCAACTGTCTGAGCCAGCATAGCCCCCATGGCTGTCTCGGTCGTCGTTAGGTATAACGACAGAGGCAAACCGGGTTGAGGTGGCATTAAGACCGGCGGAGCAGACAGAATTTCCTTGATCATGTCGAAAGCGGCTTGGCACTTGTCATCCCATAGTACCCGTTCTCCCACTTTCAGTTTTTTGAAAATTGGTTCACACACCATGGTTAGCTTGGAAATGAACCGACTGATGTACTGAACTTTCCCGAGAAATCCTCTTATTTCTTTTTCGGTTTTGGGAGGTTGCATCTCAGTAATGACTTTGATTTTAGCTGGGTCGACTTCGATACCTCGTTGGCTAACGATATGACCCAGTAATTTGCCTGATGTTACCCCGAAACTGCACTTTTGAGGGTTTAACCTCATGTTGTACTTGCGCAGCTGGGTGAAGAATTTTCTTAGGGCGGTGATGTGACCGTCCCGTTCTTTGGATTTGACGATCATGTCGTCTACATAAACTTCTACCTCTTTATGCATCATGTCGTGTAATAAAGTGGTAGCGGTCCTCTGATATGTGGCCCCGGCATTAATGAGACCGAAAGGCATGACGGTATAGCAGTAAGTACCCCAAGGTGTAGTGAAGGTAGTCTTACTCATATCTTCTTCCGCCATCTTGATTTGATTATACCCGGCATACCCGTCCATGAATGATAGAAGGGCATGATCGGCCGTGTTATCCACCAGTATGTCGATGTGTGGTAACGGAAAATCATCTTTCGGGCTCGCCTTGTTAAGATCCCGAAAATCTACACATACTCGCACCTTACCGTCCTTTTTAGGAACCGACACGATGTTTGCAACCCAGTCCGGATATTCGGACACTTGTATGAAGCCGGCCTTGAACTGTTTATCGACTTCTTCTTTTACTTTGAGAGACCACTCGGGCCTCATTCGACGAAGCTTCTGCTTGACCGGTTTGCACCCATTTTTGATTGGTATGTGGTGCTCGGCTATTTCCCGGTCTATCCCCGGCATGTCCTTGTAGGACCATGCGAAGACATCCTTGAACTCTTGGAGGAGGCTTATGAACTGTTGTTTCTCCTCGGGATCTAAGGATAACCCTATCTTAAGTGTCTGAGGCTCTAAGGTTGTTCCCACATTTATGGACTCGGTTTCTTCGATCACCGGGTTTCGGGACTCCCTTTGCTCTAGTTGCTCGATCAGATGCGGAGGTAAGGGTACCTGTTCGTCTGGTTTCTCAATGTCATAGCATAAAACATTTTTAAAAGCAGAATTTAAAAGAGACAAGTCGTAAGCATAACGGTTGTTATTATTGATTGAAAACTTGGAGAATAGCTCAAAAAGAGCAGCCATCTGATCATTGGTCAGTGGCGGGATTGGTAGAGCACTCGGGACAGACCCCGAAGTGCCAGCAGCAGGAATGATAAAAGGGAGAGGGGTTACAGGAGTGACTCTAGCACCGACTTCCCTAGACTCGATCTCAGACTCTGACTCATACTCCGACTCCGACTCGGACTCGGACTCAGACTCAGGCATGTCTCCCTCTCCGGTGACCAGCTTGTAGATCCTTCCCTGACTGTCAGTCCACTTGACAGTCTTCCTCCAGGCTCTGTTTCCCGTCTCGGAACCAACATCCGAGATCAGCTTGGTCGGGTCAAACCTGTTGCTGCGAAGAATCAGGTTGACCAGGTCTTCCTTTGGAGTTGGGGCTATGGCGTCTTCCCCAGATAGTAGCCCTAGTGCGGGCTCAGCATCTTCATCTCCATTGGACTGGATGAGGGCGAACACATCATCCGGGATGTAGTTGCAGTCCCGGGCCAAGTGGGTCCCGAGCTGCATAACATTGGGTTGGTATAGACCAACCTGAATAGCCCCAAACACCGGTGTGACAAAGTAGTCAGCCAACCGTGGGCTGTAAGGGCTCAAGTGGACACCCTTAATAATGTTGCAGGCCTTCTCAATTCCTGCTCGGACAACATTGTCGGGAGTTATGGCATACCCGAGACCAAAGTGAGACTCTTCGTCTTTGAGAACTTCGATGATCTTCCCAGCTGGAAGATCGGGTCGAGAGGTAGCCCCCGGAAAGTACCCTAGGTTTTGGAGCATCGTGTCGATATTCGTAGTGAAGTAAGGCCTAAAGAGGTACTCTTCCTCGATCATCCCCACAAAGTCGAACCCCCAAAGGTCTGTGCGTCCCGTGGCGTTACAGCTAGCCACAGTCATTGGGGTTGCCTCTAAGGTGATAACATCGTTGAGCAGAGGCATCTTGATCTTCCGATGAAGGGTGGATGATACTGCCTTGACCGCGTGGATCCAAGGCCTACCTAGGAGCAAGTTGAATGATGAGGTGACATCGATCACCTGAAATTCGAGCTCCTTTTCTATCGGGCCCGTTATGACGGTCAGTTTTACGGCCCCAGCTACCGACTTTGGGCTCCCATCAAAGGCTTGGATGGTTTGAGCAGTCGGGATGTAATCGGCCTCGGTAATTCCTTAAGGGAAGGACATTCACGGCGGACCCATCATCAACCAGGGTCATAGGGAGGTATTTTCCTCGGCAAACCACCGTAATGTAGAGGGCCAGGTTATGGGAGGCCCCGAATGGTGGTAGGTCGGCCTCAGAGAAAGTGATCATCGGACCTCCTTCCTTAGCTTTGCCCTTCAGGTAGGGCAGGACCGTGGCTACCATCTCAGCAGGGGTAACCAAAGAGTCAACCTTAATTTGATCGAGAGCCTTTGTAAGTGCTTCTCGATGCTCTTGAGAACTAACCAGGAGTTGCCATATAGTGAGGTCAACTCGGGTTTTCTTCAACTGCTTCACGAGAGCCGTTTCAGCAGTCGGCTCTTCAGGGGCGACTTCCGTCCTGAATGGTTCAGTGACGGTTGTCGGGATAGGGGTGTCCCTAGAGCTAGTGGCTTGATAGGGACGACCAAGGTGGTTACTGGTTAGGACCCGGGATTTAGTCCTTCGGATCTCCTCGGAGGTGATGGGGACAGCTTCCCCTTTGGCGAGGTAGACGTCATCCTCGTCGTCAAACCAGATCCCGTTCACTTGCGGGATGAATGGAGAGATAAGGTGAGAAAAATCAATCACCTCCCCGGTAAAGATGGCGTGGGAGCTGAAAGGGTTCTCCTTGTTGCTGGGCTTATCTCCGGGTAGCGGGATTTTACCGCTTTCGATCAGGTCTTGAATCAAGTACTTCAGCTTCCAGCACTTCTCGGTATCATGCCCATTGCCTCGGTGGTATTGGCAATAGGCTTGGGCATTGTAGTTCTTGGAGCGTCGCTCGACCGGAACTTCAGGAGTTGGGCCTATCGGTTGGATTAGGCCTTTTGAGGATAGCCTTTGTAAGGCATAAGTATAGGTCGTACCTATGTCAGTGAAAACCCGAGGTGGGGTGTTCTTCTTGGACGGGGCATCTAGTAGATTAACCGCGCCGAAAATGCTGCGGGTTGCAGCTTGAGGCTTGGTAGTCGAGGAAGAAGCCCCTTGGTAACCCTTAGCAGCGGCCTTAGTGAGGCCTTCCAGTCTTAGGTCATCTTCGATCCTCATACCCATTTCAGTAAGGGTGGTGAAATTGGGTATGACAGCATATCGGAGGTGAACCCGGTAGGAGGGGAGGAGGTTCTTGACAAAAGCCTCCACCAAAGTTTTCTCGCTGGGCTTATCGACCAGCTTCACACTCTCGGCCCTCCAGCGTTGAAGGTATTTGGTAAAACCTTCCTTCGGCTCCTGGGCCATAACCTCCAGAGATCTCATTGTGGTTTGGATCTCGGTGTTGTCATCATAGTTTCGAGCGAACTCGGTGGCCACATCATCCCAAGTAGGGTATTTCTTCGGGTCTAGCCTGTAGTACCAGGCCCGAGGGTGCTTTTCAAGAGATGCAGCAAAAAGGTTCTTGAACATGGAGGAATCCACTCCCTTGATGGCCATGAACTCCTTGAAGGCCCGTACATGTAGTAACGGGTCTTCAGTTCCCTCAAACATGGGCAAACCCGTGAGATTCAGGTTTGCAGGCAGTTTGTCACTCACCGGGTTGTACTCACGACTATTCTCCCGATGGATATTATTACTTCCAGTCAGGTGAACTTGCTCCTCCAGTCGGCGTACTGAGCTAACTAGATCAGCCAGAGGCCCATTAGTCCCGGTATTGGGAGTCCTGTGCTCCACCGCAGCCAATCGAGTGACGATAGCAACTTGTCCAGCCCTCATTTCATTCAGTTGGGCGTCGATGTCGGCCTGTTTGTCGACCATGGCATCCACAGAGGTTTTCAGATCAGCTAAAGCAGCTTCCATCTTGCGGGTGAGCCTAGTGGATGGTGGCCTGTCTGTAAGAACACCACGTAATCAGAAACCGAACCCAGTCTTGGAATCAAAGGAAAAGGTACATCCCGAGCGACCCAAAAGGAAAGGACTGAGTGGAAAAGACTCGAGAAAGACACTTAGACGGATGACTCGTAGGTGGTATGACTTAGGATTTTGGCGGAGTGGGCCTTGTCCCGTTCGAAGGAAGGTCCACGTGAGATTACTCCCCAGACTTTTGACTCGAGTGTATGGACAGACTTTCCTTTGTAGGGGTATGCCCCACGCGGGTTGGTCGTGCCTTGACAGATAAGGCGGACTCGGGAAGGGGGGGGGGGAACTCGTGATATAAGATCGACGGAGTTTCGACGCTGTAAACCCTCTACGTACTATGCAAAGACCCGACACACGGATAGACGGTAGGTCCTATAATAAGGAAGGTTTATTTTAAGAAAGTTGAAAGTTTTGGAAAGGTTGAGGTTTAAATGCAAAATGAAAAAATTTCCGAGAGTTTTGAAAACTGAAAACGGAATTTCGAAAACCGAGATTAGAATTTTGAAAAGGAAAATTCCGAAAATCAAGGTGGTGAAAATTTGAGAATTAAAATGGACAGCATGCCGACTACAGAAAAGGATATTTTGAGTCAAATCGTTTGATCCTAAATTTCGGCGGCATTCCGAGTTTTGAAAATGGGATATTTTGAAAAGGTGAGTCCCGAAACGGGCAGCATTTCGGGTTTTTCAAATTTGGATGTTTTGAAAAGATGGGTCCCGAAACGGACAGTATTTCGGGTTTTTCGAAAGGTGGGTATTTTTGGAAAGATGCATTTTTGAAATGACGGTTTTTGAAAAATGACACGGAAACCAAGTAGCATGTAGTCAAACAAGCATTATAACGACGCTTATGTATGCTTTACACTAAGTCTCGGTCGGTCAACATAGGGTCTATACCAACAACGATGGCTTGCTCGTGTGATGGACGGACTCCCTAAGCCGAGTTGGTCTTAGGACATGCCGCGAAACCGAGACGAGTTCCACCATCGATGTCTTTAGCGCACCCATGTAGGAATGCACCGTGGTATAGTGGGACGTCGGTCACAAGTAACCGGCCCGGGCAAATTTGGGTTATGCATGAATCATTAAACTAATGCGCGCACACTAATCTACGAACGATTTCTCTTCGAGTCTCACGCTAGGAACCCCGATGACATGTGGTACATCAGGTATCCCCAGCGGAGTCGCCAAATTGTGGACATGACGTAGGTCCACCCCGACGCGGCGAAGCGCGGGTTTGGGTAGGCGAATGAATCTCGTGGTAAGATTGTTCTCGGGTTCGAAATTTAAGTCAAAATGGAGTCGCCACCGAATTTTGTGGTTATTCGGAACCATACGAGACCACTCTATGTCGTCATGGGCTATACACAAAGTAAGCCCACTCCGATTTCAGAGTTTATGGGGCTCGTCCCTTTGCATTGTTATACCGATACCGTTTACACCGGCTTTCGTATATAAAATGACTCTCGTGCGCCAAGGGTTTCGGACGTCCGGAAACCAAAGGTTCTGAGTAAGGGGTGAGGGTACGTGTTGGGAAGCCCGCTAAGGACACCCAACCCCGCCCGCACATGGCGGCCTCTACTAAGACATCGTTCGTGTTCGTGTACGCGCGCTAGTAAAACGACTAAATGATATGCAAACAGCGTTTTCGGGCTAAGCATGTGAATTTTGCGTTAACTACGTCATTTAATGCATCTTATTATTTGTCGAAGTGATTTATCATGCGAGGTTCATTTATAAAGCGTAAAGCAAGTAAATAAACAAAGCTCGGAAATAAATAACGTACAAATTACACGGGCGGAAATACAACCCGGAATTCACAATACAACATTACGTAAAAATAATAAACAAAATAAAAATAACGCGATATAATGATAGGGACGGACCCGTATGTAAACTAGACCGCGAAATAGGTGAATGGACTACCCCGATTGAATACACATTATGTTGTGTACTAAACGAAGGACGGAAATATGAGACTGTGGCATATTGCTAGCCCGATCTCATATCCCGTAGTCTTGTCCCGACTTATCACGTCAAAAGTTGATCAAAGTCGTGCTACGTGTCGTGATGTGCGTGGTTTTGAAAATAGGAAGATCACGTGATAGTCTTTACACGTGATGACTAAAGTCGATAAAAGACGGGGCTTGAAACGTGTGTCAAACTCCTCGGATTTTTGGGTTACAGGACCCACTCGACCGAGTCGTGGTGTGACTCGGTCGAGTGCACCTTTTACGTGGCTACTGCCCATTTTTATGGGTGCTACTTGATCGAGTAGCATATGTACTCGATCGAGTAGACCCTGTACGAATGATAATTCGTTTCGTTTCATGATTTGAAATCGATGATCGGTCGAACCAAATACAAACATCGCACGATTTGTATTTAACTCAACCTTCGGTACTATAATCGTGTACGAACGATTATAATACCGTTATCGGAGTTTTATAAAAATGCTTATCGTTATATTAGAAAATTTGAATTAATGACGAAATGCATCCCTCTACGTCACGACATCGGAACTAACTCTTTCGAGTCATGTGATGTCGGTTTTCGGGTCAATGGGTTCCGCATTAATTATGGAAATGGGATTAAATACGTTCAACTACGACCGTTTGCAATCGCGTCACGCCCTTGAGTACGTTGGGGCGGGGCTCCTCGAAAGGGCTCCACCTCCATTGTTGCTCGTAAAGGGATTAGACGGATTTTAGGCAAACATCGTAGTCAAACGGATTTAAAACCGGATTTTGATACTAGTTTACGTATATACGGTATAATAACAATATTAGTAATAAAAGATGATACAAAAATAAAGATGCAAAAAAAAGTATAAGAAACGTTAGTGTTAGTGTTACTACGATTATAAATATGATGCAAAAATACGATAAATAAAACGAAAATGGGACTAAATGAAAGAGATCAAGATGGGGTTAGGGACACCCTCAACATACATGCTTAATAAGGACCTCGGAAATGGACTCGTAATAGCGGCACGGGCTCGGGAGTATCGAGGATGTATGCGAGTTATGGTGTGTATGGGTGTGTGTGTGTGTGTTTCGCCGGTTTCCGAGGGACGAGAGGCTCGGGTTTTTGTGTAGTCTTGCTAGGGACGTGGTATAGGGAGTGTAGTAGGGTTAGGATGTGAAATGTAAGGTAAATGCTTAGGGTAAAAAACTGTGCAAATGAATGGGGGTGAAGCGGTATTTATAGACTTCACCTCACGACATAGGGGCACTCGATCGAGTGGCTCTAGTGCACTCGATCGAGTGCCTTCGCAAACGGGCCAAACCCGGGTTCAAAAGGCTCCACTCGACCGAGTGGGGTCAATCTACTCGATCGAGTGGGTCAAACGGGTGAGACAAATAAGGGAAGAATTGATCTTGTTGTTTTGATTGACTTTTTGAATTTTATTTTGTGCGCCAACTGAACTTGACTGTTTTATGAAACGGTTTCGTCTTTGACCGGGTTTTGACCCGGTCGCCAAAAGACGGGATTTATCTTTGGTGTCGGTTTTGGCCCAAATTAGTCTCTTTTTGCTCGGAACGACCAACTGGGCCTGGATTTGAGGTCTGTTTTGTGAGATTTTTACTCCGCTAAAAGTCCATGTCGGATATTATTGGTTTCGAGTCCAAGTCCGAGTATACCAAGTCACGTTTGCGTCCGATCATCATCGGGTGTTTTTCGGAGACTACCATAGACACGTGGCAGTCAAAATGCGGGTGTCTACAGTTCCTCAAGTGTGTTGCAAGGGTTTTCCAACAGGGCCTCGATTCTACTTCTCAATTCTTGTTTTATTCTCTTGAATACACTATTAGGATGTAACAGGACACCCTCATACCTCGCTGTGTTCCGACTTACCCATATTGTGTGGTGGTATGCATTGAGTACCATTGCTTGTATTCTACCCAATCTCCGTAACATTAGAGAATCAATTATTAATTACACCATTGTGAGTGATAAACTCCACTCTCAAATAATCAATTATTTCATCTCGGTAAACATTCATTCTCAATTAATGTCTCAACTAATTGATGAACATTTTAAAAATAATTTGTCTCTTCGTTGTTCTACGTTACGTCTTTAAATAATACCATTGTGATTCCGGATTCAAGAATCGGAGACGGCAGATACGTCTTCAAGGGTCACTCCTCTTAACAGAAATGGGTCATTATTTATCGATGTCGGATGCATTGACTCTGGTGTACCGATTAATGATGTGAAATACGACATTTTAAATTATTATTATTTAGAAACTTAGTCTGTAGCATTTCTTTCAAAAAAAAAATTTGTAAATTACATGGGTCTATTAATTAATGCTACAAGGTATCAAGACTTTGTGAACTACATAAGGCTCTTCTTTTCATTACATGACTTTGCAAAGGTCGAAACAATTTATTCTTACACGTAACATTACTTTGGACATAACATAGGTCCACCCAGACGCGGCCACACGCGGGTTTGGGTAGCCGAATGAATCTCGTGGTAAGATTGATCTCGGGTCAAAATTTAAATCAAAATAGGAGTCGCCACCGAACTTTGTGGGAGTTCGGACCCGTTCGAACCCACTCTATTCTTAGGCGTATCATGCACGAAGCATGGCCCGCTTTTAGTGCTAGAGCTTATGGGTTCGTCCCTTTGCATTACGATACCGACGCCGAGTTATCGGGAATCGTGCATCAAATGACTCTCTTATGCCAACGATTTTGGACATCCGGAAACCATGGTTCTGAGTAAGGGGTGAGGGTACGTGTTGGGAAGCCCACGAAGGACACCCAACCCCGCTCACTCTTAGTGGCCTCTACTAAGATACCGTTTGTTTTCGTGTACGCGCGTTAGTTTGACGATTGAATATTATGCAACCAATATTTTAGCTAAACATGTGGATTATGTTCAAACTACGTCATTTTAATGCATTTAGTTCACATCGAAGTGATTTAGCATATGAAGTTCGTTTATAAGACAATAAATGGCAAACATCAAAAGTAAATAAAAAACGGAAATAAGTTACAAGTTACACGGGCGAAAATACAACCCGGAAATACAATACGACGAGCAAAATTAGAATAATCGAATTAAGTAGCTAGGATAATAATATGATGCATGATTTTAAAAAGGGGGACACGTGATTGACTTGACACGTGACGACTAAAAGTTGTAGAAAAAGATTTATCGGTACTCTACAACACTTTGAAAAATCACGTTTCAAGCTTAAAAGGGTCACTCGACCGAGTCATAGAGGGGACTCGATCGAGTGTCCTTTACGTAGCTCTTTTGCTGCTTTTTTGAAGGGTCACTCGATCGAGTGCCCTCTGTACGAGCCACTGCACGTTTCGAGTAAGGAGATGGTTTCGTATTTTATTGATTTTAAATCGATAGCTAGCCGAGTTAAGCATAAATATTGCATAATTTATCTTCACTCGGTTTTCGGCACTCATAATGTGCAAAGTACGGTTATGAGACCGGTATCGGAAATTTTAAAATAAGCGTTATGAAATCATTTTAAATTTGATTAGGACGAAAATCGATTCCCTCCGCGTCCGACATCGTTACTAATCCTTACGGATTACGTGATGTTCGATTTCGCGTCAACGGGTTTCGTACTAACCTCAATCGCGTTTAACTACGTGTTACCACGATCACTTTACGCCCTTAAGTGTTTAGGGCGGCGCTCCTCGAAAGGGTGCCACCATTGTTACAACTTGTAAAGGGATTAAACGGACTTGAAGCGGAAAGCGTAATTAAGCGTGTTCGATCCGAAAGCGTTTTAAATATTATGTAATTTTACGCGGTATTAAAGTTAGTAACGAAATATAAAAAAAAATTGAAACGAAAATAAATATGTTAGTGTTAGCTATTAGTAATACTAATAATAATAGTATATAGTGTGTGTATGTGTGTGGGGGGTACATTTATCAAATTTGGTACAATTTTTCTTCTTAATACTAGCCATTAGATTTCATGCGATCAATGGCTAAGATATGATTATTTTACAAAATTCCTTAACAGTTACACATCCCAAGATTCTATTAACCAAAAATTGCTAACTTCTTCATAGATTCGAATAAAAAAAATTACGTTCAACTGATATCAAATTCTTCATTCAAATTATTCGTTCTTCATTCAATTTAACTATCTTAGTTCATCGTTCAGTTTCGTTCTTCAATTTCTGTGATTCAATATTTTTATATTCAATTTCTTTGTAATCAATATTTTGCAATATATTTATTCGTCATTTCTTCTATAATAACTGGATCATATCATAATACAATAATTACACATTGCATTTGAAAGAATAATTAAATGAATACTAAGGAGTATAAAATAATTAAATTAAGATTATGAAATAACTGGATAAACGCCTTACAATAACTGGCTAAACCCAAATTACAATAACTATTTTAGAATTACAATAACTGGACAAACACCTTACAATAACTATATTTGTGGATTCGAATAATTGGATAAACACCTTACAATAATTGGATATAAATAGTATTGTATGTTTAATTGACAACTATGCAAATTGAAATACAATAACCTTATTTTAAACATTAAAATAACTAAATGAATACTATATAGATTGAAACATCTGCATATCATTGATGACGCCTCTAGGAAAAAAGAAATTGAAAGACAAAAAAAGGAGTTAGTTAAAATTACAAAAATTGAAATTACATATGTGCAATAGAATAACTGTAAAAACACTATAAAATAATTGTTTATAAAACACATTAACTAATATAACGAAATAACTTGAAAAACAATATAGAATAACCGTAACAATAGTATAGAATAGTTGAAATAACATAATAAAATAACTGGGTATTTTATAGAAATAATTATGTATAAAAAATTGAAATTTTCGTACTCTGAAATAAAATGTAGTTATTTCATTGTTTATATTCAAGTATTTCATTATTCATATTCAAGTATTGCAATACTGACAATTACAATTTTTAATCTTTTAAACAAAAATAAAAATGCAGAAATTACGCAAATAATGTGAGAATAATTGAAATAACTATCACAACACTATACAATAAGTAATTGTAAGAATTAGAATAATTGTAACAACACTATACAATAAGTAAGTATGTTAAAGGAATAAAATCATACAGTCTCCTACTATTAGTAGAGACCATGTTTGGATATTAGAATAACTGGGGCGAAACTATAAAATAACTAAACCTTAATATCTAGAAATCATGTCTGTTGTACAAACTTATGTTTGATAATCAAATATGGTTTACTAAAATTGAAAAAATTTGAAATATGCAAGATCATGTTACCCAACAAGCAACAGAACACAAAATCAAAAGCAGAATAAAAAACATAACACGAAATAAGCAAAATTTAATTTAATAAGAATCACTAGAATTTGATAACACGAAATCAAACACGTAAGAAACGATATTCAATTTAATACCCATAACGAAATCAGAACCCTAGAATTAATAACACGTAGTTTAAACCAATTAATGAATCAAGAATTTGATAACGAAAATTGAAGCAGATTGATGAAGACACGAAATCACGAAATTGAACAAAACTAAAAAAAAACTCGATTAATCAAAAGTATTATCGCTGTTTTTCGAATATGGTTGTTATTATAGAGAAATCAAGACTCTTATAACGAAATCAAGACAGTTATTATAGCAAAAATAACACACGAAATTGAATCAAGATAGAAATTTATTACTGAGCAGATTTAAAGATACGAAAGTTAATAAATTTAACTTATCAATCAAGGATATCGATCAATTCAACAAAATTGATGAAATCAAAGATTGAAAACCCTAATTTGGATGCAATTTCGTGAGAGGATTTTTTGAGCGATTGACGCGATTTCATGAGGGTTTTGATTCCAGGATTTCGTGAGAGTTTTGAATTGGGTTGAGAATAGAAGATAATCTCCTGAGGGAATTTGAAGAGCGTGAGAGTTTTGATTTTAGATATACTGTTTGGGTAGGGGTTTGACGCTTACTTTTGATTTCAAGTTTTAATCTTGACCATTGATCTTTGATATATCTAATGGTTGTGAAAGGTAGGTAAATTGTACAAAAAATGACAAAGGTAAAAGATCCTAATTCTACATATATATATATATATATATATATATATATATATATATATATATATATATATATATATATATATATATATATATATATATATATATATATATATATATATATATATAGGATCAAGGGAGTTGGTGGTGGATTGGAAAGCTGAGAAGTTGTCTTGTTGGCCCTTGATCTTGAGGTGGATGGATGACTTAGATGGATGATGTGTTAAAAATAAAAAAATAAAAGAGAGAAAAGGAGATGTCAGTTTACTAACACAGCAGTAGTGGAGAGAGAAAAGGAGAAAAGCAACCCTCCCCTCAATCAAACTCTCACTTCTTACAACTACTCTCACTCTTTACCACTCTTGATGCTCTCTCATCTCTCATCTTCATCTTCATCTATCAAACAAAAAAAAAGCATCATCATCTTCAAGATTCATTCATTCATTCAACAAAAAAACATACTCATCTTCAAAATTCATTCATTCAACAAAAAAAGTTTCTTCATCTTCAAGCTTCATTCATCCAACAAAGTATAAGAACATCTTCATCTTCAAGCTTGATGAATGATGAAAGTTCGATGAACATCTTCATCTTCATCCTATCATCATCTTCATCATGCGTAATGTTTTTGCAGAATTGCAAGGTGACACACTTTCAGTTGTATAGTCACACTCATTATGTTGTAAAACCACGCAGCTGTACACTCATTGTAGTCACATATTCAGTTGTATAGTTACACTCATTATGATGTATAGTCACACTCGCTATGTTGTAGAATCACGCAGTTGTAGAATACCTTGGGATTAAGGTATCATTCGTTTAATCATCTTCATCTTCATGCTTGTTTTATTTTTCGTACCTTTTTTTTTTGGTATTTATAAAATTATTTATCTTCATTATCAAAAAAAAAAAAATTGAAAGTTGAATATGGATGAATGGACAACTGTGACTTTCCTCAGTAACGACATTCTAAAAAAACGAAAGTATTAATGACATACAAAAGTATTTAAACATTCATTAAATATTCAACCTCCATTCATGTTTGTTTCTTTTACAATTGATTTCATGTTTGTAAGACGCATTTAAAAATTCGGAAAATTGCTGAAACGTTCTACCCTCCCATCATAAATATTACAACAGGTGATTGTTAGACGTAAAATGAGCGACTTTGATTCATCCCACAAAAAAAGAAGAATTTCTTCATCTTCAAGATTCGTTCATCCAAAAAATAAAAACAGCTCCATGTTCCAACTTCATTCATCCAACAAAAAAATATTCTAATTAATATATGTTCTAGTTAGAAATATTATTTTGATTGACTGTAAAAATATTTTAATTAAAAAAAAGAACAAGTCATTTTGTACGTAATGTTCCTGCAGAATTGCAAGGTCACACACTTTCAGTTGTATAGTCACACTCATTATACGGTATAGTCACACTCATTATGTTAACGTTTGACATTACGCATAAAATGAGTGTGATTCTACAACATAATGAGTGTGATTCTACTGCATGGCGAGTGTGACTATACAAAATCAAAAACCAAAATATGTCCCGGTTATACAATATTATGAGTGTGACTATACAGCATAGCGAATGTGACTATACAACAAGGCGAATGTGACTATACAAATACGACCACTTTTGGCTACAAACTAATTGATCCACAATTGCGTGATTTTAAAGGTGAAAGGATAAGTGATTTTGCTATAGACCTCGCGTGATTAATTATGAAACCAGAAAATAGCGATGAAAATATATTTACATTCGAAAAAGTTCATCATTTACATATAGCACGTCAAACATAAAAACATTCTAACCCATCAAACATCCTTTACATATAGTACGTCCATCCTAAAGTAAATATTTTATCCCATATAAACACTCAAGAGCTTAACGATGGTCTCCGGTACGTGCGCAACAATACGTTGTCCAATTACGTGGTCGGTCGTTGTATCTTCCACGACCTTCCTCTTCCCACCGCCCTTTTACCAACATTCCTCTTTCCACCAACCATTTCGCTACGACAAAACAAACAATCAATCTAAATCACATAATGAATATGACTATACAATTGAATATGTGACTACAATGACTGTACAGCTGCATGATTGTACAGCATAATGAGTGTGACTATACAACTTTAACTGTGTGACTATACAACATAAACTGTGTGATCTTACAACATAATGACTGTGATCCTACAACATAACGAGTGTGACTATACAACTTCAACTGTGTGACTATACAACCTGTGACTATACAACTAAATTATACTTATTTATACTTCAATCATCATTAGCAAAGATGATTACACACACTAATCACTGCAAGAATTTATGTGATTCTACAATACAATGAGTGTGACTATACAACATCAACTGTTTGACAATACAACCTAAAGTATGTGACTACAAAACTGAAACCGTAAATGGAAAATAAAAGTCATACAGTTCATTATACTTCAATCATCATTAGCAAAGTCACATTAATAATTAGAAAGATAATTATACCTATGAATCAGAGCAAATTATCTAAACATTCATTAAATATTCAACCTTCATTTTTTTTGAATAATGAAGATGAATAATTTTATGAATACCAAAAAAAAGGTATGAAAAATAAAACAAACATGAAGATGATTAAACGCATGGTACCTTAATCCAAGGTATTCTACAGCTACATGATTCTACAACATAGCGAGTATGACTATACAGCCTAATGAGTGTGACTATACAACTAAATATGTGATTACAATGAGTGTATAGATGCGTTATTCTACAACCTAATGAGTGTGACTATACAAGTGAAAGTGTGTGACCTTGCAATTCTGCAAGAACATTTCGCACTAAATGACTTGTTCATCTTCATCTTCAACCTTCATTCATCCCACAAAAAAAGAACAACTTTATCTTCAAACTTCATCTTGAAGATGAAGTTGTTCTTTTTTTTTGTGGATAATGAAGATGAACAATTTTATAAATACCCAAAAAAAAAAAAAAAAAAAGGGAGGAATAAAGATGAAGATGAAGATCATGAAGAAAAAGAAGCATGAAGATGAAGATGAAGATGATGAAGATGAAGCATGAACATACCTTCGTATGATGATCAGAGTTACTGACGGAGTATGTTGTGTTAAAAACGTAGTATGGTCGGAGTAGTTGACGGAGTATGGTCGGAGGTATTAAAGGAGATTATTTGATGGGATTTTGTTAGAGAGAGATGAATTGAGTTGGGAAATGAATTGAAAATGAGGGGATTGGGAAGTGAGGGAAGTAATGTAGCAATTGATTTGGGTGAGAGGATGTTTGGCAGCCTTAATTGAAGCTCATCCATCCATCCATCTTAAGATGGATGAATGGATGAGATTAACACTAGAGACTCTTAGGAAGTTACTCAGTTCCTTGATCCCCTATATATATATATATATATATATATATATATATATATATATATATATATATATATATATATATATATGCTTAAGTGTCTCGGAAACGGACTCGTAAAGTAGCGGCGTGTGTGCGGAAGTGTCGAGAAATGTAGGAGGAGTTATGGTGTGTATGGTTAGGGAGAGGATGCTCTCGGGTTTTTTACGAGTTTTGATCTCGAGGGTGGCTTGTATGCTAGAGTGTATAAGGACTCTAAGGAAGCCTAGAAATGTGATATGTTGTGGGGTAAAAGATGATGGTGAATTGTAGGGTTGCCAAGGTTGTAAAAGATTGAATTGTGTAAAATTTGTGAATGTGAAGGAGTATTTATAGAACTCTCCACGATTTAGGGTCACTTGATCGAGTGGCCCTAGATGCACTCGATCGAGTGACTCAAAAAGGCGTCTTTTTGGGCTTTGGTATCTGTACTCGATTGAATGGGTTAGGCGGGTGAGCAATTTTAGGGAGACTTTTACCCTTTTTTTGAATTTGGAAATTGTTGGTTGTTGGACTATTTCAAGAAGCTTGCAAGGTCGATTTTGACTTGAATCTGGTTTTGGGTCGTAAAAAGACGGTTTTATTTCCGGTATCGATTTTGGCTCAAATTAGTCTCATTTTATTGGAAACGATCCACTGGGCCTGAATTTGAGGTCAGTTTTGTGAGATTTGTACTCCGCTAAGTGCCCACGTCGGATACTATTGATTCTGAGTTCGTATTCGAGCGCATTAATTCACGTTTACGTCCGATCATCGGGTGTTTTATCGGAAACTGCTATAGACACTAGCAGGCAAAATGCGGGTGTCTAAAATTACAGGACACATTTGTCAATTCATTTTTACCCATTGTTCAATGCTTATGATTCAATGAAAGTCATTTCCATGAAAGTGACTTCACGAGTATCCATGAAAGTCATTTTCATGACTTTGCTAAGGTTCAATGAATTATGATTTAGAAGATAAGTTATGGTCGTTTTCCATTCATTCATTACTTTGTGGTTTACATTTTAGTATCACGGGTCTTACAGTTAGAACACCAGCAATATTGAAGTAATGTCGACTCTTGCACGTACTTATTAATCACCGTGTCACGATCAATTGTTTACAGTTTCTTTGTATTAATTCTGTTCAGGAAAAAAATACTGTACAAATTAATCCACATCACTTGAACAACTTTGTAAAGACCAAAGTGGCTCTTCGTAAGTTCATATATTTCGATCGGTTGACATGTCAATTAATAAGCACCCAATAAGTCCACAGGTGGTATAAATTAATTGTCAAGCAAAAGTGCCTAAATCATAGTTAAGTTGAATGCTCATTTTAATAATGTTACTAATGTAATTACTTTAACCTGATTAATTGCATATATGTTTAATTAACCTGATTTGTATAATCTACTACGGGTATATCATGTTGTTCATGGTCATCTATTACAAATACTTCAACGTATTCTATGTTAAACAGTCTTTCATACACCTAATAACACGCGGACGGATGGCCATACTCTTTCGCATAACACGTGACGAACTTGGATCCTTTTAGTAATATAAACGTAGCAACCCGTGAATTTTAATGTCAACGGGTATCAAAATGGGAATCCTTCATCCTTTGTTTTGAATTTAGTGTTTTCGATAAGCTGTCAGTATATCTCCATCGGATGAAGACGTAGTGTTTCCAAAATCATAATAATGACATTGAACCTGAGTATATCAATTGATTTGTTTACTGGGGAGTATATTTTTACAGTTTCGGTTCTTAAAAACATAATATTATCGAACTGTGAATGGTAGCTTTCAAATATGATACGTATCGTTTTGCCAATGAAACATAAATATCATATTTCCAATCAATGTTTACTTCTACGCATGATAGAAATTTTTTATAATAAATTCTTCAAGTTGGTTGTAGAAATTTAAAATATTAAAATATTAATTTTAGTAATTTCTTATCTCACTAATGTATAGTAAATTTTATAAATGCTTATTCATTATGTAAACTATATTGATATAAAAGTATATCAATCACGTCTAAGTTTAATCACGTCTATGCATTAATAATAATTGCATAGAAAATGAAACACACATTAATCAACTTTTTCAATGGTGCATTAATGTAGTTTTGGTTTTCAATGATATAAAGTGGTTTACAAAACTACTATTGATTCTATGTTACAAAACTAATTGCATCAGAAAGAAATTAGTAGCCTTAATTAAGTTGTATTTTATGGGATTGACTGAAACATTAATAAGAATGAGTAATTAGTGCATATCAAGTTTATTTACTTCGTTAAATATCGTATATCTGCATTGAAAAGCAACCCAGTGGGTATGAAGTTTTAACTTGGTTCTTAAAAGTCGGAATTTCGACGAAATAATTCCGACCCGGTTAACTATTGTCACAAGTGTGGAGGAAATATACGAATTTGGTGGATATACCCGTGGAAAAACTCGACCGTATCACAATTTTCAAGAAATAAACAAGAGTTTCAAGGATTCAGAGGATAAACCCATGAAATAATACGAAGTGGTAAAAATGTAATTTTTTGGTTTACCTGTTTTGGAGAAACAAGCACGATTTTTTCGGATTTGGAGTTGTATCAATTAGTGTATATCATATCTACTCCATTAGCCTAAATTAGTTATGCAATTAGATTGTATATATCATAACCTTTCGTACCAATTATTTCAATTATAAATACTTAAATGATAGATATTATTTTTGTTGGGACAAATATGTCACTCCACTTTTCGTACATATTACTCCGTGTCCAACAATAAAATTCAAAACGTATCGTGTCATAATAAAAGACAGTTCTTGGTGTTTGCTTTTATATAAAGAAGATCTTCTGGTATGTATTTTTTTTAAATATAGAACTATTTGTGACTCATGAGGTTTTTCAAATTCATAGTCAATGAAGTCAATACTATCAATGTGTTTACCTATTTACATCAATTATACCTGTCAAAAGAGTCGGGTGGAGAGATAGGGTCATCAATTAAGTCAAATGCAGGTCAGTCAAATATGTATCAGATTATACGAGTCATGGGTCACGTTTGGTCAAAATACGGGCCAGGAATAGTTATATGTCCGAATATTCAGACATCGTCATTTCATTTACGTGTCATTATGAGTAAAAAAATTGTTTTTTTTGCATTGGTGATTAACGTGCCTACTATATCTATAATAGCCCAAGTAATTCTGTCTAACAAAAAAATTGCTCAACCCATGATGTATCATAGGTATAACGCTTCAACGTATTCTTCGTTGTTCGGTCTTTCGTACACCTATTTGTAGACACCCGCATTTTGCCTGCTAGTGTCTATAGCAGCTTCCGACAAAACACCCGATGATGATCGGACGTAAACGTGCTTTGACGCGCTCGGATATGGGCTCAAAATCATTATTATTTGGCTTGGGCTTTTTGCGGAGTACAAATCTCACAAAACGAACCTCAAATTCAGGCCCAGGGGGCCGTTTCCAATCAAATAAGACTAATTTGGGTCAAAACCGACACCAAAAATAAAACCATCTTTTAGCGACCGGGTCAAAACCCGGTCAAAGACGAATCCGACACAAAAATCAGCTACATACACTCCTAGAAGAGACCCCAACAACCAAAATCTTTCAAAAAGGGATATGATTTCTTTCCATAATCCCCTCCAACCGGTTTGACCCACTCGATTGAGTGGTTCAGGCCCACTCGGTCGAGTGGGCCAGCGAACCGGCTGAACGGGCTTAGACCGGGCACTCGATCGAGTGCACCTACACCACGCGATTGAGTGGTCCTAAACTGGGGTATTTTTCCTATAAATACCCCGTCATCACAACACACTTTCATAACCTTTTTACAACTTTTACAATCCTCTTCTACCTCAAATCCTCCATACTTTCAGCCATAATCACCATTCACCTCGATACACACATATATACACAATCCCGAGATCAAAACTCGTAAAAATACCGAGAGCAAAACTCGTCAAATCCCCTCCCTAATCATACACACCATAACTCACCTATATTACCTCGACGCTCCCGTGCCAAGTGATCACATACTAGACGAGCCTATTTCCAAGACAAAGCATGTAGGTTGAGGGTGTAAAATTCAATCCCGACTTCTCCCTTTCTTCCCTCTCTTCTCTTAGTCTTTTTCGTCTTTTCTTCTTCTTTTTTTCTTTCATTTCTAATATTGTTAGTATTATTATTTATCGTCGTTATTAAATGAACATAGCGCATACATAAAAATATAAAACGATTCCGAGTCGAATATGTTTATAACCAAATTCCGTTCAAGATCCTTCTAATCCCTTTACGAGTTGTAACAGTGGTGACACCCTTTCGAGGAGCGCCGGCCTAAACAATCAAGGGCATGACGCGATCCCGGATATTTGTCATTAAATATATTCTATTCCGTCTTTTTGATTAGTACGAAACCTGTTGATGCAAAATCGAACATCACGTAATCCACAAAGATTAATAACGATGTCCTGACGTGGATCGGAGAGAATTAATTCCGTCCTGATCCATTTCAAAACAACTTTATTCGAAATTCCAGATACCGGTCACGTAATAATAAAATACATGTTGTGAGCACCGAAAAATGAGTCGAGTATAAACTTTATCATATTTGTACGCGGCTTGGTTAGTCATCGATTTAAAACTAAAACAAATTCGAGATCAACCCTTTTTCGAAAAGAACTACTGTTCGTAAAGGGGGCACTCGATCAAGTGCCATAGCCCACTCGATCGAGTGGCACCCTAAAAAGGAGGCATGAGGTTTTCACGAGGGCACTCGATCGAGTCCCTCCCATGACTCGATCGAGTAGCCTTTGTCACGTCAAAACTGTGAACTTCGTACATATAATAAGCCTCATCAAATATTCTTACGACTTCAGTCATCACGGGTAAAGACTATAACGTTCTCCCTTTTTCAAAACCATGCATCGCATCTTTGTTCCAATCTATTCATATCATCATTACTATTTCGATTACTTCGATTTTCGCGCTTGTTGTATTGCAATTCCGGGTTGTATTCTGCCCGTGTATTTGTAATCTATTTTCGCGCTTTCATTTTTGTTGTTTGTTTTACTGCACTAAAACGAACCTCGCATGCTAAACCACTTTGACGTGAGTTAAATGCATTAAATCGACAAAGCAGCTTATTCAATTTTTCGCATCTCGTAAAATGTTGTTTGCATAACATTTCAACCGAATTACTAGCGCGCGTATTAAAAAATCAAACGGTATGTTAGTAGAGGTCGCTAAGTGCGGGCGGGGTTGGGGGTCCTTTGTGGGCTTCCCAACACGTACCCTCACCCCTTACTCAGAACCTTAGTTTCCGGATGTCCGAAACTGTTGCCGCACGAGAGTCATGCGATATACGGTACCCGATAACATCGGCATCGGTATCTTATTGCAAAGGGACGAACCCCAAAAGCTCTAGTATCGAAGTGGGCCGTACTATGTGCACAGTCCACCAAAATATAGAGTGGGTTCGAATGGGCCCGAACTCCCACAAAGTTCGGTGGCAACTCCAACTACGATTAAATGTCAACCCGAGAATCATCTCACATGGAAAACATTTCGCCCCCCAAACCCGCGCGTGGCCGCCTCGGGGTGGACCTATGTCATGTCCACAATTTGGTGACTCCGCTGGGGAAGACTGATGTGTAACTTACCATGCATCGAGATCCTCAGGGTAAGACTCGAGGAGAAATCGTTCTATTACTACAATACGCGCTTTAGTTTTACGGTTCATGCATAACCCCATTTTTACCCGGGCCGGTACTGGTGACCGACGTCCCACTATACCGTGATATATTCCAAATTTGTTATGTCAAGGTGTTCATGGCTAATTCGTATGGGTTTCGCGGCATGTTCTAAGATCAACTCGACTTAGGAAGTCTGTCCTGATTCTTGAAAAGACCATGCACACTGGTATAGACCCTATTTCGACCAACCGAGACTTAGTGTAAATTATACATGTTGTCGTCATAATGCTTACGTTACTATATGCTACTTGGTTTCCGTGTCATTTTCAAAAAACCATCATTTCAAAAATGCATCTTTTCAAAAATAATCAATTTTCAAAAAATCGGAATGCTGCCGAAAATTAGACCTACGATCTGACTCGAAACAAGCCTATTTTCTAGCCGGCATACTATCCATTTCAATATTCGAATTTCCGATCCTCATTAAATTTTCGATTTTACCAAATTCCATTTCGATTTTCAAATCTTCGAGATTCCATTTCGATTTTCAAATCTTCGAAATTCCATTTTGATTTTCAAATCTTCGAGATCCCGTTTTCGATTTTCAAATCTTCGGGATCCCGTTTTTTATTTTCAAATTTTCGGAAATTTATTTTCTATATTCAAATTTTCAAATTTTCAACTTTTCAAAAAATCCAGTCCTGTCGGCATGCTGCCAATTCCAAAAGACGGGACCGTCTCTTAATTTTTCTAAATGCAAATTTTTTTGCAACCATTTCAACATTTCAAAAGCTCGGTCCTGTCGGCATGCTGCCAATTTCAAAAGTCAGGACCGTCCTCAAATTTTCAAAATTCAATCCCTTTCAAAACCTTCATTATTATAGGACCTACCGTAATCCAGGTGTCGGGTCTTTTCATAATTTGTCGAAGGTCTTTAGCGTCGAAACTCCGTCGATTCTATATCGCGGGTTTCTTCCCTATTCTAGTCCGCCTTTTTCTAAAGGCATAACTGACCAACACGAGTCATACACTCGTAAATGGAAGGTTTATCTAAAAACTCGAGTCCTTACTAGAAAGTTCAACGCGAGTTTTTCCTCTAACAAGACGGTCCTCACGACCTTTTCTAAGGGAATTTCGTCCGTCTTTCATTCCGTTAGTCGAGTCATCTTAATTTAAAACTCCTTTAACTTAAGGGTCTACCCTAATCACAGGGTCATCCTTATTCGGGTCAGGTCGAGGGTCTCTAGCGTCGAAACTCTGCCGATCTTACATCGCAAGTTTCTTCCCTTACCCCGTCTGCCTTTCCTCGAGGCCGAGTCAACCTTTTACAAGGCATAGCCCTATAACAAAAGGTTCTTGATCCTTGCATCTAAGGGTCACTCGTACAACACTCGAGTCTTAACAAAACCTTTGATCCTACTCGGGGGCTACCCTTCAGCAGAGCGGTCAATCACGTTTGCTCTAAGGGTCGTGTCTTACACGTGTTGTCTCACGTACCCCGTTTTCGAGTCACTTAGATGTCACACCATCTGAGTCCTATCAGAATCTTTAGTCTCAATCGGGGGCTATCCTCCACCCGAGCAGTCAACCACAGTCATCCTAAGCAGTACCCTATGTTCATCCTACACCGGCGTTGATGCTTTCTTCGAGTCGTACATATGCTACGAACACTCGAGTCTCCTAAAGGTTTAGGTCGCCACGGTTGGTCCGAGCATGAGATGTAGTCAAACACGAATGCCCTATTTTTGGACTCACCCTTATGCAGCTCGAGTCTCATGGTCGAATCCAAGCCAGGGTCGTTACCTTGTCTAGGTCAACGTTCGAGTATCCCGGTCCGAGAATCTTAGTCATTATTCTCATTGCGTCGGGCCGTGTCTAATTTGACTCCCTATTTTGCGCTTGCGCAAAAGCTGAGTTAGGCAAGTTGTGGCACCGGTCGTTCTCTCCAATCAAAGACCTTACCAAAAAAAGGAAACAACCAAAGACCAATCCAAAAGTCCGGATTTGATTCGAGTCCGGATTGGTCTCTCCAATCAAAGACCAATCCAAAAGTCCGGATTTGATTCGAGTCTAAGTCTGAGTCCGAGTCTAGGATACCCTACATCCTCATTTCCAAATCAGAGTCAGAGTCATTTGTATTCTGTCCTCTTTTCAAAATTTAATAAAATCAGCTTTCAATATTCTATCTCTATTATATTTTTCCTTATGTGTTTCCGAGAACATGATGAACACCATCATACAGTGTGAGCACATGCACGTGCCTATTATAGGCACATCTATAATGATTGCAGGAAACCGAGACCTGTGTTTTCCTTTACTTGTTCCATGTCTGGCATAGAAAGCCACATAACTACCCCTAGTAGGAGCAGTATCGAATCCTATGACAAATCTAGGTAGTCTCATAGTTTGGGTTCAAGACGGGAGGCAAGCCCATTTTCCACAATAAAAACCCCTTCAATAAGACTCTGACCAATCCCTACCTTAGGCGTTAGTCTGACCGGAAGAAAAAAGAAGTATCGTGACTCTATAGACGTGATGCCAAAAATACCCAACTTGGGACGATGTTCCACCAAGTTTGCTCGGAATTATGATGACAATACCGAGATCCAAACCACCATGCATACTGAAGAGTACTCCACTGCGAGTTGCACTCACACAAATACCAACTATGCTTACACCTTACAAAGGCTTAGCTCCAAAGGCTTAATCCAACTAATGGGCCCAACCCCAGATCCACCCACATGGACACCACAGATCCGGGAATACCCGTGCTTATTGCCAACACCATAGCGAGGATAGCCGTGAAAAGAAAAAAAAACTGGACAAAAAAAAATCAAAAGTCCAAGGGAAAAAATGCAAAAGGCCAAAATAAAAGAGCTGGCCGTGATAAAAAAGAACTCTCAACATCTCTCGACCAGATACGGTCAATCCCTTGACTGGGGCACGGTCAACCCAAAAGAAGAATTCCGTGATCGGGGCTAAGGGGTCAACCAAAAAAAATTCAAAAATCCCATGACCGTGATTAGCGGTCAACTCAAGTGAAACTCCGTTGACCGGGGTACGGTTAATTCAAAAATTATCAATGCCCATACCATCAGAAAGAAAGGTAACAACTAAGTTGGTCAGCTAACGCCCAATCTAGATTTCCCACATTACAACCCTCAAGACCTTCCCGAGACCTAGGCTAAGAGACAACCCGGAATTTTGAGGATTCAAGCTCCATAGAATACACCCTAACCATTAGGGCCAGACATGGAAATCAGATCCCGCATTATCAAACCTACCCCGATCGAAGATCGAGTCATTTTTACTCGACTTCTGTTGTGTGTCAAATTTGGACCGTTTTTCCTCCCATTTAAGCCCGTTTTTCCTTCGTTCAGCGAGAATAGAGTGCGATTATCGCCGTATTTTGAGTAATTCTTGTATTAGAGTCTCTCTTTTATATTTTACGTGTTTTGGTAGTTTTCTGTCTATTTTGATAAGATGTTCGACCGAAAACGCGTCCGAGCTTCTATGAGCATGAAAGAGAGAGTTACAGTCCGAAGAGCAAAGCACACGACTGAAAGTTTGAATAATCCAATCGATCGACAAAGAAAGAGGCCGGAAAAGAGGCAGAAAAACCATCGGGTTAAATTTCACCTGATGGGATATCACCGGGCGCAATCTCCCCCGACGACATTTTCCACCTCCCCGAAGATTTTCCACCATCGGGCGAAATGACCGGGCGAAATTTCGCCCGACGGTAATGCAGCGCCAAAATCGCTCTGGAGAAATTCCACCGGGTGAAACCACCAGGTGAAATTTCACCCGGCGGTATTAACTCGTGAATGCCAATTAATCGCGGGGTGAAGTTTTGCCATGTGAAGATGAATAGGGTGAAGGTCTAAACTAAAGAAAGAAGGATTGGATAATGGGCTTAAGTAGTGTGACCCATTAAGGGTTAGTATATATATTAACCCTAGGTTTTCATTTCAAGGTGTACCTTAAGTGTACTGTGCCTCCTTAGGGTAGGGTAGTTAGTAGATCTCCTTAGAAGTAGTAGTAGTAGTACTAGTTCACATAGTAAAAAATTCCATAGATTTAGTAGTTTCCATTAGTTTTAGATTAATCTACTCTATAATTTCTACAATCAAGTTCTTGTATTATTTGAAGATTTGTGTTTTATTTTAAAAATTGATGAGTATTGCAAGGATTGGTGACAAAATTCTTGTATTTTATCTTCCAAGATTCAATCTTTATATTAATCTTCATCTTCCTCCTTTAGTTTTCTCAATAGTTGGTAGTTTTTTTCTTCTCCCTTTCTCCATTAATTAGTTTATGTTAGTGTTCTTTTTCATTGTTTGTTTGTTTTTCCTCTCTCCTTTGTTTGTTTCTCCATAGTTTGTGTGTTTGTTTATTTTCCTCCTTATTGATATTTTGTTAGTGTAGTTTCCTTTATTGTTTTAGATTATTTATTTATCCCTTAGTTCAAGCATATTTAGTCTCTCTCCTAGTCTCCTTAGTGTTAGTCTTATTATGTTTTGTATGGGTAGTGAGTAGATTTCTTGTTGGGGAGATTAGGGATGAGGACTTGGATTATTTGAATTGAGGCATGTTGGTGGGTTGCTTGGTTGTTGATTTATCAAGTTTGAGGTTTTTGTGTCTTTGTTGACCTAGAACCGCGGCTAGGTCGACCTTGACTCACTCTTATCAATATGGGGAAACTCGGGGTAGGAGCTACCTTAACTTGAGACTTACCCTTCTTCGCCGCGAAAGCGGGTTTTTATGTGGGTTGTGTGAAGAAACCGAAAGGTGGCATTCTCCCTTTATCGACGTTGTGACTAAAACCTGATTCCGAGATTCTTAGACCCCAATTTCCGAATCTCGACTCTCCCTAACGCTTTTCCCATTATTGTTTCTCGCTTTAGCTGTCTAATTCGCCTGCATTAGTTCAATCCTTCTCGTCTCAAAACCCCCATCTCAACCCCAATCACAATCAACACTAGTCTTGACCGATAGCACTTAACCGCCTCCCTGTGGTTCGACCCCTTCTTGCCGCTCCTACACAGTAGTGATTTGGGACTAAAAGTATTGTTTGCATGCGCGTCAACGACAGCGTGCATCAAAATGGCGCCGTTGCCGGGGAGGCGGCGATTGTTTAATTGATTAAGTCTCTGTTTTGATTGTGTTTGGTAAATTGTTTTTCCTTCCTCCTACCCTAGTGCCATTAGATGCTAGGAGGCTCATCGTTTGTTAAGTTTTTGCTAGGTAACTTTTGATTTAGGTTGCTTGATCCCCATTCGGAGAACAAGTCGGTTGGAAATATTGTGGACCGAAGCAACAACTTGATATTGTGATCTTCTACCAATTTCTGCATTCCTCAACACCCCATCTTTGTTTAACCAATATCCAAGGATTCAAGTATGGCTACACTTGGGTCCCATTCTCAACCATCCAGTGAAGAAATTTTGGTTGTAAATCAATTCAATCAAAGTTATTCTTATTCTCAAGGACTATCTCGAACTAGTTATGGTCCTCCTTTTGGAATCTATCCTCCACATAATCAAGGTCATCCAAGGCATTCTCAAGGTAACTTTCAACATTTTTATGACATTCAACAAATGATCAAGTATCTATTGGAAGAAAATGCATCAAATCAAGCTAGACTTGAAGCTTTAGAGGCACGTGCCGCCTCGCAAGCTCGATTTTCTCATGAACAGACCAATTCTTCCCATCAAGCATCCGTGAATGCCATTAAGGTATTGAGCAATGAGGGACCGGTGAAACCCTTTGATCCACAAACTCCTACATCTCATCCCTCAATCAATGAATTTGATGAGAATGTGGTCAAGGGTGTAACCGAAAGACCAAGAAGAGATCCATCCAAATACCTTGTAGAAGACCATACCTACGTCATTGAACAAATTCCAATAGAAGACATGAACTTAGTCTCCAGAATGGAATTACCACCCTTGAATGATAAGCCTCAGAACCCCTCATATGGTCAAGCTATGGAGTATATAACCTTCACCGATTTGATAGAGAATTTAGAAACTAGTCCCTCCATGCCTACTCCGACCGAGTATATAAGGGACACGATCTTGAATTCTACCGTGAAGAAGAAAATTCCAACGCTACCTAGGGTCACCCCGAAAGTTACCATTCTTACTAAACTTGGTGACCCCGGTAGCTTCTCCATACCTTGTTCGATCGACAATGTTGAGATACACCGAGCATTTTGTGATCTAGGGGCGGACATTAGCCTTATGCCATTGATTATTGCTCAAACAATTAATATTCCAAGGATGGTACACTTTCCACTTAACGTTCAGATGGCCGACGGTACTTCGAAAGTGCCAATCGTGTTAGCACGGAATCTTATGGTCAAGGTGGGTCCTTCATACATACCTACCGATTTCGTGGTTCTTGACATGTCCATTGAAAAATGCAATCCTATCTAAGTAGGGCGGCCTTTCCTAGCAACCGGCGGAGTAATTATTGACGTGAAAAAGGGAAAATTATCTTTCAATGTTGGTAATAGCACCATTCAATTTGTATTGCCCACCTTCTTGCCAAATATCCCTTTCGGTAAGGAATTGTGGGACCATATGGTGGAAATACCAACCGATGACGAATTTCTAGCACAAGATAGTTACCAAAATTCTAATCCACTGAACTTTGCACCGTCATTTGACTATGCCACCGAGGAACCATCCATAGAAGATGTCCACTATGATGATAGTGATGACGATGGCATTTTCCTTATACTTGGTCAAGCTCCTGAAGAAGAAGTTATTAATGAGTGGGGGATGCTACCGGAGGTAGCTCGCCCTATGGGTTTGCCAAGGCCAAAGAGAGAACGTATGGTTGGTGGCGTTATCTTCGAGAACAAGAAACATGGTACTTCGGGTTGCTTCTCAAGCAACCCCGATTAAGCTCAAACGATTTTATTTGGTTTGGTGGTGTCCATAATAACCACCTTGTAAATATTTGTATATTCTTATCTCCTTTTATTTTCCTCGAACAATATTTGGATTTTTCTTTTAGAGCTTGCTTCTTATGGTATTTGCAGGAATTGTGAAGATTTCTTTTGGAGTTTTTGGGTTATTCTAGAATGACTATGAGAGTTTTCCTCCATGTATCTAATACATGGATTGAGAAGAGTGGTTTTATCGAAGAGTTGAGGTTGGTTTCGACCAAGTTGAAGAGAATTTTCGCAGTAAAAGGCTAATATCGAGTGGAGGATCCCACCGGGTGAAATTTCACCCGGTGGATTTTGTGGCCCGAGGTCCGTCGGGTGAAACTTCACCCGATGGCAATTTTGCTGGAATTACTAGTATTGACGGAACACCCGTCGGGTGAAATTTCACCCGGTGGAATCTCACCGGGTGAAATTTCGCCCGACGGTGAGTTGCGCGGAATTGACAAGAGACGGTTCGAAGACCGTCGGGTGAAATTTCACCCGATGGTGACCACCAGGTGAAACTTCACCCCACGTCACCCTTTAACCCAAACACCCTTCTTCTTCCTCATATCACCCCTTTCCCTATCCCTCTCCTCAAATAAACCCCAAAAACCCCCAAATCCTATCACCCTAAATCCATTCTAATCACCCAATTTCTTCACTAAAAATTAATCCAACCTCATATTCTTCATCCTTATCAAATTCCTATCATCTTTTAGGAATTTTTTTTTTGAGGAATCGTTCCAATTTTGACAACCTCAAACCCTAACCTCCATCACCATAATTACCTACTTTAATCATCAATTATGAAGAGAATCAAGCAAACTGCAAGGAAGAGGTTATCAGCTATGCTCAATCGCCATTCAGGTTCAACGTCCTCTTCTCGTTCCGACGAGCCGACCGAGGCCCAGGACGAATCTGTCCCGAGGCCCGTTCAAGCACAAGGCTCCGTCTGGCGCGAACAACCTGTTGCGCTAGAGGTACGTTACCCTCCTATTCGTCGTAATTTCCTGCATTCTGACTCTGGTGTTAGTTTCGCTAAGAAAACTCAGCTTGAAAAGTTTAAGAAATTCTGGAAATTTAAAATTGAGCCAACTTGTTGGGCTTCTAGAGATGTTCTTCAGCGAATAGGAATTGAACCGCAGGTCCGAGCAATGAGCCAAAATCTCGGACTGATTAGATTTTGTATGTCACAAGAGGAGACTTTTCAAAAACTCACTTGTGAATTTTTCGCAACTTTTGAGTTTGGTGGTGGTGACGGCCCCACCTTTACTTTTCAATTTCGAGAAATTTAGTATGTTTTCTCCTTGAGAGATTTTGGTGCATTGCTTGGTTTACCCACTTCAGTTTTAGGAGGGCCTCGGGCGGGGCAAACTAGGAATGAAAAATTTGTCCGTGATCGGTTTTGGTTTAAAATTGTCCGCCAAAGGACCTTCAAAGGGGGTAAGATGCGTTCTTTCTCCATTCAGAACCCCATCCTCAAATACTTGGCGCATATCATAGCCAATTAATTTCTATCGAGCTATGATACGCACCATAACTGTAGTGCCACTGCTGTGCAATTGTTAGAGGATGCGGTTCTTAATAGAGACCTTTCTATTGACATGTCTGAGGCCCTAGCTACGCATTTTGCCCAGATTGCAAAGGGCAACCGCAGGAACATTTCTTGTGGTGGCGTAGTCACGATGATAGCTAGAGCCTTAAACGTGGACTTTAGTGACTTAGCACCAGTAATCGGGGTCGGGATTTACTTAGATGAAACCTATTGCTCTTTTCTTGTTTGGCCCCAAAAAGGGGATTATAATAGTTTATTTTTGTATAAGATTACTGAGTTTCGAGCTATTGAAATGCATAATCCCGATTGGATGAGGCTTGATGTTGAGGAGAACTTCGGCATGCCGAAAAGGTCAGAGGAGTACATTCGGGATAGCACCCGCGGTAAGTTTCGTCAAGTCAATTACCCCGCTAGACCTCTAGACTTTGGTGATAATGATGTCGAGGTAGTAGATGTGTCCGAGGAGGAACCGGAAGACGAAACCTTCCGGGATGAGGGTCAAAGAACATTACCGTCATCATCCCATGGACCCTCTTCCTCCCGTCATACCGAACCGCAGACCTCACAGTTCTTCACCCCTGATTTTTCCGACTTTACCCCACACCGACACTCCACTTTCACCCAGTCTACCCCCGGTTTCCAGGAGGACGTTAACATGAGTCCTCCGAGACACTCTTCGTTCTTCGGATCGAAGGAGTTTTATAATCAATGGGGAGAAGTCTATGATCATACACATTAGACTTGGGAGAACTCGACCACTTCCCTCAACTTGGCCCAAAATGCTTATAACGTAGCTCGGGATGCGCGCGATACTGCGCATGACTCTTACCCCTACTCTAGAGACAGTTTTGAGTGCGCCCGAGATGGCTAAGAGGTAGCCAGGGACGCTGCCTGGGATGCCCAAGCAGTGAGGTTGGCGGCAAAGGAGAACCAGAGGATGTTGCAACAACAACAGCATTACTTTGACCGGTTCTTTGGTATACCTCCGCCAGGGTCTTACTACCCACCACCTCGTCCCCCAAGTCCTATGTGAGTGGTTGAGTGTCATTAGTGTTAGTGTGTGTGTGGGGGGGGGGGGTCGGGTGTCGGATGTCAGTCGTCGGTTGTCGTTCTCCTGTTATCAGTAATCTTTGTCAGTCTCCATTGCTCCAGTTTTGGTAATTGATGAATTTGATAAGTTGTTACTTGTGATAATTATTTCTATTGGTTTGGAAAGTTGTCAGCCCCTCCGTGACCCTGCTTGGGTCGTTACACACGTGAGGTTTTACTGCAGGTACCTTAGAGAAGAAGGACTTGATTCTTGCTCCCGGTCTTAGGTAAATTGATCGCACCAAGACCATTTAAAAAATCCAAATTTTTCTTTTTCTTTTGATTTTTTCGATTCGCGTGGAATCGGGGCAAGGTGACGTGATTACACCTAGACCCGCCACCTTCTTTTCTTTATTTTATTTTAACTTACTTACTTTTGAAAAACACAAAAAAAATTCGAAAAACCATAAAAATTCAAAAAGATTTTCCAATTTTTCTCTTTTTCTTCTTTTTCGATTCTTCCCCTATTCAATTCGTGCATTGAGGACAATGCACAGTTTTAGTGTGGGGGAGGGATCTACTATCCTTTTCTTCATCCTTTTCTTCCTTTTCTTTTTCATTTTTCTTTAAAAACCCAAAAACCTAAAATTTTTACTTCTTATTCTTTTTTTAGTTCCCTTTAGATTTTTCGTTTTTTGTGTCACTTGTATTGTCTTGCATTCTCCTTCTTGTAGGTACACCACCAACCACTTAGCATGTGTACGTAAGGTAGCGAAAATGAAGACCACACGGTAATACATTCTACCTACGTTTTTCTTTTCCCTTCTCTTAATGTATGGGAGTATGGGCATATATGCTATTTTTTTTGGTGGAAATGTGAGGAGTATTATATTATATCACAAAAGGGTATAACATGTTACAAAACATGTACAAGCCAGACTAAACATGGATTAGTCCTCGGCTATAAATAACATATATGCTATTTGGAGGTTCACTTGGTTAACATTTTGGAATTGGTGGTTGTGATTGTATTGACTTGATGGAGTTAGGAGTGCTTGGCTATAATTGTTTTATTTTCTCGTGTTTCGTTCCTTTCGTGTTCCTTTTTCCTTTTTGTATAGTTTATCTAGGTAAAGTTTTCGAAAACCCAATTTTGAGTTTAGGCCGAGTGTTTATTACTCCCTTGTTAGGAACCCTTTTTGATTTTTGGACATGACTCTAGTATGACCTTGAACCAATTTTCGCATTGAATTTTTACCATGAGTCCATCTTTTCTACTAGGAGTCTACATCGGGATTTGCATTTGACCACCTTGACCATCCATGGAGTGATAAGGCCTTGGTTACCGTTTCCCGTTCTCTTAGGTGACCTTACTTGAGAAGCCACTTTTTAGTCCAAATTTCCATCTTTTTGTACGTTCGGATGGGATGCATACCCGACTAGCCTATTTCTCTACCATTCACCCATTACCACAAATAAGTTTGCAAGAATATGCTTGATCTCAAATATACCATCTAGCCAAATATGGGCTACTCAAAAGAAAAAGGGAAAAATGAAGAAGAAGGGCATTGAAAAAAAACCCTCAACCGAAATAATGGGGAAAGAAAGAAAACCGAAAAGAAATTCAAAATCTCAAAAATCGTTCCCAAACCCCAAATAATCCCTTGGTCGAATATTTGCCGTGAAATGCCTACTAGAGGACCGAGTCCTGAGGAAGGAAAATAGCGGTGATTAGTCGATCCTTACCATTTTGCAAACACTTGTCCACTTTTTGTTTGGTCTAGTTGGCTTTCTCGAGTTTGGGACAACCCTCTAAGCTTAGCTTAGGAGACGGGATAACACTTACCTACAGTGCTTACTAACTCCATGGTTCTAACATTTCCAATCCATTTATCGTCCCGTTGTAGGCATCTTTAGTGGAATTAGAAGGACCTTGGTAAATTTTCAATGTTTTTATTGTTTGATTGTCATCCTATTAGGATTTTGTCCATGTCAATTTGGGTAACTAACTTGGTAGTGTTCTCGCTTGGCTTAAGTTTAAAATTGGTGCTTTCTCCGCCGTTTCGATGAGGGATTCGGTGATTTATTTTCTCTTTGGATGCCTCTATCTTTTTGTGTGTCTTCTTTGTTTTTGTGTGTTAGTCGCATCCCCAATTTGAGCAAGACCCAACTTGCCTTGCATGGAGGTACTTACCTCATGAGTATCTCGATGTGAGTTGAAGGGACGGAGCGGACCCGTTAATTGCCTCGTATCGGCTTAGCATAGTCTAGCTTAGTAGTAGTAGCTAATTTCTTTTTGGGTCTTTGCTCGAGGACGAGCAACGGTTTAGTGTGGGGGATTTGTTGTGTGTCAAATTTGGACCATTTTTCCTCCCATTTAAGCCCGTTTTCCTCCGTTATGCGAGAATAGAGTGCGATTATCGCCGTATTTTGAGTAATTCTCGCATTAGAGCCTCTCTTTTACATTTTACATGTTTTTGGTAGTTTTCTGTCTATTTTGATAGGATTTTTGACCAAAAATGCGTCCGAGCTTCTATGAGCATGAAAGAGAGAGTTACAGTCCGAAAAGCAAAGCACACGACTGAAAGTTCGAGTAATTCAATCGATCGACAAAGAAAGAGGCCGGAAAAGAGGCAGAAAAAACATCGGGTAAAGTTTCACCCGATGGGATATCACCGGGCGAAATTTCGCCCGACGACATTTTCCACCTCCCCGAAGATTTTCCACCACCGGGCAAAATTTTCGCCCACCGGGTGAGATTTCGCCCGACGGTAATGCAGCGCCAAAACTGCGTTTCTGGAGAAATTCCACCTGGTGAAACCACCGGGTGAAATTTCACCCGACGGTATTTACTCGTGAATGCCAATTAATCGCAGGGTGAAGTTTTGCCATGTGAAGATGGATAGGGTGAAGGTATAAACTAAAGGAAGAAGGATTGGATTATGGGCTTAAGTAGCGTGACCCATTAAGGGTTAGTATATTTATTAACCCTAGGTTTTCATTTCAAGGTGTACCTTAAGTGTACTGTGCCTCCTTAGGGTAGGGTAGTTACTAGATCAACTTAGAATTATTATTATTATTATTAGTAGTAGTAGTAGTAGTTCACATAGTAAAAAACTCCATAGATTTAGTAGTTTCCATTAGTTTCAGATTAATCTACTCTATAATTTCTACAATCAAGTTCTTGTATTAGTTGAAGATTTGGGTTTTATTTTGAAAATTGAAGAGTATTGCAAGGATTGGTGACAAAGTTCTTGTATTTTTTCTTCCAAGATTCAATCTTTATATTAATCTTCATCTTCCTCCTTTAGTTTTCTCCCTAGTTGGTAGTTTCTTTCTTCTCCCTTTCTCCATTAATTAGTCTATGTTAGTGTTATTTTTCAGTGTTTGTTTGTTTTTCCCTCTCTCCTTTTTTGTTTCTCCATAGTTTGTGTGTTTGTTTATTTTCCTCCTTATTGATATTTTGTTAGTGTAGTTTCCTTTATTTTTTTAGATTATTTATTTCTCCCTTAGTTCAAGCATGTTTAGTCTCTCTTATAGTCTCCTTAGTGTTAGTTTTATTATGTTTTGTATGGGTAGTGAGTAGATTTCTTGTTGGGGAGTTTAGGGATGAGGATTTGGATTATTTGAATAGAGGGATGTTGGTGGGTTGCTTGCTTGTTGATTTATCAAGTTTGAGGTTTTGTGTCTTTGTTGACCTAGAACCGCGGTTAGGTCGACCTTGACTCACTCTTATCAATATGAGGAAACTCGGGGTCGGAGTTACCTTAACATGAGACTTACCCTTCTTCGCTGCGAAAGCGGGTTTTTAGGTGGGTTGGGTGAAGAAACCGAAAGGTGGCATTCTCCCTTTATCGACGCTGTGACTAAAACCCGATTCCGAGATTCTTAGACCCCAATTTCCGAATCTCGACTCTCCCTAACGCTTTTCCCATTATTGTTTCTCGCTTTATCTGTCTAATTCGCCTGCATTAGTTCAATCATTCTCGTCCCAAAACCCCCATCTCAACCCCAATCACAATCAACATTAGTCTTGACCGATAGCACTTAACCGCCTCCCTGTGGTTCGACCCCGACTTGCCGCTACTACAGAGTAGTGAGTTGGGACTAAAAGTATTGTTTGCATGCGCGTCGGCGACAGCGTGCATCAACTTCCCCCTTTCCTACCACATTACAATATCTTACCATCGAAGCCTTAGCTCCACAAAATCGAGCTCCAGATTTCAAAACATCAAAGCCACTTTCTGCCTGACACCACATTTTCAAAAACATCCAAACCAGTTACCATCCCCAAACATGGTAACTCAACTTGCGAACGGCATATAACATGCCCAAATAGTTCACACCACTTCTGGGGGCTACCCCGAAGAACGCTCACAGTCACGAGAGCAACATCCTAACTTTTCTAGCCTTTGATCAAGACATCATTGGGAATGCACCTAGCCTACACCATCGTTATAGCTAGTTACACGAAAAGCCCTAATAAACTAGGCACCATAACATATCTTCCAATTCCCTGAACTACGGTTTGGTTTGATTTCACTACACGTGAATACGTAGGCAGCCTTTCAACAAGGGCACAACCACCCACACATTTAAAATGCACCATCATTCCGGTCACGACACTGTCATGTTCTCAACAGCTAGCTTTGTCGTCCTGGGGGCTTCTCTTAGGCAGAAGACTCCCATCCACTCACATAATCCAAATTACTTTCAAAAATAGCCTCCTTTCTATAGTATGTCCTAGTACTCGGCTCAGTCAAAGACGAGAATCTGTCACGATTCGAAGGAACACCCACTTTGGGAATGTACCCAAACACCAAAAATTCAAAAGAGCGCGAGACAACAACATTGCTACTGCTAAGCCCTATCATGCCAAAACAGTCTCATTACAAACTACTGCAATCCCCTTCATAGCACATCCTTCCCATTTCGATGTTCGACCGTGTTGTCACTCGCCTAGGCTACGGAAGAGCGCAACTTAAGAGTCTTGTCATCTTAGGTGGCTCACCCCCTACCGAGTCACGGTCCAACCCCTCGAGAGTCCAGTTCGTGTCTGTCAACTCGTCCTGTCGCGTCCAGAGTCGAGTCCGTCGGTAGGCCTCTCTCTTCAAAAATTTTGCTTTAAAATTTGCAAAACTTAGCCATTTGAGAAAATCCTTTTCGACAAGGTCAGATTTCGGTCTATTTTAAACTGCAAATTTCTTTTCTACCTCTTTCAATTTTGAAAGCCTATCTCCTAGCACGTGAGGTGCTTTCAGGACTTTGATTTCAAAATGAAGCAAAAGTCATTTTTCCCAGTGCAAGCCAGTCTATAGATGCTAACTGCATTTCTTATGTGCTATCTTGCCATATTTGTTATTTCTGCCTGTGTATCTAACATTTCAGGTACCAGCTTGTGCTTCCCAACGGAACATCAAGTTTTTATCTCCCCAGCGTGAGTTGGCGTTTCAACTAAATATCGCATGCAAATTTGGATGTGTCTGCAAACAGGTACACCCAGGACTTCAGAAGCAAGTTCCCGCACAGCTTCTTTACTCCCCGGCAGAAGACCCGAGGCGGTGTCTCTCCTGGAATATTACCTCCAAAGATGGGATGTATCTGCAACCAGATACACCCAGGGCTTCAGAATTAAGTCTCTGCGCAGTTCCGAGATGAAATGTATCTGCAAAAAGATACACTCAGGGCTTCAGAAGCAAGTCCCCGCGTAGTTCCGAGATTGGATATGTCTGCAAACAGATACACCCATGGCATCAGAAGCAAGTCCCCGCGCAGCTCCAAGATGAGATGAATCTGCATACAGATACACCCAGAACTTCAAAAGCAGGTCCCCACGGAGCTATCCCAGATAACAGAACTCAGGTATGATTTCTATCTTATGGCTGACGAGTCCTTTCAAGCAAGTCTAGTGGGCTATAAACGACCCGAGCGGAAGGCTGCCAGGTCGTAATCCTCGATTGGCCTGGTAGCTACTTTGACTTTCGCCTTGTCCAAGCCTCAGTCAGAGTAAGTGCTCTGTAGACACCCGTATTTTGCCTTCTAGTGTCTATAGCAGCTTCCGACAAAACACCCGATGATGATCAGACGTAAGTGTGCTTTGACGCGCTCGAATATGGGCTCAAAATCATTAGGATTTTGGCTTGGACTGTTTACGGTACAAATCTCACAAAACCAACCTCAAATTCAGCCCCAGTGGGCAGTTTCCAATCAAATACGACTAATTTTGGTCAAAACCGACACCGAAAATAAAACCGTCTATTAGCGACCGAGTCAAAACCCGGTCAGAGACGAATCTGACACAAAAGTCAGCTACACACGCTCCTATAAGAGACCCCAACAACAAAAATCTCTTCAAAAAGGTATAGGATTTCTTTCCTTAGTCCCCTCCAACCAGTTTGACCCACTCGATCGAGTGGTTCAGGCCCACTCGGTCGAGTGGGCCAGCGAACCGAGCTTAAACCGGACACTCGATCGAGTGCACCTACACCACTTGATCGAGTGGCCCTAAACCAGGGTATTTTTCCTATAAATACCCCGTCATCACAACACACTTTCACAACCTTCTTACAACTTTTACAATCCTCTTCTACCTCAAATGCTCCATACTTTCAGCCATAATCACCATCACCTCGATACACACAATCCCGAGATCAAAACTTGTACAAAGACTGAGAGAAAAAATCGTCAAATCCTCTCCCTAATCATACATATCATAACTCACCTATATTACCTCGACGCTCCCGTGCCAAGCCGCATACATACTAGACGAGCCTATTTCCGAGACAAAGCATGTAGGTTGAGGGTGTAAAATTCAATCCCGACTTCTCCCTTTTTCCCTCTCTTCTCTTCGTCTTTATCATCTTTTCTTCTTTTTTTTTCATTCGTTTCTAATATCGTTAGTATTATTATTTATCGTCGTTATTAAATAAACATAGCGCATACATAAAAATATAAAACGATTCTGAGTCGAATATGTTTATAAACAAATTCCGTTCAAGATCCTTCTAATCCCTTTACGAGTTGTAATAGTGGTGGCACCCTTTCGAGGAGCGCCGCCCTAAACACTCAAGGGCATGACGCGATCGCGGATATTTGTCATTAAATATATTTGATTCCCTCTTTTTGATTAGTACGAAACCTGTTGATGCAAAATCGAACATCACGTAATCTGCAAGGATTAATAACGATGTCGTGACGTGGAGGGAAATAATTTCGTCCTAATCCAATTCAAAACAACTTTATTCGAAACGAAAGGACTTGTGGGTTGGATTCATGCTGCACTTCTTCCTCGCTTATGTGGTCTGGGTTACGCTCCTCTTCCATTATGTCCTCAACTGTCGTACATAGTGCGTCCTCCATGAAGTCCCGATACAGATTTTTGCACACAGCTTCTTGCAGGCGACTTGCGATATTTTCATCTTCACCATGATACTTCCACACATAGCAGTTCTCAACAAAACTGTGCTTATATAGACGCTCTCTAACATCTTCCTCATGTTTTAAGGCACGGTTTTGGCATTTTCTACACGGGCACCGAAGCTGCTCGCTGGTGTAGTGGGGGTTATTATTTAAGGAGAACTTGATGAACTCCTCCACTCGGTATCTAAACTCAGTTTTCGGCCACTTATTTTCTTCCAGTCTCTCGTACATCCAGCTTCTTTCTACTCTATTCATTCTATATGGATTGAACTATTAATGTTCAAGGTGTGTACACATGAAAAAATTGGCATGGGGGAAAGCATACAACAACATCTAACAGTTACATATAATTTGAAGCAAGGTATAACAACAGGGGAAATGCACATGAAGAAAAACGGCAACTTTGTCCACCAATTCAAACTCTCACAACCATCAATTTTCAAACGATTCATCACCGGGGACCTTATCACTCAAACCTAAACTCATTCTTGTACGTTCCATGTCACTGATAAATACAAAGTTGTGTTATGTCTATAAGAAAAAAAATTGGCAGCAATTCGCCTCAGTTCTCCAAAAGCACAATGTGGAACATATGAATACTTTGCATGTGCAGTCGAAGAACGTTGAGGGAATTGTCACCAAATTTTCCTCTTACCAACACAACATAATTTCATGTTTACAACCTAAGCGACATGAAAAGTAAAACAGTCCCAAAACGGGGACTCTCCAAGAATTACTTCTAATGAGTAACTCTTGAACATGTACTAGGTGGGTCTAAGTAGATATCCAACAGTCTTTATGAACAATACACAACAAAAACAAAAAAACAGCAATCATATCTCAACACACTCATCAAAAAAGTTAATACTTACTGTTATTACCACCACTAACTACTAAAATATATATATATATATATATATATATATATATATATATATATATATATATAAATACCTATTTTTAGTAGTTAATTCAATATTTTCATCTCCATCCATTTAGTAGTATTAGATTAGTATTGTTAGTGTAATAGTAGTATTAGTAGATTAGTAGTAGTATTAGATTAGTAGTAGTAGTAGTACTAGTAGATTAGTATTAGTATTAATAGTAGATTAGGAGTAGTAGTGAAGTAGTAGCAGTAGCAGCAGCGAAGCAGTAGTAGTTAGTAGTAGTAGTAGTAGTAGTAGTAGTAGTAGTAGTAGAAGAAACTTAGTGGTAGTAGGAATAGTAGAAGAAGAAGAATTGTAGTAGTAGAAAATTAGTAGGAGTAATAGTAGATTAGTAGTAGATTAGTAGTAGTAGTGGTGGTATTAGTATTAGTAGATTAGTAGTACTAGATTAGTAGTAGTAGTAGTAGTAGTAGTAGTAGTAGTAGTAGTAGTATTAGTAGTAGATTAGTAATATTTGTAGTAGTAGATTACTAGTATTAGGCCCTGTTCTTTTCGGCTTAATTTCAGCCCGTTTCAGACCATCTCAGCTCTTATCAGTTCAGCCCCAATATTTTTCTTAAAATTATTAGATAATTTATATAAGAAATTATTAGTTTCAGCTTTTATAAATTCAGCTCAGCTCAGCTCAGCTTCTATCAGACCAGCTCAGCTCTTATCAGTCCAGCTCAACTCCTATCAGACCAGCTCAGCTCAGCTCAGCCTTGTTTCAGCCGAAAAGAACAGGGCCTTAGTATTAGTAGTAGATTAGTAATATTAGTAGTAGTAGTAGTAGTGAAGTACTATTAGTAGTAGTAAAATACTACTAATACTAGTAATCTACTACTAATAATACTACTAATCTACTACTAATCTATTACAACTAATCTTCTAATAATACTATGATAAGTGTGATTTGTAGTGCCTATTTGTAGTGTTTTGGTCCCATTTTCCTTGTAGAATCGCTCCTTGGAGCGGTTTAGGGGCTTCTTATGCTTCCTTTAGTTCGTTTCAGGTTCCCGAGACCGATTTGGAAGAGTTGGAGCGATTCCGACTCGATACATACACATTTTGGAGCCAACGGAGTAAAGGAATGATCACTCGATGCCTTGGAGTCGACCCCGAGACCTTGGGACCCAATCCCGAGCCTCTTAGACTCGATCCCGAGACCCGAGATTCGGTGAGAAGCCCATGAGAAGCAAGGAGGGACCATAGAGAGCATATTGGAGGCCTACAGAGCCTTCCCGACCGAGACCAAGTGCCATCTCGGTCGGGAAGAGGTGCACGTTTAAGGAGGTTGTTGTGAAGAGCCGTCTCGGCCGAGACCAACCTTGTTTCGGTCGGGACCACCCCTTCCCGACCGGGACCACCCCGTCTTGGCCGGGACGGGCCTGCTGCAGCTCCGCCTTGTTTTCTTTCTTCTCCCTTCCACTTGTAACCCTATATATACCCTTCCCTTGTTATGTAAAGCTTATGCCTTTCATATTACACTAAACCCTAGACTACTTTAGGCTAGATTATATTAGATTAGAGTAGATTAGTCGGTACTTAGTATTTAATCATAGATTAGCCTTGTATTAAGGGAATTCTTCAAGATCCATTCAAGATTGACAACCTTGGGTGTTTGTTTTGGGTTTTCTTCATTAATGCAAGTTTTGTTCTTTCTTATTCACTAGTATGGTATTCTCCTCTTCCTCTTTATCTTAATCTTATTTTTGTTATTCAAGTTTGAATCTTTAGTTGATTTTATTGTTCTTAGTTCATTGTTATTACTAGTTTGTTTATGTATGTTTGGTTTCTTATGTTAGATCTTCTTGTTCTTGTTAGTTTTAGTTGGATTATGTTAAAGTAGTGTTCTTGCTAGGGTTAGTAAGGTGATTAGGGTGTTAATTGGATGATTGAGGGATTGTTAGAGATTTTGGTGGAAGATTTGGGTTTTCTCTTGTTTGATGCACATCACATGTTTGTTGAAATGCTTGAATGACTAAGTAGTTGCGAATGCTTGTTTTTCTTGCCTTTCTCTTGTGGGTAATAGTTTGTTTGTGGTTTCGGTTCCCTCACTAAGTTGCGAGATCCCGGTGAGGACGACCCCTAGGTCTATCTATGTAGTGAGAGCCCGGATGCGACCTAGGCCACCATAGCGCGCTAGAACCCCGTTTGTCATGTGTGTCGCCGAGATGAGTTATAGGATTAACCTCTAGGTAGGCCTAAGTTGCGAGAGCCCGGTCCAACCTAGATTACCCTACTACCTCCTTCACTCTAGTTCTCCCTCGACCATTCCGTTATCCCTTTGACCCCGACCTAATCCTAGCCCGTTTCCTTGTTTGCTTTCTCCTTAGCCATAGTCATAGTCTAGTTTTCTTCCCTCTCTACCATTCTTAGCTTAGTCCGTTGACTTAGTTTAGTAATCGGGTGACCTTAGTCTAGACTTTACATTACCATCCCCGTGGATTCGACCCGACTTGCCCTATCTACCGTAGGAATAGCCGGTTTATTATTGACGGTTGGGATTCCACGACAAATCCCTACCATCAATTAGGCGCCGTTGCCGGGGACGGTGCTAGTTTAGACTTTGTTTTCCTATTTGCTCGACTTTGTCTTTGTGTTTGTGTTTTTCTTTTTTTTTTCTTTTTGTTACCTTGCTTCTTGTGTGTGTGAAGTTTATTTCTCTCTTGTCTAGTGCCCAAAAAGCACTAGGCTTCTCATGTTTGTTCCTAGTCTACAGTTTGTGCTTAGAGGTGGTGACTATTTCTTCTTGCCACTTAGAGCCGCTTTAACGGACGGTTGCTAGGATGAGTGGTTTCCAACCGGGTATGGACCACGATTTTCGAGCAAGCATGGGGTTTGATCTAAACTCCACACACTCGGGAGCCGATATGAGCTACTCCTCTTCTTCCATGAACCAAGGGTATGACATGATGTCCCCCTACCACTATCAAGCTTCTTGGGGTAATCAAGATGGGTATGATCCTCAAGATTATGGAAATGGCTACCAACAAGTGAATGACTATCACTCCTACGATCATGGTGGCTATTACTCAAGCTATGAATGTGAAACCACCATGTTCGATCAAGATTCACCTTATGGAAGCCAATACCCCAAAACCCACCATATTACCCTACACCCCAACCACAATATGAACCCCATGACCCACAATACTACCAATCACCTCAACCTCACTACCAACAATATGATGCCCTACCCCTTGGGCATCATCAAGATTATCAAGGAGCTTTACAAGACCCCAATGATCACCAATTGCCCGACATGGAGGAGTTTCAATCGCTTCTTCAATTACAAAAGAGCAACCAAGAAATGACCACCCAAATTCAAAAACAACAAAATGAATTATGGGTCCAAATTCGAAGGGCAAACGAGGCGAGGGATGCTCAATTAGATGAAGGGTGCCCACTTGAGAAAGAGGAGCATCCTAACCATGAAGCCGCCAATGTAATTCCCTTTGATAGAGAAGTTTGCTTTGAAGAACCTCAATCGTCTACCCAAAAAGAGACGAATGAGGAGATGACCCTTGGTGAAGGCAACATTGGTGAGGAATTGGAGGAGGATAGTGGGTTGGATGGGTTGGTAGAGTTTGTGAGGATGTTGGGTGAAATTGTTAGCCTCGAGTTGCCCTTGTCCGAGAATGTGGATAAGCATCAAGAGCCCTTAGCTAGTGAACCAAGTAATGACTTGGAGGAGATTGAAACCGCCGGTAGAAGTTTCGATCCTCTCCTCCATGATGATGTGGGGCCGAGTGATGAAGATAGGGAACCACAACTTGAGGCAAGTGTGGGGGTGTGCAACAAAGAAATGGGGCCAAAGCCGCTTTTTGTGCCTTGTTTCTTGGAGATGAAGCTTGCTTGTGATTGGAGGCAATGCTTAGGGAGGAAGAGGTCGGTGAAGCTCGTAGGATGGATAGACCCCGGTGATGACATGAAAGATGATGTCGGGTCTTTTGATTCCTACTTCTTGCCTCCACCTTGGAGGCCGTGGAGGTCGGCTAAGCTCGAGCGCTTCTTGGGCCTTCACTATGATGTCAGTAGCGCGTTCGACTTGCTCCTCCATGCCCTTGAGGGCTACGATTGAAGAAGAGTCCACCTTCCTAGGTTTGACGGAGTTCCTAAAGAACCGTCATGTTGTATATTCCCCTCCTCTCTTCTTTAGAATACTTGTGTTTGTATTTGTGTGTTTTGTTTCTTAGATTTTCACTTTCTTTTTTTTGAGGATTTAGTCGGATTTAGGCGGAATCCGGGCTAGGTAACTTGATTACACCTGGCCCTCCCCTCCCATTTCCTTTTATTTCCTTCTTTTGTTTCTTCCCCCATCCATATCTTTTTCTCGTCTCGGCCCATGGTGACTTGACTACACCCCGGCCGGACACATTCTACCCTTTTCTCCACTTTTCTTTTTGATTTTTAGCTTTATTTTCGTAGTTTCTTTTCTTTTTCTTTTGTCTCTCCGCACCCTACGATCGAGCATGAGGCCATGGCTCGATTTAAGTGTGGGGGAGCGATATTCTAGTATAGTTTACTTTATTTTCTTAGTTTTTTCGAAAAATCTTCAAAAACCCTAAAAATTTGAAATTTTTTCACAAAAATCAAAAAGATTTTCTTTTGTGTCTTTTCCTTTTGTGTGTCATCGTTTCGTACATTTGTTTTGTTGTGTGTGTTTTGTCCCCTTTTTCCTTTTAGGTTGCTTAACCACCGTTAAATTTTGGAAAGCTTTGAAGACATCCGGTAACATCTTCTATCCCTTTTTCCCCTCTTTATTTCTTGTGAAGTTTGGAGAAAGTTGTGTTGAGGTGTGCTCGGGTGGAGCTTGTACATACTTGCGGTTGATTTGGTGACTTGTTTGGAAATTCGGGGTGGTGTTTGTGTTTTGTATGTGTTTTGTTCTTGTTTTGTTGCTTTTGCTTCTTTTTCTTTCGTTCGTTTTCGTCTTGTCTTTGTTTTGTGTTGTGTTGTGTGTCTTGTGCGTAAACCGTTTTCGAAAACCCGGTTTAGAGGCTAGTGTGTGAGTGTCTATTTTTCCCTTCCTAGTTGTATAAATCAAGTTTTGGACTTTAGCCTAGTAGAATGACCCTAAATCAATGATTTCGTTGGTCCTTTACCTTGAGTCTACCTTGCTTACTAGGGATTTACTACGGGATTTGCACCTTTGACCATTATGACCACCCACGGTGTGAAAAGGCCTTGGTTACCGAGTCTCGTCCCTTAGGTGACCGTGTCTAGGATTGTTTGATTAGTCCAAGTTCTCCACTTTTTGTGGGTTTGAAGAGGGATCGTGACCCCCCGACTTACCCATTTACCTACCTCCCACACATATACACACAATAAATTGCAAATTGTTGATTCTCTCTTTCTTGTTACACAATGAAATGCCAAAAAGCCAAATCAAGCCAAAAGGACAAAGAAAAGAAAAGAATGAAAATGAAAGAAATAAAAGAATGAAGAAAAAGAAAAGGCACAAAAGCCAAAAAGAAAATAGAAAAAGAAGAAAAAGAAATGGCATGGCAACAAACAAAGCAAAACGTCGAAAAGAAAGAAAATGCCAAAAGAAAACCCGATTCACAAAAATAACCCCTACCTCTCAAAATAAGCCTTTTTCCGACATTTGCCGTGAAGAGCCTACCAAAGGACCGAGTCCCGAGGAAGGATGATAGCGGCATTAGTCGGTCTTCCCTCATTTTGCATGTTTTCCACCTTTTTACTTGGACTAGTTAGGCGGTTTTGGACACGGGACGACCCTCTTGGCTCACGCTAAAGGGGGCGGGGTCTCACTTACCTACAGTGTCGACTAACACCGTGGTTCTTCACTTTTCCATTCCGCCGATCGTCCCGTAGTACGTTTTTAGAAAGTTAGGAGGACCTAGGTAAGTTACCAACGTTTTTGTTGCTTTATCGTCATACTATTAGGGTCTAGTCCACCTTGGTTTGTATTGCTAGCTTGGGAACGTTGTCACTTACCTCGAGTCCTAAACCGGTGTTTCTTTCACCGCTTGTTTGAGGGAAGCGGTATTTGTTTTTCTTTTGGGTGCAACCGATTATGTGTTTGTTTGTGTGTTTGATGTCCGGTTGCATCCACAGTTTTGTCGCAAGACCTGACTTGCCTTGCGGAGTGCACTTATCCTCTAAGTGCACTCGCATGAGTTGAAGGGGCGTAGGGTGCGCTAATACCCACTCGGATAGTTTAGTAGATAGTATGTGCTTACTCGAGGGCGAGTAAGGGTTAAGTGTGGGGGAGTTGATAAGTGTGATTTGTAGTGCCTATTTTGTAGTGTTTTGGTCCCATTTTCCTTGTAGAATCGCTCCTTGGGAGCGGTTTAGGGGCTTCTTATGCTTCCTTTAGTTCGTTTCAAGTTCCCGAGACCGATTTGGAAGAGTTGGAGCGATTCCGACTCGATACATACACATTTTGGAGCCAACGGAGTAAAGGAACGATCACTCGATGCCTTGGAGTCGACCCCGAGACCTTGGGACCCAATACCGAGCCTCTTAGACTCGATCCCGAGACCCGAGATTCGGTGAGAAGCCCATGAGAAGCAAGGAGGGACCATAGAGAGCATATTGGAGGCCTACAGAGCCTTCCCGACCGAGACCAAGTGCCATCTCGGTCGGGAAGAGGTGCACGTTTAAGGAGGTTGCTGTGAAGAGCCGTCTCGGCCGAGACCAACCTTGTCTCGGTCGGGACCACCCCTTCTCGACCGGGACCACCCCGTCTCGGCCGGGACGAGCCTGCTGCAGCTCCGCCTTGTTTTCTTTCTTCTCCCTTCCACTTGTAACCCTATATATACCCTTCCCTTGTTATGTAAAGCTTATGCCTTTCATATTACACTAAAACCTAGACTACTTTAGGTTAGATTAGATTAGATTTGAGTAGATTAGTCGGTACTTAGTAGTTAATCATAGATTAGCCTTGTATTAAGGGAATTCTTCAAGATCCATCCAAGATTGACAACCTTGGGTGTTTGTTTTGGGTTTTTCTTCATTAATGCAAGTTTTGTTCTTTCTTTTTCACTAGTATGGTATTCTCCTCTTCCTCTTTCTCTTAATCCTATTTTTGTTATTCAAGTTTGAATCTTTAGTTGATTTTATTGTTCTTAGTTCATTGTTATTACTAGTTTGTTTATGTATGTTTGGTTTCTTATGTTAGATCTTCTTGTTCTTGTTAGTTTTAGTTGGATTATGTTAGAGTAGTGTTCTTGCTAGGGTTAATAAGGTGATTAGGGTGTTAATTGGAAGATTGAGGGATTTTTAGAGATTTTGGTGGAAGATTTGGGTTTCCTCTTGTTTGATGCACATCACATGTTTGTTGAAATGCTTGAATGACTAAGTAGTTGCGAATGCTTGTTTTTCTTGCCTTTCTCTTGTGGGTAATAGTTTGTTTGTGGGTTCGGTTCCCTCACTAAGTTGCGAGATCCCGGTGAGGACGAACCCTAGGTCTATCTACGTAGCGAGAGCCCGGATGCGACCTTGGCCACCATAGCGCGCTAGAACCCCGTTTGTCATGTGTGTCGCCGAGATGGGTTATAGGATGAACCTCTAGGTAGGCCTAAGTTGCGAGAGCCCGGACCAACCTAGATTACCCTACTGCCTCCTTCACTCTAGTTCTACCTCGATCATTCCGTTACCCCTTTGACCCCGACCTAATCCTAGCCCGTTTCCTTGTTTGCTTTCTCCTTAGCCATAGTCATAGTCTAGTTTTCTTCCCTCTCTACCATTCTTAGCTTAGTCCGTTGACTTAGTCTAGTAATCGGGTGACCTTAGTCTAGACTTTACATTACCGTCCCCGTGGATTCGACCCGACTTGCCTTATCTACCGTAGGAATAGCCGGTTTATTATTGACGGTTGGGATTCCACGACAAATCCCTACCATCATACTACTACTAATCTACTATTACTACTAATCTTCTACTTAAACTACTACAACTACTAATCTTCTACTTGTACTACTACTACTACTAATACTCCATTATAGTAAATTAAACCAAATATCAACTCCTAGTTAATCCAAATATTATCCTCATTGCTCCACTAATACTTCAAATATCCACTAATATTCCAAATACTTCACCAAATACTCCACTACTACTCCAAATATCCATTAATACTCCACTACTACTCCAAATACTCCACCAAATACTCCACTACTACTCCAAATACTTGACTAATAAACCAAACTCCCACTAATACTTCACTACTACCTTAATTAAACATAATTAACCAACAATACAAAATTCTAACAACGTCAACCCACCACAATTCTAACAATTAACCAACAAAATCCAATAATTAATAATTCTAATAATCCAACATAAATAACCAAACAAAATCAAACATAATTAACGACTTAATTCTAACAACTCTAACTCAAATCCAACACAATTATATCAAATCTAACACAACTAATAAAACTCAATCTATATCAAAAAAAAACCTAGGGTTAAGGGTAGAACATATACCAGAAACAAGGACGAAAATCATACTTGAGAGTCACCGGTGGGTCGCCGGAGCTAGGTCGGATGGTCGTTCGCCTGAAAAGGGGATGGGAGAGAAACCTAGGGTTTTGGTTTTGGAGTCCGATTTAGGGGGTTGGGTTAGGGTTGCCGGCTATTGGGTCGCCGGTGAGGTCGTTGCCCGAAAGATCGCCGGTCGCCGGAGCTGGGTGGGATTTTGGGGACTCGCGTCGTCTTCGCATTCACCTTAGAGAAGGGGGAGGTTTTAGGTGTTCGGGTTATGTGCGTCGGATTGAGAATGTCGTGTATTTTTTTTAAGTTAAAAAACATTGCGACGGATTAGCCGACGCAAAATCCGTCACAAATTTCAATTTTGCGTCGGCTAATCCGACACAATGTGCTTTGACTTGTTGACTGGCCGCGTAAAAAGGCGCATTGACTCGACGACATTACGTCGGATTAGCCGACGCAACACCTTTGTATTGGGTCGGATTTGCGTCGGCTAATTCGCCACAACTCGTTCACATAGTGGCGCCACCATGAAATTGTTGGCGCCTGTTCCATGGTGGCGGCAAGCGTCGGTTAAGCCGACGCAAATTAATAGCGTCGGGTTACCCGACGCAATATGACGCAACTTAAATACTTGCGTCCGCCGCAATATGTCTGCCGCAATTTCCTCTGTTTTTAGTAGTGTTGGAGCATGAGGATTCACCATGCCCAACTTGGAGAGCAAAATCTGAAACTGGGCGCGTCAAGCGCCTTTGTTAGAATGTCGGCCAATTGATACTTAGTAGGAACATACTTCACTGCAATAAGACCGTCTTGAATTGCATCACAAACAAAGTGACAATCAATTTCAACATGTTTTGTCCGTTCATGAAACGTCGGATTCTAGGCAAGATGTAAAGCAGATTTGTTGTAACAATGAATCGAAATGGGCTCACCACTCTCGATACCCAAGCTGACAAGTAAATTTTTCAACCATTTTAATTCACATGTGACCACAGCTATGGCACAATATCCAGCCTCTGTGGAAGAACGAGACACCGTACTTTGCTTTATGGACTTCCACGAAATAGGTGAGTCACCAAGAAAAACATACCAACTTATGACTGACCTGCGGGTAAGAGGACACGTAGCAGAGTCGGAGTCACACCATCCCGACAGTGTCAAGTCGCTATTGGACTTGAGATAAATTCCTTGACCTGGACTTCCTTGGAGGTAATGCACCACGCGGATTGCAGCATTCGAATGATCCTCTCGCGGTGCCTGCATAAACTGAGAAAATATATGAACGACGTATGGTAGATCTGGCCGTGTGACAGCAAGGTACAAAAGACGACCCACCAAACGTCTATACAGTGCAGGGTTGACCAGCACATCACTCACGGATCGACCCAACCTGTGATCCTTCACAATTGACGTAGCCACCTGCTTACACCCAAGCAACCCTGTCTCAGATAAAATATCCAGCGCATACTTTCTTTGACTTAGAAAAATTCCGTTTGCATTCCTAGCAACCTCAAGACCGAGAAAATTCTTAAGGACTTCAAGATCCTTCATATGAAAGCATGAATTCAAATTTTACTCCTTGAATTCAAGAAGGGCAACATCATCATTGGTAGTGGATATGAGTAAGTCATCTACATAAATCAGAATATTGAATCGTACCTCGTCTCGAACGTATGTGAAGAGAGAATAATCGGCATTGGACTGGGTAAATCCAAATCGACGCAGGGTCTTACCCAACTTAGCAAACCAGCATCAAGGCGCCTGTTTGAATCCATACAATGCTTTCCGCAATCTCCAAACAGTACCCGACATTTTTGGGTTGAATCCCTGTGGCAAATGCATATACACTTCTTCATCAAGGTCACCGTGAAGAAATGCATTATGGACATCCATTTGGTGCAATGACCAATTTTTACAGACTGCAACAGACAGAAAAGTGCGTACAATGGTCATTTTGGCGACTGTGGCAAACGCCTCTTCATAATCAAAAACTTCCGGCTGATGATTCTCGAATACCAAAAATCGAGCCTTAAGTCTCTCAATTGTTGAATCAGACTTTTATTTAATTTTGTAGAGCCATTTGCTACCAAGAGTCTTTTTATCTGGGGGCAATGACTCCATGGTCAATGTTCCATTATTCTCAAGGACACGCATCTCAGCCTCCGTTGCATTCCGCCATCCTTCATCGAGCACAACCTCTTTGAAGTTTCGGGGCTCTTTGTGAGCGGAGATAGCTGCTAATAAAGATTTATGCTCCATAGAAAAATTCACACAATTAACATAATCAACTATAGGATACAGAGTACCTGAGGACGGTGTTGACACGGTGAGGGTGGCTTCATTGGATGGACTATCACTGATCAAAGTGGTACCGACAACATAGTCACGTAAACGAACTGAGGGCTCGCGATCCCTATGACCGCGACCCATTTCAGTGGACAGAACATCCGCTTCATTTATGCTCGTCTCAGGGACGGCGTCGTTATCCGGGGAATCAACCGTCTCGTCGAGCTCATGCTCAGTATTAACCGGTTCGACCACCGGTGGGAAATCAGGTGTAGTCCAATCATCAAACACCCATACCCCCTCTGATTCCGCACCGGGTGCGTCGAGACGGTTAGGAGGCGAGGAAGAGGAGAGGAACGGGAACTAATCGAACTTTACATCACGGGACACAAAAAATTTCTAATTGTCTAGATGTAGACACCCGGATTTTGCTTGCTAGTGTTTATAGCAGTTTCCAACAAAACACCCGATGATGATAGGACATAAACATGACTTAATACTCCCAAATTTGGACTCAGAACCAATAGTATCTGGTGTGAGCTTTTAGCGGAGTAAAAATCTCACCAAACCTACCTCAAATTCAGGCCCAGCGGGTTGTTTCTAGTCAAATAAGACTAATTTGGATCAAAACCGACACCGGAAATAAAATCGTCTTTTAGCGACTGAGTCAAACCCCGGTCAAAGTTGTTTCCAAGACAAAAATATCAGCTGCGTCGCTTCCAGAAGAGAACCCAAGCTACTAAACCTCTTCAATTAGAGATAAAACTTTATCCCTAAACCGGGTGTTTTCTTATAAATACACACAATTTTTCAGCAACTTTTCGCATACAATTTTTAGCAATCCCAACCCCGATTTCTCCTCTAGAAACTCTCTAGGAAACCCGAGAAAACCAATTCGACACAAACACCATAAATTTTCCTATATCCTTGATAATCCCGTGCAAGATGCCGCTACTACGAGTCCATAACCGAGGCCAATTTAAGCATGTAGGTTGAGAGTGTCATCAAATCCCGCTTTCTCCCTTTTCTCTTCTCTTGATCTCGTCTTTTTCATGTATTTTTTTTTTCTTTCTCGTTTTCATCGTTAGTATTTTTTTTATCGTCGTAACTCATTACCATCAAATATAACTATACAATTTAAATCAATTTCGCGTCGAGTATATTTAAAGACAAATCCTGTTTTAAGATCCTTCTAATCCCTTTACGGGTTGTAACAGAGGTGGTACCCTTTCGAGGAGTGCCGCCCTTAACACTCAAGGGCATAATGCGATCGCGAATATTTGTGGTTAAGTGTACTCGATCTCGTTTTTTAAAGGTTAATACGAAACCTGTTGATGCCGAATCGAATATCACATAATCCAAAAGGATTATTACGATATCGTGACGCGGAAGGAATCGATTTCGTTCTAACCAAATCCAAATCGATTTTACATCACTTTTTACAAAACTTTCGATGTCGGTGTTATAATCATACAACACATATTATTAATACCGTAAAACCGAGTTTATTTTAAATCATTCAATATTTTCACATAAACTCGGATTGTCATCGATTTTCAAAGCAATAAACTCGGATCCGCCATCATCCAAAAACGGACAGCAGTCCGTACAGGGGGCACTCGATCGAGTGCCATAGCCCACTCGATCAAGTGGCACCCCAAATCGGAGGCAGGAGGTTTTTCGAGGACCACTCGATCGAGTCTCTCCTATGACTCGGTCGAGTGGCCCCAGTCACGTCGAAACCGTGAGCCTTCAACATGTTTAAAGCTTCGATAAATCTTTTTTAACAACTTCGGTCATCACGTGTCAAGTCTATCACGTGTTTTATTTCTTTTTTAAAACCACGCACCGTACAATTCGCTAATCATCTAGTCTACTAATTATAGTTATTATATCATTTATCATAATTGTTTTTTGGTTCGTCGTATTATATTTCCGGGTTGTATTCCGCCCGCGTATTTGTAATCTATTGTTTTATTTTTGTTGCTTGTATTTATCACTTTCATAAACGAACCTTGCATGCTCAATAACTTTGACGTTAGTTTATATGCATTAAACGACATAGTCAAACATAATTCACATGTTTAGTTAAAAAGCATTGTTTGCATAACATTCAACCGTCAAACTAACGCGCGTACACGAAAAACGGACGATATCTAAGTAGAGGCCGCTAAGTGCGGGCGGGTTTGGGTGTCCTTTGTGGGCTTCCCAACACGTACCCTCATCCCTTACTCAGAACCATGGTTTCCGGATGTCCAAAACCGTTGGCTCACGAGAGTCATTTGATGCACGATTCCCGATAACTCGGCATCGGTATCTTAATGCAAAGAGATGAACCCCTAAACTCTAGCATTGAAAGCGGGTCGTGCTTTGTGCACGATCCGCCTAAATGTAGACTGGGTTGGAACAGGTCCGAATTCGCATAAAATTCGGTGGTGACTCCTAATTAGATTTAAATTTCAACCCGAGAACCATCTCACACGAGATTCATTCGCCTATCCAAACCCGCACTTGGCCGCATCAGGGTGGACCTATGTCATGTCCACAATTTGGCGACTCTGCTGGGGATACCTGATGTACCACTTGTCATCGAGGTTCCTAGGGTGAAACTCAAAAAGAAATCGCCTGAATATTAATGTACGCAAATTAGTTCGATGGTTCATGCATAACCCAAATTTTTCCCGGGCAAGTTACTTGTGACCGACGTCCCACTATACCGCGGTGCGTTCCTAAATGGGCACACTAAAAACTTTTATGGCTGAACTCGTATGGGTTTCACGGCATGTTCTAAGACCAATTCTGCTTAAGAAGTCTGTCCTGATTTACGAGAAAGTTGTCGTTGTTGTTATAGACCCAATTTCGACTGACCGAGACTTAGTATAAAGCATACATAGCGTCGTTATAATGCTTGCGTGACTATATGTTACTTGGTTACCATATCTTCTTTTTCAAAAACCATCATTTCAAAAAAATGCATCTTTTCAAAAATATTCAATTTTCAAAACCCGGGATGCTACCGAAATTAGGACTTACGATTTGACTCAAAACAGGCTATTTCTAGCCGGTATGCTACCCATTTCAAAATTCAAAAATATTTTCGAACCTTCAAAATTCCGGCCTCGACGGCATTTTGTCAATTTCAAAAGGCGGGACCGTCTTACGATTTTCTCGGAATTCAAACTTCGCTTCAAAAACCTTCCTTATTTTAGGACTTACCACATTTAGTAGTGTCGGGTCTTTTTATAAGTGGTCGAAGGTCTGTAGAGTCGAACTCCGCCGATCTTACATCACGGGTTTGCTTCGTATCCCAGTCCGCCTTTTTTGTCAAAGGCATGACCAACCTGCGTAGGGCATACCCGTAAAAAGAAGGGCCCATTTACACACTCGAGTCTAAAAGTCTGGGGAAAATCTCACGTGGACCTTCCTTCGAACAGGACCCGCCCACATAACCGAATCCTAAGGAAGTTACACTACTCACGAGTCACCCGTCTAGGTGTCATTCACTAGTCATTTTTTCGTTCAGTCTCTTCCTTGCTCGGGATGTAATGTTTTGATTTCGATGTCTGGGTTCGGTTTCTGATCACGCGGTGTTCTTACAGACAAACCAACGTTAACCAGACACAGACACAAAATGGAAGAAGCTTTGAACAAACTGACAGCCTCAATGGACACCATGGTATTCAAGCAGACTGAGATCGAGGCCTCACTGGCAACCATGCGGACCGATCAGGCAACTGTCATGGCCCATCTGACCGCCTTGGAGCAGAGGGCTTCTCCCGCAGCACCTTCCGTTGCACCTGAAAACACTGGGCCTATAGCTGAACTAGTCAGCGCAGTGCGCCGACTAGAAGAACAGGTCCACTTAGCGGGAGATAACAAAATCCATCGGGAGAATGCCGGGATTACTCCCCGGTGAATGACAAGCTTCCCGCAAACCTGAACCTCACAGGTTTGCCCATGTTCGAGGGAACCGAGGACCCGTTACTACAAGTACGGGCCTTCAAGGAATTCATGGCTATCAAAGGAGTGGATTCTTCGATGTTCAAGAATCTCTTTGCTGCATCCCTAAAAAACCACCCAGAGGCCTGGTACTACAGGCTGGACCCCAAGAAATACCCAACTTGGGATGACGTGGCCACGGAGTTTGCTCGGAATTATGCGGATAATACCGAGATCCAAACCACAATGCGCTCACTGGTGGTCATGGCCCAGAAGCCCAAAGAAGGTTTTACCAAATACCTTCAATGGTGGAGGGCCGAAAGTGTAAAGCTAGTTGACAAGCCCAATGAGAAGACGTTAGTGGAGACCTTTATCTAGAACCTCCTCCCCTCCTACCGGGTCCATCTCCGGTATGCTGTCATACCCAATTTCACCACTTTGGCTGAAATGGGCATGAGGATCGAAGATGATTTGAGGCTAGAGGGCCTTACTAAGGCCTTTAGCAAGGGATATCAAGGGGCTACTTCTTCCACTACTAAGCCCTCTGCTGCAGCTGCAACTCGCAGTATTTTCGACGCGGTTAATCTACTAGATACCCCGTCCAAGAAGAATACCACACCTCGGGTATTCATAGATATAGGTACTACCTATACTTATGCCTTGCAAAGGCTATCATCAAAGGACCTAATCCAACCGATACGCCCAACTCCCGAAGTCTCGGTCGAACGTCGTTCCAAAAGCTATAATGCCCAAGCCTATTGCCAATACCACCGAGGCAATGGGCACGAAACCGAGAAATGTCGGAAGCTGAAACATCTTATCCAAGATTTAATTGAGAGTGGTAAGATCCCATTACCCGGAGACAAGTCAAGTAATAAGGACAATCCCTTAGGCACCCACACCATTTTTTCCGGGGAAGTAATTCATTGCTCACACCTTATTTCTCCATTTATTCCTCAAATAAACGGGATCTGGTGCAATGACGAGGACGGTGTGTACCTCACCAAAGGGGAAGATGTCCCCATTACCCCGGAGGAGATCCGGAAGGCTAAGTCCAAGGCCTTAGCAAGTAACCACCTTGGTCATCCCTATCAAGCTACAAGCTCTATGGACACCCTTATCCCGACAACCGTCACTGAGCCAGTCAGGACGGAAGTCGCCCCTTAGAAGCCAACCGCTAAAACGGCTCTTGTGAAGCAGCTAAAGAAGACCCGAGTTGACCTCTCCATATGGCAACTCCTAGTTAGCTCACAAGGACATCGAGAGGCACTCACGAAGACCCTCGATCAAGTCAAGATCGACTCCATGGCTACCCCTGCTAAAATGGTAACCGCGGTCCTGCCCCACTTGAAGGGCAAAGATAAGGAAGAAGGCCCACTAATCACCTTCTCTGAAGCAGATCCACCACCGTTCGGGGCTACCCACAACCTAGCCCTTTACATTACGGTGATTTGCCGCGGGAAGTATCTCCCGATGACCCTAATCGATGATGGGTCTACGGTCAACATCTACCCCTTAAGGACCGGCAAAGCCCTCGGCGTTATCGAGGCCGACTACCTTCCAACTGTGCAGACCATCCAGGCTTTTGATGGAAGCCCAAAGTCGGTAGCTGGGGCCGTCAAGCTAACCATCATAACCGGCCCGATAGAAAAGGGGCTCGAATTCCAGGTGATTGATGTCACCTCCTCCTTTAACCTACTTCTCGGGAGGCCATGGATCCATACTATCAAAGTCGTATCCTCCACCCTCCACCGAAAGGTCAAGCTGCCCCTGCAAGATGGTGTCATCACTTTGGAGGCAACCCCCATAACCGTGGCTAACTGTAACACCACGGACCAATCAGACCTTTGGGGATTCAACTTTGTGGGAGCAATCGAGGAAGCGTACCTCTTCAAGCCCTACTTTATAACTGGCATCGACACGATGCTACAAAATCTGGGCTACTTTCCGGGGGCTACCTCCCAACCCAATCTTCCAGCTGGGAAGATTATCGAGGTCCTTAAAGATGAATACTCTCACTTTGGCCTCGGTTATGTTACTACTCCGGGCAACGTTGTTCGGGCAGGTATCAAAAAAGACCTGCAACATCATTACGGGTCACTAATACAAATGAGCACTTGGGCCACGGCTGAATTCATGGCAAAAGTGCTAAATTTTCGTGGCTAAAGTACTTTGCCATGGAAAAACCATCCGTGGCGCAAGTGGCCGTGGTAAACAAATAGCCACGGGGAAAAAAAAGTGTGGCAAGTATTGATTTTATTGCCACAAAGTCTCCCGTGGCTAGAATAAATTTTTTGCCACGGATTATCCCGTTGCTAATTATGTTTGTGGCGAAATATTTATTCCGGTGACAAAATATATAATAAATTAAATAAATTAATAATCGTAAGAATTTTCTACCCCTATAGTAGTCACATCTGGAACGGTTACTAGCTTTATAGCTGAGTCATTCCAATATTATTTAATTTCACCATACGCATCGAAGAGCCTTCCCAGGAAGTCACCCATTTTAATACTACTCTCACTCAAGCACGCTTAACTGTGGAGTTCTTATGGCCAGCCCACGACTGACCGACTACTTCGTCACGCCGGTGTTCGAGGTTGTCCAGGTTGGTCTCTACCGACCAAATGCTGTGCACCCGGAGACCCAATTGGCCCAGGACTAAAACTACATCCCAGATGATGTGTTCGCCCTTATCCAGTCTAATGACGCCAACGATACTGAGCCCGCGCTGGGGCTACTTTTCGGGGAAGACACCATAGCCCTGACTCCAAAGGAAGATCTAGGAAACCTCATTCTCCGCAGCAATAGGTTTGACCCGACAAAGCTGATCTCGGATGTTGGCTCCGAGACGGGGAACGGGGCCTGGAGGAAGACTGTCAAGTGGACTGACAGTCAAGGAAGGACTTACAAGCTGATCACTGGAGAAGAAGACATGCCTGAGTCTGAGTCTGAGTCCGAGTCGGAGTCTGAGTCAGAGTCTGAGGATGAGTCTAGAGAGTCCGGTGGTAGAGTCACTCCTGTAACCCCCTCCCTTTAGTTACTCCCACTGCTGGTGCTTCGGGGTCTGTCATGAGCACCTTACCTATCCCGCCACTGACCAATGATCAGATGGCCGCTCTCTTTCATCTCTTTTCAAAATTTACAATCAATAATAACAACCGTTCTGCTTACGACTTGTCTCTTTTAAATTCTGGTTTCAAAAATATTTTATGCTATGACATTGAGAAACCCGACGAACATGTACCCATACCTCCACATCTTATTAAGCAACTAGAGCAGAGGGAATCCCAGACCCTGATAATCGAAGAAACCGAGTCCATTAATGTGGGAACAACCTTAGAACCCCAGATGCTTAAGATAGGGTTATCCTTATGTCCCGAAGGGAGGCAACAATTCACAAGCCTCCTTCAAGGAATTAAAGACTTCTTCGCGTGGTCCTAGAAGGACATGCCGGAGATAGACCAGGAAATATCCGAGCACCGCATACCGATCAAACACAGGTTCAAGCCGGTTAAACAGAAGCTACGCCGAATGAGGCCTGAGTGGTCTCTCAAGGTCAAAGAAGAAACCGATAAACAATTCAAGGCTGGCTTCATACAAGTGTCCGAATATCCGGACTGGGTTGCAAATATCGTGACGGTTTCTAAAAAGGACGGTAAGGTGCGGGTATGCGTGGATTTTCGGGATCTTAACAAGGCGAGCCCGAAATATGATTTATGGACGGGTATGTTGGTGGATAACCAAATAAAAATGGCGGAAGAAGATATGAGTAAGACCACCTTACACCTTGGGGTACTTACTGATACTGTCATGTCGTTCGGTCTTATCAATGTTGGTGCCACGTATCAACGAACCGCTACGACTTTATTACACGACATGATGCATAAAGAAGTAGAAGTTTACGTGGATGACATGATCGTCAAATCTAAAAACAGGGACGGTCACATCACCGCCCTGAGAAAATTCTTCACCCGATTGCGCAAATACAACATGAGATTAAACCCTCAAAAATGCAGTTTCGGGGTAACATCGGGGAAATTACTGGTTCATATCGTTAGCTAACGGGGTATCGAGGTCGACCCAGATAAAATAAAAGCCATTACCGAGATGTAGCCTCCTAAAATTGAAAAAGAAATAAAGGGATTTCTCGGGAAAGTCCAGTACATCAGCTGGTTTATTTCAAAACTGACCATAGTATGTGAACCGATTTTCAAAAAACTGAAAGTAGGGGAACGAATATTATGGGACGATAAGTGTCAAGCAGCCTTCGACAAAATCAAGAAAATTCTGTCTGCTCCGCCAGTCTTAATGTCACCTCAACCCGGTTTGCCTTTGTCATTATACCTAACAACGACCGAGACAGACATGGGGGCTATGCTAGCTCAGACAGTTGACTCCGAAGAACGAGCTATCTACTACATCAACAAAAAATTCTTAGAGTATGAATGCGAAGACACCATGCTCGAGAAGACGTGTTTAGCTCTAGTCTGGTCCACTAAAAAGCTTTGACATTATATGCTCAGCTACGAGGTGCAAGTATTATCCAAAATGGATCCAATCAAGTACCTCTTCGAGAAGCCCATCCTCAATGGCAGAATGTCTAGATGGATTCTAATGTTAGCAGGGTATGATCTAAAGTTTGTACTGTTAAAAGCCATTAAGGGCCGGGTAGTAGCTGAGTTTCTCGCCGACAGTCCCGTAACCGAATAAGGACACACCGACACTTGGTCCTTCCCAGATGAAGATATTTTCCATATCAATACAGAAACGTGGGACTTATACTTCGATGGGGCATCCAATTTTCGAGGGTTCGGAGTCGGGATTCTCCTAATCTCACCAAAAGGCGAACACACTCCCGTATCCATCAAACTGGACTTCGACGTTACTAATAATGTCGCCGAGTATGAAGCATGTATCCATGGGCTACAAGCCGCCGCCGATTTGGGGGTCACAAACTTCCGAGTACACAGTGACTCATCCTTGGTCATTAATCAAGCACTCCAAAAATGGAAGACTCGGAACGCCAATCTCACGGCCTACCAGGCGCGAATAAGGGTTCTCGAGAAGTAATTTCAAAAGGTAGAATATACAAACCTGCCTCGGGAAGAAAATCAGTTTGTAGATGCACTCTGAAAACTGGCATCTTTACTAAATATTCCCGATCGCCTAACCAGTATGCCGATTTGTCTCGAAAGACGGTCTGAGCCGGCGTATATCCACGACATCAAAGACATTGAGATATCTGATCCCGAGCCATGGTATCAAGCTGTGTTGACATACCTGACGAGCGGGGAATATCCTCCCGGAACCGACAGCCGGGCCAAGAAAGCCTTACGAAGACTAGCTACCCAGTTCGTCCGTACCGACGACGGGCAACTATACAAGAAGACGGCACAGGGGGCTCTTCTCCTATGTGTCGAAAAGATTAAGGCTGAGAAGGTCATGGCTGAAGTACATGGCGGTGAGTGTGGTCCGCATATGAATGCCCAGATGTTAGTCCGAAAAATCATGAGGCTCGGATACTACTGGAATAATATGGAAACCAACTGCCAGTTATATGTTAAGCATTGCCATAACCGTCAAATCTTCGCCAATGTGCAACATCTGTCGTCATCCCTTCTGTATACCATGACGTCGCCTTGGCCATTTTTGACATGGGGTAGATACATAATCAGGAAGATAAATCCCTCGGGTACCGGCGGACACTGCTTCATTTTGGTAGCTATCGACTATTTCACCAAATGGGTCGAGGCTGAATCCTATCGTATTCTCAATGCAAAACATGTTTCCAAATTCATCCATAATAAGATAATATGTCGGTATGGAATCCCGCACGAATTTATCAGTGATCACAGGACCCACTTTCAAGCCGAAACGGCAGCCCTGCGGACCAAGTATAAGATTCAAAGGCATACATCTTCGCCCTACCGACCCCAAACAAATGGAGCGGTAGAAGCGGCTAATAAGATTATTATCACCATACTCAAAAAGATGGCCGATAATTATCGGGATTGGCCCGATAAAATACCCTTCGCTCTATGGGGATACCGGACGTCAATCCGCACCGCAACCGGTGCAACACCCTATGGGGATTACCCTTCGCTCTATGGGGATTACCTAACATACGGGATGGAAGCAGTCCAGCCGGTCGAGGTAGAGGTGTCGTCTCTTCGGATCCTGTTAGAAAGTCAAGTGCCTGAAGCTGATTGGGTCCGAGCACGGTATGACTCGCTAGTTCTGTTAAACGAACGACGGTCTCGTGCCCTCAATAATATTCAGATATATCAAAAGAGGATCCAACGGGCCTTCAATAAAAGGGTAAGGCCCAGAAACATTAAAGAAGGGGATTTGGTTCTCAAGTCTGTTCGAGCCTTGTTACCAATAGACCCAAGGGGAAAATTCAAACTCAATTGGGTCGGGCTAGACCTGTCAAATGGGTCGGGCGGTTGGGTTTCGGGTTCGGGTAAAATACGGGTCGGGTGTATTTCGGGTTTGAAAAATACGGGTTTTATACGGTCGGGTTTATACGGGTTTCGGGTCGGATTTCGGGTCAAATACGAGTTATTAACGCACTTTAAAAACATTAATTTTCTTCACTTTTTTTTATCATAAATACACTTTTATTCTTAATTTTCGTAATCATCTCATTTAATACAAAATATTGGTATGTTTTATTTAATATATTTTTTAATATACGTTGATATTTTATTTATATAAGAGGTACGAATATATATGACGAACTTTGACTCGATTTATTGATTTTTTTTCTCATTATAATAATCATTGTTTTTATTTTATTTTAAATTAATTATATATATCACTCAATCTCAGTCATCCATCTCTATTTAATCTGACAGCTGAGATTGGAACTTATGCCCTTACCTATGTAATATGCCCTTATTTGATCTCCCCTATATATATATATATATATATATATATATATATATATATATATATATATATATATATATATATATATATATATATATATATATATATATATATATATATATATATATATATATATATATATATATATATATATATATATTTAAAATTTTGAAAATAAAAAAATATTTCTTACTGTTTTTTAGAAACTTTAGTTTATAAAAGCAATATTTTTTAATTTATCTATTTTCGGGCGGGTAACGGGTTTAGGCGGGTTTTGACCCAATATATTCGGGTTATTATCGAGTCGGGTCACTTTCGGGTTTCGGTCATTTTCGGGTGGGTTTTTTCGGGTTTTTTTTCGGGCGGTTTCGGGTCGAGTTTTCGGGTCGGGTCAGTTTTTGACATGTTTAGGCCATGCCATATTTGGTAAAGAAGATTTTATCAGGAAGAGCTGTGATACTAACGGACCTGGACGGGAATGTGTTTGTCAACCCAACCAACCTGGACCAACTGAAGCGTTACTACCCCTAAGCCCTTTCTCAATGTCATTAGCAAAAGTTTATCAAAATCGTTTTTACATAAACTTTCAAAAAGTAAGTCAATAAGCTAGAATTGTTTATTCTACTGTTGTAAACATCTTGAACCAATAGTCTTGGTGTATTTCGAGATTGCAAAATTTTAAAAAAAATATGAACTACGTTTGGTTTGATTCCGCTAATTGTGGATACGTAGGCAGCCCCTCAAAGGGCACAACCACTACAATCGAGAAAAGACTGGAACAGTTTAAATAATAAGCTTCCTTTATTTATTACTAAAAATCCTGATAAACTCGAGAAATTGCAAATTGCAAAAATTCAAAAAAAAGCACACGACACTAAATAAATAATAGTAATACTTAAATAATAAAAACTAAGAGCTCGGTATTTATGGCATCTTGCCCTTTCCCTTGTCCTTGGCCTCTTTGGTCGTCCACTAGCAACGACGTGGAGGCGAGCGCTCCCGAATCACCACGGGAACCTCCTTGGCCCAGACTCATTTCTTCGGACTCGAGTCCTCAATCACCTCAATTGGCACAAGTCGGACCCTTACCCGTTCCGGCAATCGATCGGGCGGGCCCAATCGGTCTCGAGCTGCCAGTGTTGGCCCGAGCCTTCTCTCCAAGTCAGTCTGGGGGCTTAGCCGTCCCCGTGAGCCGCTAGCACCGGCCTCTTTAGCTCGAGTATTACTTTTTTACTTAAGACCCGACTCCAATCGGACAAGGGTAGCAGGAGTCTCTCCTTCGTCAAAGAAACCCGTATTGTCTTTCACCATCTCTCGACGAACCAGGTCGAAGGTCTCATCAACCTTCAAAGCCCTTTTCCGAATCTGATACATGAATCAAGTCGTCCCGAGTATTCCTATTTCCAAAAAATTTAAAAAATTTAAAAAAATCAAATTTTTATTTCCCCAGCATGAGTCGGTGTTTCACCTACATGTTATATACAAACTGTTATGTGTCAGCATACAGGTACACCCAGAACTTCATAAGCAAGTCTCCACGCAGCTCATTTACTCTCCACGGAGTTAATATCGACAAGACAGGTATGACCCTCTGCTTATGGCTGGCAAGCCCTTCACGCGAGTCTAATGGACTATAAACGACCCGACCGGAAGACTGCCAGGTCGTACTCCTTGATTGGCCTGGTAGCTACTCTGACTTTCGCCTTGTCCAAGCCTCAGTCAGAGTAAGGGCTCTGAAGACACCCGCATTTTGCCTGCTAGTGTCTATAGCAGTTTCCAACAAAACACCCGATGATGATAGGACGTAAATATGACTTAATACGCCCGAATTTGGACTTGGAATCAATAGTATCTGGCGTGAGCTTTTAGCGGAGTACAAATCTCACCAAACCGGCCTCAAATTCAAGCCCAGCAGGTCATTTCTAGTCAAATAAGACTAATTTGGATCAAAACCGACACCGGAAATAAAATCGTCTTTTAGCAACCGAGTCAAACCCCGGTCAAAGTCGTTTCCAAGACAAAAATATCAGTTGTGTCACTTCTAGAAGAGAACCCAAGCTACTAAACCTCTTCAATTAGAGATAAAACTTAATCACTAAACCGTGTGTTTTCTTATAAATACACCCATTTGCACCTTCAATTCAACACAATTTTTGCACACAATTTTTCAGCAACTTTTCACATACAATTTTTAGCAATCCCAACCTTGATTTCTCCTCTAGAAAGTCTCTAGGAAACCCAAGAAAACTGATCCGACACAAACACCATAACCTTTCCTATATCCTCGATACTCCAGTGCAAGACGCCGCTACTACGAGTTCATAACCGAGGCCAATTTAAGCATGTAGGTTGAGGGTGTCATCAAATCCCGCTTTCTCCCTTTTCTCTTCTCTTGATCTCGTCTTTTTTGTGTATTTTTTTTTCTTTCTCGTTTTCATCGTTAGTATTTTTTTTATCGTCGTAACTCATTACCATCAAATATAACTAAACAATTTAAATCAATCTCGCGTCGAGTATATTTAAAGACAAATCCCGTTTTAAGATTTTTTTAATCCCTTTACGAGTTTTAACAGAGGTGGCACCCTTTCGAGGAGTGCCGCCCTAAACACTAAAGGGCATAATGCGATCGCGGATATTTATCGTTAAGTGCACTCGATCTCGTTTTTTAAAGGCTAGTACGAAACCTTTTGATACCGAATCGAATATCACATAATCTGAAAGGATTAATACGATATTGTGACGCGGAAGGAATCAATTTCGTTCTAACCAAATCCAAATCGATTTTACATCACTTTTTACAAAACTTCTGATGTCGGTCTTATAATCATACTACGCATATTATAAGTACCGTAAAACCGAGTTTATTTTAAATCATACAATATTTTCACATAAACTCGGATTCTCATCGATTTTCAAAGCAATAAACTCGGATCCGCCATCATCCGAAAACAGACAGCAGTCCATACATGGGGCACTCGATCGAGTGCCATAACCCACTCGATCAAGTGGCACCCAAATCGGAGGTAGGAGGTTTTTCGATGACCACTCGATCGAGTTCCTCCTATGACTCGATCAAGTGGCCCCTGTCACGTCGAAACCGTGAGCCTTCAACATGTTTCAAGCTTCGATAAAAAAAATTTAACGACTTCGGTCATCACGTGTCAAGTCTATCACGTGTTTTATTTCTTTTTTAAAACCACACACCGTTCAATTCGCTAATCATCTAGTCTACTAATTACAGTTATTATATCGTTTATCATAATTGTTTTTTGGTTCGTCGTATTGTATTTCCGGGTTGTATTCCGCCCGCGTATTTGTAATCTATTGTTTTATTTTTGTTGCTTGTATTTATCACTTTCATAAACGAACCTCGCATGCTAAATAACTTTGACGTTAGTTTAGATGCATTAAACGACATAGTCAAACATAATTCACATGTTTAGTTAAAAAGCATTGTTTGCATAACATTCAACCGTCAAACTAACGCGCGTACATGAAAAACGGACGATATCTAAGTAGAGGTCGCTAAGTGCGGGCGGGGTTGGGTGTCCTTTGTGGGCTTCCCAACACGTACCCTCACCCCTTACTCAGAATCATGGTTTACGGATGTCCGAAACCGTTGGCACACGAGAGTCATTTGATGCACGATTCCCGATAACTCGGCATCGGTATCGTAATGCAAAAGGACAAACCCCTAGACTCTAGCATTGAAAGCGGATCGTGCTTTGTGCACGATCCGCCTAAATGTAGAGTGGTTTCAAACGGGTCCGAATTCCCACAAAATTAAGTGGCGACTCCTAATTAGATTTAAATTTCAACCCGAGAACCACCTCACACGAGATTCATTCGCCTACCCAAACTCGTGCTTGACCTCGTCGGGGTGGACCTATGTCATGTCCACACCAGATCATAAAGGTACCACCCTTTCTTTGCATAGGGATATCCCACAAAAACACACTTACGGCTTCGACTCGCAAATTTATCATCCTTTGCCCTTTGATTGTGAGCAAAACACAAAGAACCAAATACCCTTAATTCAGAAAAGATAGGAGGAAACCTAAATAAAATCTCGTAAGCTGTGTTTCCAAGGAGAATCGTGGAGGGCGTACGGTTGATTAAGTGGACTGCAGTCAGAACACACTCACCCCAAAAACGGATGGGGAGACCGGACTGAAAACGAAGAGCGCGAGCAACATTAAGGATATGACGGTGCTTGCGCTTGACATGACCATTTTGCTTCGGTGTACCCACAAACGAGGTTTGGAAAATGACTCCATTTTGACGGAAAAATTGTTTCATGGAATTAAATTCAGTGTCATTGTCACTACGAACAATTTTAATATAAGTGGAAAATTAAGTTTTAACCATGGCAATAAACTCCACAAAACGGGAGTGAACGTCACTCTTATTATTCAATAAATATACCCATACAGCCCGAGACATATCATCAACTAAAGTAAAAAGAATCATCCTCCACAACTAGCCGGAGGGTCATAGGAACTCCAAACATCACAATGAACTAGTCCAAAAAGACGACTACTTTTGCTAGTACTAATAGGGAAACTATCTTGAACTTGGTTAGCACAATGACACACCTCACAAGGTTGAGATAGGATTTTATTCAAATCAGAAATAAAAGGAAGAAGCTTGATGATGGTCACTGACGGGTGCCCTAACGAGCATGCCAAAGAGTAGGAGAGGACGAGAGAGCAACAGATCCCACGTGCGGTTCGTGATCACTCCGAAGGTAGTACAGTCTATCCAATCTGTCACCCGTGCCAATCACCATCCCGAGCCTCTTAGATTCGATCCCGAGACCCGAGAATTGGTAAGAAGCCCATGAGAACCAAGGAGGGACCAAAAAGATCATAATGGAGGCCTACAAGGTCCTTCCCGGGCGGGATAATGCCTTCCCGACCGGGAAGGAGTGCACAAAAGGAGAGGCTACTGTCTTGAGCCCGTCCCGGCCGAGAAGGACTTCGTCCCGGACCATCTCGTCCCGGGCGGGACCATTCCGTCCCGGGCGGGACGAACCACCTGTAGCCCGCGCTTCATTCTTTTCTTCTCCTTACTCATTGTAACCCTATATATACCCTTCCTCTTGTAATCTTATGTTATGTTAGACACTTCCCATTAAACCCTAGACTACTTTAGGTTAGGTTAGCTTAGATTAGAGTATATTAGTCGGTAATTAGTCGGTAATCTTAGTTTAGTACTTGTATTAAGGGAATTCTTCAAGATCCATCCAAGATTGACAACCTTGGTTGATTGTTTTGGGTTTTTCTTATTAATGCAAGTTTCAATCTTCCTTTCATTTTGTTAGTAGGTATAATCTTCTTTTCCCTCCTCTTAATCTTGTTTATTCATCCAAGTTTTAATCTTTGTTCATTGTATTGTTCATAGTTCATTGTTTTCACTAGTTTCTTGATGTATGTTTTGTTGTTTGAGTTAGTTTATCTTGTTCTTGTTAGTTTTTCCTTTAGATATGTTTGAATAGACTCTTGCTAGGGTTAGTAGGGGGATTTGGGTGTTTAATGGATGATTAAGGGTTTGTTGGAGATGTTGGTGGAAGTTTTGGGTTTCCTCTTAGTTAGATGCATGGAACATGTTTGATGAAATGCTTGAATGACATGTAGATGCATATGCTTGTTTTTTCTCGCCTTTTCTCTTGTGGGTGATAGTTTGCTCGTGGGTTTGGTTCCCTCACTACGTAGCGAGAGCCCGGTGAGGACGACCCCTAGGTCGGTCTACGTAGCGAGAGCCCGGATGTGACCTAGGCTATGATAGCGCGCTAGTAACCCCGTTTGTCATGTGTGTCGCTAAGGTGGGTTCTATCAAGAACCTCTAGGTCGGTCTACGTAGCGAGAGCCCGGACTACACCTAGATTACCCGACTACCCATTCACCTTAGCTCTTCCTCGACCATCCCATCACCCCTTGAACCCGACCTAATCCTAGCCCTTTTCCTTATTTGTTTTCTCCGTCACCTTGGTCTTTGTAACACCCGCTATTTTTCCTAGCGCTTTTATCCTTTCCGCTATGACTTCGTCATAACTCTATTTCGGCCTTATGTTTCATTATTTTTCCAAGCTTTATTTTTATTTTCGAGTCCAATGATATTTATTTTTATTTTAAAGGATTTTAATTCTTTTAAACCTATTTATTCAATTTTCATCGTAAACTAATTAATTTTCCGCGAGGAATTCTATTTCTATTCGAATTGACGTTTTTAAACTTGGATTTAAGTTTTTCCTTTTCCTAAAAATGTTTGAATACGTTTGTATAAAATTTTCAACTAGTAAATATTTTTATTTACAAGTATTTAGTCGTTAATAATTTTATTACGAAGCTTCGCGAATAATTATTTTCTTACGCGAGGTTTACTCGAATTACCTTGAAATGCCTTTAACTATTTTACGATTAGACTTTTTATCAACTTATAAATTATTTGAGACATTTTCCTTATATTTTGGACCGACAAAGCTTCTTGTCACAATTTAACTATGTTTTATTAATACGTTTCATTTTTTCACATTAAACCGTAAACATAGGATTCTTTTCTTTTCATTGAATTGAGGGTTTACTACTCAAGCTCTTCCTACTCCTCTTCTTATCCCTTTGGCTAGCCATATTTGTCTAGATGCACTTAAGATTCTTCAACTATTTTACTATCATTTATGTTCTTTAAGTGTAGTAACCTCCTTCTCCTTTAATCTACTCTACATTTATTTTGTACATTAACAAAAAAATTACTACAACATATTCATCATCCTTTTTTTCCTTCTTGGCCGAGTACTCCCTCCCCTATTCCAGCCTGATTTTTGCTCCATTTCGAGTCTCAATCGAATCGTTTTTATCGTCATATTAATCCTCTTTCCGATTCCTTCGTTAAGGTAATAATCGACGTCGTTTTCGATCATTATTTACCTTGATTTTTGTTAGTTTTCTCATGGTATTTTTCTGCCATGATTTTCGTATTTGGAAGGATTTGTGGACGATCCCGAGGCCGACGAGTATATAATCGATTCAGACTTGGAGTAGAGGTAACGTCGATGTTACTCGGTATTTCATGATTTTAATTGTGTATTTGCATGTATATATTTTTACGTTTTATTTTGACAATATATGTATGTCACCAAATCTGGAAAATTTTTAAAAGTTGAAAATTTGCATGTTTCGGTATTTTTATCGCTTTTTCGAGATTAACGATTAAATTGTTATATTAATTTGTAAAATCATAATATTCGGCCTAAACATGTAATATATGTTTATATTCTGTAAAATTGATATTTTTGATGATTTATAATAATTTAAGATTTTTCTGATATTTTAAATATCGATTATTGAATTATTACCGTTTACGGACAAAAACGATTAAAAGCCGATTTTTAGTTCTAGTACCTAACCATTTTATTTTAATCTGATTTTTGACGTGGTGAAACTTTCTGATAAAATAGAATTTTCTGAATTTGTTCATAATTTTTCGGAATTGTTAAGTGGATGAATTAATTAATCACTTTAAATCATCGTTTATTCGTTAAAACCGTGTTTGTTGTTTAAATTCTCGAATTCTGGTCTTTGGTTTAAATATGGAAAAAAATGTGATTCTGATGATTTCATATTAAAATGTATTTTTATGATTTTTAGTGCCTTAATAAAATTTTAGGAACGATAAGTTTATTAATGAAATCGTTAATTGTGAAAACGGGTTTAAATGACGGTTTTGTTGGAATTTGTTGAATCTGGAATTTTGGAAAAATCTGGAAAATTTATATTCTGGAAAATCAGGATTTTAGAGTGTAATAATAATTTTTGGATATTAATACTTAAATCGTTTTGTAATTACTATTTTTATTAATCGTTATTGTCGAGATTAGACGATTAACGGGAAAACGCTTTAAAAACCGAGTTTTGGGATTCTGGAAAAAAATAATTTCTGGACAGAATGTCCATAATTATGTTTTAACTATTTTACGTAATTTTTGTACTATTTATTAGGGTCTTTAATTAATAATTATTGATTTTCGGGCAAATTGTGCTTTATCGTTAAAATTCTTCGTCTTACCTAAAAGAATTATTTTTCCAGCAATCTTGGAAATATTTAAATCTTAAACTTTAAGAGTTAAATCATCCCTTAACATATTCTAAATATATTCAATGGTTTAATTAAATAAAAGACGTTAAAAGATTTAATTTGACATTTGCCGTAAAATCCTATTTGTAATCGTATTGTCGTAACTAATAATAATTAGGGAATTTTAGCTTTGAAAATTTTGAAAACACCCTGATTAGTATTATTAAAATGTTTAAGACATTTTTACTCATTTTGTAAACACTTATAAGATATTTTAATAATTTCACTAACGCAAAAGTTCTCGTTTTAAGAATTAATATCGTTAAGGCCGAAAGTACTAGTTTTATAAATCTATATCGTTTACTAATATTTTGCTATTTTCATATGATGCTATTTTTAGTAAGTTTCTAAACATAGAAGTTTTCTAAAATAGAAAGTTTCCTCTTTTGAAAAGTGGTTCTTTTTCCTTTTGTTCTCTTATGGTTTATATTATTGAATACATCTTTTAATTATCGATAATGTTTTGTTTTGGATTTATGGAATAAGGAAAAGTGTGGGTTTAGAGTAATATAGTCTGGGCTGTACGTCTTGCCATCAACTATAAAGCTGGTGTGTCTATGTTGAGACACATTGGTCATTGAACTGAGCATGGTTTGTGTTCATGAGGGTGTATGTTTACCTTAAACTTAGATATCGCATCGTGTAAGTCGCGTCGGGTTGAAATGGATATGGTTTGTATCCAGGAGGGGTGTGCACTACTTAAGCCAGGACCTCGCTGCACGAAGTCCTGTTATAGTTAAGTTGCCTAGTTAGAGATCAAAGTCTGATTTGTTTTGACTAAGTTCTCGAAACTAGATTTTAGTATTGTCCTAGTGAAAGTCTAGATTCTACATTAATCCTATCCATAACGCCATTTTGATTATTTTATTTATTATCGATATAAATTGGTTTGCAGGTTGGCAAATATTTTTATGTTTCTTCGGTAACCCATTTTAATATTTTGGTTTGTGCCGAAAACTTATTTTAATATGATGTTTTACTGTTTTCCATTTTTATTATTTTTCTATAGTAGTAAGTACAGTCTTAAAATCCTGTTATACGGCTGGGAGAACGTTGACGTTGCTCCCCACTGATTGTGGCTGTTATGTTTTAACATGACAGGTATACGTGTTTGTTTCCGGTGGGTGTGGGCTAACGAGCAGTCTTGGATCCTGCTTGATCTTTTTAATAATTATGTCTTACGGATTGTTTAACCTTTTTATGGATTATTTTAAATTTTAGCCATTTTTATGTATGGCATACGTTTGACTTTACCAATTTAATTTACTAAGACATAGTTACAGTGTGTTTTAATCCCGACTCTACAGTATTTCCGCCACTGTATCGCGTTAGAATTTCTAGGGGATTACAGTCTTAGTGTGGACATGACATAGGTCCACCCCGACGCGGCCACGCGCGGGTTTGGGTAGGCGAATGAATCTCCATATGAGAAGGATCGAATTGAAATTTAGGTCTATGTGGAGTCGCCACCGAATTTTATGGTTATTCGGAACCGTTCGAGCCCACTCTATGTCGTAGTGGGCCGTATACGAAATACGGCCCATTTCCGATGTCAGAGTTTATTGGGCTCGTCCCTTTGCATATCGATATAGATGCCGACTTGAGCGGTTAATCGTATATTGAATGACTCTCGTGCGCCAACGGTTTCGGGCATCCGGAAACCGAGGTTCTGAGTAAGGGGTGAGGGTACGTGTTGGGAAGCCCACAAAGGACACCTAACCCCGCCCGCACATTAGCGGCCTCTACTAAGAATTCGAATGACTTTCTAATACGCGTGCTAGTAAAACGGGAAAAATGATATGCAAAGATTTATTTTCCCTAAACATGTGAATGTAATTGAAAGGGTTTCTAAGTCAATTTAATGCAACTAAAATTAACGTCCAAGTTGTATTTTAGCATGCGGGTTCATTTAGTATAATAAACGAATAATAATTAAATTGACAAAAGAAACAGAAAACGCGTTAGTAGCGATATAACGATATAACGAATAATAACGGTTTGCAAATATTGAGTTGAATTGAAAAGATGCAAATATGAGGATGCATGATTTGAAAAGCACGTGATTAATTGTGCACATGTTGACCTAAGTCGTAAAATACTATCGAGTTTGAAAAATAGAATAATGTACGACTCGTGTTTGAGTCGTTATGAGGCCACTCGATCGAGTGGTCGATGGACTCGATCGAGTGGAACCAAAAAAAATGATTCTGTTTTGCGTCAAAGACCGTACTCGGTCGAGTTATTGACTAACTCGGTCGAGTACATGGCCACTCGACCGAGTCACTGTGAGACTCGATCGAGTGGGTGTCATAATTAGCTTTCTGACTCGATTTTAGGGTGTCACTCGATCGAGTGACTAAGGCACTCGGTCGAGTGGCACCTGTACGAACTTGGTTCGTTTGCTATTTAATTGTTGACTTTGAAATTGCTTTTGATTGATAATCGGACATAAATATTGCACAATTTATGTTCGACTTGGTTTTTTATAAATCGCGAATTTTGTTGAACCGAATATAAATATTGTTGAATTTATACCCGATTCTAAAATTGAATACTCATCCTATCCCATATTCGATTATTGAATCGATATGGGATATTTAGAGTGAAAAATAAAAAGGATGGATTAATTTTAGTCGCTTTGAATTAATTATCGTGATATGAATAAATCACGTTAATTAATTCATATGACTTGATTGTTAGATTCGATATCCAATTATGGAATTGGTATCGAATCTAAAATCGACGCTTTACTTGAATAGTAAAAAAACTTGATTCCCTCGACTTTTCCGACATCGAAATAAATCCCTAGGGATTAGGATGTCGGATCCGTGTCAACGGGTTTCGACCCTTATTAAAAATTGACTTTAGAAAATTGATGAATGCAAAATTGATGATGATAACGAGAAGTAATAACGGAATCTTGTTTAAGTTGACTCATCTCAATAATCAAATAATCGGGGTACCGGGATAAGCGACCGTCAACGCTGTGTGCAGTACACTTGTATGTTCGTGTTTTCTTATCCCGATATCCTTCTTACTCGACACAAATCAATGAGTATTTTAATATTTTAATACTAAAGATATTATAGATATTATGATGCGATGACTAAAATAATAAAAAAACGAAAAAACGAGGAAGAATGATGAATGCGCAATAATAATGATAAAATAACCGTAACACTAATAATAATAATACGAAATAATAATAATAATAATAATAATAATACGTAATAATAATAATAATAACAATAATAACAATAATAATACGTAATAGTAATAATAATAATAATACGTAATAATAATAATAATAATAATAATAATACGTAGTAATAATAATAATAATAATAATAAAAATAATAATAATAATAATAATACGTAGTAGTAGTAGTAGTAGTAATAATAATAATAGTAATAATAATAATAATAATAGTAATCATACGTATTAATAATAATAATAATAACACAAAAAAAAAAACGGAGAAGAGAGGAAAGAAAGAAGAAAGGGGGTTTTGTCACCCTCAACCTACATGTTTCTGTCTCGTATTAAGGCTCGTAAACGCGGCTATGGCACGGGAGTCTTCGAGGTGTATGGAGGCTAAGTTGTGGTGGCTCGGGTAGAATTTCCTAAAACTAGGTTTAGGGTTTTGCTAAGGTCGATTTCCTAGGGTTTTTCTAGGGTTCGTAGACGACGTAGTATGTATGTGTGTAGGGTGTAGATTGCTAGGGTTGTAGATAATTAGGGTTTTTTTTGTGATGTGTAGATGTGTTGATGGTGTGCATGGGAGGGTGTTTATATAGAAAAAATTAGGGCACCCGGGTTAGGGCACTCGACCGAGTAGGTAGCCAACTCGGTCGAGTGGCCCGTTATGCCAGCCGCCGGGCTCAAAGCAGGCCCACTCGATCGAGTGGATGGGTCACTCGATCGAGTGGCCTAGATGGGTCGCGCGGGTCTTGTTTGGACCTTGACCTTGATGGGTTTTGTGTTTGACTTGGACTTTTGATGGTTGTATGGTTGTTTTGTGTGTCTCGGAAATGACTTTGACCGGGGTTGACCCAATCGTGAATAGTCGGTTTTATTTCCAGTGTCGGTTTTGGCCCAAATTAGTCTTGTTTGACTCGGAATGTCCGCTGGGCCTGGATTCGAGGTTGATTTTGTGGAATTTGTACTCTGTAAGTGCATTAGCCAGCGATTAATGGATTTGAGCCCGTATCCGAGCGCGTAGAAACACGTTAGCGTCCGATCATCATCGGGTGATTTTTGGAAACTACCATAGACACCTGGCAGTCAAAATGCGGGTGTCTACAGAGCCCCCACTCTGACTGAGGCTTGGACAGGGCGAAAGTCAGAGTAGCTACCAAGCCCGTTAAGACCTGGTAGGCTTCCGATCGGGTCGTTTATAGTCCATTAGACTTGCGTGAAGGGCTCGCCAGCCATGAGGCAGAGATCATACCTGCGCTCCGTGGGGACTTTGGGCTTGTCGCGTAAGCCCTGGGTGTGCCTGTGTGTTGGCCCATCCCGTGCCATCCCGGGAAAATGCTGCTGGGGAGATTCGATTGGCTTGCATGCCTTGCTTGAGTCGTACCTGTATAAGCTACATAAAATGCATGCAACACGTAGGTAGTAAAATGACTCGTGCTGGGGACAATGATTTTTGAAAGTTGAATTTTTGAAATCCTGAAAGCACTCACGGGCTAGGTTTTCAAAATGAAAAGGGGTAGAAAAGAAATTCGCAGTTTAAATAGACTGAAATCTGACCTTGTCGAAAAGGATCTTTTTTCAAATGGCTAAATTTTGCAAATCTCAAAATGGAGTTTGAAGAGAGGGACCTACCGACAGACTCGACTCTGGACAGAACGAGTTGACTGACACGGACTGGACTCTCTAAGGGTTGGACCGTGACTCGGTAGGGTAGTGGGCCGCCTAACAAGACTCTCAAGTTGCGCTATCCCGTAGTCTAGGCGAGTGGCAACACGTTCGTACATCGAAATGGGATAGATATGCTATGAGGGGATTGCAGTAGCCTGTAATGAGACTATTTTAGTCTGGTGCCCTTCTGGATTTCCTATTTTAGGATACATTTCCAAAGTGGGTATTGCCTCGAGTCCTGACAGATTCTTGTCTTCGGCTGAGCCGAGTACTAGGACACGCTACAGAAAGGAGGCTAGATTTTTTGTTGGATTCATCTGGATTTTGTGAGTGGAAGGAGGTCTTCTGTCTAAGAGGAGCCCCCGGGACAACAAAGCTAGCTACTGAGAACATGACAGTGTCGTGACCGGAATGACGGTGCTTTTTGATCATGTGTTAATATGGGTTGTTGTGCCTCTGTTGAAAGGCTGCCTACGTATTCACGTGTAGTGAAATCAAACCATGCCGTAGTTCAGTGGATCGAAAGATGTATTATGGTTCCTAGTCTAATAGGACTTTGTGTGTAACTAGCCTTAATGACAGTGTGGGCTAGGTGCATTCCCAGTGATGTCTTGATCAAAGGGCTTGAATGGTTAGGATATTAATCCTGTGACTGTGAGCGTTCTCCGGGGTAGCCCCCAGAGGTGGTGTGAACTATTTGGGCATGTTCTATGCCGACTGCAAGTTGAGTTCCCGTGTTTGGGGTTGGTAACTGGTTTGAATGAGAAGAATTGGGATGGGATTTTAACGAGTTCTGCTCTCGGGGATTTTGACGAGTTTTGCTCTCGGGGATTTTAACGAGTTTTGCTCTCGGGGATTTGACGAGTTTTGCTCTCGGGTCTTTGACGAGTTTTGCTCTCGGGTCTTTGACGAGTTTTGCTCTCGGGGATTTTAACGAGTTTTGCTCTCGGGGATTTGACGAGTTTTGCTCTCGGGATTTGATGTTTTTGGGAATGTGGTGCTAGGAATTAAGTGGCCTTGATGACTCGAAATCTGGAGCTCGGTTTTGTGGAGCTGAGGCTTCGAGAGCCGGTTTGATAATGCGGGAAATGACCTTGACAACTCAAAATCTGGAGCTCGGTTCTGTGGAGGTAAAGCTTCGAGTGCCGGTTTGATAATGCGGGATCTGGTTTCCATGTCTGGCCCTAGTGGTTCGGGGTATCCTATGGTGCTTGAATCCTCAAAATTCCGGGCTGTCTCTGGCCTGGGTCTCGGGGAGGTCTTGAGGGTTGTAATGTGGGAAGGCTAGATGTGGTGTTAGCTGACCAGCTTGATTGTCACTCCCCTATTGGATGGTATTGATAATTTTGAATTTGACCGTACCACGGTCAAAGGATTTTCACTTGAGTTGACCGTTGACCACGGTCATGGGTATTTGATTTTTGATTGACCTCGCGATCATGGGGTTTTGATAATTTTGACCGTACCCTGGTCGTGGGGCTTTCACTGAAATGGACCGTTGACCACGGTCATGGGTATTCTGAATTTTTTTGACGATGGCCTGCTTTTTTTTTGTTTTGGCCTTTTGCTTTTCTTTTTTTTTTTTTCATGGACTTTCGATTTTTTTTTGTGTCCAGTTTTTTGATGGCCTTTTTTTTTTGCTTTGGCCCTTTCTTTTTTTTGACTTTTGATTGACCTCACAGCCCCGGTCATGGGTATTTTTGAATGTTGGTTGACCTCTCAGCCCCGGTCATGGTTTTTTTTGATTTTTTCGTCCAGTTTTTTGTTGGTCAGACTAACACCAAAGGTAGGGATCGGTTGATCTTATCGGATGGGTGTTTGTTGTGGGAAATGGGCTTGCCTCCCGTCTCGAACCCAAACTAGCAGATTACCTAGATTTGTCATAGGATTCGATACCGCTCCTGCTACGGGTACGTAGTTGTGTGGTTTTTTCTATACCAGACATGGAATAGGTAAAAAGAAAACATGGGCTCGGTTTCCTGCAGTCATTATAGATGTGCCTATAATAGTCACGTGCGTGTGCTCACAGTGTATGATGGTGTTCATCATGTTCTCTGAAACACGTAAGGAAAGTATATTTGAGAAACAGGAAAGCTGATTTTATTGGATTTTGAAAGGGAGGACAGAATACAATTGACTCTGACTCTGACTTTGACTTTGACTTCGACTTCGAAGGGAATAGTATATCCTAGACTCGGATTCAGACTCGGACTCAAATCAGATCCGGACTCTCGGATAATGTTGTCATTAGTCGTCGGCTTCTAAGGACTCGAGTTGATGTCCAGTATAGCCCAGATCTTCATTGTGTCGAAGATCGTCTTCAATCCTAATGCCCATTTCGGTAAGTACGGCAAAGTTTGAAATGCCGGCATACCTAAGATGGACGCGGTAAGAAGGTAGGAGGTTGTTGATGAAGGCCTCCACTAGTGTCTTCTCGTTGGGCTTGTTTACCAACTTTACACTCTCGGCCCTCCATCTTTGAAGATATGTGGTGAACCCTTCTTTGGGCTCTTGGGCCATGACTTCCAGAGTACGCATTGTAGTCTGGATCTCGATATTATCGGCGTAGTTCCGAGCGAACTCCGTTGCCACGTCATCCCAAGTCGGGTATTTCTTGGAATCGAGCCTGTAGTACCAGGCTTTGGGGTGTTTCTCCAGGGAAGAAGGGAACAAGTGCTTGAACATAGTTGACTTCACCCCCTTCACCGCCATAAAGTCTTTGAAAGCCCGGATGTGGTGGACCGGGTCTTCGGTACCCTCAAACATAGGAAGTCCCGTTAAGTTGAGGTTAGCAGGAAGTTCGTTATCCAGAGGTGAATAAATACGAGCATTCTCGGTGTGGATCGAGTTGTTCGTTGATAGGTGAACTTGTTCCTCGAGCCTACGAACAACACTGATTAGCTCAGCTATGGGCCTAGTGGGCTCATATCCCTCAACTGGGGCCATCTTTTCCACGGCACTTAGGCGGGTGACTATCGTTGCTTGGTTAGCCTGGATGGCAGCCAGTTGGGTCTCAATCTTGGCCAGAGCATTTTTCAAATCGTCCATTTTGCGTTGGCGTCTGGTTTCGGGTGGCCTGTCTGTAAGAACACCACGTAATCAGAAAGGTTGCCTCGGAACTCGAACTCACCAAGGCATAGGAAATAGCGCAAGAGGAGGGACGTCCCCAGTTTGACTCGGGTTAGACTCCCCTAAGACAAATGTGTAGGGTACGATTCTCGGAGTGACTGTGATTAATCACTCCGTCGGAGAATAGCCCCCAATGTGAGACTAAGGACTTAGATGGTGTGGCATCTAAGTGACTTGAAAGTGGGGTACGTGAGACACGTGTAAGACATGACCCTTAGAGAAATCGTGATTGATCGCTCTGCTAAGGGGTAGCCCGGAGTGGGATCGATAATTTTGTTAAGACTCAAGTGTCGGACGAGTGACCCTTAGACGTAAGGACTGTGAACCTTTTGTTATAAGGCTATGCCTTGTAAAAGGTTGACTCGAAAAAACACCTGGATGGGTGACTTGTGAAAGGTGGGCCTCCCTTAGAATTCGGCATGTGGGCCAAGTCCTGTTCGAAGGAAGGTCCACGTGAGACATCCCCAAACTTTAGACTCGATTGTGTTGACGGGCCCTCCATTGTAGGAGTATGTCCTACGTAGGTGGGCCTTGCCTTAGTCTAATAAGGCGGACTGGGATAGGGAAGAAACTCGTGATGTAAGATCGACGGAGTTTCGACGCTAAAGACCTTGACAACTTAAGACTCGACCCGACACTGCTAAATACGGGAAGTCCTAGAAGTAGAAGGTTTTGAAAATTGATGATTTTTGAAAAAGGACCGAGTGTACTCGGTGAATGGCCCAAATTTCCGAAAAACAGGACGAAAAGTCATTGGGCCACGGGTTTTGAAAGTTCGAAAGTATTTTCGACTTTTGAATCGGGCAGCATACCGTCTAGAAAATAGGCTATTTTGAGTAAAATCATAAGTCCTAAATTCGGTATGTGTCCCGGGTTTTGAAATTGAATAGTTTGAAAAGGATGCAATTTTGAAAAGTTGACGGTTTTTGAAAACGACTCGGAAACCAAGTAGCACGTAGTCACACAAGCATTATAACGACGCCATGTATGCTCTATACTAAGTCTTGGTCGGTCTATAAGGGGTCTATACCAGTGTACATAGTCTAGACGTTGATCGGGACGGACTTCCTAAATCGAGTTGATCTTAGAACATGCCGCGAAACCCACTCGAATCGACTATGGACACCTTTCAACATATCCGTGTTGGAGTACATCGACGGTATAGTGGGACGTCGGTCGCGAGTACCGGCCCGGGAAAATATGGGTTATGCATGAACCGTAGAACTAAAACGCGTATTGTATTTGTCAAACGATTTCTATTCGAGTCTCACCCTGAGGATGCCGATGGTAAGTCACGCATCAGTTAATCCCCAGCGGAGTCGCCAAATTGTGGACATGACATAGGTCCACCCCGACGCGGCCACGCGCGGGTTTGGGTAGGCGAATGAATGTCCATATGAGAAGGATCGAATTGAAATTTAGGTCTATGTGGAGTCGCCACCGAATTTTATGGTTATTCGGAACCGTTCGAGCCCACTCTATGTCGTAGTGGGCCGTATACGAAATACGGCCCATTTCCGATGTCAGAGTTTATTGGGCTCGTCCCTTTGCATATCGATATAGATGCCGACTTGAGCGGTTAATCGTATATTGAATGACTCTCGTGCGCCAACGGTTTCGGGCATCCGGAAACCGAGGTTCTGAGTAAGGGGTGAGGGTACGTGTTGGGAAGCCCACAAAGGACACCCAACCCCGCCCGCACATTAGCGGCCTCTACTAAGAATTCGAATGACTTTCTAATACGCGTGCTAGTAAAACGGGAAAAATGATATGCAAAGATTTATTTTCCCTAAACATGTGAATGTAATTGAAAGGGTTTCTAAGTCAATTTAATGCAACTAAAATTAACGTCCAAGTTGTATTTTAGCATGCGGGTTCATTTAGTATAATAAACGAATAATAATTAAATTGACAAAAGAAACAGAAAACGCGTTAGTAGCGATATAACGATATAACGAATAATAACGGTTTGCAAATATTGAGTTGAATTGAAAAGATGCAAATATGAGGATGCATGATTTGAAAAGCACGTGATTAATTGTGCACATGTTGACCTAAGTCGTAAAATACTATCGAGTTTGAAAAATAGAATAATGTACGACTCGTGTTTGAGTCGTTATGAGGCCACTCGATCGAGTGGTCGATGGACTCGATCGAGTGGAACCAAAAAAAATGATTCTGTTTTGCGTCAAAGACCGTACTCGGTCGAGTTATTGACTAACTCGGTCGAGTACATGGCCACTCGACCGAGTCACTGTGAGACTCGATCGAGTGGGTGTCATAATTAGCTTTCTGACTCGATTTTAGGGTGTCACTCGATCGAGTGACTAAGGCACTCGGTCGAGTGGCACCTCTACGAACTTGGTTCGTTTGCTATTTAATTGTTGACTTTGAAATTGCTTTTGATTGATAATCGGACATAAATATTGCACAATTTATGTTCGACTTGGTTTTTTATAAATCGCGAATTTTGTTGAACCGAATATAAATATTGTTGAATTTATACCCGATTCTAAAATTGAATACTCATCCTATCCCATATTCGATTATTGAATCGATATGGGATATTTAGAGTGAAAAATAAAAAGGATGGATTAATTTTAGTCGCTTTGAATTAATTATCGTGATATGAATAAATCACGTTAATTAATTCATATGACTTGATTGTTAGATTCGATATCCAATTATGGAATTGGTATCGAATCTAAAATCGACGCTTTACTTGAATAGTAAAAAAACTTGATTCCCTCGACTTTTCCGACATCGAAATAAATCCCTAGGGATTGTGATGTCGGATCCGTGTCAACGGGTTTCGACCCTTATTAAAAATTGACTTTAGAAAATTGATGAATGCAAAATTGATGATGATAACGAGAAGTAATAACGGAATCTTGTTTAAGTTGACTCATCTCAATAATCAAATAATTGGGGTACCGGGATAAGCGACCGTCAACGCTGTGTGCAGTACACTTGTATGTTCGTGTTTTCTTATCCCGATATCCTTCTTACTCGACACAAATCAATGAGTATTTTAATATTTTAATACTAAAGATATTATAGATATTATGATGCGATGACTAAAATAATAAAAAAACGAAAAAACGAGGAAGAATGATGAATGCGCAATAATAATGATAAAATAACCGTAACACTAATAATAATAATACGAAATAATAATAATAATAATAATAATACGTAATAATAATAATAATAACAATAATAATAATAATAATAATAATAATACGTAATAGTAATAATAATAATAATAATAATACGTAATAATAATAATAATAATAATAATAATAATACGTAGTAATAATAATAATAATAATAATAATAATAATAATAATAATAATAATAATAATAATAATAATAATAATAATACGTAGTAGTAGTAGTAATAATAATAATAGTAATAATAATAATAATAATAGTAATCATACGTATTAATAATAATAATAATAACACAAAAAAAAAACGGAGAAGAGAGGAAAGAAAGAAGAAAGGGGGTTTTGTCACCCTCAACCTACATGTTTCTGTCTCGGATTAAGGCTCGTAAACGCGGCTATGGCACGGGAGTCTTCGAGGTGTATGGAGGCTAAGTTGTGGTGGCTCGGGTAGAATTTCCTAAAACTAGGTTTAGGGTTTTGCTAAGGTCGATTTCCTAGGGTTTTTCTAGGGTTCGTAGACGACGTAGTATGTATGTGTGTAGGGTGTAGATTGCTAGGGTTGTAGATAATTAGGGTTTTTTTGTGATGTGTAGATGTGTTGATGGTGTGCATGGGAGGGTGTTTATATAGAAAAAATTAGGGCACCAGGGTTAGGGCACTCGACCGAGTAGGTAGCCAACTCGGTCGAGTGGCCCGTTATGCCAGCCGCCGGGCTCAAAGCAGGCCCACTCGATCGAGTGGATGGGTCACTCGATCGAGTGGCCTAGATGGGTCGCGCGGGTCTTGTTTGGACCTTGACCTTGATGGGTTTTGTGTTTGACTTGGACTTTTGATGGTTGTATGGTTGTTTTGTGTGTCTCGGAAATGACTTTGACCGGGGTTGACCCAATCGTGAATAGTCGGTTTTATTTCCAGTGTCGGTTTTGGCCCAAATTAGTCTTGTTTGACTCGGAATGGTCCGCTGGGCCTGGATTCGAGGTTGATTTTGTGGAATTTGTACTCTGTAAGTGCATTAGCCAGCGATTAATGGATTTGAGCCCGTATCCGAGCGCGTAGAAACACGTTAGCGTCCGATCATCATCGGGTGATTTTTGGAAACTACCATAGACACCTGGCAGTCAAAATGCGGGTGTCTACACTTAGTCTTAGCCTTCTTCCCTTCCTATCATTCTAGTTTAGCTTAGTTCATTGACCGAGTCTTGTTTTTGGGCGACCTTAGTCTAGACGCCTCTTACCGTCCCCGTGGATTCGACCCGACTTGCCCTATCTACGTGTTAGGATTAGCCGGTTAATTATTTGACGGTGGGGATCCGCGGCAAATCCCCTCCCATCATGCGTCCGACGAGTGAACTCGCGTTCCTGTAGCTCCTGCATGGGTATCTCGTTTTTCGGGGTTTGTTCTAGCGACTTTGGGAGGTCGTTCCCGATGTCCGAGGTATAGGATGATAGCTATGGTGATCACGGGGGTTCAAATTTTTGTCCTTGGGTTGTTCGTGGCTTCAGGCGCTCGGACTGAGGCGGTTGGGTTCCGGGCCGCTTGGGCCTAGGCGGCCGAAGACTCGGGCGCATGGGCCGGTGCGGTTCGAACCCCGGGTTATGGAAATTTTCGTTGTTTCCTAATTCTTGTGGGATTAGGGCTATATATATGGGTTGTGGGTGCATGTTCTAGACATACTAGGATATTCGTAAGGTATAGAACCATATCTAGGGTCATGTCGGGTTTCGGGAATCTCCTAACCGAGTGGGCGGGTTTGTTTAAGAAATGTTACTCCGAGGTTAGTTCAAACGATGGTTTGTTGACGGTTGTTGCGCTGAGTCGAGTCAAGGTACAAGATGACTTCCTACGGGCATGCTCTAGGTTTTGGGACCCGAAATGTCATGTTTTTGCTTTCCCCGGGGGTAAAATTTGTCCTTTCCTCGAAGAGATAGATGCTATAGGCGGGTGGAGCTCGGTTCGACCTTGTGTGCCTTGTGGGGATGATGCTCATGTGGAGCGGTTTTGCCACTTCTTGGACCTTTCTTCATTGGAGGAGGCTAAAGGTCATTTTGGTGTGGATGGTCTTAACTTGGAGTTGCTTTCTAGGACATTCTCTCGGGTTGGCTCTCGTCATGTTTCGGCCTTGGCATGTAGGCTTGCTTTCAATATTTCTATGGCTTGCTATTATCTTTTTGAGGACGCGCGGTCACATGAAGGTTGGGGTAATCCTTGCGTTTTGGATGTGGTAGCGGCTACGGAACATGGACGATCACCCTCTTTGCTTATTTTGGGTGAGCTTGTTCTGGGTCTTGATGCTAGTGTCCGGGTACAGGGAACACCTTCTCGGGGTTCTAGGATCATCTTACAGGTGTGTTGCTTTGTTTCTCTTTTTTGCTATGTTTTTGTGGCTTGGTTTTATTTGTTTTGTAGTTGCTTTGGCTTTGGAGGTGTGATGCTTCGTCGTGTTTTTGTACAGGTTTGGTTGCAAGAGCGGCTCGGTTTAATCGACCCTCCCCGGTGTTTCAAGGATTATAACTACAGGGGTTTCACCGGCCGGAAGATGGTGTTGGTGTGGAGCAAAAGTCCCGAAGAGGAGGATTGGCTTTCCTTTTTGGTTAGGGGAGATATTGTCATCAGGTGGTCTATCCCGTGGTGGAATATCAGTGGGCGTGTCGGGTTTCCATTTTCGTCTTCGACCTGGGCTTTGCTACTACTGGGATCAAGTTTATATTTACCCGAGCATGTTGTCAAATCAAATGGGTGTCCGTCCTCCTATTCCGGATGATGCTAAAGTCGTTTCTAGTTCTGATCCATGGACCGAGGATTTGCTTAAGGGGTTCAGGGTGTCATGGGAGCAGAAGTTTTTGCATCCCGTTGCTCGACCGACCGATATTACTTCTGCCCGGAAGAGGGTTTGTGAACACCCGTCAGGACAGACCGACTAAAAAGTTAGGAAGACAGCGCCGCTAAGAGGTGAAGAGGAGACTCGAGAGACCGTTATTAAGTGCCTATCCAAAGATAGTGGGACCGATCCTAGTTCAGTCAGTTCATCTGAACGGGCCAAGATCGACGAGACCCATATTAAAGCTGTGAAAGAGCAAAGAAAGTGGAATTTGTTGGACTCATGTTTGGATAGGGTGTTAGAAGCTTGCTTTCGGAAAATCGAGGAGGAAGAACGCAAGCAATCACACCCGAGTGGTAAGGGTAAAGAAAAGTTGGACCGGTAGAGCCCAGCCGTTTAGTACTATGTTGTATTAATTGATATTATGTGGCGTATTAGTACTAGCTTTTGTGGAGTTTAGACACGTTGTTAATTTCCGGGATATCCGAATTTTGGATGCTTGATGTAGATGCCTCGACAAAGGCTCGATTTAACCAGTTTTGTTTTTAATGAGAAGCACATTTATTATTTTTTCTCTTCCCTTTTTTTTTGTGGCGGCTCGTAACTTGATTCTTCATTTTACCCGGAGTGCCCTTTCGGGTTTTCACTCCGTTTTAGGCTCACCTTTTTTGTTTTGTTTTTTTTTCTGTCTCTTTTTTTTACCGCTCGCAACTCGTTTCTTCATTTTGCCCGGGGCGCCCTTTCGGGTTTTCACCCCGTCCTCGGCTCGTCATTTTTTTTGACGACGGCTCGCAACTCATTTCTTCATTTTGCCCGGGGCGCCCTTTCGGGTTTTCACCCCATCCTCGGCTCGTCGTTTGTGCTTCATCATTTTAACTCACTCATTGACCGGGTCGTGGGAGGAGTCTCGGTTTGTACATTAATCGATTTTGTTTTGTTTAGTTGTTTGGTTGTACCCGGAGAAGGGTTACCTACGTATCCGCTTTTGGACGGAATCAAACCATGTTCGTAGTTCTTAAAAATGTGAGTGATTTTGCTTTAGACTCGTTTATGCCAATTATCGATGCGAACTTGATTTTTTTTTTTTTGGTTTTAAGTTAGAGGTTGGGATGTAGTTGCCATGATGTCTACGGGTAGTACCGTTTGAGTTGATCCATGTTGATCGGGGTTGAGAACTCTTGACCATCTAGGTCGGTGAGGATCACGGCGCCTCCCGAGAGTTTCTTCCTAACGAGGTAGGGGCCCGCCCAGTTTGGTTTGAATTTCCCTCTAGGGTCGACGGGAAGGGGTACTCTAATGGATTTGATTACTAGACCTCCCTCGTGTATGTTTCGGGATTTCACTCATTTATTAAAGGCTCGTTGGATGCGTTGTTGGTAGGATTGTACGTTGGATAGGGCATGTATCCTACGCTCGTCTAGGAGTACTAGCTCGTCATATCGTTTTTGGTTCCATTCCTCTTCGGGAATACCGCTCTCGGCTAATATCCTTAGTGACGGTATTTCTAGCTCTACGGGTTGTACGGCTTCGGAACCGTAGGTTAGGTAATATGGTGTTGCTCCAGTGGGTGTTCTATAGGATGAGCGGTATCCCCATAAGGCGAAGGAGATCTTGTTTGACCAATCCCGGTAATTGTCTATCATTTTCTTAAGGATTGTGGTTATGATTTTGTTGGCTGCCTCTACGGCCCCGTTTGTTTGTGGTCTATAAGGTGATGACTTGTGTCTTTGGATTTTGTATTTGTCGAGGAGTTTCTGGGTGTCGGCCCTAAAGTGAGCCCCCTGATCACTAATGATTTCGTGAGGTATGCCGTATCGGCAGATGATGTTGTTTTGTAAGAATTTGACTACTTGTTTTGAGGTTAGTACGGTGTAAGAGGCGGCTTCTACCCATTTGGTGAAATAATCGACAGCTACTAAAATAAAGCAGTGTCCGCCGGTTCCCGATGGGTGGACTTTTCCTATGATGTCTATTCCCCAAGTAGAGAAAGGCCAGGTGGCTATGGTGTGGAGAGGATATGGGGGTAGGTGCTGGAAGTTAGCGAATATTTGGCAATTGTGGCAGTGTCGGACATGGTGTCGACAATTTGCCTCTAAGGTAACCCAGTAATAGCCCAGTCTCATTATTTTTTAGGCTAGTAGGTGTGCACTCATGTGGGGTCCGCACTCCCCGTCATGTACTTCTTCCATGACTTTCTCGGATTGGTTTTTGTTTATGCACCCAAGGAGGACTCCTTGTGGGGTTCGTTTGTATAGTAGTCCTTGATTCAGAACGTAGTGGGTGGCTTGTATTCGTAGGGCTCTCTTGTTCTTTGGCGTTAGTGTTGGGTGGATATGACCCGTGGGTTTTAAAATCCAGGATTGCCTTATACCAAGGTTCTTCGGGGGTGTCGTCGGTTTCGAGGTTATAGATGTAGGCCGGTTGTTTGCTTCTCTCTACGCAAATGGGCATAGAGAAGAGGTGATCAGGCATGTTTACTAGTGAGGCTAGTTTGGATAATGCGTCAGCGAATTGGTTTTCTTCGCGGGGTATGTGTATGAAGTTGATTTCGGTGAATTCTCGGGACATTGCTTCCACTTTAGTTTGGTATGGGGTAGGCTTTCGCTATAAACCTTCCAGTTTCCCGTGGCTTGGTTGACTACTAAGGATGAATCTCCGTGTACTTTAAAGTTTTTGACTCCTAGAGACACGGGCGCTTTTAGACTTATTAGGCAGGCTTTGTATAGGGTCGTGTTGGGGGAGTTTAGTTAGACGGGTGTTCGTTGCAGGCTCATCGTTACTCGGTGATGGGTCGACCCTAGGGTTGGTGATTCTTGATTCCTCTTTAGGGTAAAGCTAAGTGGGCCGTTTGTTGTAGCCCTTGCATTTTAGTCGGTAGTTATCGATAATTGGCACAAAGTCGAGTTCTTAAGTGTTTTTAAGTTAAAAAAAAAGGTTAGTCGATTGTCGAGGCATGTTTATAAAAATAAAATTGTTTTATTGATAGTAGTAGTAAACGGGCAAGATGCCCGTGATTTTGTTTGGGTGAGGTGGAGGACATGTCCCTCACACCTCCCTAGACTTGATGAAAAAAAAGGAAAGACATTAATTATTATTATTTCAGTCTAGACATTAACAAGACTTTGACTAAGACTGGTCATGCCTCTAAGCATCGAGGCTCCCTCCAGTGAACAACACTCTGATTGCACCGCAGGTCTTCACCACTACAGACGTGGTTGTTCCGTCGCCAGCCCTACCATCGATGGGCTGCGGCGTCTGCTTCTTTATGGGGGGAAAGGTTCCGGCATCCACCAGGTCCTGGATGTCGTGTTTGAGGCGGTCACAGACCTCCGTATCGTGTCCCCTGCCCTGATGATACAAACAATTGTCACCGGGATCCCAATCCGCCCCTCGGGCCTCACGTGGCGGATCCGGGGTAGGGACGAGCTGGGATAACTGCCAGTCCTCATTGGCAATCCTAAGGGCCTTGGTATAAGTCATGCCCAGGTCGGTGAGGCTCCCAAAAGGGCGTCCCCCAAGGGCTGGGACAAACCTAGTTGGTCCTAATCTCATCTTGCCCTTATAGATGAAAGGCTTTTCTTCCATCTCCTCTTGAGGGAGGTGTTGTGCCTCATTGGTCGCGCTCTCAAGCTTGCCGAGCTGGAGTAAGATGTTGTCATGGGCGGTATCTACCAATTGATATGTTTCCACAAATAATTATTTACTCTGAAGTTCCTTAATGAGCCCTAACATTACGTTTAGTTACTCGTTGTTGTTGGAGGACATTTTTAGATCTACGAAACAGGGCTAAGGGTGAGATCGAATTGACAGGGCGTTTTAGGGACTCAAGGAATGATCTTGATTGAGCGACACGGAATGAGGCCCTTGACTTGCGTAGTCATTGGCCTAGGGATTCGGGTGCTTTAGACTATTGATGTATTCGGCAAGACGCCTAGTGAATTTTAAATCTCTGTAACGAGACGATTTGACACAAGCCTCGGAGGTGAAGCTTAAAGAGGACTTCTCGAAATGAGACGACCCAAAATGTAAGGCCTCGAGTAGAGGTGATCCTAGTAACAAACACGGACAGTTAAACACACGGTTGTACGACGTAAGAAGTTGATCGCGATCCCGGCTCAGGATCAAAGAATTTTGACATTTTTCGAAAACGACCGATACTCGCGGGTAGAGTTTTGACAAAGATGGTTTTGTAAATTAAAGTGGCGATCGTGTGATGACATCGTTTGTGATAAAAAGATGCGTTGTTATGCGCGTGCATCAGGAATCTGGTGATAGCAAGAGTGTAAGGTTTTTTTTTTGAAAAAAGCTTTTAAAACTAGTGACCCACATACACTCATTGATGGGTAGGATTTGTCGTGAATCCCAACCGTCAAATAAAACCAACTAACCTAACTAGGGTAGCTAGGGTAAGTCGGGTCGAATCCACAGGGACGGGAGGATGGACTAAGGTATGCTACGGTCTAGGACTATGTTCGAGACGAGCTATTCTAAGGAGGGGGAGACTAAGAACTAAGCTAGGTCTAAGGCAAGAAAACTATCAAAGGAAACGGGCTAAGATTAGGTCGGGGTCAAAGGGGTAACGGAATGGTCAAGGAAGAACTAGAGTGAAGGAGGTAGTAGGGTGATCTAGGTTGGTCCGGGCTCTCGCAACTTAGACTCACCTAGAGGTTCCACCTAAAACCCAACTCGGCGACACAACACAAACGGAGTACTAGCATGCTATAGGCCTAGGCCGAATCCGGGCTCTCGCAACTTAGACCGTCCTAGGGGTCGTCCTCACCGGGCTCTCGCAACTTAATGAGGGGACCGAACCCACAAACAAACTAACACCCACGAAAGAAAGGCAAGAAAACAAGCATTCGTACATACTTAGTCATTCAAGCAATTCAACAAACTTGTGATGTGCATCAAACAAGAGGAAACCCAAATCTTCCACCAACATCTCCAACAAACCCTTAATCATCCAATTAACACCCTAATCACCTTACTAACCCTAGCAAGAACACTACACTAACATATCTAACCTAAAACTAACACTAATAAGAGGAATCAAAGCAAACACAAGAGGATGCATACACAAAACTAACAAGAATGAAGAACAAAACAATAAACAAGAACTAAAGATTCAAACTTGATTAATAAAACAATAAACAAGAGAAAGAAAAAGAGATTATACCAAACTAGAAGATGAAAAGGAGAAGAAAACTTGCATAAATGGAAGAACCCAAATACCTCAACCAAGGTTGTCAAGCTTGGTTGGAATCTTCAAGAATTCCCAAATTACAAGTACTAATCTAAGATTAACGATAATCTAAGGACTAATCTACACTAATCTATGCTAATCTATCTAGAGTAGTCTAGGGTTTTATGTCTAAAAGAGTGCCCCCCCATGAGATTACAAGAGGAAGGGTACATATAGGGTTACAAGTGGAAAGGAGAAGAAAAGAAGAAGAGCGGGTGAGCTGTAGCCCATCCCGATCGAGAAGGATCATCCCGATCGGGAAGGGTTCTTCCATCCCGATCGGGAAGGGCTCAACCCGACCGGGAAGGACCCACAGTGGCGCTCCTAAACGTGCATCCCTTCCCGATCGGGAAGGCCACCATCCCGACCGGGAAGGGTCTTGTATGCCATCCTTAAATGCTCTTTGGTCCTTCCTTGCCTCTCATGGGCTTCCCACCGATTCTCGGGACTCGGGATCGGGTCTCGGAGGCTCGGGATTGGGTCCCAAGGTCTCGGGGTCGATTCCAAGGTCTCGAGTCATCGTTCCTTTATCTCGTTGGCTCCAAAATGTGTATGTATCGAGTCGGAATCGCTCCAACTCTTCCAAATCGGTCTCGGGAACCTGAAACGAACTAAAGGAAGCATAAGAAGCCCCTAAACCGCTCCCAAGGAGCGATTCTACAAGGAAATGGGACCAAAACACAACAAAATAGGCACTACAAACCACACTTATCAACTCCCCCACACTTAACCCTTACTCGCCCTCGAGTAAGCACATACTAATACTAAACTATCCGAGTGGGTATTAGCGCACCCTACGCCCCTTCAACTCACGCGAGTGCACTTAGAGGACAAGTACACTCCGCAAGGCAAGTTGGGTCTTGCGACAAAACTGTGGATGCAACCGGACACAAAACACACAAACACATAATCGGTTGCACCCAAAACAAAAGAAATACCGCTTCCCTCCAAAAAGCGGTGAATGAAACACCGGTTTAGGACTCGAGGTAAGTGACAACGTTCCCAAGCTAGCAATACACACCAAGGTGAACTAAACCCTAATAGTATGACGATCAAGCAATAAAAACGTTGGTAACTTACCTAGGTCCTCCTAACTTTCTAAAAACGTACTACGGGACGATCGGCGGAGTGGAAAAGTGAGGAACCACGGTGTTAGTCGACACTGTAGGTAAGTGAGACCCCGCCCCCTTTAGCGTGAGCCAAGAGGGTCGTCCCGTGTCCAAGACCGCCTAACTAGTCCAAGTAAAAAGGTGGAAATATTGCAAAATGGGGGAAGATCGACTAATGCCGCTATCATCCTTCCTATGGACTCGGTCCTTTGGTAGGCTCTTCACGGCAAAAGTCGGAAAAAGGCTTATTTTGAGAGAATTTCTTTTTGTGAGACGGGTTTTGTTTTGGCATTTTCTTTCCTTTTGACATTTTCATTTGTTTGTTGTCATGCCATTTCTTTTTCTTCTTTTCTATTTTGTTCTTGGCTTTTGTGCCTTTTCTTTTTCTTCATTATTTTCTTTCTTTCATTCTTTTCTTTCTTTTTCTTTTTCTTTGCCCTTTTTGGCAAGATTTGGCATTTCCTTGACAATTGAGAAAGAGAGAATTCAACAAATTGCAATTTATTTGTGAGGGTATGTGTAAAAGGTAGGGTAATGGGTGAGTCGGGACGGCGCCTTCCCTTCAAACCCACAAAAAGTGGAGAACTTGGACTAATCAAACAACCCTAGACACGGTCACCTAAGGGACGAGACTCGGTAACCAAGGCCTTTTCACACTGTGGGTGGTCAAAATGGTCAAAAGTGCAAATCCCGTAGTAAATTCCTAGTAAGCTAGGTGGACTCAAGGTAAAAGACCAACGAACTCATTGATTTAGGGTCATTCTACTAGATTAAAGTCCAAAACTCGATTTATACAACTAGGAAGGGAAAATAGACATTTACACACTAGCCTCTAAACCGGGTTTTCGAAAACGGTTTACGCACAAGACACACAACACAACACAAAACAAAGACTCAACGAGAACGAAAGAAAAAGAAGCAAAAGAAACAAAACACAAACAACACAAAACGAACACATAAACAACATAAACACCACCCCGAGCTTCCAAATGAGCAACCAATCATCCACAAACTTTACAAAGCTCCACCCGAGCACACCACAACACATATCTCCTCCAAACTCCACAAGAAACAAAGAGGAAAAAGGGTTGAAAAGATGTTACCGGGTGTCTTGAAAGCTCTCCAAAGCTAGCGGTGATTAAGTGACCTATAAGGCAAGAGGGAGGCAAAACACGCACACAAAACAAATGTACGACACAATGACACAAACGGAAAACACATAAAAGAAAAATCTTTTTGATTTTTGTGAAATTTTTCAATTTTTAGGGTTTTTGAAGATTTTTCGAAAAAACTAAGAAAATAAATCTAACTGTACTAGAATATCGCTCCCCCACACTTAAATCGAGCCATGTCCTCATGCTCGATCGTAGGGTGCGGAGAGACAAAAGAAAAAGAAAAGAAATTACGAAAATAAAGCTAAAAAACAAAAATAAGGTGAAGAAAAAGGTAGAAGGTGTCCGGCCGGGGTATAGTCAAGTCACCATGGGCCGAGACAAGAAAAAGATATGGATGGAGGAAGAAATAAAAAGAAGGAAATAAAAGGAAATGGGAGGGGAGGGCTAGGTGTAATCAAGTCACCTAGCCAGGATTCCGCCTAAATCCGACTAAATCCTCAAAAAAAGAAAGTGAAAAACTTGTAAAATTTGGATTTTGAAATGACTCTCGATGTAGTCACATCATCGAGAGTTAGGAGCAACATATACCAAGGCCTAGAAGGCCACCAAGGTACCATGACTCAAGGGGGAAGGGGGAAAACAAGAGAAAAACAAGCAATAAAAGACGGAAAAGTGAGGATAGTTACCAAAACCAATCGTCGAGTAACTCACTCGCTCCATCGTCTCATAGATCAATGTGGGCACGTTGCTTGCCGTCTTTGTCATTCTCCTTCAAGCTTGATAAAACCGCATGGTTGGGGTAGTAATGGTAGGGGTGGGATTTGATGTGGATCTCGGTGTAAAGTGAGGTGTACGGGTCATATGATAGGAGTAAGGAGGAGTAGGGAGGTTGGGAGGGGGCATAATGGATGGTGGAGACAAAGGGACCATCCCGGTCGGGATGGATGGTCCCGATCGGGTTGGTGAACCCTTCCCGATCGGGAAGATCTCGTCCCGGTCGGGAACACACTCCAGTAAGTCCGAATTTCAGCACCTTCTTTCCGATCGGGATGGCTCCTTCCCGATCGGGATTCTTCATCCTTCCCGATCGGGAAGCCCTCTTCCCGGTCGGGATGAGTCTTCTTAGCTTCCCCAAGCCCAAAAGCTTATCAAAGCTTTAAAAACCGACTTCCTCGCTCGCAAACCAAACTCCATCATCGACCACTCCTTTCTAGGAGTCACCTTCACTTCACCTATCACAATAAACTCAAACAAAACATCAAATTCACTCCCTCACATCGCTCATCAAAATACCAAATCAATTACAAGAATATCACAAAGGCTAACAAATCTTAGAAACCAAACTATACAAACATAAACACAAATACAAGCACAAAAGAAAGGGAAAAGATATTTACACTAATTACTCTCACCAACAACGCCTCCATAGCCATCAAGAGCTCGGAGTAGTAAGTCAAATGCCTTAGCAACATCTTCATTTAAGCTCACATGGCCGAGCCTAGCCACTCCCAAAAGTTTCCAAGTCGGAGGGAAAAAGCGATCATCTTCATTGAGCTCGGGGTTCTCGTGATCTTCCGGGTCTTCGGAACCAACATAGCTACGACTCTTTTGACCATCCGGTAGGTATAGTGGTCTAGAATCGTGCTCGGTGTCATGATGTGGGAGATCACACCCTAGGGGTGTCTCTTCTTCTACGGGGTCGAGAGTGGAGCTCTTTTCCACCGCCCGACAAGGATCCTCTTCACCAACCGTCTCACAAGACAAAGGGCTAGACATCGAGTGCGGTAGAGGAGGAGAAGGCATCAAGTTTTCTTCATTGGAGGCTTTAGGATCCTCCAAATTCCCATACAAGGCGAGTTCCAAGGCGTCTACTTCTTTTTCCCAAGTATTGCGCTCCTTTTCACTCACCTTGTCAAAATGGTCATGAGGGGTCATCTCTCCACTTGGGTTTGGATTGTCGACACCCGGTTCATCATGAAGAAAATCAAACAAAACCAACTTTATAGCCAATACATTGGCTCCCCAAGAGCTATCTTGATAATCATGCTCAACTCCCTCCTCATTGTGGGCCCTTGAAGCCTCAACTTCCTCTATTCTTCCCCTATCTTCACCGCCCAAGCAACACTCAACAATGGTCTCTTGATCGACCCCCTCTTCTTCATTTGTAGCTTCAAGATTGGGTTGAGACACCCGACCTTCATGCCCAAATGAACCTTCCTCAACATGTAGTGGAGCTCGAGTTGCCGACATCGTGAATTGGGCTATGAATGCATTGATGCGAGCATCTTTCACCTCTATTTGGGCCTTGAGCTCCTTTTCAACTCCTTGCATGTGAGTCATCATCACTTGTTGATTCTTTTGTAATAGAGCTATCGCCTCGTGTTGCCTCTTAAGCAATTGAGACATCATTTGACAAGTCTCAAGGATATTTGGTTGTGGGTTATGTGAGGGTGTTTGGTAGTTGTTAGGATGTTGAAATGATCCTTGACAACCTTCTTGGTAACCATATGGAGGGCGTTCGTGAGATTGTTGATGAGGTTGATATGGTTGGTGAGATTTCGGGACTTGGCCATTTGCCCCAAAGTTGCCCCGTGACGATTGATGGTAGCTTGGACAAGCCATGTCCATAACGTTGCCTTGGTACCTAGGATGAGCTAGAAGCACTTGAGCAAACGTTAGTATCCTAGTGCTTTTGAGGCACTAGGAAGGGAGAGTAACACACAAGAAGAAAAACGGAGATATACAAGGAGAAGAGAACACAAAAATCAAGAACAAAGTCCACAACTAAGCAAACAAAAGTCTAAACTACGCCGTCCCCGACAACGGCACCAATTTGATGGGTAGGATTTGTCGTGAATCCCAACCGTCAAATAAAACCAACTAACCTAACTAGGGTATCTAGGGTAAGTCGGGTCGAATCCACAGGGACGGGAGGATGGACTAAGGTATGCTACGGTCTAGGACTATGTTCGAGACGAGCTATTCTAAGGAGGGGGAGACTAAGAACTAAGCTAGGTCTAAGGCAAGAAAACTATCAAAGGAAACGGGCTAAGATTAGGTCGGGGTCAAAGGGGTAACGGAATGGTCAAGGAAGAACTAGAGTGAAGGAGGTAGTAGGGTGATCTAGGTTGGTCCGGGCTCTCGCAACTTAGACTCGCCTAGAGGTTCCACCTAAAACCCAACTCGGCGACACAACACAAACGGAGTACTAGCATGCTATAGGCCTAGGCCGAATCCGGGCTCTCGCAACTTAGACCGGCCTAGGGGTCGTCCTCACCGGGCTCTCGCAACTTAATGAGGGGACCAAACCCACAAACAAACTAACACCCACGAAAGAAAGGCAAGAAAACAAGCATTCGTACATACTTAGTCATTCAAGCAATTCAACAAACATGTGATGTGCATCAAACAAGAGGAAACCCAAATCTTCCACCAACATCTCCAACAAACCCTTAATCATCCAATTAACACCCTAATCACCTTACTAACCCTAGCAAGAACACTACACTAACATATCTAACCTAAAACTAACACTAATAAGAGGAATCAAAGCAAACACAAGAGGATGCATACACAAAACTAACAAGAATGAAGAACAAAACAATAAACAAGAACTAAAGATTCAAACTTGATTAATAAAACAATAAACAAGAGAAAGAAAAAGAGATTATACCAAACTAGAAGATGAAAAGGAGAAGAAAACTTGCATAAATGGAAGAACCCAAATACCTCAACCAAGGTTGTCAAGCTTGGTTGGAATCTTCAAGAATTCCCAAATTACAAGTACTAATCTAAGATTAACGATAATCTAAGGACTAATCTACACTAATCTATGCTAATCTATCTAGAGTAGTCTAGGGTTTTATGTCTAAAAGAGTGCCCCCCCATGAGATTACAAGAGGAAGGGTACATATAGGGTTACAAGTGGAAAGGAGAAGAAAAGAAGAAGAGCGGGTGAGCTGTAGCCCATCCCGATCGAGAAGGATCATCCCGATCAGGAAGGGTTCTTCCATCCCGATCGGGAAGGGCTCAACCCGACCGGGAAGGACCCACAGTGGCGCTCCTAAACGTGCATCCCTTCTCGATCGGGAAGGCCACCATCCCGACCGGGAAGGGTCTTGTATGCCATCCTTAAATGCTCTTTGGTCCTTCCTTGCCTCTCATGGGCTTCCCACCGATTCTCGGGACTCGAGATCGGGTCTCGGAGGCTCGGGATTGGGTCCCAAGGTCTCGGGGTCGATTCCAAGGTCTCGAGTCATCGTTCCTTTATCTCGTTGGCTCCAAAATGTGTATGTATCGAGTCGGAATCGCTCCAACTCTTCCAAATCGGTCTCGGGAACCTGAAACGAACTAAAGGAAGCATAAGAAGCCCCTAAACCGCTCCCAAGGAGCGATTCTACAAGGAAATGGGACCAAAACACAACAAAATAGGCACTACAAACCACACTTATCACTCATGCAGGATGTAGACACGGGTAGGTTAGGGTAGGCTACCGCCCACGAATAGTCTTTACGTACTTAGGCATTGACAATGATCTGGGGAGACGAGTGTCATACCGTTCGTTCGGAACTATCCGCTTATTATTCCCGCGGGGTACGCGTTAGGCGGTTGGAGCGTCAACCGAGGATCTCTCCGTGTGTCCCTAAAGATCTTACCGCGAAGAGGTCGATTGGTCCTGATATCAGTTAGGGTGGGCTTTTTAGGGCCAAAACCTATAGTGACCACAACTAGGAACTAAGAAATGAGCTTCATCAACCTCGTTCAAGTTACACCACCGCTTGGAAACTTGTTTCCAAATCCCCAGCGGCGTCGCCAAACTGTGGACGTCCGTCTGCACCGCCCTGCGCCCCACGCGCGCCCGCTCGGAACCGACCCGGTTTTTCAACGTGTGGCGGCGGCCACCCACGCGGCCCCCTCCCAGCCGGGGGCCGGTCCGATCTCGCGTACGGGGCGAAGTGTCGGACCTCGATTCGGATGACGATCCGGACTTGTACTAGATGGGTGGGGACACCCGTGTTTCCGTTTGGGAATCGATCAAGTCGTGGTTGTAAATGTTTAGAGGCCGATTTGTTTGGTAAGGCGACCTTTTTAGTGAACTGAAGTTGTTGCCAATTTGTGGAGTCGCCACCGAGTCAATTATGGGGACTCGGAAACCGTTCAAGTCAACTTTGATCCCTTGCCGGCTCAAAGTTGAGTGGCACGGGACCTAAAGATAAAGACTTGTACCCTTAAGCACTCCATGCCTGGAATGACTCTCATTGCCAATGGTTTCGGACATCCGGAAACCGTCGTTTCTGAGTAAGGGGTGAGGGTACATATTGGGAAGCCAACATCCAATAGATGTCAACACCCAATCCCACCCGCACTATAGCGGCCTCTAATAATCAATCGGTGGGCTGATATCCTAGTTCTTTTGTTGTGGTGGAAATGCTGTAACATCCGTTGTTTTAATCCTATACCTTTTGCTACGTCGGTTGTTTTAGGACAAGTAAGTTTTATTGTCGAAGTAATTGTTTTTACATTCTTTGCATGCGATTTCACGTGACAAGCAGGCCATGAAAAGATGCACGTAGGAGAGTAGAGAGTACTAGTATTATACGTATTAGCAAATCAGTTTTAACGTGGTAATATGGATATTAGTCGTTCTCGTGGTATACCTTGCCTGGTATTCTACTTAAGATGCGTCGGTTCGGTATTAATGGAGATGCGTCGAACCTAGTAAGGCGAGCACTGGGACTAATACGGAATCCGACCATTGCTTCGTTCAATTTTAGTTTGTTTTACGTTTTGAATTCCGTGTTAGGTGATTTAGCATGCGATTATTAGGTCATAAAAGCAATAAATCATACGAAAAACTGTAAATGCGAATGTAAGTAAATTACATAGTGATTAGTGAGGAGTTGCACCCTCGGAGTATACACTAAACGGGACATGATGCATAGATAGTTAGAGAACGGATCTCGAAATTACTCGGGTCTATTTAATTAGTGTGTTTTAGTGTTTGCGGTTGAAGTTGGGACGTTACGTACTTTATTTAGTGAGTGTTTGTGGGCCTAGCGCTCACATCTAGTGTTGTCGTAGTGCATAATAATAGAAAGTACGAGAATGAAAAATTTTGTTTAGATGGCAACCTAGTGACGATACGACTTCGACAGGCGGATCCTCCTAGCTTGACCAGTTATTCCGGCAGAGTTCCATTACTGTTTGACCTTTCCTGCGGCTATTCCATCAGAGCTTCGCTACTAGACTTGAGATAGTCGATCACAGGCACCTCGGTATCGAGTGGAGTGCTCGAAGGTGAGGAGTAGCGTCGATGTCGCTTTTTATCGGAACTACGATCGAGTGGATCGTTTACCTCGGGTGTTGGAGTGCGAGCCCTTAGCGAGAGTTTAGAGGGAGAAGAGAAGATGAGAATTGTGTGTTGAAATGAGGGCGTGAAGGGGGGTATTTATAGGTGTTTTCGGCCCTCGTCGCCCATATAGGCGCCTGAGCTGGGGCGCACCAAGACTCAGACGCCTGGGCTTAGGCGCGGGGAGACCTAGGCGTGTGAGGTGGGACGGTTAGAGTTTTGAAGATACGATTTTATTTAGTGAGTGTTTGTGGGCCTAGCGACGATACGACTTCGACAGGCGGATCCTCCTAGCTTGACCAGTTATTCCGGCAGAGTCCATTACTGTTTGACCTTTCCTGCGGCTATTCCGTCAGAGCTTCGCTACTAGACTTGAGATAGTCGATCACAGGCACCTCGGTATCGAGTGGAGTGCTCTAAGGTGAGGAGTAGCGTCGATGTCGCTTTTTATCGGAACTACGATCGAGTGGATCGTTTACCTCGGGTGTCGAAGTGCGAGCCCTTAGCGAGAGTTTAGAGGGAGAAGAGAAGATGAGAATTGTGTGTTGAAATGAGGGCGTGAAGGGGGGTATTTATAGGTGTTTTCGGCCCTCGTCGCCCATATAGGCGCCTGAGCTGGGGCGCACCAAGACTCAGACGCCTGGGCTTAGGCGCGGGGAGACCTAGGTGTGTGAGGTGGGACGGTTGGAGTTTTGAAGATACGATTTTGATACTTTCCAAAACCGTGAGACGGGTGTATAATACATTTTTTGGATGTTAAGGTTTCCCTTCCTTGACCTAACACCGTGGGTTTAGTGGGCCTCGGGTGTTCATCCCGAGGTTCGCTTAGCGCGGTGTTGACTCGGTTCGAGTTTCGGGACCGACTCGGGGTCCCGGTGTCAGAATTGACTCTAATTAGTGTCTATGCGACTGTAATGACACGACTAAGGCTGCCATCATGTTAGTTTAATTTTCCCGAGTAATTTATTTGATCCGTTCTATAGAAAAACTACCTAAAACATCGCGAACCCGCGTCGCGTTACAGTCCTATCGTCATCGGGTGTTTGTTGGGCGCCTCTGCAGCCACCAGGTCCAAATCTGGGTGTCTACAGATGGTGGTCGACTCGCCTGGAAAGTACTTAGGACTGCCGCTAGTTCTAGGTCATTCAAAACGAGCCTTAACTACTTTAATTTGACATAAACTAAGTAAAAAACTCAGAGGTTGGAAAGGAATGTTGTTGTCGAAGGCAGCAAGAGAAGTTTTGATAAAGACCGTAGCCCAATCGATCTCTATGCTATGAGTGTCTTTCGACTTCCACATAATTTCTATGATGAGTTGCGATCGTTGATCTCACAATTTTGGTGGGGCTCGGAGGAGGCTAGGAGGAAAATTCCATAGATATCGTGGAAAAAATTGTGCCTGCCAAAAGATCTTGGGGGCCTCGGGTTTCGGGATTATCATGCTTTTAATCTTGCATTGCTAGGGAAACAAGTATGGCGATTATTGACGGATCGGAAGAGCTTGATGGTGCGTGTTATGAAAGCCCGATACTTTGCGGACTGCTCCTTGGCAGATGCAAGTATGGGTAGAAACCCGAGTTTCGTCTAGAGAGGATTCTTGGAGGCACGTGATATGGTGTTGGGACGGGCGTGTAAACGACTTGGTAACGGTCTGGGAACACGTGTCTGGGTTGATCCTTAGATTTGTGGGTCTGGTGGGGGTCGCCCGATTACTGCCTGTACGGAGGAGGACAGAGAGCTTTTGGTCGCGGAGCTGTTCTCGACAAATGGGAGAGAATGGAATACACATAAGATTCGCCAGTTGTTCTAGCCTATTGACCAGGAGTATATTTTGAATATGCGGGTTCCGAGTGGAGGGAAAGAAGATGATTGGAGATGGGTGTTGGAGAGGACGACATATACTCGGTCAGGTCCGCTTATAGGGATATGATGAGGAAAGGAGGTGAGGGGATAGGTCCAGCAGACAATAGCAAAGGAAAATGGCTGTGGAGGAAGGTTTGGAAAGCTAATGTTCTCTTGAGAGTTAAAGTTTTCTTTTGGCAGCTATGTAACGATGCGCTCCCCACAAATGGAAATATTACGCGACGTATACGAGCTGGGGAGGCAGGATGCCCGGTGTGCAAGTGTGATATAGAGTCATGCTTACATTTAATTAAGGAATGTAAGTGGGTCGAAGGGGCGTGGGATGTTTTAGGACTGGACGTTAAGGTTACAAATTGTCATGGTTCTGTAAGGGAATAGATCGAGGACTGCTGGTGGGATATGACCAGGCCCGTCCCAAGGGCAGCGCAATAGGCGCAATGGAACCGGGCCACCAATTTTTTGGGGCCTCAATCCAATTATGATTTGTTTTGTAACTCTAATATAAAACCTGACACAAAGAAACATTAAATCATTGTTGTTGGAGTGGTAGTGTCATGGACCTATGTTATGAACATCTTGGGTTCGAAACCCATTGGTTGCTTTTTTCTCATTTTTATTCTTTCCCTATTTTGATCCATATTACTGTTCTTCTATATTCTTTCCATATTTTTATAAATTTTGTCTACGTTAGTGCTCTTATGTTTCGATTTTCGTACAAGTTAATTTAAAATAAACTAAAGGTAACTAAAGCTCAAACTTAAATCACTTTCATAAATCTCGGTAACATATTACGGAAATTTAAGTCATAAATCTCTAAACTTTTTTTTTTTCACTCTTTTCGTCTCGGTCATTCGTTATCCTTTGATTAAATTACTCCTCACAAATAATATAAAAGGCCAACAAATGACCGAGACAGAGGGAGTTTAATTCTTTAATTTTTACTCTTTCATTTCCGAGAAAAGATCGTTGTCGTTAGTTTGTTGTGTTTCTTTATAATTTTGGTATAAAAAATCCGACCACTTGTAACAAAAGGGTCTCATTTTTTTTTTCGCTCCAGGCCTCTTTTATATTTGAGACGGCCCTGGATATGACGCAGACCGAGGCGGAGAGGTTGATGTTGGGCTGCTTTGCCGTGTGGGAATCCCGTAACAATTTGGTTTTTAATGATAAACTGGTGTGTTGTAGGGTGGCAGTGGAGAGGGCGTTGGATTGTCGTAGGGAGTTGCTGGCAGGTGGGGGTAATGGGCCGATGGGCAGTAATTTGCAGCAGCAGACCAGGACAGAGGAGGCAGGCGGGTGGGTTACTCCAGACGTGGGTTGGGTTAAAGCTAATTGTGATGCTGGTACGGCTCCGGGGAGAGGGACTAGCTATGGTGTGGTGTGTAGGGATGTGAATGGGGACCTGTTCTGGGCTGTGACGAGGAAGATAAGGGTTGAACGGGAAGTATGTGTTGCGGAGGCTGAAGCCTTGCTGGAGGCAGCTGCTGAAGCTCGAAGGCGGGGTGCTAATCGAGTTATTTTCAAGAGCGATTGTAAGGAAGTTGTGGAAGCTTTAGCAATGAACAAGAATGGACGGAGTGAACTGTTTGCTGTGATTGATGATATTAGGAATGTTGTTTGCTGTTTTCAGGAGGTTAGGTGGGCTTTTGTTAACAGGAAATATAACCGGATTGCCCACGAGCTCGCTCACCATGCGACGAATTGTGGTCGTACTGTATGGGAACGAAATGTACCATTACATTGTGCTTACCTCCTTGAGGTCGATCGTCTTAATAATACGTAAATCCCGGTTGAGAGTTCAAAAAAAACAATCAGCTTTATTTCTCATTAGGTAGAAGTATTTATAAGATACATCACTAACATATGATACGGGTTAATATTAGTCAATACATATGGCCTATGGCCCAATACAACTTGTTTTCTATGATAACATCTGGGTCAGTTTTGGATCAAATCGAGTCAAATCGAGTTACGGGTCAAACTCGAGTCTTTATTTCTAATGTCGGGTTTGGTTCAGGTTGACTTATTCGGATCGGATCACTCAGATCAGGTCAATTTACCAGGTCTAAGAACAATAATACAGATTATTTTCATAAAATAACTCGTAATACGAGTAATAATGAACCCGAACTGAATCGAAGCACTCAACCAGCTGAGCTGAGCTGAAAAGCCGAAAAAACTCCCTCTCATTGGTTACTCTCCTTTGTTCTCCCACTTTTCTCTGTCTGTCTGTCCTTTTTTTTCCCCTTAATTTCAAACATGTCAAGCTAACTTTTAGGGAGTACTCCATATGGTTTCTGAAGCTTAAGTATTTAAAAAAATGCGGAGAGTGAGCTCAATGGCTTTTCTTGCTTTGCTACTTCTTCTGCCTCTTTCGGCTGCTTCTGCTGCTGTAGAAAGTAAGTGCTTTCCTTCCAACACTTTGCAAATATGCGTTTATTTTTGCGGGGTTTTCATGGCTCTCCATTTTCACTTGTTGCATTCAACTACTCTATTTTCTTCTCTTTTGGGGCTATTTTAAACCAATTTCTTTGCAGTTCAGTTTCTGGAATTTTTTGGTCTTATGCAGCTTGTAATCTGTAGATTTAATTTGATAAATTGTGTTAGATATTGTGCATTTTGTACTCTCAGCTTCTTCACAACACTTCCGCATTTGTGCCATTTTTTAAATATGGACGAAATAAAGTCAAAGTGTTGGGGAATATGGCTATTTTTTTTTTTGAACATTTCTTAAGCTATCGGGAAACTGCATCTTGATACTTGAAATTGGTTGCTTTGTGATCCAGCATAGGCTTTAGCTGCCAAGAGTCCAAGACAATGGTGGTATCTTATACTGTCTGTAGAGAGTAATACTTTTATTGTGAGAGCACATGCACCCAATTTCCTGTACTAACATTTGATAAACTAATAAAGAGGTGTTGAAGTTGGTTTCGATGTTATCCTCATGCATGAATGAACAATCGAACCCGGGCCTTATTGTGTATCCTTGTCTTAACAACTATGCTAAGACATCTTTGAATGGTTATGATGTGACTGAATGAACATTTGTATAGAACTATAGAATTATTTCAGAATTTTGCTTTTAGGCTCTGAACCAAATCAATTAGCCATTTATGCACCTCTTGTAGTTATGATTTTACTCATTTGCAGGTTAATCGCTACTTGAAGTAGCGCTTTCACCCTTTCTCATTCGGATTTATTTCCCATATTTCCCCAAAGTTAGTAGATACTGATTTTTGGGTTTGAATGAGAAAGGGCTGAGATCATTACTTTAAATCAGTTTAACCCCATTCAGTTTAATAAGTTTCAATCCTATTAATTGCAGCTTGTAGCTTGTCTTAGTAAGTTCAGCCAACTACATTAAGTTTAGCCCATTAAGTTAAGTCCCTTCAATTCCGTTCGATTCAATTCAATTAAGCCACTTTCTTTTGGAAAGGACAACTACTTGAGATGGCAAACTGTCAAATGACTACTTTGCTACTTCAAAGTCGAGATTTATATGTGGTTCCTTGAATGAAAGTAAAATCATTCAAAACATCCGTCACTCCAAACTTTTTTTTTTTTCGCCAGCGGTCACAAAATATCCTTAATTACCCCTCATAGCACAACAGGCTAGCATATGAGCTTGGTAATTAAGTTCCCGAGGAATAAACTTGATACTACAACAATGAAAATAAGACACCAAACCAAAAAAGTCCTTAATCATGTCTCTAATGTTGTGATGTGGCTCTTCAATCTCTGCAATCTGGTTGACTATCAGCATACAATCCGTTTGAATAGCGACGTGTAGCAATCCTTTCCTAATAGCCCATCTAGTAGCTCGGATCACCGCCATCATTTCCGCCTGTAAAGCTGATTCCGCTAAGAAGCAGTCTCTCCCACTCGAGAAGTCATTATGAGTCTCCCCAGCAATAATCCACCCAGCCGACGCTTCCCCATCTGTTTTCCAACCTGCATCAACACTCAGAATAGAAGGCGAACATCCTTCATTACCTATAGTCTGCTCAATCAACCTCACCTCCATCGATTTTCTTATCCTTGACCTCAGGTCCTCCTTCTCTACCTTCCTGTTCTCATCTGCAGCTTCCTTATCCTTTTTTCTTCTATTTTCTATATCCTCCCAAATGCACTCAATATCCTTCAGAGATTCTTTATGCCTAAAAATCAGCCCATTGATATCATTCGTGCTCCTTCCGAACTTAATGCTATTCCTAAAAATCCAGATGTTAAAAATAGCATTGATAAAATAAAAGAGCTCCTTCCACCCATTCTCGTCTTCAAATAGTTTATTGGTAATCACCATTAACCATTCCTGGAAATCATCGGGTTCTATCTCATAAACTAACTTCTCAAAACTCGTAGTGCTCCAAAAGAACCTACTACCTTGGCAGTAACGAAAAAGATGATTCAAAGTTTCCAACTCCCCAACTTCATCGTCTTCTCCAGAGCCACAAATAACACAGCAGTTAGATCCCATATGCAAGCGTCTTTTCTCCATTTCCTCCCCTATTGGGAGAGCATTTGATAAAATCTTCCAGTAAAAAAATTTCCACTTTGCAGCCCCCTGCATCCTCCAAAGAATCCTCTTGCAGAAATTCCAGTACACCGAGTCTCCCCTTCTATCCCTCCTTACTAACTTATCAATGTCAAGATAGTTTTGAATCAATTGAAAATACCCACTCTTGACACTATAATCCCCATTATTTGTTCTAGTCCAATAACAACAATTTTCCTGTAAGCTTGCTGAGATTGGAATCGCCTGTATTTTCTTGCTCCACTCCTTGGAGAAAATTAACTCAACTTTATCAACATCCCAACTCATATCAGTGGAGCGTAAATCTTCTAACTTCCAGATTCCCCCATCACCAGCTAACTCTTCTAGATTGACCCCAGTTTTGATAGTCGGGATTTCCCCATTAATCCATCTGTCCTGAAAAATATTAATCTCAGGATTCTTTCTCGTCCTATCCCACCCCACTTTCCATCCAATCCCCAAACCCAGAACCTCCCTACCCACCATAATTCCTTTCCAAGCTCTTGACTTATTGGTTTTCATTTTAGCTTTTCTAAATTCCTGAACATTCCTGATAAATCCATACTTTCCTGTGAAAAACTTACTGACCAGGCAATCTTTTTTTGTAATGATTCTCCACGCATTTTTAGCTAACAAAGCCTGATTAGTGAACAACGTATTTCTTATACCAAGTCCACCTAAGAATTTAGGGAGACTGAGAAACTTGATCGATCTCCAATGGATAGTTCTTCTTTCCTTAGTCCCAGCCCACCAAAAATGAGCTAACAAAGCATTAACCTTGTGAGCCACACTTACCGGAATATTAAAAACCGATAGAACATAACTTGAAAGATTGGCGAGCACAGACTGAATCAAGATTAACCGTCCGGCAGGAGAGAGAAGAGCTCCCTTCCACGACCCTATACGGGCTAGAACCTGTTCATATATTTTCCCCGCTAAATTCTTATTTCCCGTATCACTAATATCAGGGATACCTAAATACTTCCCTAATCTCTCACAAGGCTTGATTTGGAATCTCTTAAGACAATCCTGAATCACCCTCAACTTACAATTAGGGCTGAAGACCATTGCCGATTTTTCTTTATTTATTGTGTCACTCCAAACTTTGAACATCCACATTCATCATTCCAATCACCCACCTTCAAAACAACAACATTGCAACATTTCAAATTGGTCATCATTCCAAACATCCACATTGACAACAACATCGAATACCAACATTCCAAACATGTAAGTTCATGGATAAAGCAACGTCTCAAACATCAAATTCAATTAAACTACAATTCGATAGTATTTCTGGCAAGGTGATTATTTCACGTGACTATTCTCTTGAGCATCATGGTTGCCGTTGTCTAAACTTAGAAATTAGCAAGGTCATTATTTCATGCTAGTTACGTTTGATGAGTCTCTTTTCCCCTTTGTTGACTTCCCCAAGCCCTACTCATTCCTTCCTACTCAGCCCTTGATCCTGACTTTCATTTTGCTCCCCATTGTCTTTGACCACACCACTCCTCACTTCACCCATGTTGAGGCAACATCTCCCACCACACCCATTATTGCCGCCTCTAGTCACACCTCTCTACGTGTATATACACGTCAAGCGCCCCACCTCCCTACTCCTGTCAACTAGCGAACCTCTTTACCACCCAACGTCACTGCCATGCTCCTCCACTATCGCTCCCTCCTCCACCACATTCCATGTCCACTCCTTCCAAAAATGGCATCTTCAAGCCTCATGTTCTTATTATTACCCAGCCTATATATATATTATCCCGTCAACATCAACGCACAAAACATGCCGAGCTTGATAGAATTATGAGAAGGATTAAATATGGTTGAGAATTGCATAATTATTATTGTTAGGAAATAAGTGCCTAGCAATTGTCATTTCGAATCTCGAATTGACTTGTGATCTGAATCTGTTTAATTAGAAAGGTTTCTTAATTAATATCTGATTGATAGTTTCCTAATCAATATCTAAATACGTAGGATTCTATATTGTATAGGTTTCCTAATTTGTTTAGGGTTTCTGTTTAATTAGGTTGAGAGTATTATATAAACTCTCATACATCTACCCTAAAATTTGTAACATCTCCTTAAATTAATAAAATTATCTCCTTCTTCTGCCCGTGGAGGTAGCTAATAGGTTGTTAGTGAACCACGTAAATCTATCTGTCTCTCGATTTTATGTTTTTAATTTGTTTGTCTTTCTCTTCCATTATACCAAACTGGTATCAGAGCTTTAGGTTCTTCCGATCTATGAAAAAGATGTCTAGGATGAGCGTTAAAATTGAGAGTTTTTATGGGAGGAATAGCTTTGGTCTGTGGCAAATCAAGATGCGGACATTGTTAAAACAACATAGACGGTGGGCGTCATTCGTGAAGAAGAAAGACGACACAGTCACCCCTGAGATGGTCGTTCTGGAGGAGAGTACAGGAGTTGTCTGATGATATCATCGCTGAAGGAAGATAGAAGTAGTGGTACTACTGATAAACATGTGGAGCAGGAAGTAACTCTTGATGACAGTGAAACAAAGTCTGAAGATCAACCACTACAATTCGAATCTGAACCATCGATTTCTTCATTATCAGTTCAGAAGTAGCAGAGTTTGGCCCTTGAGCGGTCAATCAAGCTTCGGAACGGGTATGGACATGAAGATGAAATGGTGGGTCTGTCTGATCTAGTTCAGAATAGCAAGTTTCAACACAATTTGGACTTGCTAAAATTTGGAAGTATCTGGTTGCCTTTTGTTGGGCAATATCTGAGGCAGGAGGGGGAGAGAAGTTTTATTTCTGGTACATCTGGCATTCGTTGAAGTGCTGGAGTGCATCTGGTACGTTTTCTGGTACATCATCTAACATTCGTTGAAGTGCATCTGTCTGATTTGATTAGGGAACAATTTGAGTCAAGGTGGAGATTGTTGGGAAATAAGTGCCTAACAATTGTTCTTTTGGATCTCGAATTGACTTGTGATCTGAATTTGTTTAATTAGCAAGGTTTTCTAATTAATATCAGTTTGTTATAATGGAAGAGAAAGACAAACAAATTAAGAACATAAAATCAAGAGACAGACAGATTTACGTGGTTCACTAACAACCTTTTAGCTACATCCACAAACAGGAGGAAAGGATAGTTTTATTAATTTGAGGTGAGGTTACAGATTTCAGACTGATATCATGATTTCTAGGGTAAGGGTAAGAGAGTTTATATAATAAACTCAACCTAAACAGAAACCCTAAACAGATTAGGAAAGCTACAATAGAAAATTCTAGGTCAGATATTCAAATATTGATTAGGAAACAAGATTAGGAAACACTATAGAATAGTAAATCCTAGGTCAGATATTCAGATATTGATTAGGAAACATTAATCAATTATATATTAATAGGATACTTTCCTAATTAATCATATTCAGATCATAAGTCAATTCGAGATTCGAAAAGACAATTGTTAGGCACTTATTTACTAACAATCTCCAGCTTGACTCGAATTGATCAGACAGCTGTACTAGATGCACTCCTAAAAATGTCAGATGTACCAGAAAACTCCTCAACGGATGTAACAGATGCACTTCAACGAACGTCAGATGTACCAGAAATAAAACTCCTCCTCCCCTCTTGCCTCAAATATTGCCTAACAAAAGGCAATCAAATATTTCCAGAATTTAGCAAGTCCAAACCATGTCCGAACTTGCTATTCGGAACCACATCAGACAGACCCACCCCATCTTCATTACCATACGTGTTCCGAAGCTTGATTGACCGCTCACGGACCAAACTCTGCTGCTTCTGAACTGGTAATGAAGATGCTGATGGTTCAAATTCTGATTCGGACCGCAATGGTTGATTTTCAGACGATGCTTCACTCTCATCTATAGTTACTTGCTGCTCCACCTGTTTATCAGTACTACCACTACTTCTGTCTTCCTCCGCAATTTCAATGATGATATATCTTCAGACAGACTCTCCTCCAAAACGGCCATCTCAGCGGTAACTGTGTCGTCTTTCTTCTTCACGAGGAACGTCCACCATCTCTATTGTTTTAACAACGCCCGCATCTTGATTTCCCACAGACTAAAACTATTCCTCCCATAAAAAATCTCAATTTTAACGCTCATCCTAGACATCTTTCTCACATATCGGAAGAACCTAAAGCTCTGATACCAGTTTGTTATAATGGAAGAGAAAGACAAACAAGTTAAGAACATAAAATTGAGAGACAGACAGATTTATGTGGTTCAATAACAACCCGTTAGCTACATCCAGGGATAGGAGGAGGAGGAGATAGTTTTATTAATTTGAGGAGAGGTTACAGATTTTGCATTGATATCATGATTTCTCTAGGGTAAGGGTAAGAGAGTTTATATATAATACTCTCAACCTAAATAGAAACCCTAAACAGATTAGGAAACGCTATAGAATAAGAAATCCTAGGTTAGATACTTAGATATTGTTTAGGAAACTTTAACCAATTAGATATTAATTACGAAAATTTTCTAATTAAACAGATTCAGATCACAAGTCAATTGAAGATCCGAAAAGACAATTGCTAGGCACTTATTTCCTAACAATTATTGTTGACAATGTGTTACATACTCCCTTCGGACACTATTTTTTTGCTCCATTTCATTAAAATACTCCTCACATATATTGAGGTAGTGAGGCGAAAAATAGTGTCCGGAGGGAGTATATAGTAAGAGAAGTAGACTATCTATCAAATTCAAGTAATGTTAAGCTACCTAAATACAATTAGATAGACAATAGTATACAAGAGATAAAACACTATCAAGTACAACTAATAACTCTTATCATTCCCCCGCAAAATGGATGGTCTAGGAGCAAGTCCAATTTTGGAGAGTAGCATCTGAAGTTGGTCACAATAAAGAGGCTTCGTCGAAGTAACGACACAAAATTGAGAAACGGAAATACTATTAAGTTGGTTTAATATAAGAAGAGGCTTAGTTGATTCATCGAAGTGAGAAGGGTGCACGGCTGGAAGAGAAAGGTTGCTAGAAAAAAAAAAATTTCTTCGGAAAATAAGAGATGCAAGTTAAGGGGTTACCAAGAGGGCAGTAAAGTTTATAAGGGGATGTCCATGAGAACAAAAACCAGTTATAAGGGTGGCCGCGTAGGCGACATATTTAAAAGAGTGTGGTTGTACAAACAACCAAGTTGTAAGGGTGGCCAAACATGAGGTGGCAAAGTTTTAAAAGGGGTGGTTGCACAAGCAACCAAATTTGTAGGGATAGACGAATAGATGGCAAAGTTGAAGGGCGTTGTCGACCAAGATAATGAAGGGGTGCCCATGCTTAATAAGTTTAGGAGGGTGGTCGAGACTATTTTTTTCGTTTTGAGGGGTGCCCGAGGTCAATATTGTTGGAGGGTGTCATGTGACAACAAGGGGTAAAGGAGTGTCCACGTAGACGGCAAATTTTTGGAGGGGCAGCCAAGGCCAAGCTTACAAAGGAGTGTCACACGACAATAAAGTGAAAGGAGTGTTCACGTAAGCGACAAAATTTTAAGGTGTGGCCGAAGTCAAATTAATAAAGGGTGGATCGTAAATTAGTTTGAGAAAAGTTCGGAGGGGCGGCCAAATAGATGACAAAGTGGAGAGGGGGTGGTTGCATAGGCAACCAGGATTATAAAGGGGTGGATCGTAGATCAGTTTGAGAAAAAAGTTTGCAAGGTTGACTATTATACGATAGTTGATGCAATTCGTGGATGACAAAAGGTGAAATAAAGGTGTAGTGGTTGGTGGTGGTAATGGGAGAGGATCAACCCTCAAGGCGTTAACCTTTATCGAGAGAATTAGGCTCTGATACCATGATAAAATTATGAGAAGAATTATTTTTTTTTGAGAAAAATGTGAGTATATATATATATATATATATATATATATATCAATCAAATATATATTAAGTTCTTAAAATCCTAGAGATGTAGGCACTATCTCTAGTGCTCAACTTCCCTTTTTGTATGCTACTGAAGTACATTTGGAGTTCACTTATAATATGATTGGAAACTATGTGAGGTCTTAAGAGAACTCCCTCCATCCTACCCTTGTTTCTTTGTTGCCATATGCTATAGATGGCAGCATTGATCACGCTATTACCCACTGCATGTTGAAGTTTTGTTGTATACACATTCACAGAACAAGTGTTCAATGTCTTCATCGCAGTCATCACAAATGTGACAAGTGCCATCAGTCACTAGATTGATCTTTTCCAGCTTCACTTTCGTGTTCATTGCCTTGTGTTGTATAGCCAAGCAATCGCCCTATGTTTAGGAACCGTCCACTTATTCCACACTACCCTGTACCACTCTACTTCCTCCGCCTTATCTCTGCACCAGTGATACCCTTTTGCCGTGGTATAAGGGTTCACATCAGTCCATTCACCATTGTCTAACCCTATGTTTAAAGCGCTCCTTCACCTTGCATATCCTTTTCCACCCCCAACAAGTGTCCGTAGGTGGAGAATATTCATGCTAAGGCTGCCCCTTCAGGTACACAGAATTAATCCATAATTTGGTTGGATGTTTGGCAACCCACCAAACTAGCTTCCCTATCGCAGCCTTGTTCCAGTTAAAGCTTTGCGTTAAGTTTAATCCTCCTTCCTTAAAAGGAACACATACCTTATTCCATGAAACAAGAGGAGGCCTAATATATATTGTCCCCCTCCCATAAATAAGTTCTGCAAATCCCCTCCAGCTTCTTGATCACTCCTGATGGTAGCAAAAAAATGGACGTCCAGTAGTTGTGCAAAGTGGATAAAACAGCTTTAACAAGCACAAAGCGACCTGCATAAGATAGTTTCCTCGCCCCCAGTCTCCTTATTCTTTCGGTAACATTATGGATCAGAGGTTGGCAATCCAGAGTCGTAAGCCTTGAGAGTTTACATCAATCATAATAATAACAATAATAATAATAATAATAATAATAATAATAATAATATCTTGAATGCAAGTTAGTATCTCGTTATAAAAAGAAATAATAAAAAAATAAATAATAATAATAATAATAATAATAATAATAATAATAATTATGGATCAGTTTAACAATAATAATCATGGATCAGTTCAATAGGAACCCCCAAGTACTTGAATGGAAGGGACCCTGGTTTACGTCCAGATAGCGCCAGTATCTCATGTTGTGTGTCCTCCACACCATTGAAATACATATGAGAAAAATTAAATATGGTTGTGAATTGCATAATTATTATTGTTGAGAATTACATATATAATAAGAGAAGTAGACTATCTATCAACTACAAGTAATGCTAAGCTACCTAAATACAATTAGATAGACAATAGAATACAAAAGATAAAACTCTATCAAGTACATGTAATAACTCTATCAGAGCTTGACTCTCATTTTTGTATGTGCGAAGGTCTACGTAGTCATGTATGTGTCCTTGATTTGCAACATGCCTGACATATTTTCCAAGGGTTTGCCGTGACAGTCTTTTACAAAGTTGTGTTCTAGTGTTAGCTGAGTGTACAATCTCCTGCTCCAACTTCGAATGTGTAATTTTATTTTTTTTGATAATTACAGTAGCCACCTACAAAGCAAAAACACACTTTGTAGTTAGTTATGTGTGCTGCCCTATTACAATTTACGAAAAGAGACCTACGAGAAACAGAACTATAACAACATAATACTTAAAAATAAATTACAGTTACTAAACTACAGGGGATGAGATAAAATTGTCAAGATTCATCAACTTGTTGCTCAAAAAATATAGCTTGGGCACGAGGTTCATTACTCTTGATATCAACGATGCTGATAGGACCCTTGAGATAATCATAGGAGACAAGAGTAAGATGCACTTACTCCACTAACACTAGGATGTAGAAAGGAAAGGTGGAAAGCAAGACAGATGAGCTTGCCTCCGGTGGAGAAGGATCTCCTTGGTGATCTCTCTCCTGAGCCGAAGGACAAAGTAGCCAAGAAGTCATGCCTGTAGAAGGCTGATAATAGCGAACACACCTCAACCAAAACCATATCCAAAAGCATCACAAGAGACCTCCCATGGATCCAAAAGGACCAAAACAACTCGGACACAAATTCATCATCACCATCCCATAGTCATTTATCAATTTCTTTACTGTACTATGTATTTAGTACTCCCTTCTTTTCACTAACATTTCTTCCTTTCTTTTTTTTTGGGTATATTCTCTAATATCTTCTTCTTTCCATTTTAATACAAAATGCGTGGTCAATATTAACCCAAATTTTCCTCCACTCAACTACAATCACATATTCTCCTTCCCTTATATTTTGTGCCCAAACCACCAAGACCATAGTGAAAAGGAGGAGTACGTACTTGTGGATATTTACACCCTTGTAACACTCTATATATTACTCTGTAGCTATTAATCTAATCGCCCAAATTAGGGGTTTACTATACCTTTTATAAATGTATTTTGCCTCACATTTTAAAATAAGTAATCTACTTTGTTAACCCTTGTATTGTGTGCGGAACTAGTTTGGGACGATGAGAACAAAAATAAACAAACAATAAAAAGAAGGGTTATTTAACAGGAATAATATCAACTTTGGGTGGTATTCCATAAATAAAACCAACTTTAAATAATACGGGAATAAAACCATGTATGAGACTTATTATAGAGGAATAGAATTGTCTCGCCTGCTACCGCCTACGCCTGTCATATTTCACTAATACTTTCATGTAACCCCATACAATTCTGGGTTTTTTTAACTTCAAAATCCATCTTCACTCCATCTTATTCTTCCTCAATTCATCTTATGCTTCACTTCGTCTTCTTCTTCCTCAATTCATCTTGTCGGGGTAATTTTTTTTCGAAATTTTTATTTGTTTGTCAACTTTCGAAGGTAATTCATCTTGTCCATCTTTATAATTACCATTAAAATTGTCGAAAACCAATTTTCAAGGGTTATAGCGGTAGAGAAGTTCATTTCTCAATCCTTTGCGTCGGCAATAATGTCAATGGTGAGTATTGTTTTCATTTCCCCAAATCGATTTTTCTGGGTTTCCTTTACTAATTTAGGGTTTTTTTTATTCCGGGTTTAATTTAGGGGTTATTATGGTTTCCTATTAGTATTCTTTTAATTGGTTTGATTAAAAAAAGTAGGTTGATCCATGGATATTCGTGACCTTGAAGTCTTGTTATGGGGAAAATCGAGTTTGCTGTGGACTTGTGGGAATGAAGAAAATGAAGAAATGGGTTAATTAATAGTATGGGACCCACAAAAACCGACTTCATCCGATCATTTAAGAAGCAATTTCATTCTCGTATAATATGTCTCATAATTGGTTTTATTCCCGTATTAATTAAAGTTGGTTTTATTTATGAAATACCACCCAAAGTTGGTATTATTCCTGTTAAATAACCCTAAAAAGAACACCAAGAATTACGTGGTTCATTGTCAATGTGTTATGTGATAGCTACGTCCACAGGGCGGGGAAAATATTTCACTATGTCTCCAGAATTATAGATTACAAAGATGAGCACGGAGGTTTTCTACATCTGTCTATTAGATTAATAAATAGGAAACAGGTTAGTAAAAAACACCCACTAAAACACCCACCCTAAAATAAATAGGAAAGTGCATTAATTTTTTTTCCTTATCTTAATCAACTCCGACACATTCCGTGAACGACATATGAGTCACATCTTAACACCTTGGATTGCTATTAAATAACGATTAAAGGAATATAAATGGGGAAAAATTGTGTTAATCATATCTGAAGGAATACAAGACCTTTTCAGTTGCTGGAGTTACTTTTCTTAGAATTGACCAGAATGTGTTTCTTCTTGTTGAAGACGTCTAAATTGCCTATACTGTACGCTCTACACTTGACGTGTTTAATTTGAGTGAGGTTGTATTTAGTTTGTTGTTTTGCTGCAGTTATAGTTTTACTTATGTTTTCGTCTTCTGCAGAGTCCAAATTAGGTGTAAACATAGGAACAGATGTCTCTGATATGCCTAGTCCAACTGAGGTTGTTACACTTCTGAAGGCACAAAATATCCGGCATGTCAGGCTGTTTGATGCTGACAGGGCTATGCTTCTTGCCCTTGCCAACACTGGAATCCAAGTCATTGTCTCTGTTCCAAATGACCAGCTTCTCGGAATCGGCCAGTCAAATGCCACAGCAGCCAATTGGGTAGCTCGAAATATTGTAGCGCATGTTCCTGCCACAAACATCACAGCCATTGCTGTGGGGTCAGAAGTTTTTACTGCTCTTCCTAATGCTGCTCCAGTCTTGGTGAACGCCATGCAGTACATTCATTTAGCTCTTGTTGCCGCAAATCTCAATTCAAAGATTAAAGTGTCAACGCCACATGCTTCCTCTGTTATTCTCGATTCTTTCCCGCCTTCCCAAGCTTTTTTTAATCGTACGTGGGACCCAATCATGGTTCCCTTGATAAAATTTCTTCAATCTACAGGGTCATATCTCATGCTTAACGTTTACCCGTACTATGATTACATGCAGTCAAATGGTGTCGTTCCCTTGGACTATGCCCTTTTCCGTCCTCTCCCTCCAAATAAGGAAGCTGTGGATTCAAACACTCTTCTGCATTACACCAATGTGTTTGACGCTGTAATTGATGCAGCTTACTTTGCAATGTCCTATTTGAACTTCACTAATGTTCCTGTTGTTGTCACTGAAACTGGTTGGCCTTCAAAGGGTGACTCATCAGAGCCAGATGCCACCATTGAAAATGCTGACACGTATAACAGTAATCTCATCAGGCACATCATAAACAACACTGGAACACCAAAACGTCCTGGAATAGCCATCAGTACATACATTTATGAGTTGTACAATGAAGATTTAAGACCTGGAATGACCTCAGAGAAAAATTGGGGGCTGTTTGAGTCTGATGGAACCCCAGTCTATATTCTGCATTTAACAGGTTCAGGGATTATATTGGCAAATGACACCACGAATCAAACTTATTGTGTAACCAAGGAGGGTGCAGACCCGAAGATGATTCAGGCAGCTTTGGATTGGGCATGTGGGCCAGGAAAAGTGGATTGTTCACCGTTGCTGCAGGGACAACCTTGTTATGAACCAGATACTGTGGTTGCTCATGCAAATTACGCTTTTGATACGTATTATCATAAAATGGGCATGGCATCTGGTACTTGTTACTTTGATGGAGTGGCTACTGTTTCTACCACAGACCCAAGTAAGTTCCTATAACTGCTGATACTTGTGTGTAAAGCATATTTCTGAATCATATTAAGTACTGCATCCACTTTTATGGATATGGGTATGAGTGTGTGACCTTTGCACATTTGCATGCATAATATGGGTTTTACAATGAGTGAATTTAAAAGATGAAAATTGCATAAAAAGTCAACCCACAAATACGACTTCAAAAATCTATTTTCTGAGTGAGTAACCTTACTGTAATTAATATTATAAGAATAGGAATGGGATCAAATGAGTCTTACCTATATTTTTGAGTCTTGAGTCCCAATCTCAACTATTAGATCAAGAAAACAACGGCCCATCAATCGAGGGTCCATGTCTTCCCAAGAAGCCAAAAAAAGAAGGGGATAAATAAAAAGCACGCACGACCGACCCTCTCACGTACGGGTGCGAGTCCCGTGTGTAATTTATCGTTGTTTCCCGTGCTATTTCAAAGAACAACTTGTGCTATTGTATCGCATATACTGTGCAATTGTAACTGGAATCACACACAAATATTTATAGGGACTCACCTAGTCTCTCTATAAAAATACACGAGTAATTTATACTTTCCGTATAATCTTAAGATGGTATCAAGTTTCAGTTTCAGCCTCCATGAGAACGGTTACCGTGGCTCGAATGTCGATAGTGGCACCACCTCAAAATGTGGCCCCAATAACTTTTAAAACATTGGGGTGTGTTTGTGATGCCAGTATTAGGGCCCGTATTTAATACCTCGCTTACTGACTGTGTATGAACTCGCTGCTGTTTGATGCAGGTCATGGGCCATGTACATTTCCTGGAAGGTAATTGCGTAGTTTAAACTTCTACATTGGTTAATTGATTTGCCATTTTTTTAGTGTGTTACTCATATCTCTTGAACTAAGTTAGTAGAGCCTTGTATAAATTTCTAATGTTGGCATCGTTTATTATTCTAACATGCAGTGGCGGAAGGAATGGAACCCTGTCAAATAGCACATATCTCGCTCCATCGGAAAATTCTACCAGTTATGCGAGTCCACCATGTCACATATGTTATAGCTCTGGATGGATCAGCGTTTTCCTCGGCAGTCTCCTTTTATGTGTGTGTTTGTTGTGAACGGACCATTTTCAAACACATTTCTTGTTTTATTTGATTTGTCCACAGTTGCCAATGAACCAATTTTGATCGTAGACTAAGGTTCCTAGGCAACGTGCATTTAGACGCAGGTTTGTAGGTCTTGTGAGGCTCCTTTTGTAATTCAAATCTTATGTGAGGGATCTTTCTATGTCTCAACTAATTCATCTGTTATTTCCTCTGCAAATTTAATTTTATTATACTCGGTACTTTGCAAGACGAGAAACTTGTGAAAGTTCAACATTATGGATGCTCGTAAAACATTTTGTGTAGTCTCTAATGAGTAGGGATGACGATGGCAGATTTTGGGTCGAGTAAAGTATTACCCACAGTCATCACTATAAAGCAAGCCTTCTGCTTGTGTGCGCCATCCAATTGAAACGGGTGGAAAGGGGTCTTCGTAAATATTATGTATTTAGTGTCCGACTTTTCATATTCGTAATTAGTATAGCCTAACTCTTGATTTACCGTGTAATTAATAGAGCTAGGATATTCATTGTATCTTGTTTCTACTCGGCTTAATATACCGAGGTGTAATTACTTGTTACGATCATCGAATTATATAGATTATCATGGTATCAGGCAAACTCGATCCTCACGATCCAAAACAATCTTTTCGATCGCTCATACCTGCCCACGGCAGTGGTAGCTCCGGGACTGTCGACCCAAGCTCATGGCCAAGTGATAAGTGTGTTTTGTAGTGCTTATTCCTTGCGTTTGGTCCCGGTTTCTCTTGTGGAATCGCTCTTTGGAGCGGTTTTCGAGGCTACTTACGTTTCTTCTAGCTTGTTTTAGGTTCCTAAGGCCAATATTGGAGAAATGGAACGATTCCGACTCGTTTTCGACACATTTGGAGCCAACGAAGAGAAGCGACGATTACTCGGTAGCGTAGACTCGATCCCGAGCCCTTGGGACCCATTCCCGAGCCCTCTAGACTCGATCCCGAGCACCGAGAATCGATGAGAAGCCTATGATGAGCAAGTAGGGACCTATGAGATCATATTGGAGGCCTATAAGACCCATCCCGGTCGGGATGAGTGGCAATCCCGGTCGGGAAGAAGAGCAAACAAAGCGGCGCTACTGACAGCCCATCCCGGCCGGGACCATGAGTCATCCCGTTCGGGACCACCCATCCCGGTCGGGATCACCACCCTTCCCGGTCGAGAAGGTGCCAGCACAGCCCGTGTTTCATTTCTTTCATTCCTTCATTCTTGTATCCCTATAAATACCCTTCCTTTGTATTGTTTAAGCACCTTAAATTACTCTACATGATTCTAAACCCTAGATAAGACTCTCTTCATCCTTAGCTTAGTTTATCATTAATCTTTTGTTAATCTTAGCTTAATCTTAGTAATTAGTCTTGTATTAAGGGATTTCTTGAAGAATCCAAACAAGATTGACAACCTTGGTTGATGTATTTGGGTTTTCTTATTATACAAGTTCCAATCTTTCTTCCATACTTGTTTGGTATAATCTTCCTCTTCTCTTTTCCTTTATCTTTGTTTATCATTCAAGTTTTGATCTTTGTTCATTGTTCATTGTTCTTGCTAGTTCATTTTCATTATGAATGCTTTGATGTTAGTGTTGATATCTCTTGTTTATGTTGATGTTAGTTTAGATATGAGTGAGTAGACTTATTGTGGGGTTAGTAGGGGGATTAAATGTTGATTATGGGTAATTAGGGTTTGATTGAAGGTAAAGGTGAATTCTTTGTTACTAGTCACATGTTAAGCATACTATGTGTTTGTTGAATTGCTTGTTTGAGTAGTAGTGGCCATGCTTCTCATGCTTGTTTTCTTCTTCTCATTGTATGATTAATTTGTGGTTGAATCCTTGTGTATTGGGTAGCATCTTGCATGAGTATTCGGGTTTGTCTTTGACGCGAGAGTGCGGACCGACCTTAGTAACTAGGTGAAGCCTACCCCCTCGATCTCCCAACTATCCTATTACACTTATGAACCCAAACTAACCCTACTCCTTCCCAATTTAATTTCTCCATCTTATTAACAATCATTCCTCTAGTTCATTGTTTCAATTTAGTTTTAGTTGATTCGTTAGTTCATGTTATACCTAGTTCATTCATAGTCATTGTTCTATTCTCTTGTCATCATTCTAGTTTGTTCATCCTTGTTTGTTAGCCTAGTAATTGTGTTAGTAAGCAATTCTTTATAGTCATCCCTCATTGTGACCTTGTGACCTAGTCTAAGCTTGTATTTAGGTAAACCTTTGTCTAGACACCCATTACCGTCTCCGTGGATATCGACCCGACTTACCCTAATTACGTGTTAGGTTTAGTTTGCTTACTTGTTGGTAGAAATTTACGGCAAATCCTTCCCATCACCAAGTCCGACCTGTCTAGCCTATTCCGTCCCCATTCCCGATCTCAATCGGATCCCACACAGCCACCATACACCATGCCATCGCCTGCCGGAGCATCCACCACAGGCACCGGCCACCAACCCGGGACGGCGACCACGCGGGTCACTACCCAGATCATGGTTGACCAGTGGCCTTCACGCCACCAGATATCGCGGCCACCTGCCGCCGCCTTTTCCGTCGATTGGCCGGCCACCACAGCACCGGCCGCATGCCGTGGTGCACCCAGGTCGACCGCTCCTCACCAGCCCCTATCCGCGCCTCACCACCCTGGCGTCTCAATTGCGACCACAGTCGGTCGCCTAGCAGGCTACTTCCTTGGTCTGTCTCCGTATTCAAGCACGCATCGGTCGCTAAATTTAGCGACCGGAAACGGTCGCCTGGTTTAATTTGTGGTCGCTAATTTGGCGTCCCCCGTTCCAGACGCAGCCAGTCAGTCGCCCTTGCACAATTTTCTTGTAGTGCAAGTCAGCACTCCGGTCACACTCTTGTGTGCAATACGAACTTGACAGTTGAATATGCTAAACTAATTGATATGGCCTATGGGCCATGTATTTCAAGCCTACTTTATTCAACCATTTCTTCAGAAAGGCCAATGGTTCATGGACACTGGTGCATCCTCTCATTTGAGTGCCGATGTAACACCCCGTATTTTTCAAATAGCGTTAAAATTTTAAACATTTATTTAAACAAAGTTTAACGTTTGAGAAATTATTTTCGTAAATAAAATATTGGGTTATTTAACAGGAATAATACCAACTTTGGGTGGTATTCCATAAATAAAACTAACTTTAATTAATACGGGAATAAAACCATGTATGAGAAATATTATACACGAATGAAATTGCCTCTTAAATGACCGGATGAAGTCGATTTTTGTGGGTCCCATACTATTAATTAACCCACATCTTCATCTTCTTCATTCCCACAACAAACTCGATTTTCCCCTAAACCAAATTCTCTCTCCTAAACCATAATTTCTCCAAATCCATGGGTGACCTATCAAATTCATGTTCATCGAATTTATAGGACACTAAAACCCCTAAATTAAACCCAGAATAAGAAAACCCTAAATTAGAAAAGAAAACCCAGAAAAATCGATTTAGGAAAAATGAAAACAATACTAACCATTGACATTGTCGACGTAAAGGATTGAAGAATGAACTTTTACAACTATAACCTCTGAAAATGAATTTTCAACAATATTGATGGTAATGATAAAGACGGACATAGCTGACACTTGATAAACAAATAAAAGTTTCGAAAAAAAATTACATTCAACAAGATGAATTGAGGAAGAAGAAGAAGTGATGAATTGAGGAAGCAGAAGATGAATTGGGGAAGAAGATGAAGTTTGAAGTTAAAAAATTAATGAAGTGTGGGGTTACCGAAGTTAATGAAGTTGAAAAGTGTATTAATGAAATATTGACTCGCGTAGGCGGTAGCAGGTAAGACCATTCTATTCTTGTATAATATGTCTCACAAATGGTTTTATTCCCGTATTAGTTAAAGTTGTTTTTATTTATGGAATATCACTCATAGTTGGTATTATTGCTGTTGAATAACCCTAAAATATTTTATTTTCGTTAAATTAAAAATTATTCCGTATTTAAAAAGATGAAAATTTATTTATCGAATTATTAAAATTTTTATCTTTCCTTAAATAAAGATTAAAACTTGAAAATATTTTTAATATTCACTTGTCGTTTTGACGTTTTCTCGTCTCATAAAAATTTAAAAATAATTTATTAAATTCTTAAAATAATGATTTCTTATAACTTTTGTCCCCAAATTACTATTTACCGTCTATTTTACTTACCGTCTCACAAATTCATTTTTAAAAATAAATTTTATGGTTTCCATTATTTTAATTACGTAATCTTATATTTCAACTTTTTAAGAAAGAAAAATATTTGTACGAGAAACGGATCGAAACTCGGAAAGGTTGATACCCTATTTGACTCCCACGTCCTACATGCATACTACACTAATAATCTACCTAAACTAGCCACCCCATCTACCCTACTTCTACACGTAAGCCTACTCTTACTATCTAATTCTACCTAAGCTACTATATATATATATATATATATATATATATATATATATATATATACTAGTACATACGGAGTACTATATACTACTAATCCTACCGTAATATATAGTACTCTAATACTACTACTCCCCTATATGTTCTACGTAATAAGTACATACTACACACTAAACTACTTCATATGTTCTGAAAAACCTATCTAGAAAATTGGGGAAATACAAAAAACTTTCTCTCTCTGAAACCCTAAATTAAGGAAAAAAACCTTTTTCGCATAAATCAAAGGTGGAAGGGATTTGGTAAGAGAGTTGAAAGGCTTGAATTCCTTTACTTAGTGAAGGAGCTAAGGGATTTTCCCCTATCAGGTGTCCTTGCCTCATAATAGGCAATTATCACCTACTTTTAGACCTTCCGTGTGGGGGGAAGTAATCTGCATGCAAGGTATTCAAGTCTGATCAAAAGATTTAATAGAAGATTTAGTGGTTAGAACAATCATTCCTTATTTCAGAATATCGGGGTTCTAGATTACATGCAAGAAGAGTAAGAGTCCTTTGCATGCATTGGTTGTTCGCTGTCCATGGTATTTTTGAAAATTCTCGGGTTATAGGCCTCTATAAATATGGGAGGGTTGAGGTTTAATGGAAACAAAGCAGTCAATTCCTTCCTTGCTAATAGTTTTAGAAAGAAGAACATTAAAATTTTTTACAAGGTTGATAATATGGATAATCAGAATGGGTTAGGGAATAATATGCCTAATGGAGTGAGACATGAACCCCTTCAGAATGTTTTTCATGGGGGAGGCCTGAGATTGGAGCTAGGAATGCTCCATTGATCGTCATTTCCTCTTCTTCAAGTAGTGGTTCATCTGAGGAGGAGTAAAACAGGCATAGACGTAGAAGGTTGGTTAATGGTTGGATCAACCCACCATTTCATGGCCTAGAAGATGATGATCTAAGGGATTTTGGGTAAGGTTTACCCCCTGATCAACAAATCCCTGAAAGGCTGGATGATCCATAAGAAGAGGAGTTTAATGAAGCTTGGAGACTTCCAAGGACGGGACTTATTCTTACGCTTAGCCCTGATATTTGGAGGAATACCAGAAGATTCTATGGTAAATGTGTCTCGGGAAAAATGGTTGACTACAGACACTTTGAAGCTCTCGAGATTAATAGAGCTGTGGAAGCCAAATGGCAGTCGAGAGGTCTTATTTCAGTATTCAAGCAAAGAGATATTTTCATTTTCTTCTATGAGGTGGAGGAAGATAAAAGGGATATTCTTCGAAAAGGTGTGGCATCGTTCTACGGAGGGCTCATGGTGTTCAGAAACTGGAGAAGAGAAATGGTTCCACGTACGGTAACGTTTCCTATTGCTTATGTATGGGTTCGTATTTGTGGTCTTCCATTTGAATTTATTAATGATGATGTTGGGAGAATTCTGGGTAATGTGTTAGGTATTAGACCCCAAGTGGAACCTTTGGGTAATGTACATTGATAAGCTAGTCGTATACCTATCAAAGATAACCAACTTAGGTCTAACTAAAAATATAGTTAGGGAAGTCAGGATCGTATCCACAAGGAGACAAATAAATTCTACTCGCAATTAAAGTCTATCTTAAGTAACCAAATCGGGGGGTTTTTATGAGTTGTTTTTAACTAATCTAAAAGTAGTGAAAGAAGAGAAATAAAAAGAAGAATAATTAAATTAAATAAGATGAATAAGGATGAATAAATATAGAGAGAAAACTAGGATCGTCGGTTCACCATGAATTTCCTACGGTCACAGTCTGGTTCACAGGTCTATCACAGATATTGTTCTAAGGGGTAGTGAAAAGGTCCTTCCGGTCCGCTATTCACCCTAGAATGCTTCTAACGGCTTCCGATCTTATTAGGGCAAACTAATGTGTTGTAGCAGGTCTAACTCTTACCAGGCTTACGATCTTAGGTTCGAGTTCACCAATTTAATTAATCAATTACGTCGACTTAATCAATTAATCTCAATTAAATGCTACAATTAACAACATAGACACAATATCATTGACAGATCTGTAAACTAATTAGCAATCGTATTCAATTCATGGATCCCCTAAATCCTAGCAAGGGAAATTAGCTACTCATGGAAGAATTTATTAAAGATGATAAATAAATTAAGCCTATCGAATAGATCTAAAGAGAAATTAAGAATAAAAGAATTAATAAGATTAAAAGAGAAAGAATTAAGAACAAAGAGAATAAAAAAGAACAAAGAAAGAATTAGATTACCGAGTTTGAAGGAAGAATAGAAAAGAATTCATAAATTTAGATCTAAAAGTTTAGGGTAGAGAGAAATCTAAAGAGAGTAGTCTAAAGAGAATTAGAAGCATAAAAGAAGAGATAGAAGAGGTTTTTGAGGTTCTAGTCTAATAGTTTCTTAAATACTAAGCTAAAACAAAAGCCCAAAAGTCTTATTAAGACTAAACATCAAATTAGGAAAGTCTCGGTCTTCGTTCAGTCTCGAGAATAGACGGTCGACTATTCTGAATAGTCGTTCGACTATTATTGATCTGTTTCCGTTCTCAGCACTGCGCGCTCAACTTCAAACGCTTGCCATTTCTTCGTTACTTCTTCAAATCGGGCGTGTAATATACCGTTGGAAAGCTAAGAGAAAACGCTTTCCAACGCAACTGGAATCAGCTCAATTGGAGTTATATAACTCAAGATATTTACGTTTTAAGTAGACCCGTTTGAAAACAATCATTCTCCTTTCTTATTTCGCATAAGATTTTATCTTTAAGCACGATTTTTGCCTCGTTTATGCGTCCACGGGTTCAAACCTGCATAAGATGCAACATGACCACAAAGTATCAAATTCGGGAGAAAATAGTAGCTTTCACTACTCGATAAGCACGGGAATGCGCGTATAAAAGACATAAAAAGTGTATATAAAATACGCGCATCAAATCTCCCCAAACCAAACCCTTGCTTGTCCTCAAGCAAGCACAAAATAAAGAAAAGTATCCTACTGGAACGGTATACAACTCATAGCGGAATATACTTCAAAGTTACTCAAACCAATGCACAACGATTAAAGTCAATGTAAACAATCACATACAACAAGCTTGATCAATGGCAACAATACTGAACCTTCAACCTTGCAAGACTCGTCTATGTCGGACTCTCACGGGTCGCTCATCACTCAATTATGGGCAATATTGTGAATATATGTAGGATCGGAAAGACAAAACACTCACCTAAACTGCGACCTACAAGAACATGCATGCAATCTAAAATGAAATCAATCTCTACTAACCGTACATACGCATTCTATCGGGAAAAGACACGTGCCAAGGACTTACATATGGTATAAAGTGAGGCTAATCGGGTAAGAAGGGACAAAACGATATGGATATGAGGAGGTAAAAGCCAAGCTAGTATTCCTTACACCCATCAATAGTAAACATTCCGTTCTCACCAAACTCCAGTCGAAGAAATTAGGCATAGCAACAAGCGCCTTATCAAAACCGCTTCCCACTAATAACCATGAAATTAGAGAGATCAATTCTTTTCTCATAGCAAAAACACATTCTTCTTCTAGTTTCACTTCATCATTTTTTTTTCTTCTTTCCGTTTTTTTTTCAATTTTTTTTCTTTCATTGATTTTTTCTTTTCATTTTTTTTTTCAATTCCCCTTTTTCTTTTCCAATATCATGGTACCAAAACTAACCCGAAAAAAACAACTCTGTCTAATTCATCTAGCTACTAGCTTGACCAGGGTAGGCAATATATGGCATGTAGTTGATAAACGGGTCAAACAGGTCAATTTGGCTATGTGAGGCTCACGGGAATTAATTAAAAGAAAGGATTTGTCTTTTTCGCACATGTTAAAACCACGAGTCAAAAACGTACAGGTACCTAAGAGACGAATGTCATGCTTATGCAGTTTGATGTTACATGTCTCATAAGGAATACTACTCTCAACCTAAATGAAACTGATCATGAATGTCATCAGTTTAAGACTCTAGTTCCTTACAATTCTGAGTAGTTTGCCAACAATGAGTCAAGTGTATTCATTCAGTAAAGTCAATCAATGACAAGAGAATGGTGCATGTAATTATATACAAAAACGATAACGATGCAAGACATAAGCAAGCTAATGAAGACATAAAAGCAATATCATCATCGTTATATAACCATTCCGACTCGACTAAGACTCGACTAAATGCAAAAAATGTATTTTGTGATTTTTTTGATTTTTTTATGCATGCGGAAATGCAAGAAATATGCAGATGGATGAAAACAACAGATGCATACCCTCCCCAAACCAAATCTCACAATGCCCTCATTGTGTACAATAATAAACAATAAGAGGCACAAAAAAAATAAACGGGGAAAGATATGAAAGACGATGAAAGTGCAAAAATAATTGAAATAAAGAAAAATGAAACTACTTACAAGATTCATATAAAGGAGACATCCCCAAACCGCATCGAAGCATCCTCTTCATAATCGGAATTGTCGATGTCTCCGTCGCAAAACGGTACCTACACCAAAAAAAAAAACAAAACAAAAAAAATACAAGAGAAGCAAAGAAAATATATAGAACACATCCTAGTAACTTACGTGAATCGCCTAAAAAATAGGTCAATGATCGCATTAGCTTGTCAAACAAGCTAGACCAATCAGCAGCAAACTGGTCATAAGGAATCAACATTAACAAGCATGACCAATAATAAGTATGATAAGTAAGAAGAGTAGTGAGCAGTTTATGAGAAAAGACATAAATACCAAATATCTCAAAATTATCCCAAGTCTTATCATTTGACTCAAATTGCACAAGAGAAGAGTCAAATAACTCAAAACTACTCAAAGCTTCAAACTTATATTTTTCACCTTCTTCGGAAAAGTTGTTATGATCGCCATCTTCAATGTTCTTAAGCAAACAACCATCAAACGGGAGACCAAGAGCCAAAACAATCTATTCTAAAAGAGTCTCACAATCCTCATCCATAATCATAGGTTCAAGCAAAGGTGTAAAGGAATCTAGATCAAAATAATCAATGGGTGAAGGAGAATCATCTTCAAAACAATGGGAAAAGTCAAATTTCTCTAAAATAGGTTTTTCAAAGAAATCCGATTCGCAATCCCAAGTATCCTCAATGCTAAAACTCTCTTCACTCAAAGTATCATTCAAAAGTGCACTCTCTTCCCGACTCTCGTCCGTTTGAACTTTCTTCTCGCGCTCACGGGCTTCTCTATTGTTCAACCCTCTTTCCAAAACCTCAAAATTGACATCAAATGACACACTCTCAAATTCACATGAACCAAAATCCTCAATGTTATCCTAAAAAAGAACACTAGTCAAAGCATCCAAACACGCGTTTTCCTCAAATATAACACTTTCCATCTCACAATCATTGTTTGCGACAACAACATTTACAAAATGAGAAGAATACTTGATTAAAGGGTGTGAAAGTTGCTCCGAAGGAGAATAAGATGGTTCACAAGTATCCAAGGAATGCAAGTCATCATCCTGCATCAAGTTAGAAATCATAGGGATTTGGGGAACGATGTGAGATTGAACACTATACACATCATCATCATCTTCCTCGAATGGGCATATGTCCTGTCTAATAGATGCAACAGATTCAGTCATAACATAATCAGTGGAATGTGAGAAATTAACTTTAGTATCTAACTCACATGGAGTATCATGCTCGTTTTTCTTGAAAGTTACCATATCTATAAGTTGTTGCATCATCGCCTTAAGCTCCGATATCTCAGTCTTCCTCTTTATCTCTGACTCCAAACTGTTTCGGATTAAATATTGGAGTAGCGTCCATCGTTTCACATAAGACATGTATTTAAACATGCCCTCACAGTTTTCCTCAATATAAGCCCGTGTCGCGTCATCGACACCATCATAAATCATATGACTCACCTCCCACACACTCACATGATAACCATTTTGAGTAATAAAAGAGTCAAGTCTATGAAAATAAATATGCAATGGTTCATGTTCAAACTGAGGGAAGTAGAAAATAGTCATAATGATGAAGAAAAAAAAATTTAAATAAATAAATAAAAAATAAAAAAAATGAGAAAAAAATAAAAATAAATAAAACTAAGAAAAATAAAACTAAGAGAAAAAAAAATTAATAATAAATAAATAAATAAATAAATAATAATAATAATAATAATAATAATAATAATAATAATAATAATAATAATAATAATAATAATAATAATAATAATAATAATAATCGTCCCAAGAAACTGAAAGTTTCCTGAGACAAAAGATAAACTAAAACGACAAGTAAAATTAACCGTCTCCCCGGCAACGACGCCAAAATTTGATAAGCTAGTCGTATACCTATCAAAGATAACCAATGATAAGTGTAGTTTGTAGTGCCTATTTGTTGTGTTTTGGTCCTTTTTTCCTTGTAGAATCGCTCCTTTGGAGCGATTCATGGGCTTCTTATGCTTCCTTTAGTTCGTTTCAGGTTCCGGAGACCAATTTGGAAGAGTTGGAGCGATTCCGACTCAATACATACACATTTTGGAGCCAATGAGATAAATGAACGATGACTCGAGGCCTTGTAATCGACCCCGAGACCTTAGGACCCAATCCCGAGCCTCCGAGACCCGATCCCGAGTCCCGAGAATCGGCGCGAAGCCCATGAGAGGCAAGGAAGGACCAAAGAGCGTTTAAGGAAGGCATACAAGACCCTTCCCGGTCGGGATAATGGCCTTCCCGATCGGGAAGGGATGCACATTTAGAAGCGCCACTGTGGGTCCTTCCCGGTCGGGTTGAGCCCTTCCCGATCGGGATGGCAGAACCCTTCCCGATCGGGATGATCCGTCCCGGTCGGGATGGGCTACAGCTCACCCGCACTTCTTCTTTTTCTTCTCCTTCATTCTTGTACCCATATATATACTCCCTTCTTGTAATTTTAAGACATCTTATGTTAGTTTAGACTTTCTTAAGCCTCCAAAACCCTAGATTTACTCTCACTCATTAGTTTTAATCTTCCCTTAATCTTAGTTAATCCTTAGTTAATCTAGTGTAATTAGTTCTTGTATTAAGAAGTTCTTGAAGAATTCTCCAAGCTTGACAACCTTGGGTTTTATTTGGGTTCTTATTTATACAAGATTGCATCTTTTCTTCATCCTATTGTTGGTATAACCTTTCTTACTCTTGTTCTTAGCTATTTAATCTTGTTTCCATCTTTTTATGTTGTTATTGTTATTGTTCTTGTTATTCATAATGAATGTTTGGATTGTGAGTTTGTTTTCTCTTATGATTGTTAGTTTTGCATTGATGATGAGTGAGTAGTGATCTTGTGGGGTTAGTAGGAGGATTAGGGGTAGATTATCGGTGATTAGGGTTGATTAAGGGGATAAGGTTACATCTTTGTTGTTAGTCACATTGTGGGCACTCTATGTGTTTGTTGATATGCTTGTGTGAGTTGTAATGGCCATGCTTCCCATACTTGTGTTCATCTTCTCACTGATTGCTTATTTTGTGGAAATGTTGAGAATAGTTTAGACGCGAGAGCGCGGACTAGGGTCTAAGTTGCGAGAGCCCGGACCCACCTTAACATCGGTCTAAGTTGCGAGAGCCCGGACCGACTCTAGTAACTAGGAGACACCTATACCCTTGATCACCCCAATTACCCTTCTACTCCTATGAACCCGACCTACCCCACTTCTTTCCATATTTGTGTTAATTATCCTAGCTAGCTATCGTTCTTTTAGTTTATTCATTAATTCGATCATTAGCTTAGTCATACTTCTTCTCCATCATAATTTTCCATTCATCGTTTCTTTGTGTTTGTTTTGGTAATCTAGTCTCGTTGTAGGCCGACCTAGTCTAAGCTTTGATATACCGTCCTCGTGGATACGATCCCGACTTGCCCTAGCTACCCACTAGGTTAGTCGATGTTATATTGATTGGCTAGGGACGTGACGAATTCCTTCCCATGAATTTGGCGCCGTTGCCGGGGACGGTGCATTGTTTAGACTTAGTTTGTTTATTTCTAGACTTAGTTACCCTTCTTTGTGTTCTCCCATCTTCTCTTGTGAATATTCTCTAGATTTTTCTTCTTTCCTTAGTTTTATTTCTTCTTTTCCTCTTTGTCTCTAGTTGTGTTTGTTTATTGTCGTTACCTAGTGCCCATAAAGCACTAGGTGTTCTCACGTTTGTTCTAGTGTGTAGTGTATGCCTAGGAGGGGAGGCGACTTCTATCTCTTTAATCCAGAGCCGGAGAGACTCTTTTGAGCCTTTCGCCAACGGACGATTAATCGGGTTAGGATCTCTCAACCAAGTGCAAGCACCACTCATCAAGGGCAAGCACAAGGAGCCGACTTGAGCAACTCACCTCGAGAGACGGCCGGAGGGACCTTCATCAATCCCTTCGGTGATTCTTCTCCTAGTTCCCCCTCCTTATCTACATCAACACCGTCTACACCACCATCCTTTCCCTTATATCCAATCATGCCTAAGTTTTCTTCTCACTCAACCTTCACAGAAGACGTTTTGCCGGGTCCATCCACTCTACCCGAGGCATATACCGGAAATTTTGTGGCGAAAACACAATTTATCCAATTGGTCGAGAGAAGTCAATTTAGTGGGTTACCAACCGAAGATCCTCATCAACACATGGAAACCTTTTCGGACTATTGTGACGCTATTTCACAAACGGGAATAACTCAAGACCAAATCCGGTGGGTATTATTTCCTTTCTCTCTTATTGGTAAGGCGAAGCAATGGTTCAAGGGGTTGGATAAAGCAAGACTTGGCATTGATACTTGGAAGAAGCTAGCCCTAGCCTTCTACCAACAATTCTATCCCCCGGAGAAGACAAATCTATTGAGAGCTTCTATCACGGGTTTCCAACAACGTGATGATGAAAGCCTCTATGAATCATGGGAAAGATTCAAAGCCTTGATCCGTTCTTGCCCACACCATGGTTTATCGCAATGGTTCCTCGTACAACAATTTTGGAACGGACTATATGAAGACTCGAGGGCCATACTCAACATGGGATCTAACGGTAGGTTTACCGAAGTGGAGGATGACCAAACTTGGTCAAGGATTGAAGAGATGGCGGTTCACTATTCCCAATACTCTAGGCCTAGAAAGGTGAATCGAGGAGGTAGGCACGAGGTAGATGCCATTACACAATTGAGCATTGATCTTGGGGCTCAACTAAGAACTCACATGGAGACCATTGACAAAAATCTCCAAAGCCACCTCAACCAAGTTCAAAGCTCTAGTTCCTCCCACCATCAACCGATTCAAGAAGTGAATGCTTTGGAGTTTGCACCTCCTTTGCCTTATTTTGGGATGTGTGATACTTGTGGAATCGTTGGTCATGATCCTATGCATTGTAGAGGAAGTATTGAGCAAGTGAACGCCTTTCAAGCGTTCAAGCAAGGTGCCTCCTTACTCTAATCAATACCAAGCTTCCAATCAAGTCCCTCAACAACAAGCCTTTCAACATCAACAACAACATCGTCCCTATGTTCCACCTCCCTTAAGGGACAACAATCAAGGTTACCAAGGTTATATGGGTAATCCAAGACCCTTCAACAACTTCAAACAAAATAACCAAGGTACCTTTCACAACAACAATCAAGGGTTCCAACAAGGGAACTTCAATCAAGGCGGTTTCAAAGGAAACCAAGGCTTCCAACAACAACAAAACCACAATCAAGGCCTTAATCAAGGAAATTCTCATGGGTTCCAAGGGAACCACCAACAACAACAAGCAAATCAAAGTCATCAACAACAAAGCAAGCCTAGGAGCCGGTCTCCTATTCATGACTATGGTACTCCGTTAGCCCTCACCGATACTCCACATAATCCATCATCCCCACCACGGGATTTCGACGTACAAAAGTATATGATGGATATGCAAAGGAGTAATCAAGAGATGGCAAGAAATCAACATGAGTTCTTTGCTTACGTTCAAAAGAACAACCAAGCAAGAGATGCTCATGCGAAGTCGATGGAAACTCGAATATCTCAACTTGCTTCGGAGATCTCTACAAGACAAAAGGGGCAATTACCTCCTCAAGGTGAAACACCAAAATTTGAGCATGTAAATGCTATTACTACGAGGAGTGGTACGTCCTATGAACCCTTTTTTTCCCCTAGTGAGCAAGAACCAAGACAAGAAGTCATACCCCCCTCTCAAGATAATGCAAGCGTTGACAACCCTCCTCCTCTTCAAGAGAAAGACAAGGGAAAAAGGAAAGTGTCCTTTGAAGAGTCCACCCTTAATGATCAAAACAAGTACCAAATCAAGTTGCCTTACCCATCGAGGCAAATGAAGACTACGGTGGACACTCATTATGACAAGTTCCTTAGTATTGTGAAGAAATTGGATGTTAGTGTCCCATTCACCGAACTACTTACCCAAATCCTGGCATATGGAAGATTTATGAGAGAAATCTTAGCTAGGAAGAGATCCGTCGACAAGGAAGAGACCGTAGCGTTCACGAGGGTAGTGAGCGAGCTTATCCAAGGTTCCACGCTTCCGAAGTTGAAGGATCCGGGTAGTTTTTCGATCCCTTGCACCATAGGCAACTTCTTGATCAAGAATGCGTTATGTGACTTGGGCGCGAGTGTGAGCATCATTCCCTATTCTATTTGTTGCCGACTCGGAATGAAGGAGTTGAAATGTACGTTCCTAACCCTCCAAATGGCCGATAAATCATTCAATCGACCATTAGGAATGTTAGAGGACGTACCGGTACGAGTGGGGAAATACTTCATTCCGGTCGACTTCATTGTGCTTGACATGCCGGAGGATGCCAACACTCCCATCATCCTTGGACGCCCATTTCTACACACCGCGGGTGCCATGATCGATGTGAAGAACGGTAGGATCACATTCGAGTTAGGCGAGGAAAAGATAGTGTTTGACCTCGAAGGCAACACTACGCCTACTAAGGATGAATCATGCAATATGATCCAAGCCAAGAAAGACATTGATCTAGGGGGTGAACCGGAACAAAGCTTGAAGAAGTACTCTTATGTACTCGATGATTATGACTCCGAGAGTGAGGAGGATGAGTGCCCATGTCATGGGCTTGATGACAAGTTGAAGTGCAATGACAAGGAAGAAGATGAGCCTCCCTTGGGACCGCATGAGGACCGGTGGACGTTTGGGTATATCCCCAAGGACCAAAAGTACAAGTTCAAGTCGTTGAACTTGGAAGAGCGGGATGCCCCGGGAACGTCAAGGCAAGGCCATGAGGAGCCTTGGGATGTGGTCGGTTATATGACATGCTTGATTGAAGACTTCTCTAGGGCCTTCGACTTGTTCTTACGTGCCCTTGATGGAGATGGGATGGATCATTGTTGTTGAAAAAGATTGAAGAAAGCACCACCTTGGTTTGACGGAGTTCCACAAGAACCGTCTCATTGTATATATCTCTTTCTTGTAGTTAGTTGAATTTTTATGAATTCTTGTTATTTGGATTGATTGATGAGCGTTGTGAGGGAGAGAATTTGATGCTTGAGTTAAGTTTGTTGATAGGTGAAGTGAGAACGCTCCTAGAGAGGATTGGCTATGGTATACCTTGGGTTGTGACCAAGAAAATTGGGTTTTTGAAACTTGGAACAAGTTTTTGGGATCGTGGAGGTCGAAGAAGACCCATCCCGAACGGGATGAGGCGTCCCGACCGGGAAGGATAAGGCTTCCCGATCGGGAAGGGTGCCGTCCCGATCGGGAAGGGTGCACCTCTTTTCGTGCTTCCTGTGAGTCCTTCCCGACCGGGATGAAGGCGTCCCGACCGGGACGGGTGAGGTAACCCGATCGGGAGCAATCTTCCCGACCGGGAAGGTCCTATGCTCCCCCTTTGTGATTATTCTTCGCAAATCAAGTCCACCCAACCGTTTTATGCCCCCTTCCAACCTCCCTAGCTACCCTAGCCTTATCATATGCCCCTTTTAGTTCATTGTCATGCCCTCCCTCCATTTCCTATCCGCTTTACACCGACTCTCACATCAAAACTCACCCCCTACCATTACTACCTCTACGGTGAGTTCTCTTCAAGTGTGAAGCGAGATGGCGACCGAGAAGACAAGCGACGAGCCTCTAATGATCAACGAGACGATGGAGCAAGTGAGTTACTAGCCGCTCGGTTTGGGTAACTATCCTTACTTTTCCGTCTTTTTATCGCTTCTTTTTCATTGTTTGCCCCCTTCCCTTGAGTCACGGTATCTAGGGGCCTTCGAGGCCATAGTTTGGTTGCTCCCGACTCCCGATGACATGATTACGTCGAGAGTCAATCGATTAGTCCAATTTACAAGATTTTCACCCCTTTTTAGGAGTTAGTCGGACTTGGACGGAATCCGGGCTAGGTGACTTGATTACACCTAGCCCTCTCCTCCCATTTCCTTTTATTTCTTTCTTTTTATTTTTTTTCCCCCTTCCATATCTTTTTCTCGTCTCGGCCCATGGTGACTTGACTACACCCCGGCCGGACACCTTCTACCTTTTTCTCCACTTTGTATTTAGTTTTAGCTTTATTTTCGTAGTTTATTTTCTTTTCTTTTGTCTCTCCACACACTACGTTTGAGCATATGAGGACATTGCTCGATTTAACTGTGGGGGAGCGATATTCTATCGTAGTAGTTTTATTTTCATAGTTTTTCGAAAAAAACTCTTAAAAATCCCTAAAAATTTGAAAAATTTACACAAAAAAATCAAAAAGATCTTTCTTTTGTGTGTTTTCCTTTTGTGTCATTGTGTCGTATATTTGTATTGTGTGCGTGTTTTGCCTCCCTTTGTCCTTATAGGTTGCTCTAATCGCCAATGACTTTGGAAAGCTCTGAAGACTTCCGGTAACATCTTATCCCTTTTTCTCCTTTATTCCTTGTGATGTTTGGAGAAGGTTGTATTGAGGTGTGCTCGGGTGGAGCTTTGTGCATATTGGTGGATGATTTGGTGGCTTGTATGGAATATCGGGGTGGTGTTTGTTTTATGTTTATTTCGTTATGTTTTGTTCTTGTTGCCTTTGTTTCTTTTCCTCTCGTTTTCGTCTTGTCTTTGTTTTGTGTTGTGTTGTGAGTCTTGTGTGTAAATGGTTTTCGAAAACCCGGTTTAGAGGCTAGCGTGTGAGTGTTTATTTTCCCTTCCTAGTTGTATAAATCGAGTTTTGGACTTTAATCTAGTAGAATGACCCTAAATCAATGATTTCGTTGGTCCTTTACCTTGAGTCCACCTAGCTTACTAGGAATTTACTACGGGATTTGCATTTTGACCATTATGACCACCCACGGTGTGAAAAGGCCTTGGTTACCGAGTCTCGTCCCTTAGGTGACGGTGTTTAGAATTGTTTGATTAGTCCAAGTTCTTCACTTTTTGTGGGTTTGAAGAGGGATCGCGACCCCCGGCTTACCCATTCACCTACCTCCTACACATATCCGCACAATAAATTGCAAATTGTTGATTTCTATCTTTCTTGTTACACATTGAAATGCCAAAAAGCCAAATCTTGCCAAAAAAGGGCAAAGAAAAGAAAAGAAAGAAAAAAAAAAGAATGAAAGAAAGAAAAGAATGAAGAAAAAGAAAAGGCGCAAAAGCCAAAAGAAAATATAAAAGAAGAAAAAGAAATGGCATGGCAACAAACAAAGCAAAATGTCAAAAAAGAAAGAAAAATGCCAAAAGAAAACCCGTCTCACAAAAAGAAATCCCCACAAAAATAAGCCTTTTTCCGACTTTTGCCGTGAAGAGCCTACCAAAGGACCGAGTCCCGAGGAAGGATGATAGCGGCATTAGTCGGTCTTCCCTCATTTTTGCATGTTTTCCACCTTTTTACTTGGACTAGTTAAGCGGTTTTGGACACGGGACGACCCTCTTGGCTCACGCTAAAGGGGGCGGGGTCTCACTTACCTACAGTATCGACTAACACCGTGGTTCTTCACTTTTCCACTCCGCCGATCGTCCCGTCGTACGTTTTTAGAAAGTTAGGAGGACCTAGGTAAGTTACCAACGTTTTTGTTGCTTTATCGTCATACTATTAGGGTTTAGTTCACCTTGGTTTGTATTGCTAGCTTGGGAACATTGTCACTTACCTCAAGTCCTAAACCGGTGCTTCTTTCACCGCTTTTAGAGGGAAGCGGTATTTCTTTTGTTTTGGGTGCAACCGATTATGTGTTTGTTTGTGTGTTTGTTTGTTTATGTGTTTTGTGTCCGGTTGCATCCACAGTTTTGTCGCAAGACCCAACTTGCCTTGCGGAGTGCACTTGTCCTCTAAGTGCACTCGCGTGAGTTGAAAGGGCGTAGGGTGCGCTAATACCTATTCGGCTAGTTTAGTAGTTAGTGTGTGCTTACTCGAGGGCGAGTAAGGGTTAAGTGTGGGGGAGTTGATAAGTGTAGTTTGTAGTGCCTATTTGTTGTGTTTTGGTCCTTTTTTCCTTGTGGAATCGCTCCTTTGGAGCGATTCATGGGCTTCTTATGCTTCCTTTAGTTCGTTTCAGGTTCCCGAGACCAATTTGGAAGAGTTGGAGCGATTCCGACTCAATACATACACATTTTGGAGCCAACGAGATAAAGGAACGATGACTCGAGGCCTTGGAATCGACCCCGAGACCTTGGGACCCAATCCCGAGCCTCCGAGACCCGATCCCGTGTCCCGAGAATCGGCGCGAAGCCCATGAGAGGCAAGGAAGGACCAAAGAGCGTTTAAGGAAGGCATACAAGACCCTTCTCGGTCGGGATAATGGCCTTCCCGATCGGGAAGGGATGCACATTTAGAAGCGCCACTGTGGGTCCTTCCCGGTCGGGTTGAGCCCTTCCCGATCGGGATGGCAGAACCCTTCCCGATCGGGATGATCCGTTCCGGTCGGGATGGGCTACAGCTCACCCGCACTTCTTCTTTTTCTTCTCGTTCATTCTTGTACCCATATATATACTCCCTTCTTGTAATTTTAAGACATCTTATGTTAGTTTAGACTTTCTTAAGCCTCCAAAACCCTAGATTTACTCTCACTCATTAGTTTTAATCTTCCCTTAATCTTAGTTAATCCTTAGTTAATCTAGTGTAATTAGTTCTTGTATTAAGAAGTTCTTGAAGAATTCTCCAAGCTTGACAACCTTGGGTTTTATTTGGGTTCTTATTTATACAAGATTGCATCTTTTCTTCATCCTATTGTTGGTATAACCTTTCTTACTCTTGTTCTTAGCTATTTAATCTTGTTTCCATCTTTTTATGTTGTTATTGTTATTGTTCTTGTTATTCATAATGAATGTTTGGATTGTGAGTTTGTTTTCTCTTATGATTGTTAGTTTTGCACTGATGATAAGTGAGTAGTGATCTTGTGGGGTTAGTAGGGGGATTAGGGGTAGATTATGGGTGATTAGGGTTGATTAAGGGGATAAGGTTACATCTTTGTTGTTAGTCACATTGTGGGCACTCTATGTGTTTGTTGATATGCTTGTGTGAGTTGTAGTGGCCATGCGTCCCATACTTGTATTCATCTTCTCATTGATTGCTTATTTTGTGGAAATATTGAGAATAGTTTAGACGCGAGAGCGCGGACTAGGGTCTAAGTTGCGAGAGCCCGAACCCACCTTGACATCGGTCTAAGTTGCGAGAGCCCGGACCGACTCTAGTAACTAGGAGACACCTATACCCTTGATCACCCCAATTACCCTTCTACTCCTATGAACCCGACCTACCCCACTTCTTTCCATATTTGTGTTAATTATCCTAGTTAGCTATCGTTCTTTTAGTTTATTCATTAATTCGATCATTAGCTTAGTCATACTTCTTCTCCATCATAATTTTCCATTCATCGCTTCTTTGTGTTTGTTTTGGTAATCTAGTCTCGTTGTAGGCCGACCTAGTCTAAGCTTTGATATACCGTCCTCGTGGATACGATCCCGACTTGCCCTAGCTACCCACTAGGTTAGTCGATGTTATATTGATTGGCTAGGGACGTGACGAATTCCTTCCCATCAACCAACTTAGGTCTAACTAAAAATATAGCTAGGGAAGTCAGGATCGTATCCACAAGGAGACAAATAAATTCTACTCGCAATTAAAGTCTATCTTAAGTAACCAAATCGGGGGGTTTTTATGAGTTGTTTTTAACTAATCTAAAAGTAGTGAAAGAAGAGAAATAAAAAGAAGAATAATTAAATTAAATAAGATGAATAAGGATGAATAAATATAAGAGAAAACTAGGATCGTCGGTTCACCATGAATTTCCTACGGTCACAGTCTGGTTCACAGGTCTATCACAGATATTGTTCTAAGGGGTAGTGAAAAGGTCCTTCCGGTCCGCTATTCACCCTAGAATGCTTCTAACGGCTTCCGATCTTATTAGGGCAAACTAATGTGTTGTAGCAGGTCTAACTCTTACCAGGCTTCCGATCTTAGGTTCGAGTTCACCAATTTAATTAATCAATTACGTCGACTTAATCAATTAATCTCAATTAAATGCTACAATTAACAACATAGACACAATATCATTGACAGATCTGTAAACTAATTAGCAATCGTATTCAATTCATGGATCCCCTAAATCCTAGCAAGGGAAATTAGCTACTCATGGAAGAATTTATTAAAGATGATAAATAAATTAAGCCTATCGAATAGATCTAAAGAGAAATTAAGAATAAAAGAATTAATAAGATTAAAAGAGAAAGAATTAAGAACAAAGAGAATAAAAAAGAACAAAGAAAGAATTAGATTACCGAGTTTGAAGGAAGAATAGAAAAGAATTCATAAATTTAGATCTAAAAGTTTAGGGTAGAGAGAAATCTAAAGAGAGTAGTCTAAAGAGAATTAGAAGCATAAAAGAAGAGATAGAAGAAGTTTTTGAGGTTCTAGTCTAATAGTTTCTTAAATACTAAGCTAAAACAAAAGCCCAAAAGTCTTATTAAGACTAAACATCAAATTAGGAAAGTCTCGGTCTTCGTTCAGTCTCGAGAATAGACGGTCGACTATTCTGAATAGTCGTTCGACTATTATTGATCTGTTTCCGTTCTCAGCACTGCGCGCTCAACTTCAAACGCTTGCCATTTCTTCGTTACTTCTTCAAATCGGGCGTGTAATATACCGTTGGAAAGCTAAGAGAATGAGCTTTCCAACGCAACTGGAATCAGCTCAATTGGAGCTTTATAACTGAAGATATTTACGTTTTAAGTAGACCCGTTTGAAAACGATCATTCTCCTTTCTTATTTCGCATAAGATTTCATCTTTAAGCACGATTTTTGCCTCGTTTATGCGTCCACGGGTTCAAACCTGCATAAGATGCAACATGACCACAAAGTATCAAATTCGGAGGAAAATAGTAGCTTTCACTACTCGATAAGCACGAGAATGCGCGTATAAAAGACATAAAAAGTGTATATAAAATACGCGCATCATACATGTTAATGACATTATTCGTATTAGAGTGGGGATTAGAATTGGAGAGCCTCTTATGCCATGTTTCTTTTTGGCCTGTGAGGATGGTATCCTGGTGTGGATACAATTCAAGTATGAGGAGGCGTTTAAGTATTGTGTGAGGTGTGGGAGGATGGGTCATAAAGTGGATAGATGTGTAGAATCTTCTAATCACATTGCTACTCAAGTGAATGCGATGTTAGCCAGGTCTGTGACTAAAGGTTTTGTTATTCTTCAATCGGAGAGTAATCATTCTATGTTCAACTTGGACTTACGAGCTAGTCCAAAACAAGCGGAGTATGTGACGCGTGGTCGTCGCAACCCGCACGATCAAACAATATTTTTAACACCGACTAACCTAACTAACGTAGTAGCGGTAAGTCGGGATTGATCCTCAGGGACGGTCTAGGTAAAATCGGTCAAGTCAAAGTTTGGTTGTGTTTGGGATTGAGATGGGGGTTTTGGGACGAGAGGAGTTGAACTAAAGCTAGCGAGCTACACAGCTAAAGCTAGGGACAATAATGGGGAAGGTGTTGGGGAGAGTCAGGATTCGGAGATTGGGTCTAAGGATCTCGAGATCGAGTTTTAGTTACAACGTTGAAAAGGGAGAGTGCCACCTTTCGGTTTCTTCACCCAACCCACCTATACCCACTTTCGCGGCGAAAGGGTAAGTCTCAAGTCAAGGTAATTCCTACCCCGAGTTTCCATATATTGATAAGAACGAGTCAAGGTCAATCCAGCTGCACTCTAGGTCAACAAAGACACAAAAACCTTAAACTTGATAAATCAACAAGTAAACAACCCACCAACATCCCTTAATTCAAATAATCCAAATCCTCATCCCTAAATTCCCCAACAAGAAATCTACTCACTAGTCATAACGGATAACAACAAAACACTAATAGAGGAGAGATTGACTAAAGCATGCATAATAACTATACTAACAAATTGCACTAAGGAGAGAATAAACTAACACACAAACTAAAGAGAAACTAACAAGGGAGAGAGAAAGACATAAACTAACTAATGGAGAATTTCACTAACATAAAGATTGGCAAGAATAACTATGGATTAATAAGGAAACAAACTAATTAATGGAGAAAGGGAGAGGAAAGAAACTACCAATTATGGAGAAGACTAAGGAGGAAGATGAAGATTAACATAAAAGATTGAATCTTCAAGAAATAATACAAGGATCTTGTCACATAAACCCTTGCAAAACCTTTGAATCTTCAATATAAAACCAAAATCTTCAACAAAGATGGATGCTTGATTAAGAATTGTTGAGTAGAATTAATCTAATAGTAATAAGATCTAATAAGTGTTTATGGAGATTTTTATTAAGGAGCTTACTACAATTACTACTACTAGTAGAAATCCTCTACACTACTCCTACTCCTAAGAGGCTCACTCAAGGCACAAGAGTGACACAAAACCCTAGGTTAAGTATATATAGTGTTTCTTAATGGGTCACACAAGCTTAAGGCCCATAATCCATTTCCTCTTCTTTAAGCTAGACCTTCACCCTTTGCATCTTCATGGGGTGAAACTTCACCCTGCGGCTTGACGAACTAATCCCACTGGGTGAAATTTCACCCGGTGAGATTTCTTTCTCAATTTTTGATGGCTCGTCTTCTCCATCGGGCGAAATTTCACCAGGTGGGCGAAATTTCGCCCGGTCGTTTCGCCCGGTGGTGAGTGTCATGAAAATCTTCGGGGAGGTGGAAAATGTCGTCGGGCGAAACTTCGCCCAGTGGTGACTCACCGGGCGAAACTTTACCCGGTGATCTTCTGCCTCTTTCCGGTCTCTTTCTTTGTCGATCAATTGGACTACTTGAACTTTCAGTTGTCTGCTTTGCTTTTCGGACCGTGTCTCTCTCTTTCATGCTCATAGAAGCTCGGATACATTTTTGGTCGAACATCCTATCAAAATAGACAGAAAACTACCAAAAACACGTAAAATACAAAAGAGAGACACTGATGCGAGAATTACTCAAAATACGGCGTTAATCACACTCTATTCTCGCAAAGTGGAGGAAAACGGCTCTAAATAAGAGAAAAAACGGTCCAAATTTGGAACGCAACAATTTCCCCACACTAAACCGTTGCTCGTCCTCGAGCAAAGACCCAAAAAGAATCTAGCTACTACTAAGCTAGACTATGCTAAGCCGATACGAGGCAATTAACGGGCCTGCTCCGTCCCTTCAACTCACATCGAGATACTCATGAGGTAGAGTACCTCCATGCAAGGCAAGTTGGGTCTTGCTCAAAATTGGGGTTGCGACTAACACACACACAAACACATAAAACAAGAAAGACACACGAAAAGATTGTCGCAACCAAAGAGAAAATAAATCACCGAATCCCTCATCGAAACGGCGGAGAAAGCACCGATTTGAGCTTAAGACAAGCGAGAACACTACCAAGTTAGTAACACAAATTGACATGGACAAGATCCTAATAGGATGACAATCAAACAATAGAAATATTGAAAATTTACAAAGGTCCTTCTAATTCCACTAAAGATGCCTACAACGGGACGATAAATAGAGTGGATAAGTGAGAACATTGGAGTTGGTAAGCACTGTAGGTGAGTGTTAAGTCGTCTCCTAAGCTAAGCCTAGAGGGTCGTTCCAAACTCGAGAAAGCCAATTAGACCAAACAGATGGATAAGTGTTTGCAAAATGGTAAGGATTGCCAAATTACCGCTATTTTTCTTCCTCGGGACTCGGTCCTCTAGTAGGCATTTCACGGCAATAAGTCAACTAAGGGATTATTTGGGTTTGGGAACGATTTTTGAGATTTTGATTTTCTTTTCGTTTTTTCTTTCCCCATTATTTCGATCGAGGGCTTTTTTTTTTGTTTTTTTTTTCGTATGCCCTTCTTCTTCATTTTCCCCTTTTTCTTTTGAATAGCCCATATTTGGCTAGATGATTCATTTGAGATCAAGTTAAAGCATATTCTTGCAAACTTATTTGTGGAAATGGGTGAATGGTAGAAAAATAGGTATTCGGGTGTGTACCCCCTCCGAACCCATATAAGGATGAAAATTTTGGACTAAAAGTGGCTTCTCAAGTAAGGTCACCTAAGAGAACGGGTAACAGTAACCAAGGCCTTATCACTCCATGGGTGGTCAAGGTGGTCAAATGCAAATCCCGATGTAGACTCCTAGTAGAAAAGATGGACTCATGGTAAAAATCCATTGCAAAAATTGGTTCAAGATCATTCTACTAGAAGTATGTCCAAAAATCAAAAAAGGGTTACTAACAAGGGAGTAATAAACACTCGGCCTAAACTCAAAATCGGGTTTTCGAAAACCTTACCTAGACAAGCTATACACAAAATGGAAAAGAACACAAAAATGACAAAACACAAGAAAACAAACACGAATACACAAGTATAACCAAGCACTCCAAACTTCCTCAAGTCAACACAATCCACAACCACCAATTCCAAAATGTTCACCAAGTGAACCTCCAATTAGCATAAATGCCCAAACTCCCATGCATAAGAGAAAGGGATAAAACGAAGGTAGAAAATATTACCGCGCGGTCTTCATTTCATTTCCACTACCATACGTATTCATGCTAAATGGTTGACGGTGTAATTACAAGAAGGAGAATGCAAGACAATACAAGTGACACAAAAAATGAGAATAAAAGAAAACTAAAAATGAAGAGAAAAAGGAAAATCTTTTGGGTTTTTGGTTTTTTTCAAAGGAAAAATGAAAAAAAAGGAAGAAAAGGATAGTAGATCCCTCCCACACTAAAACTGTGCATTGTCCCCAATGCACAAGTAGAGGAAGAATCGATAAAGAAGAAAAAGAGAAAAGAACGAAAAATCTTTTTTAATTTTTATGATTTTTCAAATGTTTTTGTATTTTTTCATAATGAAGAGAATAAAAAGGAAAGAAGTGAAAATGAAAAATGAGGAAAAAGAAATGAAAATAAAAAGAAAAATAAAAAGATAGAGGAAAAATATCGATAAGGGGAGAAAGGGCGTAGGTGTTATCACGTCACCTCGCCCGGATTCTGCACAAATCGAGAAAATCAAAAGAAAAAGAAAAAAGAAAATTTTGGATTTTTCAAATGGTCTTGGTGCGATCAAATCACCTAAGACTTGGAGCAACAATCAGGTCCTTCTTCTCTAAGGTACTTGCAATAAACCTCACGTGTGTGTAACGATCCAAGTAGGGTCACGGAGGGGCTGACATTTTACCAAACCAACAAAATAACCAATTACAAATCAACCAACAACCATAATTACCAAATGCCAAAAATTGGCGCAGCAAGGGCTGATAGAGATTACAGAGACAAGAGAACAGACTACTGATGACTGACAACCAACATCTAACACCCCCACACTAACACTGACGACATTCGATCACTCACATAGGACTTGGGGGACGAGGTGGTGGGTAGTAAGACCCTAGCGGAGGCATACCGAAAAATCTATCAAAATAGTGCTGCTGCTGTTGCAGCATCCTCTGGTTTTTCTCCGCCGCCAACCTCGCTGCTTGGGCATCCCTAGTAGCGCTCCTAGCCATCTCAAAACTGTTCCGGGCGTACTCAAAACCTTCCCTAGAGTACGTATACGAGTTATGCGCAGTATCCCGCGCATCCCGGGCCACATTGTAGGCGTCCTGGGCCTAGTTTAGTGAGGTGGTCGAGTTCTCCCAAGTCTGACGTATTCGATCATAGACTTCCCCCCATTGGATATAGAAGTCCTCCGATCCGAAGAACGAAGAGTGTCGTGGAGGACTCATGTTAATGTCCTCCTGAAAACCTGGGGTAGACTGGGTGAACGTGGAGTGTTTGTGTGGCTCAAAGTCTGAGAAATTGGGGGTGAAAAATTGAGAGGTCTGGGGTTCGGTCTGGTGGGAGGAAGAGGGTCCGTGTGATGATGATGGTAATGTTCTTTGACCCTCATCCCGAGAGGTTTCAACCTCCAGTTCCTCCTCTGACACGTCTACAACTTCTATGTCATTGTCGCCAAAATCTAAAGGTCCCTCGGGGTATTCAGTCTTATAAAACTTACCGCGGGTGTGACCCCGAATGTACTCCCCGGACCTCTTCGGCATGCCGAAGTTCTCTTCAATATCTAGCCTAACCCATTCAGGGTTAGGCATTGCAATGGCTCGCAGCTCAGTAATCTTATACAAAAACAAACTGCCATAATCCCCTTTCTGGGGCCACACAAGGAAAGGACAATACACCTCATCTATATAAATTCCCGCCCCGGCAAGTGGTGTCAAATCGCTAAAATCGATGCCTAAGGCTTTAGCTAGCATTGTTACAACCCCGCTACAAAAAATTCTCTTGCGGCTGCCCTTCGCAACCTGGGCGAAGTGAGTAGCTAAGGCCTCGGACATATCGATCGACGGTCCTCTATTCAAAACCGCATCCTCTAGCAGTTGCACAGTTGTAGCACTACAGTTGTGATGTGTATCATAGCTTGACAAGAATGAATTTGTTATAATACGTGCCACGTATCGGAGGATGGGGTTTCGGATAGAAAAAGAATGCATCTTTCCTCTTTTAAAAGTCCTTTGGTGGGCAATTTTAAACGAAAATCGATCACGGGCAAATTTGTCATCCCGAGTCTGCCCCGCCCTAGGCCTTCCAAGGACAGAAGAAGGTAAACCAAGCAATGCACCAAAATCCCTCAAATTGAGGATGTATAGAGTTTCTCGCAGCTGAAAAGTAACAGTGGTATTATCGTCACCACTCAGCTCAAAAGTTGCGAAAAACTCACACGTCAACTTTTGAAAAGTGTCCTCCGTAGAGACATAAAATTTGATGAGACCAAGGTTTTGGCACATTGCTTGTACCTGCGTTTCTATACCCATACGAACAAGTACATCTCGAGCCGCCCAACGAGTTGGCTCGAGACGACAGACCCATAATTTCTTACACTTATCAAGATGGGCTTTTTTAGCGAAATAAATACCAGACAGAGGTTCACGGAAATTACGACGGATTTTAGGGTAACGTACCTCGAGTGGAACAGGTTGTTCACTTGGAACAGAGCCTTGTGTTTGAACGTGCGTCGGGACAGATTCGTCCCGAGCCTCGGCCTGCTCCTCGGATCTTGAGGATGACGTTGAACCCAAACTACGATTAAGCATTGAGGATATCCTTTTCCTTGCCATTTGTTTTACCCTCCTCATCCTTGTTGCTTGAATTTGATGATTATGGTGATGACGGTCTCGGTTTGGGGTTTGTCGGAATTGGGACGATATCTCAAAACAAACTCCAAGAAGATGTTAGGAATGTGATAGGGATGAGGAATATGTAATTGGATTGAATTTGGTGAAGAAATGGAGGGATTAGAGGTGGTTTAAGATGGTGGATTTGGGGTTTGTTTGGGGTTTTTGGGGTTGATTGAGGAGAGAGAGAGGAAAAGTGAATTATGAAGATGGGTAAGGGGGGTTTGGCTGGGTATATGTCGCGGGATGATATTTCGCCCAGTGGTCACCATCGGGCGAAATTTCACCCGACGGTCTTCTGACCATTTCCCGTCATTTGCATGCGATTTCACCACCGAGCGAAATTTCGCCCGGTGAGATCTCACCGGGTGAAATTTCACATGGTCGGATTCCCGTCAATTTCCAAGTCGCAAAATATTTTTACCGTAAGGCGAAATTTCGCCCGGTGAGATTCCACTGGGTGAAATTTTCCCCGACAGATTTTCCGTCAATTCTTTTAGTTCGAGCAAAGTTGCCACCGGGTGAAGTTTCACCCGGTAAAATAATCCACTTCAAAATAGGACTTTGCTACAAAAATTCTCTTCGACTTGGCCCTAAATAACCTTAGCTCTTCAATAAAACCATTCTTCTCGATCCACAATCGTTCATAATCGTTCATAGCGCAACCCAAAAATTTCAAAAGAAATCTTCACAATTCCTGCAGATACCAAAACAGGCTCCAAAGAGAAAATTCCAAAAGCTATTGTTAGAAGAAAAATAAAAGGAGAAAAGAATGTACAAATATTTACAAGGTGGTTATTATGGACACCACCAAACCGAATTGAATTGTTTTGAGTTTAATCGGGGTTGCTTGAAAAGCAACCCGGAGGATCTTGATCATTAATTCCAAATTCAATGTTACCAATCTTGAGATTTTCTCTAAACTCCGGCATGCCCATAAGTCGTGCTACCTCGGGAAGCATTGCAAATTCTTCGGGAATATCTTCTTCGGAGGTAGAACCAAGTATAAATAGGGCACTGTCGTCTTCTTCATTATCATAGTCAAGGTTTTCGGTACAGGGTTCTTCATTGGATGGAAATTGCACCATTTGGTTCCAAAACTCCATATTAGGAGAATCTTCAAGAAGGAATGCGGGAAGCACAAATTGAACCGTATCATTAGCAACATTGAAAGATAGCCGCCCTCACTTTACATCTATGATCACTCCACCGGTAGCTAGGAAAGGCCGTCCCAAAAGGATAGGATTCCGCTCCTCAATTGACATGTCGAGAATGACGAAGTCGGTGGGTATATATAAATTCCCCACATTAACCATGAGGTTGCGGGCTAGTCCATTGGGTTCCTTTGTAGTTCCATCGGCCATTTGTACATTGATCGGGAAATATTCCAAGTCCTTGATATAGATGGTTCGAGCAATAGCTAAGGGCATTAGACTAATGTCGGCGCCAAGGTCACACAAGGCTCGGTCTATCAAAACAAGGTCTATGGAACAAGGTATAGCAAAGCTACCAGGATCACCTAACTTGATGGGAATTGTAGCTTTTGGTGTAGTTCTTGGAGAAATGGGAGCTCTTTCCTTCTCGGTGGGTTTCAAAATGATGTCTCGAATATATTCGGACGGAGAGGGCATGGAAGGGCTTGTATCAATGCTCTCGATAAGATCGGTGAAGGTTATCATGCCCAAAGCTTGATTATTGAATGAGATTGGTGGCTTGTCATTCAAGGGCGGTAGTTCAATCCTAGAGATTAGATTTGTGTCCTCTATTGGAATTTGTTCAATCACATATGCAAGGTCTCCTACGAGATACTTGGATGGATCTCTTCTTGGTGTTTCGGTTACATCCTTGACCACATTCTCATCGGATTCATTGATTGAGGGATGAGATGTAAGAGTTTGTGGGTCAAAGGGTTTCACTGGTTTCTTTTTGTTCATTACCTTAATGGCATTCACGGAAGCTTGATTGAAAGAATTGGTCGGCTCTTGAGAAGTGCGAGCTTGTGAGGCGGAACGTGCCTCAAGAGCTTCAAGCCTAGCTTGTTTTGACGCATTTTCTTTCAATAGAAAATTGATTGTTTGTTGAATGTCATATAAAGGTTGGGAGTTGCCTTGAAAGTGCCTTGGAGGACCTTGATTGTATGGAGGAAGGTTCCAAAAGGAGGACCATAGCTTGGTCGAGGTGGTCCTTGAGGATAAAAATAGCCTTGGTTGAATTGATTTGTGTGAGGAGGTCTCGGTTGATAGTGGGAACTATATGAATTAGGGTAAACCCTTTGATTGGGGGCAGCTGGAAAAGAATATGATCCTTGAGTCGATATGGAATAAAATCCGGTTCCTAAGTTAGGATCATTCGTTTGAGGTTTTTCATATGTTCCTTGGGTGTTGGCTTGATAAACATTCTCCTTTGTCATACACAAATCAGAGTCGTGGTCATATCTCCCGCAATGATCACATGGAATTTCAATGCGATACAATTTAGGTGGTGAAGTGGATGATCGTCTTGGTGAATTAACCCTTCTCGGTGGGGTCGATCTTTTTGGATATGTTCTAGTCTTGGATGGAGAATTGGCTCTAGCAACATACACTTCAAATTGCTTGACCAACTCCTCGACTCTAGCTTCAAGATCGGTTCTCCTCTCGGGTGACGATGTTGACTCACCACTTAGCTCTCCATGTTGATCATTTTTGGAATATTCATCATTCTTGGCTATCCTTTCAATGAGTTTCGTAGACTCGATTTCATTAAGCAAAAAGAAATCGCCTTTTACCGCCACATTGACATTATCTTTGGCATTATCCAATAAGGAGTGGAAGAAAATATGAAGTAGAAGCCAACTAGGGATGCCGTGGTGTGGACATTTCCTTTGCAAGATCAGGAATCTCTCCCAAGCTAAGCCTCATTTATACTCTCATTATCACCTTGTCGGAAGGTTTGAATCTTCATTCGATATTGATTGGTCTTGGAAGGAGGGTAGTATTTTTCTAGAAATGCATTGGCTAATTGATCCCAAGTTTGGAAGGTATTATCGTGATGGATTTGTAGCCATCTCCTAGCATCATCACGAAGGGTTTTGGGGAACAAAAGCCTATGGAATTGACATGAAAGTAAGTCCATTCAATTTCATTCCAATTCTAGCTTCTCTTAAAACGTTGCCATGTGTTCTAGAGCATCTTCTTGTGGAAGCCCATGATAAGTGTCTTGTTGGACTATGGCAATTAAAGAAGTCTTGAGCTCAAAATTATCGGGTATGGTTCCATATGCGACGGGAGAAGAAGTTTGTTCATTGGTGGGTTGGGAATGAGATCTCAAAGTAGGCATGTTTGTTTGTAGAGGTGATTTTTGAAGGGAGAAGAGGGAAAGGGAATTTTGTAGGAGTTTTGGGAATGTTGGATGGGTGATAAGTTGATGAAAGTTATGGATGAGGTTTCACTTTGGTTGATTTGAGGTCCGAAATAATAATATCGCCTCGCTTGCACCGGTGTGGAATAAGCAATGCCAAATATAATTGTTCCTGAACACAACTGAATTCAAAGATGAGACTCCTAGCATCGAGCGGTACTAGGGCAGAAGGGGAAATAAAACTAAAACAATTAACCAAACACAATAAACTAAAACTCGACTAATTGATCACCGTCCGATTCAAATAATCTAGGTCAACAAAGACACAAGAACCTTAAACTTGATAAATCAACAAGTAAACAACCCATCTACATCCCTTAATTCAAATAATCCAAATTCTCATCCCTAAATTCCCCAACAAGAAATCTACTCACTAGTCATAACGGATAACAACAAAACACTAATAGAGGAGAGATTGACTAAAGCATGCATAATAACTATACTAACAAATTGCACTAAGGAGAGAATAAACTAACACACAAACTAAAGAGAAACTAACAAGGGAGAGAGAAAGACATAAACTAACTAATGGAGAATTTCACTAACATAAAGATTGGCAAGATGAACTATGGATTAACAAGGAAACAAACTAACTAATGGAGAAAGGGAGAGGAAAGAAACTACCAATTATGGAGAAGACTAAGGAGGAAGATGAAGATTAACATAAAAGATTGAATCTTCAATAAGTAATACAAGGATCTTGTCACATAAACCCTTGCAAAACCTTTGAATCTTCAATATAAAACCAAAATCTTCAACAAAGATGGATGCTTGATTAAGAATTGTTGAGTAGAATTAATCTAATAGTAATAAGATCTAATAAGTGTTTATGGAGATTTTTATTATGGAGCTTACTACAATTACTACTACTAGTAGAAATCCTCTAAACTACTCCTACTCCTAAGAGGCTCACTCAAGGCACAAGAGTGACACAAAACCCTAGGTTAAGTATATATATTGTTTCTTAATGGGTCACACAAGCTTAAGGCCCATAATCCAATTCCTCTTCTTTAAGCTAGACCTTCACCCTTTGCATCTTCATGGGGTGAAAATTCACCCTGCGGCTTGACGAACTAATCCCACTGGGTGAAATTTCACCCGGTGAGATTTCTTTCTCAATTTGTGATTTTGGCTCGTCTTCTCCATCGGGCAAAATTTCACCCGGTGGGCGATATTTCGCCCGGTCGTTTCGCCCGGTGGTGAGTTTCATGAAAATCTTCGGGGAGGTGGAAAATGTCGTCGGGCGAAACTTCGCCCAGTGGTGACTCACCGGGCGAAACTTTACCCGGTGATCTTCTGTCTCTTTCCGGTCTCTTTCTTTGTCGATCAATTGGATTACTTGAACTTTCAGTTGTCTGCTTTGCTTTTCGGACCGTGTCTCTCTCTTTCATGCTCATAGAAGCTCGGATACGTTTTTGGTCGAAAATCCTATCAAAATAGACAGAAAACTACCAAAAACACGTAAAATGCAAAAGAGAGACACTAATGCAGGAATTACTCAAAATACGGCGATACTCACACTCTGTTCTCGCAAAGTGGAGGAAAAACGGGTCTAAATGGGAGGATGTTGGACCAAGTCTAATATTGTTTTGATGATGCCAATTAATTTATATTAGTCATATACATGTAATCGTGTGCTAAGTGTGTAGCTCTAACATTAAAGATGGGATCGACAAAGTCCAACAAGACAATACGACATCAATTAACACAAGACAAGAAGAATGAAGATCGAAGTGAAGATTAGTTATTTTGTCGTGTCTATTTAATGATCTTAACATAGCTTGCACGAAAAATCTTTTTTTACTTGAGCTATAAAAAACCGTTCTCTGGCCGATGCTATATCTTAATATTAGGGATTTTATATATTCTAAAAAGTGATTGAGCTAGTCAAACATCTTTGATATAATTATAATATCCTTTGGTTCGTTGTTATTAAAGCACATTCTTCTCTTATATTTTAGTAAGTTAATTCCTAATTAAGTGGGTGGTTAAAAACCTCCTAAATAATTGGTAAGTATACTAAAAAGGAGTGTAGAATTAGTCACAAACAACCTATATTTTAGCCTAAAAATCTAGTTGTTGCATTCACACATGCTTCTTCTTGCTAACAACCACAATCAAATCTCTATATAAGAAAGCTATTAGCTCTCGTTGAGGGTCAACCTTTTCACAAATTAAAATAGCCATTTTGCTCTCAATCTCATTCTCATTATTTAATAGCAAAATCGTTTGTCGTTTTGAAAAGGTGTTGTGTGCTAAGTTATATTAGGATCATTAAGTCACTTTATCATTTTATCTTGTAACGAGATATTAGAGATAATTAAATCTTTTCTTTTGTAACGAGAGGAAAGTGAGTGAGTGTTTAACCATACTCATTGTGACAACCTTAACCGGTTGTGAGTGGGTTAATTTTGTTGTAATCCGTAGAAAGGTACAATATTATTAATCGAGTAATAGTGGACGTAGATCTCGGGTTGTGAGATCGAACCACTTCAAAATTCCGCCGTGTCATTTATTTATCGCTTTATTGTTTTATTTAGTTTTTAGTAAATTAACATAACTAGAATTTAATAAATAAATTCTTAGTTATTAACTTTACGACAAGATTAATTAATATCAAAAAAAAAGCGTACATACTCAATTCACCCCCCCTCTTGAGTATATTACCGGATCAATAGACTCTTCAATTGGTATCTGAGCCCTGTGCTCTTGAGCGATTAACATCGAAAGAGACTGATCCACCGGTAATACTCTTTCAATTGTGTTCAATTTTTTACTTGCTTTTATGGAATCCAAAAACCTAAAGTGTCATGTCTTTAATGGCAAGGATTACGGGCTATGGAAAAATTTGATGACACACTATATCAAAGGTTATGATTGGGAGTGTTGGAGAATTGTCCAAAAAGGACCCATTAAAATTCTCACCACTTCAGCCGATGGTAGTAGTATAGAAAAAGAAGAAGATGATTACGATGAGGCAGACTACAAGAAAGCCGAGAAAAATTCTAAGGCTATGTCTCTATTACAAAATGGGATTAGTTCTAATGAATACGCTCGACTTACTACATGTATATCTGCTAAGGAAATATGGGACAATCTAGAACTCGCTTATGAAGTAACGTCCCGAGTCAAAAGGCAACGAATTGACATGTTGATACAAAAATATGAATTGTTCGTAATGGACAAAAATGAAAGTATCGATGACATGTCAGCTCGATTTACTGCTATCACAAATGAATTAAGAAATCTCGGCAGAAAAATCGAGGAAGAGGACATAGTCAGGAAAATCCTTAGAAGTCTATCTGATAGATGGCAGTCTAAGGTGACCGCTATAGAGGAATCTAAAGACCTGACTAAATATTCCTTTCAAGAGTTATTAGGAACACTTATGGCGCATGAGTTTACACTCAACTCGCGTGAGAGTGAAAATAACAAAGGGAAAGGAATAGTCCTAAAAGTCGAGTCAAGTGATCTCAGTGATGTGGAGGATGAGACGATTTTGTTTGCCAGCCGCTTTAAAAAATCCGTTTTTAATAGCAAGCAAACAAAATTTACAAATAGCAAAAAGCCTACTATATCGAAGTCCTCATTTTCGAAAAGAGGTTGTTTCAAATGTGGAGAAGATGATCATATGATCAAGGATTGTCCATCATGGGAAGACATTAAGTCCAAACAGAAAAGAGAGAAAACCAAAAACGAATATAAGCAAGTCATGCTTGCTTTATGCTGGGGAGATCTCGATTCAGAAGATGACGATGAAGACGAGGTTGCAAATCTGTGCTTAAGCAATATAAGCTTAGACGTCTTTCATGATAATGATGTCAACGATGGTCGAAAAGGAACAGATTTGTGTCTCATGGCAAGATCAGATGACTCAGACTCAGAATATGAAGACGATGAGGTTAGTTTTACTCGTCTTAGGAATCAAGTAAAATCTTTACCTAAGTCTACTATGATTAAATATTTCGAACAAACTCTTGATGAATGTCGAGATAAACATCTTGAATTAAAAGATCTAAAAGAACAAATTTTAGAAATCGCCGAGGAAAATCATATGCTTAAGAATGAAGTTAAAAAAATGAAATCCAAAGTTAAACCAGATTTAGGTATAACTTCAGATTCTAGTAAGTCCTCTCTAAATTCTACAAGTTCTGATGTTACAGCACAAGTTGCTATAACAGCAAAACTCGAAGAAGATAATGAATTGTTAACACAAAGGCTAGAAAATGCTATCAATGAAATTTCTAAGATCAGATTAGAGCATACAGTCGAAATCTCATCTCTTAATGAAAAACTCAATTCTAAAGCCACGGTTGGGATAGCCACCACTTTAGATTTGAAGAATGACCTTGAAAAGTCAGAACTGAAAGTTATAGCTCTAGAAACTATAACATCATATTTGAATCTTGAGATAGAGAAATTAAGACAAAAGCTCATTGAATCATCTGAAAATATCTTAAGCATGAAGCGTCAACATTCTTTAGAGGTCAACATATTAAATCAACGATTTCTGAATCTACAAGATAAGGAAAATGCCAATAACGAAATTTGTGACAATGACAAATGCATTAAATTGCAAGAAGAAATTGATAATTTAAAAAAAGTTCTCACATATGCTCTAAAAGTTAGTGCTAAATGGGAAGGTGGTTCCAAAGTCCTAGAATTCCTCATGGATCAATCTAACGAAAATTTCAAAAAGGGGATTGGATTTGATTTATACTCTCGTAGAGACCACACCAAGTGCAAATATGTTCCTTCAAACAAAGATTTTAGAAAAAGAAAATATGCAGATTTACTTGAATATATTATATGTACTAATTGTGGTAAAACTGGGCATTGGCGTCATGGGTGTATGCTTCAGCAAGAAGGGGATAAGGCTAACTTCATCTATGTTAAAGATAAAGACATTGACTATAGCGATGAGGTCAAGAAGGTAGTCCGTGAGGAACATAATAAACCTAGAAATAAAAATTTCAGATGGGATTACGGAATGGAATTCGATGAATCAAAATTCATTCCAATACAAAATAATACTCTACAAGATACTTCTCATAACATAAAGGCCTCTCCCTAGATAAATCATACTCAACAAAATAAAGAAAAAGGGTCTAAAACGCCTAAACAAAAATTCTTTGTTCATACTCCCAAGAAATACTGTGTTAGGCAAGTTTGGGTTCGTAAAGACCAAGTGTTTAGAGTAACTAACCAAAAAGGACCCAACTTAGCTTGGGTACCTAAAAATCGAAATTGATTGATCTTGCAGGTACAGGTGAAAGGACGCAACAAGTGGTATCTAGATAGTGGATGCTCACGGCACATGACTGGTGATAAAAGTCAGTTCCTTTCACTTGAATTCTTCGATGGAGGCAATGTAGTGTTTGGTGATAACAACAAGGGCAAAGTTGTTGGTATCGGTAAGGTTGGTGTCAGTCCTTCTCATGCCATCGAAGATGTGTATTTTGTGAACGTACTTAAACACAACTTACTCAGTATATCACAATATGTGACCGAGGTAATAAAGTTGTCTTTCACGCAAACATTTGTCGTATCATCATTGAAGGAACAAGCAATGTGATATTAGAAGGACATAGACAAATAAAGGTCTATATTGTTGATTTGAACATTATACCCAATGATTCTCTTTCTTGCTTGAAAGCTACGATTGATGATCCATGCGTGTGGCATAAGCGTTTTGGTCACATTAGTACACATATTCTTAAAAAGCTAAAGACGTGGGAACTTGTAGAAGGTCTTCCACCTCTAAAGTTTGAACAAGATAAAATGTGTGAGATATGTGCCAGATGGAAACACGTAAGATCATCGTTCAAACCTAAAAGGATTATAAGTACATCAAAACCTCTAGAGTTGGTTCACATGGATCTTTGCGGTCCAATGAAAGTAAGAAGTCGAGGCGGTGCAAAGTATGTATTTGTTTTAGTAGATGACTTTTCAAGATATGTTTGGCCTATTTTCTTAAGCACTAAGGATGAAACTTTTGTTGAATTTGAGTGCTTAATGAAACTTGTTCAAAATAAATTTGATTCAAAACTCGTCTCTATTAGAACGGATCATGGCACTGAATTCGATAACCATGCTTTTATTGAGTACTGTAGATCTCAGGGAGTTGGCCATAACTTTTCAGCTTCACGAACTCCCCAACAAAACGTTGTGTGGAGCGTATGAACAAAATTCTAGAAGACATGGCACGCACAATGCTTTTGTGTAGTGGCTTACCTCGCAGTTTTTGGGCAGAAGCCGTAAATACTGCATGTTATATTCATAACCGCGCTATAATCAGACCTATCCTTAAGAAAACTCCATACGAGTTACTTCGAGGAAGAAAACCCAATATATCACATTTACGTTGCTTTGGAAGCAAATGTTTTGTGCATAATAATGGGAAAAGTAATCTAAGTAAATTTGATCCTCGAAGTGACGAGGCAATATTTATTGGATATTCCAATCATAGCAAGGCTTACAAAGTATATAACAAACGTACTTTGTGCGTTAAGGAAAGCATACATGTTGTTTTTGACAAAAATAATTCTTTTGATAAACTGTCACAAGATGACGAGGAAGATGAAACCGATCCAGATTTCAGATTAGCACGTAAAGATTTCCAGGAAACTAATGGAGATGACGAAAAAAAGATAGTGGAAACAAACGCTGAAATTGTATCTCAAGAGAATAATGGAGAACTTAATGATGGAACCATTGATACTATAACCACACCACCTGATTCTAATGTTATATCTAACACTAGTATAACATTAGGTATGAATTCAGGGAGAACTAATGAAGTTATAGATGATAGTAGTGTAACATCAGGAAATAAAAACTCGACCGTTAGTGGGGAAGATAGTTCCCCGTCTAACGCAGTTGAATCTGATGACACTCCTTTCGTTCTTAAGAAATGGAAACATCAAAGCTCCCACTCTATAGATGCAATTTTAGGTAATATAAGAAAAGGAATTCAGACTCGTCGTTTCGTAAGCAACTTCTGTGAGTTCCACTCCTTTCTCTCTACCATTGAGCCTACTAATATTAAAGCGGCCCTAACTGATTCGGATTGGGTCATTGCCATGCAAGATGAACTCAATCAATTTGTTAGAAACAAAGTTTGGCATCTTGTACCTCGACCGGATGATAGATCTGTCATTGGTACTAGGTGGGTTTTTAGATACAAATGAGATGATTCAGGGGTCGTTATAAGAAACAAGGCTCGTTTGGTAGTTCAATGGTATACTCAACAAGAAGGAATCGACTACGATGAGACCTTCGCACCTGTGGCTAGACTTGAGGCGATTCGGTTGTTAATCGCGTTTGCAACTCACAAAGGACTTAAATTATTCCAAATGGACGTTAAGACAGCTTTTCTTAATATATATTTAAAAGAAGAAGTCTTTGTGGAGCAACCCCCCGGTTTTCAAGATAAAGATCTTCCAAATCACGTGTATAAACTCGACAAAGCATTATACGGATTAAAACAAGCACCTCGTGCTTGGTATGATCGCTTGTCAAATTTTTTACTCGGAAACGGTTTCAAAGGGGGCTCAGTTGATAAAATGTTGTTCTTAAAAATCGATGGATCCGACATTCTAGTTGTTCAAATCTACGTCGATGATATTATTTTCGGCTCTACCAATAACAAGCTCTGTGTATATTTCTCCAATCTTATGACGTCTGAATTCGAAATGAGCATGATGGGGGAATTAAAATTTTTCCTTGGTTTACAAATCACTCAAACGGATGATGGAATAAAAATTCATCAGCAAAAATATATCAAAGAGCTGCTAAAGAAATTTGGAATGGAGCAAGCAAAGTCGATTTCGACACCAATGGGTACTACCATAAAGCTAAGTAAAGATGAAGACGGTAAGTCTATAGACGAGACACAATATCGAGGTATGATCGGTTCATTACTTTATTTAACTGAAAGTCGACCTGATATTATGTTCAGTGTATGTGCGTGTGCTCGTTATCAATCTAATCCTAAAGAATCTCACTTAACTGCTGTTAAGAGAATCTTACGGTATTTAATTGGTACATCTCGTCTCTACTTATGGTATCCATATGAATGTGACTTTGAACTAAAAGGGTATTCAGATGCTGATCATGCAGGATGTGCTTTAGACAGAAAAAGTACTTCAGGAGTAGCTACTTTTGTTGGACCAAACATCATCACATGGGGATCAAAAAAGCAAAATACGGTATCTCTCTCTACCACTGAAAGTGAGTATATTGCTGCTGCTCTTACGTGTTCTCAACTTCTTTGGTTAAAACAACAATTGGTTGACTATGGGGTTGATGTGGTGTGTGTACCTATTTTTTGCGATAATACAAGTACTATTAGTATTTCAAAAAATCCGGCCCAACATTCTCGTACAAAACACATCGATATCAGACATCATTTTTTGAGAGACCATGTCGAGAAAGGAAATATAAAACTTGATTTTTGCAACACCGACGACCAATTAGCTGATATTTTGACCAAACCTTTAGGCCGAGAACGTTTTGAGACTTTGCGATTGGAAATTGGTTTAATTGGTGACAATTAATCCTTTCAACATTTTTTCTTTCTTTCTATTTGATTGTGTCATTAAGTTGGTTATAATTGACTGTGTCCGTAATTTGATATCTGTGATACTGTGTGATGGTGAATATTGTGTGATATTATTCAGTATTTGTACTAGTGGATAGTATCAAATTTGTCCAAATCTTTTTTTAAAAATAAATATATCCCACAAAATAATCTAACCATATCTTCTTCCTCCTTTATCCTCACTTGGTTTGTGAAAAAAAAAATCCGAAAAAAAAAACCCACGTGAACTACTTCCTTCAAAACTCCTTTTCCCTTTCACTCTCCTCCTTTCCCTTAACCACCCCCACTTTTAACCTACATAAACACAAACTCTATCACCCATCTCTCCTATTCCATTTCAAACTCCAACACTCTCTCAAATTCTTTTTCTATAAAAAGCTTCATATTTTTTACTATGTCTTCTTCCATCTACACCATACCTTACCTTGCCTTCATCAATGGCTTCCTCCACAAAAATCCACAACTCTACCAAAAAACAATCCTCCACCACTCCATCCTCTGTCCAGATGCCGCCTCCGGCCACCACTCCGCGTCTTTCCGGCGTCGCTTCGATCTCCTCCAGGAATAAGGCCAAGCGTCTTTGGTCTTCCGAAAAAGACAGCACTGGGTCTGCAACACACAGTCACTCCATCATTGTTGATCGTCCTGTTCCGGAACTCACAACTGCTGGGCTACTCTCGCTTCAACTGACTTCTACTGAACGGGGTATGTTGACTCACACTGCTACTCATGTCATCAATTCGGCTCGATCTTATCCAACTTCATGGGTGACTAGTAAACCGGGTATGGGTTTCTTTGCTGCTTTAATCGAGAATCAGGGATGGATGCATATTAGTCAGCTTTAGTGTCCTATTTTTCCAATTGAACTTTATCAATTTTATGCTTCTGTTTCATTGAAAAATAATATTCTGAGTGCGCGGATTAATAACCGTATTTTGAATCTGACTATGGAAGACCTTGGGAAGGTATTGAAGGTTCCCGTAAAAGGGTATGTTTTAGACTCTGGGATGGATTGGGAGTCAATGAATGTTGATGAGAAACATCTTATCAAGAAGTATTTTTCTCCTAACGTTGTCTATAATGCACCTGTTCTTACAAAGGAGTTTGTGCCAAAGATGAAATTTCTGGTTAATTTTGTCTGGAGTACTATCTGTCCTCGTCGTGCTGGCCGTGAAAAATTAAGTGGACATGAAATGATATTACTTTGAGAATTAATGGAGGGTCGTGCTATTCACTTACCATTTCTTATTTTCCGTCGCATCCGTGAAATCTCGACGATAATTCAATCCAGTACGGAATCCTTTACATTAGAGCTTCCTTACGGGATGTGGCTCTCACACATTCTTGAGTCCCGAAATATGCTTGCCCCGGATAGTTATGGAATTCGACCTCGAGATATGATGACCGACAAACTTTTGGGTAATATGAGTTTGGATGCCTCCGGGTCAAATTTGCTATTTGTGGTGAAGTCGCAGCCTCCTCCTCCTTCTCAAGTTATACCAAATATCGGGTCAAGTAACTCTGCGGGTACTGAACATCTATCGGAGATTTACTCAATATTGAAGAATATGGAAACCAATGTTCCTCCTCCACAACCTAATGTGTCAGGGCAGATTGGATCTCTTATTTCCACTATCGAGGCTTTCGAGGCTCGTTTGAATGCTCATGTGACGGGATCATCATCGAATCTTGATATCTCTATGCTTCCTGTCGTAGAAAAATTGAATACCCATGATGTAATCTTGGATGGTTTTGGAAAAATCATTCGTGATATGCAGGAGACCGTTGAATTTCAATTTTGGCTTCAAGGGAGCCTTCTCTCACAGGTCAAAGCCATTGCAACTAATATGCACAAGGATGGGGAGACTATCTTGCTGGAGTTTGTTACTACTCGGAAAGTTCTTCGGGAGTTAGTGAACGCGGCAGATCGGAATGAGGAAAAATTGGATGATAATAATTTTCTGATAACCGCTCTTGATAAACGCCTCATCTCCATCGAATCCCTCTTCTATAAGACATATCATCCTTAAGCCAAGATTATTTAATCATTCCCATTTTTATTTTCTTTCTTTCTCTTTTTTTTCGAATTGGACATGTTTGTTGCTTTCTTCTTGTTGCTTTGTTGAACTATTTCATGCTTTGTTTGCTTGAGTGCAGTTTAATGGGAATGATAATTATTATTCTAGTCTTTATTATCTCCGTCTTTTTGATTATGTCAAGAGGGGGAAGAATTGGTTTGAAAGTTGATGTATTCTTTAAGCTTGCTCCTCGTCAAGATCCGTTGTCTCTTAAGGTCCTTAGACCCTTTGTTTGGATATAATATTATTCCCAGTTGGTTTACGTTTTGTAAAACGACTAGTTTTGTTATACTTACTTGACTCGGAATCCTACCTTCAAAAGGGTTATTGGGTTGAGGGGGAACTATAACTTTAGACAAGGGTTATTGAGTTGAGGGGGAACTATAACTTTAGACAAGGGTTATTACGTTGAGGGGGAACTATAACTTTAGACACGATTAAGAGACTTGCCATCATCAAAAAGGGGGAATTTGTTGGACCAAGTCTGATATTGTTTTGATGATACCAATTAATTTATATTAGTCATATACATGTAATCGTGTGCTAAGTGTGTAGCTCTAACATTAAAGATGGGATCGACAAAGTGCAACAAGACAATCCGACATCAATTAACACAAGACAAGAAGAACGAAGATCGAAGTGAAGATTAGTTATTTTGTCGTGTCTATTTAATGATCTTAACATAGCTTGCACGAAAAATCCTTTTTTACTTGAGCTATAAAAAACCGTTCTCTAGCCGATGCTATATCTTAATATTAGGGATTTTATATATTCTAAAAAGTGATTGAGCTAGTCAAACATCTTTGATAGAATTATAATATCCTTTGATTGTTATTAAAGCACATTCTTCTCCTATATTTTAGTAAGTTAATTCCTAATTAAGTGGGTGGTTAAAAACCTCCTAAATAATTGGTAAGTATACTAAAAAAGAATATAGAATTAGTCACAAACAACTTCCTATATTTTAGCCTAAAAATCTAGTTGTTGCATTCACACATGCTTCTTCTTGCTAACAACCACAATCAAATCTCTATATAAGAAAGCTATTAGCTCTCATTGAGGGTCAACCTTTTCACAAATTAAAATAGCCATTTTGCTCTCAATCTCATTCTCATTATTTAATAGCAAAATCGTTTGTCGTTTTGAAAAGGTGTTGTGTGCTAAGTTATATTAAGATCATTAAGTCATGTTATCATTTTATCTTGTAACAAGATATTAGAGATAATTAAATCTTTTCTTTTGTAACGAGAGGAAAGTGAGTGAGTGTTTAACCATACTCATTGTGACAACCTTAACCGGTTGTGAGTGGGTTAATTTTGTTGTAATCCGTAGAAAGGTACAATATTATTAATCGAGTAATAGTGGACGTAGATCTCGGGTTGTGAGATCGAACCACTTCAAAATTCCGCTGTGTCATTTATTTATCGCTTTATTGTTTTATTTAGTTTTTAGTAAATTAACATAACTAGAATTTAATAAATAAATTCTTAGTTATTAACTTTACGACAAGATTATAAAAAAAAGCGTACATACTCAATTCACCCCCCTCTTGAGTATATTACCGGATCAATAGACTCTTCAGAGGAAAAACGGTCCAAATTTGGAACACAACAGTATGCTACCACTGGGATTGATTTTGCTGCTGGTTTTTTTGGAGTCATTCCGGATGCCTTACCGGAGGATAGATTTGTGGACTTCGATATTGGGACTACTGTTGGGGGAAGAATTTATCCTGGAATGAGGTTTTATAATAGAAATGTCCTGTTTAATGGACCTGTATGGATGAGGGATGGGATACATAGGGCTGGGGATAATCAGAATTTAGATAACATGGATGTTGATGGGGAGGAAGACTTAAGGGGTGAAGGTAGGGGTGATATAAGAAGGAGATTTGTAAGGGAAGGGCCTGATAAGTGTCATTTGTAGTGCCTATTTCGTAGTGTTTTGGTCCCATTTTCCTTGTAGAATCGCTCCTTGGGAGCGGTTTATGGGCTTCTTATGCTTCCTTTAGTTCGTTTCAGGTTCCCGAGACCGATTTGGAAGAGTTGGAGCGATTCCGACTCGATACATACACATTTTGGAGCCAACGGAGTAAAGGAACGATGACTCGATGCCTTGGAATCGACCCCGAGACCTTGGGACCCAATCCCGAGCCTCCGAGACCCGATCCCGAGTCCCGAGCCTCCGAGACCGGATCTCGAGTCCCGAGCCTCCGAGACCCGATCCCGAGTCCCGAGAATCGATGAGAAACCCATGAGAAGCAAGGAGGGACCGAAAGAAGCTTAAAGGAGGCCTACAAGGCTCAACCGGTTCCGGTTGAGCTCAACCGGAACCGGTTGACGTAAACAAAAGAGAGGTGTTCTGTGAAGGGTCCAACCGGAACGGGACCAACTCATCCCGAACGGGATGAGCCCTTTTCAGGCCGCACTCCTTTCTTTCTTCTCCTTTCCACTTGTAACCCTTTATATACTCTTCCCTTGTTTTGTTAATGGGATGGTCTTCATATTAGACTAAACCCTAGATTATTTTAGGATAGATTAGCATAGATTAGTGTAGATTAGTCTTTAGATTATCGTTAATCCTAGATTAATACTTGTAATTTGGGAATTCCTCAAGATCTCCACCAAGCTTGACAAACTTGGATGTTTGTTTTGGGTTCTTCCATTTATGCAAGTTTCTTTCTTCTTTTCATCTTCTAGTTTGGTATAATCTCTTTTCCCTTCTCTTAATCCTTGTTTTATCATTAAAGTTTGATCATTTGTTCTTGTTATTGTTCATAGTTCATAGTTCTTGTTAGTTTCAATATGTTTGTTTTGATTGTTGTTTTGGTTCATCTTATTAGTGTTAGTTTTAGTATAGATATGTTAGAGTAGTATCTTGCTAGAGTTAGTAGGGTGATTAGGGTGTTAAGTGGATGATTAAGGGATTGTTGGAGATGTTGGTGGAAGATTTGGGTTTCCTCTTGGTTTGGTGCACATCACATGTTTGTTGAAATGCTTGAATGACTAAGTAGTTGTGAATGGTTGTTTTTCTTGCCTTTCTCTTGTGGGTGATAGTTGTTTGTGGGTTCGGTCCCCTCATTAAGTTGCGAGAGCCCGGTGAGGACGACCCCTAGGTCGGTCTAAGTTGCGAGAGCCCGGATTCGACCTAGTCCTATAGCGTGCTAGTAACTCCGATTGTGTTGTGTATCGCCGAGTTGGGTTTTAGGTGGAACCTCTAGGTGAGTCTAAGTTGCGAGAGCCCGGGCATTACCTAGATTACCCTACTACCTCCTTCACCTCTAGCCCTTCCTCGACCATTCCTTTACCCCTTTGACCCCGACCTAATCCTAGCCCGTTTCCTTTGATAGTTCTCTTGCTTTAGACCTAGCTTAGCTTTAGTCTCCTGGCCTCCTCCTTAGAATAGCTTGTCTCGAATCTAGTCCTAGACCCGAGCATACCTTAGTCCGACCTCCCGTCCCTGTGGATTCGACCCGACTTGCCCTAGCTACCCACTAGGTATAGCCGGTTTTGTTTGACGGTTGGGATTCACGACAAATCCTACCCATCAAATTGGCGCCGTTGCCGGGGACGGCGTAGTTTAGACTTTTGTTTGCTTAGTTTTGGACTTTGTTCTTTATTTTTGTGTTCTCTTCTTCTTGTGTATCTCCGTTTTTCTTCTTGTGTGTTCCTCTCCCTTCCTAGTGCCTCAAAAGCACTAGGATACTAACGTTTGCTCAAGTGCTTCTAGCTCATCCTAGGTACCAAAGCAACGTTGTGGACATGGCTTGTCCAAGCTACCATCAATCGTCACGAGACAACTTTGGGGTGAATTACCAAAACCCACAACTTTACCAACCATATCAACCTCATCAACAATCTTATGAACCCTCTTCTTATGGTTACCAAGAAAGTTGTCAAGGATCGTTCCCACATCCTAACAACTACCAAACACCCTCACATAACCCACAACCAAATATCCTTGAGACTTGTCAAATGTTGGCCCAAACACAAGGGAGCCAACATGAGATGATGATGTTATTGCAAAAGGGTCAACAATTGTTGTTGACTCAAATACAAGGGGTTAGGGAGGAGTTCAAGGCCCAAATAGAGGTGCAAGATGCTTGCATCAATGCACTCATGGCTCATATCACGATGTCGGCCACTCGAGCTCCACAACATGTTGAGGAAGGTTCATTTGGGCAAGAAGGTCGGGTGCCTCCACAAGAAAGCAAACCCAACCTTGAAGCTACAAATGAAGAAGAGAGGGTCGAAGAGACCATTGTTGAGTGTTGCTTGGGCGGTGAAGATAGGGGTAGAGTAGAGGAAGTTGAAGCTTCAAGGGTCGACAATGAGGAGGGAGTTGAACATGATTATCAAAATAGCTCTTGGGGAGCCAATGTATTGGCGATAAAGTTTGATTTGTTTGATTTTCTTCGTGATGAACCGAATGTTGACAATCCAAACCCAAGTGAGGAGATGACCCCTCTAGACAAGGTGAGTGAAAAGGAGAGCAATACTTGGGAGAAAGAAGTAGATGCCTTGGAACTTGCCTTGTATGGGAAATTGGAGGATCCTAAAGCCTCCAACGAAGAAAACTTGAAGCCTTCTCCTCCTCTACCGCACTCGATGTCTAGCCCTTTGTCTTGTGAGACGGTTGGTGAAGAGAATCCTAGTCGGGCGGTGGAAAAGAGTTCCACTCTCGACACCGTAGAAGAAGCGACCCATTTAGGGTGTGATCTCCCGCATCATATTGCCGAGCACGACTCTAGACCACTATACCTACCGGATGGTCATAAGAGTCGTAGCTATGTTGGTTCCGAAGACCCGGAAGATCACGAGAACCCCGAGCATATTGAAGACGATCGCTTCTTCCCTTCGACTTGGAAACTTTTGGGAGTGGCTAGGCTCGGCCATGTGAGCTTAAACGAAGATGTTGCTAGAGCATTTGACTTACTACTCCGAGCTCTTGATGGCTATGGAGGTGTAGTTGGTGAGAGTATTTAGTGTAAATATCTCTTTTTCTTTTCTTTTGTGCTTGTATTTGTGTTTATGTTTGTTAGTATAGTTTGGTTTCTAGGATTTGTTAGCCTTTGTGGAGTTCTTGTTTATTTGGATCTTTGATGAGCGATGTGAGGGAGGGAATTTGATGTTGTATTTGAGTTCATTGTGATAGGTGTGAAGGAAAGGTGATTCCTAGAGGAGAGTAGATAATGATAGAGCATGGATCTTGAGTGTGGAAGTCGATTTTTGAAGCTTCGGTGAAGTTTTTGGGGTATTGGAGGTCAAGAAGACCCATCCCTGGCGGGAAGGGAGCTTCCCGACCGGGAAGGATGTGCCATCCCGACCGGGAAGAAGCCGTCCCGATCGGGATGGAGGTGCAGAAATTGGAGCTTGCTGGAGTGCCGTCTCGACCGGGAAGGTAGCTTCCCGACCGGGACGAGTGTGTCTTCCCGATCGGGACCATCCACCCCGATCGGGATGGCCTCTTTCTCCTCTTTTGGCCTCTTCTTTGACATTGAGCCCACCCAACCATTGTATACCCCCACCCAACCTCCCTACCCATCCTTGCTCGTGTCATGTGACCCTTACATTTCATTTACATACCCTCACCTCATTTCTCTTCCCTTTACACCGAGTTTCACATCGATTCCCACTCCCCTCACACCATTACTACCTCTACCATGCGTACCTATCGAGCTTGAAGCGGAATAGCAATGATGAAGACAAGCAAGTACCTATATTGATCTATGAGACGATGGTGAGAGTGAGTTGCTAACCTATGGTACGGCAACTATCCTTTCTTTTCCGTCTTTTATTGCTTGTTTTCCTTTGTTTACTCCCCTTCCCCTTATACACTTTTGTGTCATGGTGTCATGGTGGCCCTCGGGGCCTTGGTATATGTTGCTCCCGACTCTCGATGATGTGACTACATCGAGAGTCATTTCAAAATCCAAATTTTACAAGTTTTTCACCTTTTTTTTTGTTGGATTTAGTCGGATTTAGGCGGAATTCGGGTTAGGTGACTTGATTACACCTAGCCCTCCCCTCCCATTTCCTTTTATTTCCTTCTTTTTATTTTTTCCCCCATCCATATCTTTTTCTCGTCTCGGCCCTTGGTGACTTGACTACACCCCCGGCCGGACACCTTCTACCTTTTCTTCACTTTATTTTTGATTTTTAGTTTTATTTTCGTAGTTTCTTTTTCTTTCTTTTGTCTCTCCGCACCCTACGATCGAGCATGAGGACATGGCTCGATTTAAGTGTGGGGGAGCGATATTCTAGTATAGTTCAGTTTATTTTCTTAGTTTTTTTCGAAAAAAGCTTTAAAAAACCCTAAAAATTTGAAATTTTTTCATAAAAATCAAAAAGATTTTCTTTTGTGTCTTTTCCTTTTTTTGTCGTTATGTCGCATTTTTGTTTTGTTGTGCGTGTTTTGCCCCCCTTTTCTCCTTATAGGTTGCCCAATCGCCGTTAGCTTTGGTGAGCTTTCAAGACTTCCGGTAACATCTCTTCATCCCTTTTTCCCTCTTTGCTTCTTGTGAGTTTGGAGGAGATTTGTGATGATGTGTGCTCGGGAGGAGCTTTGTAAAGATTGTGGTGGATTTGGAGACTTGTTTGAAGATCGGGGTGGTGTTTGTTTTCTTTATGTGTTGTTTCTCCTTGTTTTGTTTTGTTTTGTTTTGTCTCTTTTTCTTCCATCTTCATCATGTCTTTGTTTTGTGTTGTGTTGTGTGTCATGTGTGTAAAACGTTTTCGAAAACCCGGTTTAGAGGCTAGTGTGCGAGTGTTTACTTTCCCTTCCTAGTTGTATAAATCGAGTCTTGGGCTTTAATCTAGTAGAATGACCCTAAATCAATGATTTCGTTGGTCCTTTACCTTGAGTCCACCTAGCTTACTAGGGATTTACTGCGGGATTTGCACTTTTGACCATTATGACCACCCACGGTGTGAAAAGGCCTTGGTTACCGAGTCTCGTCCCCTAGGTGACCGTGTTTAGGATTGTTTGATTAGTCCAAGTTTTCCCTTTTTTGTGGGTTTGAAGGGGAAGCGCGCTCTCGACTCACCCATTCACCGACCTCCTACACATTCTACACAAATAAAATGCAATTTGTTGATTTCTCTCTTTCTCAATTGTCAAAGAAGTGCCAAAAAGCCGAATCAAGCCAAAAAGGGGCTAAGAAAAGTAAATAAAAGAAATGAAAGAAAGAAAAGAATGAAGAAAAAGAAAAGGCACAAAAGCCAAAAAGAAAATAGAAAAGAAGAAAAAGAATGGCATGGCAAAACAAAGCAAAAATGCAAAAGAAAAGAGAAAATGCCAAAAGAAAACCCGATTCACAAAAATAACCCCTACCTCTCAAAATAAGCCCTTTTCCGACTTTTGCCGTGAAGAGCCTACCAAAGGACCGAGTCCCGAGGAAGGATGATAGCGGCATTAGTCGGTCTTCCCTCATTTTGCATGTTTTCCACCTTTTTACTTGGACTAGTTAGGCGGTCTTGGACACGGGACGACCCTCTTGGCTCACGCTAAAGGGGGCGGGGTCTCACTTACCTACAATGTCGACTAACACCGTGGTTCTTCACTTTTCCACTCCGCCGATCGTCCCGTAGTACGTTTTTAGAAAGTTAGGAGGACCTAGGTAAGTTACCAACGTTTTTGTTGCTTTATCGTCATACTATTAGGGTTTAGTTCACCTTGGTTTGTATTGCTAGCTTGGGAACATTGTCACTTACCTCGAGTCCTAAACCAGTGCCTCTTTCACCGCTTTTAGAGGGAAGCGGTATTTCTTTTGTTTTGGGTGCAACCGATTATTTGTTTGTTTGTTTATGTGTTTTGTGTCCGGTTGCATCCACAGTTTTGTCGCAAGACCCAACTTGCCTTGCGGAGTGCACTTGTCCTCTAAGTGCACTCGCGTGATTTGAAGGGGCGTAGGGTGCGCTAATACCCACTCGGATATTTTAGTAGTAGTATGCGCTTACTCGAGGGCGAGTAAGGGTTAAGTGTGGGAGAGTTGATAAGTGCCATTTGTAGTGCCTATTTCGTAGTGTTTTGGTCCCATTTTCCTTGTAGAATCGCTCCTTGGGAGCGGTTTATGGGCTTCTTATGCTTCCTTTAGTTTGTTTCAGGTTTCCGAGACCGATTTGGAAGAGTTGGAGCGATTCCGACTCGATACATACACATTTTGGAGCCAACGGAGTAAAGGAACGATGACTCGATGCCTTGGAATCGACCCCGAGACCTTGGGACCCAATCCCGAGCCTCCGAGACCCGATCCCGAGTCCCGAGCCTCCAAGACCGGATCCCGAGTCCCGTGCCTCCGAGACCCGATCCCGAGTCCCGAGAATCGATGAGAAACCCATGAGAAGCAAGGAGGGACCGAAAGAAGCTTAAAGGAGGCCTACAAGGCTCAACCGGTTCCGGTTGAGCTCAACCGGAACCGGTTGAGGTAAACAAAAGAGAGGTGTTCTGTGAAGGGTCCAACCGGAACGGGACCAACTCATCCCGAACGGGATGAGCCCTTTTCAGGCCGCACTCCTTTCTTTCTTCTCCTTTCCACTTGTAACCCTTTATATACTCTTCCCTTGTTTTGTTAATGGGATGGTCTTCATATTAGACTAAACCCTAGATTATTTTAGGATAGATTAGCATAGATTAGTGTAGATTAGTCTTTAGATTATCGTTAATCCTAGATTAATACTTGTAATTTGGGAATTCCTCAAGATCTCCACCAAGCTTGACAAACTTGGATGTTTGTTTTGGGTTCTTCCATTTATGCAAGTTTCTTTCTTCTTTTCATCTTCTAGTTTGGTATAATCTCTTTTCCCTTCTCTTAATCCTTGTTTTATCATTAAAGTTTGATCATTTGTTCTTGTTATTGTTCATAGTTCATAGTTCTTGTTAGTTTTCAATATGTTTGTTTTGATTGTTGTTTTGGTTCATCTTATTAGTGTTAGTTTTAGTATAGATATGTTAGAGTAGTATCTTGCTAGAGTTAGTAGGGTGATTAGGGTGTTAAGTGGATGATTAAGGGATTGTTGGAGATGTTGGTGGAAGATTTGGGTTTCCTCTTGGTTTGGTGCACATCACATGTTTGTTGAAATGCTTGAATGACTAAGTAGTTGTGAATGCTTGTTTTTCTTGCCTTTCTCTTGTGGGTGATAGTTGTTTGTGGGTTCGGTCCCCTCATTAAGTTGCGAGAGCCCGGTGAGGACGATCCCTAGGTCGGTCTAAGTTGCGAGAGCCCGGATTCGACCTAGGCCTATAGCGTGCTAGTAACTTCGATTGTGTTGTGTATCGCCGAGTTGGGTTTTAGGTGGAACCACTAGGTGAGTCTAAGTTGCGAGAGCCCGGGCATTACCTAGATTACCCTACTACCTCCTTCACCTCTAGCTCTTCCTCGACCATTCCGTTACCCCTTTGACCCCGACCTAATCCTAGCCCGTTTCCTTTGATAGTTCTCTTGCTTTAGACCTAGCTTAGCTTTAGTCTCCCCCTCCTTAGAATAGCTTGTCTCGAACCTAGTCCTAGACCCGAGCATACCTTAGTCCGACCTCCCGTCCCTGTGGATTCGACCCGACTTGCCCTAGCTACCCACTAGATATAGTCGGTTTTGTTTGACGGTTGGGATTCACGACAAATCCTACCCATCAGGGCCTCATGGAATAGGGGGAGTGTTGAGGGATAGAAACCATGTCCCACATGGTTTTCAATTCAACGATCCTTTTATTAGGGCCATGAATCATAGGGCTGAAGCTGATGTTGATAATCCTGAGTGGATTATGAGGGAGAACTTGAGAAGAAGAATTGAACCACACGAATTTAGAGGGTTCTTTGAGGATGAGGAAGAGGGGTTAGCACAAACTTTTGTGAGCCCTACAGGTTTTCCAATCATCTTTCATGATCCTGGGGATCTGAATGATGAAAATAACTCTGATGATGATGGAGAGAATAATGAGGTAGATAATAATAACGGGGAGGAGGGAGAGGAACAGAACAGAAGAGAGGAGGAAGATATGATTTGAGAAGAAGACAATGTGGAGATTGCTGGTGAAGTTGGAATGATGGAGGAGGAGGAATTGGAGTAGGTTGGAAACCCTGAAGAAGAAGCTAACATAGAAGCAGCAAACATGCAAGGGGATTGGGTTGCTGGTATGGACCCTGATGAAACACCAGATTCTTCTCCTGAATAGCTAATTTCTCCAAAGAGGGAAGATAACTGGAATTATCTAAGGAGGAACCAGGAAGAGGGAGAGCAGGTTACTGGAATGGATAATGAGGTGGAGGAGATGCTAGGAGCTACTGGTAATAATACTAATATTGGGGCAGTTGCTGAAATAAAGGACCAGATTATGGATGAGCAAATGACTGAAGAGGAAAAAGAAGAGATAGAAGCAGCTGCGAGAACTTGGCAAGACTTAAAGGAAATCAAGGAACTCATGGGGGATTCAAATGAAAATTTGGGTAAATGGCTGGGAGATCCAAATTTCTTTCCCGATAAGGAAATTGTTGATTTCATAAGGAAAGGGAAAAATGTTGGGAGAAGAAGAAATTTAATCAGGTTGGGGAAGGCAGCTCTTCAATTAACCCGATGGATGATGGTAAAATAAAAGGTATTATGGAGGGAGATGGCAACAAAAAGAGAAAGACGAGTCCGTGTGAAGAAGAGGACAACGAGCTGGCTGAGTTGGAGATGTGTTCTCCTGGAAAAAAGTTGAAGACTACTGAAGAGGATTCCAGTGCAGCTATGGAGCAGGATACAAACCCAGGGAGCTTGAGGGCAGGAGGTTCTATGCAAAAATCTTTGATCCGTGTTTCGAAGATTGGACCTATCTTCTACCCCTCAATGAATGGTTTCTCCTGGAATTGTCGGGGACTCTCGGACCCGCTCGCACTGACAATTCCCAAAATTAGAGCGATCCTTAGTAGTCATAAAGACTTAGATTTTATTTTCTTTTGCGAAACTAAATGTAATGTGGATTTGGTTGCTACGTTTTGTCGTCCGTTTGGTTTTAGCCATTTTGAAGGCGTGGACGCCTTAGGATCCAGTGGGGGTCTTTTTGTTGGTTAAAAGAACTCTTCTTCCTTCTTTTTTGTGGCTAAGTGTCGTCAATTTGTTATCCTTAAATCTAATATTAACTTAGCATTTCCGTATTATTTGGTTTTAGTTTATGGGGAACCTGTAGTGGCTCTTAGACAAGGGGTTTGGGAGTATTTAGGAAGTTTTTTTTAGAGAATATGGATCTTCCATTTCTTATGTTGGGAGACTTTAATCAAGTTGACATGGTGGAGGACAAACTCAGCTCTTCAAGGAGAAGTATTCCAGGACTGGATTTGTTTGTCAAGAGGAAGGTGCAACAATAGAGAAGGTGGAGCAAGAGTTTTTGAAAGGATTGATAAGGCTTATGCCTCAAAGGATTGGTTGAGCAATTATCCAAATTCTGGGGTAATTCACTTACCAATAAAGATTTCTGACCATGCTCCAATTTTGTTTGCTTCCGAGCTTACTAGAGATAAAAAACGAAGACCTTATAAGATTGAAGTATGGTGCCTGGAGACAGAGGAAGGAAAAGATACTGTCCACAGAGAATGGGGATCAGTCACTAAGGGTTCAAAATATTTTAGTCTGCTGAGAAAGCTTGAAAGGATTAACAAAAGCTTGATGAAATGTACGCTTGATAAAAGATCTGATTGGAGTAGAAAGTGGGACGATTTTGATAAGAAGTTAGAGGAAGAGTTGGAAGATATCTTTGAGGGAGAGGACCCTAAGGGCTTTATTAAGACCCACAAGGACTTATTGGAATTTAGCAAGGCAGCAGCTAGTTATTGGAAACAGAGAGCAAAGGTTAAATGGGCAGAGGAAGGTGATATTTGCACTCGATATTTCTTCAACCGAATGAAACGTAGGAGTGGAAAGAATTTCATATATTGTATCAAGGATAAACAAGGGAATTGGATACAAGATCCTATTAACCTCAAGGGGGAGTTTCGGGAGCATTTTAATGATATTTTTAAAGTTGGAAGTACTTTAATTCCATTCAGCAGTTACATCGAGGAAAATTCCAATTTTTTCTTGGTGTCGGGGAATAGTGTTACTGAAGAAGAGGGGAGTTCCTTACTTAGTAATTTTACTAATAAGGAAATTAGAAGAGCGGTATTCCAATTGGGCTCTAATAAATCTCCTGGTCCTGATGGTATTCCGGGAGAGTTCTTTAAGTATTTCTGGAAAGATATTAAGAATGAAGTTTGTGATGCGGTTAGGGCCACTACGAATTCTGGATTCATTTTAAAGGAGATGAATAGGACATTCATCACATTGATCCCTAAATCTTCGAATCCGGAGAAGGTAGAGCAGTATAGACCTATCAATCTGTGTAACGTGATTATGAAGATTATCACAAAATGTATAGCTAATAGGATGAAGCCAATTATGGGGAATATCACAGGAGAATTCCAGAATGCTTTTGTTCCTGGAAGATCTATCTCAGATAACATTTTGATTGCTGACGAAAGTATACAGACAATCAAGAAGAAAAAGTCGGGTAAGGTGGGATTAGTTGCGATCAAAGCAGACATGAGTAAAGCATATGACAGAATTGATTGGAATTTTTTGAGAGGTTCATTACTTGGTCAGAATTTTCCTAAGAAATGGATGGATCTGATTCTCAATTGTATTTCTACTGTTTCTTATTCGATCCTGTTTAATGGAGAACCGATCAAGTTCTTCAATCTGACTTGTGGGTTAAGACAAGGAGACCCCCTGTCTCCATATTTGTTTGTCTTATGTTCGGAGATCTTTTCTAGGAATCTTGGAGGTAAGACGGATTTTAAGGGTGTTCAGGGTATTACAATTGCCAGGAGTGCTCCTTCAATCTCACACTTATTCTTCGCGGATGACTCTCTTTTTTTCCTCAGGGGGATTGGAGGAATATGGTAAATTCTTATAGGATTTTACAGAAATATTGTCTTCTGTCAAGACAAATCATCAATAAGGATAAATCTTCAATCATGTTCAGTGAGAGTTGTAAGTTGTCCTTTATTCGGAGATGTTTACTACTCTTTAATATCAAGATGTGTGAAGACCTGGGGGTTTATCTCGGAATAAAAAGTCGATTACTCACTCCCTAATTTTACAAAAAGTCAGGAACATGATTTCTTCTTGGAATGGAATTTTTTTGTCTCCTGCTGGTAGACTTACTCTCATTCATTCAGTCCTTGCCAACCTTTCCAGTTTCTTTCTATCAGTATTTAAGTTGCCAGTAAGTGTTGCTAATAAGATTAATTCTTTATTAGCACATTTTTGGTGGGTGGGTACTAGAACTGGTGGAACAGTCTACTGGGGGGCGTCGAGATTCCTTTCTTTGCCCAAGACTGAAGGTGGACTAGGTATAAGGGATATTAAGGTTGTTAACCAAGCACTGTTAGCCAAGTTAGCTTGGAGGTTGTTAATTGGGGAACAAACTTTATTTAGGAGGGTTTTCGAAGGAAAGTTTGGGCCTATTAAAAGTTGGATGCAGAAAGGAGAGTTTTATAAAGATAAGATCTGCTCTTCTAACTGGAGGAACATCATCTGGGGAAGCGAAATTATTGGGAGTGGTCTATCATGGAAGTTGGGTAGTGATCTTGCTGACAACATTTCTATCGATTCAGTTAATATTTTTCAGGACAAATGGGCCCAAGGGTTTATTCCTTTACCAAGGACTAGTATTAATTGTATTTACAATGATAACGGTATACCTTGGTGTTTAAAGGATTTCATTAGCTCTGATTGTTCTTTGAATTTATCTATGCTGGAAGAGGTCTTCACTCCTGACTAGTGTTCCAGAATTAAAGCTATTTATATCCCGAAGAAGTGTGAGACCCTTAGTCCGATTTGGAGAAGAACTACGGATGGTAGCTATAATGTGAAAAGTGGATATAAGGAAGGAATTTCAAGGAATGAAAAATTCACTCCTCACAGGGAAAGAGCGACTAAAGGAATTAGAAGATTCCCGAAATTTTATAAAAGAAATATGATCTGGAATCTACCAGGCCCTCAGGTTTGGAAAACTTTTGTGTGGAAAATCCATTCATATGTTCTTCCCATTGGAAAGGAGAGACTTAAGAGAAACTTGTATGGTTCTTTTAAGTGTGTTCTGTGTGCTGATTTAGTTGACCCTTCCTCTGACGGAGAGATTGAGACACTGGAACATCTTTTTAGGGATTGTCCGGTTACGGCTAGACTTTGGGCTAGTAGTACTATTGGTATCAGAGTGGAATCTATCTCGGATCTTTCTTTACAGGATTGGATCATGGGTTGGATTATGTTTCTGTCTAAATCTGATAATTCGAATGTTGGACTGCTGCATTTTCTTAACATGCTTTATTCTGTTTGGTTGTTCCGGAATGGAGTTATTTTTAACAGATGGGGTAATTCTGTGTTTGGTTTTTGGAAGAGATATGAGGCGTCCTGCAGAGATCTACAGTTCTTCTTTAAAGAGAAGGGTCCAGATAAGAATAGGAGGGATGATTCTGAATCTTTGTCGTCAGATTGTGGAGGGGGTGGAGTTAATGGAACAGTTGCCGATGGTTCTTTAGATCAACTCAGAGTATGAAAAGAGTTCTTTGTTATTAAGCAATCCGGTGAAAGGAATGTCTGCAAAAGGTCCATCATTCAGGTTGATGCTGGATGGTTACCTTCTTTCAAGGCGGCTGGGGGATGGATCTGGACCATCGATGACAATGATACTTCGGAGGAGGCTAGCTTAGCCAACCTTTCTTTGCGGAATCGGCCATTCTAGCTGAAGGTATTGCTATTCTTCAGGCTGTCAGGTGGATAAAAAAGAAAGGGGTTTACCACATGTCAGTATTTTGTCCGACTGTCATCAGCTAATTTCTCAGATCGTTGGAATTGTTCTCCCGGCGGCCGAGCTATCTTCTATTATCAAGGACATTCTTGAAGAATGTTCTTTTTTTCATTGTTGTGCTTTTCATTTTATTCCTAGAGCTAGAAACTCTAGAGCGCACAGACTAGCTTCTATTGCGTTAAGGGCATAGTATCTACATTAGTTGACTCGTTGGCAAAAAAAACACACACTAAACTTACTACTATTACTACTACTTACTATTACGGAGTACTATATATACTACCACTCTTATATACTCCGTACTATATGCTATATTTATTCACTCGTCTTTCTGTTTATCATTGGAGCATCGGGAATGAGGAGTTGCCCAGTATTTGGCGGAATCACTTTTCTAATACTGTATTTGGGTCAAATCATTTCGACCTGAAAATTTATTTAAAGGAGAAAGAAGACGACTTTTCTTACGTAGACAATATTTTGACCCTGTCGACCTTAATTTTAATAAATACTCCGTAATAGCTTATTAAAGTAACCAAACTTTTCTTATAACAACATTTCTTATATATAAGTATATGTGTTACTAACTTAATAAATTGCTTACTTAAATATTTAGGCTTATTTGTATGACTAAATTACTTAGGTATATATAAAAAATGTTACGTGATATTTTATTTATGTTATGTACGTATTTATGACTAAATTTAACTTGATAAATTATCACCTATTTAATTTATTTATTTATCACATTTACATTTCTATTTATATGAGAAATTGAGAAAATGAATAAAAGAACTTAAATTAATAAAATTTACTTATATCATTTTCATTGTATTTTATTTATTTACTTTTATTTGATATGTATGTTTATTCTATGTACTTTATATTTTGTATAATTATAATTTTGGTCATATTTAACTTTCTTTAATACTCTTACATTTGTTTATATATTTATAATAATAGAGTAAATTAGTAACCTAAAAAATATTTTATTTTAAAAATACTTCACTTATTATTTTATAAAGGTAGAAATTTATAAATTTTACTAAAATAAATAGATTTGTTTTATTCCAAAATATTTACACGACTTCATAAATATTTAAAAAAAAATGATTTTACGTCAAATTTTGTAAATCGATTAAGTACGACTTAATTTATATTTTTCAGAAACTTCTATATTTTTCAGAAACTATAAATTTTAAAATAATATTTTATTATTATTATACCCTAAATTTATTTTTACATAAAACTTCATTTTAAAGAATTTCCTATTTTAAAATAAAAGTTATACGATATTTGGGATATGACGTTTCGGGTGACATTTGAGGATTAAAGTACAATATTAACACACTGATTATTTGAGGATTTGACTGTTTCAAATGAGTCCGGCCAGTTATTGAAGGTCACCAAATAAAGTACTACTTGTTCACGGGCGACTTTTATATAAAGTTTACGATGCGAGTCTAGGCGAATAGCTTGTGTTGTATCCTACCATGCGTGGTGTTTCGACTGCACTTGTAATGAAAAGCAGACTCGGAGGCTGCGGTCCGAGAGTCGACCTAGTGTTTAAGGTAGTCGTTCTACGGCAGTGAGAGCTGCGATTCAAGAGTCTGCGAATGGTATGCGCGCATGTATAGACAAGTACTTGATCAGTATTACCACCTAGGTAGCGGGGGCAGAATAGAATTCTGAAAACTGCGGGTTCCCTCTTGGTGATGCAGAGAATGTAATCATCAGCTTTCATTTCAGCCCAGAGCCCCGTCTGAATAAACGTATAATATAAGTGAAGTTCGGGCCCAATTGAGCCTTATGGGTGAGATGTATACCTCATAAGATTGGTTCGGTCTATGAGTTGGTAACACGGTTACTTCTATCGGTGAGATGCAAGCCAATAGAGTGTAGCGGTGATACTGGGAGCCACGACTCGTGTGTTTATTCTTTATTTACGTGAAAAATGATTTTAAAATCAAATGGCTGCCAATGTCCCATCTTTTAAACTTTACCGATTTCATCACCTCACATGTTGATAATTGAATTACAGGAAACTATCTGTTACATGATATCCTTTAATATTTTTGTAAGCATATTATTTGTTATTTACATGATTGTCATATGTGTTCGAGGTGATGTTAGATGAACGGCTTGGTTGCTGCCCTCTCAGCGTCCACTGTTTAAATTTTTTTTTGCAGGTCTAAGACGTTGGGGAATCGAGCGAGAAAGATTTATTAACATGTTTTGTATAAAAAAAATTTTATATTCTTTACTAAGTGAATCAAGACTATGTAATTAATAGTCGTTTGTTGTAAGGATCCGTAGCGATCCGGATTTATTTAAACTCTGATATAATTTTAATTAAATGACTTTGATAATTTTCCGCATTATCTATTAATTTAAGTCATCGAAAATCCGGGTTGTTACAGTTAGTATCAGAGCGACCTTGTGACCGTAAGTGAGAATTGAGCTTCATTTACGTAACGAGGAGCGCGCCTGGGTAGACTTACTAAAATATTAATACATATTAGATCACTAAATGAAAGATTCACTTAGAAACTATTAGGATCCTATCAAATAATTTACCGGGGTAGAATTGTCATTAAGGGGAAATACGATATCTACTTGTATAATTGTTGGCATGTTATCTGCATAACTGTTTGTAAATTGATTGCCTAATCTTTAGCCTATTGGCTAGTTTAAATTTATTTTTGATCCATACGATGACTAAGAAGGAAGACGTTGACATTCAGAGTCATCAACCGCTCAAGACCTGGACATCAGCATTGTGGAACATTAATGAAGACATCTTCTGAATCTACTATAGGAGCTAACTCTAACTGAATCACGTTGAAGAATCGATTCAAATTTTTGGGGTTTTTTATAACGTGTTAACCTTATAGAGCAGTAACCTATCGCGAGACTTAGATCATAGTATTTTAACCTAGTTCTTAGCCACCTTCTTATGAGAAGAGAGAGTATACTTTTGAAGCCGAGTGATAATTATGATGATCAATATTTTTTTGGGAGCTAAGTATTTGAGAATGCTAAGAGAACGATCATAGATCAAAATTATTTTGAGGTTTACTATTATATACATCGAATGCTATTTTAAGGAATTATATGTTAAACCTACCTTGTCGGATCTGTAGAATCCAATTGATTGATTGAATGATTTGTAAACAATATTTTGAGGAATCCCTAGGAAATACCGTATATACTTTTTGAAGACAATTTTTTTGAATAATGGTTGATAGTATTGCAAACCCTAAGTGTCATAATTGTAAAGGACACTAGTGAACGAAGGAATTTTGATCTGAAGTTAAGATTAACCCGTTGTTTGAAGAATAAAGCAACAGAGAAACAATTTTGAAATTTTGAGAAATTTAGAAAACCAAAAGGAGAAATTGAGGATTAACCCTGTCATAACCGACAAAAACACTTGAGGATCAACCTTAGGAGATCAACCTGATTGACGAGAAATGCTAATGTCATCATGAGAACTTTGGAATTTTGTATAATCTATGTATTTGAACCTATGAGAGAAGTCTCCAACTAAACCCAATAGTATCTTAGCTTATAAACGCTCTACAAGTTATGTGGAATTAGGATAACCTTCTTTAATGAATTTTTATGCTACGAGAAACTTGTATTACCCCTAAAACAACACCTTTCAATTTTAAGGAATATACACATTACGATGTTTTGGAGATAAGACAAACCATAAACCAAATCTCGAGAATGACCCGAGATTGAATAGTGCCACTATATAGGAATTTAGAATCCACAATTGATCAATAATACCTACCATACTTATTTGGGATGCACCACCTTTGTAAAACATTAGCGGAGAGGTCAGATATACGAGCAAGTCACTTACGAGCCGAGTCATTTTTGCGAGAGGAACCCTAACAACTTATTTTTATTCATGTGATATCTTAAACCTTGTTAATTGCCTAAGTTATATCAGAATTTCGAGGACGAAATTGTTTTAAGGGGGGTTGATTGTAACACCCCGTATTTTTCAAATAGTGTTAAAATTTTAAACATTTATTTAAAGCAAGTTTAACGTTTGAGAAATTATTTTCGTAAATAAAATATTTTATTTTCGTTAAATTAAAAATTATTCCGTATTTAAAAAGATGAAACTTTATTTATCGAATTATTAAAATTTTTATCTTTCGTTAAATAAAGTTTAAAACTTGAAAATATTTTTAATATTCACTTGTCGTTTTTTTACGTTTTCTCGTCTCGTAAAAATTTTAAAATAATTTATTGAATTCTTAAAATAATAATTTCTTATAACTTTTGTCCCCAAATTACTATTTACCGTCTATTATACTTACCGTCTCACAAATTCATTTTAAATTTTTTTTTTTACTGTTTCCATTATTTTAATTCCGTAATCTTATATTTCAACTTTTTAAGAAAGAAAAATGTTTGTACGAGAAACGGACCGAAACTCGGAAAGGTTGATACCCTATTTGACTCCCACGTCCTACATGCATACTACACTAATAATCTACCTAAACTAGCCACCCCATCTACCCTACTTCTACACCTAAGCCTACTCTTACTACCTAATTCTACCTAAGCTACTATATATATATATATATATATATATATATATATATATATATATATATATATATATATATATATATATATAAAGGGAGGATCAGGGAAGTTAGTAACTCCCTAACTCTCCCTTAGTGTTAATCCCACCCATTCATTAAGTTTAATATGGACGGTGGATGGATGGGTTTAGATTTTATAAAAAAAAGGTGCCGCGGGACTGACAAGCTGCGGACAACCATCATCCATTACCCATCATCAGTCAATAGCCCCCCCAACCTACCCCCAATTAATTTCCCTCCTCTCTATTCTCCCGCCCAACCCATTGCACTTCCCCATTGCACCTATTTCGATTCATTTCACCAGCTATCAATCACTCAACGCTCTCTTCCTCTCTCTAAAAAAAATTCATCTCCATCTCCGTTTCCGCAGCTTCTCCATCTCCGACAATGCCTAAAATTCCGGTGATGCTACAAAGGTATGTTGAATGTTCGATTTTCGACCTCCGATTTTCCTTTTGTTCAACCCTTTTTTATTCCTTTTTCACGAACCCTAAAATGTGGTCAAGAACTCCGGCATGCATGAACAATAAAAAATGTTAATAGAGCCGATAACCCTAATTTTGAGTTCGAAGTTGTTGTAGTTGTACAGTAGTTGTAGTTATAGAGTCGAAGATGAAGTTTTTTTTCTCTGACAACTAATATTCATAAAGTTTTTATTCTTGATTAATCGTTATTCCTCTAGTTATAACCCTAATTTTGAGTTGAACGGGTCGTAGTTGTACAGTAGTTGTATTTATAGAGCCAAAGATGAAGTCTTTATTTCTTTGTTGAAGTTCCCATAGTCGTCATTGTAAGTATGCATGTGCCATCGAGTAGACAGTTTTTTGTTGAAGTTTTGCATGCTTCCATGTTGAAGCTTACGTAAAAGCAGTCTTATAGTCACAGACGTGGTGTTTGGGAAGAAATAAAATTAACATTTGAATAGTCATACAGAATTGGTTGTACAGTCATACAGAATTGGTTATACAGTCACCCGTTTGAAGATACATAGTCGCACTCGTTACATTTTGTTGTGACGTAACAGAATGATGTACAATCACACCTTTGAATCTACACAGTCGCACTTGTTATGATGCAAAGTCACACGCTTTATATTGTATACTCACAGAGTTCTAAAGTCATACAGAGTTGGTTATACAGTCATACAGAATTGGTTATACAGTCACCCGTTTGAAGGTACATAGTCGCACTCGTTACATTTTGTTGTGAAGTAACAGAATGATGTACAATCACACCTTTGAATCTACACAGTCGCACTTGTTATGATGCAAAGTCACACGCTTTATGTTGTATAGTCATGCAGTGTTGGTTGTATAGTCACCTTTGAATCTACACAGTCGCACTTGTTATGATGCAAAGTCACACGCTTTATGTTGTATAGTCATGCAGTGTTGATTGTATAGTCACACGTTTGAGGCTGCAGAGTCGCTCTCTTTTTACTGTAAAATCACACTCATTACGCATGTTATTATTGCAACAGAAAGTCGGGTGCGAAGAAAAAAGTTCGAGCGAAGACCAGTAAGAAGAAAGCCATGGCAGAGACATCGGCATGCGAAAATGTAATTGATGATATGTTCGTGGCAGAGACATTGGTTGTGGACCAAAATTTGGGTAAGAAGAAAAAAAAGAAGAAGAAGACTGTTGTAAAGTCTGTTGAATACATCCGGGGACCACATCGTTGCCGAGACGGATGTGGGGGGGACAGAAATTGTTGACGAAGCCAGACAAAAGAAAAAAAAAGGGTGACTTTTGATGCACCGGTCGCCGATCTGGATGTGGGTGAGACAGAAAGTGTTGAGGGAAGCAGGCCAGAAAAAAAGAGGAGGGTCAAATCTGATACAACGGCCGACCCCACATACGTCTGTGTGTCTCGGAGGAAGAGAGAGGGGGACCGCCGACATGATCAACCCGATATTCAATGTAGGCCCAAGCGGTTGCACCAGCTACTTGGGCGATTATCGAATGATCAGAAAGAGAGGGTGCGCGCTGTTGGATTCGGCTGGCTGTTGGATCTGAGGCTTGAATCAGTACCCACTGAGCACGCGGTTATGTTCCTCCGTGCATTTTCTGACGGGTCCCATATTTTTCGTGCCTCACACCAGGAGGCATTCATGATGTCAAAGTACGACATCCACGACTGCCTCCAGCTACCTTTGGGCCCTCATCCGCTGAAAGTAATCCCAACCAGCAACAAGAAAGGGGCAGACTCACCTGACGTGATCAGGTTAAAGAGTACTTGGAGGAAAGACTTCGGTGTGGTGGACAGCAGTAAGCCAATAACATTAGGGAGGGTGCACGAACAGTTGATGGTAACCAAAACCGCTGACGACGACTTTGTCCGCAGGTTTGTGTTGTTCGCGTTGTCATCATTCCTCGCGCCTACAACGAACAACTCAGTGGACCTGAGTCTGCTGGCCGCAGTGGAGGACGTGGACTCGATTCGGGAACAGGACTCGTGTACCTTTGTCCTGCATGATCTGGTGCGTGCGGGTAAGGGGACGCGTGACCCCAGCAAAGTCCTCAAGTACATCCGGGGATGCATCCCCATTCTAATGATTGCGTACTTCCAGCGCTACGATTTCCGTAGCGAGAGTTGCAGATGCGACATACAGTTCATCGCACATTGGGATGCACGGAGGATATGCGATCGTCTCGCTGGGGAATTGGACACAGGGTCGCTGGGAAATCAGCTACGTTCGAAGGTGACGTACCCACGTACATGTGGGACAACAGGCAGCGAGGGCGCCCCCGCTATAACGATGCCCTCTGACAACCAGCACTCTAGTCCCAAAAGAATAATGACAGGGATTAAGAGAGACAATCAGTTGGAAGACATCGAGGAGGTTAACGTAAGTGATCTCCCAGCCACTCTCACTACAAAAATCGAGCCCGAATTGCGTCGGACAAATCCGACGCAAAATGGCAATATCCGACGCAAAATGCATATTGCGTCGGATTAGCCGATGCAAACGACCGCCGTAAATTTTTGACGCAATTTTTTTTTTTGCATCAGCTAATCCGACGCATAAGAATTGCGTCGGCTTTGCGTCGGCTGCTCCGATACGAACACATGGAGGTCAACGCCCCTGTCAATGGGCTTTGCGTGGGATTAGCCGACGCAACGTCATAGTTTCTGTCGACTTTGCGTCGGCTAATCCCACGCAAAGCCCTCAGTCAAATGACTCTGCGTGGGATTAGCCGACGCAAATCATAGTTTCTGTCGACTTTGCGTCGGCTAATCCCACGCAGAGTCATTTGACTGAGGGGCTTTGCGTGGGATTAGCCGACGCAAAGTCATAGTTTTTGTTGACTTTGCGTCGGCTAATCCCACGCAAAGCCATTGACTGACATTTGACTGTGGGGCTTTGCGTGGGATTCGCCGACGCAAAGTCAACAAAACTATGACTTTGCGTCGGCTAATCCCACGCAAAGCCTATTAACAAAAAAAATCGTTTCTTTGTTTTCAGCTCCCCATATGCGCGAAATAAAACAACCTGCAAATAAACAACCCACTCCTATAACAAACCACAGCAGCACATCCTAAACCAAAATCCATCAATAACTCCAATCAAAGCTCTCTTCTTCACAAAACTCCACAAAACGACACAAACATAAACTAATGTAATGTTATAGAAAAAGAAAATATTACAAAGACAACAAGCGCTAGGTTCAGAATTCAACCAGAGTGTAAACAAGACAACCAGCGCTAGGAGTTGGTAAAATATATATACACACAATGTAACCAAAGTGTAAACAAGTAACATAAGGGAGCTGAACTACCTAAGAAAGGGACTCGATGTGCTCCGATCCAAAGGGATGACCATCGTTGTTGTCGTCATCGTCGCGCCTACTCATGCGTGGTCCTCCACCGCATCCCTCCGTCCCCATGTTGAACCGTTCCTTCATGAACTGAATAAACTGCTGCTGCTCTTCACACCTCTGCTCCAATGTCTTCAGGCGCTCTTCTTGTCTTTGGAATTTATCTTCCATACGATCGTTCAGTGTGCGTTCCTGCGAGGTGGCGGTAGGGAGGTACGTGTCCGCAGATACTTCCTTACCTCGGTTCAAGCATGGGCGAAAGAGCTGTTTCGCCGCATTCCCTATCCCCCAGAACCGTCCCTTCTGGTTATAGCCACCCGTCACATCGTGGAAGATCTTCAGCGTGTTGGGTGCCTGATCAGAGGCGCGTGCCTCCTCCACCGCTTTCTGGTAGTTCTCCTGAAACAGCAACATGAAACAGTGTTATAACTTTTAGAACACATACTATCACGTCGTAATTTTCATGCCTAGTATATTTTTTAAAAACATTACTACTACTCACAACGATCTCCGGTCCTCTAGGGTCTATCCACTTGCCGTATTTCCCCTTCTTCGTCTTCTCCAAGAGCTCGACCAGGGTTGCAGTTGGGCCCTTCATATAACAGTGTTAAAACTTTCAGCATTTATTTACCAATAGTATATATTGAATTATACACAAACTTTTTACTTGTGTTATAAGCACTTACCAACGCCGCGAAGGCTGTTGCTGCACTCCTACTTCCGAGGCAGCTGGTAGGTTTCGCCACCCCGTCCACCTGCCCACCTCTCTTGTTCGACGACTTAATCACCGATTTCTTCTTGAAAGCTGGGTCGGCAGCGTTCTTCTTCAATATCTCCCACTTCTCTTGCGGAATCCAGTCCGCCTTGTCGACCCTCAGGACAGCTCGCTGGAATAGGTCGGTTATCTTCTTCTTAATCCGAGTCTCAAAATCCGACCTGAGGTCGTACCCCAGGTCTATACGCACTCTCCTCTGTTTGTCAAAAAAAAAATTCGTTAGCGACAATTGAATGTATAAATCGTGCAACGAAAACCTTAGAAACACAGACGAGGTAATTACCGCGAAGTGCATATATATCGCTTCTCGAGCTTCCGGTGGCGCCTCCGTCCAGCTACGGTAGGCGCCAGGCGTGGACGCATACGTCATGACTACGGAATCCCGCAAATAATCTGAGTATTTCTTGTCGTCCCACCTACACAAGTCAATTGTGATAATGTGAAGCAAATAAATGAGTGAAAATTTAGAAAAGAACTGGTTACAACAACTAAAACTCACCAACTAGCTTCCCTCACTTTCTGCCGTGATAGGTACGATTTCCCAGGCGTGGCAACGTAGACCGTCGCCCCGACTTCCTGGACAGCGTCCACACCTAGGATGACAGGAGTCCTAGGCACGTCCTCCTCCATGTGGTCACCATGGCTGCTGCCTCCCGTCAGCATCTCACTGCTACCTGCCATAATCACGTCTACAAAATATGTTTGCGCAAAGTTAAACTATAGAGTCAGTTCGTTTAGGGTAAAGCAGGAATTTCATTAAGTACCAAAATAGTCTTCAATTACAAATAAATAAATTACAACTTATGCGAATAAGATAAAAACAACTACATAATTGCTAATATTAGTAGTAGTAGTAGTAGTGTTAGTAGTAGTAGTAGTAGTAGAAGTAGATAATTAGCATTAGTAGTAGTAGATAATTAGCATTAGTAGCATTAGTAGTAGTAGAGTAGTTGTAATATTAGAAGTAGAAAATTAGTAGTAGTAGTAGTAGTAGTAGTAGTAGTAGTAGTAGTAGATTAGTAGTTGTATTAGAAGTAGAAAATTATTAATTAATAGTAGTAGTAGTAGTAGATAGTAGATTAGTAGTAAATAAGTAGTATTAGATTAGTAGGGGAATAGTAGTAGTAGTAGTGTTAGTAGATTTAGTGGAAGAATAGTCTTATATGTTCTACTACTCTTACTACTAGCAATACTAATGTTCTACTACTAACACTTATATGACTACTACTAACACTAATATTACTACTACTACATACTACTACTACCACAAAGAAATGGCAGGAATAAGAAATTGACAAACAAGGGAGTAGCACATGAATATTTATTGTTTTAGAGCCACAAGCAACTGTCATGTCTCTTACCCTTTTCTTCATGCCAAATTGAACACAGATTCACCTGTGGAGGGATTCTGCACATCTTGTGAAACTAATTTCACCCCATAACAATGGTAGAAGAAGAAGAACAATGGACTATCAAAATTGAATTCAGATTGCTACCATACAAGCCTAAAACCCACTCCGAAATACTGAGAAAACGGAAAAAGGATGGCAAAAAAGTACAAGCAGACATTCAATGAACTCGGATCGGAAAAGAGACTCACAGTTACACATGGGGACGGGGTATTTTACCATTAACACTGTTAATGGTAATCCTATACTTCCCTCTTCATCCTTATATATAATGACATTTTTACCTATACTTCCATCATCACCTTCACATAATTTCAATTCCTTCCTTCAATTATTCACTCAATAATTATCATACAAACATCTTTACTTACATCAATAATACTCGTAATCAACTAATCATCAACCAAAATCGAAAAATGGCGACACCAACAATTATGAAGGTCATGTTCTTGATCACTATAGCAATGGTAATGGTCATAGCCCTAAATTCCATCAACATTCAACATGACCAACACCAAAACGAGCCCAAAGTCGATAAAATCGACATCAACGACCCAACTACTACATTATTGTTGTCGCGTTCTAACAAGAGGGTGAGCCGGTTTGTAATCGAGAGTGGGAGGAGTAGTAACTCGAAGGCTTCGGATCATTGCAACAAGGACAATGAAGTGTGCTCCCTTGGCAACAATTATAACAACAACACAACATGTTGTAATAACAAGTGCATGGATTTAATGGAAGATAAACACAAGAGGATATACCATTAACACTGTTAATGGTATATCTGGACACCAAAACTGTTAATCCTATCTTTGTACCATTAACACTGTACTGAACACTGCTATCTCTGCCAAATGCTAATCCAAACAATTAATCTAATTAAGTAACAATTAAACTAATCCAAACAATTAAACAGTAATGACCATACCTTAGATTTGGGGGTCGGGGTAGGGTTTTTCGGGGCTAAGTACGCCGGGGGGTTCCTTCTCGCCGGAGGTGCTGTGCGCCGGCGAGTTTCGTCGATTGGAGGGTAGGAGGGAGACCTAGGGTTTGGTTGTTGGGGGTCGATTTAACCTTGCGTCGCCGGATCTGGGTGTGGTGGTGGTCGCGCGCCAGAGGAAAGTTTCGCCGGAAGTGGGTGGGGTTGGGGTTGTGCGTCGGTTGTGCGCGTTCGGGGTTGGGGTTGTGCGTCGCCGGGTTTCGATTTTAGAGAGATAGGGGGTTTGGGTTATAATGTCTGTTTGTCGAGTTTTTTTTTATTTTAACATACATTGCGTCGGATTAGCCGACGCAATCAGACACAGTATTCAACTTTGCGTCGGCTAATCCGATGCAACACATTTAATTCTATTGACTGGGAGCGTTTAGTCAACAACCTTTACGTGGGATTAGCCGACGCAATCAGACGCAATATTAACATTTGCGTCGGCTAATCCGATGCAAAGCTATTAATTCTGTTGACTAAATTTTTTTTATTTTGACGCAGGCTGCATCGGATTAGCCGACGCAATCAGACGCAATATTAACATTTGCGTCGGCTAATCCGATACAAAGCTATTAATTCTGTTGACTAATTTTTTTTTTTTATTTTGACGCAGGCTGCATCAGATTAGCCGACGCAATCAGACGCAATATTAAAATTTGCGTCGGCTAATCCGATGCAAAGCTATTAATTCTGTTGACTAAATTTTTTTTATTTTGACGCACCCTGCATCGGATTAGCCGACGCAATCAGACGCAATATTAAAATTTGCGTCGGCTAATCCGATGCAAAGCTATTAATTCTGTTGACTAATTTTTTTTTTATTTTGACGCAGGCTGCATCGGATTAGCCGACGCAATCAGACGCAATATTAAAATTTGCGTCGGCTAATCCGATGCAAAGCTATTAATTCTGTTGACTAAATTTTTTTTATTTTGACGCACCCTGCATCGGATTAGCCGACGCAATCAGACGCAATATTAAAATTTGCGTCGGCTAATCCGATGCAAAGCTATTAAATCTGTTGACTAAATTTTTTTATTTTGATGCAGTCTGCATCGGATTAGCCGACGCAAATTTTGTTTTTGCGTCTGATTGCGTCGGCTAATCCCACGCAAAACCTTTCACATAGTGGCGCCAACCCAAAATTATTGGCGCCTGTATCATGGAGTCGGATAGCGTCGGCTAGTCCCACGCAATATTATTGCATCGGATTAGCCGACGCAAATCGACACAGTTATGCCAGTTGCGTCGGATTATAAATCCGACGCAAATTATCCGACGCTATTTCCGCTGTTTTTTGTAGTGTCTATAAATCATCAATAAATCATCAACTCTTTTGTCCGTTAAACGATTTAATCTGACAGCCTTACCTATGTTTATAAAAGCATATACGATTCATAAAACTGTTATGATCACACTCATCCTGATGTATAGTCACATACTATTGGCTGTATAGTCACATACTATTAGCTGTAGAGTCACACACTATTACCTGTATAGACACACACATTACGTTGTCCAGTTAGTACTATAACGTGCACAGTCACACGCTACAAACTGTACAGTCGCACACTTTATGCTACACAGTCACACACTTTATTCCTTACAATCACACAATTACGTGCTTAGACATACTCACAGTGCCAGCCTCAACACCACTGAGCTTCACACTAATGATTTGACTTCAACTAAATTATAGGACGACCGACGTTTTTTCATGAATTTCCGGAGGTGTGCGCTAGCCTTTTGCGGTTTTTGTGAGCAGGCTGCCATTAAAGTAAGAGAAATATCGACGAGGAACAACGCAGTTCCAAGTCAAGACCCGTCCTCCCAACAATTCTGGGAAGATCCAGCTGTCCTCCGGTATGTCGATCAAGTCACTTCGTTGGCCGGCCAGTTGAAGCAGACTACCGAGGACGCCCCCGTCGTTGAGGGCGAGGCGCACCTCGATGCTGAAGCCTGCAATCTGATAAACCAGGTTGTGCAAGACATGCGTGCCTCTGGATACACGGAAGAAGAAATTGAGGAAACAGATTTCTGTGTGGGATATGGTGACGGAACAGATGGTTACGATAATGAGGGCACTTTTGAGGGTGGCGTTGATAAGTGTAGTTTGTAGTGCCTAATTGTTGTGTTTTGGTCCCATTTTCCTTGTGGAATCGCTCCTTGGGAGCGATTTATGGGCTTCTTATGCTTCCTTTAGTTCGTTTCAGGTTCCCGAGACCGATTTGGAAGAGTTGGAGCGATTCCGACTCGATACATACACATTTTGGAGCCAACGGAGTAGAGGAACGATGAATCGATGCCTTGGAATCGACCCCGAGACCTCGGTACCCAATCCCGAGCCTCCGAGACCCGATCCCGAGTCCCGAGAATCGACGGGAAGCCCATGAGAAGCAAGGAAGGACCAAAGAGCTCTTAAGGGAGGCCTACAAGGTTCATCCCGTTCGGGATGAAGTGAACATGAAGCGCGGCTACTGTGAGCCCCTCCCGATCGGGAAGGTCCTTCCCGACCGGGAAGGATGGCCCATCCCGATCGGGACCAAGCCTTCCCGACCGGGAAGGGTCAGTTACAGCTCCGCCTTGTTTCTTTCAATTCCTTTCCACTTGTAACCCTATATATACCCCTCTCTTGTATTAAGACACGATCTTATCATACCCTAGACTAGTTTAAGCCTCCATTAACATTCAAAATCCTAGATTAGTGCTACTCTCATTAGCTTTAATCTCTCTTTAATTCTTAGTTAATCATTGTAATTAGTTCTTGGATTAAGGGGATACTTGAAGATTGTTCCAAGCTTGACAACCTTGGGATTTTATTTGGGTTTCTTATTAATAAAAGATTTCATCTTTTCATCATCTTAGTGTTGGTATAATCATCTTCACTCTTAATCTTGTTTATTTAATCTTGTTTGAATCTTTTCATATTGTTATTGCTATTGTTCATATTGTTTATGATGAATGTTTGGATGTTAGGTTTGATTTCTCTTAATATTGTTGTGATTAGCTTGATAATGAGTGAGTAGTTTCTTTGTGGGGTTAGTAGGGGGATTAGGGGTAGATTATGGATGATTAGGGTTGATTAAGGGAAAAGGGTGAATCTTTGTTGTTAGTCACATTGTGGGCACTCTATGTGTTTGTTGATATGCTTGTATGAGTTGTAGTGGCCATGCTTCCCATACTTGTGCTCATCTCCTCATTGATTGTCTATTATGTGGAAATGTTGAGAATAGTTTAGTCGCGAGAGCGCGGACTAGGGTCTAAGTTGCGAGAGCCCGGACCCACCTTGGCATCGGTTTAAGTTGCGAGAGCCCGGACCGACCCTAGCAATTAGGAGACATCCATTACCCTTGATCACCCCAATTACCCTTCTACTCCTATGAACCCGACCTACCCCACTTCTTTCCATATTTGAGTTCATCCTCTTAGTTAGTCATAGTCTCATTAGTTTCATTGTTTAGTTTGTTTCTAGTTCATCATTAGTCTAGTTCTTACTTCTCCTCCATCACACTTTGTCAATTATAGCTTTCTTTGTGTTCGTTTGTGTGACTTAGCCTAGCTTTTAGTGGACCTAGTCTAGAACTTACTCTACCGTCCCCGTGGATATCGACCCTACTTGCCCTAGCTACCCACTAGGAATAGTCGGTTTATTATTGACGGTTAGGACCCACGGCAAATCCTACAATCAATTTGGCGCCGTTGCCGGGGACAGTGCATTGTTTAGACTTAGTTTGCTTATTTCTAGACTTAGTTACCCTTCTTCGTGTTCTCCCATCTTCTCTTGTGCATATTCTCTAGATTTTTCTTCTTTCCTTAGTTTTATTTCTTCTTTTTCTCTTTGTTTCTAGTTGTGTTTGTTTATTGTCGTTGCCTAGTGCCCACAAAGCACTAGGTGTCCTCACGTTTGTTCTAGTGTGTAGTGTATGCCTAGGAGGGGAGGCGACTTCTATCTCTTTAATCCAGAGCCGGAGAGACTCTTTCGAGCCTTCCGCCAACGGACGATTAATCGGGTTAGGATCTCTCAATCGAGTGCAAGCAATACTCATTAAGGGCAAGCCCAAGGAGCCGACTTGAACAATCCACATCGAGAGACGGCCGAAGGGAATTTCGTAAATCCTTTTGGTGATTCTTTTTCTCCTAGTTCCCCCTCTTCATCTACATCAACACCGTCTACACCACCATCTTCTCCCTTACGTCCAAGAATGCCTAAGTTTTCCTCTCACTCCACATTCACCGAGGATGTCTTGCCGGGACCGAGTGCATTACCGGATACTTATACCGGGAATTTTGTGGCGAAGACTCATTTTATCCAACTTGTGGAGAGGAACCAATTTAGTGGGTTGCACACCGAAGACCCGCACCAACACATGGAGACCTTCTCCGATTATTGTGACGCTATATCTCAAACCGGGGTTGCTCAAGATCAAATTCGTTGGGTACTCTTCCCGTTTTCTCTTATTGGAAAAGCGAAGCAATGGATCAAGAGTCTCGATAGGGCAACCATGGGGATCGATACTTGGAAAAAGCTTGCCTTGGCATTTTACCAAAAGTTTTACCCTCCGGAAAAGACGAATTTGCTTAGGGCCTCCATCACCGGGTTCCAACAAAGGGATGAAGAGAGCCTATATGAAGCTTGGGAGCGGTTTAAATCTTTGGTGAGATCGTGTCGCCATCATGGACTCTCACAATGGTTCTTGGTTCAACAATTTTGGAATGGTCTTTATGAAGACTCGAGAGCTATTCTTAACATGGGCTCCAATGGTAGGTTTACCGAGGTCGATGACGACCAAACTTAGGCGAGAATCGAAGAGATGGCGGTGCATAATTCGCAATACTCTAGGCCTAGGAAGGCACATCGAGGAGGCATGCATGAGGTCGATGCTATCACCAAATTAAGCATTGACCTTGGAGCTCAATTGAAAACACACATGGAGACTATTGACAAGAAGCTCCAAAGCCACTTCAACCAAGTCCAAGGCACTAGTTCCTCCCACCATCAACCGATTCAAGAAGTGAATGCTTTGGGGTTCGCACCTCCTACACCTTACTTTGGGATGTGTGACACTTGTGGAATCGTTGGTCATGACCCTATGAATTGTAGAGGAAGTATTGAGCAAGTGAACGCCTTTCAAGCGTTCAAGCAAGGTGCCTCCTACTCTAACCAATACCAAGCTTCCAATCAAGTCCCTCAACAACAAGCACTTCAACATCAACAACAACCTCGTCCTATGTTCCACCTCCCTTACGGGACAACAATGAAGGTTACCAAGGTTATGTGGGTAACCAAAGACCCTTCAACAATTTCAAGCAAAATAACCAAGGCAACTTCAACAACAAGCAAGGGTTCCAACAAGGGAACTTCAATCAAGTTTGTTTCCAAGGAAACCAAAACTTTCAAGGGTATCAAAATCACAACCATGGCAACAATCAAGGCCATCATCAAGGTAACTTTCATGGGTTCCAAGGGAACCATCATCAACAACAAGGTAGTTCTCAAGGGTTCCAAGGGAACCGTCAACAAGCAACTCAAAATCAACAACAATAAAGCAAGCCTAGGAGCCGGTCTCCTACTCATGATTATGGCATTCCCCTCGCCATCACCGACACTCCACATAATCCATCATCCCCACCTCGGGATTTTGACATTCAAAAGACTTTGATGGAAATTCAAAGGAGTAATCAAGATATGCAAAAGAATACTCAAGATGTGCAAAAATGTCAAATGGATATGTCAAAAACCCAACAAGAGCTCTTTGCTTATGTTCAAGGGGAAAATGTGGTTAGAAATGCTCGTATGAAGATGCTTGAAACTCAAGTATCTCAACTTGCTTCGGGGAGCTCCTCAAGACAAAAGGGGCAACTACCTTCTCAAGGTGAAACACCGACATTTGAGCATGTAAATGCTATCACCACAAGGAGAGGTACATCTTATGACTCCCCTCCATTCCCTAGTGAGCAAGAGCCAATGCAAGAACCGACAATGGAAATGGCATCTCCAACTCAAGAAGAATCAAGCTTTGATAATCCAATGGAGGAACAAGTTTTATGGGAAGTTGAAAAACCCCAAGAAAACAACCCTCCCCCACTTCAAGAGAAAGACAAGGGAAAAAAGAAAGTGTCCTTGGAAGAGTCCACCCCTATTGAGCAAAACAAGTACCAAATCAAGTTGCCTTTCCCATCAAGGCAAATGAAGACTAAGGTGGACACTCAATACGACAAGTTCCTTAGTATTGTGAAGAAATTGGATGTTAGCGTCCCGTTTACCGAGTTACTTACCCAAATCCCGGCATATGGTAAATTCATGAAAGAAATCTTGGCTAGGAAGAGGTCCACCGACAAGGAAGAGACGGTAGCGTTCACAAGGGCGGTGAGCGAGCTTATTCAAGGTTCCACGCTTCCGAAGTTGAAGGACCCGGGTAGTTTCTCTATCCCATGCACCATCGGCAATTACAAGATCGAGAGAGCTATGTGTGATTTGGGTGCAAGTGTGAGCATTATTCCCTACACCATTTGTGAGCGATTAGGGATGACGGAGTTGAAATGTACGTCCATTACACTCCAAATAGCCGATAAGTCTCTTAACCGACCATTGGGAATGTTAGAGGATGTGCCGGTTCGAATAGGGAAGTTCTTCATTCCGGTCGACTTCATCGTGGTTGACATGCCGGAGGATGCTAACACTCCCATCATCCTTGGACGCCCATTTTTACACACCGCCGGTGCCGTGATCGATGTGAAGAAGGGTAGGATTACTTTTCAACTAGGCGACGAGGAGTTAGTGTTCGACCTCCAAGGCAACACTTCGCCTATGACCGAGACATGTAATATGATCCATGCCACGGAAGACATCGATCGAGGGAAAGATCCGGGACAAAGCTTGAAGAAGTACTCCTATGTACTTGAAGATGATGACTCCGATTTGGAGGAGGATGAGTGCCCATATCATGGGCTTGATGACAAGTTGCAAAGCGAGGAAAAGGATGAGCCTCCCTTGGGGACACATGACGATCGTTGGATGTTTGGGTATATCCTGAAGGATCGCAAGTACAAGTTCAAGCCTTTGAACTTAGTAGATCGGGATGCCCCGGGAAAGTCAATGCAAGGTCATGAAGAGCCTTGGTTTGTGGACGGTTATATCTCGAGCCTAATTGAAGACTTTGCTAGGGCCTTTGACTTATTCCTACGTGCCCTTGATGGAGATGGAATCGGTTTGGAGGTTGTTGGAAAAGAATGAAGAGTGCACCACCTTGGTTTGACGGAGTTCCACAAGAACCGTCCCATTGTACATATCTCTTTCTTGTAGTTAGTTTGAATTTTGTGATATTCTTGTTATTTGGATTGATTGATGAGCGTTGTGAGGGAGAGAATTTGATGTGTATATGAGCTTTGTTGATAGGTGAAGTGCATGTGATTCCTAGAAAGGAATGATTGATGATGGAGTTTGGTTTGCGAGCGAGGAAGTCGGTTTTTGAAGCTTATGATAAGCTTTTAGGTTTGGGGAAGGCCAAGAAGACTCGTCCCGACCGGGAAGGATGAGGAATCCCGACCGGGAACGAGCCATCCCGATCGGGATGAAGGTGCCAAAAATCGGACTCTCTGGAGTGCGTTCCCGACCGGGACGAGAGCTTCCCGATCGGGAAGGGTTTATCAACCCGATCGGGACCATCCATCCCGACCGGGATGGTCCCCTTTCTCCCTTTTGAGCCTTTTCTTAGGCGTTTGACTCCACCCATCCATTATACCCCCTCCCAACCTCCCTACTCCTCCTTACTCCTATCATATCACCCGTACACCTCACCTTACACCGAAATCCACATAAATTTTCATCCCCTCGCACCATTACTACCCCGACCGTGAGTCCTTCTTGAGTGTGAAGCGAGATGGCAACCGAGAAGACAAGCGACGAGCCTCTAATGATCATCAAGACGATGGAGCAAGTGAGTTACTAGCCGCTCGGTTTGGGGTAACTATCCTTACTTTTCCGTCTTTTTATCGCTTGTACTCTCTTGTTTGCCCCCTTCCCTTGAGTCATTGAGTCTTAGTGGCCTTCGAGGCCGTAGTATGGTTGCTCCCGACTGCCGACGACGTGATTACGTCGAGAGTCAATCGTTTAATCCAATTTTACAAGATTTTCACCCCTTTTTAGGAGTTACTCGGATTTGGACGGAATCCGGGCTAGGTGACTTGATTACACCTAGCCCTCCCCTCCCATTTCCTTTTATTTCCTTCTTTTATTTCTTCCTCTATCCATATCTTTTTCTCGTCTCGGCCCATGGTGACTTGACTACACCTCGGCCGGACACATTCTACCCTTTTCTCCACTTTTCTTTTTGATTTTTAGCTTTATTTTCGTAGTTTCTTTTCTTTTTCTTTTGTCTCTCCGCACCCTACGATCGAGCATGAGGACATGGCTCGATTTAAGTGTGGGGGAGCGATATTCTATCGTAGTTAGTTTTATTTTTCCCTTTTTCGAAAAATCTTTAAAAACTATAAAAAATTTAAAATTTTTCACAAAAATCAAAAAGATTTTCTTTTTGCGTGTTTTCCTTTTTTGTCGTTGTGTCGTATGTTTGTTTTGTATTGTGTGTGTTTTGCCTCCCTTTTCCTTATAGGTTGCTTAATCACCATTGTTTGGAAGGCTTTGAAGACATCCGGTAACATCTTCTAACCCTCTTTCCCTCTTTATTCCTTGTGATGTTTGGAGAAGGTTGTGTTGAGGTGTGCTCGGGTGGAGCTTGTACACACTTGCGGTTGATTTGGTGATATATTTGGAAGTTAGGGGTGGTGTTTGTTCATGTTTTGTTTTGTTGCTTTTGCTTTTTTTTCTTTCGGTCGTTTTCGTCGTGTCTTTGTAATGTGTTGTGTAGTTGTGTCTTGTGTAAATGGTTTTCGAAAATCCGGTTTAGAGGCTAGTGTGTGAGTGTGTACTTTCCCTTTTTAGTAGTGTAAATCGAGTCTTGGACTTTAGCCTAGTAGAATGACCCTAAATCAATGATTTCGTTGGTCCTTTATCTTGAGTCCACCTAGCTTACTAGGAATTTACTACGGGATTTGCACTTTTGACCATTATGACCACCCACGGTGTGAAAAGGCCTTGGTTACCGAGTCTCGTCCCTTAGGTGACCGTGTTAGGATCATTTGATTAGTCCAAGTTCTCCACTTTTTGTGGGTTTGAAGGGAAGGGCCCGTCCCGACTTACCCATTCACCTACCTCCTACACATCTCCACACAATAAATTGCAAATTGTTGATTTCTACCTTCCTTGTTATACAATCAAAATGCCAAAATGCCAAATCTTGCCAAAAGGGCAAAGAAAAGAAAAAGAAAGAAAATAAATGAAAGAAAGAAAAGAAATGAAGAAAAAGAAAAGGGCACAAAAGCCAAAAAGAAAATAGAAAAGAAGAAAAAGAAATGGCATGGCAAAAGAAAGCAAATATGTCGAAAAGAAAGAAAATGCCAAAAGAAAACCCGTCTCACAAAAAGAAATCCCCACAAAAATAAGCCTTTTTCCGACATTTGCCGTGAAGAGCCTACCAAAAGACCAAGTCCCTAGGAAGGATGATAGCGGCATTAGTCGGTCTTCCCTCATTTTGCATGTTTTCCACCTTTTTACTTGGACTAGTTAGGCGGTTTTGGACACGGGACGACCCTCTTGGCTCACGCTAAAGGGGGCGGGGTCTCACTTATCTACAGTGTCGACTAACACCCTGGTTCTTCACTTTTCCACTCCGCCGATCGTCCCGTAGTACGTTTTTAGAAAGTTAAGAGGACCTAGGTAAGTTACCAACATTTTTGTTGCTTTATCGTCATACTATTAGGGTTTAGTTCACCTTGATTTGTATTGCTAGCTTGGGAACGTTGTCACTTAGCTCGAGTCCTAAACTGGTGTTTCATTCACCGCTTTTAGAGGGAAGCGGTATTTCTTTTGTTTTGAGTGCAACCGTCTAAGTGTTTGTTTGTGTGTCTGTTTGTCTATGTGTGTGTGTGTCCGGTTGCATCCACAGTTTTGTCGCAAGACCCGACTTGCCTTGCGGAGTGCACTATTCCTCTAAGTGTACTCACGTGAGTTGAAAGGGCGTAGGGTGCGCTAATACCCACTCGGATAGTTTAGTAGATAGTATGTGCTTACTCGAGGGCGAGTAAGGGTTAAGTGTGGGGGAGTTGATAAGTGTAGTTTGTAGTGCCTAACTGTTGTGTTTTGGTCCCATTTTCCTTGTGGAATCGCTCCTTGGGAGCGATTTATGGGCTTCTTATGCTTCCTTTAGTTCGTTTCAGGTTCCCGAGACCGATTTGGAAGAGTTGGAGCGATTCCGACTCGATACATACACATTTTGGAGCCAACGGAGTAGAGGAACGATGACTCGATGCCTTGGAATCGACCCCGAGACCTCGGGACCCAATCCCGAGCCTCCGAGACCCAATCCCGAGTCTCGAGAATCGACGGGAAGCCCATGAGAAGCAAGGAGGGACCAAAGAGCTCTTAAGGGAGGCCTACAAGGTTCATCCCGTTCGGGATGAAGTGAACATGAAGCGCGCCTACTGTGAGCCCCTCCCGATCGGGAAGGTCCTTCCCGACCGGGAAGGATGGCCCATCCCGATCGGAACCAAGCCTTCCCGACCGGGAAGGGTCAGTTACAGCTCCGCCTTGTTTCTTTCAATTCCTTTCCACTTGTAACCCTATATATACCCCCCCTCTTGTATTAAGACACGATCTTATCATACCCTAGACTAGTTTAAGCCTCCATTAACATTCAAAACCCTAGATTAGTGCTACTCTCATTAGCTTTAATCTCTCTTTAATTCTTATTTAATCATTGTAATTAGTTCTTGGATTAAGGGGATACTTGAAGATTGTTCCAAGCTTGACAACCTTGGGATTTTATTTGGGTTTCTTATTAATACCAGATTTCATATTTTCATCATCTTAGTGTTGGTATAATCATCTTCACTCTTAATCTTGTTTATTTAATCTTGTTTGAATCTTTTCATATTGTTATTGCTATTGTTCATATTGTTTATGATGAATGTTTGGATGTTAGGTTTGATTTCTCTTAATATTGTTGTGATTAGCTTGATAATGAGTGAGTAGTTTCTTTGTGGGGTTAGTAGGGGGATTAGGGGTAGATTATGGATGATTAGGGTTGATTAAGGGAAAAGGGTGAATCTTTGTTGTTAGTCACATTGTGGGCACTCTATGTGTTTGTTGATATGCTTGTATGAGTTGTAGTGGCCATGCTTCCCATACTTGTGCTCATCTCCTCATTGATTGTCTATTATGTGGAAATGTTGAGAATAGTTTAGTCGCGAGAGCGCGGACTAGGGTCTAAGTTGCGAGAGCCCGGACCCACCTTGGCATCGGTTTAAGTTGCGAGAGCCCGGACCGACCCTAGCAATTAGGAGACATCCATTACCCTTGATCACCCCAATTACCCTTCTACTCCTATGAACCCGACCTACCCCACTTCTTTCCATATTTGAGTTCATCCTCTTAGTTAGTCATAGTCTCATTAGTTTCATTGTTTAGTTTGTTTCTAGTTCATAATTAGTCTAGTTCTTACTTCTCCTCCATCACACTTTGTCAATTATAGCTTTCTTTGTGTTCGTTTGTGTGACTTAGCCTAGCTTTTAGTGGACCTAGTCTAGACCTTACTCTACCGTCCCCGTGGATATCGACCCTACTTGCCCTAGCTACCCAATAGGAATAGTCGGTTTATTATTGACGGTTAGGACCCACGGCAAATCCTACCATCAGGCGTCGTGACACCGGGTTTCTGTGAGGAAGAATGTGAAGAGGATGATGCCTATGAGAAAATCAGCGTTGAAGAGGATGATGCCGTTGAGGACGATGTGCAGGGTTCAGTTGACAGGAGTCCGACCATAGTGGTGGCTCTACGGCAAGCAGCGGGGGAGACAACTGACGCACGATCGACTTCTAATGTGGAGGAAACGCGTGATGTAATGCCCTCAGGGGCAGTGAGTTCTAGTCTTGAGAAGGAACTGAACAAAGCAGGCTGGTCTGTAGCGGACGCTGTTGCCACCACGCCTGCGACGGCGGTAATCGTCACGAACGATGATCAGCAGACAGGGCAGGGCTCAGGGACCATAACGCACCCCGGAGAACTACATCATCGGTACATCTTCCACTCCAACGTGACATTTGAATGCATGGATACGATTCCAGACAATTTGGGCTGCACGTTGCACTGTGGGACAATATTGAGAGGGCAGTTTGTGGTCTCTGGATTCATGTGCTCCAATGTCGTCATCTTCTCGGATATCCTCCCCGTACGGAAAGATGTAATCGACTACGTCTTTGACCGTTCAACGCCACGTCCGTCGGGGTACGTATTTATTGTGCTGCTCGTGTCGTTTTTAAAAACATACATGTGCTAAACGGGACTTTGTTTGGTCTGCTGGGAAATGCTGGTCGAGTTCACAGATTACGACTGTATAGCGAGGGGCGACATGCAGACTCTCGAGCCTGGCCAGCAGGTGATGAATAACGTCATTGACTGCTGGTGTAGGCTGCTGAACCAGCTGGTGTACGAAAAAAGAGCACCAAGAGTAACCAGTAGATGTTACTTCTCTCTTGGACATACGGTACGTTCACCCCCCAATTTAGCTGTACAGTCAAACACATTATGTTGGCCAGTCACCACTATAAACTGTGCAGTCACGCACTTCAGGCTGTACAGTCACACACATTATGTTGTCCAGTCACCACTGTAAACTGCGCAGTCACGCACTTCAGGCTGTACAGTCACGCACTTCAGGCTGTGCAGTCACATACATTATGTTGTCCACTCACCACTATAAACTGCGCAGTCACGCACTTCAGGCTGTACAGTCACGCACTTCAGGCTGTACAGTCACGCACTATTTGCCGTACAGTCACACCTTTTACGCTCATGTCAAACACACACTAACCACTTGTATTACAATCAATGCATGTGAGCAGAACCCAATGTTGGCATTGTGGAGGAAAGGAGGCCAGGGCAACAGTCATGACGGAGAAATATTTTACGTGTGGAACCAGTGGATAGAACACAGTTTCTCCGACTTTGCTTTGGACTCGGACATGGTATTACCCTGCGCATACTGTTTATTCGTAGTTATCGGCACGGATAATACCATGTCTGCCCCATAATCCTGACACATTGTTTGCAGGTGTTCGTCCCGATCTTAACGAGTGACGAGGGCCACTACAGTTGCGCCTGCATCAACTTCAATACTGAGCAAATAGAGTACCTCGACAACAGGAAGTACGATAAAGATTTTACAAAGTTGCCTTACTATGGCATTGCTCGGACAGCGGTCAGGCCCTTTAAATTTAATATTAAATCAATTATGTGACGGCGAATGTATTCACCACCTGATCCTGTTTGAACTTGTTTTGCAGGCTAATAAGATGGGGGAGTTCATGGTACGACAAGGGCTGAAGAAAGGTGAGAAGGTCCGTGCGTTTAAATTGGTAAACGTTCCCTTGTCATGGCAGAGGGTGGGGTACTCCGCCAATGACTGCGGAGTGTACCTGATGATCCACTTGATGCTGAACAAGGGGTCCACGTTCGACTGCTCCTTCGGGACAATGGCGGCCATGAATATGTGCAGGACGGAAATCACGGCGACCGTTATACTGAGCGACGTGAACAAAATGAGGGACAATGTTTTGGAGAGAGTGGCAAAATTTGGAAAATACAAGGAAACGTTGGACTCTGCCCGTACGCTTGAAACCACTCCTGTGAAGGAAACCACCGACAAGCGTCGGCCCAAATCACCGAAAACACCTGCACCCACCCCCCGATCAGTCGCAGAGGAAAGACAGTCGGCGATTAGGTCTCGGATACGGGGCTGTGGGGATGGGTTGGGTTGCTCTTTGCACCAAGGGAGTCCTGACCCCAACACCATTGTCATGTCGACCTTGTTTCGCCTGCACCGACCGCTGACGAGTCAGATGCCCGTCCTGCGGAAGCACACCGCCGACTACTGCTTCCTTGACGATAATGGGTACGACGAAAGGTGAGTAACCGTCTTTGTTTACTGATACGAGTTGTATACTACACATACTGACCGGTGAAAAAATCTCGCAGTGAACAATTAGGGTCCTACAACACTCATGCCCAGCTGCAGAGACGTGACATTCAAACGCTATTGTCCGGAGATAGCATGAGCGCCGCTGTGCTGGAGTGTTGGTCGCACCTCATGAACTGGTGCGAATCAGACGACCACAGTCGTGGGTTATCCTCCCCCGCCGACCCAACGATGGCATGGTTCGGAATTCGACACATGGTATGCCCCAGTTACCTCTTACCTATCGCATTCAATAGTACAAATGACCCCTCATTCACATTAACTGAAAAGATGTAAAGTCCGTGTAATAGTTAGAAATAACCACAAAGTTCACGTAGCACAGTCACACATGTTGATGTGTACAATCACATGTAATGAATTGCAGAGTCACACATGTTAATGTGTACAATCACATGCTAGATATTGCATAGTCACGGTCAGGGTCACTCGTGTTGAGGTGTACAATCACGTGATATAAAATGTACAACCATGCACATGATGTAGACATGTATAGTCACAGTCTGTACGCTGCAAAGTCACACAGCTTAGTCTGTACAATTACACACTTCGCGATGTGCAGTCACGCACATGATATAGTACTGTCTCGGGCCCGATCACTAATGACAACTAATATTCACCGTCTGTTAGGACTCACTGACCCGTATAATGGAACGACCCGACTCAAGTATCCCTGCGGACGAAGACACTGACGGTGTGTACGAAGCGTGGGACAGATTCATACTAGACTGCGCCGGGACATTCGACTTGGACGCCGAACTGTTGTTTTTTCCGGTGCATACTATGGGGCACTACGCGTGCATCTGCGTCAACTTTAGAGATAGAACAGTTGATATTCTCGATAACCAGACACACGCCCCAGGGTCACATATGTTCCGGATGTCCAGCATAATAGTAAGTTGCACGCATATGCTTTATTTCACCGCGTCAAAATATTATACTGCTCCCATAAGTGCTGACATTTACTATTAACTAATACTGCATCAGCTGCAAGCATTTATCGACTACATTGAAGAAAAGGGGCTGATTAAGGGCAGTCACATGTCAAAATTTACACATCGACAAGTAAAATTGGAATGACAGAGCGCCAAAAAGAACGATCCGGAGTCCGGCATTTTCTGCTTGATGCACATGTGCCTGTATGACGGTGCGCCATTCACCCACCCTGATATTGGGACGAAGCTCGGGAGGCGTTACTTGTTGTTCGAGGTTACGGCAGCCCTCGTACTTGCTGACATGAATGGAGCTGTGAGGACGTGTTGCCGAAAATTCGTGCTTTCATGGACGACGCGTCAAAAATATGGGGACCAATCGACGCACGTCGTAAGATACGCGGTATCGTAGTACGGAAGACCTCGACGAAGACCTCCACGAAACGTAAGGCATGATTGTGTAGTGAAGTAAAACCACTTTTTTGTGAACATAGAAAAAATCTCATTTCCGAGTATCTTCTAAGTATCAAATGAATGACAACTAAGTATCAGGGTCGCATGTGCGATATGATACAGTCACGCAACTTCTGACTCACAGTCACAGTCAAACTCCTGCAGAGTCATGACAGACAACCACAAATTAACTTAATCACCCCACATATGTCACCATCCATTTTCTTTCAGTTTAAATAATTCATAAGATGCAATTTGAATCGCCACATATATCCTAAACAAAATATTTGTTTTCCGACGCATGGTTCGTGAAATACATTGTAAATTATATAGAGAAATAATCGTAAAAAAGTTCAAAAAACGATGTCGACGACGAATGTTAAAAACCGACGTGCCTGTGAAGGGATGTTTGTGAGTCTCAATGAAACATTGAGAAACACAAACACCCACCTCAAACTCCTTACCCTAATTAATTTATGAGGATAAACACCCCACCCAACCCATTAAATTTTCACCCCCATCTAACCTATTCAATTTTCACCCCACCTTTACTGCCTAACCCATGCATTTTCAACCCCCTATTTACTGCCCCCCCTCTACAAATACCAACGCCCTATGTTCACAACTCCACCACTTCAAACTTACAAAAAAATGGCAAGCAAGATATAAGAAATCAGAAAATTGATCGAGGAGTACGAGGGTTTATTGAATACCGCTATGTCCACTGAATTAAAGGCCGTGCAGCAAGCAGCAACTGCAGTTGACACGAGGAACTTCGTAGCGTCCATTGGCGATACACATAAAGAGGCAGAACTGGATAACTGCATCCAGTTCTTCATGAAGAGGTCTATGTACTGTTCCCGCCAAAGGAAGAAGTTCCTGCGCGACTTGGCCAACTTGAAGGAGATGCTTAAAAAGTGCGAAGGTTAAGTATGTATGGATTAAGATGTAGCGTTTAGTAACGAACTTTTTTATGTGTTTTAAGTTCTAATGAATGTTAAAATGTAGCGTTTAAATGGTATGCAATGGATGTTTTCCGCATTATGTCGTAGAATATTTTCGGCGTTTAATGGTATGCAAGTATTATATGTTGTGTAAGAGATGGACTTTTTCTAATGTACAAATATTTCCATCGCTATTTCGCTATTTCTCTATTTCCTTTGTTATTTTTCTGGTGTACAGACACAAGTTTTATAGTCACACTAAACATGGTTTAGATTTCTAACTTCATTTTGAAGAATCACAGACAGTGTATTGTAGAATCACAGTCATTGCTTGTACAACCACACTCCCATAATTACAATCACACTCCACCTCTTGTTCTACAGTCACGCACTGCCTACTATAAAGTCGCACTCATTGCGTTGAACAATCACACTCACTTGTTTCGTGTCAACCAAATATTAAGGGCATGATGTTCCTATATAGCTGTATTTGTAGCCAAAGATGATGCATTCCAGAATGAAAACGACTACGTTCCTCAATGTATTCTTACAATCCAAAAAACAAAACCAATTTAACGGACCCCCATGCTTTACGACTACGCCATATTAGAAATAATTAAGGTCCGCAATAGACGTAAACAAAATCACGGACCTTGACCATTTCAAATGCCGCCAAGTCTTTATGTTTCACAAAAAAATAAAAAAAGCCCCCCATGATCTACGACTTACACCATATTAGAAATGATTGAGATCCGCAATATACGAAAGCAATGTCACGGACCTTGACCATTTCAAACGTCGACAACCTTTGTGTTCCCAAAAAGAATATTCCTAAGTAACGGATGATATTCATGAACAATCCTCCTCGGCAATCCCTGCCGGGTCCTCATCCTCCTCCTCCCCAACATCAACAGACAAGTCAACAATCAGTGGGTACTCAACAAATGGGTTGGGGCAGTTCCTCTTGTCATGGTGACCCATCCTCTTGCAGTTCTTACACAGTCGTTTAGGCTTGGCGGCAATTGCAGCAGCCTTCGCCTTAGAAGAAAGAATCCGCTTCCCACTTCCCTTGTTCTTGGCTTTCTTCGGGGGCAATATGGTTATTTCAATTGCGCTCGTACAACCGAGGATCTCCTCTAATTCTTGCGTCTTGCTACAAGGGCCAGCAGGGGCAATATCGGACCTGAAGTCGCGAATGACGTCAGCTAGATTACTAACATCTTCCTTACCCATTTTGCTGACATGACTGACAGTCTCATAGAACTCCGAAAATAGTCTCGTGACTGTAACAGCCTTATCATCGCTTATTCGACTCTCTGACAAGGGACACGCATTAACATTACGTAGAGCATCCCTTGTCCATCTACATGCCACGTACCGTTCCGGGATCGTCTCCCGTCCTTTCGAAGAGTATATCCAAATGGCATGCCTGCAAAGAATTCCGATCCACACCGACCGAACTTCCTGCAAGTACATCTGATCTCACAGGTACCTGCGAGTGCATTAAGAAACACATAAAGAGCGCGACTTCTGACCGTACGGACGGTGGCTACGCAACGTACGGGATGTGGCTTTCAAAAGGTATGATCACAACCTTGATAGAATACAGTCACACCCGTTATGCTGCATAGTCACAGTCCTTACGTCGCAGAATCAAACGAATTGCGTTGCACAATCACACGCACCGCGTTCCAGAGTCGCACCCTTTATTGTGTACAGTCACATTCAATGAATTAGGGAATAAAACTCGTTACGTTTGGATCATATAGTTACGCTATCTGACTATGGCTACATGACATGGACATTGACTTTCTATGCCAGTACCTGGGTTGTATTCAACAATGTAGTTGCGGTCCCGGATGGAGTCCAGTACTGTTGTCGCTTCGATCCCGTCCTTCTCCTGATACCCACGGACGCTGCACGTGTAGAGCGAAAACTTAACCTCTTCCTGAAAGTGTGCAAAAGCCACGTGCGTGTACACCCTTGCCGCGTGGCTCTCCATCGGATTCGTCGATCCAATTTTGGGGAATGACTGTTGGTTATCGTTGTCTAGCCTCTTCTGCATGTGCCTCTGTTGGTCCATCGCACTTTCGAAACGCATCCAGAACTGGACCAACATACCGTTGTTGTCTTCAAACTTTTTAAAGAAACTGTTCTCGCTCTCTGATCTCTGCGTTGTCCTCATAATTCCGGACATCCTCACCTCCCTGCAATGCGCGGCGACCCATTTGTTCCTGTCTTCGAACATATTTTCGAACCATTCGATCCCAACAGCATCATGGTCGATCATGATCCGCCCCCACCTGTCGTCAAACTCCGACGCCTCGATGTCATCGTCCCATATAATTGCATTGAGGGCTTTTACGAATTCCGAGGCCTCCTCTCTTGATCTGCCGTACTTTGCTGGAACCTTGTTCATGATGTGCCAACTGCAGCACCGTTGGTGCGCTGCTTTGAATATTTCCGGGACGGCTTTTAAAATTCCGGGATCCTGGTCTGTAATGATATAACACGGTTCCTTCCCGCCCATGGCCTCCAGAAACCGGGAGAGGACCCATGTAAATGACTCGTAGTCCTCCTTTAATAGCAACGCCCCATAGAACGTGACAGACCGTTTGTGGTTGTCCATGCCAGTGAACGGTGTGAACACCATGGAATACACGTTGGTTCCGTACGTTGGGTCGAACAAAACTGCATCCCCGAATGCCGCGTAGTTCCTTCGAGTTGCACCATCCGCCCAAATGACCCTACATAAGCTCCCGTCTGTATCCACATCGTAGTCGAAGTAGAAATCCTCCTGACTGTCCCTCAAACTCTTGATCCGGTCTATGACCAACTGACCATCCTGCTCGTGGACGAAGCACTTGACGTCCCTCCCCCAGTTCTTGAAATCAACCAACGAAGCTCCGATATTCTGATATCCGCCCGACAACTCCTTGCACATCTTGTTTGTCCGAGTCGCCCCGATCTTCAGCTGCACACACAAAATTGCAACTGCATTAGTCGCGCAGGGTTAGCAGTCAACCATACACTAACAACATTGTTGACATACATTACGCACCCTCGAGTTACAAACGATCATCTCCTTGTGATATCTTGATAAATTTCGAGATGACTTTTGAAACTCTCGGTCCTTAACCATCACAAGATCGTGGTTGTGTGCCTCGGTGAACTCTTCAATATAAAACCCCCCGACCATTGCACAGAGCCTAATTCTTGCTCCACATTGCGTCCTCGTCGCCTTCGTAATCCTTTTGGGTTCGTACGATCTTACATACTCTTGCCCCTCCTTCTCTCCGGTGCTCGACAGCTTCACCATGCTGTGGCTGGCTGTTTTGCCCTCCTTGTTACAAGCCAACAATTTCTTCTTGATCGAACCATCAAATGATCTAGTTGTCGTATACCTCTTCGCCTCGAAACCAAGATAAAATGCGTAAGCTTGATAAAACTTGAATGCTCCATCGATGTCCGCGAACTTCTGCCCTACGTAAGGAACAATCACTGTGTCTTCCGCTGGCATATAGGTTGGAACAGTAAAAACAAAAAACACTATCAGTGGTTGGAACAATATATTACACACTAAAAACTACTTAGAAATAGTTAGAAATAATCACAAAGTTCACTTGGCATAGTCACACATGTTGATGTGTATAATAACATGCTATGAGTTGCATAGTCACACGTATTGAGGTGTACAATCACATGATATAATAAGTTGCATGGGTTAAATTGCTGTCGATAAAAAGAATCCCTATATTGCACGCTATCAATCTTGCAACCCACGCATTCATCTCTAACTATAATAAATACTCGACTGTGGCATTGCTCATATAACAGCATGATTTTACTAAAAACTAGTTAGAAATAGTTGGAAATAATCACGTGATATAAGTTGCATGGGTTAAACTATAATAAATACTCGACAACGCATAAGAACTATAAGTACAATACTCGACAACCAAAAAAAATAACAATAATAAACATAACAATGGTGGAACGTGTGGATACTGAATGTAACGTAATAAATATATCAGTCTTACCAGCACCAATATTTGGAATAATACAACTGCAACTTCACATAATACAACTACATCTACAGCAGAAAAGCTACAACAACGTGGAACGTGTGACTGTCTAGCATATTAAGTGTGACTACCACGTTATAAATGTGCGACTGTCCATCATATAGAGTGTGGTTGTAACTGTGCGACTGTCTATCATATTAAGTGTGACTACCACGTTATAACTGTGCGACTGTCCATAATATAGAGTGTGGTTGTGACATTACAACTATATAACTTTTGAAGTTAACAAACCAAACCAAACAATTCGAAATGCAAGATACCAAATATATATGTATGTACTCATCTTACCTCCTGCAAGTTGAACATGAATTTTCGACTGGAGCACAGACGAATCTTCAAGAAACAGCACCATTGGAGCATTTACATGTAGAACAGATTATTGATTTGGGATGTAGGGTTCAGTTATTTTGTATGATAGTATAAATATTTTGAATATTGATTTGGGATGAATTTTGAATTTTAATGAAATGAAATGGTGAGCAATAGGATGAATTTTTGAATTTTAGTGAGAGAGTGAATTTTGGTGAAATATTGAGAGAAAGAAAGTGAATTTTGGTGAAGGATTGCGCTGCGAATGGTGAGCAACTGAGAGAAAGAAGGTGGCTTTTGGTGATGGAAATGATGAAAGATTGAGTGAGAGTGCTCTGCTTTACCTGCTGTTGCTCTGCTAATGTCTAATGCTGCCTGCTACTAGTCATTCCACACACATCATCTCCTCTTTTTTTTTTTGTGATTAATCTAGGCCATCCATCCAACCCAAATCAAGGGCCATAAACACAACTTCCCAACTTCCCACTTTTACCCAAACTCCCTTGATCCCTTTTCTATATATATATATATATATATATATATATATATATATATATATATATATATATATATATATATATATAGATTTAAGATCACGTGAGAACCATCAACTTGATGAGAACCTTGAGAACTCCATTAAATTATTACTTTTTTCGAAATTTAATGACATATTTGAATTCGTCGTACAATTTAATGGTTGGGTAACATATTTTTCGGTAAAAAAAATCTTGTTTAGTGACGGAAACGGAAACATATATTTTAGTGTACCTAATACTCGTTTTAGTGTATCTAATTTTTTTGATGTACCTTATTGCACTTTTAGTGTACCTAAATTGCATTTCAGTGTACCCTTTCAACTTTTCGTGAATAAATAGCAATTTTCTTAATATTTTTAATAAAATATGATTAGTTATGCCTTAAAAAACATGTGAATAAATTAAGCTAAGGGTAAATTAGTCATCTAAATTTTCGAAAAAAATAATAATTGAGTTTTTATTGAGGTTCTCACGGTTCTCAACGAGTTGTGGTTCTCACCGGATCTTGACTATATATATATATATATATATATATATATATATATATATATATATATATATATATATATACACTAGTACATACGGAGTACTATATACTACTACTAATCCTACCGTAATATATAGTACGCTAATACTACTACTCCTCTATATGTTCTAAGTAATAAGTACATACTACACACTAAACTTACTACTATTACTACTACTTACTATTACGGAGTACTATATATACTACCACTCTTACATACTCCGTACTATATACTATATTTACTCACTCGTCTTTCTGTTTATCATTGGAGCATCGGGAATGAGGACCTGCCCAATATTTGGCGGAATCACTTTTCTAATACTGTATTTGGGTCAAATCATTTCGACCCGAAAATTTATTTAAAGGAGAAAGAAGACGACTTTTCTTACGTAGACGATATTTTGACCCTGTCGACCTTAATTCTTAATAACGTTAATAAATACTCCGTAATAGCTTATTAAGGTAACCAAACTTTTCTTCTAAAACATTTCTTATATATAAGTATATCGTGTTACTAACTTAATAAATTGCTTACTTAAATATTTAGGCTTATTTGTATGACTAAATTACTTAGGTATATATAAAAAAATGTTACGTGATATTTCATTTATGTTATGTACGTATTTATGACTAAATTTAACTTGACTAAATTATCACCTATTTAATTTATTTATTTATCACATTTACATTTCTGTTTATATGAGAAATTGAGAAAATGAATAAAAGAACTTAAATTAATAAAATTTACTTATATCATTTTCATTGTATTTTTGTTTGGGTAAAGGTAAGTATATATTAATGAGAAAAATTAATTACGAGTTTACATTAATTCAACTGCCCAAGCAGTCTCGTAATGAAATTTCTATCCTTGTTACGAAACTTTTGATTACATCTGCTTTTGCAAAAATCAAATAATTCCTTACTAATCCGAACTGCCAGCTTCTCAGGGTGTAGGAGGACACCTTCAACTCTTGCTATATTCCTTTGCATCCAAATATGATAAGTGATCGAATTAATTAGACCATTCTTTATAGCTCGCTGTAGTTTGGTCCCTTTCATTCTTTTACTCCCTTCATTCGTCATATCGATCTTGTGGAAGGCTGAAACCATCTCACAAACAACACCTACAACCCTCTTAGCGTAATCACAATCTAGAAACAAATGCTGAATTGTTTCAGGAAGTGCATCGCAACAAATGCACCTGTCATTCTCAGTAACACCATATTTATGAAGTCTGTCTTTTAAGTCCAACGCCTTCTGTTGGATTAGCCACGCCATTATTCTATGCTTAGGAAACGACCATCTGGACCATGCTAATCCGCACCAATCAACTTTCTCGTGTTTCTTCCTTAGCCATTCATAAGCCTTCGCTACAGAAAAGCCATTCACTCCTTGTACTTCTAATGCATTGCTGCTGTAAGCCGGCTTCAACAATTCTCGAACTTGACACACTTTCTTCCAATACCAACACGAGTCATGATTAGGACTGTAATCTTCCCAATCTTTTCTCTTTAAGTAAATTTGGTGAATCCATTGGACCCATAATCTATCTTGCTTACTAGCAATCCACCAAGCCATTTTTCCGATCGCCGCTTTGTTCCAAACTGCACTCTGATTCAGATTCAGCCCCCCTTCTCTAAATGGAACAGAAGTCTTATCCCAAGAGACAAGAGGGACCCTACGATAATCATCCTGCCTGTCCCAAAGAAAGTTCCTACAGATATTGTCTATCTGTTTCATCACGGCTGAAGGAAGGATGAAGATCATAGCCCAATAGTTATGTAGAGTGGATAGGACGCTCTTAATCAATGTTAACCGACCCGCATATGAAAGGTTTTTTGCCCCAAGTCTCCTTATTCTCTCCACAATCTTGTTAACAATCGGTTTGGCAGTCTAGAATAGACAGCTTGGTTGTCTTAATGGGGACTCCCAAATAGCGAAATGGAAGAGTACCTTCAATACAGCCAGAGACCTTGATAATATCTGCCTTCAAAGCATCATTTACTCCATTAAAATAAACACTCGACTTCCCCTTACTCATCCGTAACCCTGAAGATTCAGAAAAGGTAGAGAAAGTACGCAAAAGAACCATCATGGAATGAACATCCCCTTTCGAGAACATGAGTAAATCATCCGCGAACATAAGATTTGTTAGTCTTAAGCTCTTGCATAATGGATGAAATCTGAACGGCATAGTACTAGTTGTATATTTCAACAATCTAGTCAAATAATCCATACAAATGGTGAAGAGGAGCGGTGAGAGTGGATCCCCTTGTCTGAGCCCTCTCTTACCTGGAAAGAAGCCAAAGCTGTTCCCATTCAGGTTCAATGTGTAGGTGGCTGAAGTAACGCATTGCATCACTAACTCTCTGAATCGTTGAGGGAAGTTCAGTTGTATCATCATCTGATTCAGGAAGCTCCACTCAACCGTATCGTAAGCTTTTTGAATATCAATCTTGAATAAACATCGAGGAGATACACTTTTCCTGCTATACAATCTGATTATATCCTGACAAATCAGCATGTTTTCGATGATGCTTCTCCCCTTTATGAAACCTCCCTGGGCAGGTGAAATAATGTCGGGAAGCACCTCAGATAATCTTGAGCAAAGGACCTTTGAAATAGCTTTATAGATCACATTACAGCAGGCTATCGGTCTAAAGTTTGTAGTGCCTATTTGTTGTGTTTTGGTCCCATTTCCTTGTGGATTCACGGGCTTCTTATGCTTCCTTTAGTTCGTTTCAGGTTCCCGAGGCCGAATTGGAAGAGTTGGAGCGATTCCGACTCCATACATACACATTTTGGAGCCAATGAGATAAAGGAACGATGACTCGAGACCTTGGAATCGACCCCGAGACCTTGGGACCAAATCCCGAGCCTCCGAGACCCGATCCCGAGTCCCGAGAATCGGTGGGAAGCCCATGAGAGGCAAGGAAGGACCAAAGAGCATTTAAGGAAGGCATACAAGACCCTTCCCGATCGGGATGGTGGCCTTCCCGATCGGGAAGGGATGCACGTTTAGGAGCGCCACTGTGGGTCCTTCCCGGTCGGGTTGAGCCCTTCCCGATCGGGATGGAAGAAGCCTTCCCGATCGGGATGATCCTTCCCGATCGGGATGGGCTACAGCTCACCCGCTCTTCTTCTTTTCTTCTTCCTTATTCTTGTACCCATATATATACTCCCTTCTTGTAATTTTAAGACATCTTATGTTACCCTAGATTAGTTTAAGACTCCATTATCATTCAAAACCCTAGATTATTGCTACTCTCATTAGTTTAATCCTCTCTTTAATTCTTAGTTAATTATTGTAATTAGTCTTGGATTAAGGGATTCTTGAAGATTGTTCCAAGATTGACAACCTTGGAATTATATTTGGGTCTCTCATTAATACAAGTTTTCATCTTTTCTTCATCCATTGTTGGTATAATCTCTTCATCCTTAGTCTTTGTTATTTATTCAAGTTCTTTCTTATTGTTATTGTTATTGTTCTTGTTAATGATAATGGATGCTTGTTTTGTGACATTGATTTCTCCTACTATTGTTGGTTTTCTCTTAATGATGAGTGAGTAGTCTTCTTGTGGGGTTAGTAGGGGGATTAGGGGTAGATTAAGGATGATTAGGGTTGATTAAGGGGAAAAGGTTGTATCTTTGTTGTTAGTCACATTGTAGGCACTCTATGTGTTTGTTGATATGCTTGTGTGAGTTGTAGTGGCCATGCTTCCCTTGCTTGTGTTCATCTTCTCATTGATTGCTTATTTTGTGGAAATGTTGAGAATAGTCATAGTCACTAGAGTGCCGACTAGGGTCTAAGTTGCGAGAGCCCGGACTCACCTTGACATCGGTCTAAGTTGCGAGAGCCCGGACCGACTCTAGCGATTAGGAGACACCTATACCCTTGATCACCCCAATTATCCTTCTACCTCTATGAACCCGACCTACCCCACTTCTTTCCATATTTGAGTTCATGTCCTTAGTTAGACATCGTTTACTCTAGTTTATTTGTTAGATCGATCATTAGCATTGTTTAGCATTGATAGTCTAGTTCTTATTCCTCCTCCTCAATAGTTTTCCTTTTATCGCATTCTTTGTGTTTGTTTGGTAATCTAGTCTCGTTTTAGGCCAACCTAGTCTAAACTTTGATATACCGTCCTCGTGGATACGATCCCGACTTACCCTAGCTACTCACTAGGTTAGTCGGTGTTATATTGATTGGCGAGGGACGTGACGAATCCCTTGCCATCAATTTGACGCCGTTGCCGGGGACGGTGCATTGTTTAGACTTAGTTTGCGTATTTCTAGACTTAGTTACCCTTCTTTGTGCTCCTCCATCTTCTCTCGTGAATATTTTCTAGTTTCTCTTCTTTCCTTAGCTTTCTTCTCTCTTTGTCTCTAGTTGTGTTTGTTATTGTCGTTGCCTAGTGCCCATAAAGCACTAGGTGTTCTTACGTTTGTTCTAGTGTGTAGTGTATGCCTAGGAGGGGAGGCGACTTCTATCTCTTTAATCCAGAGCCGGAGAGACTCTTTCGAGCCTTTCGCCAACGGACGATTAATCGGGTTAGGATCTCCCAACCAAGTGCAAGCACCACTCATCAAGGGCAAGCCCAAGGAGCCGACTTGAGCATTTCACCTCGAGAGACGGCCGGAGGGACCTCCATCAATCCCTTCGGTGATTCTTCTCCTAGTTCCCCCTCCTCTTCTACATCAACACCGTCTACACCACCATCGCCTCCCTTATATCCAATCATGCCTAAGTTCTCTTCTCACTCAACCTTTACGGAAGACGTTTTTCCGGGTCCATCCACTTTACCGGAGGCATATACCGGGAATTTTGTGGCGAAAACGCAATTTATCCAATTGGTCGAGAGAAGTCAATTTAGCGGGTTACCAACCGAAGATCCGCATCAACATATGGAAACCTTTTTGGACTATTGTGACGCTATTTCACAAACGGGAATAACTCAAGACCAAATCCGGTGGGTATTATTTCCTTTCTCTCTTATCGGTAAGGTGAAGCAATGGTTCAAGGGGTTGGATAAAGCAAGACTTGGCATTGATACTTGGAAGAAGCTAGCCTTAGCCTTCTACCAACAATTCTATCCCCCGGATAAGACAAATCTATTGAGAGCCATTATCACGAGTTTCCAACAACGCGATGATGAAAGCCTCTACGAATCGTGGGAAAGATTCAAAGCCTTGATCCGTTCTTGTCCACACCATGGCTTATCACAATGGTTCCTCGTACAACAATTTTGGAATGGGCTATATGAAGACTCGAGGGCCATACTCAATATGGGATCTAACGGTAGGTTTACCGAAGTGGAGGATGACCAAACTTGGTCAAGAAACGAAGAGATGGCGGTGCATAATTCGCAATACTCTAGGCCTAGGAAGGCACACCGAGGAGGCATGCATGAGGTCGATGCTATCACTAAGCTACGCATTGACCTTGGAGCTCAATTGAAAACACACATGGAGACTATTGACAAGAAGCTCCAAAGCCACCTCAACCAAGTCCAAGGCTCTAGTTCATCCCACCATCAACCGATTCAAGAAGTGAATGCTTTGGGGTTCGCACCTCCTACACCTTACTTTGGGATGTGCGACACTTGTGGAATCGTTGGTCATGACCCTATGAGTTGTAGAGGGAGTATTGAGCAAGTGAACGCCTTTCAAGCGTTCAAGCAAGGTGCCTCCTTCTCTAATCAATACCAAGCTTCCAATCAAGTCCCTCAACAACAAACACTTCAACATCAACAACAACATCGTCCTTATGTTCCACCTCCCTTACGGGACAACAATGAAAGTTACCAAGGTTCTGTGGGTAACCAAAGACCCTTCAACAATTTCAAGCAAAACAACCAAGGTAACTTCAACAACAAGCAAGGGTTCCAACAAGGAATCTTCAATCATGGCGGTTTCCAAGGAAACCAAAATTTCCAAGGAAACCGAAACTTTCAAGGTCAACAAAACCACAACCAAGGCCTTAATCAAGGCAATTCTCATGGGTTCCAAGGGAACCATCAACAACAACAAGCAACACAAGGCAATCAACAAAGCAAGCCTAGGAGTCGGTCTCCTATTCATGACTACGGTACTCCATTGGCCCTCACCGATACTCCGCATAATCCATCATCCCCACCACGGGATTCGGATATACAAAAGCAAATATTGGATATGCAAAGGAGTACTCAAGATATGCAAAGGAGTCAATTGGAAACACAAATGTCACAACAAGGAATCATTGCTCAAAATTCTAATGGATAACAAGGAAATGAAGACTCACATGAAGATGATTGAGAACCAAGTAGCTCAACTTGCATCAGGGAGTTCTTCAAGACAAAGGGGGCAATTACCTCCTCAAGGTGAAACTCCAAATTTTGAGCATGTCAATGCCATCACCTTGAGGAGCGGTGCTACATATAATCCTCCCGTGTTTCCTAGTGAGCAACAAGAGATGAAGGAAGTTGTGTCTCCAATTCAAGAAGATGCAAGCTTTGACATTCCAATTGAGGAGCAAGTCTCAAGGGAGGCCGAGAAACCCCAAGAAGACACTCCCCCCCCCACTTCAAGCACAAGAAAAGGGTAAAGGGAAAGTGTCAAGTGAAGAGTCCATCCCAATTGATCAAAACAAGTACCAAATCAAGTTGCCTTACCCATCAAAGCAAAATGAAGACTAAGGTGGACACTCATTACGACAAGTTCCTTAGTATTGTGAAGAAATTGGATGTTAGCGTCCCGTTCACCGAACAACTTACCCAAATCCCGGCATATGGGAGATTTATGAGAGAAATCCTAGCTAGGAAGAGATCCGTCGACAAGGAAGAGACCGTAGCGTTCACGAGGGTGGTGAGCGAGCTCATACAAGGTTCCACGCTTCCGAAGTTGAAGGATCCAGGTAGTTTTTCGATCCCTTGCACCATAGGCAATTTCTTGATCAAGAATGCGTTATGTGACTTGGGCGCAAGTGTGAGCATCATCCCCTGTTCTATTTGTTGCCGACTCGGAATGAAGGAGTTGAAATGTACATCCCTCACCCTCCAAATGGCCGACAAATCATTCAATCGACCATTAGGAATGTTAGAGGACGTACCGGTACGAGTAGGGAAATACTTCATTCCGGTCGACTTCATTGTGCTCGACATGCCGGAGGATGCCAACACTCCCATTATTCTTGGGCGCCCATTTCTACACACCGCGGGTGCCATGATCGATGTGAAGAATGGTAGGATCACATTTAAGTTAGGTGAGGAGAAGATAGTGTTTAACCTCCAAGGCAACACCTCCCCTACTAGCGATGAGACATGCAATATGATCCAAGCCAAGAAAGACATCGATCTAGGGGGTGAACCGGAACAAAGCTTGAAGGAGTACTCTTATGTACTTGAGGATGACGATTCCGATATGGAGGAAGATGAATGCCCGAATCATGGGTTTGACGACAAGTTGCAAAGCAAGGACAAGGATGAGCCTCCCTTGGGGCCACATGAGGATCGTTGGACGTTTGGGTATATCCCGAAGGATCGCAAGTATAAGTTCAAGCCATTGAACTTAGTAGATCGGGATGCCCCGGGAACGTCTAGGCAAGGCCATGAGGAGCCTTGGGATGTGGTCGGCTATATGACGTGCTTGATTGAAGACTTCTCAAGGGCCTTCGACTTGTTCTTACATGCCCTTGATGGAGATGGAACTAGTTTTGGTTGTTGAAAAAGAATGAAGAAGCACCATCTTGGTTTGACGGAGTTCCACAAGAACCGTCTCATTCTATATATCTCTTTCTTGTAGTTAGTTGGAATTTTTGTGAATTCTGGTTATTTGGATTGATTGACGAGCGTTGTGAGGGAGAGAGTTTGATGCATGTTTGAGTGTTGATTGATAGGTGAAGTGAAAATGCTCCTAGAGGAGATTGGCTAGGGTTTACCTTAGGTTGTGAGCGAGAGGTTTGGGTTTTTGATGCTTGGAACAAGTTTTTGGGATCGTGGAGGTCAAAGAAGACCCATCCCGGCCGGGATGAGGCGTCCCGACCGGGAAGGGTTAAGCTTCCCGATCGGGAAGGGTGCCTTCCCGATCGAGAAGAGCGCACCACATTTCGAGCTTACTGTGAGCTCATCCCAATCGGGATGAGGGCGTCCCGACCGGGACGGGTGAGCAAACCCGATCGGGAACAACCTTCCCGACCGGGAAGGTCCTATGCTCCCCTTTGTGATTCTTCTTCGCAAATCGAGTCCACCCAACCGTTTTATGCCCCCTCCCAACCTTCCTAGCTACCCTAGCCTTACCATATGTCCCATGTACTTCATTGTCTTACCTTCACCTCACCTCCTCTTCACTTTACACCGTGATTCGCATCAAATCCCACCCCCTACCATTACTACCTCTACCGTGAGTTCTCTTCAAGTGTGAAGCAAGATGGCAACCGAGAAAACAAGCGACGAACCTCTAATGATCAACGAGACGATGGAGCAAGTGAGTTACTAGCCGCTCAGTTTGGGTAACTATCCTTACTTTTCCATCTTTTTATCGCTTCTTTTTCATTGTTTACCCCCTTCCCTTGAGTCACGGTATTTAGGGGCCTTCGAGGCCATAGTTTGGTTGCTCCCGACTCCCGACGACGTGATTACGTCGAGAGTCAATTGATTAGTCCAACTTACAAGATTTTTACCCCTTTTTAGGAGTTAGCCGGACTTGGACGGAATTCGGGCTAGGTGACTTGATTACACCTAGACCTCCCCTCCCATTTCCTTTTATTTCTTTCTTTTTATTTTTTTCTTCCCCTTCCATATCCTTTTCTCGTCTCGGCCCATGGTGACTTAACTACACCCCGGCCGGACACCTTCTCCCTTTTTCTCCACCTTGTTTTTAATTTTAGCTTTATTTTCGTAGTTTATTTTCTTTTCTTTTGTCTCTCCACACACTACGATTGAGCATATGAGGACATTGCTCGATTTAAGTGTGGGGGAGCGATATTCTATCGTAGTAGTTTTATTTTCATAGTTTTTCGAAAAACCTTTAAAAATCCTAAAAATTTGAAAATGTTTCACAAAAATCAAAAAGATTTTCTCTTTTGTGTTTTCATTTTGTGTCTTTGTGTCGTATATTTGTTTTGTGTGCGTGTTTTGCCTCCCTTTGTTCTCATAGGTTGCTTTAATCACCAATGACTTTGGAAAGCTCTAAAGACTTCCGGTAACATCTTATCCCTTTTTCTCCTTTATTCCTTGTGATGTTTGGAGAAGGTTGTGTTGAGGTGTGCTCGGGTGGAGCTTTGCGCATATTGGTGGATGATTTGGTGGCTTGTAGGGAATATAGGGGTGGTGGTTGTTTTGTCTATGTGTTTTGTTTTGCCTTGTTTTGTTTTTGTTGCTTTTGTTCCTTTTCCTTTTGTTTTTGTCATGTCTTCATTTTGAGTTGTGTTGTGTCTCGTGTAAATGGTTTTCGAAAACCCGGTTTAAAGGCTAGTGTGTGAGTGTCTATCATTCCCTTCCTAGTTGTATAAAATGAGTCTTGGACTTAGGCCTAGTAGAATGACCCTAAATCAATGAGTTCGTTGGTCCTTTACCTTGAGTCCACCTAGCTTACTAGGGATTTACTACGGGATTTGCATTTTGACCATTATGACCACCCACGGTGTGAAAAGGCCTTGGTTACCGAGTCTCGTCCCCTAGGTGACCGTGTTTAGGATCGTTTGATTAGTCCAAGTTCTCCACTTTTTGTGGGTTTGAAGGGAAAGCGCGCTCCCGACTCACCCATTTCCCTACCTCCTACACATATCACAAAATAAATTGTGATTTGTTGATTTCTCTCTTTCTCAATTATCAAAGGAATGCCAAAAATGCCATATCTTGCCAAAAAGGGCAAAGAAAAGAAAAGAAAAAAAAATGAAAGAAAGAAAAGAAATGAAGAAAAAAAGAAAAGGCACAAAAGCCAAAAACAAAATATAAAAGAAGAAAAAGAAATGGCATGGCAACAAACAAATCAAAAACGTCAAAAGGAAAGAAAATGCCAAAAGAAAACCCGTCTCACAAAAACATATCCTCCCAAAATAAGCCTTTTTCCGACTTTTGCCGTGAAGAGCCTACCAAAGAACCGAGTCCCGAGGAAGGATGATAGCGGCATTAGTCGGTCTTCCCTCATTTTGCATGTTTTCCACCTTTTTACTTGGACTAGTTAGGCGGTCTTGGACACGGGACGACCCTCTTGGCTCACGCTAAAATGGGCGGGGTCTCACTTACCTACAGTGTCGACTAACACCGTGGTTCTTCACTTTTCCACTCCGCCGATCGTCCCGTAGTACGTTTTTAGAAAGTTAGGAGGACCTAGGTAAGTTACCAACGTTTTTGTTGCTTTATCGTCATACTATTAGGGTTTAGTTCACCTTGGTTTGTATGTCTAGCTTGGGAACGTTGTCACTTACCTCGAGTCCTAAACCGGTGTTTCATTCACCGCTTTTTGAGGGAAGCGGTATTTCTTTTGTTTTGGGTGCAACCGATTATGTGTTTGTTTGTGCGTTTGTTTGTTTGTGTGTTTTGTGTCCGGTTGCATCCACAGTTTTGTAGCAAGACCCAACTTGCCTTGCGGAGTGCACTTGTCCTCTAAGTGCACTCGCGTGAGTTGAAGGGGCGTAGGGTGCGCTAATACCCATTCGGATAGTTTAGTAGTAGTTTGTGCTTACTCGAGGGCGAGTAAGGGTTAAGTGTGGGGGAGTTGATAAGTGTAGTTTGTAGTGCCTATTTGTTGTGTTTTGGTCCCTTTTCCTTGTGGAATCGCTCCTTTGGAGCGATTCATGGGTTTCTTATGCTTCCTTTAGTTCGTTTCAGGTTCCCGAGGCCGAATTGGAAGAGTTGGAGCGATTCCGACTCCATACATACACATTTTGGAGCCAACGAGATAAAGGAACGATGACTCGAGACCTTGGAATCGACCCCGAGACCTTGGGACCCAATCCCGAGCCTCCGAGACCCGATCCCGAGTCCCGAGAATCGGTGGGAAGCCCATGAGAGGCAAGGAAGGACCAAAGAGCATTTAAGGAAGGCATACAAGACCCTTCCCGGTCGGGATGGTGGCCTTCCCGATCGGGAAGGGATGCACGTTTAGGAGCGCCACTGTGGGTCCTTCCCGGTCGAGTTGAGCCCTTCCTGATCGGGATGGAAGAACCCTTCCCGATCGGGATGATCCTTCCCGATCGGGATGGGCTACAGCTCACCCGCTCTTCTTCTTTTCTTCTACCTCATTCTTGTACCCATATATATACTCCCTGCTTGTAATTTTAAGACATCTTATGTTACCCTAGATTAGTTTAAGCCTCCATTATCATTCAAAGCCCTAGATTATTGCTACTCTCATTAGTTTAATCCTCTCTTTAATTCTTAGTTAATTATTGTAATTAGTCTTGGATTAAGGGATTCTTGAAGATTGTTCCGAGATTGACAACCTTGGAATTGTATTTGGGTCTCTCATTAATACAAGTTTTCATCTTTTTTTCATCCATTGTTGGTATAATCTCTTCATCCTTAGTCTTTGTTATTTATTCAAGTTTTTTCTTATTGTTATTGTTATTGTTCTTGTTAATGATAATGGATGCTTGTTTTGTGACATTGATTTCTCCTACTATTGTTGGTTTTCTCTTAATGATGAGTGAGTAGTCTTCTTGTGGGGTTAGTAGGGGAATTAGGGGTAGATTATGGAAGATTAGGGTTGATTAAGGGGAAAAGGTTGTATCTTTGTTGTTAGTCACATTGTAGGCACTCTAAGTGTTTGTTGATATGCTTGTGTGAGTTGTAATGGCCATGCTTCCCATGCTTGTGTTCATCTTCTCATTGATTGCTTATTTTGTGGAAATGTTGAGAATAGTCATAGTCACGAGAGTGCCGACTAGGGTCTAAGTTGCGAGAGCCCGGACTCACCTTGACATCGGTCTAAGTTGCGAGAGCCCGGACCGACTCTAGCGATTAGGAGACACCTATACCCTTGATCACCCCAATTATCCTTCTACCTCTATGAACCCGACCTACCCCACTTCTTTCCATATTTGAGTTCATCTCCTTAGTTAGACATCGTTTACTCTAGTTTATTTGTTAGATCGATCATTAGCATTGTTTAGCATTGATAGTCTAGTTCTTATTCCTCCTCCTCAATAGTTTTCCTTTTATTGCATTCTTTGTGTTCGTTTGGTAATCTAGTCTCGTTTTAGGCCAACCTAGTCTAAACTTTGATATACCGTCCTCGTGGATACGATCACGACTTACCCTAACTACTCACTAGGTTAGTCGGTGTTATATTGATTGGCTAGGGACGTGACGAATCCCTTGCCATCACAGTGGTAGGTCTTTTAACCTTGGGAATGAGCGTGACAGCAGTGGTGTTAAGCTGTTTAAGCAACATACCGGAGTTGAAAAAATCCTCAATCGCTCCTGTAACATCATCGCCCACGATGTGCCACGTATCCTTGAAGAATTTGCTTGAATACCCATCCGGACCCGGAGACTTATCATCAGGTATGCTAAAAATGGCTTGCCTGATTTCATCTTTCGATACTAGACGGTTTAGAATATCATGATGTTTCATATTGCATACCTTTCCTTGCGCAATTATTTTCTTCTTAACAGCAGTGGTATCAGCCTGAGAGCCTAATAATCGTTGATAGAACTCCAGAAATGAATGCTGAATCCCCTCTTGACTATCATGGATCATCCCTCGCTCATCCTGTATCTGATGCACTTCATTTTTCGCTCTCCTAGATTTCAGAGTCCCATGAAAATAAGCAGTATTTTGATCACCTTCCTTAATCCAAAGGCATTTAGCCTTTTGCTGCAAGTATTCTGATTGAGCATTATCTAGGAACTGGAACTCTTCGTGGGCTGCTCTCTCCTGTTCCCTCAACGACATATCTGTAGGGGTGAATGCTAACTCTTTCTGAATTTGAGCGAGTTTCACCTGGGCAATGTTTGCTCTATTCTCAATATAAGAGAATTGGGCTGTGTTGAGGTTCTTGAGTGGACACTTCAGTCTTTGCAATTTTTTCACAAGGCAAAATTGTTTACTGCCTCTAATGCTACTCTGCGACTCATCCGACACTAATTTATCAAATCCATCCGCCTTACTCCACATGTTGTAGTATTTAAAGGATCTTTTGATATTACTCTGCTCCACATTCCTCCTGATAAGACACAGACAGTGGTCGAAAAGTCCCTCAGGCAAGAAATGTGCCTTATAGCCTTCCTTCAGGTCCAGCCATTCCTGATTAACAAGACATCGATCCAACCTACTATAAACTCTATCCTCCGGTTTTTGTTTGTTGTTCCAGGTATAAAATGCCCCTATAGACGGACAGTCTATCAGCGAACAGTCAGATATACATTCTTGGAAAGGTTCTGCTTCAGCCAAAGAGAAGTTCCCACCCAGTCTCTCATCGGAGTTCAGTACGCAAATAAAATCACCCCCTACCAGCCATGGTTCATTGATGTTTACAGCCAGCCTCCTAAGGTCTTCCCAAAGAGACTCACGCTCATGAACTCCATTGAAACCATATACCATCGTGACCCAAAACACGTTTCCTAAGACTAAATCTTTCACTTTGCAGTGAATTAGCTGATCAGAGTACAAGGAAGGTTGCACTTCATATTGTTGATGATCCCAGAGAACCCAAATTCTTCCTCTCTCATGAACATGGTTATTTGTAACAATGCTCCAATTATTAAAAATCGAATTCCTAACTCTGTGTTGATTCACAGACTTTATTTTGGTCTCTAATAATGCAAAAAAACCAACTTTCCAAAGAAGAAGCATCTTATTTACTTCCAATTACTTCTTCACTTTATTCAATCCTCTAACATTCCAAAATCCTAAATTCATTGAGAATTAAGATTAACAACTATCTCCCCTTCCTTTGCAACACTACTTCTCCCAGGAATGACAGCAGAGTCACCTTCCTTGTCTCTCAATTGCCCATCTGTCATGCTCTGATCACTTGCTTTGTCAGGACCTTGTCTTCTTAAAGCGGGAAATTCATCTTGATTATCCAACCTCGGTCTATCAGAATAGTTAATTATTCTTGCAGGCGGTTCGATCCCTTTAGATGAAATCAGATTATTTGCACCAGTATCATGCCTGCTACCAGTGTTAGAACTCGCAGAAATGCTAACATTAGCAGGTTTAGCATCAGGTTTTGGCCTCCAAATCATAATCTTTGGCACTTCCTTAGGCTTAGACAGACCTTTACACTCTTCTTTCTCATGTCCCATGATAAGTGTCGTTTGTAGTGCCTATTTTGTAGTGTTTTGGTCCCGTTTTCCTTGTAGAATCGCTCCTTGGGAGCGGTTTAGGGGCTTCTTATGCTTCCTTTAGTTCGTTTCAGGTTCCCGAGACCGATTTGGAAGAGTTGGAGCAATTCCGACTCAATACATACACATTTTGGAGCCAACGAAACTAAGGAACGATGGCTCGATGCCTTGGAGTCGACCCCGAGACCTTGGGACCCAATCCCGAGCCTCCGAGACCCGATACCGAGTCCCGAGAATTGGTGAGAAGCCCATGAGAAGCAAGGAGGGACCAAAAAGATCATAATGGAGACCTACATGGCTCATCCCGTTCGGGATAAGCTCATCCCGTTCGGGATGAAGGAGCAAAAAGAGAAGCTGCTGACCTGGGCCCATCCCGATCGGGATGGAGGCGCCCCGACCTGGACCGACCTCGTCCCGACCGGGACCACCCCGTCTCGGCCGGGACGGGCCACTGCTACGCCGCTTTGTTTTCTTTTCTTCTCCCTTTCATTTGGAACCCTATATATACTCTTCCCTTGTTATGTGAAGGGGATGCACTTCATATTTGACTAAACACTAGATTATTTTAGCATAGATTAGCATAGATTAGTGTAGATTAGTCCTTAGATTATCGTTAGTCTTAGATTAATGCTTGTAATTTGGGAATTCCTCAAGATCTCCACCAAGCTTGACAAACTTGGATGTTTGTTTTGGGTTCTTCCATTTATGCAAGTTTCTTTCTTCCTTTCATCTCTAGTTTGGTATAATCTCTTTTCCCTTCTCTTAATCCTTGTTTTATCATTAAAGTTTGATCCTTTGTTCTTGTTATTGTTCATAGTTCATAGTACTTGTTAGTTTCTTCATGTTTGTTTTGGTTCATCTTATTAGTGTTAGTTTTAGATTAGATATGTTAGAGTAGTGTTCTTGCTAGGGTTAGTAGGGTGATTAGGGTGTTAATTGGGTGATTAAGGGATTGTTGGAGATGTTGGTGGAAGATTTGGGTTTCCTCTTGTATGATGCACATCACATGTTTGTTGAATTTCTTGAATGACTAAGTATGTACGAATGCTTGTTTTTCTTGCCTTTCTTTTGTGGGTATTAGTTTGTTTGTGGGTTTGGTTCCCTCATTAAGTTGCTAGAGCCCGGTGAGGACGACCCCTAAGTCAGTGAAGTTGCGAGAGCCCAGATGCGACCTAGGCCTATAACATGCTAGAACCCCGTTTGTGTTGTGTATCACCGAGATGGGTTTTAGGTGGAACCTCTAGGTGAGTCTAAGTTGCGAGAGCCCGGACCAACCTAGATCACCCTACTACCTCCTTCACTCTAGTTCTTCCTTGACCATTCCGTTACCCCTTTGACCCCGACCTAATCCTAGCCCGTTTCCTTTGATAGTTTTCTTGCCTTAGACCTAGCTTAGTTCTTAGTCTCCCCCTCCTTAGAATAGCTCGTCTCGAACATAGTCCTAGACCGTAGCATACCTTAGTCCATCCTCCCGTCCCTGTGGATTCGACCCGACTTACCCTAGATACCCTAGTTAGGTTAGTTGGTTTTATTTGACGGTTGGGATCCGCGACAAATCCTGCCCATCAAATTGGCGCCGTTGCCGGGGACGGCGTAGTTTAGACTTTTGTGTGCTTAGTTTTGGACTTTGTTCTTGATTTTTGTGTTCTCTTCTCCTTGTGTATCTCCGTTTATCTTCTTTTGTGTTACTCTCCCTTCCTAGTGCCTCAAAAGCACTAGGATACTAACGTTTGCTCAAGTGCTTCAAGCTCATCCTAGGTACCAAGGCAACGTTATGGACATGGCTTGTCCAAGCTACCATCAATCATCACGGGGCAACTTTGGGGCAAATGGCCAAGTCCCGAAATCTCACCAACCATATCAACCTCATCAACAATCTCACGAACGCCCTCCATATGGTTACCAAGAAGGTTGTCAAGGATCATTCCAACATCCTAACAACTTCCAAACACCCTCACATAACCCACAACCAAATATCCCTACCTTTGAGACTTGTCAAATGTTGGTTCAAATGCAAAAGAGTCAACAAGAGATGATGATCCTATTGCATAAGGGTCAACATGATTTGAGGATTCTATTGGATAAGACTCAACAAGCGTTGATGGCTCAAATACAAGGGGTTAGGGAGGAGTTCAAGGCCCAAATAGAGGTGCAAGATGCTCGCATCAATGCACTCATGGCTCATATCACGATGTTGGCCACTCGAGCTCCACTACATGTTGAGGAAGGATCATTTGGGCATGAAGGTCGGGTGTCTCAACCCAATCTTGAAGCTACTAATGAAGAAGAGAGGGTCGATCAAGAGGTCATTGTTGAGTGTTGCTTAGGCGGTGAAGATGAGGGAAGAATAGAGGAAGTTGAGGCTTCAAGGGCCAACAATGAGGAGGGGAGTGAACATGATTCTCAAGATAACTCTTGGGGAGCCAATGTATTGGCTATAAAATTGGATTTGTTCGATTTTCTTCGTGATGAACCACTAGACAATCCAAAGCCAAGTGAAGACATACCTCCTCTAGGCCATATTGACAAGGTGAGTGAAAAGGAGCGCAATACTTGGGAAAAAGAAGTAGATGCCTTGGAACTTGCTTTGTATTGGAATTTGGAGGATCCTAAAGCCTCCAATGAAGAAAACTTGATGCCTTCTGATGGTAAGGGGTTCGTCACGTCCCAACCGTCAATAATATAACCGGCTAATCCTAACTAGGGTAGATAGGGCAAGTCGGGTCGAATCCACGGGGACGGTAATGTATAGCCTAGACTAGGTCGGCCCAAATACTAGACTAAATCAACGAGCTAAGCTAAACTAGAGAATGATAGAAGGGGAGAAAGCTAGACTAAGACTAAGGGGAACAACTAAGGATAACGGGCTAGGATTAGGTCGGAGTCAAAGGGGTAACGGAATGGTCAAGGGAGGATTAGAGTGAAGGAGGTAGTAGGGTAATCTAGGTTGGTCCGGGCTCTCGCAACTTAGACTCACCTAGAGGTTCCACCTAAACCCCATCTCGGCGATACTCAACACACTCGGGGTTCTAGCGCGCTATGGTCCTAGGTCGGATCCGGGCTCTCGCAACTTAGACCGGCCTAGGGGTCGTCCTCACCGGGCTCTCGCAACTTAGTGAGGGGACCGAACCCACAACAAACTAACACCCACAAAAGAAAGGCAAGAAAGCAAGCATTCGTACATACTTAGTCATTCAAGCAATTCAACAAACATGTGATGTGCATCAAACAAGAGGAAACCCAAATCTTCCACCAACATCTCTAACCAACCCTTAATCACCCAATTAAAACCCTAATCGCCTTACTAACCCTAGCAAGAACACTACTCTAACATAATCATACTAAAACTAACACTAACAAGAGGAATCAAAACAAACAACGAAACTATCATTACGAAACTAACAAGAATAAGAACAAACTATAACAAAGATGGAAACTTGAATGAAATAAACAAAGATTAAGAGTAAAAGGATGAGAAAGATTGTACCAACTACAAAGGAATGAAAAGGAGAACACTTGCATAGAAGATAACCCAAATTCATCCACCAAGGTTGTCAAGCTTGAGTGGATTCTTCAAGAGATCCAATAATACAAGCACTAATCTATGATTAACCACTAATTAACGACTAATCTAATCTAATCTAACCTAAAGTAGTCTAGGGTTTAGTGTCTAATGGAGTGTATATCATTTACATAACAAGGGAAGAGTATATATAGGGTTACAAATGGAAGGGAGAAGAAAAGAAAGAAGCGGAGCTGCAGCTGACCCTTCCCGGTCGGGAAGGCTTGGTCCCGATCGGGATGGGCCATCCTTCCCGGTCGGGAAGGACCTTCCCGATCAGGATGGGCTCACAGTAGCCGTGCTTTATGCTCCCTTCATCCTGAACGGGATGAGGCCATCCCGAACGGGATGGCTCTCAATAGTGTCTCTGTAGGATGAAATCGGATGTAATTACATAAACACGCTGAGGATAATTAGGATCTACGCAGAGTGAGACATGACCCATCTCCAAGTTGTGTGTTCACACTTTCGATCATACCAAAGATATTAAACATGCACTTAAGCATATAAACCCACATGACTTTTGTCTCTGAAAAATAACCAAAGAAACATACATTGCAAGAACAATGAATCTTCTACCAAGTAGGTTACAAAATAATTGCACGCGGAGAATGATCGGTGTCAGCTTAACATTTCAAACTTGAAACCTAGCAAGACATCGGCATTGCATGTGTCCTCCCTCACTAAGACCAATATTATAGGAATCTTGTCTTGTGTTCCAAAAGGATTTTATCATGTTGTGGATGGAGAGGAGCAACAAGATATGGACCAAAACCATTGCCTTCAAAAGAATTTGTCTCACTAAAGCCCGCATTAGGCCGTGCTTGGAAGGAAGGCAGATGAGAACCAACAGGATTGTGAGACAGCTTTTGGTCATAGCATCCATCTGGACTCCAAATGAATCTTGGACTTCAGAAGGATCCGGAGCTGATGCTACACATTTTGGCTGCTGGTTTGTTCTGATAGACATATTTTATGATATCGATTACGAAATCGGTCCCAAATAAAATATGACTTGTATTAATTGAACCTAAACAATTATGAAATTATATCAGATATACATCCATGATAAAGTATGATAATATATAATAAGAAGAATACAAACCCAAATATATTTCTCCTCGCTCCTAAACCCTTTTGCTTTTAATGTTTCCCTTGAGATGAAATAAGAAATTCTTAATACCTCTTTCAATCTTTTGTGTCAAGTCAGTTTTACATTGTTTTTCATTGAATGAAAATAAATGTATAGTGTCCTTGTATGAATACAAGTTTGCTACTTACACATTTTGAAGAGAAATATCTCCTCATAATCAAGCAATATGATTTAAAAGGCTTTATCATGATATTAGGGTAAGGTAGGAGGGAATATTAATTCCTGAACTTTAATTACGTTAATCAAAACCGAACCATTACGTTGTCGACTTTATATTAATGTCTCGTTAAACATGAAATCATTATTGACAATTAAACCCGAAAGACACAAAGCCATACGAATATAAATATTCTAACATTCTTCACTTGTCCTTAGTGTTATCTTAAAGGATCAATAATTGTAATGCTCACCTTAATATGAGCTCATTAATCCCTTAGGTAACAGATCAGCTACCATCATATTCGTCCTAATATGCTCTATTGACACTCTACGTTTATGCACCTCCTCTTTAACTGATAAGAATTTCGATCAATTACATGTGTTTTGCGCCCTTAAAATACTTATCGTTGATGGCAAAAAAAAAAATTCTCGTTTTTAGAGAAGAATACGGCTACGACATTATTAATAAATTCTCAGCGGCCTAGCTATACTATCAATTATTCCAAGTCATGAGATAAAGTTCCGCATTCACAATGCATGAACAGTGGCTTTGAAGCACGCCACAAATTCAGCTTCCATAGTGGAGGTAGCAAGGATAGATTGTTTTCCATATTTCCATGATACTGATCCTCCAGCTAATAGGAAGAGATAACCAAATGTTGATTTCCTACTATCAACACATTGTAGACACCCGCATTTTGCCTGCTAGTGTCTATAGCAGTTCCCGACAAAACACCCGATGATGATCGGACGCAAACGTGACTTAGTATACTCAAATATGGGCTCGGAATCAATAATATCCGACGTTGGCATTTAGCGGAGTACAAATCTCTCAAAACCAACCTCAAATTCTGGCCCAATGGGTCGTTCCGAGTAAAATGAGACTAATTTAGGCCGAAACCGACACCAAAAATAAAAATCGTCTTTTGGCGTCCGGGTCAAAACCCGGTCAAAGACGAATCAGTCCCCAAAATCTGCTAGAAGAGCTTCTAGAAACTTGCGCCCAAACACAATTTTCAAAAAATCAAAAAATTTAACCATTTCCTAAAATGGCTCGCCAACCCTATCCACTCGATCGAGTGGATTGACCTCACTCGATCGAGTGGAGCCAAAAAAACCGAAACAGACCCTTTTCCTAGGGCACTCGATCGAGTGCACTAGGGCCACTCGAACGAGTGACCCTAGGTCGAGTGGTAAACTCTATAAATACCCCTCCTTGTGCTCTTCATTTCATGTTTTGTAAACACTTTAAACACCCTACATTTCGACCCTAAGTCCTACATTTCCCTCTCCACTACAACCCTAAGCCAACCTAAGCAAAAACCGAGTCATTATCCCTCGAAAAAAATCGACAAAATCATCCACACACACACACCATAACTTTACATACATCCTCGATACTCTCGCGTTCCCGTCGCTATTACGAGTCCATTGCCGAGGCCTTCCTAAGCATGTATGTTGAGGGTGTCATCAACCCCATCTCAACCTTTTCTATCTCGATTTACATATATACATTTTTATACTTTATATTATAATTACATTAGTATACTAACACTAACGTTTAATTTTATTGTTTACTAACATTTTATTTTCGTTGTTACTAACTCTTTATTTCTTTCGCATTCTAACATTTAATATTTTAATACCGTGTATGTATATATGTATATAACAATAATAAAATTCGGATCCAAACACCTTTGACTATGACGACCATCCAAAGTCCGTTTAATCCCTTTACGAGTCACGATGGAGGTGGCACCCTTTCGAGGAGCGCCGCCCCAAGTACTCGAGGGCGTAACGAGATCGTGGTCGTTCATAGTTGAACGCGTACGACTCCATTTCTAAGGTTAGCGCGAAATCCGTTGATGCGAAAATCGACATCACATAATCCGGGAGGATTAGTATCGATGTCATGACGCGGAGGGACATACTTTCGTCACTAATCAAACTTTCCAATCCCATAATAACATCTTTTCACAAAAGTTCGATAACGGTATTATAATCGTATAATACACGATTATAGTACCGAAAACCGAGTTGAGTTTAAATTATGCCATATTTCTATTTAACTCGGCTAACCATCGATTTCAAAATAAATAAAAAACGGAATAACCACCTTTTCCGAAACTAGCCATGACTCGTATAGGGGGCACTCGACCGAGTACCATAGGCTACTCGATCGAGTAGCACCCCCAAAAACCGGGCAGTAGCTACTTCTAAGGCACACTCGATCGAGTCTAGGCCATGACTCGATCGAGTGGGTCCTTTAGCCCAAGAAAACCGAGGACTTCAATGCATCATTCGAGACTCGTCTTTTTTTACGACTTTAGTCGTCACGTGCAAAGTCAATCACGTGATCCTCTTTTTCAAAACTCATGCATATCACTTCACTTTAACGACTTTGATCGATGTCTTTCACAATTAGTCTTATATCGATGACTCTTTAGCCGTGTCCGATATATGGCTAATCTAGATGCCGTTTTTCGATGTGATAAGTCGGCAGAGATTCGGGATCGGGCTAGCACCACGCCTAGGTTCCATATCTCCGTCCTCCGTTTAATACACAATATAATGTGTATTTAATCAAAGTTCGTCCACCCACTTAACTTACGGTCTAGTTTGCATTTATTGTATACGGGTCCATTTCTAGCTATTATTTATCGCTTTCTTTATATTTTCTATTTATTCTATTTTTGTTGTTTGTTATTTTGTATTGGCCGGGTTGTATTTCCGCCCGTGTATTTTGTACGTATTTTTGAGCTTTGTTTATTTTGATGTTTATCGCTTTATAAATGAACCTCGCATGCTAAACAATTCGACTATAGTTTTGATGCATTAAAATGACATAGTTAACCAATAACTCGCATGCTTAGCCAAAAACGCTGTTTGCATATCATTTAGTCATTTTACTAGCGCGCATACACGAACACGAACGATGTCTTAGTAGAGGCCGCTAAGTGCGGGCGGGGTTGGGTGTCCTTAGTGGGCTTCCCAACACGTACCCTCACCCCTTACTCAGAACCTCGGTTTCCGGATGTCCGAAACCGTTGGCGCACGAGAGTCATTCTATACACGATAATCGGTGCAGATGGTTTCGGTATTGCAATGCAAAGGGACGAGCCCCATAAGCTCTGAAATCGAAATGGGCCATACTTTGTGTATGGTCCATGACGACATAGAGTGGGCTCGAATGGGTCCGAATTCCCATAAATTTGGTGGCGACTCCAACTTTGACTTAAATTTCGAACCCGAGATCAATCTTACCACGAGATTCATTCGCCTACCCAAACCCGCGCGTGGCCGCGTCGGGGTGGACCTACGTCATGTCCACAATTTGGCGACTCCGCTGGGGATACCTGATGTACCACATGTCATCGGGGTTCCTGGGGTGAGACTCGAAGAGAAATCGTTCGCATATTAGTGTACGCGCATTAGTTTAATGATTCATGCATAACCCAAATTTGCCCGGGCCGGTTACTTGTGACCGACGTCGCACTATACCGCGGTGCATTCCTAAATGGGTGCGCTAAAGACTTCTATGGCCGAACTCGTATGGGTTTTGCAGCATTGCCTAAGACCAACTCGGCTTAGGGAGTTCTTCCTGATTTACGAGAGAGCCATCGTTGTTGGTATAGATCCTATTTTGACTAACCGAGACTTAGCGTAATGCATACATAAGCGTCGTTATAATGCTTGTTTGACTACGTGCTACTTGGTTTCCGTGTCATCATATTTCAAAAAACCGTCATTTCAAAAAAAATGCATCTTTCCAAAAATACCAAAATTTGAAAAACCCGAAATGCTGTCCGTTTCGGGACCCGTCATTTCCAAATATCCAATTTTCAAAATTCAGAATGCCGCCGAAATTTAGGATTAACAATTTGACTCAAAATATCCTTTTCTTTAGTCGGCATGCTGCCCGTTTTGACTTTCGAATTTCCGACACCATCTCGATTTTCTGAATTTTCAAAATTCAAATCTCGTTTTTCGAAATTCCGTTTTCGTTCTTCAAACTTTCGGAAATACGCTCATTCTTATATTCAGATTTCAAAATTTCAAAACATCCAACTTTCCTATTGAATCTTCCTTATTATAGGACCTACCATCTATCCATGTGTCGGGTCTTTGCATAGTATGTCGAAGGTTTATAGCGTCGAAACTCCGTCGATCTTACATCACGAGTTTCCTCCCTTTCTCGAGTCCGCCTTATTTCTCAAGGCACGACCAACCCGCGTAGGGCATACCCCTACAAAGGAAAGTCCGTCTATACACTCGAGTCAAAAGTCTGGGGAAAAGTCTCACGTGGACCTTCCTTCGAACGAGACTAGGCTCACCAAGCCAAAGTCCTAAGGAAGTCGTACCGCCTACGAGTCATCCGTCTAGGTGTCTTTCTCGAGTCTTTTTCACTTAGTCTTTTTTCTTTTTTTTTTCACTCGGGACGTACTTTTTATGGTTCCAGGATCCGGGTTTGGTTTCTGATTATGCGGTGTTCTTACAGACAGGCCACCGTCCACCAGACACAACCACAAAATGGAAGCAGCTTTGAACAATCTGAAGACCTCCATGGACGCCATGGTCGTCAAACAGACCAACATTGAAGCCCAACTGACAGAAATGTGGGCTGGTCAAGTGGCTATCATTGCTCGTATGGCTGTAGTAGAGCAAAGGACTCATAATGCCGAGGCTACCGGGTCTCTAACTGAACTGCTTAGTGCGGTGCACCGACTAGAGGAAAAAGTTCATTTAGCTGGGAGTAACAACATCCATCGGGAAAATAGCCGTGAGTATGCCCCGGTGAACGACAAGCTGCCCCCAAACCTGAACCTCACTGGCCTACCGATGTTTGAGGGAACCGAAGACCCGTTACTACATGTACGGGCGTTCAAAGAATTCATGGCCATCAAGGGAGTAGATTCTACAATGTTCAAGAATCTTTTTGCTGCGTCTCTTGATAAGCACCCACATGCCTGGTACTACAGGCTAGACCCGAAACAATACCCTACTTGGGATGATGTGGCCACCGAGTTTGCTCGGAACTATGCTGACAATACCGAGATCCAAACCACAATGCGATCTTTGGAGGTTATGGCCCAAGAGCCAAAAGAAGCTTTTACTAAGTACCTTCAACGATGGAGGGCCGAGAGCGTGAAACTGGACGATAAGCCCAGTGAAAAGACTTTGGTGGAGGCTTTCGTCAAGAATCTCCTCCCCTCCTACCGGGTTCATCTCCGGTACGCTGTCATACCCAATTTCACCACCCTTACTGAAATGGGTATGAGAATTGAAGACGACCTGAGACTGGAGGGCCTTACTAAGGCCTCTAGAAAAGGATACCAAGGGGCTTCCTCTTCCACCACTAAGCCCCAAGCTGCAACCCGCAGCATTTTCGACGCGGTTAATCTACTGGATACCCCGTCCAAGAAGAACACCTCACCTCGGGTTTTCACTGATATAGGTACCACCTATACCTATGCCTTACAAAGGCTATCCTCAAAGGGCCTGATCCAACCGATAGGCCCAACTCCTGAAGTTCCGGTCGAGCGACGCTCCAAGAACTACAACGCTCAAGCCTATTCCCAATACCACCGAGGCAATGGGCATGATACCGAAAAGTGCTGGAAGCTTAGGCACTTGATCCAGGACTTGATCGAGAGCGCTAAAATCCCGCTACCTGGAGATAAGCCGAGTAACAAGGAGAATCCTTTCAGCTTCCATGCCATCTTCGCCGGGGAGGTGATTGATTGCTCTCATCTTACCTCCCCATTCATCCCGCAATTGAACGGGATCTGGTTTGACGACGAGAACGATGTCTACCTCGCTAAAGGGGAAACTGTCCCCATCACCTCCGAAGAGATCCGTAAGACTAAATCCCGAGTCTTAGCTAGTAACCACCTTGGTCGTCCCTATCAAGCCACTAGCTCTAGGGACACCCCAATCCCGACAACCGTCACTGAAACCCTCGAGACGGAAATCGCCCTTGAGGAGCCGACTGCTGAAATGGCTCTCCTGAAGCAACTAAAGAAAACCGAGTTGACCTCACCATATGGCAACTCCTAGTTAGCTCACAAGAACATCGAGAAGCACTCACTAAGGCTCTCGATCAAATCAAGATCGACTCTTTGGTTACCCCTGCTGAAATGGTAGCCACGATCCTGCCCCATCTGAAGGGCAAAGCCAAGGAAGGAGGCCCAATGATCACTTTCTCTGAGCTGACCTGCCGTCGTTCGGGGCCTCCCATAATCTGGCCCTCTACATTACGGTGATCTACCGAGGGAAATACCTCCCGATGACCCTAGTTGATGATGGGTCTGCTGTGAATGTCCTTCCTCTAAGGACCTGATGGATAGGGATTTGTCGTGAATCCCAACCGTCAAACAAAACCGGCTATACCTAGTAGGTAGCTAGGGTAAGTCGGGTCGAATCCACAGGGACGGGAGGTCGCACTAAGGTATGCTACGGTCAAGGACTATGTTCGAGACAAGCTATTCTAAGGGGAAGGCTAAGGACTATACTAGGTCTAAATCTAGGACTACAATCAAAGAAAACGGGCTAGGATTAGGTCGGGGTCAAACGGGTAACGGAATGGTCAAGGGAGAACTAGAGGTGAAGGAGGTAGTAGGGTAATCTAGGTAATGCCCGGGCTCTCGCAACTTAGACCAACCTAGAGGTTCCACCTAAAACCCACCTCGGCGACACAACACAAACGGAGTACTAGCATGCTATAGGCCTAGGTCGCATCCGGACTCTCGCAACTTAGACTGACCTAGGGGTCGTCCTCACCGGGCTCTCGCAACTTAATGAGGGAACCGAACCCACAAACAACTATTACCCACTAAAGAAAAGAAAGAAAAACAAGCATTCGTACATACTTAGTCAATCAAGCATTTCAACAAACATGTGATGTGCAACAAACCAAGGAGAAACCCAAATCTTCCACCAACATCTCCAACAATCCCTTAATCATCCAATTAACACCCTAATCACCTTACTAACCCTAGCAAGATACTACTCTAACATATCTAAACTAAAACTAACACTAACAAGAGAAATCAAACCAAACAACAAAACTAACATAATGAAACTAGTCTAACAATGAACTATGAACAAAACAAGAACTAAAGATTCAAACTTTAATGATAAAACAAAGATTAAAAGAAGAGAAAAGAAGATTATACCAAACTATAGATGAAAGGAAGAAAGAAACTTGCATAAATGGAAGAACCCAAATACCTCAACCAAGGTTGTCAAGCTTGGTTGGAATCTTCAAGAATTCCCAAATTACAAGTACTAATCTAAGATTAACGACAATCTAAGGACTAATCTACACTAATCTATGCTAATATATCTAGGGTTTTGTCTCTAATGAAAGGTATATGATCCCCTAGTGTCTTAATACAAGAGGGGGGTATATATATGGGTACAAGAATGAAGGAGAAGAAAAGAAGAAGCCCGTGCTGCCTCTGTAGCTTCCCGAACGGGACGGATCATCCCGATCGAGACGGCTCTGTCATCCCGATCGGGACGGGATGGTCCCGACCGGGATGGGCTCACAGCAGCCATCTCAAAGTAGCACCCCATCCCGAACGGGATGGGTCTTGTATGCCTTCCTTAAACACTCTTTGGTCCTTCCTTGCCTCTCATGGGCTTTCCACCGATTCTCGGGACTCGGGATCGGGTCTCTGAGGCTCGGGATTGGGTCCCAAGGTCTCGGGGTCGATTCCAAGGTCTCGAGTCATCGTTCCTTTATCTCGTTGGCTCCAAAATGTGTATGTATTGAGTCGGAATCGCTCCAACTCTTCCAATTCGGCCTCGGGAACCTGAAACGAACTAAAGGAAGCATTAGAAGCCCATGAATCGCTCCAAAGGAGCGACTGCACAAGGAAAAAGGGACCAAAACACAACAAATAGGCACTACAAACTACACTTATCAACTCCCCCACACTTAACCCTTACTCGCCCTCGAGTAAGCACATACTAATACTAAACTATCCGAGTGGGTATTAGCGCACCCTACGCCCCTTCAACTCACGCGAGTGCACTTAGAGGACAAGTGCACTCCGCAAGGCAAGTTGGGTCTTGCGACAAAACTGTGGATGCAACCGGACACAAAACACATAAACAAACAAAAACACAAACAAACACATAATCAGTTGCACCCAAAACAAAAGAAATAACGCTTCCCTCTAAAAGCGGTGAAAGATGCACCGGTTTAGGACTCGAGGCAAGTGACAACGTTCCCAAGCTAGACATACAAACCAAGGTGAACTAAACTCTAATAGTATGACGATAAAGCAACAAAAACGGTGGTAACTTACCTAGGTCCTCCTAACTTTCTAAAAACGTACTACGGGACGATCGGCGGATTGGAAAAGTGAAGAACCACGGTGTTAGTCGACACTGTAGGTAAGTGAGACCCCGCCCCCTTTAGCGTGAGCCAAGAGGGTCGTCCCGTGTCCAAGACCGCCTAACTAGTCCAAGTAAAAAGGTGGAAAACCTGCAAAATGAGGGAAGACCGACTAATGCCGCTATCATCTTTCCTCGGGACTCGGTCCTTTGGTAGGCTCTTCACGGCAAAAGTCGGAAAAAGGCTTATTTTTGTGGGGATTTCTTTTTGTGAGACGGGTTTTCTTTTGGCATTTTCTCTTTTCTTTTGCATTTTTTTTCTTTGTTTTGTCATGCCATTCTTTTTCTTCTTTTCTATTTTCTTTTTGGCTTTTGTGCCTTTTCTTTTTCTTCTTTCTTTTCTTTATTTCATTTTCTTTCATTTTCTTTTCTTAGCCCTTTTTGGCTTGATTTGGCTTTTTGGCATTTCTTTGTAACAAGAAAGAGAGATTTCAACAAATTGCATTTTTATTGTGTGGGTTTGTGTAGGAAGTAGGGAAATGGGTATGTCGGGACGACGTCTTCCCTTCATACTCACAAAAAGGGGAGAACTTGGACTAATCAAACAATCCCAAACACGGTCACCTAAGGGACGAGACTCGGTAACCAAGGCCTTTTCACACCGTGGGTGGTCATAATGGTCAAAATGCAAATCCCGCAGTAAATCCCTAGTAAGCTAGGTGGACTCAAGGTAAAGGACCAACGAAATCATTGATTTAGGGTCATTCTACTAGACTAAAGTCCAAGACTCGATTTATACAACTAGGAAGGGAAAGTAAACACTCGCACACCAGCCTCTAAACCGGGTTTTCGAAAACGGTTACACACATGACACACAACAAAACACAAAACAAAGACATGACGAAAACAATAAGAAAAACAGACAAGAAACAACAAAACAAAACAAAATAAACACATGAACAAAACAAACACCAACCCGATATTCCACACAAGTCACCAATCAACTACGAACTTTACAAGCTCCACCCGAGCAACCTTCATCACAATCTTCTCCAATAATTCACAAGAAATAAAGAGGGAAAAAAGGATAGAAGATGTTACCGGATTTCTTCAAAGCTTTCCAAAGCTAACGGCGATTTAAGCAACCTATAAGTAAGAAGGGATGCAAACACGCACAACAACATAAATATATGACACAATAACACGAAATAAAAACACACAAAAAGAAAATCTTTTTGATTTTTGTGAAATTTTTTCAAATTTTTAGGGTTTTTAAGATTTTTTCGAAAAAATAAGAAAATAAAACTAACTATGATAGAATATCGCTCCCCCACACTTAAATCAAGCCATGTCCTCATGCTCGATCGTAGGGTGCGGAGAGACAAAAGAAAGAAAAAGAAACTACGAAAATAAAACTAAAAATCAAAAATAAAGTGGAGAAAAGGGTAGAAGGTGTCCGGCCGGGGTGCAATCAAGGCACCATGGGTCGAGACGAGAAAAAGATATGGATGGGGGAAGAAAATAAAAAGAATGAAATAAAAGGAAATGGGAGGGGAGGGCTAGGTGTAATCAAGTCACCTAGCCCGGATTCCGCCTAAGTCCGACTAAATCCTCAAAAAAAGGAAAGTGTAAAACTTGTAAAATTTGGATTTTGAAATGACTCTCGATGTAGTCACATCATCGAGAGTCAGGAGCAACATATACCAAGGCCCCGAGGGCCACCATGACGCTATGACACAAAAGTGTACAAGGGGAAGGGGAGTAAACAAAGAAGAACAAGCAATAAAAGACGAAAAAGAAAGGATAGTTGCCGTACCATAGTTTAGCAACTCACTCTCACCATCGTCTCATAGATCAATATAGGCACTTGCTTGTCTTCATCATTGCTATTCCTCTTCAAACGTGATAGAACCGCATGGTTAAGGTAGTAATGGTGTGAGGGGAGTGGGATTCGATGTGAAACTCTGTGTAAAGGGAAGAGAAATGAGGTGAGGGTATATAAATGATGTGTAAGGGTCGTATGACATGAGCAAGGATGGGTAGGGAGGTTGGGTGGGGGTATACAATGGTTGGGTGGGCTCGAATGTCAAAGAAGAGGCCAAAAGAGGAGAAAAGAGACCATCCCGATCGGGATGGATGGTCCTGATCGGGATGACACACCCGTCCCGATCGGGAAGCCCTCGTCCCGGTCGGGACGACACTCCACAATGCTCCAATTTTTGCACCTCTATCCCGATCGGGACGGCTTCTTCCCGGTCGGGATGGCACACCCTTCCCGGTCGGGAAGCTCCCTTCCCGCCCGGGATGGGTCTTCTTGACCTCCAAAACCCCAAAAACTTCACCGAAGCTTCAAAAACCGACTCCCAAACTCACGATCCAAGCTCTATCATTATCTACTCTCCTCTAGGAATCACCTTTCCTTCACACCAATCACAATGAACTCAAATACAACATCAAATTCCCTCCCTCACATCGCTCATCAAAAATCCAAATAAACAAGAATTTCACGAAAACTAACAACCCTAAAAACCAAACTATACAAACATAAACACAAATACAAGCACAAAAGAAAAGAAAAAGAGATATTTAGAATAATGTACTCTCACCAACTACACCTCCATAGCCATCAAGAGCTCGGAGTAGTAAGTCAAATGCTCTAGCAACATCTTCAATTAAGCTCACATGGCCGAGCCTAGCCACTCCCAAAAGTTTCCAAGTCGGAGGGAAGAAGCGATCATCTTCATTGAGCTCGGGGTTCTCGTGATCTTCCGGGTCTTCGGAACCAACATAGCTACGACTCTTATGACCATCCGGTAGGTATAGTGGTCTAGAGTCGTGCTCGGTGTCATGAGGTGGGAGATCACACCCTAGGGGTGTCGCTTCTTCTACGGGATCGAGAGTGGAACTCTTTTCCACCGCCCGACAAGGATCCTCTTCACCAACCGTCTCACAAGACAAAGGGCTAGACATCGAGTGCGGTAGAGGAGGAGAAGGCATCAAGTTTTCTTCATTGGAGGCTTTAGGATCCTCCAACTTCCCATACAAAGCAAGTTCCAAGGCGTCTACTTCTTTTTCACAAGTATTGCGCTCCTTTTCACTCACCTTGTCAAAATGGTCATGAGGGGTGATCTCTTCACTTGGGTTTGGATTGTCACCATTCAGTTCATCACGAAGAAAATCAAACAAATCCAACTTTATAGCCAATACATTGGCTCCCCAAGAGTTATCTTGATAATCATGTTCAACTCCCTCCTCATTGTCGACCCTTGAAGCTTCAACTTCCTCTACTCTTCCCCTATCTTCACCGCCCAAGCAACACTCGACAATGGTCTCTTGATCGACCCCCTCTTCTTCATTTGTAGCTTCAAGATTGGGTTGAGACACCCGACCTTCATGCCCAAATGAACCTTCCTTAACATGTTGTGGAGTTCGAGCGGCCAACATCGTGATATTAGCCATGAGTGCATTGATGCGAGCATCTTGCACCTCTATTTGGGCCTTGAACTCCTCCCTAACCCCTTGTATTTGAGTCAACATCAATTGTTGACCCTTTTGCAATAACATCATCATCTCATGTTGGCTCCCTTGTGTTTGGGCCAACATTTGACAAGTCTCATGGATATTTGGTTGTGGGTTATGTGAGGGTGTTTGGTAGTTGTTAGGATGTGGGAACGATCCTTGACAACTTTCTTGGTAACCATAAGAAGAGGGTTCATAAGATTGTTGATGAGGTTGATATGGTTGGTAAAGTTGTGGGTTATGGTAATTCTCCCCAAAGTTGTCTCGTGACGATTGATGGTAGCTTGGACAAGCCATGTCCGTAACGTTGTCTTGGTACCTAGGATGAGCTAGAAGCACTTGAGCAAACGTTAGTATCCTAGTGCTTTTGAGGCACTAGGAAGGGAGAGTAACACACAAGAAGAAAAAACGGAGATACACAAGGAGAAGAGAACACAAAAATCAAGAACAAAGTCCAAAACTAAGCAAACAAAAGTCTAAACTACGCCGTCCCCGGCAACGGCGCCAATTTGATGGGTAGGGATTTGTCGTGAATCCCAACCGTCAAACAAAACCGGCTATACCTAGTGGGTAGCTAGGGTAAGTCGGGTCGAATCCACAGGGACGGGAGGTCGGACTAAGGTATGCTACGGTCAAGGACTATGTTCGAGACAAGCTATTCTAAGGGGAAGGCTAAGGACTATACTAGGTCTAAATCTAGGACTACAATCAAAGAAAACGGGCTAGGATTAGGTCGGGGTCAAAGGGGTAACAGAATGGTCAAGGGAGAACTAGAGGTGAAGGAGGTAGTAGGGTAATCTAGGTAATGCCCGGGCTCTCGCAACTTAGACCAACCTAGAGGTTCCACCTAAAACCCACCTCGGCGACACAACACAAACGGAGTACTAGCATGCTATAGGCCTAGGTCGCATCCGGGCTCTCGCAACTTAGACCGACCTAGGGGTCGTCCTCACCGGGCTCTCGCAACTTAATGAGGGAACCGAACCCACAAACAACTATTACCCACTAAAGAAAAGCAAGAAAAACAAGCATTCGTACATACTTAGTCAATCAAGCATTTCAACAAACATGTGATGTGCAACAAACCAAGGAGAAACCCAAATCTTCCACCAACATCTCCAACAATCCCTTAATCATCCAATTAACACCCACCTTACTAACCCTAGCAAGATACTACTCTAACATATCTAAACTAAAACTAACACTAACAAGAGAAATCAAACCAAACAACAAAACTAACATAATGAAACTAGTCTAACAATGAACTATGAACAAAACAAGAACTAAAGATTCAAACTTTAATGATAAAACAAAGATTAAAAGAAGAGAAAAGAAGATTATACCAAACTATAGATGAAAGGAATAAAGAAACTTGCATAAATGGAAGAACCCAAATACCTCAACCAAGGTTGTCAAGCTTGGTTGGAATCTTCAAGAATTCCCAAATTACAAGTACTAATCTAAGATTAACGACAATCTAAGGACTAATCTACACTAATCTATGCTAATCTATCTAGGGTTTTGTCTCTAATGAAAGCCATATGATCCCCTAGTGTCTTAATACAAGAGGGGGGTATATATATGGGTACAAGAATGAAGGAGAAGAAAAGAAGAAGCCCGTGCTGCCTCTGTAGCTTCCCGACCGGGACGGATCATCCCGATCGGGACGGCTCTGTCATCCCAATCGGGATGGGATGGTCCCGACCGGGATGGGCTCACAGCAGCCATCTCAAAGTAGCACTCCATCCCGAACGGGATGAGGCCATCCCGAACGGGATGGGTCTTGTATGCCTTCCTTAAACACTCTTTGGTCCTTACTTGTCTCTCATGGGCTTTCCACCGATTCTCGGGACTCGGGATCGGGTCTCTGAGGCTCGGGATTGGGTCCCAAGGTCTCGGGGTCGATTCCAAGGTCTTGAGTCATCGTTCCTTTATCTCGTTGGCTCCAAAATGTGTATGTATTGAGTCGGAATCGCTCCAACTCTTCCAATTCGGCCTTGGAAACCAGAAACGAACTAAAGGAAGCATAAGAAGCCCATGAATCGCTCCAAAGGAGCGATTCCACAAGGAAAAAGGGACCAAAACACAACAAATAGGCACTACAAACTACACCTATCAGGACCGCCAAAGCCCTCGGCATTACCGAGGCCGATTATATCCCGACAGCTCAGACCATCCAAGCCTTTGATGGGAGCCCAAAGTCGGTAGCTGGGGCCATAATGATGACCATTATAACGGGCCCAATAGAAAAGGAGCTTGAATTCCAAGTGATCGATGTCACCTCATCCTTCATCTTGCTCCTAGGGAGGCCATGGATTCACGCGGTCAAAGCGGTGTCCTCCACCCTCCACCGAAAGATCAAGATGCCTTTGCTCTACAATGTCATTACTTTGGAGGCAACCCCAATGACTGTGGCTAGCTATAACGCCACGGGCCGCACGGACCTCTAGGGGTTCGATTTGGTGGGGATGATCGAGGAAGAGTACCTTTTTAGGCCCTACTTCACTACGAGTATCGACACGATGCTCCAAAACCTAGGGTACATTCTGGGGGCTACCTCTCGACCCGATCTTCCAGCTGGGAAGATTATCGAGGTCCTTAAGGACGAAGACTCTCACTTCGGCCTTGGCTATGCCACCACTCCGGGCAACGTTGTCCGAGCAGTAATCGAAAAAGCCTGCAACATCATTAAGGGTATCCACTTGAGCCCTTATAGCCCATGGTTGACTGACTACTTTGTCACACCGGTGTTTGGGGCTATTCAGGTTGGTCTATACCAACCCAATGCTGTGCACCTCGGGACCCATTCGGCCCGGGACTGCAACTATATCCCGGATGATGTGTTCGCCCTCATCCAGTCTGATGGAGCTAACAATGCTGAGCCCGCACTGGGCTACTCTTCGGGGAAAACACCATAGCCCCGACTCCAAAGGAAGACTTGGTCAACCTGATTCTCCGCAGCAACAGGTTTGACCCGACCAAGCTGATCTCGGATGTTGGCTCCAAGACGGGAAATAAGGCCTGGAGGAAGGCTGTCAAGTGGACTGACAGTCAAGGAAGGATCTACAAGATGGTCACTGGATAGGGAGACATGCGTGAGTCTGAGTCCGAGTCTGAGTCAAAGTCTGAGTCAAAGTCTGAGGTCGAGTATAGGGAAGTCGGTGCTAGACTCACTCCTGTAACCCCTCTCCCTTTTGTCATTCCTGCTGCTGGCACTTCGGGGTCTGTCCCGAGTGCCTTACCAATTCCGCCACTGACCAATGATCAGATGGCTGCTCTTTTCGAGCTGTTTTCAAAGCTTTCAATCAATAATAACAACTGCTCAGCTTACGACTTGTCTCTTTTAAATTCTGCTTTCAAAAATATTTTATGCAATGACATTGAGAAACCCGACGAACAGATACCCTTACCTACACATTTGATCGAGCAGCTAGAGCAAAGGGAATCTCGGAATCCTGTAATCGAAGAGACCGAGACCATTAATGTGGGAACAACCTTAGAGCCTCAGATACTTAAGATAGGGTTATCCTTAAGTCCCGAGGAGAAACAACAGTTGACAAACCTCCTCCAAGAGTTCAAAGATGTCTTCGCATGGTCCTACAAGGACATGCCGGGGATAGACCGGGAAATAGCCGAGCAACACATACCGATCAAAGACGGGTGCAAACCGGTCAAGCAGAAGCTCCGCCGAATGAGGCCCGAGTGGTCTCTCAAGGTAAAAGAAGAAGTCGATAAACAGTTCAAAGTCGGCTTCATACAAGTGTCAGAATATCCGGACTGGGTTGCAAACATCGTGTCGGTTCCTAAAAACGACGGTAAGGTGCGGGTATGCGTGGATTTTCAGGATCTTAATAAGGCATGCCCGAAAGATGATTTTCCGTTACCACACATCGACATACTGGTGGATAACACGGCCGATCATGCCCTTCTATCATTTATGGACAGGTATGTGGGGTATAATCAGATCAAGATGGCGGAAGAAGATATGAGTAAGACTACCTTCACTACACCTTGGGGTACTTACTACTATACCGTCATGCCATTCGGTCTCATTAATGCTGGGGCCGCATACCAACGAACTGCTACGACCTTATTGCACGACATGATGCATAAAGAAGTAGAAGTTTATGTAGACGACATGATCGTCAAATCCAAAGAACGGGACGGTCACATCACCGCCCTAAGAAAATTCTTCACCCGATTGCGCAAGTACAACATGAGGCTAAACCCTCAAAAATGCAGTTTAGGGGTAACATCGGGCAAATTACTGGGTCATATCGTTAGCCAACGAGGTATCGAGCCGCCGCCGCCAATCTTGGGATCACAAATCTCCGGGTACACGGTGACTCATCCTTGGTCATTAACCAAGCACTTCAAAAGTGGAAAACTCGAAACGCTAATCTCGTGGCCTACCAGGCACGAGTAAGGGATCTCGAGAAACAGTTCCAAAGGGTAGAGTACATATACTTGCCTCGGGAAGAGAATTAGTTTGCAGATGCACTCTCGAAATTGGCATCTTTGCTGAATATTCCCGACCACGTGACAAGTATGCCAATTTGTGTCGAAAGACGGTCCGAGTCGGCATACATTCACGACATTGAGATAACAGACCCTGAACCATGGTATCAGGCTGTATTAACGTACCTGACAAATAGAGAATATGCTCCCGGGACTGAAGGCCGAGCCAAGAAAGCCTTACGGAGGGTAGCCACTCAGTTCTTCCGTACCGACGACGGACAACTGTACAAAAAGACGGCACAGGGGGGCTCTTCTCCTTTTTATTGATAAATATAAAGCTGAAAAGGTTATGGCCGAAGTACATGATGGTGAATGCGGCCCACATATGAATGCCCACATGCTGGTCCGGAAAATCATGAGGCTCGGGTATTACTGAAATACTATGGAAGCCGACTGCCAGTTATATGTCAAACATTGTCATAACTGTCAAATCTTCGCCAATGTGCAACATATGCCGTCATCTCTGCTTTATACCATGACGTCACCTTAGCCATTCTCGACATGGGGTATCGACATAATCGGGAAAATAAATCTCTCTGGTACGGGCGGACACTGTTTCATTTTAGTAGCTATCGACTATTTCACCAAATGGGTCGAACCTGAATCATATCGCATTCTCAATGCTAAGCATGTCGCCAAGTTTATCCAGAACAAGATAATATGTCGGTATGGTATCCCGTAAGAATTTATCAGTGATCACAAGACTCATTTTCAAGCCGAGACTGCGGCCCTGCTGGCCAAGTATAAAATTCAAAGGCATACGTCCTCGCCCTATCGTCCCCAAACGAATGGAGCAGTAGAGACGGCCAATAAAACAATTGTCACCATACTCAAAAAGATGGCTGATAATTACCGGGACTGGCCTCACAAAATACCTTTTGCCCTATGGGGATACCGGACGTCAATTCGCACCGCAACCGGGGCGACACCGTATTACCTAACTTATGGAATGGAGGCAGTCCAACCAGTTGAATTGGAGGTACCGTCCCTCAGAATTCTGTTAGAAAGTCAAGTACCCGAAGCAGACTGGGTTCGAGCACGGTATGACTCGTTGGTTCTACTAGACGAACGACGATCTCGTGCCTTCAACAACATCCAAATCTATCAGAAAAGGATCCCACGGGCCTTCAACAAAACAATGAGGTCCAGGAACATTAAGGAAGGGGATCTGGTTCTTAAGTCTGTCCGAGCTTTATTACCTGTTGACCCAAGGGGAAATTCAAACCTAATTGGGCTGGGCCATATTTGGTAAAGAAGATCCTATCAGGGGGAGCAGTGATGCTGACGGACCTGGACGGGAATGAGTTCGTCAACCCGACCAACCTGGACCCGCTAAAGCGTTACTACATACCCTTAGTCTTTTCTCAATGTCATTAGCAAAATTTATCAAAATCATTTTTTTTTACAAAAAGCAAGTCAATGAGCTAGAATTATTTATTCTACTGTCGCAAACATCTTGAACTAATAGTCTTGGTGTAATTCGAGATTGCAAATTTACTGAGCTTGAACTACGTTTGGTTTGATTCTGCTAACTATGGATACGTAGGCAGCCCCTCAAAAGGGCACAACCAATGCAATCGAGAAAAGACAGGAACAGTTTAATAATAAACTTCCTTTATTAATTCCTAAAACCCCGATAAACTTGGGAAATTACAAATGCAGGAATTAAAAAATTACAAAAAAAAAACAAAAAGCCACGAAAAAAGCACACAACAAAAATAGTAATAATATTTAAATAATAATAAAACTAAGGACTCGGTATTCAGGGCATCTTGCCCTTCCCCTTGTCCTTGGCCTCCTTGGCCGTCCACTGGCGACGACGCGGTGGGGAGCGGTCCTGAATCACCACGGGAACCTCTTTAGCTCAGATCGTTTCTTTGAACTCGAGTCCTCAATCACTTCGATAGGCCCAAGACGGGCCCTCACAGGCTCAGGAAGCCGGTCACGTGGGCCTAGTCGGTCTCTAACCGCCAGTCCGGGTCCAAGTCGTTTCTCTGAATCAGTCTGGGGGATTGACCACCGTGGAACACCAGCTCCTCATCCCAATAAGCTCGGTTTATATGATGACTCGAGCTTATCCGTCGCCTCCTCGAGCTAATTTGGATGCTACGGTAGTTGGGAATACTCGGAGGGGACTCTTTGATTGACAGACGTTCCGACAACCAAATCTGAAAAGTATACGCAAGATTCGTAAGCAATGAGAAGGTTCACTAGAGCCCACTCGATCGAGTACACCAGCTGACTCGATCGAGTAAGCCCTCTGAAAACAGGCAGAAGCTCGTCAAAGATGTCACTCGATTGAGTGACAGGTCCACTCGATCGAGTGACCTACGTACATCAGAAAATTCGCGCAAAAAAAATCGTATACCTGAAGAAGGCGAATACTCCTCGTCAGTTGTCGGTCCGGGTCAAGCCTCCAAGCGTCGAGACACATAATGATCTCCCCGGTGGCTAGCCAACCAGGGCTATGCGCAGTCTCCATCTGGTCAACCACACCAATCAGCCAGATCTGACCCAAGCACGAGTCAGCCTCCATCATCCCTTCAAAAACGTAACGATGCAGCATGCAAAAGGCGAAAGCCCTACGTTTATGGGTAGCAGTAGCCCTCACGTCTCGGTTATTCATAAACTTGTCAGCCAGGTCGAAAAGGGAAACAGAATTTCCTCGCACCATTTGATCTGTCTCAACATGAGACAAGCCCAGTAAATCTCTCAACCTCCTCCTTGGATCATGATAGAATGGAGGGATAGCAGGACGAGCAATAGGGCTCCAACCGCCTATAGCTGCGATCTCCTCAGGTAGAGGGCATATTTCTCCTCGCGGGAACGCGAAAACGTGATGGGTAGTATCCCAAAACGTTAAGTAAGCGTCCAAAAAGTGTGAATCAATTATCAGACGTTGAAGTGGGAATAGACTGACAATTCCCATCTGGGTCAATTGAACCTTTTCCTCGTCCCGAAAATGTTGGGACCAAGCAAAAAGCAGTGCAGTCAGGTGATCGATACCCATGACAGATATTTGAGTCTTCTTGAAAGTCTAAATATTTTGAGGAGAAGAAGGAGTTTGTGATTTGGGATATAGTAAGTTGAAGCAGGGATTCCTATATTTATAATAAGGAAAACCTAACTGAACCCTAACTACCATGCGTCCATGCCTCTTCAGCAAAAATGGGCCCTACGCGCTCGCAGGCCTGATTGTAGTTTAGAACCCAGAATAGGAATCAAGCCGTCCCGAGCATTCCTAAAATTTTCTAAAAAAAGAAAAAAAAATATGCTTTTCAAAAAATCAATATTTTATTTCCCCAGCAAGAGTCGTTGTTTCGCCTATGTGTTACATGCAAGTTGTTATGTGTCAGCATACAGGTACACCCTAGACTTCAGAAGCAAGTCTCCGCGCAGCTCATTTACTCCCCACGGAGCTATCATCGTCAAGACAGGTATGACCCTTTGCTTATGGCTGGCGAGCCCTTTACGCAAGTGTAACGAACTATAAACGAACCGACCGGAAGGCTGCCAGGTCGTAATCTACGATTGGCCTGGTAGCTACACTGACTTTCGCCTTGTCCAAGCCTCAGTCAGAGTGGGGGCTCTGTAGACACCCGCATTTTGCCTGCTAGTGTCTATAGCAGTTCCCGACAAAACACCCGATGATTATCGGACGCAAACATGACTTAGTATACTCAAATATGGGCTCGGAATCAATAATATCCGACGTGGGCATTTAGCGGAGTACAAATCTCTCAAAACTAACCTCAAATTCCGGCCAAGTGGGTCGTTCCGAGTAAAATAAGACTAATTTAGGCCGAAACCGACACCAAAAATAAAAACCGTCTTTTGGCGACCGGGTCAAAACCCGGTCAAAGACGAATCCATCCTCAAAATCAGCCATAAGAGCTTCTAGAAACTTGCGCCCAAACACAATTTTCAAAAAATCAAAAAAGTCAACCATTTCCTAAAATGGCTCGCCAACCCTATCCACTCGATCGAGTGGATTGACCTCACTCGATCGATGGAGCCAAAAAAACCGAAACATACCCTTTTCCTAGGGCACTCGATCGAGTGCACTAGGGCCACTCGATCGAGTGACCCTAGGTCGAGGGGTAAACTCTATAAATACCCCTCCTTGTGCTCTTCATTTCAAGTTTTGCAAACACTTCAAACACCCTACATTTCTACCCTAAGTCCTACATTTCCATCTACACTACAACCCTAAGCCAACCTAAGCAAAAACCAAGTCATTGTCCCTCGAAAAAAACCGACAAAATCATCCACACACACATACACACACACACCATAACTTTACATACATCCTCGATACTCCCGCGTTCCCGTCGCTATTACGAGTCTATTGCCGAGGCCTTCCTAAGCATGTATGTTGAGGGTGTCATCAACCCCATCTCAACCTTTTCTATCTCGATTTACATATATACATTTTTATACTTTATATTATAATTACATTAGTATACTAACACTAACGTTTAATTTTATTGTTTACTAACATTTTATTTTCGTTGTTACTAACTCTTTATTTCTTTCGCATTCTAACATTTAACATTTTAATACCGTGTATGTATATATGTATATAACAATAATAAAATTCGGATCCGAACACGTTTGACTATGACGACCATCCAAAGTCCGTTTAATCCCTTTACGAGTCACGACGGAGGTGGCACCCTTTCGAGGAGCGCCGCCCCAAGTACTCGAGGGCGTAACGAGATCATGGTCGTTCATAGTTGAACGCGTACGACTCCATTTCTAAGGTTAGCGCGAAATCCGTTGATGCGAAAATCGACATCACATAATCCGTTAGGATTATTATCGATGTCATGACGCGGAGGGACATAATTTCGTCACTAATCACACTTTTCAATCCCATAATAACATATTTTCACAAAAGTTCGATAACGGTATTATAATCGTATAATTAATACACGATTATAGTACCGAAAACCGAGTTGAGTTTAAATTATGCCATATTTCTATTTAACTCGGCTAACCATCGATTTCAAAATAAATAAAAAACGGAATAACCACCTTTTCCGAAACGAGCCATGACTCGTACAGGGGGCACTCGACCGAGTACCATAGGCTACTCGATCGAGTAGCACCCCAAAAACCGGGCAGTAGCTCCGTCTAAAGCACACTCGATCGAGTCTAGGCCATGACTCGATCGAGTGGGTCCTTTAGCCCAAGAAAACCGAGGACTTCAATGCATCATTCGAGACTCGTCTTTTTTTACGACTTTAGTCGTCACGTGCAAAGTCAATCACGTGATCCTCTTTTTCAAAACTCATGCATATCACTTCACTTTAACGACTTTGATCGATGTCTTTCACAATTAGTCTTATATCGACGACTCTTTAGCCGTGTCCGATACATGGATAATCTAGATGTCGTTTTTCGATGTGATAAGTCGGCAGAGATTCGGGATCGGGCTAGCACCACGCCTAGGTTCCATATCTCCATCCTCCGTTTAATACACAATATAATGTGTATTTAATCGAAGTTCGTCCACCCACTTAACTTACGGTCTAGTTTGCATTTATTGTATACGGGTCCGTTTCTAGCTATTATTTATCGCTTTCTTTATATTTTCTATTTATTCTATTTTTGTTGTTTGTTATTTTGTATTGTCCGGGTTGTATTTCCGCCCGTGTATTTTGTACGTATTTTTGAGCTTTGTTTATTTTGATGTTTATCGCTTTATAAATGAACCTCGCATGCTAAACAATTCGACTATAGTTTTGATGCATTAAAATGACGTAGTTAACCAATAACTCGCATGCTTAGCCAAAAACGTTGTTTGCATATCATTTAGTCATTTTACTAGCGCGCATACACGAACACGAACGATGTCTTAGTAGAGGCCGCTAAGTGCGGGCGGGGTTGGGTGTCCTTAGTGGGCTTCCTAACACGTACCCTCACCCCTTACTCAGAACCTCGGTTTCCGGATGTCCGAAACCGTTGGCGCACGAGAATCATTCTATACACGTTAACCGGTGCAGATGGTATCGGTATTGCAATGCAAAGGAACGAGCCCCATAAGCTCTGAAATCGAAATGGGCCATACTTTGTGTATGGTCCATGACGACATAGAGTGGGCTCGAATGGGTCCGAATTCCCATAAATTCGGTGGCCACTCCAATTTTGACTTAAATTTCGAACCCGAGATCAATCTTACCACGAGATTCATTCGCCTACCCAAACCCGCGCGTGGCCGCGTCGGGGTGGACCTACGTCATGTCCATACACATCTGGCATGACTGGATCTGAATATCCATAACCTTTACATTATCGGATATCCTAAATGTAAGCATCAGGTCCTTGGTTCCTTACAAGTACCTGGGCCCTTTCTTTGCAGCTCTCCATTGGTCCATCCCGGGATTACTTTGATATCGACCTAACATTCCAACAACAAAGCTGATGCCTGGTCGAGTACATGTTTGAAAATAGTTCAAGTTCCCAACCATTGACGCATAAGGAATTCTTTCCATATCTTTTCGTTCTACGTCATTCTGGAGAGATTGCATTTCACTGAACTTATCCCCCTTTTTGTATGGAACGATTCCTGGCGAGCAACTCTTCATCTTATATCGCTCTAAAATTTTATCGATGTAATCTCTTTGAGAGAGCCTTATTTATAGGTTTCAAATACTACAACTAGTGAAGATTCGCCAAAACGAATATTGGAGAACACTTATGTTCACCATTAATATCATAGTTAGGTTTCCATCGATATTTTTTGTCGATCAACAACATTTATTTTTATTTTTATATTTGTTCTTAGAGTTAAGGACAGTAATGTAGTTTAAATTTCATAAGTAATTTAACGCACATATAGATATTATGTTTTACTTTAATAATAATTACATTATTGAAAGTTTTGGTTTATTTATCACATTCCTACATTAATTTGATTTTATACGTGTGTGTGTGTGTGTGTGTGTAGAAGAGGGATCATGCGAGTCCTTCTATATATATTGAGTCCGTAAGTCCTCCTGGATTAGAGGTAGATGAATGGTACTCCAATGTATGACTATGACTAATGTTACTTCAACAATGGTAGTTTGGTTTAGTATAGAGTTCTATTTGTGTTCTTATGAGTCCCTCTCATATAGGGGTATACACGTTCTTATGAGTCCCTCTCGTATATAGGGGTATGTATGGGTTCTTATTTGTCCCTCTCATATAATGAGTCTCTAAGTCCTCATACCGTCCATTGGATGGTCGAGGGATGGATGGACAAGATGAATCATAGCTTCCTTCATTAAAAATAAATAATTATTGAAAGATACTGCTTTCTATAATGATGGAACGTGATTGCCATCAAAATAGGAAACAATATCAAAGTATAACGCTCTCATTCATACTCTTATTCGTAGCAGTATACACGTTCATACTCTCATTCATCACATTCAACCAAAACAATTTTCAATCAAAGTATACACGTTCAATCAACACACTCAATTCAAGCATTCATCTTCTTCCTCGCACGGCTGCAACACTCTATCGATGGTGGATATGCAAATTATCGAATACACCAACAGTGCGTTTTTGCTTTGTAATTTATACAGAAAACGCCATGGAAGACATTAAGATACTCCATATTATTAGATTTTACGTTTATAGTATGGAAACTGCATATTATTAAAGTTCTGATTATTCTATGAATTTTTTGCTCTAACATATATTTGGTATTACTTTTAATGCACGTCATCTGTTACTTTAATTCATACCATCTGTTACTTTAATGTCTAACCTTTGTGAATAAGCATTTGAATGCCTATTCTCTACATTTTTCCTCAAACATCACTACTACAAATAACCACTTAGGCCACGGAAATTGGTCGCCACGACGACTTGTGCCACGGAAATTTTGCCATGGCAAATAGTCTAGCCACGGGAATTTTACACTTGTGCCGCGGAAATAAATGTGGCTAGGAGAGCATGTTAGGCGGGAGGGTTTGAGAATTGAAAAACTTAATTTTGAAGAGACGTGTTGTGTGAGAGAAAGGATCGGTGAAAAAATTGATAGGAGAGAGAAGTTTAGAACGAGATAATTTGGGAGGAGAGAGAGGAATTGAAATAGAAAAGATTACAGCGACATAATTAGGGAGAAGAGAGAGGAATTGAAATATTTACCAAGATTATGTCAGTTATTTCTTTAATTGACAAAACAAATCAGAACCATTTATCAATTACTAATATAAGTGTTGAGGTGAGGACTCACCTGATCCCTCTTCTATAATATGATTGTAAACTAATTAATAATATGATCGAATATATTAATTCTGCACTCTTGTGACGCTTATCGATGCCAACTTTTGTAGTATACTCTTTAGTGGAATTTTTTTCTATGCATTTGTAACGCTTATTGATGTCACTTTTTTTAGTATACTCCTGTAGTGAAATTTTTTCTACGCTTTTCGTCATCACAAGCTGCTTATATAAAATCCAAAGATAATGTTCATGTATGAATTTGAGGGTAAAAGGTGTCCCAAAATAATATCTTGACGCTTTAGTTTATCAATTACTTTGTTGCCAAAAAGCGTCATACGTAATTTTGACGCTTAAGTGTGTTGATATTAGCGATACAAAAGGGTGTCACAAATTTGTGACGGCAAGAATTTTGATGCTCTAATGGAGCGTCAAAAAATAAAATTGTGACGCTTTTTTGTGATTATAGTTAATTACCCATAAAAGTGTTGTAAAAACTAAGGATTTGTAGTAGTGACTCTTTACAGTGAATATAAAATTAAAACAAATGAACAACACAAAGGGAGTACCAATTATTTTAAATTCATTTTTTTAAATAACTAAATAAATAGTGTAATAGGCTGGGTGCTAAAAATAACTGTCACCTCATTTTCTTTTTCTGATGGGCAGGATGGCGGTTTGGATTTAGTTTTTTTGGTGCTAACGAGAGGCAAGTACGAATTAACTACTAGTAATTACATGGGGAATAGCCACCCTAAATATGTCCTCCCGAAGGATGGTACGTAGCTCATCAAAATGAATATCTAAATGTGTAGGTAAGGTATTTGAGTAAATGCCTTGGTTAGGTATTGGCGGATTGGATCCAGTGACATTCAATAATTAGTAGCTTTGTACGACGAAGCAACTTACAGAACATGTTAGAATATTTATATTCGTATGGCCTTATGTCTTTCGAGTTTAATTATAAACTAGTCATCCTCGAACTGAATATCCTTTATGGTCATGAACCCATTTATTATCAAAAAAACCAAGTTTCAATCTCTCTTTTATTTTGCAAACAGACTTCCACGCCCAAGGAGAATCCTTGGGAGGCGTGTAGTCATGCAAAGCAGTCAGTTTGAGGTAGAGAGTAGACACCCACTTTATCCACAAGCTATCTCGCTTCTCATATATCAAATTAACTAATTTCCCAACAGCAGCCACATTACAGTCCCAGGTTTTTTAATCTCTAGTCCACCTGCATTCTTAGGCCAAGTAACAGTTCCCAATGCCACAAGAGAACTCTTCTATATTCTGCACTTCCATCCCATAAGTATTTCCTGCATATCTCTTCAATTCTTTTGACAGTGTATTTATGCAATAGAAAGATGCTAGCTCAGTAAATATACAATGTGTTGAGGACTGAATTAATCAGCGTGACACAATATGCGTATGACAGTTTGCGTGCCTCAATACTCCTGGCACGAGCTATAATTTTCTCAGTGAGAATGTCACATTCTTGGCGACTGATCTTTCCAGCTTGAACTGGTACACCCAAATAGCAGAAACGCAGAGATCCTTCCTTAATACGGGTGACCTGAAATATGTCACTCTTGTCCTGCTCCTTAACACCACAGTAGTATACTTCAGACTTCTCTTTATTCATGATGAGGAAAGAGGTTTGCAATAATGTAGAGAAGGCACGCATTAGCAGTATAATAAAAGGTACTTCCCCCTTAAAATATAATAAAAGATCATCCACGAATACTAAGTGGGTAGGCTTTAACTCCTTGCATTGAGGATGATACTGAACGACCAGTTTGACGTGGCGTAAGCAATTGTTCTCGTAAGGTATTCCATACATAAAGTAAAGATGAGGGGAGATATGTGGTCTCCCTGTCTGAGCCCTCTCTTTCCCTTAAAGTATCCAAAGGAACTCCCATTAAGAACAATAGAATATGATGTAGTAGATATGCATTGCATTAACATGTTCACAAATCTGGAAGGGAAATTCATCTTATTCAATAGGTCCTCCACAAAATCTCTTTCAATAGTGTCATATGCCTTTTGTAGATCAAATTTGAACATACATCTAGGGGAGGCATCCGACCTAGAGTACATTTTAACAAGATCTTGACATATTAATACATACTGAAATATAATTTTGTTTTGGATGAACTTGGGAACATGCTTGACGTTCAAAACGTGGTAGGATTCGGCTTCAACCCATTTGCTAAAGTAGTAGATGACTACGAAGATGAAGCAGTGTCCTCCCGATTCTGAGGGATTGACTTTTCCAATTATTTCGATTCCCTACGTCGAGAATGGCCACAGCGACGTCACAGTATATAATAAAGATGATGGCATGTGTTGCACATTGGCGAAGATCTGGAAATTATGACAGTGTTTGATGTAATGTCGGCAATCAGTTTCCATATTATTCCAATAATATCCGAGCCTCATGATTTTTTGGGCCAACATTTGGGCGTTCATGGGTGGACCACACTCGCCATCATGTACTTCGGCAATAACCTTTTTGACTCTTATCCCATCAATGTATAAGAGGAGAGCCCCCCGTGCTGTCTTTTTGTATATTTGTCTGTCATCTGTTCAGACAAATCGAGTGGCTGGCCTTCGCAGGGCCTTCTTGGCTTGACTTTCGGTGTCGGGACGATATTCTCCCGTCAGTTTTTATTTCAAGAGTGCCTTCTACCATGGCCGCTTCGGGCCAGCTATTTCGATGTCTTCTATGGTGTTGTGTACTTATGCCGGTTCAGAACGTCTCTCGACACAAATTTTCATGTTGGTCAGGGGATCGGGAATGTTCAGTAGGGATGCCAACTTGGAAAGTGCATCAGCAAACTGGTTTTCTTCCCTGGGCAGGTATATGTATTCTACTTTTTGGAACCGCTTTTCGAGAACCCTTACTTGCGCCTGGTAGGCCGCGAGGTTGTCGTTTTGAGTTTTCCATTTTTGAAGAGCCTGATTGATGACCAAGGATGAATCGCCATGTACTAGGAGATTCGTAATTTCTAAATCGACAACAGCTTGTAACCCGTGGATGCGAAATTCGAATTCAGTGACGTTATTAGTCACATTGAAGTCTAGCTTGATGGATATGGGAGTATGTTCTCCTTTTGGTGAGATTAAAAGGATCCCGACTCCGTATCCTCGGAAGTTGGATGCACCGTCAAAGTACAAATCCCATGTCTTTGTGTCTGTGTGGAATATGTCCACGCCCAGAAAGGACCAAGTGTCAGTAAACTAACTTTCCATCACGGGACCATCGGCAAGAACTCGGCTACTACACGACCCTTAATGGCTTTTAGCGGCACATATTTTAAGTCGAACTCAGCTAACATTAGAGTCCATCTTGATATTCTGCCGTTTAGGATTGGTTTTTCGAACAAATATTTGGTGGGATCCAATTTTGATAACACTTATACTTGATAACTGAGCATGTAATGTCGGAGCTTCTTTGTTGCCCGAACTAGAGCGAGGCAAGTTTTCGTAGGCATGGTGTATTTATTTTCGTACTCCAGAAATTTCTTAATGACATAATAGATGGCCTTGTAGACACCCAGATTTGGACCTGGTGGCTGCAGAACTGCCCAACAAACACCCGATGAAGATCGAACTGCAACATGACGCAGATTCGCGATGTTTTAGATAGTGTTTCTATAGAACGAATCAAATAAATTACTCGGAAAAATTAAACTAACATATTGGCAGCCTTAGTCCTGTCGTTACTGTCGCATAGACACTAATTATAGTCAATTTTGACACCGAGACCCCGAGTCGGTCCTGAAACTCGAACCGAGTCAGCACTGCGCCAAGCGAACCCCGGCATGCACACCGGAGGCCTGCTAAGTACCACGGCGCTAGGTCAAGGGAGAAGAAGACTTAGTCCCTAAGCCATGAATTATACACCCGCCTCTCGTTTTTGGAAAGTATCAAAATCGTATCTTCAAAATCCTGAGCGCCTCACCTTGCGCGCCCGAGTCTTCACATGCCTAAACCCAGGCGCCTGAGTTTTGGGGCGCCTGACCTTAGGCGTCTATCTGGGTGACGAGGGCCAAAAACACCTATAAATACCCCCCTCCATCCCCTCATTTCGACACGCAACTTCTTCAATTCTCTTCCCTCTTCACTCATAAAGAGTTTCTCGCTAAGGGCTCGCACTCTGACACCCGAGGCAAACGATCCCCTCGATCGTAGTTCCGATAAAAGAGACATCGACGCTACTCCTCACCTTCGAGCACTCCACTCGATCACGAGGTGCCCGTGTTCGACTAGCTATAGTTTAGTAACGGAGTTCTGCCGGATTAGCCGCAGAATCAGCCAATAGTAGTGGAGCTCTACCGAAATAGCCGCAGAAATGGTCAATGGTATCGGAACTCTGCCGAAATCACCGGGCAAGCTAGGAGGATCCGCCTGTCAAAGTCGAGTCGTCACTCGGTTGTCATTTAAACAAAACTTTACATTCTTGCACCTTCTTTTATTATGCACTACGATAATACTAGACATGGACACTAGGTCCACAAACACATACTAAAACATGTAACGTCCCAACTTTAACCGGAAACACTAAAATACACTAAATAGACCCGAGTAATTCTGAGATCCGTTCTCAACCATCTATGCATCGTGTCCCGTTTAGTGTTGTTGTGTGACAAATTTGGACCGTTTTCCCTCCCATTTAAGCCCATTTTTCCCTCGTTTTGCAAGAATAAAGTGCGATTATCGCCGTATTTTGAGTATTTCTCGCATTAGCGTCTCTGTTTTGCATTTTACGTGTTTTTGGTAGTTTTCTGTCTATTTTGATAGGATTTTCGACCAAAAACGTGTCCAAGCTTCTATGAGCATGAAAGAGAGGGATACCGTCCGAAAAGCAAAGCACACAACTTAAAATCCGAAGGCCAAACCGAAGAGGTGAAACCTTGAGCGAGAAGGAAAAACTGTAAGTCCATTGGGCATCTTCACCGGAGAGGTCGAAAATCAAATGAATATATCTAGAGTTATAGACCTCGGATCGAAGGGATTATAGTTGGAAGTGAAACCTTATCTTCTTAGCTTTCCAACGACATATCACACGCCCCAATCGGAGATCAAACGAGAGATTTATGGCCCTCTGAAGTCACAGGGCGAAATTTCACCCGATGAGATTTGACCGGGAGAAATTTCGCCCGACGGTGTTCCTCCCCAGATTGCCATTTCGGACAAAAAAGTTGACCGGGCGAAATTTCACCCTACGAGATTTTGACCGGGCGGAATTTCACCCTACGAGATTTTGACCGGGTGAAACTTCGCCCGACGGTATTTCGGCCATATTGGAGAGAATCCGTAGGGCAAAACTTCACCCTATGAAGACTCAAAGGACAAAGTCTCACTAATGGGCAAGGATTAGATTATGAGCTTTAAGATTGTGTGACCCATTAAGGGCTTATTATATATAGTAACCCTAGGTTTTCATTTCAATTTGTGCCTTAAGTGTGTCTGATGGGAGGGATTCGTCACGTCCCAACCGTCAATAAATATAACCGGCTAATCCTAACTAGGGTAGATAGGGTAAGTCGGGTCGAATCCACGGGGACGGTAAGAGGCGTCTAGACTAGGTCGGCCCAAATACTAGACTAAGTCAACGGACTAAGCTAAGAATGGTAGAGAGGGAAGAAGACTAGACTAAGACTAGGGCTAAGGAGGACAAACTAGGAAAACAGGCTAGGATTAGGTCGGGGTCAAAGGGGTAACGGAATGGTCAAGGGAGAACTAGAGTGAAGGAGGTAGTAGGGTGATCTAGGTTGGTCCGGGCTCTCGCAACTTAGACCCGCCTAGAGGTTCCATCTAGAACCCATCTCGGTGACACACATGACAAACAGAGTTCTAGCGCGCTATGGTGGCCTAGGTCGCATCCGGGCTCTCGCAACTTAGAACGGCCTAGGGGTCGTCCTCATCGGGCTCTCGCAACTTAGTGAGGGGACCAAACCCACAACAAACTAACACCCAAAAAAGAAAGGCAAGAAAAACAAGCATTCTCAACTACTTAGTCATTCAAGCAATTCAACAAACATGTGATGTGCATCAAACAAGAGGAAACCCAAATCTTCCACCAACATCTCTAACAAACCCTTAATCATTCAATTAACACCCTAATCACCTTACTAACCCTAGCAAGAACACTACTCTAACATATCTAAAGGAAATACTAACAAAAACAAGGTAAACAAACTCAAACAACCAAACATACACAAACAAAATAGTGAAAACAATAAACAAGAACTAAAGATGTAAACTTGATGAATAATAAAGGATTAGGAGTAAAAGGAGAAGAGGATTGTACCATACTACAAAGGAAATGGAAAAGGAGAACACTTGTATATAAGAAAACCCAAATAATTCCACCAAGCTTGTCAAGCTTGAGTGGATTCTTCAAGAAATCCAATAATACAAGATTAAACTAGGATTAACTACTAATTACCGACTAATCTACACTAATCTAATCTAATCTAACCTAAAGTAGTCTAGGGTTTAATGTCTAAATGAGTGCTCTTCATACAAGAGGGGGGTATATATAGGGTTTAAGAATGAAAGGAGAAGAAGGAAAGCAAGCGCGGGTGAGCTGCAGCATGGTCCCGCCCGGGACGGATTGGTCCGCCCGGGACGGTTTGGTCCCGACCGGGACGGGCTCCTCACAGTGACCTCTTCAATTGTGCACCCCATCCCGATCGGGATGAGGCCTTCCCGACCGGGATGGGTCTTGTAGGCCTCCATTATGATCTTTTTGGTCCCTCCTTGGTTCTCATGGGCTTCTCACCGATTCTCGGGACTCGGGATCGGGTCTCGGAGGCTCAGGATTGGGTCCCAAGGTCTCGGGGTCGACTCCAAGGCAACGAGTGATCGTTCATTTGCTTCGTAGGCTCCAAAATGTGTATGTATCGAGTCGGAATCGCTCCAACTCTTCCAAATCGGTCTCGGGAACCTGAAACGAACTAAAGGAAGCATAAGAAGCCTCTAAACTGCTCCCAAGGAGCGATTCTACAAGGAAAAGGGGACCAAAACACTACGAAATAGGCGCTACAAATGGCACTTATCAACTCCCCCACGCTTAACCCTTACTCGCCCTCGAGTAAGCACATACTACTACTAAACTATCCAAGTGGGTATTAGCGCACCCTATGCCCCTTCAACTCACGCGAGTGCACTTAGAGGACAAGTGCACTCCGCAAGGCAAGTTGGGTCTTGCCACAAAACTGTGGATGCAACCGGACACAAAACACACAAACTAACAAACACACAAACAAACACATAATCGGTTGCACCCAAAACAAAAGAAATACCGCTTCCCTCTAAAAGCGGTGAAAGAAGCACCGGTTTAGGACTCAAGGTAAGTGACAACGTTCCCAAGCTAGCAATACAAACCAAGGTGAACTAAACCCTAATAGTATGACGATAAAGGAACAAAAACGTTGGTAACTTACCTAGGTCCTCCTAACTTTCTAAAAACGTACTACGGGACGATCGGCGGAGTGGAAAAGTGAAGAACCACGGTGTTAGTCGACACTGTAGGTAAGTGAGACCCCGCCCCCTTTAGCGTGAGCCAAGAGGGTCGTCCCGTGTCCAAGACCGCCTAACTAGTCCAAGTAAAAAGGTGGAAAACATTCAAAATGAGGGGAGACCGACTAATGCCGCTATCATCCTTCCTAGGGACTCGGTCTTTTGGTAGGCTCTTCACGGCAAAAGTCGGAAAAAGGCTTATTTTGAGAGGATTTCTTTTTGTGAGACGGGTTTTCTTTTGGCATTTTGTTTCCTTTTGACGTTTTTGCTTTGTTTGTTGCCATGCCATTTCTTTTTCTTCTTTTCTATTTTCTTTTTGGCTTTTGCCCTTTTCTTTTTCTTTTCTTTGCCCCTTTTGGCAAGATTTGGCATTTTTTGGCAATTCTTTGGGTGATGAGAAAGAGAGAACTCAACAAATCGCATTTTATTGTGTGGATATGCGTAGGAGGTAGGGTAATGGGTATGTCGGGACGACGTCTTCCTTTCATACTCACAAAAAGGGGAGAACTTGGACTAATCAAACGATCCTAAACACGGTCACCTAAGGGACGAGACTCGGTAACCAAGGCCTTTTCACACCGTGGGTGGTCATAATGGTCAAAAGTGCAAATCCCGTAGTAAATTCCTAGTAAGCTAGGTGGACTAAAGGTAAAGGACCAACGAACTCATTGATTTAGGGTCATTCTACTAGATTAAAGTCCAAGACTCGATTTACACTACTAGGAAGGGAAAGATAGACACTCATACACTAGCCTCTAAACCGGGTTTTCGAAAACCATTTACGCACAAGACACAAAAACACACAAACAGAGACTCAACGAGAACGAAAGAAAAAGAAGTAAAAGCAACAAAACAAAAACAAAACAAAATGAACACATACACAACATAAACACCACCCCGAGCTTCCAAATGAGCAACCAACCAACATCAAACTTTACAAAGCTCCTCCCGAGCACACCTCAACACAACTTTCTCCAAACTCCGCAAGAGGTAAAGAAGAAAAAGGGATAAGATGTTACCGGGAGTCTTAAAGTTAACGGCGATTAAAGCAACCTATAAGGGAAAGGGAGGCAAAACACGCACACAAAACAAATATACGACACAATGACACAAAAGGAAAACACACAAAAGAAAAATCTTTTTGATTTTTTGTGAAAAATTTTCAAATTTTTAAGGTTTTTTTGAAGATTTTTTCGAAAAAACTAAGAAAATAAAACTAAACTATACTAGAATATCGCTCCCCCACACTTAAATCGAGCCATGACCTCATGCTCGATCGTAGGGTGCGGAGAGACAAAAGAAAAGAAAAGAAACTACGAAAATAAAGCTAAAAATCAAAAAGAAAAGTGGAGAAAAGGGTAGAAGGTGTCCGGCCGGGGTGTAATCAAGTCACCATGGGCCGAGACGAGAAAAAGATATGGAAGGGAGAAGAAAATAAAAAGAAGGAAATAAAAGGAAATGGGAGGGGAGGGCTAGGTGTAATCAAGTCACCTAGCCCGGATTCCGCCTAAATCCGACTAAATTCTCAAAACAGAAAGTGAAAATCTTGTAAAAATTTGGATTTTGAAATGACTCTCGATGTAGTCACGTCATCGAGAGTCGGGAGCAACCACTATCAAGGCCTCGAAAGCCACCATGACATCAAGACACATAAGTGTACAAGGGGAAGGGAATAAACAAAGGAAAACAAGCAACAACAAAAAAACGGAAAAGAAAGGATAGTTTCCGTACCATAGGTTAGCAACTCACTCTCTCCATCATCTCATAGATCAATAAAGGCGCTTGCTTGTCTTCATCATTGCTTTTCCGCTTCATTCTCGATAAAACGCATGGTAGGGGTAGTAATGGTGTGAGGGGAGTGGAAATTGATGTGGATCTGGTGAAAGGTGAGGTGTACAGGTCATATGATAGGAGTAAGGAGGAGTAGGGAGGTTCGGAGGGGGTATAATGGATGGGTGGAGACAAAGGGGACCATCCCGGTCCGGATGGATTGTCCCGATCGGGTTGATAAACCCTTCCCGATCGGGAAGCTCTCGTCCCGGTCGGGAATGCACTCCAGTGAGTCCGAATTTTTGCACCTTCATCCCGATCGGGATGGCTCCTTCCCGGTCGGGATTCCTCATCCTTCCCGGTCGGGAAGCCCTCTTCCCGGTCGGGATGAGTCTTCTTTGCTTCCCCAAGCCCAAAATCTTATCATAAGCTTCAAAAACCGACTTCCTCGCTCGCAAACCAAACTCCATCATCAACCACTCCTTTCTAGGAGTCACCTTCACTTCACCTAGCACAATGAACTCAAAGTACACATCAAATTCACTCCCTCACATCGCTCATCAAAATACCAAATCAATTACAAGAATCCCACAAAAACAAAGGAGTCCTAGAAACAAAAATCACAAATACAAGCACAAGAATTCTAAAGAAGAGAGGAGGGGAATATACAACATGACGGTTCTTTTAGGAAGTCCGTCAAACCTAGGATGGTGGACTCCATTCTTCAACCATAGCCCTCAAGGGCATGGAGGAGCAAGTCGAACGCGCTACCGACATCATAGTGAAGGCCCAAGAAGCGCTCGAGCTTAACCGACCTCCACGGCCTCCAAGGAGGAGGCAAGAAGTAGGAATCCCAAGACCCGACATCATCTTCAAAGTAGTCTCCGGGGTCTCTCCATCCTACGAGCTTCACCGATCTCTTCTTCCCTAAGCATTGCCTCCAATCACAAGCAAGCTTCATCTCCAAGAAACAAGGCACAAAAAGCGGTTTTGGCCTCACTTCCTCGTTGCACACCCCCACACTTGCCTCAAGTTGTGGTTCCCCATCTTCATCACTCGGCCCCACATCATCATGGAGGAGAGAATCGAAACTTCTACCGGCGGTTTCAATCTCTTCCAAACCATCTCTCGGTGTACTAGCAAGGGGCTCTTGATGCTCATCAACTTTATCGCACATGGGCAACTTGGGCTCACCAATTTCACCCAACAAATTCACAAACTCTACCAAACCATCCAACTCACTATCCTTCTCCAATTTCTTACCAATGTTGCCTTCAACAAGCGTTATCTTCTCATTCGTCTCTTTTTGGGTAGACGATTGAGGTTCTTCAAAGCAAATCTCTCTATCAAAGGGAATTACATCGGCGGCTTCGTAATTAGGTTGCTCCTCTTTCTCAAGTGGGCACCCTCCATCTAAATGTGATGCTCGGGATAAAGACATTACGGTTTGAACCGCTAATGCATTTAATCGAGCATCCCTCGCCTCGTTTGCCCTTCGAAGTTGGACCCATAATTCATTTTGTTGTTTTTGAATTTGGGTGGCCATTTCTTGGTTGCTCTTTTGCAATTGAAGAAGCGATTGAAACTCCTCCATGTCGGGCAATTGGTGATCATTGGGGTCTTGTAAAGCTCCTTGAAAATCTTGATGATGCCCAAAGGGTGGGGCATCATATTGTTGGTAGCAAGGTTGGGGTGGTTGGTAGTATTGTGGGTCATGGGGTTCATATTGTGGTTGGGGTGTAGGGTAATATTGTGGGCTTTGGGTGTATTGGCTTCCATAAGATGAATCTTGATCGAACATGGTGGTTTCACCTTCATAGCTTGAGTAATAGCCACCATGATCGTAGGAGTGATAGTCATTCACTTGTTGGTAGCCATTTCCATAATCTTGAGGATCATACCCATCTTGATTACCCCAAGAAGCTTGATAGTGGTAGGGGGACGTCATGTCATACCCTTGGTTCATGGAAGAAGAGTGGTAGCTCATATTGGCTCCCGAGTGTGTGGAGTTTAGATCAAACCTCATGCTCGCTCGAAAATCGTAGTCCATACCCGGTTGGAAACCACTCATTCTAGCAACCGTCCGTTTAAGCGGCTCTGAGTTGCAAGAAGAAGATAATCACCACCTCTAAGCATAAACTGTAGATTAAGAACAAACGTGAGAAGTCTAGTGCTTTTTAGGCACTAGACAAGAGAGAAATAAACCGCACACACACAAGAAGCAAAGTAACCAAAAAGAAAAAAGAAAACACAAACACAAAGACAAAGTCACGCAAATAGGAAAACAAAGTCAAAACTAGCACCGTCCCCGGCAACGGCGCCAAATTGATGGGAGGGATTCGTCACGTCCCAACCGTCAATAAATATAACCGGCTAATCCTAACAAGGGTAGATAGGGTAAGTCGGGTCGAATCCACGGGGATGGTAAGAGGCGTCTGGACTAGGTCGGCCCAAATACTAGACTAAGTCAACGGACTAAGCTAAGAATGGTAGAGAGGGAAGTAGACTAGACTAAGACTAGGGCTAAGGAGGACAAACTAGGAAAATGGGCTAGGATTAGGTCGGGGTCAAAGGGGTAACGGAATGGTCAAGGGAGAACTAGAGTGAAGGAGGTAGTAGGGTGATCTAGGTTGTTCCGGGCTCTCGCAACTTAGACCCGCCTAAAGGTTCCACCTAGAACCCATCTCGGCGGCCCACATGACAAACGGGGTTCTAGCGCGCTATGGTGGCCTAGGTCGCATCCGGGCTCTCGCAACTTAGACCGGCCTAGGGGTCGTCCTCACCGGGCTCTCGCAACTTATTGAGGGGACCGAACCCACAACAAACTAACACCCACAAAAGAAAGGCAAGAAAAACAAGCATTCTCAACAACTTAGTCATTCAAGCAATTCAACAAACATGTGATGTGCATCAAACAAGAGGAAACCCAAATCTTCCACCAACATCTCTAACAAACCCTTAATCATTCAATTAACACCCTAATCACCTTACTAACCCTAGCAAGAACACTTCTCTAACAAATCTAAAGGAAATACTATCAAAAACAAGGTAAACGAACTCAAACAACCAAACATACACAAACAAAATAGTGAAAACAATAAACAAGAACTAAAGATGTAAACTTGATGAATAATAAAGGATTAGGAGTAAAAGGAGAAGAGGATTGTACCATACTACAAAGGAAATGGAAAAGGAGAACACTTGTATATAAGAAAACCCAAATAATTCCACCAAGGTTGTCAAGCTTGAGTGGATTCTTCAAGAAATCCAATAATACAAGATTAAACTAGGATTAACTACTAATTACCGACTAATCTACACTAATCTAATCTAATCTAACCTAAAGTAGTCTAGGGTTTAATGTCTAAAGGAGTGCATAAGCTGGTGTCTTCATACAAGAGGGGGGTATATATAGGGTTTAAGAATGAAAGGAGAAGAAGAAAAGCAAGCGCGGGTGAGCTGCAGCATGGTCCCGCCCGGGACGGATTGGTACCGCCCGGGACGGTTTGGTCCCGACCGGGACGGCCTGGTCTCGGCCGGGACGGGCTCCTCACAGTGACCTCTTCAATTGTGCACCCCATCCCGATCGGGATGAGGCCTTCCCGACCGGGATGGGTCTTGTAGGCCTCCATTATGATCTTTTTGGTCCCTCCTTGGTTCTCATGGGCTTCTCACCGATTCTCGGGACTCGGGATCGGGTCTCGGAGGCTCGGGATTGGGTCCCAAGGTCTCGGGGTCGACTCCAAGGCATCGAGTGATCGTTCCTTTACTCCGTAGGCTCCAAAATGTGTATGTATCGAGTCGGAATCGCTCCAACTCTTCCAAATCGGTCTCGGGAACCTGAAACGAACTAAAGGAAGCATAAGAAGCCCCTAAACCGCTCCCAAGGAGCGATTCTACAAGGAAAAGGGGACCAAAACACTACGAAATAGGCGCTAGAAATGGCACTTATCAGTGTCTCCTTAGAGTAGGAGTAGTGTAGTGGATCTCTAGTAGTAGTAGTAGTAGTAGTAGTAGTAATAGTAGTAGTTCACATAGTATAAAAAAATCCATAGATTAGAAAGCCTTCTTAGTTTAGATTAAATCTACTTGTGGACATGACATAGGTCCACCCCGACGCGGCCACGCGCGGGTTTGGGTAGGCGAATGAATCTCCATATGAGAATGGATCGAATTGAAATTTAGGTTTATGTGGAGTCGCCACCGAATTTTGTGGTTATTCGGAACCATTCGAGCCCACTCTATGTCGTAGTGAGCCGTATACAAAATACGGCCCATTTCCGATGTCAGAGTTTATTGGGCTCGTCCCTTTGCATTTGATACCGATACCGACATTATCGGATATCGTGTATTGAATGACTCTCGTGCGCCAACGGTTTCGGGCATCCGGAAACCGAGGTTCTGAGTAAGGGGTGAGGGTACGTGTTGGGAAGCCCACAAAAGACACCCAACCCCGCCCGCACTTAGCGGCCTCTACTAAGAATTCGAGTGACTTTCTAATACGCGCGTTAGTTGAACGGGAAAATGATATGCAAAGATTATTTTCCCTAAGCATGTGAATGGAATTGAAAAGGGTTTCTAAGTCAATTTAATGCAATTGATTCTAACGTCGAAGTTCAATTTTAGCATGTGGGTTCATTTTAGTAAAATAAAATAAACGACAAAAATTGACAAAAGAAACAACAAACGGTTAGTGATATAACGAATAATAACGGTTTGTGCAAATTATTGAATAAAATTGAATGATGAGAATGAATTAATGCATGGTTTTGAAAAGATATTTCACGTGATTAATTAGGCACGTGTTGACCTAGGTCACGAAAAAATATGAGCGAGACTCGAATAACTTGTAGGACTCGCGGTTTGATGCGATAAAGGGGCCACTCGACCGAGTCATTGAGGGACTCGACCGAGTGGACCTCTGAAAAGGGTTCTGTCCGGATTTCATGACCCTACTCGACCGAGTTACTGACCAACTCGGCCGAGTACATCGCCACTCGATCGAGTCATTGCAAGACTCGACCGAGTGGAGGTCGAAAAAAGTATTCTGCTCGATTTTTGTGATGTCACTCGGTCGAGGGGCACCTGTACGAACTAGGTTGGCTTGCAATTTTATTATTGATTTTGAAATTCCTTTTGATTTTTGATAATTCGACGGTTTTACCGAATCAGACATAAATATTGCACAATTTATGCTCGACCCGGATTTTATAAATCGTTGATTTTGTTGAATCGAATATAAATATTGCGGGATTTATATTCGATTCTAATTTTGAATACTCATTGTATCCCATATTTGATTATTGAATCGATATAGAATTCTTAGAGTGAAAATAGAAAAAATAAATTAATTTTAGTCGCCTTAAATTAACTATCACGATATGGGTGAATCGCGTTAATTAATTTATGTGACTAGATCGCTAGATTCGACATCCAATTATGGAATTGGTATCGAATCTAATAGATCGACACTTTAATTGAATGAAAAGACTTGATTCCCTCAGCTTTTCCGGCATCGAAATAAATCCCTAGAGATTGTGATGTCGGATCCACGTCAACGGGTTTCGACCCTTATTGAAAAGTGGTTTTAAAATTGATGAATGCGAGATTAATGATGAAATAAAATAGAAAAAACAAAAACGACCCTTATGGAAACCGACGACGACGTGACGCGAGAAGGAGGGAGAGAAGAGAAGAAATGGGGTTTATGCACTCTCAACCTACATGTTCTTGTCTCGGAATAAGGCTCGTAGTAGTGGCTTTAACACGGGAGCTTCGAGGTTTTATGGAGGTTGTGTTATGGTGGTTAGGGTTCGATTCTTAAAACTAGGTTTAGGGTTTGCTAGTGTATTGCTTAGGGTAGAATTAGGGTTGTAGAGTTGTGTAAAGGATTGATTAGGGTTGTGTAATGATGTGTAATTGAGTGTGCATGGGGGGTTTATATAGGCTAAGCTAGGGTTCCCCGGTTAGGGTTACTCGACCGAGTAGGTGTCTGACTCGGTCGAGTGGCCCGATACGCCTGCAGTCGGGCCTGAATAAGGCCCACTCGATCGAGTGGGTGTGGCACTCGATCGAGTGGCCCAGCTAGGTTGCGCGGGTCCATTGCTTTGGACCGTGACTTGGGTTTTTGATGGGTTTGTGTTTGACTTGGACTTTTGATGTTGTGAGGGTCTGTTTTGTGTGTCTCGGAAACGACTTTGACCGGGGTTGACCCAATCGCTAAAAAGTCGGTTTTATTTCCGGTGTCGGTTTCGGCCCAAATTAGCCTTATTTGATTGGAAACGACCCACTGGGCCTGGATTTGAGGTTGATTTTGTAAAATTTGTACTCCGTAAGTGCATTAGCCAGCAACTAATGGTTTTGAGCCCATATCCGAGCGCGTAGAAACACGTTAGCGTCCGATCATCATCGAGTGTTTTTTGGAAACTGCCATAGACACCTGGCAGTCAAAATGCGGGTGTCTACACTACTCAATAATTTGCAATCAAGTTATCATCTTTATTGAAGATTTGGGCTATATTTTGAAGATTGAAAAGAGTATTGCAAGGATTGGTGACAAGTTCTTTTATTATCCCTTTCAAGATTCAATATTTATGTAATCTTCATCTTCCTTCTTTAGTCTTCTCCATAATTGGTAGTTTCCTTCCTCTCCCTTTCTCCAATAGTTAGTTTATGTTTTTCTCTCTCTTTTGTTAGTTTCTCCATAGTTTGTGTGGTCGTTTATTTATCCTTCTTAGTGTTATTTGTTAGTATAGTTTCATTATCATCTAGTTATCATTTACTATAGATTTAGTTATTATGCTTGCTCTAGTTAATCTCTCCCTTATTAGTGTTTTGATGCTCTCCATTATGAATAGTGAGTAAATTTCTTGTTGGGGAATTTAGGGATGAGGACTTGGATTATTTGAATTGAGGGATGTTGGTGGATTGTTTGCTTGTTGATTTATCAATTTTGAGGTTTTTGTGACTTTGTTGACTTAGAGCGTACGGCTAGGTCGACATCGACTCACTCTTATCAATATGGGGAAACTCGGGGTAGGAGTTACCTTGACTTGAGACTTACCCTTTCGCCGCGAAAGCGGGTATAGGTGGGTTGGGTGAAGAAACTGAAAGGTGGCATTCTCCTTTATCAACGTTGTGACTAAAACTCGATTCCGAGATTCTTAGACCCCATTTCCGAATCCCAACTCTCCCTAACGCCTTTCCCGTCGTAAGTTCTAGCTTACTCGTCTAACTCGATCGCTAGCACTAGTTCACTCTTCTCGTCCCAAAACCCCCATCTTCTCGTCCCAAAATCTCCATCTCAACCACAATCACAGTCAACACTAGACTTGACCGATAGCACTTAACCGCCTCCATGTGGTTTGACCTCGACTCGCCGCTACTACATAGTAGTAAGTTGGGACTAAAAATATTGTTTGCATGCGTGTCAGCGACAGCGCGCATCAAAATGGCGCCGTTGCCGGGGAGGCGGCGATTAGTTAATTGATTAAGCCTTTGTTTGATTGTGTTTGGTTAATTGTTTTTCCTTCCTCCTACCCTAGTGCCATTAGGTGCTAGGAGGCTCATCGTTTGTTAAGTTTTTGCTAGGTATACTTTTGATTTAGGTTGCTTGATCCCCATTCGGAGAACAAGTCGCTTGGAAATATTGTGGACCGAAGCAACAACTTGATATTGTTATCTTCCACCAACTTCTGCATTCCTCATCACCTCATCTTTGAACAACATCCAAGGATTCAAGTATGGCTACACTTATTGGGTCCCATTCTCAAATCCATTTAAGAAATTTTGGTTGTAAATCAATTCAAACAAAGTTATTCTTATTCTCAAGGACCACCCAAACTAGTTATGGTCCTCCTTTTGGAATCTATCATCCACATAATCAAGGTCATCCAAGGCATTCTCAAGGACTCTTTCAACCTTTTTACAACATTCAACAAACGATCAAGTATCAATTGGAAGAAAATGCATCAAATCGAACTAGACTTGAAGCTTTAGAGGCGCGTGCCACCTCGCAAGCTCGATTTTCTTATGAACCGAACAATTCTTCCAATCAAGCATCCGTGAATGTTATTAAGGTATTGAGCATAAAGGGAACGGTGAGACCCTTTGTTCCACAAACTTTTACATCTCAATGAATCGGTGAGAATGTGGTCAAGGGTGTAACCGGAAGACGGAAAAGAGATCTCTTCAAATACCTTGTAGGAGACCTTACCTACATCATTGAAAAGATTCTAATAGAAGACATGAACTTAGTCTCCAGAATGGAAGTACCACCCTCGAATGATAAGCCTCAAAACCCCTCAAATGGTCAAGCTATGGAGCAAATAACCTTCTCCATGCTAACTCCAACCGAGTATTTGAGGGACATGATCTTGAATTCTACCATGAAGAAGGAAATTCCAACACTACCTAGAACACTACCTAGGGTCACCCCAAAAATTACCATTCCTACTAAACTTGGTGACCCCGGTAGCTTCTCCATACCTTGTTCGATCGACAATGTTGAGATACGCCGAGCATTATGTGATCTAGGGGCGGACATTAGCCTTATGTCATTGATTATTGCTCAAACGATTAATACTCCAAGTTTGGTACGCTTTCCGTTTAACGTTCAGATGGCCGACGGTACTTCGAAAGCGCCAATCGGGTTAGCACGAAATCTTATGGTCAAGGTGGGTCCTTTATACATACCTACCGATTTCGTGGTTCTTGACATGCCCATTGAAGAACGCAATCCCATCTTATTAGGGCGGCCTTTCCTAGCAACCGGCAGAGTAATTATTGACGTGAAAAAGGGAAAACTATCTTTCAATGTTGGTATTAGCCCCATTCAATTTGTATTGCCCGCCTTCTTGCCAAATATCCCTTTCGGTAAGGAATTGTGGGACCATATGGTGGAAATACCAACCGATGACGAATTTCTAGCACAAGATAGTCACGAAAATTTTAATCCACTGAACTTTGCACCGTCATTTGACTATGCCACCGAGGAACCATCCATAGAAGATGTCCACTATGATGATAGTGATGACGATGGCATTTTCCTTATACTTGGTCAAGCTCCCGAAGAAGAATTTATTAATGAGTGGGGGATGCTACCGGAGTACTTATGGGTTTGCCAAGGCCAAGGAAAGAGTGTATTATTGGGGGCGTTATCTTCAATAGTAAGAAGCATGGTACTCCGGGTTGCTTCTCAAGCAACCCCGACTAAGCTCAAACGATTTAATTTGGTTTGGTGGTGTCCATAATAACCACCTTGTAAATATTTTATATTCTTATCTCCTTTTATTTTCCTCGAACAATAGCTTTTGGTTTTTCCTTTGGAGCGTATTTCTTACGGCACTTGCAGGAATTATGAAGATTTCTTTTGGAGTTTTTGGGATGTTCTACAATGATTATGAGAGTTTATCTCCATGTATTTAATACATGGATCGAGAAGATTGGTATTATCGAAGAGTTGAGGTTGGTTTGGACCAAGTCAAGGAGAATTTTCGCAGCAAAAGGCTAATATCGAGTGGAGGATCTCACCGGGTGAAATTTCACCCGGTGGAATTGTGGCCCGAGATCTGTCGGGTGAAACTTCACCCGATGGCATGCATTTTTGATGGAATTAATGGAATTGACGGAAAACTCGTCAGGTGAAATTTCACCAGGTGGAATCTCACCGGGCGAAATTTCGCCCGATGGTAAACTTAACTACGACTTGGGAATTGACGGGATTCCGTCGGGTGAAATTTCACCCGGTGGAATCTCACCGGGCAAAATTTTGCCAGACGGTGAGTTTCGCGAAATTAACGAAAAACGGTTCGAAGACCGTCGGGTGAAATTTCACCCGATGGTGACCACCGGGTGAAATTCCACCATGCGTCACCCATATACCCGAAACACCATTCTTCTTCCTCATATCACCCTTTTCCCTATCTCTCTCCTCAAATAACCCCAAAAACCCCAAATACTACCACATTAAATCCATTCTAATCACCCATTTTCTCCACTAAAAATTAATCCAACCCCATATTCTTCATCCTTATCGAATTCCTATCATATTTTAGGAAATCTTTTTGAGAAATCTTCACAGTTTTTGACAACCTCATACCCTAAACCTACATCACCATAATCACCCACCTCAATCATCAAATATGAAGAGAATCAAGCAAACTTCAAGGAAGAGGTTATAAGCTATGCTCAATCGCGATTCGGGTTCGACGTCCTCTTCTCGTTCCGAGGAGCCGACCGAGGACCGAGACGAATCTGTCCCGAGGCCAGTCCAAGCACAAGACTTCGTCTTGCGCGAACAACCTGTTGCGCTAGAGGTACGTTACCCTCCTATTCATCGTAATTTCTAGCATTCTGGCTCTGGTGTTAGTTTCGCTAAGAAATCTCATCTTGAAAAATTTAAGAAATTCTGGAATTTTAAAATTGAGCCAACTTGTTGGGCTGCTAGAGATGTTCTTCAGTGAATGGGCGTTGAACCGGAGGTCCGAGTAATGTGCCAAAATCTCGGACTGATTTGATTTTATATGTCAAAAGAGGAGACTTTTCACAAACTCACTTGTGAATTTATCGCAACTTTTGAGTTTGGTGGTAGTACGACCCCACCGTTACTTTTCAGTTGCGAGAAATTCAATATGTTTTCTCCTTAAGAGATTTTGGTGCACTGCTTGGTTTACCCACTTCAGTTTTAGGAGGCCTTGGGCGGGGCAAACTAGGGATGGAAAATTTGCCCGTGATCGGTTTTGGTTTAAAATTGCCCGCCAGAGGACCTTTAAAGGGGGTAAGATGCGTTCTTTTTCCATTCGGAACCCCATCCTCAATTACTTGGCGCGTATCATAGCCAATTCCTTTCCGTCTAGCTATGATACGCACCATAACTGTAGTGCTATAGCTGTGCAATTGTTAGAGGATGCGGTTCTGAATAGAGACCCTTCTATTGACATGTTTGAGGTCCTAGCTACACATTTCGCCCAGGTTGCAAAGGGCAACCGCAAGAACATTTCTTGTGGTGGGGTAGTCACAATGATAGCTAGAGCCTTGAACGTGGACTTTAGTGACTTAGCACCAGTAATCGAAGTCGGGATTTACTTAGATGAAACCTATTGCTCTTTTCTTGTCTGGCCCCAAAAGGGGATTATAACAGTTTGTTTCTGTATAAGATTACTGAGTTTCGAGCTATTGAAATGCCTAACCCCGATTGGGTGAGGCTTGATGTTGAGGAAAACTTCGGCATGCCGAAAAGGTCAGGGGAGTACATTCGAGATAGCACCCGTGGTAAGTTCTATCAAGTTAATTACCCCGATGGACCCCTTGACTTTGGTGATGATGATGTCGAGGTAGTAGATGTGTCAGAGGAGGAACCGGAAAACGAAACATTCTAGGATGAGGGTCAAAGAACATTACCGTCTTCATCCCGTGGACCATCTTCCTCTCGTCAGACCGAACCACAGACCTCACAGTTCTTAACCCCCGACTTTTCTGACTTTACCCCGCACCGACACTCTACTTTCACCCAGTCTACCCCAGGTTTTCAGGAGGACATTAATATGAGTCCTCCGAGACACTCTTCGTTCTTCGGATTGGAGGAGTTTTATAACCAATGTGGAGAAGTCTATGATCGTACACGTCAGACTTGGGAGAACTCGACCACTTTCCTCAGCTTGGCCCAAAGCGCTTATAACGTAGCTCGGGATGCGCGCGATACTGCGCATGCCTCTTACACCTACTCTAGAGATGGTTTTGAGTACGCCCGGAAAAACTTCGAGATGGCCAGGGAGGCTGCTAGGGATGCCCATGCAGCGAGATTGGCGGCGGAGGAAAACCAGAGGATGTTGCTGATAAGTGTAGTTTGTAGTGCCTAATTTGTTGTGTTTTGGTCCCGTTTTCCTTGTGGAATCGCTCCTTGGGAGCAGTTTATGGGTTACTTATGCTTCCTTTAGTTCGTTTGAGGTTCCCGAGACAATTCATGAAGAATTGGAACGATTCCGACTCGTTTATTACGCTTTTGGAGCCAACGAAGTGAAGGAACGATCACTCGATGCCTTGGATTCGATCCCGAGACCTTGGGACCCATTCCCGAGCCCCTTAGGCTCGATCCCGAGTCTCGAGAATCGATGATAAACCCATGAGAGGCGAGGGACTTTAAAGATCATATTGGAGGCCTACAAGACTCATCCCCGACGGGAAGGACCTCATCCCGTCCGGGATGAAGTGCACAAAAGAGAGGGCTGTTGTTTTGGGTCCATCCCGACCGGACCGACACCTCGTCCCGACCGGGAAGAACCCTTCCCGATCGGGAAGAGCAATAACACCGCCTGGTGTTATTGATAACACAGCCCGGTGTTATGCTTGATCCCGATCGGGAAGGAGTAGCTGCAGCTCGTGACTCTTCTTTTCTTCTCCTTCACTCTTGTAACCCTATAAATACCCCCCTCTTGTAATCTTAGGGGATGTTCTACATTACCCACAAAACTCTAGACTACTTTAGCATAGATTAGAGTAGATTAGTCCTTAATTAGTCCTTAATCTAGTTAGGTAATCTTGTATTAAGGGATCTCTTGAAGAATCCATCCAATCTTGACAACATTGGTAGATGTTTTGGGTGTTCTTTATATACAAGTTCTCATGTTTTCATTCTCTTGTTAGTTGGTATAATCTCTTTTCCTTTCTCTTAATCTTTGTTTTATTATTCAAGTTTCAATCTTTAGATCTTGTTCATTGTTTTGTTCATTGTTCATCTTTGTTAGTTTTACATATGTATCCTCTTGTTCTTGTTTTGGTTTATCTTGTTAGTGTTAGTTTTAGCTTAATTATGTTTGAGTAGATTCTTGCTAGGGTTATTAGGGTGATTGGTTGTGATTGTGATGATTAGGGTGAGATGGGTGGTACTAGATGTTGTTTTCGTTGTTTCCCATTTACCTTGCACTGCACATGTTCGATGAAATGCTTGTGAGACTAGAGACGATCAATCCTTGTTTTTCTTGCATGTTGTCTTGTATGTGTGTGTTTGGTTGGTTGGTTTGGTTTCCTCATTACGTAGCGAGAGCCCGATGAGGACGACCCCTAGGTCGATTACGTAGCGAGAGCCCGATCGGCGATACCTAGGCTACGAAAGCATGCTAGTGACCCCGTCTTTCCCCTTTTTTGCCTCCTTTGCATCCATTAACCAGACCTAACCCTAGTTTTCCTTTTATCGTTATTCTTGCTCCCCTTAGTCTTTAGTTACTTGTTTTGCCTTCCTTTTGCGTGTTTTAGACCTTAGCCTAGTCCTTAGCCATCACCCTAGATTAGCTTATCTCGAACTTAGTCCTAGACCGTAGCACCCATTAGTCTAAGCGCATTTTCCGTCCCTGTGGATCGACCCGACTTGCCCTAGCTACCCTAGTTAGGTTCGTTGGTTATTATTTGACGGTGGGATCCGCGGCAAATCCTTCCCATCAGTTGCAACAGCAACAACACTATTTTAATCAATTTTTCGGTATGCGTCCGCCTGGGTCTTACTACCCACCACCTCGTCCCCCGGGTCCCGCATGAGTGGTCGAGTGTTGTTAGTGTTAGTGTTGGGGGGGGGGGGGGGGGTATCGGGTGTTGGTTGTCGGTAGTCATATTTCTCCTGTTCTCAGTAATTTTTGTCAGTTTCTGCTGCGCCAATTTTGGCATTTTGGTGATTTTTGATTGGTTATTGTTGTGATAATACTTTTGTTGGTTTGAGGAAGTTGTCAGACCCTCTGTGGCCCTACTTGGGTCGTTACAGACGTGAGGTTTTATGCAGGTGAACTTGACGAGAGAAGGACCTGATTGTATGCTCCCGATCTTCGGTGATTTGGTCGCACCAAGACCAAATGGAAAACCCAAATTTTTTTAACTTTTTTTTCTTATTTTTCCCGAGTCGTGTGGAATCGCGGCGAGGTGACGTGATTACACCTACGCCCTTTTTCCCTCGCAGTTTTTCTGTTTTTCACTTTCATTTTCTTTATTCCCCTAATTTTTGAAAAACACAAAAAAAAATTCGAAAAACCACAAAAATTCAAAAAGATTCTCCAATTTTTCTCTTTTTCTTCTTTTTCGATTCTTCCCCTATTCGTGCATTGAGGACAATGCACAGTTTTAGTGTGGGGGAGGGATCTACTATCCCTTTCTTCATTTTCTTTTTCATTTTTCCTTTAAAAAAAATCAAAAACCCAATTTTTTTTTCCTTTTCCTCTTCATTTTAGTTTTCTTTTCTTTAATTTTCGTTTTTGTGTCACTTGTATTGCCTTGCATTCTCCTTCTTGTAGGTACACCACCAACCATTTAGCATGGGTACGTAAGGTAGCGAAAATGAAGACCACTTGGTAATATCTTCTATCTTCATTTTATCCCCTTCCCTTAATGTTTGGGAGTATGGGCATTTATGTTTTTTGGAGGTTCACTTGGTGAACATTTTGGAATTGGTGGTTGTGGATTGTGTTGACTTGATGGAGTTTGGAGTGCTTGGCTATATTTGTGTTTTTTATTATGTTTTTCTCATGTTTTTGTCCTTTTTGTGTTCTTTTCATTTGTGTATAGTTTGTCTAGGTAAAGTTTTCAAAAACCCGATTTTGAGTTTAGGTCGAGTGTCTACTACTCCCTTGTTAGAAACCCTTTTTGAATTTTGGACATTGTTCTAGTAGAATGACCTTGAACCAATTTTTGCATTGGATTTTTACCATGAGTCCATCTTTTCTACTAGGAGTCTACATCGGGATTTGCATTTCACCACCTTGATCACCCATGGAGTGATAAGGCCTTGGTTACCGTTTCCCGTTCTCTTAGGTGACCTTACTTGAGAAGTCGTCCTTTAGTCCAAATTTCCATCTTTTGTGGGTTCGGAGGGGATGCATACCCGACTAGCCTATTTCTCTACTATTCACCCCTTACCACAAATAAGTTTGCAAAAATATGGTTGATCTCAAATGTATCATCTAGCCAAATATGGGCTACTCAAAAGAAAAAGGGAAAAATGAAGAAGAAGAAGGGCATGAAAAAAAAAACCCTCAACCGAAATAATGGGGAAAGAAAGAAAACCGAAAAGAAATTCAAAATCTCAAAAATCGTTCCAAACCCCAAATAATCCATTGGTTGATTATTGTCGTAAAATGCCTACTAGAGGACCGAGTCCCGAGGAAGGAAAATAGCGATGATTAGTCGATCCTTACCATTTTGCAAACACTTGTCCACTTTTTGTTTGGTCTAATTGGCTTTCTCGAGTTTGGGACGACCCTCAAGGCTTAGCTTAGGAGACGAGATAACACTTACCTACAACGCTTACTAACTCCATGGTTCTCACTTATCCACTCCACTTATCGTTCCGTTGTAGGCATCTTTAGTGGAATTAAAAGGACCTTGGTAAATTTTCAATGTATTTTATTGTTTGATTGTCATCCTATTAGGATTTTGTCCATGTCAATTTGGGTGACTAACTTGGTAGTGTTCTCGCTTGGCTTAAGGTTAAAATCAGTGCTTTCTCCGCCGTTTCGATGAGGGATTCGGTGATTTATTTTCTCTTTGGATGCGGCTATCTTTTTGTGTGTCTTCTTTGTTTTTGTGTGTTTGTTTATGTTAGTCGAATCCCCAATTTTGAGCAAGCCCCAACTTGCCTTGCATGGGAGTACTCTACCTCATGAGTATTTCGATGTGAGTTGAAGGGACGGAGCGGGCCCGTTAATTGCCTCGTATCGGCTTAGCGTAGTTTAGCCTAGTAGTAGTATGTAATTTCTTTTTGGGTCTTTGCTCGAGAACGAGCAACGGTTTAGTGTGGAGGAATTATTGTGTGTCAAATTTGGACCGTTTTTCCTCCCATTTAAGCCCGTTTTTCCCTCGTTTTGCGAGAATAAAGTGCGATTATCGCCGTATTTTGAGTATTTCTCGCATTAGCGTCTCTATTTTGTATTTTACGTGTTTTTGGTAGTTTTATGTCTATTTTGATAGGATTTTCGACCAAAAACGTGTCCAAGCTTCTATGAACATGAAAGAGAGGGATACCGTCCGAAAAGCAAAGCACACAACTTAAAATCCCAAGGCCAAACCCAAGAGGTGAAACCTTGAGCGAGAAGGAAAAACTGTAATTCCATTGGGCATCTTCACCGGAGAGGTCGAAATTCAAATGGATATAAATAGAGTTATAAACCTCGGATCGAAGCGATTCTGGTTGGAGGGTAAAGCTTATCTTCTTAGCTTTTCAACGACATATCACACGCCCCAATCGGAGATCAAACGAGAGAGTTATGGCCCTCTGAAGTGGATCTCTAGTAGTAGTAGTAGTACTGTAGTAGTAGTAGTAGTAGTAGTAGTAGTAGTAGTAGTAAATAGTAGTAGTTCACATAGTAGAAAAACTCCATAGATTAGAAAGCCTTCTTAGTTTAGATTAAATCTACTCTATAATTTGCAATCAAGTTATCATCTTTATTGAAGATTTGGGCTTTATTTTGAAAATTGAAGAGTATTGCAAGGATTGGTGACAAGTTCTTGTATTATCCGCCTCAACCGCCTCCGCCTCAAGATCGGTCACCCGAGTCTCCAGCTGTCCCACCATATCCGAGACATCCCACAAGCACACCTAAGCGTTAGGAAAACACGCAAACAATCTAGAAAGCCACTCTAGTCATGGAAACTCACTGATCGAGGTCCCGAAGTGTCACGGGAAACCCTCGAGGCATATGCCCGGAAACGGTTTGCAGCCTGCCACAACCGCTGATGGACCGCTGATGACAAACCAATCCTAACTCTTAGAACCCAAACCCAAAACGAAAGCCAAAACTTACCTGGTATACCCGGTCACACCACTCTATCCCAGCGTCCATCTCCTCGGTAGAACACGGGGGGAGAGGCTCAGTGAAAGCTATCCCGGCCGCATCCACCCTAAATAGCGTCAAGGGGAATTATGGGGGCTGAATAGCATCAGCCGGATCGGCCAGCTGAAAGAGCAGCAAATCGGTCAGTCAGGGGTAAATAAACACTAAACCATGAAACAAACCTTAGAACCAAAGATTAAAACCTTACTACGAGGCGGTGGCAAGCTAGCCGCTGGCTGACATGACATAGATAGGAGGCACCAGGCACTAGAAGCGCATCGCCTCCTCCTCAATCCCTACCCTCGAGGACCTCTGCGGTGGTCGGTGGTCTAAACTTGGTCCGAGGAGGATCAACCGACACCCTGAAATCGTCATACAAACACTGACGCACCAACCGCTCGCCCAGATACCAAACCGGGCGAAACAACGCAGGAAAAAGCATCCTCCAATAGCTCCGAGGCCTCAACTCCGCAACCACATACCCAGGCACGCCCTTATAATTGGCCCAAGGGCGGGCCACAAACTGCACAAACAAAATTAGCACTTCAACAACCCTAAACCCATGATAAACGCCAAATAAAGCGGGGCATAAAAAGAAAACTTACATCCTCGAGGCGTAGCTGGTTGACCAGCACGTTCTTCGACGGGTAATGGCTGATTGTACTCTTAGGCTGAGCCAGCCTCTACTCGATCCCCGCCGGGAATCTCATCGGATGAACCCGCACCATTTTAGGTGCCAAAACAAGGGAAGTGGGAATAGATCCAAGCTTACAAAATCCCAAAACACCTATAGCAAAACTAAGCCAAAACTAAGCAGAACATAAGATGCAAAAGCGGGAATAACAACTAACCTCCAGTACAAGGCCTGGACCCACGATGGGCAAGGCTGGGGTCGACTCCACCTGTAACGGCTTCACCATAACTTGTAAGCAGCGACTCATCTCCACAAAAGGCGCGGTTACCCAATCAAAACGTCCTAGCTGAGCCAGATCAGCTAGAACAGGCAAAATCCTAGTACTGAACCTCTCGTCCTTATCCGAGAAGTGGGCCGATCCTATGAAGTACCACAACCACAACCCGACGTCCTGCTCCGATGTGTTGGGTACTCGAACCTCTAACACCGCCACCGCTCGAAGTGATCGCTGATGTATGAGCTAACCAAAGCATGAGGCGCACTATATGCCTCACGCTCCAAACAATCCCCGATGAGGCCCCTCACCTCATCACTATCTAGCCTAGGGCCCTCGGCAGCTCACCTAACCCTCTCCGGGCCCCAAGGCAAAATGGTAATCACCCCGAAATCCTCTAAAGTCATCCCGACCTCCCCAAAGGACATATGGAAGGTCGAGGTAGTATTATGAAAGCGATCTACCAGTGCTCTAATCACCATAAGGTTGCACTTAGTCTTGCAGCCCACCAACTGTAATCCCCTAGAAATTATAACGCGATACAGTGGCGGAAATACTGTAGAGTCGGGATTAAAACACGCTGAAAACTATGTCTTAGTAAAATTAAAATGGTAAAGTCAAACAATAGGCCTTAAATAAAATGGCCAAAATTAAAACAATCCACAAAAGGGGGTTTGAACAATCCAAAAGACATAATTATTAAAATAAATAAGCAGGATCCATAACTGCTCGCTAGCCCACCCGAAGAAAAACACATATACCTGTCATGTTAAAAACATAACAGCCACAATCAGTAGGGAGCAACGTCAACGTTCTCCCAGCCGTATAACATGATTTTAAAACTGTAATTACTATTATATGAAAATAGTAAAAATAAAAATCATTAAAAGATTATAAGGAAAATAAGCTTTCAGTGAAAAACTTCACGTAACGAAACAATATAATAAAAATGAGTTTTCCGAAGAAAACATAAAACATTTGCCAACCTTCAAATCAAAATTATATCGATAATAATAAAAATAGTCAAAATGACATTATGGAAATTCGATCAGTGTGCATAAGGCTAGACTTTCACTAGGATAATACTGGAAACTAGCTTCGAGAACTGTAGACTTAACTCATAACAGAATCAAGTCTCTAACTAGGCAACTCAACTATAACAGGACTGCGTGCAGCGAGGTCCTGGTTTAAGTAGTATACACCCCTCCTGGATACAAACCATATCCAGTTCAACCCGACGTGACTTACACGATGCGATATCTAAGTTTAAGGTCACAATGCACACTCTCCTGAACACAAACCATGCTCAGTTCAACAACCAATGTGCCCCATAAAGACACACCAGCCTTACAGTTGATGGCAAAACGTACATCCAGACTATATTACTCTAACCCCACACTTGTCCTTATTCCATAACTCCAAAACAAAGACATTATTGATATTCAAAAGGATATAATCATTGTAAATAATAAGAGAGTAAAAAGGAAAACGGATCACCTTCCAAAAGAGGAAACTTTCTATTTTAGGAAACTTTTATATTTAGAAACTTTACAAAAATAGCATCATATCAAAAAAGCGAAAATATTAGTTCATACTAATAAAACATTTTTAGTAAAAGATATAGATTTATAAAACTAATACTTTCGACCTTAACAATATTAATTGTTAAAGTGAAAACATTTGAGTTTATGAAATCATTAAAATATCATACAAGTGTTTATAAAATGATTAAAAATGTCTTAAAGATTTTAATACTACTAATTAGGGTTTTTCAAAATTTATAAAATTAAAATTCCCTAATTATTATTAGTTTCGACAGTACGAACATAAATAAGATTTTACGGCAAATGTAAAAATAAATCTTTTAACGTGTTTTATTTAATTAAACCATCAAAAAAATTTAGAATATGATAAGGGGTGATTTAACTATCAAAGTTTCAGATTTAAATATTTTCAAAATTGCTGGAAAAATAATTCTTTTAGGTAAGACTAAGCATTTTCACGATAAATCGTAATTTTGTCCAAAAATCATTACTATTAATTAAAGACTTTAATAAATAGTAAACCAATTACGTAAAATAGCTAAAATATATTTTTAGACATTCTGTCCAGAAAAGAGAATTTTCCATAATCCTTAAACTCGGTTTTTAAAGGGTTTTCTCGTTAATCGTCTAATCTCGACAATAACGATTAATAAAAATAGTAATTACAAAACGATTTAAATATTAATATCCAAAAAATATTATTAAACTTAAAAATAATGATTTTCCAGAAACTACTATTTTTTTCCAGATTTAAAAAAAAGACCAGAAATTGAGAATTTAAACGACAAACACGGTTTTAACGATAAACGATGATTTAAAGTGATTAATTAATTCACCCACTTAACAATTCCAAAAAATTATGAAAAATTTTTTCATCAGAAATATTATCCTTGTCAAATTTCAGATTAAAATAAAATGTTTAAGTGCTAGAAATAAAAATCAATTTTTAATCGTTTTTGTTCGTAAACGGTAAAATTTCAATAATCGATATCAAAAATATCAGAAAAATACCAAATTATTAAAAATCATTAAAAAATTAATTTTTACAGAATATAATCATATATTACAAGTTTAGGCCGAATATTACAATTTTAAAAATTAATACAACAATTTAATCGTTAATCTCGTAAAAGTGATAAAAATATCGAAACATGCAAATTTTTAACTTTTAAAAATTTTCCAGATTATATGACATACATATATTGTCAAAAATGAAATATAAAAATATACATGCAATTACACAATTAAAATCAAGAAATACCGAGTAACATCAACGTTACCTCTAATCCAAATCGGAATCAATAATATACTCGTCGACCTCGGGATCGTCCACGAAACCTACCATACACGAAATTCATGGTAGAAAAATACCATGAGAAAAAATAAGAAAATCAAGGTGAATAACGATCGAAAACATAATCGATTATTACCTTAACGATAGGCTCGAAAAGAGGATTAATTCGACGATAAAGATGAGACGATTAGGACTCGAATTAAGCAAGAATCAGCCAAGTAGAGGAGATGAATGTACTTGGCCAAGGGAAAGAAAAGATGATGTTGTAACAATTTTTTTAATGCACAAATGAATGTAAGGGAGAGATGAATGGTTTTAAGCATAAATGGAATTAAAATGAATGAAGAATCCAATGTATTACTAGCACAAGTTGGCTGTCCAAAAAAAGGATAAGGGAAGAATGAAGAGTTTGAGTATTAAAGCCTCAATTTAATGAAAAGAAAAGAATCTTATGTTTACGGTTTAATGTGATAAAATGAAACTTATAATAAAACGTAGTTAAATTATGACAAGAAGCTTTGTCGGTCCAAAATATGAGGAAAAGGTCTCAAATGATTTATAAGTTGATAAAAAGAATAATCGTAAAATAGTTAAAGGCATTTCAAAGCAATTCGAGTAAACCTCGCGTAAAAAAAAAATAATTCACGAAGCTTCGTAATAAAATCATAAATGGCTTGTTTTTAGTAACTAAAAATATTTCATAGTTGAAAACATTATATAAACGTATTTAAACATTTTTTGGGAAAAGGAAAGACTTAAATCCGAGTTTAAAAACGTCAATTCAAAGAGAAATAGAATTCTTCGCGGAAAATTAATTAGTTTACGCAGAAAACCAAATAAATAGACGTAAAAGAATTAAAATCTTTTAAAATAAAAATAAATATCATTAAACTCAAAATGAAAATAAAGCTTGGAAAAAGAGGAAATGCAAAGCCGAAATGTGAAAGAGTCATAACGGAAAGGATAAGCCACCCGGAATTTATTCCAAGAGGAATTGGGCTAAGCCACCCGGAATTTAAAATCTTCTAAGTTTGGATGTTTAAAATCGTAAAGTAAAGTTATTTGATAAAATAATATTGTTGAATAACATTTGTAAACAAACTTGAAGGAAACCCCCCTTGGTTGCTCTGGAGTTTCACGACCTTTGAGGGTTTTCCGGCGAACGTGCTCCGGCGTGGACAACCCTGATTTGGACTAGGCTGTTCCACGCTTTTTTCTGTTCATCGACTTCATGAGGAAGAAGACCCACCCTGTTCCGAAAGGCCCTAGGGCAATGAAACCGATAACACGTAAGGCAAAGGAAGAAACTTTGAGAAAACTCGTTAGGAATTCGAACCTGGACGGAAATCAATCGCAGCCTGCCGGGAGTTCGTGGAATTCCTCGAATGCCCAATTGGCCGAGATACCTGGAATGCAATATTTTTCAGACAATGAGAACGAGGATGCGATTGAATTCGTGCCGAAATCGATGGAAGACAAATCGCTGAATGATGGTGTTTGGAAGCAGAGGGAAGGCAAGAAAATTGTAGACATGGACAAGGATGAGGATCTTTTGCGATTTTCGGACGAAGACTTGGATGATGAAATAGAATACTGGAGTAATGCAGTGTTCTGTTTCATTATGGGTGCAAACCCTCCGTGGGAAGTAATTGAAGGGTTTGTGAGGAGGATTTGGAAAGATCATGGAATCGACAAGATTTCGTTCATGCCCAATGGAATATTCGTTGTCCGTTTCAAGAATAAGGAAACAAAGGTAACAATTCTCGATCATGGTTGTTACATGTTTGATAATAAACCCTTGATTGTGAAGGAATGGACCCCAGAAGCTAAATTGAACAAAGAGGATGTTACTGAAGTACCTATATGGGTGCAATTACATGAATTACCATTGAAATTCTGGGGAAGGTGTTTACCCCGGCTTGCTGGTCTTGTCGAAACGTATGTTAAGTCCAACATTGCTACGGAGGAGCGTACTTGTCTAGGGTACGCTAGAGTGTTAGTCATGGCTAGGGTGGGACAAAAATTTAAGAACTCGATTAAATTTTTGGATGAACATGAGAACTTGGTTGAGGTATTTGTTAGATATGAATGGAAACCGACTTGGTGTACCAAGTGTAGGGGGTATGGCCATGAGGTTACAGAGTGTAGACGAGATGAATTGAGAAAGGCTAGGCAAGAAGCAATGAAAAAAAAGCTGATGGGAGAAGTGAGCCTGTCAAACAGGCACCAAAGCAGAATGCTGGACAGAAGTCTGCAGGTCAGCCTGCAGGTCGGCTAGTGCAACAGCAGCAAAATGTTCCGCTTATTCAGAAACGTACCGGGCCTGTGGGTGCGCAGAGTACTGCTGTAGTGAAAAATGGAGTCTCATTCATTGATGTAGTGATGGGAACTCCTAGAAATGAATCGGGTGAGGGAAAAGATGGGGTTGGATTGGAGATGGTGACCCATGGAGGTACATAATTTAGGATGTTGGAATGTTCGCGGCATGTGTAATATAAATAAGCAGCGGACAATTTGCGATTTTATTAGGAAACAACAAGTTGATATTTTTGGTTTACTTGAAACGAAAGTTAAGAATAAGGCGTATGCAAAAGTTCATAAGAATATTTTTTATGAATGGAGCATTACGACGAATAATCATTGCTTTGGTGGAGGTCGGGTTTGGCTTCTTTGGAAACATGATAGGGTGAAATTGACTATTCTGGATTACAGTGATCAGAGTATTCATGTTAAAGTGACTACGAACTCAGGGTTAGAGTATTTCCTCACTTTTGTGTATGCTTTTAACTCTGGGTCGGCCAGATGTGATCTTTGGCGTAGATTAGAAACCTATGCCTCGAGTGGTCCTTGGAACATATTGGGAGATTTTAACTATGTTATAGATGCACGAGAAAGGCTTGGTGGTTTGTCCTCGGAGGAGGAAATGAGTCAATTTCGGGAATGCATTGCGAATTGTGAGGTCAGTGACCTCAAGGCGAGTGGCTCCTGGTTTACTTGGAACAACAAACACAAAGAGGTTGAAACTAGAGTATACAGCAGAATTGATCGCTGCTTAGTTAATGATGAGATGGTGAGCCTGTTTCCGGACGGGTTTGCTAATTTCTTGCCTGAGGGTACCTTTGACCATTGCCCATGTATTGTGCAGCTGGGTAATCCTCCGTCGAGGAAAAATCGGAGCTTCAAATATATGAATATGTGGGGTAAGGCTCCGGATTTCAATAATTGTGTCTCGACAGGCTGGAGCGTGATGGTCACAGGGACAGAAATGTTCAAACTGGTGACAAAATTGCGGAGCCTTAAAAAACCATTGAAGGAATTGAACGCGACCTGCTTTTCCGATATAGAGAATAGATGCTCGCAGGCTGAAGTCAGACTCGCAGACCTACAGTCTAGGCTACGGACTGACAGATGTGAATCGTTATTGAAGGAAGAGTCGGTCATGAACGAGAAGGTCTGGGAGCTCCAAGCTGCTAGGGCGGACTTTTGGGGGCAAAAATCGAAGCAAAAATGGGTCAAGGAGGGGAATGTGAACTCCGCATACTTCCATGGCTTATTGAGGGCAAGGCGTGCTCATAACGCAATATCGAAGATTAGTGATGCCGACGGTCAAGTCCATGAGACGAAGGAGGGGATCAAGAATGCTTTTATTCGGTATTACCTAACGCTCCTAGGTGATTTAAGAAGCGTTGAGCCGATTAATGGTGCCATTGTTCGGTTGGGACGTACATGTTCAGAGGAGCATAAACAATGGCTGAGTGCGCCAGTCTCCGCGGAAGAAATCAAACGAGCTTTGTTCAGCATCCCTCGGGACAAAGCTCCGGGACCGGATGGGTTTTCTAGTCAATTCTTTATTGATGCTTGGGACATTATTGGTGACGATGTGGTGAAAGCTGTCAAAGATTTTTTCATTTCAGGTAAACTTCTGAAACAGCTGAACTGTGCTAATATCACCTTGATTCCTAAAGTGAATAGACCCCAGTCCGTGAAGGAGTTTAGGCCAATTGCGTGCTGTAATGTCTTGTACAAATGCATAGCTAAAATCATTCGCTCCCGTCTGGCTAGAGTGCTTCCTCATATAATTTCGCCTACTCAAGGGGGTTTTATTGAAGGACGAAGCATTGTGGAGAATATTCTGATTTGTCAAGACTTGGTTCATATGTATCAAAGGAGGCGTATTTCTCCTCGGTGCCTGTTTAAAGTTGATATTCACAAGGCCTATGATAGTGTTGAATGGTGCTTTGTGGATCATATGTTGAGAGCCCTTGATTTTCCGGACCATTTCCGTGGCCTTGTAATGGAGTGTGTTATGACGGTGTCTTATTCTCTTTGTGCTAATGGTGATAACTTTGGCTTTTTCCGGGGCAAAAGAGGGTTGAGGCAAGGTGATCCCATGTCTCCGTTACTTTTCACAATATGCATAGAATATTTTTCTCGACTATTGACTCATGGCAAGATGGATAGGAATTTTAAATATCATCCAAAATGTGGCCCGATGAAGCTCACTCACTTGTTGTTCGCCGATGATCTGCTCTTGTTTTGCAAGGGAGATTCGGATTCTATGGAATTCTTGTGGAGAACCTTTGCCACTTTCAGCAGAGCCTCGGGCTTATGTATAAGTGTGGGTAAGTCGCATGCCTATTTTGCAGGAGTTGATGAAGATAGAAAGGCGGCTATACTGCAATTTTCAGGCTGTGTGGAAGGTACGCTGCCTTTTCGATATCTTGGTTTGCCAATCCAATGTACTCACTTAGGTAAGATTGACTGTGAAAAACTGCTTGCTCGAATTATATCTAGGATTTCGAGTATAGGAGCCCGTAAGCTGTCTTATGCGGGAAGGCTGACTTTAGTGCAGGTTGTTTTATCTCAGCTGCATAATTATTGGGCAATGGTGTTTATTATCCCAAAATATATTTTGGCCCGAATTAATTCGCTATGTCGTAATTTCCTTTGGGATGGCGGTGTGGAAGGAACTAATAGGGCCTTAGTGAGTTGGGAGAAAATTTGTTTTCCTAAAGAGGAAGGTGGTTTGGGGCTTAGAGATATTTCGGTGTGGAATGAGGCTGCTGTAGCGAAATTAGCCTCCTGGATTTTTGATCAGCCTGATCGATTGTGGGTTCGATGGGTAAGTAGCATTTATCTGAAAGGGAAGACCTGGGATGAGTATCAACCCAATACAGATGTCACTTGGGCTTGGAGGAAAATTTGTCATGTGAAGGAGAAAATTAATCACATGTATGTGAATGGAATGTGGCATGGCACGAGTAAGTTCTATTCGATTGCGACGACTTATGAGGATATGCGTGTGTGTAAGCCACGAGTTCCGTGGTCGCGATTGGTTTGGAGTGCGTGGAGTGTCCCTAAGCATAGCTTTATTGCTTGGCTTGTGTTTAGGGGAGCTCTTAACACTAGGAAGAAATTATTAAGGATTGGGGTTGCTGATTCGGATAGGTGCTATTTGTGTGAAGCACAGGAGGAGACGTTGGAGCATTTATTTTTTGGATGTTCTTGGAGTTCTCGGGTTCTGAGCTTGCTGAGTGACTGGGTTAAGAAGAAAATGTCGGGTGATGGAGGCTTGAGTTGGGCGTGCAGTGTTCGGGGAACGAAGCTACAATGCAATATTCTTCGTCTTCTCGTTAATGCTGCGATTTACCATGTATGGAGACAGCGCAACTTAAGCAGAATTGAAGGAATGGTTCTACAACCACATTATGTGGCAAAATTGATTAAAATGGACGTCAGAAATATAATCATGTGTAAAATAAAATACCCTTTAAGTGCGAAAGACGCTAGATGGCTACATAAATTGATGTAGTCATATTCTTTTGTAATTGTTACACGGCATATATATATACTTACCCTTTACCAAAAAAAAAAAAAAAAAAACAAAAAAATTGAAGGAAACAGGTTAACAGAAAACATTTTCAAAACAAAATTAAACAATTTGATTAAGAAATTCGATAATATATCTTTTTCTGATGAAAAAAATTTAGTTTGGAGAAATCAAATTTTGTAGTTAGTAGAAATCGAACCAGTCGTCAAACATTTTCAATAACAGATTCAAAAATCCACCAGAAATAAAACGAAATCCAATTTTCAAAACGTTAAAATTTCGAAAACGTTATCAAAGTAACTATGAAAGTTTTCAAAAATGTTATCAAACTTGAACATACAAAATATTTTCGGCAATGTTAAAATTTTTTACATAATAATCCTACAGAAATTAAAGTATTTGGAAATATGAAATTCTTCATAAAATTTCGATCGCTTGAAAATTAAAAATTGAAATAATTTCGAAATAATTTAAGATAAATTATTAAAGCATTTTGAAACAGATCTAAATATAAATATCAACCAGAGATAAAACAAGAGTGAAGTATAAAGTTCTTAAATTAAAATTCAAAAGTGTTAAATTTCACGATATCTGAAAAGTTTTAGTTAGTCAAACTTTTTATAAAATAGGAAGTTCAAATAAAAAAAATGGTTAACGGGTGATGGTAGGGATTTGTCACGTCCCTAGCCAACAATAAAACACCGACTAACCTAGTGGGTAGCTAGGGCAAGTCGGGATCGTATCCACGAGGACGGTATGTCAAAGCTTAGGCTAGGTCTACTTACAACAAGACTAGATTACCAAACAAACACAAAAAAGCGATGAATGGAAAACTAAGAAGGAGGAGGAGTAAGAACTAAACTAACACTAGAGACTAACTAAACAATGAAACTAACGGGAATAATGACTAACTAAGAGGTGAACTCAAATATGGAACGGAAGTGGGGTAGGTCGGGTTCATAGGAGTAAAAGGGTAATTGGGATAATCAAGGGCATAGGTGTCTCCTAGTTACTAGAGTCGGTTCGGGCTCTCGCAACTTAGACCAATGTCAAGGTGGGTCCGGGCTCTCGCAACTTATACCCTAGTCCGCGCTTTTCGCGACTAAACTATTCTCAACATTTCCACAACATAAGCAATCAACGAGAAGATGAACACAAGTATGGGAAGCATGGCCACTACAACTCACACAAGCATATCAACAAACACATAGAGTGCCTACAATGTGACTAACAACAAAGATGCAACCTTTTCCCCTTAATTAACCCTAATCATCCATAATCTACCCCTAATCCCCCTACTAACCCCACAAAAAGACTACTCACTCATTATAAAGAGGAAACTAACATTCACAAGAGAAATCAATACTACAAAACCAACATCCATAATGAATAACAATAACAATAATACTAACAATATGAAAAGATTCAAACAAGATTAAATAAATAAGATTAAGAGTAAGAAAAGTTATACCAACACTAAGAAGATGAAAAGATGCAATCTTGTATATATAAGAACCCAAATAAAACCCAAGGTTGTCAATCTTGGAGAATTCTTCAAGTATCCTCTTAATACAAGAACTAATTACAAGGATTAACTAATAATTAAAGGAAGATTAAAACTAATGAGTGAAAGTAAATCTAGGGTTTTAGGGTTTTAGAGAGGCTTAAGAGAGTCTAAACTAACATAAGATGTCTTAATATTACAAGAAGGGAGTATATATAGGGTTACAAGAATGAAGGAGAAGAAAAGAAGACATGCGGGTGAGCTGTAGCCCATCCCGACCGGGACGGATCATCCCGATCGGGAAGGGTTCTGCCATCCCGATCGGGAAGGGCTCATCCCGACCGGGAAGGACCCACAGTGGCGCTTCTAAATGTGCATCCCTTCCCGATCGGGAAGGCTACTATCCCGACCGGGAAGGGTCTTGTATGCCTCCAATAAGAGCTCTAGGGTCCCTCCTTGTATCTCATGGGCTTCCCGTCGATTCTCGGGACTCGGGATCGGGTCTCGGAGGCTCGGGATTGGGCCCCAAGGTCTCGGGGTCGATTCCAAGGCCTCGAGTCATCGTTCCTTTATATCTTTGGCTCCAAAATGTGTATGTATTGAGTTGGAATCACTCCAACTCTTCCAAATCGGTCTCAGGAACCTGAAACGGACTAAAGGAAGCATAAGAAGCACATGAATCGCTCCCAAGGAGCGATTCCACAAGGAAAAGGGACCAAAACATAGCAAAATAGGCACTACAAACTACACTTATCAACTCCCCCACACTTAACCCTTACTCGCCCTCGAGTAAGCACATACTAACTACTAAACTAGCCGAATGGGTATTAGCGCACCCTACGCCCCTTCAACTCACGCGAGTGCACTTAGAGGAAAAGTGCACTCCGCAAGGCAAGTCGGGTCTTGCAACAAAACTGTGGATGCAACCGGACACAAATACATAAACAAACACACAAACAAACAAACAAACACTTAGACGGTTGCACCCAAAACAAAAGAAATACCGCTTCCCTCTAAAAGCGGTGGAAGAAGCACCGGTCTAGGACTCGAGGTAAGTGACAACGTTCCCAAGCTAGCAATACAAACCAAGGTGAACTAAACCCTAATAGTATGACGATAAAGCAACAAAAACGTTGGTAACTTACCTAGGTCCTCCTAACATCCTAAAACCGTACTACGGGACGATCGGCGGAGTGGAAAAGTGAGGAACCATGGTGTTAGTCGACACTGTAGGTAAGTGAGACCCCGCCCCCATTAGCGTGAGCCAAGAGGGTCGTCCCGTGTCCAAGACCGCCTAACTAGTCCAAGTAAAAAGGGTGGAAAACATGCAAAATGAGGGAAGACCGACTAATGCCGCTATCATCCTTCCTAGGGACTCGGTCCTTTGGTAGGCTCTTCACGGCAAAAGTCGGAAAAAGGCTTATTTTGAGATGTTGGGATTTCTTTTTGTGAGACGGGTTTTCTTTTGGTATTTTCTTTCTTTTCGACGTTTCGATTTGTTTGTTGCCATGCCATTTCTTTTTCTTCTTTTCTATTTTCTTTTTGGCTTTTGTGCCTTTTCTTTTTCTTTATTCTTTTCTTTCTTTCATTTTTCTTTCTTTTCTTTTCTTTGCCCCTTTTGGCAAGATTTGGCATTTTTGGCATTCCTTTGATAGTTGAGAAATAGAGAGATCGACAAATTGCATTTTATTTGTGTGGGTATATGTAGGAGGTAGGGTAATGGGTGAGTCGGGACGGGCCAAGACCCTTCAAACCCACAAAAAGTGGAGAACTTGGACTAATCAAACAATTCTAAACACGGTCACCTAGGGGACGAGACTCGGTAACCAAGGCCTTTTCACACCGTGGGTGGTCATAATGGTCAAAAGTGAAAATCCCGTAGTAAATTCCTAGTAGGCTAGGCGGACTCAAGGTAAAGGACCAACGAACTCGTTGATTTAGGGTCATTCTACTAGATTAAAATCCAAGACTCGATTTACACTACTAGGAAGGGAAAGTACACACTCACACACTAGCCTCTAAACCGGGTTTTCGAAAACCATTTACACAAAAGACTCACAACACAACACAAAATGAACACATGACGAAAACAAAAGGAAAAGAAACAAAGGCAACAAAAACAAAACAAGGCAAAACAAAACACATAGACAAAACAAACACCACCCCTATATTCCATACAAGCCATCAAATCATCCACCAATATGCACAAAGCTCCACCCGAGCACACCTCAACACAACCTTCTCCAAACATCACAAGGAATAAAGGAGAAAAAGGGATAAGATGTTACCGAAAGTCTTTAGAGCTTTCCAAAGTCATTGGCGATTAAAGCAACCTATAAGAACAAAGGGAGGCAAAACACGCACACAAAACAAATATACGACACAAAGACACAAAATGAAAACACAAAAGAGAAAATCTTTTTGATTTTTGTGAAATTTTTTCAAATTTTTAGGATTTTTAAAGGTTTTTTCGAAAAAACTATGAAAATAAAACTACTACAATAGAATATCGCTCCCCCACACTTAAATCGAGCAATGTCCTCATATGCTCAATCGTAGTGTGTGGAGAGACAAAAGAAAAGAAAATAAACTACGAAAATAAAGCTAAAATTAAAAACAAAGTGGAGAAAAAGGTAGAAGGTGTCCGGCCGGGGTGTAGTCAAGTCACCATGGGCCAAGACGAGAAAAAGATATGGAAGGGGGAAGAAAAAAAAAAGAAAGAAATGAAAGGAAATGGGAGGGGAGGGCTAGGTGTAATCAAGTCACCTAGCCCGGATTCCGTCCAAGTCCGACTAACTCCTAAAAAGGGGTGAAAATCTTGTAAATTGGACTAATCGATTGACTCTCGACGTAATCACGTCGTCGGGAGTCGGGAGCAACCAAACTATGGCCTCGAAGGCCCCTAGATACCGTGACTCAAGGGAAGGGGGCAAACAATGAAAAAGAAGCGATAAAAAGACGGAAAAGTAAGGATAGTTACCCAAACCGAGCGGCTAGTAACTCACTTGCTCCATCGTCTCGTTGATCATTAGAGGCTCGTCGCTTGTCTTCTCGGTTGCCATCTCGCTTCACACTTGAAGAGAACTCACGGTAGAGGTAGTGATGGTAGGGGGTGGGATTTGATGTGAGAGTCGGTGTAAAGCGGATAGGAAATTGAGTGAGGGCATGACAATGAAGTACATGGGGCATATGATAAGGCTAGGGTAGCTAAGGAGGTTGGGAGGGGGCATAAAACGGTTGGGTGGACTCGATTTGCGAAGAAGAACCACAAAAGGGGAGCAGAGGACCATCCCGGTCGGGAAGATCGATCCCGATCGGGTTACCTCACCCGTCCCGGTCAGGACGCCCTCATCCCGGTTGGGATGGACTCACAGGAAGCTCGAAAACAGGTGCACCCTTCCCGATCGGGAAGGCACCCTTCCCGGTCGGGAAGCCTTACCCTTCCCGGTCGAAACGCCTCATCCCGGCCGGGATGGGTCTTCTTCAACTTCCACAATCCCAAAAGCTTGCTCCAAGCTTCAAAAACTCGATCCTCGTGCCTATAACCCAAGGTATATCATAGCCAACTTCTCACTTCACCTATCAACAAACTCAACTCAAGCATCAAATTCTCTCCCTCACAACGCTCATCAATCAATCCAGATAACAAGAATTCACAAAAATCCAACTAATTACAAGAAAGAGATATATACAATGAGACGGTTCTTGTGGAACTCCGTCAAACCAAGGTGGTGCATCTTCATTCTTTTTCAACAACCAAAACTAGTTCCATCTCCATCGAGGGCACGTAAGAACAAGTCGAAGGCCCTAGAAAAGTCTTCAATTAGGCATGTCATATAACCAACCACATCCCAAGACTCTTCATGGCCTTGCCTCGACGTTCCCGGGGCATCCCGATCTACTAAGTTCAATGGCTTGAACTTGTACTTGCGATCCTTCGGGACCATACCCAAACGTCCAACGATCCTCATGTGGCCCCAAGGGAGGCTCATCTTCTTCCTTGTTATTGCACTTGTCATCAAGCCCATGATTTGGGCACTCATCCTCCTCACTCTCGGAGTCATAATCATCAAGTACATAAGAGTACTTCTTCAAGCTTTGTTCCGGTTCACCCTCTAGATCGATGTCTTTCTTGGCTTGGATCATATTGCATGATTCATCCTTAGTAGGCGTAGTGTTGCCTTGGAGGTCGAACACTATCTTTTCCTCGCCTAACTCGAATGTGATCCTACCGTTCTTCACATCGATCATGGCACCCGCGGTGTGTAGAAATGGGCGTCCAAGGATGATGGGAGTGTTGGCATCCTCCGGCATGTCAAGCACAATGAAGTCGACCGGAATGAAGTATTTCCCCACTCGTACCGGTACGTCCTCTAACATTCCTAATGGTCGATTGAATGATTTATCGGCCATTTGGAGGGTGAGGGACGTACATTTCAACTCCTTCATTCCGAGTCGGCAACAAATAGAATAGGGAATGATGCTCACACTCGCGCCCAAGTCGCATAACGCATTCTTGATCAAGAAGTTGCCTATGGTGCAAGGGATCGAAAAACTACCCGGATCCTTCAACTTCGGAAGCGTGGAACCTTGTATGAGCTCACTCACCACCCTCGTGAACGCTACGGTCTCTTCCTTGTCGACGGATCTCTTCCTAGCTAGGATTTCTCTCATAAATCTTCCATATGCCGGTATTTGGGTAAGTAGTTCGGTGAACGGGACACTCACATCCAATCTCTTCACAATACTAAGGAACTTGTTGTATTGAGTGTCCTCCTTAGTCTTCATTTGCCTTGATGGGTAAGGCAACTTAATTTGGTACTTGTTTTGATCAATTGGGGTGGACTCCTCAAAGGACACTTTCCTTTTTCCCTTGTCTTTCTCTTGAAGAGGGGGAGGGTTGTCTTTTTGGGGTTTTTCAACTTCCCTTAAGACTTGCTCCTCAATTGGATTGTCAAAGCTTGCATTATCTTGAGAGGGGGGTATGACTTCTTGTCTTGGTTCTTGCTCACTAGGGAAAAAGAGGGTTCATAGGACGTACCACTCCTCGTAGTACTAGCATTTACATGCTCAAATTTTGGTGTTTCGCCTTGAGGAGGTAATTGCCCCTTTTGTCTTGTAGAGATCTCCGAAGCAAGTTGAGATATTCGGGTTTCCATCGACTTCGCATGAGCATCTCTTGCTTGGTTGTCCTTTTGAACGTAAGCGAAGAACTCTTGTTGATTTCTTGCCATCTGTTGATTATTCCTTTGCATATCCATCATATACTTTTGTACATCGAAATCCCGTGGTGGAGATGATGGATTATGTGGAGTATCGGTGAGGGCTAACGGAGTACCATAGTCATGGATAGGAGACCGACTCCTAGGCTTGCTTTGTTGTTGTTGATGGTTCCCTTGGAACCCATGAGAATTGCCTTGGTTAAGGCCTTGATTGTGGTTTTGTTGCTGTTGGAAGCCTTGGTTTCCTTTGAAACCGCCTTGATTGAAGTTCTCTTGTTGGAACCCTTGATTGTTGTTGTGAAAGGTACCTTGGTTATTTTGCTTGAAGTTGTTGAAGGGTCTTGGATTACCCATGTAACCTTGGTAACCTTGGTAACCTTGGTTGTTGTCCCTTAAGGGAGGTGGAACATAGGGACGGTGTTGTTGTTGATGTTGAAAGGCTTGTTGTTGGGGAACTTGTTGGGAAGCTTGGAATTGATTAGAGTAAGAGGTACCTTGCTTGAGCGCTTGGAATGCGTTCACTTGCTCGATACTTCCACGGCAATACATGGGCTCATGTCCAACTATTCCACAAGTATCGCACATCCCATAGTAAGGTAAAGGAGGTGCGAACCCCAAAGCATTCACTTCTTGAATCGGTTGATGGTGTGAGGAACTAATGCCTTGGACTTGGTCGAGGTGACTTTGGAGCTTCTTGTCAATAGTCTCCATGTGTGTTTTCAATTGAACTCCAAGGTCAATGCTTAATTTGGTGATAGCATCGACCTCATGTATGCCTCCTCGATGTGCCTTCCTAGGCCTAGAATATTGCGAATTGTGCACCGCCAACTCTTCGATTCTCGCCCAAGTTTGGTCGTCATCGACCTCGGTGAACCTACCATTGGAGCCCATGTTAAGAATGGCTCTCGAGTCCTCATAAAGTCCATTCCAAAATTGTTGCACTAAGAACCATTGTGAGAGTCCATGATGAGGGCACGATCTTACCAAAGACTTAAACCGCTCCCAAGCTTCATATAGGCTCTCTTCATCCCTTTGTTGGAACCCGGTGATGGAGGCCCTAAGCAAATTCGTCTTTTCCGGAGGGTAAAACTTTTGGTAGAACGCCAAGGCAAGCTTTTTCCAAGTGTCGATACCCATGGTTGCCCTATCGAGACTCTTGATCCATTGCTTCGCTTTTCCAATAAGAGAAAACGGGAATAGTACCCAACGAATTTGATCTTGAGTAACCCCGGTTTGAGATATAGCGTCACAATAATCTGAGAAAGTCTCCATATGTTGGTGGTGAGAGGAAAACTTAGGCATTCTTGGATGTAAGGGAGAAGATGGTGGTGTAGAGAGTGTTGATGTAGATGAAGAGGGGGAACTAGGAGAAGAATCACCGAAGGGATTGATGAAGGTCCCTCCGGCCGTCTCTCGAGGTGAATTGTTCAAGTCGGCTCCTTGGGCTTGCCCTTGATGAGTATTGCTTGCACTCGGTTGAGAGATCCTAACCCGATTAATCGTCCGTTGGCGAAAGGCTCTAAAGAGTCTCTCCGGCTCCGGATTAAAGAGATAGAAGTCGCCTCCCCTCCTAGGCATACACTACACACTTAGAACAAACGTAAGAACGCCTAGTGCTTTATGGGCACTAGGCAACGACAATAAACAAACACAACTAGAGACAAAGAGAAAAGAAAACTAAGAAAAGAAGAGAAACTAGAAAATATTCACAAGAGAAGATGGGAGAACACAAAGAAGGGTAACTAAGTCTAGAAATAAGCAAACTAAGTCTAAACAATGCACCGTCCCCGGCAACGGCGCCAAATTGATGGTAGGGATTTGTCACGTCCCTAGCCAACAATAAAACACCGACTAACCTAGAGGGTAGCTAGGGCAAGTCGGGATCGCATCCACGAGGACGGTATATCAAAGCTTAGGCTAGGTCTACTTACAACAAGACTAGATTACCAAACAAACACAAAGAAGCGATGAATGGAAAACTAAGAAGGAGGAGGAGTAAGAACTAAACTAACACTAGAGACTAACTAAACAATGAAACTAACGGGAATAATGACTAACTAAGAGGTGAACTCAAATATGGAACGGAAGTGGGGTAGGTCGGGTTCATAGGAGTAAAAGGGTAATTGGGATGATCAAGGGTATAGGTGTCTCCTAGTTACTAGAGTCGGTCAGGGCTCTCGCAACTTAGACCGATGTCAAGGTGGGTCCGGGCTCTCGCAACTTAGACCCTAGTCCGCGCTTTCGCGACTAAACTATTCTCAACATTTCCACAACATAAGCAATCAATGAGAAGATGAACACAAGTATGGGAAGCATGGCCACTACAACTCACACAAGCATTTCAACAAACACATAGAGTGCCTACAATGTGACTAACAACAAAGATGCAACCTTTTCCCCTTAATTAACCCTAATCATCCATAATCTACCCCTAATCCCCCTACTAACCCCACAAGAAGACTACTCACTCATTATAAAGAGGAAACTAACATTCACAAGAGAAATCAATACTACAAAACCAATATCCATAACGAATAACAATAACAATAATACTAACAATATGAAAAGATTCAAACAAGATTAAATAAACAAGATTAAGAGTAAGAAAAGTTATACCAACACTAAGAAGATGAAAAGATGCAATCTTGTATAAATAAGAACCCAAATAAAACCCAAGGTTGTCAATCTTGGAGAATTCTTCAAGTATCCTCTTAATACAAGAACTAATTACAAGGATTAACTAATAATTAAAGGAAGATTAAAACTAATGAGTGAAAGTAAATCTAGGGTTTTAGGGTTTTAGAGAGGCTTAAGAGAGTCTAAACTAACATAAGATGTCTTAATATTACAAGAAGGGAGTGTATATAGGGTTACAAGAATGAAGAAGAAGAAAAGAAGACATGCTGGTGAGCTGTAGCCCATCCCGATCGGGACGGATCATCCCGATCGGGAAGGGTTCTGCCATTCCGACCGGGAAGGACCCACAGTGGCGCTTCTAAATGTGCATCCCTTCCCGATCGGGAAGGCTACTATCCCGACCGGGAAGGGTCTTGTATGCCTCCAATAAGATCTCTAGGGTCCCTCCTTGTATCTCATGGGCTTCCCGTCGATTCTCGGGACTCGGGATCGGGTCTCGGAGGCTCGGGATTGGGCCCCAAGGTCTCGGGGTCGATTCCAAGGCCTCGAGTCATCGTTCCTTTATCTCTTTGGCTCCAAAATGTGTATGTATTGAGTCGGAATCACTCCAACTCTTCCAAATCGGTCTCGGGAACCTGAAACGGACTAAAGGAAGCATAAGAAGCCCATGAATCGCTCCCAAGGAGCGATTCCATAAGGAAAAGGGACCAAAACATAGCTAAATAGGCACTACAAACTATACTTATCAACGGGTAAATAGAACAAGGACAAAATAAATTAAAACAAAAGTTTTCAAAATCAATAAATATCAAAGGGGTTAGCAGCATTTGGGGTAACAGAATTCAAGAGAAGCAGAAAGAAAAATGAAGTTGAGAGTCAGACAGAGCTCTCAAGGATTATAGAGGAAATTAACCATCTCGAGATTCCTAGCACGACACCTACAAACACGGGTTCCTAATTGGCCCATCAACTAACGCTAAGTCCAATATCGGTACAGGGTGGGCCTACTCAATCTACAACCTCCAAAATTGTCAACGGCCACAACCGCCAAAATTAAGTCTTACATACTTATATAATCTTTCAATTAGTATGGTAAGAATCCACAAATGATTTAGACTAATCCATTAATTAAGATTCCAACGATTATCAAAACAAACCCAAACTCGCAATCGATAAGGTTTCTAAACTCGAAGCTCATAAGGTTTGAACTCGATGTATACTCCAAATTTCTCGAGTAAGGAACACTAATAAGGTCCACCAATTTAACAAGGCTCGGGTATGAAATCCTCAAAAATGATCATCAACATATTTATAATGCCGCAAGTACAGGAGTTAGGAACGTATAACAAATCTTTAAACACGCTCAAATCTATAGGTAAAAGCGGACACTCACATCTTCAAATATGTCATTCGACTAATATTTCTAGGAGCCTATCAAATTTTAAATCACCACGGTGCAACCACAATATATTTAATAACTCAATGAAGGCACAATCTCGCTGGTCAAAGAGTTCTCACCTGAAAGTCCCAATAAGATGATCTGTATTATAGTATTCCTCAAAACAACACAATAAATACAACCACTAATTGCGTAATATGTTTCTCTTCTTCAAGGTTAACAATGATCTATCCCAAAATTTAGGTCATTCAACTCCAAAGTTCGTAGGTTACAACCTTACATCAACGATCAACAATCTATTCCATAAGAAACAAGGTTTAATCTATGTCAACCCAAAATTTACAAAACATTAACGAGGACTTGAAATGGTACCACAACACTTAGGCTAACATCTTAAACGATACTCTAAGATCCCAAATATTCACGATGCATCCACCAAATATGCATTAGGTAAGAATCCCAAAGTGATATTAGGTTACACTTAGTTCGGTTCTAGGTTAGGTACAAGGTATCCATCAAATATGACATACTCTTACTACTCCAAAATATATTCAGCTCTAAGTACTCCAAAGTAATCAAAGTAACCTATAACCCAATGTTCAGTGTCTCAAGTACCAACCTAATTCTATTAATCGACAATTTATCATTCAAATCGATCCTCAAAAGCTTACTAAGATAGATAAAAAAGTATACTCACAATCCTCAAACCATGTAACAAGGGTGTACTAAACCTCAAACATCTATGACTTTTCACGGGTTCCACTGAGACGGAATTTGGTCAAACCAAGAATCTCAAGAGGAAAGATGGTAAAGTAAGAAAATAAGTCGAAGATTTGCCTCAAGAATAAAGGCAAGAATTTAGGAAAAAAAAGAGTTGAAAGAAGTGGAGGAAGAAGGAAAAGAAAGATGATCCTAGATAACTAAGATCTAAAATGAGACGGAAATGTTCAGACCTCTAAGGTTCCACAAAGGAAATCGCGGGATATCTTCATCATCTCGTAGAGATACGAGCATAGTAGAATTGGTCTCTCCATCCAGATCCAGTGATTTCACATCTGAGTCTGTTGCACCGTCACGGAACTAGAATCTACTCTTGATCATCTGGCCAGTGGCTTAAGCGAACTAAACCGGAGCTGAAGAGTCACCATTGGCATCTTTCTTGGAGCACCAAGTTATCCGCTCGAGTCACAGCAGGCATTGAGAGTTCTAAGCAGATCTTGTCCCGATCTAGAGCAGCATCATGTCAACCTCTTGTCCACTTATCTTCTTCTTGGACAAATAAAACAAATATTCAATGCTAACCATTGAGTTTCAGGAACAGGAAAGCTAAACAAATAAGTCCTTATTTGTTTCTACCCATCTCTAATAATATTTTTACTTACTGTTTAAATAATTTACTGGTATTTTCCTTAATTTCAGGTGTAAGCGTTGGGAGCAATGATGCTCTGATACCAACTGTAATCCCCTAGAAATTATAACGCGATACAGTGGCGGAAACACTGTAGAGTCGGGATTAAAACACGCTGAAAACTATGTCTTAGTAAAATTAAAATGGTAAAGTCAAACAATAGGCCTTAAATAAAATGGCCAAAATTAAAACAATCCACAAAAGGGGGTTTGAACAATCCATAAGACATAATTATTAAAATAAATAAGCAAGATCCATAACTGCTCGCTAGCCCACCCGAAGAAAAACACATATACCTGTCATGTTAAAAACATAACAGCCACAATCAGTGGGGAGCAACGTCAACGTTCTCCCAGCCGTATAACATGATTTTAAAACTGTAATTACTATTATATGAAAATAGTAAAAATAAAAATCATTAAAAGATTATAAGGAAAATAAGCTTTCAGTGAAAAACTTCACGTAACGAAACAATATAATAAAAATGAGTTTTCCGAAGAAAACATAAAACATTTGCCAACCTTCAAATCAAAATTATATCGATAATAATAAAAATAGTCAAAATGGCATTATGGAAATTCGATCAGTGTGCACAAGGCTAGACTTTCACTAGGATAATACTGGAAACTAGCTTCGAGAACTGTAGACTTAACTCATAACAGAATCCAGTCTCTAACTAGGCAACTCAACTATAACAGGACTGCGTGCAGCGAGGTCCTGGTTTAAGTAGTATACACCCCTCCTAGATACAAACCATATCCAGTTCAACCCGACGTGACTTAAACGATGCGATATCTAAGTTTAAGGTCACAATGCACACTCTCCTGAACATAAACCATGCTCAGTTCAACAGCCAATGTGCCCCATAAAGACACACCAGCCTTACAGTTGATGGCGAAACGTACATCCCAGACTATATTACTCTAACTCCACACTTGTCCTTATTCCATAACTCCAAAACAAAGCCATTATCGATATTCAAAAGGATATAATCATTGTAAATAATAAGAGAGCAAAAGGGAAAACGGATCACCTTCCAAAAGAGGAAACTTTCTATTTTAGGAAACTTTTATATTTAGAAACTTTACAAAAATAGCATCATATCAAAATAGCGAAAATATTAGTTCATACTAATAAAACATTTTTAGTAAAAGATATAGATTTATAAAACTAATACTTTCGGCCTTAACGATATTAATTGTTAAAGTGAAAACATTTGAGTTTATGAAATCATTAAAATATCATACAAGTGTTTATAAAATGATTAAAAATGTCTAAAGATTTTAATACTACTAATTAGAGTGTTTTCAAAATTTATAAAATTAAAATTCCCTAATTATTATTAGTTTCGACAGTACGAACATAAATAGGATTTTACGGCAAATGTAAAAATAAATCTTTTAACGTTTTTTTATTTAATTAAACCATCAAAAAAATTTAGAATATGATAAGGGGTGATTTAACTATCAAAGTTTCAGATTTAAATATTTTCAAAATTGCTGGAAAAATAATTCTTTTAGGTAAGACTAAGCATTTTAACGATAAATCGTAATTTTGTCCAAAAATCATTACTATTAATTAAAGACTTTAATAAATAGTAAACCAATTACGTAAAATAGCTAAAATATATTTTTAGACATTCTGTCCAGAAAAGAGAATTTTCCATAATCCTTAAACTCGGTTTTTAAAGGGTTTTCTCGTTAATCGTCTAATCTCGACAATAACGATTAATAAAAATAGTAATTAAAAAACGATTTAAGTATTAATATCCAAAAAATATTATCAAACTTAAAAATAATGATTTTCCAGAAACTACTATTTTTTTCCAGATAAAAAAAAAAGACCAGAAATCGAGAATTTAAACGACAAACACGGTTTTAACGATAAACGATGATTTAAAGTGATTAATTAATTCACCCACTTAAAAATTCCAAAAAATTATGAAAAAATTCATAAAATGATTTTTCATCAGAAATATTATCCATGTCAAATTTCAGATTAAAATAAAATGTTTAAGTGCTAGAAATAAAAATCAGTTTTTAATCGTTTTTGTTCGTAAACGGTAAAAATTCAATAATCGATATCAAAAATATCAGAAAAATACCAAATTGTTAAAAATCATTAAAAAATTCATTTTTACAGAATATAATCATATATTACATGTTTAGGCCAAATATTACAATTTTAAAAATTAATACAACAATTTAATCGTTAATCTCGTAAAAGTGATAAAAATATCGAAACATGCAAATTTTTAACTTAAAAAAATTTTCCAGATTATATGACATACATATATTGTCAAAAATGAAATATAAAAATATACATGCAATTACACAATTAAAATCACGAAATACCGAGTAACATCAACGTTACCTCTAATCCAAATCGGAATCAATAATATACTCGTCGACCTCGGGATCGTCCACGAAACCTACCATACACGAAATTCATGGTACAAAAATACCATGAGAAAAAATAAGAAAATCAAGGTGAATAACGATCGAAAACATAATCGATTATTACCTTAACGATAGGCTCGGAAAGAGGATTAATTCGACGATAAAGATGAGACGATTAGGACTCGAATTAAGCAAGAATCAGCCAAGTAGAGGAGGATGAATGTACTTGGCCAAGGGAAAGAAAAGATGATGTTGTAACAATTTTTTTAATGCACAAATGAATGTAAGGGAGAGATGAATGGTTTTAAGCATAAATGGAATTAAAATGAATGAAGAATCCAATGTATTACTAGCACAAGTTGGCTGGCCAAAAAAAGGATAAAGGAAGAATGAAGAGTTTGAGTATTAAACCCTCAATTTAATGAAACGAAAAGAATCTTATGTTTACGGTTTAATGTGATAAAATGAAACTTATAATAAAACGTAGTTAAATTATGACAAGAAGCTTTGTCGGTCCAAAATATGAGGAAAAGGTCTCAAATGATTTATAAGTTGATAAAAAGAATAATCGTAAAATAGTTAAAGGCATTTCAAAGCAATTCGAGTAAACCTCGCGTAAAAAAATAATTATTCACGAAGCTTCATAATAAAATCATAAATGGCTTGTTTTTAGTAACTAAAAATATTTCATAGTTGAAAACATTATATAAACGTATTTAAACATTTTTTGGGAAAAGGAAAGACTTAAATCCGAGTTTAAAAACGTCAATTCAAAGAGAAATAGAATTCTTCGTGGAAAATTAATTAGTTTACGAAGAAAACCAAATAAATAGATGTAAAAGAATTAAAACCTTTTAAAATAAAAATAAATATCATTAAACTCAAAATGAAAATAAAGCTTGGAAAAAGAGGAAAGGCAAGGTCGAAATGTGAAAGAGTCATAACGGAAAGGATAAAAATGTTAGGAAAAATAGCAGGTGTTACACCAACCGGACCCACTGCTGACCATAGAACCTAGAACAGTCCTCGCGATGATTTCCTTTACCGTGGGGGTCAACTTTCGTGAATAAATCTCGAGACATGTAGTAAAGCCCGAGAAAGTCCTCATCGAACCTGGGAACTGCAAACCAAAGCAATACAAGTATAAACGAAACAAACCAAACCCAACCCGAGCCAAAATCCAAAACATAACTAATAAACACGAATAGGTCACTCACCAGACCCTGCACTATGCAGTGAGAAACGTGTAGGTTAGGACGAAACAACAACTGGTGACCATTTTAGCCCCGAGCCCACTCGGGATCCTCATAGTCAATCTCCTCATTCTCCATTACGGGAGTCGGAACACGGGCCCTCCTAGCAACTGTTTTAGGAAGCCTACGCTTCCTCACCCTATCAAAATCGGCCTCATTTATGGCCTCCAGATCACGACGCTGAGATAAAATGCTCCGTCGTCTCCTGCGAATCCCGCGGGAAGTCTGTGAGCTCGTCCCGGCGGCCTTGCCACTAGCACCAACCGTGGAAGCTCCCTCGGGACGCTCGGTATCACCTCTAATTGTAAAATCAAACCATGAAAAACCCATGCCTCAGGTCAGACTAAATCAGCTTAAACAGGTCAAAATAGGGTCAAAATTTCGGATAGGGAAATTAAAATTCCGAAAAGGCCGCTAACACCCATTTTAGATCGCGGTCACGATGGAAGTGGTTTCGGGAAAATCCGGCATCGTTACGACACCTTTTGGTCCGTCGTAAGACACACAAAACCTCACGGAAGGCGCTAAGAGCCATCCTAGCCCATAAAAATCGACAAGGGAGCTACCCATATCCTCACAAACACTAATTGAGCAAGATTATGCAAAACAAATGCGGGAATATCCGGGAAAACGGTCCCTAACCCTAGCATCTCGAACCTATCACTATAAGGAGCCATTGTCATACCTCGAAATCCCCTAGTCAACTTACAATCACCCTAAAAAGCTCTAATCGACCCTAATTTAGCAATGGAATTAAGCACAAGCATCAAAACTTAGTAAATTAAAAACCCCTCCAAATCAATTTTCTAGGGTTTCAACAAAACAAACTCACAATCAACCTAATCAAGCAAAACTGACAATAAGCGAACGAAGAACGCTTACCCGGAGTCGACATTCTCACGTATGGCGGAAATTGAGAAGAAATTTGGCTAGAAAAATCGAAAAGGCGATATTGTGGCGAAAGAAGCGACGCGTTCGGTTTTTGGGACTAATGAACGAATCGCCACAGCCTTCGCCAACTTAAACAAACCCAACCCACAGAAACCCGACCGCCTCAAGTGACGCGCTCAAATCCTGAATCGTTGGGGGCTAGACGCCTAAAGACTGGGGCGCAGATGTACGCGCGTCTAAACAATCCAGCACAGACTAAGGCAGAAACAAATGAGGCTCAACATCTTATATACACGAAACACGCACCCTTTAAGACAAGAAAAATAACAATGATGAAGCAATTACTAATCGATATCGATAAAGCACACCCATTACAAGCACGATAATGAAACAAGCATAAGAACCACACTTAGCAAGAACGCTGCACTCGAGCACGTAATAAAACGAGCCAAACCGAGCCTGTCTAAGGAAACTCCGAACGAATCCCAAATGCATAACAAACCAAAGAAAAGCAAAAGCAATCCCGAACAAAATAAGACAAACCCGCAAAACAAAAGCCACTTAACTAAAACAAATAAACAACAGCAATTTTTGCCTAACGGGTCTTAGATATCCAAGAGGCATTGGAGTCCTATATTCACAGCAACTTTTGCCTAACGGGCCTTACTTATCCGAGAGGCATTGGACTCCTATACCTCCATAGCAATTTAATTCGAGTGGAGACCAACGACCTCGAAGGAGTCTTATACCTCCACAACAACTTTTGCCTAACGGGTCTTAGTTATCCGAGAGGCATTGGAGTCCTATACCTCCACAATAACTTTTGACTAACGGGTCTTGGTTATCCGAGAGGCATTGGAGTCTTATACCTCCACAGCAACTTTTGCCTAACGGGTCGTAGTTATTCGAAAGGCATTGGAGTCCTATACCTCCACAGCAATTTAATTCGAGTGGAGACCAATGCCCTCGAAGGAGTCTTATACCTCCACAGCAATTAAATTCGAATGGAGACCAACGCCCTCGAAGGAGTCTTATACCTCCACAGCAATTTAATTCTAGTGGAGACCAACGCCCTCGAAGGAGTCTTATACCTCCACAGCAATTTAATTCGAGTGGAGACCAACGCCCTCGAAGGAGTCTAATACCTGCACAGCATTTTTCATTCGAGTGGAGACTGACGCCCTTGAATGTTTTATATTGCTTTGTTTTGTCCTAGGGGTCATAGGCATCCCGAAAGACAGCTATTCGAGTGGAGACCGACGCCCTCGAATAGTTTATCTTGTTTAATTTTGTCTTAGGGTCAGAGGCATCCCGAAGACAAATGTTCGAGTGTAGACTGACGCCCTTGAGCATTTCGTATTGCTTTGTTTTGTCCTAGGGGTCATAGGCATCCCGAAAGATAGCTATTCGAGTGGAGATCACCGACGCTCTCGAATAGTTTATCTTGTTTTGTTTTATCCTAGGGGTCATACGCATCCCAAAAACAAGTGTTCGAGTGGACACTGACGCCCTCGAACATTTTATCTCATTTTATTTTGTCCTAGGGGTCAGAGGCATCCCGAAGACAAGTGTTCCAGTGGAGACTAACGCCCTCGAATATTTTATCTCGCTTTATTTTGTCCAAGGGGTCATAGGCATCCCGAAGACGACCGCTCGAGTGGAGACTAACGCCCTCGAACGTTTTATTTTTGTATCATTAAGTCCAAGGGTTCATATGCATCCCAAAGACATTTTGTAGACACCCACATTTTGACCACCAGGTGTCTATAGCAGTTTCCGAAAAACACCTGATGATGATAAAACTCAAACATGACTAAATACACTCGATTTTCGGACTCGGAATCACTAGTAGTTGGCACGAGCTTTTAGAGGACTAAAAATCTCACCAAATAGACCTCAAATTCAAGCCCAGTGGGTCGTTTCCAGTCAAATTAGACTAATTTGGGTCAAAACCGAGACCAAGGGCAAAACCGTCTTTTGACGACCAGGTCAAACCCCGGTCAAAAACATTTCCGAGGCGGAAAAATCTGTTACGCAGCCTTCGAGAATCCAATTCAGAGTCGAACACCACAAAAATCAGCCATGGAGAAGAATTAAGCAACTAGAACTCTCCCTCAAAGATAAAACTCGATCTCTAAGGAGGTCTCCCACCCGGCTAGACCAACTCGATCGAGTGGACCAGCTCATATTGAGTGGACTCATAAATCAGCCAAAACCGGGTGTTTTCTTCCCTTACAAGCAACCTTTTCCTATCCAAAGACGGAATCCTATTGCATCCAAGACTACTACATACCTTTCCTATCCGAAACAGGAGTTTCTTCCCATCCAAGCCAAGAAACCTCCCCTATAAATACACCCCCCTTGCACACACAGATCATCAATTATTCACGACATTCAAATTCAAGTCATATCAACACATTCACAACACAATAATTCCAATCCCGACAATTCACAACATCAAGTTACAACCCGGAAATCCAGCAATACTAGGCATATTATATTCCGATCTTTCCTTTAGAAATCCTATAGGATTCCCGACCATTCACAACCCGAAATTCTAGGCAATTTTAGGCAAATCATACACAAACCCGAGAGCAAAACTCGCTAAATCCCCTCCCTAACCATACATACCATAACTCACCTATATACATCTTAACGCTCCCGCGCCTAGACCGCTACTACGAGTCCGTTTTCGAGATAATCATGCATGTAGGTTAAGGGTGTTACACGACTTCTCCCTTTTCTTCTCTTTCTCTCATCCATCCGTCTTTTAAAACGGGTCGTCGTCGCGTTTTTTTATTTCTTTTCTCGTTCCTAATATCGATATTATCGTACTATTTTCAATAAAGCGTCGTCCCTAAGGATTCGATATCGACTCTATAGTCGAATATCGGATCTAAAAGGAATCAATCATTAAAACTATTTTAAGCATAATCTCATTGATGCCGAAATAATCGTCACATAGTCCTAAAAAAACTAATTACGACATTACAACGCGGAGAGATTTATTTTGATTCAAAATAGTTTCTAAAAAACATCTTTTTTTTAATAATCGCTCTAAGTATTGGATCTAGATTTTGTAGTCGAATATCAAATATTAACGAGTTTTGAAAATTTTAAGTCGGGTATAAATTGTGCCATATTTTTACACGACTTAGCGAAATTATCGGTTCTCAAAAATTAAAAGCAATTTTGAAACTTGCAATCGAGTCACCACATGAACAGGGGGCATTCGATCGAGTGCCACAGCCACTCGGTCGAGTGACACCCCAAAAAAACCGGCAGAAACTTTTTTCAAGGGATACTCGACCGAGTCCCTCCATGACTCGGCCGAGTAGCCTCAATTACGCCTAAATAAACGCGTCTTACACGCTACAAGTCTCGACAAACCTTTTTCAAACGATTTCGGTCAACACGTGTCAAGTCTATCACGTGAATCTAGTACATTCAAAACCGCGTCGTGTCATGTTTACATCTTTTAACTCGTTATTATTGCAATTGTCGTAATTATCGTTTGTCGCATTGTAATTCCGGGTGGTATGCCGCCTGTATATTGTAATATGTTGTCACAATTTTTCTTATTTTGTTGTTTATTTTATTGTACTAAAATGAACATCTCATGCTAAAACAACTTTGACGTAAGTTTAGATGCATTTAAACGACGTAGTTGAACATAATTCACATGTTTAGTCAAAACGCCTTGTTTGCATAACATTCAACCGTCAAACTAACACGCGTACACCAAAAACGAACGACATCTTAGTAAAGGCCGCTAAGTGCGGGCGGGGTTGGGTGTTCTTAGTGAGCTTCCCAACACGTACCCTCACCCCTTACTAAGAATGGTGGTTTCTGGATGTCCGAAACCGTTGGTATACGAGAGTCGTTCAATACACGGTATCCGATAACGTCGGTATTGGTATCGCAATGCAAAGGGACGAACCCCATAAACTCTGAAATCGGAATGGGCCGTACTCTGTGCACGGCCCACTACGACATAGAGTGGGTTTTGATAAGTGTGGTTTGTAGTGCCTATTTCGTAGTGTTTTGGTCCCATTTTCCTTGTGGAATCGCTCCTTGGGAGCGGTTTATGGATTTCTTATGCTTCCTTTAGTTCGTTTCAGGTTCCCGAGACCAATTTGGAAGAGTTGGAGCGATTCCGACTCGATACATACACATTTTGGAGCCAAAGGAGTAAAGGAACGATGACTCGATGCCTTGGAATCGACCCCGAGACCTTGGGACCCAATCCCGAGCAGCCGAGACCCGATCCCGAGTCCCGAGCCTCCGAGACCCGATCCCGAGTCCCGAGCCTCCGAGACCCGATCCCGAGTCCCGAGAATCGATGAGAAACCCATGAGAAGCAAGGAGGGACCGAAAGAAGCTTAAAGGAGGCCTACAAGGCTCAACCGATTCCGGTTGAGCTCAACCGGAACCGGTTGAGGTGCACAAAAGAGAGGTGTTCTTTGAAGGGTCCATCCCGAACGGGATGAGCCCAGTTCAGGCCGCACTCCTTTCTTTCTTCTCTTTTCCACTTGTAACCCTATATATACTCTTCCCTTGTTTTGTTAATCTAATGTTATATGTTCTTCATATTAGACTAAACCCTAGATAGTTTTAGCTTAGATTAGAGTAGATTAGTCTTTAGATTATCGTTAATCTTAGATTAGTGCTTGTAATTTTGGAATTCTTCAAGATCTCCATTCAAGCTTGACAACCTTGGATGTTTGTTTTGGGTTCTTCCATTTATGCAAGTTTCCTTCTTCTTTTCATCTTCTAGTTTGGTATAATCTTCTTTTCCTTTCTCTTAATCCTTGTTCTTTCATTAAAGTTTGATTCTTTATTGAATGTATTGTTCATAGTTCATAGTTCATAGTTCTTGTTAGTTTCTTCATGTTTGTTTTGATTGTTATGTTGATTCATCTTATTAGTGTTAGTTTTCCTTTAGATATGTTAGAGTATTATCTTGCTAGGGTTAGTAAGGTGATTTGGGTGTTGATTGGATGATCTAGGGATTGTTGGAGATGTTGGTGGAAGATTTGGGTTTCCTCTTGGTTTGATGCATATCACATGTTTGTTGAAATGCTTGAATGACTAGTATGTGCATATGCTTGTTTTTCTTGCTTTTCTCTTGTGGGTGATAGTTTGTTTGTGGGTTTGGTTCCCTCATTAAGTTGCGAGAGCCCGGTGAGGACGACCCCTAGGTCGGTCTAAGTTGCGAGAGCTCGGATGCGACCTAGGCCCCGATATCACGCTAGTAACCCCGTTTGTCGTGTGTGTCGCCAAGGTGGGTTTTAGGTGGAACCTCTAGGTGAGTCTAAGTTGCGAGAGCCCGGGCATTACCTAGATTACCCTACTACCTCCTTCACTCTAGTCCTCCCTTGACCATTCCATTACCCCTTTGACCCTGACCTAATCCTAGCCCGTTTCCTTTGATTGTTTTCTTGCTTTAGACCTAGCTTAGTCCTAGTCTCCCCCCTCCTTAGAATAGCTTGTCTCGAACCTAGTCCTAGACCGTAGCATACCCTAGTTCGACCTCCCGTCCCTGTGGATTCGACCCGACTTACCCTACCTACCCTAGTTAGGTTTTGCCGGTTTTATTTGATGGTTGGGATTCACGACAAATCCCTCCCATCAGGTTCGAACGGGTCCGAATTCCCATAAAATTCGGTGGCTACTCCAACTTCGATTTAAATTTCAATTCGAGATCCATCTCCCACGAGATTAATTCGCCGCCCCAAACCCGCACGTGGCCGCGTCGGGGTGGACCTATGTCATGTCCACAATTTGGCGACTCCGCTGAGAATACCTGATATACCACTCGTCATCGCGATTCTCAGGGTGAGACTCGAAAAGAAATCGTTCGATTAGTAATGTACGCATTTTAGTTCGATGGTTCATGCATAACCCAAATCTCTCCTGGGTCGGTTACTTGTGACTGACGTCCCACTATACCGCGGTGCATTCCTAAATGGGTGTGCTAAAGACTCCGATGGCGGAACTCGTATGGGTTTCACGGCATGTTCTATGTCCAATTCGGCTTAGGAAGTCCGTCTTGATTTACGAGAAAGTCGTCGTTGTTGGTATAGACCCAATTCAGACCGACCGAGACTTAGTTTAAGGGCATACATGCTGTCGTCATATTGCTTACGTGACTATGTGCTGCTTGGTTTCCTTGTCATCTTTTTTTCAAAAATCGTCATTTCAAAAATGCATCTTTCCAAAATATCAAATTTTGAAAAACCCGAAATACCGTCCGTTTTGGGACCCGTCTTTTCAAAAATATCCAATTTTAAAAATATTGGAATACTGCCGAAAATTTTGACTTAAGATTTGACTCAAAACAAGCCTATTTTCTAGCCGACATGCTGCCCATTTCAAAATTCAGATTTCCGATCCACCATTCGATTTTTGAATTTTCAAAATTCAATTTCGATTTTCAAATATTCGTGATGCCATTTTCAGTTTTCAAATTTTCAAGATGCCATTTTCGATTTTTAAATTTTCGGGATCTCATCTTTAATTTTCAAATTGTCGGAAATTCTTTTTTTTTTCGATATTCAAATTTTCTAAATTCCGAATATTCAACTTTTCAAAAACCCGGTGCTATTGGCCAACTGCCAATTTCAGGGCCATCTTCTCAATTTTATAAATTCAATTATTTTTTAAATTCCTTTTTGTCCTTAGACCTACCGTAATTTGTGTGTCAGGTCTTTTCGTAGGTCGTCGAACGTCTATAGCGTCAAAACTCCGTCGATCCTACATCACGTGTTTCTTCCCCATCCTAGTCCGTCTTATCCTAAAGGCATAACCGACCAACGCGAGTCATACACTCGTAAATGGAAGGTTCGTCTACACTCGAGTCCTAACTAGAAAATCTTACGCGATCTTTCCCTCTAGCAGGACGGTCCCCACGACCTTTCCTAAGGGAATTTTGTCCGTCTTTCAATCCGTTAGTCGAGTCATCCCAATTCAAAACTCTTTTAACTTAAAGGTCTACCCTAATCATAGGGTCCATCCTTATTCGAGTCAAGTCGAGGGTCTCTAGCTCGAAACTTTGTCGATCTTACATCACAAGTTTCTTCCCTTACCCCGTCTGCATTTCCTTGAGGCCAAGTCAACCTTTTACAAGGCATAGCCCTATAGCAAAAAGGTTCGTGATCCTTACATCTAAGTGTCACTCGTCCGACACTTGAGTCTTAACAACCTTCCATCCCACTCGGGGGCTACCCTTCAGCAGAGCGATCAATCACGGTTGCTCTAAGAGTCATGTCCTACACGTGTCTCACGTACCTCACTTTGGAGTCACTTAGATGTCGCACCGTCTGAGTCCTACCAGAGTCTTTAGTCTAACTCGGGGGCTGTCCTCCACCCGAGCAGTCACCCACGGTCACCTTAAAGGGTACCTTACGTTCATCCTGCACCGACACCCTTATGATGCCTTCCTCGAGTCGTACCTATGTTACGAATAATCGAGTTACCTAAGGTTAAGCCACCACGGTTGGTCAGAGCACGTGACGCGGTCAAACACGGTCGCCCCATTTTCGGACTCACCCTTCTACAACTCGAGTCTAATTCGCGGTCGTTACTTTGTCTAGGTCAACGTTCGGGTTTCTCGATCTAAGAGTCTTTGTCATCCCTTCACCCCGGGCTGTGTCTAGTTTGACTCCCTCTCTTGCATTTGCGCAAAGCCGAGTTTAGACGAGTCGTGGCACCGGTCGTTCTCTCCAATCAAGGACCTTAATAAAAAAACAACCAACCGAGCATCCGAAAGTCCGGATTTGATTCGAGTCTAAGTCTGAGTTCGAGTCTAGGATACCCTACATCCTCTTTCAGAGTCATTTGCATTCTGTCCTCTTTTCAAATTTCTATAAAATCAGCTTTTCTATTTCTCATATATACTTTCCTTATGTGTTTCCGAGAACATGATGAACACCATCATACACTGTGAGCACATGCACGTGACTATTATAGGCACACCTATAATGACTGTAGGAAATTGAGACCTGTGTTTTCCTTTACCTGTTCCATGTCTGACATAGAAAGCCACATAACTACCCTTAGGGAGCGGTATCGAATCCCATGACAAATCTAGGTAGTCTCCTAGTTTGGGTTCAAGACGGGAGGCAAGCCCATTTCCCACAATAAACACCCTTCCAATAAGATCGACCCATCCCTACCTTAAGTGTTAGTCTGACCAACAAAAAAAATCAAAAGTCCAAGGAAAAAGCAAAAGGCCAAAACAAAGGAGCTGGCCATGATCAAAAAGAATTCTCAACATCCCTTGACCAGGACACGGTCAACCCAAATGAAGAATCTCATGACCGGGGCTAAGAGGTCAACCAATAGAAATTTTAAAAACCCATGACCGTGATTATCGATCAAATCAAGTGAGAGTCCCTTGACCGGGGTACGGTCAATTCAAAAATTAACAATGCCCATATACCATCAAATAGGGAAGAGGTAATCAAGCTGGTCAGCTAACACAACATCTAGCCTTCCCACATTTCAATCCTCAAAGATCTTCCCAAGACCTAGGCTAATAGACAGCCCGGAATTTTGAGGATTCAAGCTCCATAGGATACACCCTAACTATTAGGGCCATACATGGAAACCAAATCCCGCATTATCAAACCTACCCCGATCGAAGTTCGAGTCATTATTACTCAACTTCCCCATTTCCTACCACATTACAATACCTTACCTCGAAACCTTAGCTCCACAAAATTGAGCTCCAGATTTCGAATCATCAAAGCCACTTACGACCTATCACCACATTTCCAAAGACATCCAAACTAGTTACCAGCCCTGAACACAGGAATTCAACCTGCGGTTGGCATAGAACATGCCCAAATAGTTCACACCACCTCTGGGGGCTACCCCGGAGAACGCTCACAGTCACATGATCAACATCCTAACTTATTCTAGCCCTTTGAACAAGACATCATTGGGAATGCACCTAGCCTACGTCATCGCTATGGCTAGTTACACACAAAGTCCTAATAACTAGGCACCATAATATATCTTCCAATTCACTGGACTACGGCTTGTTTTGATTCCACTACACGTGAATACGTAGGCAACCTTTCAACAGAGGTACAACCACCCGCATTGACACATTCAAAAAGCACCATCATTCCGGTCACGACACTGTCATGTTCTCAATAGCTAGCTTTGTCGTCCTGGGGGCTTCTCCTAGGCAGAAGTTCTCCATCAACTCACATAATCTAAATTTTTCAAAATCTAGCCTCCTTTCTATAGTATGTCCTAGTACTCGGCTAAGTCGAAGACGAGAATTTGTCAGGACTCGAAGCAATACCCACTTTAGGAAAGTACCCTAAAATCAAGAATCCAGAAGAGCACTAGACTACAACAGTCTCATTACAGACTACTTCAATTCCCCTATAACAGATCGTTCCCATTTCGACTTCGACCGTGTTGCCACTCGCCTAGGCTACGGAATAATGCAGCTTAAGAGTCTTGTCATCTTAAGTGGCCTACCCCCTACCGAGTCACGGTCCAACCCTTAGAGAGTCCAGTTCATGTCTGTCAACTCGTCCTGTCGCGTCCAGAGTCGAGTCTGGTCGGTAGGCCTCTCTCTTCAAATTCTTGCTTTCAGATTTGCAAAACTTAGCCATTTCAGAAAATCCTTTTCGACAAGGTCAAATTTCGGTCTATTTAAACTGCAAATTTCTTTTCTACCCCTTTCAATTTTGAAAACCTATCTCCTAGCACGTGAGTTGCTTTCAGGACTTCGATTTTAGAACTAAGACAAAAATCATTTTCCCCAGCGCAATTCAGTCTATAGATGCTAACTGCATTTCCTGTATGATATCTTGCTATCTGCTATATTTGCTATTTCATCCTATATATCTAACATTCCAGGTACCAGCTTGTGCTTCCCAAAGGAACATCAAGTTTTTACTTCCCCAACGTGAGTCGGTGTTTCGCCTAAATGTTACATACGAATTGCTAAGTGTCAACATCATACAGGTTCACCCAGACACGAGAAGGAAGTCTCGTCGCAAAAACTCCCCAGCGGAAAGCCCAGGTGGCATTTCCGCTAATGTATCGGGATATGTCTGCGAACAGACACACCCATAGCTTCCTATGCAAGCTCCCGCGTATTTCTGAATTGGGATGTGTCTGCAAACGGACACACCCATGGCTTCCTAGGCAAGCTCCCGCACAGCTCCAAGATGGGATTTGTCTGCAAACGGGCACACCCAAGGCTTCTTAGGCAAGTCCCCACGGAGTTATTAACATCAACTCAGGTATGATTTCTATCTTATGGTTGGCGAGGCCTTTTACGCAAGTCTAATGGACTATAAACGACCCGATCGGAAATCTGCTAGGCTTTAATCCTCGATTAACCTGGTAGCTACTCTGATTTTCGCCTTGTCCAACCCTCAGTCAGAGTGGGGGCTCTGTAGACACCCACATTTTGACCGCCAGGTGTCTATAGTTGTTTCCGAAAAACACTCAATGATGATCGGACGCAAACATGACTTAATACACTCGATTTTCGGACTCGAAATCAATAGTAGTTGGCACGAGCTTTTAGCGGAGTAAAAATATCACCAAACAGACCTCAAATTCTGGCCCAGTGGGTCGTTTTCAGTCAAATGAGTTTAATTTGAGTCAAAACCGAGACCAAGGGCAAAACCGTCTTTTGGCGACCAGGTCAAACCCCGGTCAAAGACATTTCCGAGGCGGAAAAATCTGTCACGCAGCCTTCGAGAATCCAATGCAGAGTCGAACACCACAAAAATCAGCCATGGAGAAGAATTAAGCAACTAGAACTCTCCCTCAAAGATAAAACTCGATCACTAAGGAGGTCTCCCACCCGGCTAGACCCACTCGATCGAGTGGATCAGCTCACTCGATTGAGTGGACTCATAAATCAGCCAAAACCGGGTGTTTTCTTCCCTTACAAGCAACCTTTTCCTATCCAAAGACGGAATCCTATTGCATCCAAGACTACTACCTTTCCTATCCGAAACAGGAGTTTCTTCCCATCCAAACCAGGAAACCTCCACTATAAATACACCCCCCTTGCACACACAGATCATCAATTATTCACGACATTCACATTCAACTCATATCAACACATTCACAGCACAATAATTCCAATCCCGACAATTCACAACATCGAGTTACAACGTACCCGGAATTCCAGCAATACTAGGTATATTATATTCCAATCTTTCCTCTAGAAATCCTATAGGATTCTCGACCATTCACAACCCGAAATTCTAGGCAATTTTAGGTAAACCATATACAAACCCGAGAGCAAAACTCGCCAAATCCCCTCCCTAACCATACATACTATAACTCACCTATATACATCTTAACGCTCCCGCGCCTAGGCCGCTACTATGAGTCTGTTTTCGAGATAATCAAGCATGTAGGTTGAGGTTGTTACACGACTTCTCCCTTTTCTTCTCTTTCTCTCATCCATCCGTCTTTTAAAACGGGTCGTCGTCGCGTTTTTTTATTTCTTTTCTCGTTCCTAATATCGATATTGTCGTACTATTTTCAATAAAGTGTTGTCCCTAAAGATTCGATATCGACTCTATAGTCGAATATCGGATCTAAAAGGAATCAATCATTAAAACTATTTTAAGCATAATCTCGTTGATGCCGAAATAATCGTCACATAGTCCTAAAAAGACTAATTACGACATTACAACACGGAGAGATTTATTTTGATTCAAAACAATTTCTAAAAAAAATCTTTTTTTTAATAATCCCTCTAAGTATTGGATCTCGATTTCGCAGTCGAATATCAAATATTACTTGCAGGATACCCCGGACATGGTGGGGCAATTGGAGACTTGGGTGACCGAGCTTGAGGCGGAAATGGCTGAGGCGCGACAGCCCTTGCAATCTCGGGCCGAAGAGATTGCTCAACTTAAGTAGTGGTTGGCCTGCTCTCAGGGCGAGACCGCCGCGTAGGGTGAGGTTACGTATCGGGTTGAGAGGGAGACAGAGGCTGAGGCTAAGGCTACGGGTCGTGCTACGGGTGCTATTGAGAAGGTTGGAGGAGTTCCCGAGACAGTTACCCTTGATATGTTGTTGGGAATGGACGGTAGTGGGTCTCCTCTCCTGGATTTAGAGGATCTAGGTTTGGACGATAACATTGGTGGGCTTGTGGTAGCCATAGGCGTAGCTTCTAGGGGTCCTCCCCGGTTTGTGAATCGATTTAACTTTTTAGTATTTGAGTTGTTTTAGTTTAGTGTTTGCGTTTTTGTTTTGTGAAATGCTGACCTAAATTGACAAGTAATCACTCCATGGTTGTTTTATTCGTGATTTCACCGTAGTTTAGGAAGTTTTAAAATGTGTTGGGGTTGCATGAGAGTACGAAAGCGGTTTTTCGGATCTTTGAAGTGCGTTGGTTTGAGCCGGGAGTTGGATCAGATAGTACGTCGATTAAAACATTTTGACTCGAGACGGACGAAATCTAAGAGGTCAACGTGCTATGACCAAGAGAACTAGAATGCAAATGTAGTTGTTTCGACGTTCATAATAAGGCCGAAGCCAAAACCTAGGCTACCTTTGAAAAAAAAAGTTAGACCACTTTTTTGTATATCCACGACAATGTCGTACTGAGCTTACAGACGCGACTTGACAACAGCCGTTAAAGGCCACAACACGCCTAGGTGGGGTAAGTTATCCCCCTAAGAAAAAAAGAAAAGATATCTAAGTCTGGTGGATCCGATGGACGAAATGTACCATCTGTGTGGACCTGTCACTCTTGCGCGGACATTTCGGCTGCTGGAAATGGGTTTAGCGACTCCAGAAGGGCGTTCCTGGCGTTTGGGGTTGTCGGGTGTGAGAGAAAGGTTAATGATTATGGATATGACCGTACTACAGAATAAGGAAGCTATGCGGGCAAATGTTGCTAAGTGTCCGACCAAAGACGGCGTTACCGATCCTAGTGTTCGTCAGTTCATCTACATGGGCCGAGACTGACAAGACCCATATTGAAAATGTGAGTGAGGAGAGGAAGTGAGATTGGTTGAACTCGGTTTTGGCTAGGACGGTGAAAGCTTGCGTTAGGACTAATTTTGGTTGAACTCGGTTTTTGCTAGATTGGTTGAGCCCAGCCATTTTGTATTATGTTGTATTAATTGATATTATGTGGCGTATTAGTACTAATTTTGTTAGATTTTTGACACGTTGTTGCTTTCCGGGATGTCCGGGTTTTCAGACGCTTGATGTAAATGGCCTCGACAAAGGATTGATTTAAATGATTTTTTTAATTAATGAGAAGCACAATTTTTTTTAATTTTTTTTTGTGGTGGCTCGCAACTCGATTCTTCATTTTACCCGGAGCGCCCTTTCGGGTTTTCACTCCGTCCTCGGCTCACCTTTTTTTGATTTTTTTATGGCTCGCAACTCGATTATTCATTTTGCCCGGGGCGCCCTTTCGGGTTTTCATCCCGTCCTCGGCTCGTCCTTTTTTGTTTTTTTTTACGACGGCTCGCAACTCGTTTCTTCGTTTTGCCCGGGCAACTCTTTCGGGTTTTCACCCCGTCCTCGGCTCGTCGTTTGTGCTTCGTCATTTTAACTCACTCGTTGACCGGGTCGTGGGAGGAGTCCCGGTTTATGCATGAATCGATTAATCGATTTTTGTTTTTTTGGTTGTTTGAAGGATTGCACCCGAGGAAGGGTTGCTTACGTATCCGGGTTTAGACGGAATCAAACCATGTTCGTAGTTCTTTTATAGATGTGAGTGATTTTGCTTTAGGCTCGTTATACCAATTATCGATATGAGATGTTTAGAGTGTATTCACCCTAATTAAAGAACTAAGGTGGAGCGATTGGGGTGTGACCCCTTGGATATGACAATTAACGAGATATCGTGTTTGGGTCAGGGTGACTGACTTGGATGATTTTGGAATGTGGAGCTAGGTAGTAAGTGGTTTCGATAGATCAAAATCTGGAGCTTGATTTTTGTGGAGTTAGGGCTATGGGCTAAGGTTTCGTAATGTGGTAAGAAAGGGGAAGCTGAGTAAAAATGACTCAGACTTCAATTGGGCGGAGTGTATATTACGTGGGATCTGCTTTCCATGTATGGCCTTAACGGTTGGGATTATCCTATTGAGCTTGAGTCCTCAAAATTCCGGATTGTCTCATAACAAGCGTCTCGGGAAGGTCTTAAGGGTTGTAGTGTAGGGAGGCTAGTATTTGGGTGCTAGCTGACTGACCTGTTCATTTTTCTTTTTTCTTTTTCTTTTTTGCTTTTCGTTCGGACTTTGCACTTAAAGTCGAGTTGAATGATTGGGGGTTTCATTTTGACCGTTGAGTTTGGTCTTGATCATTGAATTGGGCCGGTTTAGTTTGGCCTTGGTTTCATTTTTTTTCTTTGTCTCCTTTTGGCCATTTCAGACTCCTTTTTTCTTTTTGTCAGACTAGCACCTATGGTAGGAATTGGTCGGTCTTTATTTGAGGGATGTTTATTGTAGGAAATGGGTTTGCCTTCCATTTTTGATCGCAAGCTAAGAGACTATCTAGATTTGTCATAGGATTCAGTAATGCTCGTTCTAAGGGATGTTTATGTGGCTTTCTATAACAGACATGAAATAGGTAAAAAGAAGAAAACGAAATCTCAGCTCTTGTAATTCCTCGTTGTTTCGAGGTATGTTTGATTGTTATAGATAAATGGCATAGTATCAATTCGTAAGCGAGAAATGTATGTTTTAAATCAAGCGATTGTCGAGGGGCGTTGTAAAGGAAGAAAAGTTTATTTCTTTTTATTGATAGTAATGAGCGGGCTATGCGCCCGAGATATTGTTTTCGGGGAGGTGGAGGACAGGTCCCCCCGTACCTCTTGACTTGATACGAAAAATAAAAACACATTTATTACATTATTAGGTCTAGGCCCTAAGACGAACAAGACTCTAACTCGGACATAGATTTACTTGTCTTGGCGGGCGCTCGCAGGCTGTCGGGATCTTCCTCGATATTCAGGACATTCTCCTCTATATGGTTGAGGTAGGAACAATCGATGGTGTTATCAAAGACAGCGTGAATGCTAAAGGGGTTTGTGATATTGTTTGGTTTCTCGGATGGAGGGAGAGGAATCGTCCCGTTTTCTATCATATCTTGTATGGTATGCTTGAGCCGAAAACAAGATTCAGTATTATGGCAATTGCCACGATGGAAATGGCAATATTCATTAGCATCCCATGCCATTTTTCTCTTGTTTGCGGGTGGGTCTGTAGTAGGACCTATTGACTCGAGCTTTACTTGCTCAGTTAGCCTTTTTAAGGCTTCGGCGTATGTGATGCGTAGCTTAGAAAATATCCTAGGGGTGGAATTTGTCTTCCCTCTGGTGGTTGGTTCAAGAAGGTGTACTTCCTCGACTTTGTTATTTTCGGATGTTCCATAGGATCGGGTTCCCGTGGAAGTGGTTGGTCCCTGGTAGCCTTTCCCCATTATCTTGGAGAATACTCCCTTTTTCATATTGTCCTCTAGGCGTATTCCTAAGGTGGATAGTTCCTTGAAGGTATGAAAATTTTGGTACCTAAGGTGAGAGGCGTAAGGTGGTCTAAGGTTATTGAAAAATTTCTCTACTAAGGTGGCCTCGTCCGGGCGGTTCAGTAATTGGGTGCTGACCTTTCTCCACCTAATCAGAAATTTGGAGAAGCCTTCCCTCTCGTTTTGGGAAAGGACTTTGAGGCTTCTAATGGTGACTTGCGTTTCGAAATTATCCGCATATTGTTTTTCGAAATCTATAGAAATATCGTCCTAGGTGGAGATCTTTTTAGGATCAAGCGAATAGAACCACGATCGTGGCGTGTCTCCTAGGGATGAGGGGAATATCCTAGTGAAGAGGCTAGACTTGACCCCTTTAATAGCCATATAATCCTTAAAGGCCCGGATGTGATTGAGGGGGTCCTCAGTTTCTTTGAACTTAGGTATGTCAGCTAGGGAGAAGTTCTCTGGTAGCTGGCCGTTCACCATTTCAAACTTCCTATGGTTTTCGAGGTGGACAATTTTTCCTTGGCTTAGGCGCATTTGGTTTTCAAGGAAGTCTATGTGGTTCATGGCAGACTGTAGAATGTCGTCCTAAGGTGGTGTGATGGGGTCATTAGGGGTGATGCCGACGGGTGCCCCACCTAGCGGGGTGGAATTTAAAAGGACCTCGTTGAGGACCCGGTTGTGGTGTTCATCTGAGGCCCTATCTTCCAAATAGCCTATGCGAGTGTCTATGCTGTTTACGGATGCGTTCACCGTGATAACGGTGGCTTGTAAATCCCGAATCAGGTTAGTTAGGGTTTCTACGGTGTTATCCCCGGATTGTTCGGCGTTGTTCCCACTATGGTTACTTGCGTCTGTGCTTGAATCTCCTGACATGACTGGAAGGGGTGGTATTAATGAGAATGGATCTACCAGACGGCTTAAAGACTCGTGGAATGCCCGTAATTGAGCGACATGGAAATAAGACCCTTGACTCGCGTGTGTTTGCGGTCATTGGTTTAAGGACTCAGGTGCTTTAGACTCTTGGTGTATTCGGCGGAGCGCCAAACAGACTTATGTCTCTGGAGCGAGGCGATTTGACACATACCTCAGAAATGAGGTTTGAAGAGGACTTCTCAAAAGGAGACGACCCAAAATATAAGACCTCGAGTAGAGGTGGTCCTAGTAACTAACACGGACAGTTGATCACACGGTTGTACGACGTAAGAAATTGATCGCGATCCCGGCTCAGGATCAAAGAATTTTTGTTACTTTTTTCGAAAACGACCGATACTTGCAGAGGAAAGTCTTCTCTTTTTTTTGAAAAATGATTTTGTAAAATTAGGGTGACGATGGTGTGGTGACATCGTTCGTGAGGTGAAAAGGCGTTGCTATGCTTGTGCGTCGGGAATTCGGCGATAGTAAAGGTGAAAATGTTTGTTTTTTTTTGAAAAAAACGTGGTTCCTAGGGGAACCGATTTTAAAAATGATAACGTGATGCTTTTATCGAGACTACTATTAATCAGTTAGTTCGATATTTGCGGTGTACGTGGTCCAACGATGGTGTCTTAAGGGTGTAGCTAAATTCTTGTTAAAGAACTTAGGTGATGAATAGCGTTTTTTAGAAAAACTTTTGAATCGATTGACTCACGTTTTTCGGTTGCATTAATTAGCCTTTCGCGTGTTGCGAAAAGTGATTCGAGAATGTGACCATTTTGGATTCCTTGACTTCATTAATTAAAGCTTCGGTTGTGTTAACGGTATGTGTTTAAAAACTTTCCTTTTTTGAAAATCAAATGTAACCGTTTGGCGTACCTTGGTCCCATTAATTGGGAGTTTCAGTAATATTAACGGTATTTGTTGTTTGGCGGGTTTTACTTTAGCCACGTGATGGCGTTTGAAAATGTATTTTGTTTGAAAACGTCGAGTGTGAAATTTGTCATGACGATGGCATCTGAAAATGTTTTGCCCTTTTTAGAAATCATGACTTGGCCGGAGTATCGGCGTCTAAGAGGTCGTTTTGAAAAGATGAGATGTTTTTCGAAAATGGAGTTGGGTGTAGTTGAATATGTTGGCGTGGTTGAATCCAGATTTTTAGTATTTTATTTGGGTTGGATTGTTCAAACACGCTACACATTACTAAGAATGCATACACTCATGCAGGATGCAGACACGGGTAGGTTAGGGTAGGCTACCGCCCACGGATAGTCTTTACTTAGGCATTGACAATTATCTGGGGAAACAAGTGTCATACCGTTCGTTCGGAAATATCCGCTTATTATTTCCGCAGGGTACGCGTTAGGCGGCCGGAGCGTCAATCGAGGATCTCTCCGCGTGTCCCTAAAGATCTTACCGCGAAGAGGTCGATTGGTCCTGATATAGGTTAGGGTGGGCTTGTTAGGGCCAAAACCTGTAGTGACCACAACTAAAAACTAAGACATGAGCTTCACCGACCTCGTTCATGTTACACCACCACTGGAAAGTTGTTTCCAAATCCCCAGCGGAGTCGCCAAACTGTGGACGTTCGTCCGCACCGCCCGGCGCCCCGCGCGTGATAAGTTTAGTTTGTAGTGCCTATTTTATTGTGTTTTAATCCCATTTTCCTTGTGGAATCGCTCCTTGGGAGCAGTTTATGGGCTACTTATGCTTCCTTTAGTTCGTTTCAGGTTCCCGAGACCATTTGTGAAGAGTTGGAGCAAATCTGACTCGATACATACACTTTTTGGAGCCAACGAGGTGAAGGAACGATCACTCGATGCCTTGGATTCGACCCCGAGACCTTGGGACCCAATCCCGAGCCTTCGAGACCCGATCCCGAGTCCCGAGAATCGATGAGAAACCTATGAGAGGCAAAGAGGGACCAAAAGGAGCTTAAAGGAGCTTAAAGGAGGCCTACAAGGCTCAACCGGGTCGGGATGGCCTCAACCGGTCCTGGTTAAGGTGCACAAAAGACAGACATTCTGTCCTGGGTCCATCCCGGTCGGGACCGTGTACCTGCAGCACGCAATTGTTTATTTCATTGTCCCTTCCTCTTGTAACCCTATAAATACTTCCCTCTTGTATTGTTTATGTATCACACATTACATTAGACCCTCTTAAGACTCTCTACAAGATATAAACCCTAGATTTAGAGTTCATCCATTTAGTTTAATCTTCCTTTAATCCTCCTTTAATTCTAGCTTAATCTAGTTGTAATTAGTTCTTGTATTAAGAAGATACTTGAAGATTCATCCAAGCTTGACAACCTTGGAGTTGATTTGGGTTTCTCTTTTATACAAGTTATCATCTTTTCATCATCTTGTTGTGGATATAATCTTCCTTTCTCTTGTTTATTGTTGTTTATTCAAGTTTGAATCTTTACTTAGTGTTTTTGTTATTGTTCTTGTTATTCTTTATGGATGTTAGGTTTATGATGTTTTTTTCTCTTATTATTGTTATGGGTAGTTTGTTAATGAGTGAGTAGTCTCCTTGTGGGGTTAGTAACGGAATTAGGGGTAGATTATGGGTGATTAGGGTTGATTAGAGGAAAAGGGTGAATCTTTGTTGTTAGTCACATATTGGGCACTCTATGTGTTTGTTGAATTGCTTGTGTGAGTTGTAGTGGCCATGCTTCCCATGCTTGTACTCATCTTCTCACTGCTTGTCCATTATGTGATTATGTTGAGAATAGTCATAGTCACGAGAGTGCGGACTATGGTTTACGTAGCGAGAGCCCAGACCAACCTCGACATCGGTCTACGTAGCGAGAGCCCGGACCGACTCTAGCAACTAGGAGACACCTATACCCTTGATCACCCAATTACCCATCTACACTTATGAACCCGACCTACCCCACTTCCTTCCATATTTGATTTCATCCTTTTAGTTAGTCATCAATTCCCTAGTTTATTGTTTAGTTAGTCGTTAGTTATCCCATTTTAGCATCGTTTTAGATAGTCATTGTTAGTCCACTTCCTTCATCTCCAACCATAATAATTTACCATTTATCATTCTCTTTGTGTTTGTTTGGTAATTTAGTCTCGTTTTTAGTGGACTTAGTCTAGACTCTATAATACCGTCCTCGTGGATATCGACCCTACTTGCCCTAGCTACCCACTAGGAATAGTCGGTTTATTATTGACGGTTAGGACCCACGGCAAATCCTCACCATCAGCGCCCGCCCGCCCGGGACCGACCCAGTTTTCAACGTGTGGCGGCAGCCACCCACGCGGCCCCCTTCCTGTTGGGGGCCGGTCCGATCTCGCGTACGGGGCGAAGTATCGGACCTCGATTTGGATGACGATCCGGACTTGTACTAGACGGGTGGGGGCACTCGTGTTTCCGTTTGGGAATAGATCGAGTCGTGGTTGTAAATGTTTAAAGGCCATTTTGTTTGGTAAGGCAACCATTTTAGTGAACTGAAGTTGTTGTCGATTTGTGGAGTCGCCAACGAGTCAATTATGGGGACTCGGAAACCGTTCAAGTCAACTTTGATCCCTTCCTGGATCAAAGTTGAGTGGCACGGGACCTAAAGATAAAGACTTGTACCCTTAAGCACTCCATGTCTGGAATGACTCTCATTGCCAATGGTTTCGGACATCCGGAAACCGTCGATTCTGAGTAAGGGGTGAGGGTACGTATTGGGAAGCCAACATCCGATAGATGTCAACACCCAATCCCGCCTGCACTATAGCGGCCTCTACTAATCAATCGGTGGGATGATATCCTAGTTCTTTTGTTGTGGTGGAAGTACTGTAACATCCATTGTTTTAGCCCTATACCGTTTGCTACGTCGGTTGTTTAAGGACAAGTAAGTTTTGTCGTTGAAGTAGTTGTGTTTACATTCTTTGCATGTGATTTCACGTGACAAGCATGCCATGAAAAGATGCACGTTGGAAAGTAGAGAATACTAGTATTATACGTATTAGCAAATCAGTTTTAACGCGATAATACGGATATTAGTCATTCTCGTGGTATACCTTACCTGGTATTCTGCTTAAGATGCGTCGGTTCGGTATTAATAGAGATGCGTCGAACCTAATAAGGCGAGCACCGGGACTAATATGGAACCCGACCATCACTTTGTTCAGTTTTAGTTGTTTTACATTTTGAATTCCGTGTTAGGTGATTTAGCATGCGATTATAAGGTCATAAAAGCAATAAATCATACGAAAAACTGTAAATGCGAATGTAAATAAATCACATAATGAGGTGTTGCACCCTCAGAGTATACACTAAACAGGACACGATGCATAGATAGTTTGAGAACGGATCTCGGAATTACTCGGGTCTATTTAGTGTAATTTAGTGTTTGCGGTTGAAGTTGGGACGTTACGTATTTTAGTGAGTATTTATTGGCCTAGTGCCCACATCTAGTGTTGTCATAGTGCATACTAATAGAAAGTACGAGTATGGAAAGTTTTGTTTAGATGACAACCTAGTGACGATACGACTTCGACAGGCGGATCCTCCTAGCTTACCAGTTATTCCGATAGAACTCCGTTACCGCTTGACCCTTCCTGCGGCAATTCCGGCAGAGCTTCGCTACTAGACTTGAGCTAGTCAATCACAGGTACCTCGGTATCGAGTGGGGTGCTTGAAGGTGTGGAGTAGCGTCGATGTCGCTTTTTTATCGGAACTACGGTCGAGTGGATCGTTTGCGTCGGGTGTCGGAGTGTGAGCCATTTGCGAGAGTTTAGAGGGGGAAGAGAAGAATGAGAATTGTGTGTTGAAATGAGGGCGTGAAGGGGGGGTATTTATAGGTGTTTTCAGTCCTCGTCGCCCATATGGGCGTCTGAGTTGAGGCGCACCGATACTCAGGCGCCTGGGTTTAGGCGTGGGGAGACCAAGACGCGTGAGGTGGGGCGGTTGGAGTTTTGAGGATACAGTTTTGATACTTTCCAAAACCGAGAGGGAGGAGCGTGATATGAATCTTAAGGGTTAAGTCTTCCCCGTGTTTGACCTAGCGCCGTGGTTTTAGTGGGCCTCGGGTGTTCATCCCGAAGTTCGCTTGGCGCGGTGTTGACTCGGTTCGAGTTTCGGGACCAACTCGGGGTCCCGGTGTCAGAATTGACTCTAATTAGTGTCTATGTGACCGTAACAACACGACTAAGGCTGTCATCATGTTAGTTTTAATTTTTCCGAGTAATTATTTGATCCGTTCTATAGAAAAACTACCTAAAACATTGCGAACCCGTGTCGCGTTGCAGTCCTATCGTCATCGGGTGTTTGTAGGGCGCCTCTGCAGCCACCAGGTCCAAATCTGGGTGTCTAAATCGCCAAACACCCGATAATGATCAAACTGCAACACGACACGATTTTATGATGCATCAGATGATTTTTCTATAGAACGGATCAAATCATTAGTCACAAAAATTAATTCAACATCTAGACGGTCTTTGTCGAGTCATTTCGGTCGCGTCAACACTAATTAGAGTCTATTTCGACTCCTGGGACCCAATCAATCTCGAAAGGCAAATCCAAACCCGAGATGCAATGTCAACCCGAGTCGAACCTCAGAATCCTAAACCAAACCCATAGGCAAAGCTCATGCAGGCTTTAGAAGCCTTAGGAAGCAAGAAACCCAACAAAATATCTGAAAGATTACTTACATTTTCGTTTTGGAAAGTTATCCAAAACTCGACCGCAAAACTCAACCGCGTCATGTCCCGCACCTCATAACTAAGTTGCACGGACCCCCCCCCCCCCCCCCCCCCCACCACGCCTCAATACTAAGGCGAATGAGGTGTCACACCTATGGGCTCGAATCCAGCCTCGAGAAAACTATAGATACATCTATCCCCTTGACCATTCAACACATTTGAAGGATCCCAAGAATTCATTAATTCGGTAGATCTGCGAATAAATCGTTCCCTTCGATTTCTACCGAGTTCAAAGTCATATGAGATGGAAAAGGGCTTCAAACAACAAAGAACTCATATTCTTTGTAGTCAAATCTTTTCCGAGCATACAACTTAAAGCCTCGTCGAAATTATCGCATACCACGATATTCAAGACAACGGGTCGAATTAATCCGGTTCCTAATCGAAATTAATCCAAGCGTTCCTAACGCTTCTCGAGTTCACCTACGCTGAATCGACGTCACTAGTTTGTCTCTATATCTAGCACATTACCCTTTTCTTTAAATAAGTGTAGAGCTACGCGGGTTTACTCAATCCAATTAGCTCAAACATGCGTCTTATTGTCACCCGATGACGATTCATAATCCCTCCAATCGACACGTACACCTGCACTTTGCATTCCATGCATGTATTGTGTGAAAACCTTTCTCCTACATGGTTCCCGTCGCAAGGCATGTCCGACCGACCCTCTAGACCAAATCGTCCAAAATACGTAATGTTTACAACTTCAGCCAAAAATTACTAAAACAACTAAATCTGAGTAGTCGTTATAGATCAGTTCTCTATCGTATACACATCATATTTCGTTTAGTGTACAATCATAGGGTATAATCCTCCCATCATGATTTACTTATGTTCTCACATCTTTACCGCTTTCTTCGCATGATTTATGGCTTTTATGACCTTAATCGCATGCTAAATCAGCTAATCCGAAGCTAAAACGTAAACAACTGACACTAATCCAACATCGAAACAAACCCAGAAACCGCGTCTAAATCCCAACACTCAGTGTTGAGGCACAAGACCTCGTGCGCCTGAACCCTGAAACGCCAGGGGTGCCGCGCCTGTCTTCTGTGCGTGTTTCTGTGTTTGATCAGTTCAACTAAAACGATCAATGGTCTAATCCCGTATTAGCCCAGACGTTCAGCTAGTCGCGCCTCAGTATCAGGACACACAGGGGCATGTGCCTGATTCCTGAATTGCATGGCTTCCCGCGTCTCGATTAATGTTGTACATATGCACTTTAAGCGGAATACCAGGTAAGGTATACCACGAGATCATACTAGTATCCGTATTATCATGTTAAAACTGATTTTCTAATACGTATAATAACTACTACTCTTTACTCTCTTACGTGAACACCTTAACATGACTTGCCCGTCACGTGTTATTGCATTTATCGCTTGCAAATAATGTAAAAATACTTACTTCGACAATAGTATGCTTGTTCCTAAATCAATCGACATAGCAAATGCATAGGGCTCAAAAAAATTGGTTGTTACAGTTTTTCACCACATTAGAACGAGAAACATCCGGCATCAAATGAATAGTAGATGCCGTTATGTGCAAGCGGGATTGGGTGACTATAGTCAAACGATGTTGACGTCTCAATACTTACCCTCACCCCTTACTCGGAATCTACGGTTTCTGAATGTCCAAAACCATTGGTAACGAGAGTGTGGACATGACATAGGTCCACGCCCGGCGCGGTCAGGCGCGGGGTTTGGTAGGCGGATGTTCTCGTGTGAGATTGTTCTCGAATAAAATTTAAATGATAATGGAGTCGCCACCAAACTTTGTGGGAGTTCGGACCCGTTCGAACTCATCCAATATTTTGGTGTGTCGTGCATAAAGCATGCCTTGCCTTATAGTACTAGAGTTTGTGGGGTTCGTCCCTTTGTATAACGATACCGATGTTGAATGATCGAATATCGTACATCGAACGAATCTCGTTCGCAATGGTTTCAGGCATCCAGAACCAAAGGTTCTGAGTAAGGGGTGAAGGTACGTTTTGGGAAGCCCAAGAAGGACACCCAACCCCGCCCGCACATAGCGCCCTCTACTAAGATATAGATTTTTGTTTAAGTAGGCATTTTAGTAAGATGATGGAATGTATAACAACCATTATTTTTAGGCTATACATGCGAATTACCTGTTCACAACGTCATTTAATGCACCTTTTGAATTTGTCGGAGTTGAGTTTAGCATGCGATGTTCATTTGAAAATAGTAAATGCCAAACAATGAATTAAGTAACTTGAAAATATAGATTACAAGTTACACGGGTGCAATACGTACAACCCAATATTCACAATATGACAAGCAATAATAATATCGAATTAGAAACGATAAACATAAACTATATACGGACTCGTAAATAAAAAATGCGAACAGAAACCGTAAACCGTATGATTGGACAGGCTCTCATCAGTTACACATTATGTTGTGTACTGATCAGAGGACAGAGGCGCAGGGTGCTCGACATCTCAGCCTTCAGGCGCGAACACTGGGGCGCCGAATCGGTAGCGTACGGGACCAAAGCGTGATACTAGCTTGATCCCGAAGCCTTGAAGTCTCGTCCCGACTTATCCTAATGAAGTTTAGCTGTCTTTTATTTATTGAATATCAAGTTCGATTAGAAATTCGTCGATATAAGATTAATATTCCCTGACCCTCACTCAAAGTTGTAAAGGGAAAACGATAATAGATCGAAAACTGATATGGAATATAGACTTAAGAGGAAATACGTGATAGATTAACAACCATTGACTTGCGTCACAAGCATAATTCCCTAGGTGAAACTTGTATTGTTGTTTGCCAAGGTAGAAAGTCTACGATATCTCATTTTGACCTTAGTCGGGTACTTGTCCTTAATCGTCCTGATTTATGATTTGAATCGAATATATCGACTTAACACGAATATTGTAGCCTTCCGTATCGCGACGTTATTGTGTGGACGTCCATCCGTACCGCCCGTCGCCCCGTGCGCGCTCGCGCGGGACAGACCTGGTTTTTCAACGTGTGGCGGCGGCCACCCACGCGGCCCCCTTCCTGTTGGGGGCCGGTCCGATCTCGCGTACGGGGCGAAGTATCGGACCTCGATTTGGATGACGATCCGGACTTGTACTAGACGGGTGGGGCACCCGTGTTTCCGTTTGGAATCGGTCGAGTCGCGGTTGTAAGTGTTTAAAGGCCGATTTGTTTGGTAAGGCGACCTTTTTAGTGAACTGGAGTTGTTACCGATTTGTGGAGTCGTCACCCAGTCAACTATGGGGACTCGGAAACTGTTCAAGTCAACTTTGAACCCTTGTCGGCTCAAAGTTGAGTGGCACGGGACCTAAAGATAAAGACTTGTACCCTTAAGCACTCCATGTCTGGAATAACTCTCATTGTCAATGGTTTCGGACATCCGGAAACCGTCGATTCTGAGTAAGGGGTGAGGGTACGTATTGGGAAGCCAACATCCGATAGATGTCAGCACCCAATCCCGCCCGCACTATAGCGGCCTCTACAAATCAATCAGTGGGCTGATATCCTAGTTCTTTTGTTGTGGTGGAAGTACTGTAACATCCGTTGTTTTAACCCTAAAACTTTTGCTATGTCGGTTGTTTAAAGACATGTAATTTTTGTCGTCAAAGTAGTAGAGTTTACATTCTTTGCATGCGATTTCACATGACAAGCAGGCCATGAAAAGATGCACGTAGGAGAGTAGAGAGTACTAGTATTATACGTATTAGCAAATCAGTTTTAACGCAATAATACAGATATTAGTCGTTCTTGTGGTATACCTTACTCAGTATTCTGCTTAAGATGCGTCGGTTCGGTATTAATAGAGATGCGTCAAACCTAATAAGACGAGCACCGGAATTAATACAGAACCCGACCATCACTTTGTTCAGTTTTAGTTGTTTTACATTTTGAATTCCGTGTTAGGTGATTTAGCATGCGATTATAAGGTCATAAATGCAATAAATCATACGAAAAACTGTAAATGCGAATGTAAATAAATCACATAATGAGGAGTTGCACCCTCGGAGTATACACTAAATTGGACACGATGCATAGATAGTTTGAGAACGGATCTCGGAATTACTCGGGTCTATTTATTTAGTGTGTTTTAGTGTTTGTGGTTGAAGTTGGGACGTTACGTATTTTAGTGAGTGTTTGTGGGCCTAGTGCCCACATCTAGTGTTGTCGTAGTGCATAATAATAGAAAGTACGAATATGGGAAATTTTGTTTAGATGGCAACCTAGTAACGATACGACTTCGATAGGCGGATCCTCCTAGCTTGACCAGTGACTCCGGCAGAGCTCCGTTACCGTTTGACCCTTCCCGCGGCTATTCCGGCAGAGCTTTGCTACTAGACTTGAGCTAGTCGATCACAGGCACTTCGGTATCGAGTGGGGTGCTCGAAGGTGAGGAGTAGCATCGATGTCTTTTTTTTATCGGAACTACGATGGAGTGGATCGTTTGCCTCGGGTGTTGGAGTGCGAGCCCTTAGCGAGAGATTAGAGGGAGAAGAGAAGATGAGAATGTGTCGAATGAATGAGGTGAAGGGGGGTATTTATAGGTGTTTTCGGCCCTCGTCACCTATATGGGCGCCTGAGTTGAGGCGCACCAAGACTCAGGCGCCTGGGCTTAGGCGCGGGGAGACTAAGACGCGTGAGGTTGGGCGGTTGGAGTTTTGAAGATACGATTTTGATACTTTCCAAAACCGTGAGGAAGGATTATGGTACTTAGCTTGGAGTCTAAGAATTCCCACGGCTTGACCTAGCGCCGTGGGTTTAGTGGGCCTTGGGTGTGCGCTCCGAGGTTCGCTCAGCACGGTGCTGACTAGGTTCGAGTTTCGGGACCGATTCGGGGTCCCGGTGTCAGAATTGACTCTAATTAAAGTCTATGTGACCGTAACGACACGACTAAGGCTGCCATCATGTTAGTTTTAATTTTTCCGAGTAATTATTTGATCCGTTCTATAGAAAAACTACCCAAAACATCGCAAACCCGCGTCGCATTGCAGTCCTATCGTCATCTGGTGTTTGTTGGGCACCTCTCCAGCCACCAGGTCCAAATCTAGGTGTCTACATAAGCCCCCACTTTGACTGAGGCTTGGACAAGGCGAAAGTCAAAGTATAGCCGCCCAGGTCAATCGAAGATTACGACCTGGCGGCTGTCCGGTCGGGTCGTTTTAAGTCCGTTGGACTACGTGTTGAGGCTCGCCAGCCAAGGCTTAGAAGTCATACCTGACGTCTTCGCTTGCGTTTGCTTGCTTTGGGCCCGGGCTGTTGCTTGTCATGTCGTTCTTGGTTCTTTTTGCGCGTGCTTTGTCTTCTTCGGTTTATTTAGGAGTTTGTTTAATTTTAAAAGTGTTTGTGACGCGTTGATCGTAAGCGCCAAGGGTGTTCATATGTGTTTGCTTTTATTTGAACAAATGTTTTTTTGAATGCTTGTGAACCCCTGATGAAACAAAACGGTCGAGGGCGTCAATCGCCACTCGAGCGGCCGTTCTCGGGATGCTTGTGACCTCTCAGGCAATATAAAGCTAAACAGGAATGTTCGAGGGCGTTAGTCTCCACTAGAACACTTGTCTTTGGAATGCTTCTGATCCCTAGGACAAAAAAAACAAGATAAACTACTCGAGGGCGTCGGTCTCCACTCGAGAAGCTGTCTTTGGGGATGCTCTGACCCCTAAGACAATAATAAACCGTGATAAATTACTCAGGGGCGTCAGTCTCCACTCGAGCAGCTGTCTTTGGGGATGCTCGGACCCCTAGGACAAAAATTGTTGTTGCTAAACTACTCGAGGGCATCAGTCTCCTCTCGAGCAGCTATCTTTGGAGATGCTCTGACCCCTAGGATAAAAATTGTTGTTGCTAAACTACTCGAGGGCGTCAGTCTCCACTCGAGCAACTGTCTTTGGGGATGCTCTGACCCCTAGGACAAAAATTGTTGTTGCTAAACTACTCGAGGGCGTCAGTCTCCTCTCGAGTAGCTGTCTTTGGGGATGCTCTGACCCCTAGGACAAAATTGTTGTTGCTGTGGCTCCGGGATACTAAAGTCTCTCGGGCAAAATTGATGTTGTTGTGCCTCCGGGATACTAACGTCCCTCGGGCAAAATTGTTGTTGTTTATTTGTTTTAGTTAAATTTTGTTTTCTGGGTTTGTCTTATCTCGTTTGGGTTTGCTTTTGCTCGGTCTTGGTTTGTTGTGTATTTGAGTTTGTTCAGAGTTTGTTTAGTTTAGTTTAGTTCGAATTGCCTTATTATACGTTCGAGGGCAGCGTTTAGGTTAAGTGCGGTTCTTATGTTTGTTTTATTATTGAGAGTGCGTTAGTGATATCGATTAGTAATTGCTCTCTTATCGTTATTTTGTTTGTCTTAAAGTTGCGTGCTTTATGTGTATCGAGCCTTGAGTCTCTTTTGTTCTGTTTTAGTCCGCACTAGTCCATTTAGGCGCGCATCCGTCTGCGCCCTAATACTCAGGCGCATATCCCCCAGCGTGCTAGGACTCGAGTGCGTCACTTGGGGCGGTCGGGTTTCTGCGGACCGGGTCTGTTTAAGTAATCGAAAATTGGGGCGATCATTCATTCACCATCAAACTCGAACGCGTCGTCCCTTTCGCCCCAAAACCGATTTCTCGACTTTTCTTGGCAAGTTTCATTTTGATTTCCGCTATTTACGACAATTTCGACTCCGGGTAAGTGTTCTTTGCTTGTTTATTGTCAGTTTTGCTTGATTTGATTGACTATGAGTTGGTTTTATTGAAACCCTTAGAAAATCGATTTGGGTTCTTTTGATTCGTTAAGTTTCGATGCTTGTGCTTAATCTCATTGTTAAATTATGGTTGATTAGAGCTTGTTGAAGTCGATATAAGTTTGATAAGGGTTTTCGAGGTGCGACAATGGCTCGCTATGGAAATGTGTTTGGAATGCTAGGGTTAAGGACCATTTCCCGATTATTCCAGTGTTCATTTTACGTACTTTCGCTCAAATAGTGTGTGTGAGGATGTGGGTAGCTCTCTTGTCGATTCTTATGGGCTAGGATGACTTTTAGGATTCTCCGTAAGGTTTTGTGTGTCTTAAGACGGACGAAAAGGTGTCGTAACAATGCCGAATTTTCCCGAAACCACTTCCATTGTGACCGGGATCGAAAATGGATGCTAGCGGCCTTTTCGGAATTTTGATATCCCTATCCCAAGCTTTGATCCTATTTTGACCTGTTTAAGCAGATTTAGCCTGATTAGAGCTACGTTTTTTTTTGTTTGGTTTTGCTTACAGCTAGAGATGACACCGAGTGTCCCGAGGGAGCTTCCTCGGTCGCTGTTATTGAGGAGGTTGTCGGGGCAAGTTCACAAACTCCTCGAGGGATTCGCAGGAGGCGACGGGGCATCTCGTCTCAGCGCCGCGACCCAGAGACTATTAATGAGGCTGAGTTTGATAGAGTGAAGAAGCGTAAGCTTCCAGAGACCGTGGCTAGGAGGGCTCATGTCCCGGCTCCTGTACCGGAGGATGAGGAGATTAGTTACGAGGATCCCGAGTGGGCTCGGGACTGGTATGGTCATCAGTTGATGTTTCACCTTGACCTTCACATTTTTCACCATATCGTGCGACGCTTGGTGAGTGTCCTATTCGTGTTTATTAGTTATGCCTCAGATTTTATTTCTTCTCGGGTTAGATTAGGCCTGTTTTGTTTATACATGTGTTGTTTTGGGTTTGCAATCCCCAGGTCCGATGAGGACTTTCTCGGGCTTTACTACATATCTCGACATTTACTTTCAGAAGTTGACCCCTGCGGTAATAGAGATTGTCGTGGGGACTGCTCTAGATCCCGTGGTTGAGCAGTGGGCTAGGTTAGTGGGTTGTAAGACTAAGTGCAACCTTACGGTGATTAGAGCGATGATAGATCGCTTTCACGATACTACCTCGACCATCCACATGGCTTTTGGGGAGGTCGGGATGACCCTAGAGGATTTGAGGATGATTATCGGTCTGCCTTGGGGTCCGGATAGGATTAGGTGGGCCACCGAAGTCCCTAGTCTAGATAGTGATGAGGCGCGGGGCGTCATCGAGGATTGTTTACCGTGTGAGGCATATAGTGTGCCTCATGCTTTGGTGAGCTCATATATCACTGATCACTTCGAACGAGTGGCGGTGCTAGAGGGTCGGGAGCCTAACACGCCGGAGCAGGATGCTCGGTTGTGGTTGTGGTATTTCCTAGGGTCAACCCACTTCTCGGATAAAGGCGAGAGGTTTAGTAATAGGATTTTGCCTTTCCTAGCCGACCTAACTCAGTTAGGACATTATGACTGGGTAACCGCGGCTTTTGCGGAGATGACTTGCTGTCTGCAAGTCATGGTGAGGCCGTTGGTGATAGAGTCGGCTTCAGCTGTCCCCTTGTGGGTCCGGGCCTTATACTGGAGGTTAGTTACTACTCTCACTCTTGTATTTCGAGTTAACTTACTCTCGGCTTGGTTTCGCTAAGGTTGTTTTGGGATTTTACAGGCTTGGATCTACTCCTATTTCCCGTGTTTGGCACGTAAGACGGTGTGGTTTCACCCGAAGAGTTTTTTTAATTCCTCAATCAATGGTTGGAGGTACACGTCCATATTGGACTTTGGACTCCTAGGTCCAGGTACGATCAGAGACAGCAACATTAACTGTCTCTTATTACACAACCAAGGAGGAAATTTTTAGGGGGTCAGTATCACTGGCCAACATGAGTAAGATTTGCCGAACTGTCCGTACGGGGAAAACCCGTCAGTGCACAAACCGAGTCTAACGTTGCGCGACTCTTTAGAGAACTCCGGATGTTTACGGTCGAACGATTTCCAAGCCTCGCCGTCACTTGGGTGTGCCATGGTACCACTTGCCCCTACTCTAGACTTTTTGTGGTGCCAACTCTTTTCCTCCGCTATTTTCCATGTCGCGTACAGTCGTTGTAGTCTGGACCCTAGTGGAAAATAGGTCAACACCTTACTTGCTACTCTCTTTCCCCTCTTATTAGTCGTCGCACTTTTGTATCTCTCGGTACCACACTTCGTGCAGTTGTCGAGGTCGGAGTCTGCCTTTCAAAACAACATGCACCCACTAGGACATGAATCAATCTTCTTATGAGGTAGTTGAAGGCCCTTCAAAACGTCTTTGATCTCGTAGAAGTTACGAGACATGACATTGTCTTTTTTGGGGAGGAGGTCAGCAATCAAAGCTATCCATCCATCTAGACATCTTAGATTCATGCTACTCTCGCACTTCAACGTCAACATCCTCGAAGCAGTTTGCAGCAAACTCATGTCACATCCGTCGTAAACAGGGAGCTCATCGTTTTTCAGCATTTGAAAAAAGAAGTGTCTTCTGGGTTTGGTTCATGCTGAACTTCTTCATCGCTTATGTCGTCCGGGTTACGCTCCTCCTCCATTATGTCTTCAACTCGGGGTGGTAATGCGTCCTCGATCTACGAACTCCCGGTATGGGTTCTTATTCACCCCACCTTGGGCAGCAGTACCGATATATTCATTCTTGCCGTGATACGTGTAATCCCCTAGAAATTCTAACGCAATACAGTGGCGGAAACACTGTAGAGTTGGGATTAAAACACACTGACAAACTATATCTTATTAAAAGAAATGGTAAGTCAATACAAAGGCCTCTTTTTACAAAAGGGCTAAAAGTAAATTCTCCAAACGGGTTTATACAAATCCATAAATTACATGAATGAAGAAAGAGTAGGATCCACGCTACTCGCTAGCTCACACCCAAAACCCAGCAGCTAATACCTGTCATGTTATAAACATAACAGCCACGTCAGTGGGGAGTAACTCGGACGTTCTCCCAGCCATAATATATCATATGGAAAAATAATAGTATTACTATATCAAAATATTTAAAAAGAGAAAACATTAAAATGATATAATAAAAATATTCAAAATGGCGTTTTGGATAGGATTAATGTAGAATAAGACTTTCACTAGAACAATACTAAAATCTAGTTTCGAGAACTTAGTCAAAACAAATCAGACTTTGGTCTCTAACTAGGCAACTCAACTATAACAGGACTGCGTGCAGCGAGGTCCTGGCTTAAGTAGTGCACACCCCTCCTGGATACAAACCATATCCAGTTCAACCCGACGCGACTTACACGATGCGATATCTAAGTTTAAGGTAAACATACACCCTCCTGAACACAAACCATGCTCAGTTCAGCGACCAATGTGTCTCAACATAGACACACCAGCTTTATAGTTGATGGCAAAACGTACAGCCGAGACTATATTACTCTAAACCAACACTTTTCCTTATTCCATAACTCCAAAACAAGCCATTATCGATATTGAGAATAAATAATCATTATAAATAATATGAAGCTAAAAGGGAATAAACATGTTATATAAAAAGGGAAACTTTCTATACATAGAAACTTACTAATTTTACAAACTTACTTAAAATGGAAATATTGTTATAGAAAATTCGTAAGTTATTAAAATAAGTGAAATGTATAAAAATAGCATTTCTAACGAAATTAACATTTATTATTATCGTCGTTATCGTAACATTATTATATTTCTAAATTGGTTACTCAAAATATAAATAAAATATAATAAGTCAATATATAGTATTTTATAAATAATTAGGAAATCGAGTTAAAACTATAAATTTTAGAAAAGAGATGTTTTAGGAAAAACGATCTAAAATTTAATTGAGTCAACGAATTTTATAAATGAAATGAAATTTACGAAGAAGTCAAATTATTTTTAACAGATAGTTTTAAGTAGTAAATAATATGGATTTTAATAAAAACAGTCAATCGGAAACAAATAGGAAATTACTAGTGAAAATAGTCTCGACTAAAAATATATTTAAAACGAAATCGATTATTTTCTCATTTATTAGTATAAATCGTAAAACGGAAATTAATTTATTAAACAAATATACAAATCTCGATTATAATATAAAAATACGATTTTGAGTTATAATTGTAAATTAAAGAAATAAGAGGAAAATATGAAATCAATAATATTTAGTTACTAGTGTCACGATAACCAACAAAATATTATAACGATCATAAATAATTAAGTTACTAACGATTTATAAAACGATATCGAAAACTTATAAAATATTTATAAGGTACGCGATTTAAAAATAAAATTATTAGCAGATAATAAATAGCTAAAAATTAGAAAACCGAAGTTAAAATATTTACTACATACTACTATTCAAACATACGATATAAAATCGAGTAACGTCCTAAAGTTACCTTGAGTCGAGTCCGAAACGGATACGTATTCGTCCTTCTTGATTAGCTCAAGCTCCAACCTTTGAATCTGAAAGTCGTTCTCGGATCTTGCTATTCAACAGAACTCCGAGGCCTTTCGTGAAACCCATCCGGACGACTATAACAGCAGCGACGGATAGCACAAAACCAAACAACAGTAGAAAAAGAAGGAGAAGAATGAGAACAGAAGAAGGGAGACAGATGATAGGAAGAAGAAGAAGAAGAAGGATCTTGCTATTCAACAGAACTCCGAGGCCTTTCGTGAAACCCATCCGGACGACTATAACAGCAGCGACGGATAGCACAAAACCAAACAACAGTAGAAAAAGAAGGAGAAGAATGAGAACAGAAGAAGGGAGACAGATGATAGGAAGAAGAAGAAGGAATAACACCAAAACGACAACAACAAAAATAGCAGCAGCAAACCGACAGTAGCAACAGCACAAACGCAACCGCAGTAGTAAGATGCAGCAACAAAGGATCTTCAGATAACAGAGAGCAATATGACAACAGTAATAAACCGATGACGAAACTGAAACAGGACGGAAAGATGCGAAGAAGAAGAAGAAGAAGAAGAAGAAGAAGAAGAAGAAGAAGAAGAAGACAACGAATGTAGCACGAACGAAACCCGGAAAAAGAACGAGCAGCAAAATGTGAGAAAATGAAAATAAAACGAAATGAAGGAATGAATAGATTAGAACGACGAACAGCACCTGTAGCATCATAATGAGGGAAACGAGACTCTAAGAGTAGAGGAACGAAAGACGGGTCTCGAAACAAGATAAAAATGAGAATAAAAGCAGTAACGAAACACATGACGGCACCGCAAATCGACATCGGAACCAAGCAAACAGCAGCAACGCGCAGTAACAATAACACGACAGCACCAAAGAAACGAAAAAGAAGAGGAAAACGGAGAAGGAGTATCTAACGCACAACCCAGCATCGAATCGAAAACAGGATAGCAGCAGCAACGCAATTAAACAGAAACAACAACCGGAAAGATGAAGAATAAGCAAAGGAGAAGAAAGCAGCAGCAGTACGGACAGCAATAGCAGCGGCAAAACGGAAGAAAACGGACGAAAACAGAGGGAGAAGAAGAAGAGAAGAAGGAGAAAAGGCTAAGACAGCAGGTCGAAACACCAAACGCAGGGAAACGATCACAGAAAGGACGAATCAAGCAAAAGGAAGAAGATAAGAAGAGAAACCTCACGATTAAGGGCAGCAGCAAATGACAACAGCACTGCAGTAGAGACATACGGACAGAGGAGGCATGAACCAGCGGGAAAAAAAAATGATGAGGAAGGTAAAGACAAAAATGATGGATGATACGGGTGCTGGCCGAGTTAAACGGAGGGAGATGCTGGTAGACAAAGGAAAAAAAATGAAGAAAGGAGGAATGAAGAGGGTGCGTTGAATCAGATTGAAGGGAGATAAGCGGTGGAGAATTGAAGAGGTGGGAAAAAGAATCAGTAATTGTGGGAGATGAATCACATGGGTGATTAAGTCACTAAATGGGGTTGAACGTAATCACAAGGAGGAAAAAATGTAACTCACTAAAAAGTGTACGGATTCCGACACAAGTATACGATGTATACAGATTGATTAATTGATTCGGGTAGAGGACTAATTCCGTATCGATAAGTTGACTGACCCACGAATCGAATTAAAACGAGTTAATAAATTAATAAATAATCGGGCCGTCAAATAAAATGAATAAATAAATTATTCGATACGAAAACGAAGTTTATAGAAATAAATAATTATACGATGAAATAGAGTTTCTTGATAAATAATAAATCTTCGACAAAGTAAATTAAATTAATTTTTCGAGGAAAGGTAATAAATGTTTTGACGAAACTTAAAATAAATTAACTTCGAGCCGAAAATAGAAATTCGAGCTTAAGTATAAATAAATAAAATTTAGAATTAAAATCGTCGAAATAGACTTCCGATAAGAATTAAATTAAATGTATAAAATAAATCGAAACGTAAATAGAAATACGTTTTAAATATAAGAAGAGTTTTTCGAGATAAATAGAATTTTAGGAGTTTGAAACGATTAAAAGATAAATTCGTTTTATAATATGTTTAAGAATTACGAGTTAAATCGTAAAAAATAAAAATATGAACATAATTTTAATCTAATTTTAAATTTATAAAATCAGGGGTGTTACAATACGTCCAGACGTAGTTTCGGGTGTTCAAAAACTGGTCCAGACCGACCGAACCGGACCGGCCGGTCCAGACCGAACCGGACCGATCCCTAACCGGTCCGGTCCCCGGGTCCTCTTTCTCTGCAAATCCGGTTTCCGGTCCGGTCCGGGCTAAAACCCGGAAAAACCCGGTCCAGACCGGAAGACCGGAATTCATTAGCCGCTTATCCAATTTCCTAAATTTGAAGAGTTTGAAGTTTGAACGCAAGCTCAAGTAATCAAGTTTGATTTTCGAGTAATCAAGAGTCAAGACTATCAAGTATTCAAGTCAGTAAATTATTCAAGTAATCAAGTGATTCAAGTCAATAAATTTGATTTTCAAAAATTTCCAAAATCCCAAAGTTTGACTTAGTAAATTTATATATTCTCAAAATATAATATATAATCAAGTAATCAACTTAATTCCTAAATAAACTCTAAATTCTAAATTCCTAAACAGCTAAACATACTTAAATAATTGAAAATACTATACAAAAATAACAAAATTACTAATTCACAATTATACAGAATAACTAATTCTCAAAATATCTTAACTTCTTGTGGCTGTTGTCGGTTTCTCTGAGTCTGCCTCCGCCCTACGTGGACTGTGGACACCGGACGCCGGAGTGCCGGACCTCGAAGTTCTAAACCAACTAACAGCAACAGGTAATTTTTTTTGGCCATCGTTTATTCGTGTGTTGAATCAATAAGATCAAGTGAAAATCGTTGACTGTGTTGAAGCAAACTTCAAAGACACTGTTGATCAATGATCATTGTTGGTTTTGTTGAATATTTGAATCATTGAGACATTGAATGTTTGATTTTGGTTGAAACATGTTTGATTCATATGAGTATTTGACTTGTGAGTTGTGATTTGTTAATTGTGAATATGTGCTCCTGTGAACTGTGATGAAGTAATGAAGTATAGTTTTTTTTTTTTGAACGGAAGATGAAGTATATGTTTTGAGTTTTGACAAGTTTTGTTATTATTCTTGGTTTATAAAATATACGGAGTAATTGTGTAATTGTGTAATTTGTGTATGTTTTATAATGGTCTGTCAGTCAGTATGTCACTGTCAGTCTGTGTGAGTGTGTTGTACTGTTGACTGTTGTCCACTTGTCTTTTCAGTCTCGGCTGTCTGACCACTAACCTGTCTCTAGTCCTCCTGTCTTGCACTGTGGGCCTGTGGCTTTGTGGGGGAGATGCAACGTGCAAGTGGCCAAGTGGGTGGCAATAGTATATGCCAATATTAGTTATATTTGTTACTCCGTATTTAGTTTAAATTTCTAATTGTTGTTTACTTATGCCGCTGCCGCTGAGTCGTTCTGTGCTACTGTGCTGTACGCTTGTACTTATGTGACGTTGCGTCAGTTTAATTAATTTGTCGGTTTAGTACTTTAGTTGGTCTGAATTGAATAGTTGTATACTTGTATTATTTAATTTGTGATATTCGTTTATCGTTTGTGTTTTAATTTGTAATTGTTTGAATATTATTTTAATTATTTGCTCATTTATTATTTCAGAATAATGAGGAGTTCGGTTTCAAAAAAAAGACGGGTTGATTCGCTTGAACCTGATTTGGAAGAGGTCGTAACGCAAGAGCCGCTCACATCGGACTTTGACGAGAATATAAATGTTTCTCAGACAAAACCAGAAACAGCTTTATTGCCTGTCAGGCCGAAAGTCCCAGGACGCAAGTACGTCGATGGTAAATCTAGTAGGAGATCTGCTTATTAGGTGCATTTTCGTGAGTACGACGACGAGGAAGGTAAGCGAAGAGCTGAATGTATCTATTGTGAAAATAAAACTTTTGCAGCTGATAGTAATATAAATGGTTCCAAAAATGTTAGAAATCATTGGATTGTATGCCCCGCTAATCCTGATGCTCCTACAAACAAGTCTAAAGGGAAACAAAGTCAGTTAATTTTTGATAGGAGTGAAAATGAAGGGGAAGGTCAATTGAAAGGGTGGGTTTTGAATCTCGAGGAGGTTAGAGATGCAGTTGTTTACATGATCATAGTGGACGAGTTACCATTTCGGTTTGTTGAGAAAACTGGTTTCAAACGTCTTATGCATGTGACTTGCCCTACATTTCATATCCCATCTCGTGTCACTATAACTCGCGATTGTTATCAACTCTTTTGTAATGAGAAAACTAAATTGATCGAGTGTCTTAGAGTTTCATGTGAAAGGGTATCTTTTACCACTGATACATGGACTAGCATTCAGAAAATCAACTATATGTGTGTCACTGCTCATTATATCGACAATGACTGGAAGTTGCATAAGAAGATCATTTGTTTTTGTCCTATCTATAGTCACAAGGGTAAGGATATAGCAAACCTTCTTGATGGTTGCTTCAAATCATGGGGTTTAGATGATAAAGTCTTTACTTTGACTGTTGATAATGCTAGTTCTAATGACACTGCTTGTTTGGAACTAAGAAAAATTCTTCAAAATAAGCCTAATACAGTTGGGAATGGGGATTATTTGCATATGAGATGTGTTGCGCATATTATCAACCTTATTGTCTGGGATGGTTTGAAAAAGAACAAGGACTCAATCAGTAAGGTTAGGTATGCGGTTAAATTTGTTAAAAGTTCTCCTGCTAGATTGAAATTCTTTAAGGATGTTGCAAAGAGGTATACACAATCTGAGAAGTCATTATCTCTTGATGTGCCTACTAGATGGAACTCTACATTTGATATGTTGGAAACCGCTTTGAAATTTAAGGATGTATTTGGTGATGTAAATGTTCCAGTTAACCCTTCGGGAAATGAACTTGGTCCAGGTTCAGATGATGTTGATGAGTTTGGGAATCCTATTGAGGTAGAACATTCTGGTGCTCCTAATGACAATGATTGGGGTGTAGTTGAATCATTGATGAAATTTTTAAAGGAGTTTAAAGATTTGACTGAAAAAGTTTCTGCTTCATTGTATGTGACTAGTGATTCTAGTTTCTTTTTCATTGCTCGTGCACTTCATCAGTTAAATAAATTTAGTGCTAGCGATGATGATGACTTTAAAGCTATGTCATGTGCTATGAAAAAGAAATTTGACAAGTATTGGGGAGATGTTGAGAAGATGAATGTCTTGGTTTATATGGGAGCTATTCTTGATCCGCATGTTAAGTTAGTAGGTTTGAATTTTGCTTTCACTAGTGTTTATGATGCGCCTAAAGATGAAGAAATGAGCAAACTAGTGTATACTAAAGCAATGGGGTTATTTGATGAGTATAGGAGATTATATGCTCCTTTGGCTCCTCAAAATGATGAGAGTACACATGTTGTGGGTAGTAGTGTTGGACATGATGATTCTTTAGATTTCAAAAAAGCTATTGAACGTCAAGTTCGGAGGACAAGGTCGAATAGTGGGTATTCAAAATCCGAGTTTGATAGATATTTGGAGGAAATACTTGGGGACCACGAACAAGATTATGATGTGTTGACATGGTGGAAACTGAACGCTCCTAGGTACCCTATTTTATCACGTTTAGCACGTGACATTTTAGCGGTGCCTATTTCTACTTTAGCTTCAGAGTCCTCTTTTAGTGCCGGTCGTCGACATCTATCACCATTTAGAAGCTCATTGACCCCAAAGGTAATATATATTTAGACATTTTAGTTCTTATTTATTTTTGCTACTCTCTTTTAATTTTCTTTGAATGTCTATTGAAGACTTTAACCACAAAAATTTATTATTTTATGTCATCTAAGATTGTTGAAGCACTCTTATGTGCACAAGATTGGATTCGGCCGAGAAACGATAAAGGGCTTAACATGGAAGAAAAGTTAGAAGAACTTGAAAAACTTGAAAAAGGTATTTCCGAACTTATACACTTATTTAGTTATTTTCATTCAATTTATACATTAGTATTCCTATTGCCGACTTACTTAATATTTTCCTAACATAAGTTGTCAATTTAATTTTATATAAATTTGACGAATACGACAATAGTCGATGAAGAAGATGTCGTTGTCCAACTCTGAAGATAGACGACCTCAAAGATTCGAAGATTTTATTAGTCTCGTGACTCTCGTCAATTCATCATTATTAAATTTTAAGCATACATTATTAGTTTCGTACTTTATTTTTATCTTGGACTTTGCTATTTACTTCTCAATTTTGATTACGTATTCATGTGTAAACATTATACGTTGGCACGTTGAATCTTAACCAAATTCTTACAAGTTACAAACTTACAAACGTACAAGTTAGTGAAGTTACAAGTTGTCGGGTCGACCGGTCCGGTCCGGGTTCAGACCGGTCCGACAGGTCTGGTCCCGGTCCGGTCCTTCACCCATCCGGTCCGGTTTCCGGTTCAGACAATGCTATTTGGTCGGTCTTCGGTCCAACCGGGTCCGGTCCGGTCCGGTCCGGTTCCGGACCGGTGAACACCCCTAGACGTAGTAGTCAGCATTAATCCGTAATTGTAAAGATGATCTCTCACATCATCAACATGTATTGCGGCAAAATTTTTGCATTTCTTACATGGACACCTAACTTCTTCTCTCGTGTAGAGGGGATTATTATCTAAGGCGAATCGTATAAACTCCTCCACACCGTCTCTATATTCCCTCTTTACCTTCTTTCGCGCATCTAATCTCTCGTACATCCACTTTATCTCTACTCTCTTCATTCTATATATGTACATATATATATACCACGTACGTAGATATATTATAATCAGCGTGGGGGATTTTTTCAACAACATCAAAGAGTCATTACAAGAGATAAGACTACATGAAGCACATATAAACAATCATATCTGGACATATGCGACACGTTGGGACCTTATCACTCCAGCCTAAACCCGTCCTTGTACGTTCCATGTCACTGATAAACATGAAATTTGTTCTGTTGATAAGAACAAAAATCAGTAGCAATTCGCCTCAGTTCTCCAAATGCACAATGTGGAGTGTATGAATACTCCACATCTGCATTCAGAGAACAATGAGGGATTGTCATCAAACTTTTGTTCTTATCAACAGCACAAATTTCACGTTTACCACCTAAGTGACATGAACCGTACAAAGACAGTCCCAAATCGGGGACTATTCAAGAATTACTCCTAATGAGTAATTCTTGAACGGGTACTAGGTAGGTCTGAGTAGATGTATAACATGTCTTACCAACAATACGTAACAAAAAGTGTAAACAACAACAATCATGTATCAACACCCAACGAATTACTCGTAATGAGTAATTTTGTTAGTAGTAGTAGATTAGTAGTTGGAGTAGTAGTGGTAGTGTAGACACCCAAATTTTGACCGCCTGGTGTCTATGGTAGTTTCCGAAAAATACCCGATGATGATCGGACGCTAACATGCTCTAACGCGCTCGGATACGGGCTCGAAATCAATAATGTCCGGCATGGGCTTTTAACGGGATACAAACCTCACAAAACCAACCTCAAATTCAGGCCCACTGGGTCGTTCCGAGCAAAATAAGACTAATTTGGGTCAAAACCGACACCAGAGATAAAACCCATGTTTTAGCAACCGGGTCAAAACCCGGTCAAGACGAACTCGACACACAAAAAACGACCTGGTACATCCCCAAAAGTGGCGCCCAAATTCAAAAAATCAAAATCAATCAAGATCAAATCAAGGTCAATTATTCCTAAAATAGCTCATCCTAATTGATCCACTCGGTCGAGTGGATTGACCCACTCGATCGAGTGGAGCCTCAAAAAACCGGACCAGGTTCATTTGCCAGGGCACTCGACCGAGTGCACTAGGACCACTCGGTCGAGTGACCCTATGTCGTGGGTTTTTCTATATAAACCCCATCAGCCATCAACTAACAACTATCAACTATGAACATACAACTTTTTCAATCATAATTTCAGCCAACTTTACACATCTAAACCCTCTCATTTTCAGCCATAATCCAACCCTCGTGCATCATCACGCTTATACACACTTCGAGAGCAAAACTCGTTAAAATCCGTCTCCATACGAAACCTCATACACACACACCATCAACTTCTCCTACGTATCTCGACGATTCCCGCGCCATTGCCGCCATTTGACGAACCATATCCCGAGAAGCAAGAGCATGTAGGTTGAGGGTGTAACAATTCAACACCGACTTCTCCTTCTTCCCTTTCTTTTCGTTCTTTTATGTACATTTACGTTTATGTCTATGTATTATAATTAGTCGATAATAACGACATGACTACTTACATCTAACATTTACTTATCGTACACTAACATCTAACCGCTAACATTTATTTATCGCATCTAACAATCTAACATTTAATTTTCGTTATTTACATTTCGTCATAATATCACTACCGCGTATATATATATATATATATATATATATATATATATATATATATATATATATATATATATATATATATATTTACGTATTATAAAAATTCGGATTTAACTCGTTTAACTACGACCATTGCCCAAAGTCCGTTTAATCCCTCTACGAGACGCAATAGTGGTGGCGCCCTTTCGAGGAGCACCGCCCTACGCACTCAAGGGCATAACGTGATCGTGATAGTACGTAGTTGAACGGGCTTAATTCCATTTCAAAGGATCGGTACAAAACCCGTTGACGCTAAATCGAGCATCGCATAATCCGTAAGGATTATTAAAGATGATGTAACGCGGAGGGAATTAATTTTGTCCCGGTCCAATTTAAAACGATTTTTATGTCATCTTTTCTAAAATCTCCGATAATGGACTCGTAATCATAATATACACATTATGACTACCTAAGATCGAATTGCATATAAATCGTGCCATATTTATATGTGATTTGATTTATTATCGATTTTAAAACACATAAAACGAGACGAGTTATACCTCGTACAGGTGCCACTCGACCGAGTACATAGGCTACTCGATCGAGTAGCACCCCAAATTATGGGCAGTAGCCTCTTCTAGGACGCACTCGACCGAGTCAGGTCATGACTCGATCGAGTGGGTCCTGTAGCCCAGAAATCCGAGAGCTTTAATGCAACATTCGAGCCTCGTCTTTTAAAAAGCAACTTAGTCGTCACGCGTAAAGTCAATCACGTGATCTATTTTTTCAAAATGCATATATATCACTTCACTTAAACAACTTTGATCGACGGTCTCACTATTAATCTTGCGTTGACGACTCCGTAGTCGTATCCGACGCATAATTAATTTAGACTCCAATTTATCGACATGATAAGTTGGGACAAGGCATCGGGATTTGGGATCGGGCTAGCACCACGCCTAGGTCCTATATCTCCGTCCTTCGATTAATACATAAAATAATATGTATTTAATTGAAGTTCGTCCATTTACACGATTCACGGTCTAGTTTATACACGAGTCCGTTTCTAATTATCGCTTATCATTTTGATTATATATTTCGATTATTCTACTTTTATTGCTCGTTGTATTGTGAATTCCGGGTTGTATTCCGCCCGTGTAATTTGTAACCGATTTATTATTGCTTTGCTTTATTTATTTACGTTTTACCGTTTATAAATGAACCCTCGCATGCTAAATCACTTCGACAATAAATTAGATGCATTAAAATGACGTAGCTCACATTTAATTCGCATGCTTAGCTAAAACGCTGTTTGCATATCATTTCACCGAATCACTAACGCGCATATTAGAAAGTCAAACGATGTCTTAGTAGAGGCCGCTATGTGCGGGCGGGGTTGGGTGTCCTTAGTGGGCTTCCCAACACGTACCCTCACCCCTTACTCAGAACCTCGGTTTCCGGATGCCCGAAACCGTTGGCGCACGAGAGTCATTCTTTACACGATTACCGGTATAGATGGTATCGGTATCGCAATGCAAAGGGACGAGCCCAATAAACTCTAAAACCGAAATGGGCCATACTTCGTGTATGGTCCATAGCGATATAGAGTGGGCTCGAACGGTTCCGAATAACCATAAAATTCGGTGGCGACTCCATTTTGACTTAAATTTCAATTCGATCCATTCTCATATGGAGGTCCATTCGCCTACTCGTGGAATCCCAACCGATCAATAAATAAACCGGCTAGACCTAGTGGGTAGCTAGGGTAAGTCGGGTCGAATCCACGGGGACGGTAAGCGGCGTCTAGACTAAGGTCACCTAAATACAAGGCTAAGTCAACGAGCTAAACTAAACTAAGGTGATAGGAAGAGGAGGCTAGACTATGGCTAAGGAGAACAAATAAGGAAACGGGCTAGGATTAGGCCGGGTTCAAAGGGGTAATGGAATGATCGAGGAAGAGCTAGAGTGAAGGGAGTAGTAGGGTAATCTAGGTGAGGTCCGGGCTCTCGCTACGTAGACCGACCTAGAGGTTTCACCTAAAACCCATCTTGGCGACACACATGACAAACGGGGTTACTAGCGCGCTATAGTGGCCTAGGTCGAATCCGGGCTCTCGCTACGTAGACCGACCTAGGGGTCATCCTCACCGGGCTCTCGCAACGTAGTGAGGGAACCAAACCCACAAACAAACTATCACCCACAAGAGAAAAGGCAAGAAAAACAAGTATTTGCAACTACTAGTCAATCAAGCATTTCAACAAACATGTGATATGCATCAAACCAAGAGGAAACCCAAATCTTCCACCAACATCTCCAACAGTCCCATAATCATCCAATTAATACCCAAATCACCCTACTAACCCTAGCAAGAGTCTACTCAAACATAATTATACTACAACTAACAAGAACAAGAGGATTCAACATAAGAACCAAAACAAACATAAACAAACTAGTGAAAACTATGAACTATGAACAATAAGATGAACAAAGATTAAAACTAGGATAAACAAACAAGATAAAGAGTAAAAAGGAAGATAAGATTGTACCAAACTAGTGAAGAAGAAAGATTGAAACTTGCATTAATGAAGAAAACCCAAAACAAACACCCAAGGTTGTCAATCTTGAATGGATCTTGAAGAATTCCCTTATTACAAGACTAAACTAAGATTAACAACTAATTACCGACCAATCTACTCTAATCTAAGCTAATCTAACCTAAAATAGTCTAGGGTTTAAAGGGAAGTGTCTAACATGAGCTTAACAAAACAAGGGAAGAGTATATATAGGGTTACAAGTGGAAGGGAGAAGAAATGAATCAAATGCGTGTTACAGCTCACTCATCCCACCCGGGACGAGATGGTCCTGCCCGAGACGAGTCCTTCTCGGCCGGGACGGGCTCAAGACAGGAGCTGGTTGTTTTGGGCACTCCTTCCCGGTCGGGAAGGCCACTATCCCGCCCGGGAAGGACCTTGTAGGCCTCCATTATGATCTTTTTGGTCCCTCCTTGGTTCTCATGGGCTTCTCACCAACTCTCGGGTCTCGGGATCGAGTCTAAGAGGCTCGGGATTGGGTCCCAAGGTCTCGGGGTCGAATCCAAGGCATCGAGTGATCGTTCCTTCTCTTCGTTGGCTCCAAAAGTGTATGAAACGAGTCGGAATCGTTCCAATTCTTCATGAATGGTCTCGGGAACCTGAAACGAGCTAAAGGAAGCATAAGTAACCCATAAATCGCTCCCAAGGAGCGATTCCACAAGGAAAATAGGACCAAAAAACTACGAAATAGGCACTACAAACTACACTTATCACCTACCCAAACCCGCGCGTGGCCGCGTCGGGGTGGACCTACGTCATGTCCACAATTTGGCGACTCCGCTGGGGATAAGCCGATGAGTGCCTAACCATCGACATCCTCAGGGTGAGACTCGAATAGAAATCGTTTGACAAATACAATATGCGTTTTAGTTTTACGGTTCATGCATAACCCCATATTTTCCTGGGCCGGTACTGGTGACCGACGTCCCACTATAGCACGACGTATTCCGCCTTGGATACGTTAAAGGTGTTCATAGTCGATTCGTATGGACTTTGCGGCATGTTCTAAGCTCAACTCGACTTACGAAGTCCGTCCCGTTTCTCGTCTAGACTATGAGCACTGGTATAGACCCCATTTAGACCGACCGATACTTAGTGTAAAGCATACATGGTGTCGTCATAATGCTTACGTGACTATGTGCTACTTGGTTTCCGTGTCGTTTTCAAAAACCGTCATTTCAAAAAGTGCATCTTTCCAAAAATATTCAAAATTTCAAAAATCGGAGTGCTACCGAAATTAGTACTTAGTACGATTTAACTCAAAACAAGCCTATTTTTAGCCGGTATGCTATTCAAAAATTCAAAAAATTTCGACTTTTCAAAATATTCGAGCCTCTCGGCATTTTCGCCAAATTTAAAAGTCGGGATCCTCTTTCGATTTTCTAATCTTCGGAAATACATTTTGGATATTCAAAATTCCGAAATTCCAAAAATGAATCTTTTCAAAAAATATCCAATTCGGAAAGCTGCCGAAATTTAGACTTAAGATTTGACTCAAAACAAGCCTATTTTCTAGCCGGCATGCCGCCCATTTCAAAATTCGAACTTCCGATCCACCATTCGATTTTCGAATTTTCAAAATTCAATTTCGATTTTCAAATCCTCGTGATGCCATTTTCAACTTTCAAATCTTCGAGATGCCGTTTTCGATTTTCAAATCTTCGGGATCTCATCTTCAATTTTCAAATCGTCGGAAATTCTTTTTTCCAACATTCAAATTTTCAAATTTCAAGATATCCAATTTTCAAAACCCGGGACACATACCGAATTTAGGACTTATGATTTTACTCAAAATAGCCTATTTCTAGCCGGTATTCTGCCTATTTCAAAACTCGAAAATATTTTCGAACTTTCAAATTTGGGGCCCGATGCACTTTTCGATTTTTTTTGAAAAATCGGGCCCTTCCCTGAGTTCTCTCGGATTTTCCAAAAAATTCATTTTCAAAACCTTCCTCTTTTTAGGACTTCCCGTATTTAGCAGTGTCGGGTCTTGTCATAAGTCGTCGAAGGTCTTTAGCGTCGAAACTCCATTGATCTTACATCATGGGTTTCCTCCCTATCCCCGTCCGCCTTATTTGACTAAGGCAAGGCCCACCTACGTAGGACATACTCCTACCAAGGAAAGCCCGTTTACACACTCGAGTCCTAGCTAGCTCACGCGACCTTTCCCGTCTAATAGGACGGTCCCCACGGCTTTTCCTAAGGGAGTTTCGCCCGTCTTTCAATCCGTTAATCGAGTCGTCCCAATTCAAAACTCCTTTAACCTAAGGGTCTACCCTAATCACAAGGCCGTCTTTATTCGGATCGAGTTAAGGGTCTCTAGCGTCGAAACTCTGTCGATCTTACATCGCAAGTTCCTTCCCTTACACCGTCTGCCTTTCCTCGAGGCCGAGTCAACCTTTTACAAGGCATAGCCCTATAACAAAAGGTTCGTGATCCTTACGTCTAAGGGTCACTCGTCCAATACTCGAGTCACCTAGGGTTAGGTCACCACGGTTGGTCCGAGCACGTGGCACGGTCAAACACGGTCGCCCATTTTCGGATTCACCCTTCTGCAGCTTAAGTCTGATTCGCGGTCGTTACTTTGTCTAGGTCAACGTCCGGGTTTCCCGATCCGAGAGTCTTAGTCATTTCCGTCACCCCGGACCGTGTCTAGTTTGACTCATCCTCTTGCATGTACGCAAAATCGAGCCTAGGCGAGTTCTAACACCTGTCGTTTCCTCCGATCAGGGACCCTATGACCTGCGCCGTCGAGAAAGGGGATATCCAGGGGAGTATGCTTATGCTGTCTTGCTCCATTAACAATATCTTCTCAAAAATCAATACCGCCCTAGATAACCTAAATGTCAGGGTGACCACCATCGAAGAAGACCTTGTAAGAACCCAATCCCGTCTAACACAGCTAGAGCGGGTAAGGCAGCCGATCACCCAACTGAGCCATTTGAAGGGTGAACATTCTAACGAAACTGTCCGATACCCTCAAGATGGCAAGACCGAAAGAGGTAACCCTCAAGTCACCTCTCCGAAAATCAAGAACCAGTCAGAAGTAAGGACATTTACCCACTTGGATATGTCCTACACCGTCGCTTTCCAGAGGTTGGTTTCGAAGGGCCTAATATTACCAATAGGCCCAACAGTCGACCCACCTTCAGAAAAACGCTCCAAAGCATGGAATGTCGATCATTACTGCAAATTCCATAGAGGAAGGGGACACGATACAGAGCAGTGTTGGAAACTGAAACACCTCATCCAAGATTCCCTCGATGTCGGGAGGACCCCCGTTTTGGAAACATTATCACTTGCAAAGCCCCTCATGGACTACACAGGGCCCGATGACCAAAACATCCAATCTACCTCCCACGCATCCAGGAGTCCGGATTTGATTTAAGTCCGAGTCTGAGTCCGAGTCTAGGATGTACTATTTCTTTCGAAGTCAAAGTCAAAGTCAAAGTCGGAGTCAGAGTCAGTTGTATTATGTCCTCTTTCCAAAATTCAATAAAATCAGCTTTCAATATTCTTTCTCATACATACTTCCTTATGTGTTTCCGAGAACATGATGAACACCATCATACACTGTGAGCACACGCACGTGACTATTATAGGCACATCTATAATGACTGCAGGAAACCGAGCCCGTGTTTTCTTTTTACCTATTCTGTGTCTGGTATAGAAAAACCACATAACTACCCGTAGCAGGAGCGGTATCGAATCCTATGACAAATCTAGGTAATCTCCTAGTTTGGGTTCAAGACGGGAGGCAACCCCATTTCCCACAATAAAACACCCCTCCAATAAGACTAACCAATCCCTACCTTAGGCGTTTAGTCTGACCAGAAGCAAAAAAGAAGCATCGTGACTCTATATACTTGACGCTAGAAATACCCAACTCGGGACGATGCTCCCACCAAGCCTGCTCGGAATTATGATGACAATACCGAGATCCAAACCACCATGTTTACCGTAGAGTACTCCACCATGAGTTGCGCTCACACAAACACCAACTAGGCTTAAATCCTTACAAAGTTTTAGCTCCACAAGCCTAATCCAACCGATGGGCCCACCCCCATATCCACCCACAACACCATAGGAGGGCAGCTGTGAAAAAAAAAACAAAAAAAAAGAGAAAAAATCTGGACAAAAAAAATCAAAAGTCCAAGGAAAAAGCAAAAGGCCAAAACAAAAGAGTTGGCCATGATTAACATCCCACGACCAGATACGGTCAATACCTTGACCGGGGCACGGTCAACTCAAATGAAGAATCCCACAACCGGGGCTAAGAGGTCAACCCAAAAAAAAACACAAAAAATTAAAATACACATGAGCGTGGTCAATGGTCAACACAAGTGAAAGTCCCTTGACCGGGGTACGGTCAATTCAAAAATTATCAATGCCCATACCATCAAATAGGGGAGAATCAACCAAGCTGGTCAGCTAACACCACACTCAGCCTTTGATAAGTGTGGTTTGTAGTGCCTATTTTGTTGTGTTTTGGTCTCATTTCCTTGTAGAATCGCTCCTTGGGAGCGGTTTAGGGGCTTCTTATGCTTCCTTTAGTTTGTTTCAGGTTCTCGAGACCGATTTGGAAGAGTTGGAGCGATTACGACTCGATACATACACATTTTGGAGCCAACGGAGTAGAGGAACGATGACTCGATGCCTTGGAATCGACCCCGAGACCTCGGGATCCAATCCCGAGCCTCCGAGACCCAATCCCGAGTCCCGAGAATCGACGAGAAGCCCATGAGAGGCAAGGAGGGACCAAAGAGCTCTTAAGGGAGGCCTACAAAGACCCCTCCCATTCGGGATGGCCTCATCCCGTTCGGGATGAAGGGAGCATAAAGCACGGCTACTGTGAGCCCATCCCGATTGGGAAGGTCCTTCCCGACCGGGAAGGATGGCCCATCCCGATCGGGACCAAGCCTTCCCGACCGGGAAGGGTCAGCTGCAGCTCCGCTTTCTTTCTTTTCTTCTCCCTTCCATTTGTAACCCTATATATACTCTTCCCTTGTTATATAAAGCGGAGGCACTTCATATTAGAGACTAAACCCTAGATAGTTTTAGCATAGATTAGCATAGATTAGTGTAGATTAGTCTTTAGATTATCGTTAATCTTAGATTAGTACTTGTAATTTGGGAATTCTTCAAGATCTCCATTCAAGCTTGACAAACTTGGATGTTTGTTTTGGGTTCTTCCATTTATGCAAGTTTCTTTCTTCCTTTCATCTCTAGTTTGGTATAATCTTCTTTTCTCTTCTCCTAATCTTTGTTTTATCATTAAAGTTTGATTCTTTGTTCTTGTTATGGTTCATAGTTCATAGTTCTTGTTAGTTTCTTCATGTTAGTTTTGTTGTTTGTGATGATTCCTCTTCTTAGTGTTAGTTTTAGTATAGATATGTTAGAGTAGTGTTCTTGCTAGGGTTAGTAAGGTGATTAGGGTGTTAATTGGGTGATTAAGGGTTTGTTGGAGATGTTGGTGGAAGATTTGGGTTTCCTCTTGGTTTGGTGCACATCACATGTTTGTTGAATTGCTTGAATGACTAAGTATGTACGAATGCTTGTTTTTCTTGCCTTTCTTTGTGGGTGATAGTTTGTTTGTGGGTTCGGTCCCCTCACTAAGTTGCGAGAGCCCGGTGAGAACGACCCCTAGGCCAGTTGATAAGTGTCATTTGTAGTGCCTATTTTGTAGTGTTTTTGGTCCCGTTTTCCTTGTTGAATCGCTCCTCGGGAGCGGTTTAGGGGCTTCTTATGCTTCCTTTAGTTCGTTTCAGGTTCACGAGGCCGATTTGGAAGAGTTGGAGCGATTCCGACTCAATACTTACACATTTTGGAGCCAACGGAGTAGAGGAACGATGACTCGATGCCTTGGAATCAACCCCGAGACCTCGGGATCCAATCCCGAGCCTCCGAGACCCGATCCCGAGTCCCGAGAATTGACGAGAAGCCCATGAGAGGCAAGGAGGGACCAAAGAGCTCTTAAGGGAGGCCTACAAAGACCCCTCCCATTCGGGATGGCCTCATCCCGTTCGGGATGAAGGGAGCATAAAGCACAGCTACTGTGAGCCCATCCCGATCGGGAAAGTCCTTCCCGACCGGGAAGGATGGCCCATCCCGATCGGGACCAATCCTTCCCGACCGAGAAAGGGTCAGCTGCAGCTCCGCTTTCTTCTTTTCTTCTCCCTTCCATTTGTAACCCTATATATACCCCTCTCTTGTATTAAGACACTATCTTATCATATGCACTTCATTAGACCTAAAACCCTAGACTACTTTAGGTTAGATTAGATTAGATTAGTGTAGATTAGTCGGTAATTAGTAGTTAATCATAGATTAGTCTTGTATTAAGGGAATTCTTCAAGATCCATCCAAGATTGACAACCTTGGTGGTTTGTTTTGGGTTTTTCTCTTCAATGCAAGTTTTGTTCTTTCTTCTTCCTCTAGTTTGGTATAATCCTTTCCTTTTCCTCTTAATCTTTAGTTATGTTATTCAAGTTTCATTCTTTGATTATAGTTAATAGTTTTCACTAGTTTGTAGATGTTTGTGTTATTTCTTTTGTTAATCCATCTTGTTAGTGTTAGTTTTAGTTGGATTATGTTAGAGTAGTGTTCTTTCTAGGGTTAGTAAGGTGATTAGGGTGTTAATTGGGTGATTAAGGGTTGGTTAGAGTTGTTGGTGGAAGATTTGGGTTTCCTCTTGTTTGATGCACATCACATGTTTGTTGAATTGCTTGAATAACTAAGTATGTACGAATGCTTGTTTTCTTGCCTTTCTTTCGTGGGTGTTAGTTTGTTGTGGGTTCGGTCCCCTCATTAAGTCGCGAGAGCCCGGTGAGGACGACCCCTAGGTCGGTCTAAGTTGCGAGAGCCCGGATGCGACCTAGGCCTATAGCATGCTAGAACCCCGTTTGTGTTGTGTATCGCCGAGATGGGTTTTAGGTGGAACCTCTAGGTGAGTCTAAGTTGCGAGAGCCCGGACCGACATAGATTACCCTACTACCTCCTTCACTCTAGTCCTCCCTTGACCATTCCGTTACCCCTTTGACCCCGACCTAATCCTAGCCTGTTTCCTTAGTTGTTCTCCTTAGTCATAGTCTAGTCTCCTTCCCTCTCTACCATTCTCTAGCTTAGGCCGTTGACTTAGTCTAGTATTTGGGCCGACCTAGTCTAGACGCCTCTTTCCGTCCCCGTGGATTCGTTCCGACTTACCCTATCTATTCTAGTTAGGATTAGCCGGTTATATTATTGACGGTTGGGACGTGACGAATCCCTCACCATCAATTTGGCGCCGTTGCCGGGGACGGTGCTAGTTTAGACTTTGCTTTCCTACTTGCTTGACTTTGTCTTTGTGTTTGTGTTTTCTTTTTTCTTTTTGGTTACTTTGCTTCTTGTGTATGTGTGTGGTTTATTTCTCTCTTGTCTAGTGCCCAAAAAGCACTAGACTTCTCACGTTTGTTCTTAGTCTACAGTTTGTGCTTAGAGGTGGTGATTATCTTCTTCTTGCAACTCAGAGCCGCTTAAACGGACGGTTGCTAGAATGAGTGGTTTCCAACCGGGTATGGACTACGATTTTCGAGCAAGCATGGGGTTTGATCTAAACTCCACACACTCGGGAGCCGATATGAGCTACCACTCTTCTTCCATGAACCAAAGCTATGACATGACGTCCCCCTACCATGATCAAGCTTCTTGGGGTAATTAAGATGTATATGATCCTCAAGAGTATGAATATGGCTACCAACAAGTGAATGAATATCACTCCTACGACCATGGTGGCTATTACTCGAGCTATGATTGTGAACCCACCATGTTCAATCAAGATTCACCATATGGAAGCCAATACCCCCAAGACCCACCATATTACCCTCCACCCCAACCACAATATGAACCACATGACCCACAATACTAGCAATCACACCAACCTTGCTACCAACAATATGATGCCCCACCCTATGGGCATCATCAAGATTATCAAGGAGCCTTACAAGACTCCAATGATCACCAATTGCCCAACTTGGAGTTGTGTCAATCTATGCTTCAAATGTAAAGGAGCCTTCAAGAAGCGGCCATTCAATTGCGAAAACAACAGGAGGAATTGATGGCCCAAATGCGAAGGGCAAACGAGGCGAGGAATGCTCATTTAGATGCATTATCGGTTCAAACCGTAATGTCTTTATACCGAGCATCGTATTTAGATGGAGGATGCCCACTTGAGAGAGAGGAGCAACCTAATTACGAAGCCGCCGATGTAGTTCCCTTTGATAGAGAGATTTGCTTTGAAGAACCTCAATCGTCTACCCATAAAGAGACGAATGAGGAGATAACTCTAGGTGAAGGCATCGTTGGTGAAGAATTGGAGGAGGATAGTGAGTGGTATGGTTTGGTGGAGTTTGTAGAGTTGTTGGGTGAAATTGTTAGCCTCGAGTTGCCCTTGTCCGAGAACGTGGATAGGCATAATGAGCCCCTTGCTAGTACACCGAGAGATGACTTGGAAGAGATTGAAACCGCCGGTAGAAGTTTCGATTCTCCTCTCCAAGATGATGTGGGGTCGAGTAATGAAGATGGGGAACCACAACTTGAGGAAAGTGTGGGGGTGTGCATTGAGGAGATGAGGCCAAAACCGCTTTTTGTGCTTTGTTTCTTGGAGATGAAGCTTGCTAATGATTGGAGGCGATGCCTAGGGAGGAAGAGATCGGTGGAGCTCGTAGGATGGAGAGACCCCAGAGACTACTTTGAAGATGATGTCGGGTCTTGGGATTCCTACTTCTTGCCTCCTCCTTGGGGGCCATGGAGGTCGGTTAAGCTCGAGCGCTTCTTGGGCCTTCACTACGATGTCGGTAGCGCGTTCGACTTGCTCCTCCATGCCCTTGAGGGCTACGGTTGATGAATGGAGTCCACCATCCTAGGTTTGACGGAGTTCCTAAAAGAACCGTCATGTTGTATATTCCCCTCCTCGCTTCTTTAGAATTCTTGTGCTTGTAATTGTGTTTTATCTCTTGATTTTGGTAGTTTTGTGATATTCTTGTAATTGATTTGGTATTTTGATGAGCGATGTAAGGGAGTGAATTTGATGTGTGCTTTGAGTTTATTATGATAGGTGAAGTGAAGGTGACTCCTAGAAAGGGGTAGTTGATGATGGAGTTTGGTTTGCAAGCGAGGAAGTCGATTTTTGAAGCTTATGATAAGCTTTTGGGCTTGGGGAAGCAAAGAAGACTCATCCCGACCGGGAAGAGGGCTTCCCGACCGGGAAGGATGAGGAATCCCGACCGGGAAGGAGCCATCCCGATCGGGATGATGGTGCAGAAATTCGGACTTACTGGAGTGTGTTCCCGACCGGGACGAGAGCTTCCCGATCGGGACGGGTTCATCAACCCGATCGGGACCATCCATCCCGGCCGGGATGGTCCCCTTGACTCCACCCATCCATTATACCCCCTCCCAACCTCCCTACTCCTCCTTACTCCTATCATATGACCCATACACCTCATTTTACACACCGAGATCCACATCAATTTCCACCCGCCTCACACCTTTACTACCCCTACCATGCGTTTTATCAAGAATGAAGCGGAAAAGCAATGATGAAGACAAGAAAGCGCCTTTAGTGATCTATGAGACGATGGAGAGAGTGAGTTGCTAACCTATGGTACGGCAACTATCCTTTCTTTTCCGTTTTTGTTGTTGCTTGTTTTCCTTTGCTTATCCCCTTCCCTTATCTTTTGTGTCATGGTGGCCTTCAAGGCCTTGGTATATGTCGCTCCCGACTCTCGATGACGTGACTACATCGAGAGTCATTTCAAAATCCAAATTTTACAAGTTTTTCACTTTCTTTTTTGGTGGATTTAGTCGGATTTAGGCGGAATCCGGGCTAGGTGACTTGATTACACCTAGCCCTCCCCTCCCATTTCCTATTATTTCCTTCTTTTTATTTCTTCCCCCATCCATATCTTTTTCTCGTCTAGGTCCTTGGTGACTTGATTACACCCCGGCCGGACACCTTCTACCCTTTTCTTCACTTTATCTTTGATTTTTAGCTTTATTTTCGTAGTTTCTTTTCTTTTTCTTTTGTCTCTCCGCACCCTATGATCGAGCATGAGGACATGGCTCGATTTAAGTGTGGGGGAGCGATATTCTAGTATAGTTTAGTCCATTTTCTTAGTTTTTCCGAAAAAATCTTTAAAAACCATAAAAATTTGAAATTTTTTCACAAAAATCAAAAAGATTTTTCTTTTATGTGTTTTCCTTTTGTGTCCTTGTGTCGTGTTTTTGTCGTATTCTGCGTGTTTGCCTCCCCTTTTCCTTATAGGTCGCTTATTCACCGCTAGCTTTGGAGAGCTTTCAAGACACCCGGTAACATCTTTTCAACCCTTTTCCTTCTTTGTTTCTTGTGGAGTTTGGAGGAGATATGTGTTGTGGTGTGCTCGGGTGGAGCTTTGTAAAGTTTGTGGAGGATTGGTTGCTCATTTGGAAGTTAGGGGTGGTGTTTGTTTTGTATGTGTTCGTTTTGTTTTGTTCTTGCTATGTTGCTTTTGTTTCTTTTTATTTCGTTTGTTTTCGTCGTGTCTTCATTTTGTGTGTGTTGTGTGTCTTGTGTGTAAATGTTTTCGAAAACCCAGTTTAGAAGCTAGTGTGTGAGTGTGTACTTTCCCCTCCTAGTAGTGTAAATCGAGTCTTGGACTTTAGCCTAGTAGAATGACCCTAAATCAATGATTTGGTCCTTTACCTTGAGTCCACCTAACTTACTAGGGATTTACTACGGGATTTGCACTTTTGACCATTATGACCACCCACGGTGTGAAAAGGCCTTGGTTACCGAGTCTCGTCCCTTAGGTGACCGTGTTTAGGATCGTTTGATTAGTCCAAGTTTTCCCCTTTTCGTGGGTTTGAAGGGAAGGACGCTCCCCGACTCTCCCATTCCCCTACCTCCTACGCATCTCCACACAATAAAACGCAATTTGATGATTTCTACCTTTCTTGTCATACAATGAAATGCCAAAAATGCCAAATCTTGCCAAAAAGGGCAAAGAAAAGAAAAGAAAGAAAAAAAAAATGAAAGAAAGAAAAGAAATGAAGAAAAAGAAAAGGCACAAAAGCCAAAAACAAAATAGAAAAGAAGAAAAAAGAAATGGCATGGCAACAAAAAAATCAAAATGTCGAAAAGAAAGAAAATGCCAAAAGAAAACCCGTCTCACAAAAAGAAATCCCCACAAAAATAAGCCTTTTTCCGACTTTTGCCGTGAAGAGCCTACCAAAGGACCGAGTCCCTAGGAATAATGATAGCGGCATTAGTCGGTCTTCCCTCATTATTGCATATTTCCACCTTTTTACTCGGATTAGTTAGGCGGTCTTGGACACGGGACGACCCTCTTGGCTCGCGCTAAAGGGGGCGGGGTCTCACTTACCTACAGTGTTGACTAACACCGTGGTTCTCCACTTTTCCACTCCGCCGATCGTCCCGTAGTACGTTTTTAGAAAGTTAGGAGGACCTAGGTAAGTTACCAACGTTTTTGTTGCTTTATCGTCATACTATTAGGGTTTAGTCCACCTTAGTTTGTATTGCTAGCTTGGGAACGTTGTCACTTACCTCGAGTCCTAAACCGGTGCTTCTTTCACCGCTTGTTTGAGGGAAGCGGTATTTCTTTTGTTTTGGGTGCAACCTATTATGTGTTTGTTTGTATGTTTGTTTGTTTATGTGTTTTGTGTCCGGTTGCATCCACAGTTTTGTCGCAAGACCCAACTTGCCTTGCGGAGTACACTTGTCCTCTAAGTGCACTCGCGTGAGTTGAAGGGGCGTAGGGTGCGCTAATATCCACTCTGATAGTTTAGTAGTAGTATGTGCTTACTCGAGGGCGAGTAAGGGTTAAGTGTGGGGGAGTTGATAAGTGTCATTTGTAGTGCCTATTTTGTAGTGTTTTGGTCCCGTTTTCCTTGTTGAATCGCTCCTCGGGAGCGGTTTAGGGGCTTCTTATGCTTCCTTTAGTTCGTTTCAGGTTCCCGAGGCCGATTTGGAAGAGTTGGAGCGATTCCGACTCAATAGATACACATTTTGGAGCCAACGGAGTAGAGGAACGATGACTCGATGCCTTGGAATCAACCCCGAGACCTCGGGATCCAATCCCGAGCCTCCGAGACCCGATCCCGAGTCCCGAGAATCGACGAGAAGCCCATGAGAGGCAAGGAGGGACCAAAGAGCTCTTAAGGGAGGCCTACAAAGACCCATCCCGTTCGGGATGGCCTCATCCCGTTCGGGATGAAGGGAGCATAAAGCACGGCTACTGTGAGCCCATCCCGATCGGGAAAGTCCTTCCCGACCGGGAAGGATGGCCAATCCCGATCGGGACCAATCCTTCCCGACCGGGACCAAGCCTTCCCGATCGGGACCAAACCTTCCCGATCGGGACCAAGCCTTCCCGATCGGGACCAAGCCTTCCCGATCGGGACCAAGCCTTCCCGACCGGGAAGGGTCAGTTACAGCTCCGCCTTGTTTCTTTCAATTCCTTTCCACTTGTAACCCTATATATACCCCCTCTTTTATTAAGACACTATCTGATGTGATATTCTTCACCTCTCCTTGAACCCTAGACTACTTTAGGTTAGATTAGATTAGTGTAGATTAGTCGGTAGTTAGTAGTTAATCCTAGTTTAGTCTTGTATTAAGGGAATTCTTCAAGATCTTCACCAAGCTTGACAACCTTGGATGTTTGTTTTGGGTTTTCTTCATTAATGCAAGTTTTGTTCTTTCTTCCTCTCTAGTGTGGTATAATCTCCTTTTCATTCTCTTTAATCTTGTTTTATTAATCCAAGTTTGAATCTTTATTATTATTTGTTCTTGTTCTTGTTAGTTTGATTGAGTTTGTTTATGTATGTTTTGTTTCTTATGATGATTCCTCTTGTTAGTGTTAGTTGTAGTTTAATTATGTTAGAGTAGTGTTCTTGCTAGGGTTAGTAGGGGGATTAGGGTGTTAATTGGGTGATTAAGGGATTGTTGGAGATGTTGGTGGAAGATTTGGGTTTCCTATTGGTTTGGTGCACATCACTTGTTTGTTGAAATGCTTGAATGACTAAGTAGTTGCGAATGCTTGTTCTTCTTGCTTTTTTCTTGTGGGTGATAGTTTGTTTGTGAGTTCGGTTCCCTCACTAAGTTGCGAGAGCCCGGTGAGGACGACCCCTAGGTCGGTCTAAGTAGCGAGAGCCCGGATTTAACCTAGGCCCCGATATCACGCTAGTAACCCTGTTTGTTGTGTGTGTCGCCGAGATGGATTCTAGGTAGAACCTCTAGGTGGGTCTAAGTTGCGAGAGCCCGGACCAACCTAGATCACCCTACTACCTCCTTCACTCTAGTTCTTCCTCGACCATTCCGTTACCCCTTTGACCCCGACCTAATCCTAGCCCGTTCTCCTTGTTTGTTCTCCTTAGTCTTAGTCTAGCTTTCTCCCCTCTTATCATTCTCTAGTTTAGCTTAGCTCGTTGACTTAGTCTAGTATTTGGGCCGACCTCGTCTAGGCTATACATTACCGTCCCCGTGGATTCGACCCGACTTACCCTATCTACCGTAGGAATAGCCGGTTATATTATTGACGGTTGGGATTTCGCGACAAATCCCTCCCATCAACACACACACCATCAACTCCTCCTACGTATCTCGACGATTCTCGCGCCATTGTCGCCATTTGACGAACCGTATCCCGAGAAGCAAGAGCATGTAGGTTGAGGGTGTAACAATTCAACACCGACTTCTCCTTCTTCCCTTTCTTTTCATTCTTTTATGTACATTTACGTTTATGTCTATGTATTATAATTAGTCGATAATAACGACATGACTACTAACATCTAACATTTACTTATCGTACACTAACATCTAACCGCTAACATTTATTTATCGCATCTAACAATCTACCATTTAATTTTCGTTATTTACATTTCGTCATAATATCACTACCGCGTATATATATATATATATATATATATATATATATATATATATATATATATATATTTACGTATTATCAAAATTCGGATTTAACTCGTTTAACTACGACTATTGCCCAAAGTCCGTTTAATCCCTTTACGAGACGCAATAGTGGTGGCGCCCTTTCGAGGAGCAGCGCCCTACGCACTCAAGGGCATAACGTGATCGTGATAGTACGTAGTTGAACGGGCTTAATTCCATTTCAAAGGATCGGTACAAAACCCGTTGACGCTAAATCGAGCATCGCATAATCCGTAAGGATTATTAAAGATGACGTAACGCGGAGGGAATTAATTTTGTCCCGGTCCAATTTAAAACGATTTTTATGTCATCTTTTCTAAAATCTCCGATAATGGACTCGTAATCATAATATACACAATATGAGTACCTAAGATCGAATTGCATATAAATCGTGCCATATTTATATGTGATTTGATTTATTATCGATATTAAAACACATAAAACGAGACGAGTTATACCTCGTACAGGTGCCACTCGACCGAGTACATAGGCTACTCGATCGAGTAGCACCCCAAATTATGGGCAGTAGCCTCTTCTAGGACGCACTCGACCGAGTCAGGCCATGACTCGACCGAGTGGGTCCTGTAGCCCAGAAATCCGAGAGCTTTAATGCAACATTCGAGCCTCGTCTTTTAAAAAGCAACTTAGTCGTCACGTGTAAAGTCAATCACGTGATCTATTTTTTCAAAATGCATATATATCACTTCACTTAAACAACTTTGATCGACGGTCTCACTATTAATCTTGCGTTGACGACTCCGTAGTCGTATCCGACGCATAATTAATTTAGAGTCCAATTTATCGACATGATAAGTTGGGACAAGGCATCGGGATTTGGGATCGGGCTAGCACCACGCCTAGGTCCTATATCTCCGTCCTTCGATTAATACATAAAATAATATGTATTTAATTGAAGTTCGTCCATTTACACGATTCACGGTCTAGTTTATACACGAGTCCGTTTCTAATTATCGCTTATCATTTTGATTATATATTTCGATTATTCTACTTTTATTGCTCGTTGTATTGTGAATTTCGGGTTGTATTCCGCCCGTGTAATTTGTAACCGATTTATTATTGCTTTGCTTTATTTATTTACGTTTTACCGTTTATAAATGAACCCTCGCATGCTAAATCACTTCGACAATAAATTAGATGCATTAAAATGACGTAGCTCACATTTAATTCGCATGCTTAGCTAAAACGCTGTTTGCATATCATTTCACCGAATCACTAACGCGCATATTAGAAAGTCAAACGATGTCTTAGTAGAGGTCGCTATGTGCGGGCAGGGTTGGGTGTCCTTAGTGGGCTTCCCAACACGTACCCTCACCCCTTACTCAGAACCTTGGTTTCTGGATGCCCGAAACCGTTGGCGCACGAGAGTCATTCTTCACACGATTACCGGTATAGATGGTATCGGTATCGCAATGCAAAGGGACGAGCCCAATAAACTCTAAAACCGAAATGGGCCATACTTCGTGTATGGCCCATAGTGATATAGAGTGGGCTCGAACGGTTCCGAATAACCATAAAATTCGGTAGCGACTCCATTTCGACTTAAATTTCTATTCGATCCATTCTCATATGGAGGTGAATTCGCCTACCCAAACTCGCGCGTGGCCGCGTCAGGGTGGACCTACGTCATGTCCACAGGTAGTAGTAGTATTAGATTAGTAGTAGTAGTAGTAGTAGTAGTAGTAGTAGTAGTAGTACTAGTAGTAGTAGATTAGTTGTGGTGGTGGTAGTAGTATTAGTAGTAGATTAATAGTAGTAGTGGTAGTAAATTAGTAGGAGTAGATTAGTAGTTGGAGTAGTAGTGGTGGTAGTAGTAGTAGTAGGAGAAGGAGTAGATTAGTAGTTGGAGTAGTAGTGGTGGTGGTGGTAGTAGTAGTAGTAGATTATTATTATTATTAGTAGTAGTAGTAGTAGAAGATTGGTAGTAGTAGTATTATTAGTAGTATTAATAGTAGATTAGTAGTATTATTAGTAGTAGTTAAGTAGTATTAGTAGTACTTGATTAGTAGTAGGGGTGGTAGTAGTATTAGTAGTAGATTAATAGTGGTAGTGGTAGTAAATTAGTAGTAGATGAGTAGTTGGAGTAGTAGTGGTAGTAGTAGTAGTAGTAGTAGATTGGTAGTAGGAGTAGTAGATTAGTAGTATTAGTAGTATTAGCAGTATTAATACGAGTAGTAGATTACTAGTATTATTAGTGGTAGTAGATTAGTAGTATTAGTAGTATTAATAGTAGATTAGTAGTATTATTAGTAGTAGTTTAGTAGTAGTAGTGGTAGTAGTATGAGTAGTAGATTAATAGTAGTAGTGGTAGTAAATTACTAAATTAGTAGTAGTAGATTAGTAGTTGGAGTAGTAGTGGTAGTAGTAGTAGTAGTAGTAGTAGTAGTAGTAGTAGTAGTAGTAGTAGATTAGTAGTATTATTATTAGTAGTAGTAGTAGTAGTAGTAGATTAGTAGTATTATTAGTAGTATTAGTAGTATTATTAGTAGTAGTTAAGTGGTATTAGTAGTAGTAGAGTAGTAGCAGTGGTGGTAGTAGTATTAGTAGTATTATTAGTAGATTAATAGTAAACTAATAGTAGTAGTGTTAGTAAATTAGTAGTAGTAGATTAATATTTATTTATACAACCATCAATCCAAGATGAATTATACCATTTTATTTATCCCCATTCGTCCAAAAACTGTTTTTTTATAACTTAATTTATACTTACTTATACTTTTAATTTATAGGTACGTCGTCATAAACTCTTACTTTTATACTTTTTTGTAATGTATACCTTAACTTTACCTACTTATGCCTAGATTTATAACATTTTGAAAATGTTCTTCTCTAATTTTTTTTATTCACATTCACCCCAAATTTAGTCGCCTTTTCCCCAAAATTAACCTAAAGTCATTCAATTACCCCAAAATTAACCTAATTTATCACATCATTCAATTTCCTTATAAACTAAACCCTAAATCATTCAATTTCTCCAATCAAGCGAGACGACATAAACGATAAAAAAAGACAACGACGACGACATAAACGACGCACGACGCGAGAAAAAGGAGAAGAAAGAAGAAGAGCGGGAATTGTCACCCTCAACCTACATGTTTCTTATGCTCGGACGCGACTCGTAGTGACAGCTTGCACGGGAGTATCGAGTATGTAAATTGAGTTGTGGTGGTTAGGGTTTCGATTCCTAAAGCTAGGTTTAGGGTTTGAATGTATGTAGACTAGTGTAGGATTGGGGTTGAAATTAGGGTTTTTCAAGATGTCAAAAAGATGTGTAAAGTTGTGTTGCATGGGGTGTTTATATAGGCAAGGCCTAGGTACCCCGGTTAGGGTTACTCGTCCGAGTAACCAGCTGACTCGGTCGAGTGGCCCGGTGTGCCTGCAGTCCGGCCTGAATAAGGCCCACTCGATCGAGTGGGCTGAGCACTCGATCGAGTGGTTTAGCTGGGTCGCGCGGGTCCATTGCTTTGGACCGTAGCTTTGGATATTTTATGGGTTTTGAGTTTGACTTGGACTTTTGATGATTGTGTTGCTGTTTTTGTATGTCTCGGAAACGACTTTGACCGGGGTTGACCCAATCGCTAAAAGTTGGTTTTATTTTCGGTGTCGGTTTTGACCCAAAATAGTCTTGTTTGACTGGAAACGACCCACTGGGCCTGAATTTGAGGTCAGTTTTTTGAGATTTGTACTCCGTAAGTGCATTAGCCAGCAACTAATGGTTTTGAGCCCGTATCCGAGCGCGTAGAAACACGTTAGCGTCCGATCATCATCGGGTGTTCTTTTTTTGGAAACTGCCATAGACAACTGGCAGTCAAAATGCGGGTGTCTACAGAGGCCCCACTCTGAATGAGGCTTGGACAGGGCGAAAGTGAGAGTAGCTACCAAGCCAATTAAGACCTGGTAGACTTCCGATCGGGTCGTTTATAGTCTGTTAGACTCGCGTGCAGGGTTCGCCAGCCATAAGATAGGAGTCATACCTGAGCTGCTGATAATACCTCCGTGGGGAGTCGGACTTGTCGCATAAGTCCTGGGTGTGCCTATATGTAGGCCCATCCCGTGCTATTCTGGGGAAAATGCCTCCTCGGGCTATCAGCCGGGGAATTGGATCTGTCGTATAAGTCCCGGGTGCGCCTGTATATGAGCCCATCCCGTGTAAATGCCGCCTTGGGCTTCCGCTGGGGAGATTTAGTGGGCTGCATGTCCTTGCTCGAGTCGTACCTGTATAAGTCACATAAAATTTGCATGCAACACGTAGGTAGTAAAATGACTCGCGCTGGGGAAAAAGATTTTTTGAAATTTTGAATTTTTGAATTTTTGTAATTTTTTTGAATTTTTGAAATTTTTGAAATTTGGAATTTTTGGAAATTTTTTACTCCTAAAGAGATTAGGAAAGTTCGGGATGAATATTTCCGTGCTAGTATCGGGACTAAGCTTATGGGCTGATTCCGTTTAGGATTAGGAAACTATTGTGCAAGGAGAGATTAGGAAAGAAGGTTGTAAGGTTGATGCTATATATAGCCCTCCTTGTCTTTGATTTCTTCATAATTTCCTCACAAATCATCCTTCTCAAAATGAAAGCCTTATTCCTCCTTAAGAATTTTAACCATGGGTGTTGATCGATTGACCGTCATGTTGCAAGAGTGGTCCCGACGCTTTAGGGATGGCGATAAGGTGGCTTTGAACCAGACGGGTATTGCCCAACTGTATACATTCCGTCAGATGCAAGTTGATCGCTACTTCTTGGATGCCTGCTTGTCTTATTGGGATGACATATATCATGTCTTTGCCTTTCCTCGGGGCGAAGTCTGCCCTTTACCTGAGGAGATTGCTGCCGTAGGAGGGTGGAATCCGATACTTTGTCCTGCCGTCCCGTACTCGATCTACGACCCAAGGAGGAAGTTTCGAGAATTTTTAGGGCTTTCTCACAACGAGGTATCCCGGATGGTTGAAGACGACAACATAGTTTCCTTAATTGATCTGGCTGAGAAATTTATGAACCCGCATGATGTTAGAGTCAGATCGATTCATAGCCGTAGGGCCTTCTCTTTCTGTATGCTCCATTTTTATGTTTTTGAAGGTCACATGGATTTATTATCTTGCATTGGAGACATCCGTCTCTTGACCGTGGTTGATTTGATGGAGACTGAACACAGTCCGGCTTGGCTGATCACGGGTGAAATCATTCAAGTATTGGACAATCGCCAGAGGGATTCTTCAGTTCGTCTTACCGGGCACCCGTTTGCTGCAAGTATGTCAGACTTTCATTTTTTTTCGATTTCTTGATTTTTTATTTTTTTCGAGATTTTGACTGTTGCAGTGGGCACTCGATCGAGTGCCTTCGTAAAAAGCCCCATGTTCGCTCCCAAGAATGCCACTCGACCGAGTCACCCTGGCACTCGATCGAGTGTCATCAAGCGGACGCCTATTTTGCCTTGGGAACTCATGTTTTTGTTTTCTTTTCAGATTTGGCTATATGAGAGGCTATCAGTGATAGATCCTCCCCTTGATGACAGCAACTACCGTCACAACCAGTTGATGACGAGGAGACGGGCTATTTATTTTTCTCGCCAGATTACTCAGAAATACTGGGACGAGGTGCTATCAATCCATGGTGGTCGGCTAATTCGATGGGTTGTGCCGTGGTGGCCCATCTACGTTTGGACCGGCTTGGACCCGAGGGACAGAGCTCGTTACCAAGTAATCTTGTCTTTCAGGCAAACGGTTCATCTTTACCCGGATCGCATACTAAGGCAGTACGGACGGGCCCAGCGAATCCCAGAAAATGAAGCAGTTGTGAGTGACCCTACCCAACTGACCGATGTGATGTGTGACACGTGGATGCAGAGGTGGTATACCCGGCACACCTGGCCTATTCCCAAATATCGCCACTCAATCTGGGTCCCGAACTCCTACGTGAAGTGGACTAAAGCAGGTGATGCCAAAGCCCGAGCTGCCCTGAAGGTTGATGAGGCCTTCGATTTGCTGCGAAGGGAGCAGGCGAAAGACAATAGGGACTTCTTTGATGAAGGAGACACTCCGGCCACCCTAGTTCGCCTAATGTCAGGTCAGAAGAAGAAAGCCAAGACTCAAGCTGAAGGGTCTAGTGCTAAAGGTGCTCGAGGGAGAGTGGGCCCCCAGACTGACTTAGAGAGGAGACTTGGCCCAAGATTAGCCGTGCAGGACCGACTTGGCCCACGGGATAGACTACCCGAGCACGTGCGGGCTCGACTTGGACCAAAGACGATAGAAGACCCATTGCCAAAGAAACGGGCTCGAGCTAAGGAGGTTCCCCTTGTAATTCGGGAACGCTCTCCCCCGCCCCGGCGACCTCGGGCTCCACGTGACCCAAAGGATTAAGGGAAGGGAAAAATGCCCGGATATTAGTCTCCTCCGTTTATTATTTGGGTATTATTATTATTTTTTGGTGTGATTTTTTTTGTGAGTGTGCCGATTTCGGCGTTTTTTTTTTTTTTTGTAATCCCGAGTTTATCGAGACTTTAATAAAAGAAATATTATTGAATATCGTTCCCGTCTTTTCGTTATTGCAGTGGTTGTACCCTTTTGAGGGGTTGCCTACGTATCCAGAATTAGTGGAATCAAACCAAACGTAGTTCAAAACTTTATTAATTTTTGCAATTTTGGAAATACATCAAGATTATTAATTCGAGATGTGCGACAGTAGAATAGTTAATTCTAACTTATTCACTTGTGCATAATTTTTTGAAAATTTATAAAAAGACAGATTTTTATAAATTTTTGCAAATGACATTGAGATAGGGTTTATGGGTAGTAGCACTTCAACAGGTCCAAGTTGGTCGGGTTAACGAACTCGTTCCCGTCCAAGTCTGTCAGCATTACCGCTCCTCCTGATAGGACCTTCTTGACTAAGTATGGCCCAGCCCAATTGGGTTTGAATTTTCCTCTTGGGTCAACCGGTAGTAAGGCACGAACCGATTTTAGGACCAGATCCCCTTCTTTGACGTTCCTGGGCCTAACCCTTTTGTTGAAAGCCCGTTGGATCCTCTTTTGATATATTTGAATATTGCTGAGGGCCCGGGATCGCCGTTCGTCTAAAAGGACTAGCGAATCATATCGGGCTTGGACCCAATCTGCTTCAGGTACTTGGCTTTCAAGTAAAATCCTGAGGGATGGCACCTCTAGCTCGACTGGTTGGACCGCTTCCATTCCATATGTCAGGTAATATGGAGTAGCTCCGGTTGCGGTGCGGACCGATGTTCGATACCCCCATAAGGTAAAGGGTATTTTGTCGGGCCAATCCCGGTAATTCTCAGCCATCTTTTTAAGTATGGTGACAGTCGTTTTATTGGCCGCTTCTACCGCTCCATTTGTTTGGGGTCAGTAGGGTGAAGATGTATGCCTCTGAATCTTGTATTTTGCTAGCAATGTAGCGGTTTCAGCTTGAAAGTGGGTCCCGTGATCACTGATGAACTCGTATGGGATCCCATATCGGCAAATTATCTTATTTTGGATAAACTTGGCCATGTGCTTGGTGTTCAAGACACAGTATGACTCGGCTTCGACCCATTTGGTGAAGTAGTCGATGACCACCAGAATGAAGCAATGACCTCCCGTCCCGGAAGGGTGCACCTTTCCGATTATGTTAATACCCCATGTCGAAAATGGCCACGGGGACGTCATGGTATATAATAAGGAAGATGGCATTTGCTGTACATTAGCAAAGATTTGACAGTTATGGCAGTGTTTAACATATAACTGACAGTTTATTTCCATGGTGTTCCAGTAATATCCGAGCCTCATGATTTTCCGGGCTAGCATATGGGCGTTGATAAGCGGACCGTTTTCACCATCGTGTACCTCGGCCATAACCTTCTCGGCTTGTACTTTGTCAATACACAGAAGAAGAGCCTGTGCCGTCTTTTTGTATAATTGTCCGTCGTCTGTGCAAACAAATTGGGTCGCCAATCTTCGCAAGACCTTCTTGGCCCGGTTTTCAGTTCCCGGGGGATATTCTCCCGTTGCCAGGTAGGATAGGACGACTTGATAACAAGGTTCTGGGTCAGTTATCTCGATATCTTGAATGACATGGATATAAGCCGGCTCGGACCGTCTTTCAACATAGATTGGCATACTGGTAAGATGGTCCGGTATAATTAGCAGGGATGCTAATTTGGAAAGTGCATCTGCAAATTGATTTTCTTCCCGGGGCAGGTACATATATTCCACCTTCTGGAATTGTTTCTCTAGAACCCTTACCTGTGCTTGGTAAGCCACGAGATTGGCGTTCTGAGTTTTCCATTTTTGGAGCGCTTGATTGATGACCAGTGAGGAGTCACCGTGGACCCGGAGGTTTGTTACCCCTAAATCAGCGGCAGCTTGCAACCCATGAATGCATGCTTCGTATTCGGTTGCGTTATTGGTCATGTCAAAGTCCAATTTCGTGGATAACGGGGTGTGTTCCCCTTGTAGTGAGATTAGCAGAATCCCGACCCCAAATCCCCGGAAGTTAGATGCCCCATCAAAATACAAGTCTCATGTCTCCGTATCGGTATGGAATATGTCTTCATCAGGAAAGGCCCAAGTATCGGTGTGGCCCTCTTCGGATATCGGGCTATCGGCGAGGAACTCGGATACTACCCGGCCTTTGATGGCTTTCAATGGTACAAACTTGAGGTCAAACTCAGATAACATTAAAGTCCATCTGGACATCCTGCCATTGAGGATGGGCTTCTCGAACAGGTACTTGATAGGATCCATTTTGGATAACACATGTACCTCGTGACTGAGCATGTAATGTCGGAGCTTTTTAGTGGCCCAAACCAATGCTAGGCACGTCTTCTCGAGCATTTTGTACTTGCGTTCGTATTCGAGGAACTTTTTACTGATGTAGTAAATACCCCGTTCCTCTGAATCAACTGTCTGGGCCGGCATAGCCCCCATGGCTGTCTCGGTCGTTGTTAGGTATAAAGACAAAGGCAAACCGGGTTGAGGTGGCATTAATACCGGCGGAGCAGACAGAATCTCCTTGATTTTGTCGAAAGCCGCTTGACATTTGTCGTGCCATAGAACCCGTTCTCCGATCTTCAGTTTCTTGAAAATGGGCTCGCATACCATGGTTAACTTTGAAATGAACCGACTGATGTATTGGACCTTCCCGAGAAACCTCCTTATTTCTTTTTCGGTCTGGGGTGGTTGCATCTCGGTGATGGCTTTGATTTTAGCTGGGTCGACCTCGATGCCGCGTTGGCTAACGATATGGCCCAGTAATTTGCCTGACGTTACCCCGAAACTGCATTTTTGAGGATTCAGTCTCATATTGTATTTGCGTAGTCTGGTGAAGAACTTTCTTAGGGCCGAGATGTGCCCGTTTCGGTCCTTGGACTTGACAATCATGTCGTCCACATAGACCTCCACTTCCTTATGGATCATGTCATGTAGTAAAGTAGTGGCGGTCCGTTGATAAGTGGCCCCGGCATTGATGAGCCCAAATAGCATAACGGTGTAACAGTAAGTACCCCAGGGTGTAATTAAGGTGGTCTTACTCATATCCTCTTCTGCCATTTTGATCTGATTGTATCCGGCATACCCGTCCATAAATGATAGAAGGGCATGGTCGGCCGTGTTATCCACTAGTATGTCGATGTGTGGTAACGGAAAATCGTCTTTTGGGCTGGCCTTGTTAAGGTCCCGGAAGTCCACGCATACCCGCACCTTGCCGTCCTTCTTGTGTACCGGCACGATGTTTGCAACCCAGTCTGGATATTCAGACACTTGTATGAAGCCCGCTTTGAATTGTTTGTCTACCTCTTCTTTGACTTTGAGAGACCATTCGGGCTTCCTCCTTCGGAGTTTCTGCTTTACCGGCTTGCACCCATCTTTGATGGGTATTCGGTGTTCACCTATTTCCCGGTCTATCCCCGGCATGTCCTTGTAGGACCATGCAAAGACGTCTTTAAATTCTTGGAGGAGGTCTGTGAATTCTTTTCTCTCCTCGGGATCTAAAGATAGGCCCAACTTAAGCATCTGGGGCTCTAAAGTGGTTCCCACATTGATGGACTCGGTTTCTTCGATTACTGGATCTCGGGATTCCCTTTGTTTGATATGCTCGATCAGATGCGGAGGGAGAGGTACCTGTTCGTCGGGCTTCTCAATGTCATTGCATATAAAATTTTTGAAAATGGGAGAATTTTGGAAATAAGACAAGTCGTAAGCAGAACGGTTTTCGTTATTATTATTAATGGTAAATTTTGAGAAAAGCTCAAAGAGAGCGGCCATCTGATCATTGGTCAGTGGCGGGATAGGGAGAGGTCTTGGGACAGGCCCCGAGACCTCAGTGTTAGTGGCTAAGGGAAGAGGGGTTATAGACTCGACTTTAGCACTAGACCCTCTAGACTCGGACTCAGACTCCGACTCTGACTCAGACTCGGACTCGGTATCCGGCATGTCTCCCTCGCCGGTGGTCAGCTTGTAGACCCGTCCTTGACTGTCGGTCCATTTTATGGTCTTCCTCCAGGCCCTTTTCTCGGTGTTGGCACCGACTTCGGTGATTAGCTTAGTCGGGTCAAACCGATCGCTGCGGAGGATCAGGTTAACTAAATTGTCCTTTGGAGCGGGGACGACCTTGTCTTCCCCGAATAGGAGCCCCAACACGGGCTCGGAGTTGCTTTCACCTTTCTCGGACTCGGCCTGGATAATGGTGAATGTATCATCGGGGATGAAAGTGCATTCCCGAGCTGTTTTGGTCTCGTGATATTTGATTGTGGGTTGGTAGAGGCCCACTTGAATAGCTCCGAAAACTGGAGTGCCGAAGTAGTCAGTTAACTTCGGGATATAAGGGCCTATGTAAGTACCCTCGATGATGTTGGTGGCCTTGTGAATACCGGCCCGGACCACGTTTTCCGGGGTTATAGCATACCCCAATCCAAACTGTGATTCGCCATCATTTAGGACTTCGATAATCTTCCCAGCTGGAAGATGTGGTCTCGAGGTAGCCCCCGGCAAGTAGCCCAAATTTTGTAGCATCATGTCGATGCTAGTAGTGAAGTAGGGCCTGAAGAGATATTCCTCCTCGATCATACTCACAAAATCGAATCCTCGTGGTTCGGCCCGGCTTGTGGCATTACAGCTAGCCACGGTCATGGGGGTCGCCTCCAGCGTGATGATACCGTCTTGAAGTGGCATCTTGACTTTTCGGTGGAGGGTAGAGGATACAGCCTTGACTGCATGGATCCAAGGCCTTCCTAGTAGTAAGTTAAAGGATGAGGTGACATCGATCACCTGAAACTCCAACTCTTTTTCGATTGGGCCCGTTATGATGGTCAGCTTAACAGCCCCGGCTACCGGTTTTGGGCTCCCGTCGAAAGCCTGGATAGTTTGTGCTGTTGGGAGATAGTCGGCATCGGTGATGCCGAGGGCCCTAGCAGTCCTTAGGGAAAAGGACATTTACGGCAGATCCGTCGTCAATAAGCGTCATCGGGAGGTATTTGCCTCGGCAGATGACCGTGATATGATTGGGCCCAAATGGCGGTAGATTAGACTCAAAGAAGGTTATGAGTGGGCCTTCATTCTTGGACTTGCCCTTGAGATAGGGCATGATAGTGGCTACCATTTCAGCAGGGGTAGCCTATGAGTTGACTTTAATTTCATCGAGAGCCTTAGTCAGTGCTTCTCGATGTGCTTGCGAGCTATCTAGTAGTTGCCATATGGTTAAGTCAGCTCGAACCCTCTTCAATTGTTGGGCCAGAGCCGTGTCATTGCTTAGTTCTTCGAGGGTGGATCCCGTCCTGGCAGGTTCAGCGACGGGTGTTGGAATAGAGCGGCCAGCGGTGGCGAGTTGGTTGGTGGCTAAAGCTTTGGACTTAGCCTTTCGGATCTCCTCTCTGGTGACGGGGACAGCTTCCCCCTTAGCTAGGTACACATCGTCCTCGTCATCGAAACATTGCATATCCCATTGATTTGTGGGATATAAGGGGAGATGAGGTGTGAATAATCGGTTACCTCTCCCGTGAATATAGCATGGGCGCTGAATAAGTTTTCCTTGTTACTCGGCTTGTCTCCGGGCAATGGTATCTTCCCATTCTCTATGAGATCTTGGATCAGATGTTTCAGCTTCCAACATTTTTCCGTGTCATACCCATTACCCCGGTGATACTGGCAATAGGCTTGATTATTGTAGCTCTTGGGCCTTTTCTCCACTGGAAGTTCGGGAGTAGGGCCTATGGGTTGGATAAGGCCTTTTGAAGATAGCCTTTGTAAAACGTAGGTATAGGTAGTCCCTATATCTGTGAATACCCGATTTGGAATATTCTTCTTGGATGTGGTATCCAACAAGTTAACCTCAACGAAAATGCTGCGGGCTGCAGCTGCAGGTGTGGGCTTTTTTGTAGATGAACTGGCCCCTTGATACCTTTTGGTAGAGGCCTTAGTCAGGCTCTCTAACCTTAGGTCATCCTCTATCCTTTTGTCCCCATTTCAGTAAGGACAGCAAAATTTGGGATGATAGCATACCGGAGGTGGACCCGGTAGGATGGGAGGAGGTTCTTGACAAAAGCCTCCACTAGGACCTTCTCACTGGGCTTGTCGACCAATTTCACACTCTCGGCCCTCCATCTTTGCAGATATTTTGTGAACCCTTCTTTGGCCTCTTGGGCCATGACTTCCAGAGTACGTATTGTAGTCTGGATTTCAGTATTGTCGGCGTAATTCCGAGCAAATTCTGTCGCCACATCGTCCAAGGTCTTATATTTTTTCGAATCGAGCCTGTAGAACCAGGCCTTAGGATGCTTCTCGAGGGAGGAAGGGAATAAGTGCTTGAACATGGTGGACTTCACCCCTTTGACCGCCATGAAATCTTTGAAAGCCCGGATGTGGTGGACCGGGTCTTCGGTACCCTCAAACATCGGAATTCCTGTAAGGTTGAGGTTAGCTGGTAGCTCATCATTAAAAGATGCATAGGAACGAGCATTTTCAGTGTGGATCGAGTTGTTCGTCGATAGGTGAACTTGTTCCTCGAGCCTGCGAACAACGCTGATCAGTTCAGCTATGGGCCCAGTGGGCTCCGCTCCTTCAATAGGGGCCGTCTTCTCTACGGCGCTCAGGCGAGTGGCTAGCGTTGCTTGGCTAGCCTGGATGGTAGTCAGTTGAGTCTCGATCTTGGTCAGAGCGTCTTTCAATTCGTCCATCTTGCGTTGGTATCTAGTCTCGGGTGGCCTGTCTGTAAGAACACCGCGTGATCAGAAACTAGCCCAAATCCCGGAAAAGAAAGTACATCCCGAACAAGACTAAAAAGGGAAATGACTCGAAAAAGACACCTAGATGGGTGACTTGTGAAAAGTGGGCCTTCCTTAGGAATCGGCGGGGGGGCCGAGTCCTGTTCGAAGGAAGGTTCACGTGAGACATCCCCAGAATTTGGACTCGATTATGTAAACGGGCCCTCCTTTGTAGGAGTATGTCCTACGTAGGCGGGCTTTGCCTTAGTCTAATAAGGCGGACTAAGATAAGGAAGAAACTCGTGATGTAAGATCGACGGAGTTTCGACGCTAAAGACCTTGACAACTTACAACATGAACCGACACTGCTAAATACGGGAAGTCCTAAGAAAAGGAAGGTTTCGAAAATTGATTGTTTTGGAAAACCCAAGGACACTCGGGGGAAAGGCCCATTTTTTCGAGAAAATCGGAAAGTGTATCGGGCCTTGGTTTTGAAAATTCGAAAGTATTTTCGAGTTTTGAATTGGGCAGCATACCGGCTAGAAAATAGGCTATTTTGAGTAAAATCATAAGTCCTAAATTCGGTATATGTCCCGGGTTTTGAAATTGGATAGTTTAAAAAGATGCAATCTTTGAAAAAAGACGGTTTTTTGAAAACGACTCAGAAACCAAGTAGCATGTAGTCAGGCAAGCATTATAACGACGCCATGTATGCTTTACACTAAGTCTCGGTCGGTCTATAGAGGGTCTATACCAGTGTACATAGTCTAGACGTTGATCGGGACGGACTTCCTAAGTCGAGTTGATCATACAACATGCTGCGAAACCCACTCGAATCGACTATGGACACCTTTTGACATATCCATATTGGAGTACATCAACGGTATAGTGGGACGTCGGTCGCGAGTACCGGCCCGGGAAAATATGGGTTATGCATGAACCGTAGAACTAAAACGCGTATTGTACTAGTCAAACGATTTCTATTCGAGTCTCACCCTGAGGATGCCGATGGTAAGTCACGCATCAGTTAATCCCCAGCGGAGTCGCCAAATTGTGGACATGACATAGGTCCACCCCGAGGCGGCCACGCGCGGGTTTGGGTAGGCGAATGAATCTGCATATGAGAATGGATCGAATTGAAATTTAAATCGAAGTGGAGTCGCCACCGAACTTTGTGGGAGTTCGGGCCCGTTCGAACCCACTCTATGTCGTAGTGGGCCGTATACAAAATACGGCCCATTTCCGATGTCAGAGTTTATTAGGCTCGTCCCTTTGCATTTGATACCGATACCGACATTATTGGATACCGTGTATTGAATGACTCTCGTATGCCAATGGATTCGGATATCCGGAAACCATGGTTTTGAGTAAAGGGTGAGGGTACGTGTTGGGAAGCCCACAAAGGACACCAAACCCCGCCCGCACTAGCGGCCTCTACTAAGATCTCGAATGACTTTCTAATACGCGCGTTAGTAATTCGGTGAAAATGCTTATGCAAACATTGTTTTCCTTAAGCATGTGAATGAAATTGAAAAGGGTTTCAATGTCGATTTAATGCAATTAATTCTAACGTCGAAGTTGAAGTTTAGCATGTGGGTTCATTTTAGTACATTAAAAAAACGATAAATCAACAAGAAAAATAACAAACGGTTAGTAACGGTATAACGAATAATAACGGTTTGCAAATTAATGAATGATGTAGACAAGATGATGTGATGTTTTGAAAAGTGAAGTTTTCACGTGATTGATTAGACACGTGTCGACTTAAGTCGTGAAAAGATATTAACAAGACTCGAATGGCTTGTAGGACTCACGGTTTGACGTGATGAAGGGGCCACTCGACCGAGTCATTGAGGGACTCGACCGAGTGGACCTCTGAAAACGCTTCTGTCCCGTATTTTAGACCCTACTCGATCGAATTATTGACCAACTCGACCGAGTACGTTGCCACTCGACCGGGTCACTGTGAGACTCGACCGAGTGGAGGTCGTAAATGCATTCTGTTTCGGCGTTTGGGGTGCCACTCGACCGAGTGGGCTAGGCACTCGGTCGAGTGCCCCCTGTACGAATTTTAATTCGCTTTGTAATTTATTATTGACTTTCAAAATTGCTTTTGATTTTTGATAATTCGATGATTTTGCCGAATCGGACATAAATATTGAACAATTTATACTCGACTTGGATTTTATAAATCATTGATTTTGTTGAATCGGATATAAATATTACGTGATTTATACTCGATTCTAAATTTGAATATTCGTCGTATCCCATATTCGATTATTGAATCGATATGGAATACTAGAGTGAAAATAAAAAGTAAATTGATTTTAGTCGTCTTAAATTAACTATCGCGATATGAGTAAATTTCCTCCGCGTTTAATAATGTCGTAATTCTAACGAATTGTATGACGATTATTATAGCATCAATAGAAATCGCGTTAATTAATTTATGTGACTAGATCTTTAGATTCGACGTCTAATTATGAAATTAGCATCGAATCTAAGAGTTTGAGGCTATGCTAGGATTGAAAGACTTGATTCCCTCCGCATCCCGACATCATAATTAATTCTTGCGAATTGTTTGATGTCGGATCCGCATCAACGGGTTTCGACCCTTATAAAAAAAGTATGTTTTGAAAATAGGTTTTAAAATTGATGAAAATTGCGATAACGATGATAAAAAGGAAAATTAAAGTTGATGTTAATTCGTCTCAACAATCAAGCAATCGGGGTGACGGGATAAGCGACCGGCAACGCTGTGTGCAGTAAACTTGTATATTCAGATTTCCTTATCCCACCATCACTCATGCTCGACACGAATAGACGAATACTTTAATATTTTATACTAGTCATATTATCGATATTAGGACGCGATAATAACGATAAAAAAAGACGACGACGACGACATAAACGACGCACGACGCGAGAAAAAGGAGAAGAAAGAAGAAGAGCGGGAATTGTCACCCTCAACCTACATGTTTCTTATGCTCGGACGTGACTCGTAGTGACGGCTTGCACGGGAGTATCGAGTATGTAAATTGAGTTGTGGTGGTTAGGGTTTCGATTCCTAAAGCTAAGTTTAGGGTTTGAATGTATGTAGACTAGTGTAGGATTGAGGTTGAAATTAGGGTTTTTCAAGATGTCAAAAAGATGTGTAAAGTTTTGTTTCATGGGGTGTTTATATAGGCAAGGCCTAGGTACCCCGGTTAGGGTTACTTGAACGAGTAACCCGCTGACTCGGTCGAGTGGCCCGGTGTGCCTGCAGTCCGGCCTGAATAAGGCCCACTCAATCGAGTGGGCTGAGCACTCGATCGAGTGGCTCAGCTGGGTCGCGCGGGTCCATTGCTTTGGACCGTAGCTTTGGATATTTTATGAGTTTTGAGTTTGACTTGGACTTTTGATGATTGTGTGGCTGTTTTTGTATGTCTCGGAAACGACTTTGACCGGGGTTCACCCAATCGCTAAAAGTCGGTTTTATTTTCGGTGTCGGTTTCGACCCAAAATAGTCTTGTTTGACTGGAAACGACCCACTGGGCCTGAATTTGAGGTCAGTTTTGTGAGATTTGTACTCCGTAAGTGCATTAGCCAGCAACTAATGTTTTGAGCCCGTATTCAAGCGCGTAGAAACACGTTAGCGTCCGATCATCATCGGGTGTTTTTTTGTTTGGAAACTGCCATAGACACCTGGCAGTCAAAATGCGGGTGTCTACACATTCCGACGGAATATTCCGTAGGAAACTTACCTCCTAAAAACTCTACCGTAGGAAACAATTTATTTCCGACGAAATATACCGACGGATTGGTTCCTACGGGAAATCCGTAGGAAAGTGTGTATTCAGACGAAAAAGACCACGGTTCCTACGGATTTGGTCCATAGGAATGAGACTTGTTTCTTGTAGTGATACTAACCGACCAGTATACGTTAGTTTCCTAGCACCAAGAACTCTAATTCTTTCCATAATATTGTCAATTAAGGGCATGCAGTCTTTAGCGTTCAGCTTCGAGGGTTTGATAGGCACACCTAGGTATCTGAAAGGTAGTTGACCCTCCACGCACCCAGAAACAACCACAATGTCCTCTTTGATCTGATCATTCACTCAATTAAAGAACACATTAGATTTTCCAGGACTCATTTTAAGACTTGATGCCTGCGAGAAAGTAGCATATGTCCGAAGAAGGACCATAATTGATTTAATATCCCCTTTACAGAACAAAAGCAGGTCATCAGCAAACATAAGACTACATTAGCTTAATATGACCACAAAGGGGGTGGAATTTGAATTCCATAGTACTAGTTGTGAGAACAAGTAGCCTAGTGAGATACTCCATACAAATAGTAAAGAGTAAAGGGGATAGATGGTCCCCTTGGCTTAGCCCTCTCTTCCCTCTGAAGAGGCCAAACGTATTCCTATTTAAACTCAACGAGAATAAGGCAGGTAAGACGCATTCCATAATCAAGGCAGTAAACTGGGTTGGAAAATCTAAGGCAATAAGCATTTGCTCAAGAAAGCTCCACTCTATGCTATCATAAGCCTTTTGTAGGTCAATCTTGAACACGCATCTAGGAGAGACCGACTTCCTCCCATATAGCTTAATCAGGTCTTGACAAATAAAAATGTTTTCTAATATATTTCTCCCTTAAATAAATCCCCCCTACGTCTTGGATATAATATTTGGAAGTACCATTGCCAATCTATTGCATAAGAGTTTAGAAATGCATTTGTAGATCATATTGCAACACGTAATGGGACGGAACTGCTGGACTGTTTGTGGTCTAGTAACCTTGGGAATGAGCGTCACGGTAGTATTGTTGATTTGCTTCAATAATTTCCTATGGACGTTCGTCCGCACCGCCCAGCGCCCCGCGCGGGACCGACCCGGTTTTTTAATATATGGCGGCAGCCACCCACGCGGCCCCCTCCCGGTCGGGGGCCGGTCCGATCTCGCATACGGGGCGATGTGCTGAAACTTGATTCGGATGATGATCCGGACTTGTACTAGACGGGCGCGGGCACCCGTGTTTCCGTTTGGAATTGATCGAGTCGTTGTAAATGTTTAAAGGCCGTTTGGAATCGTCGGAGTAGTTGTGTTTACATTATTCTTTGCATGTGATTTCACGTGACAAGCAGGCCATGAAAAGATGCACATAGGAGAGTAGAGAGTACTAATATTATAGATATTAAGAAATCAGTTTTAACATGATAATACGGATATTAGTCATTCTCGTGGTATACCTTACCCGGTATTCTGCTTAAGATGCGTCGGTACGATATTAATAAGGATGCGTCGAGCCATACATGGCGAGCAACGGGACTAATACGGAACCCGACCATCGTTTTGTTCAATTTTAGTTGATTTACGTTTTGAATTCCGAGTTATGTGATTTAGCATGCGATTATAAGGTCATAAAAGCAATAAACCCTACGAAAAACTGTAAATGCGAATGTAAGTAAATCATATAGTGAGAAGTTGCACCCTCGGAGTATACACTAAACGAGACACGATGCATAGATAGTTGAGAACGGATCTCGGAATTACTCGGGTCTATTTAGTGTATTTTAGTGTTTGCGGTTGAAGTAGGGACGTTGCGTATTTTAGTATGTGTAGTGGACCTAGTGTCCACGTTTGACATTATCGTAGTACATAGTAAAGGTACAAAAATTTAAAATTTTGTTTAGATGACAACCTAGTGACTACTCGAATTTGAAAGGAGGATCATCTAGCTTGCCCGGTGATTTCGGCAGAGTTCCGCTACCGTCGACCCTTTTTGCGGTCATTCCGGTAGAGCTCCGCTACTACTGGCTGGTTCTGCGGCTAATCCGGCAGAATTCTGTTACTAGACTACAGCTAGTCGAAAACAGGCACCTCCGGATCGAGTGGAGTGCTCGAAGGTGAGCAGTAACGTCGATGTCGCTTTATCGGAACTACGATCGATGGATCATTTGCCTCGGGTGTCGGAGTACGAGCCCTTAGCGAGAAACGTTTTACGAGTGAAGAGGGAAGAGAATTGAATTGTATGTCGAAATGAGGGAGTGAAGGGGGGTTTTTATAGGTGTTTTTCGGTCCTCGTCACCCGGATAGGCGCGTGAAGACACAGGCGCGCAAGGTGAGGCATTTGGAGTTTTGAAGATATGATTTTGATACTTTCCAGAACCGAGAAGCCGATGTATAATACAAAGCTTGGGGACTAAGTCTTCCCTAGTTTTGACCTAGCGCCATGGTCTTTGGTGGGCCTTGGGTGTGCATCTCGAGGTTCGCTTGGCGCGGTGCTGACTCGGTTCGAGTTTCGGGACCGACTCGGGGTCCCAGTGTCAGAATTGACTCTAATTAATTTCTATGCGATCGTAATGACACGACTAAGGCTGCCAAGATGTTAGTTTAACTTTTCCGAGTAATTTATTTGATCCGTTCTATAGAAAAACTATCCAAAACATCGCGAACCCGCGTCGCCCCACTACAACAAAAAAAGTCCTTTCGCGGTGATTATTTCATAGTGATTGAACAATCAACAAAAATAACCCACAATTACCTCTATAATTGACAACATACCGTAACGAATAAAAATCACCACTAATGCACCCCGTTAAACGATGGGTTAAACCGTTAACATATCCTAAAAAAAATTTATATACGTAGTTAACAACCCCATTAGAATTAGAATTTTCAATTGAAAACCTAACCCTAGGTTGCTCCACCTTCTCTCCAAAAAATACACCAGAAATACTAGTTGAAATCCTACAAGTATTTTCTATAATCTCTTCTCAATTACGCTGCACGAGAATTGCCGAATTATCAATTCTCTAATAAAGGTAGAAATTACATATTTCGTTAAGTGTTGATTATCACAATTTATCAATCAATCACGCTACTGGGTTTTATCACGATTGATGACCCTTGTTAAGTTCTAATTTTAAACTGCTGATCTAGTGTAAGGCTTGACTCTTTTTCTTGTTGAGGCTGATGCTTCTGTTAAGAAAGGTTCATTTAATCCTTTTTTGGTTTTCACCTGTTTTCATTACTAGATATGTCTTCTTAATATTCTCGTAGTTTCGTTGCTTTTTTCGGATTAGATGTGGTCGATCTAAATTGTGTTGTTTTTCGTTGATTTGAGGTGGAGAATTTTGATAAATTGCTCGATATGTTGTGTATCTAATCCCTTACCTCGTAATTCGAGGGACTGGGATGGTGATCTTGCTATTATTGTTGTTTAGCGGAACATGAAGGTTAGATATCAAAATGGTGAAATATTTGAAAAAAATGATGATGATTTTAACGTGAAGTATGAGAAATTTGGATTGTAAGGGTGTTTTTACTTGTTGGTTGATGATTTTAAGGAGAGAATGCCTTTATGGTTTATGCTTTTTTTTATTCATGACATCATATAAATGATGTCTATTTGACTTCACCGCTAACACATTTAGGTTGGACTACATTTCATTAAATTTCTCAAGGTACCCGTTTCCTGTATTGTTTTCACTGAGTGATTTTATCAAAAAATTCTTCTTCTTTTGTGTTTCCAGTGAGTGATTATGGAGATCCACGTAGCAATTAGTGCTTTTGATGATCGAAGGTTGAAGACCAAGTATAATAACGCTCTTTATGTCATTCAAAGAGCTCTTCTTCTTTACAAGTATGACATTTCTTCAATCTGACTTCTTCTCTGATGTCTTTAATTTCCCATACAATTTTGATTATAATACAAACAAATTTCTGGTGTTGAAGTTGATTCAAAGGGTATATATTTAATGTTTTCCTGTTAGTTGAATGGTCTAATGACAAATGTAAAGGTGCATTTGAGTTCTGTTCAAGGTTTACCCTGACTGCAATTTAGAGTGTTGCATATCAGTCCATACAGTATGCCTTTAAATGTAATTCATGTTGCTATTTTCTCAATTTACTGAATTTATTTTGGCTGTAACAAAGAAGCATTTCGAGACTGCTCTTACTCAAAAAATTCCAAGATTATTCCCTGATTTCCTATTTAGCCAAGAGAATATTCTGCAGTTTCATTTTAAGCTATGTTTATATATTAGAGAATAAGAAGCTATCTTTTCATCAGCTTAGGCTACATTGTTACTGATGCAATATGGTGCTTTTATTAATAAAATGCATATTCTTTAACTACTGAATATTTCCGTGTTTGTACTACTGAAGACTGTATTAATAGGCAATGCAAGTGTGGTTATTTATGATACAACAGGCTGGTCTCTATAAGCAAATCAAACTGTAACTAGCTGAGTTAGTTGAAGTTGCACTTTTTACCTGATGTCAATTGCGTATTTTCCAAGAATACTAGAATGCAATATCATTAAAGCTTGGTGCATATATTATCAGATGCAGACATGAGGAGTAATTTCAGGTTATCATGTACTCTGTAACAGAATGCAAAGGCTGATGCAAACTGAGTTCTAATTGAAAACATATTTCTTTGGTACTTGATTCTAGTGGGTAATGCAATGTGCAGTGTAGATGTAGGCTGTATCGGTATTCAAAGGACGGCTGAAGCTATACAAAAAATGCAATTTAGAGTGAAATACATGTTCAAATTCATGGCGAATGCAAAGTGTTCTTCTGTTGATGCTAGCTGTTGTGAGACAACCTATATCTCGTTGCAAAAATTCATTTCAGATTCCTTGGGATGAAATATAGGATTTATGGGTATTATATGATGTAAAAACAACATGATGGTGGTCTAAAATCTTCATATGTTATAGGCTACGTGTAACATAATGGGAACATTTCTATACCAACGGTGCCGACATGCCGTGGCCGTGTAAACAAAACTGTAGATTCCACTCATGCCGTATTATGACACCTTTGTTGCTAAAAATTCTGAACGTATATCATTATTATAAATGTTGATGTTAATGCAAAATATGTTGGGAGTTTATAAATGTTAAAAATTATAGGGAGACATAATTATGCTGTTCTTGCAGTCCTTCCATTAAGTTAGTTCACTGTGCTTCTTGTAATCATGGATGTTATTCGAATGTTGTGCCCATTTCAGAATCATGAAGACATTTATCTTTTTGCGCTGCTCATTAAATTGTGGCGTAATATTCTGCCTATTGTAGTTTGTGATTCATTGGTGTTGTGTGCTAATTTAGTTCATTATTAGTTAACAAAAAAATAGTTTCTTCATCAGATATATTCTGATGGTTGGTTTGATAAAATCTTACTTCCTCTTATTGAACAGGTCGCACTTAAGACATTATTAGTTATACATAGATTACTACGGAAGGGTGACCCGACTTTCAGGGAAGAACTTCTCACTTTATCGCAGCGTGAGCGCGTACTTCAGCTGTCGAATTTCAAGGATGATTCGGGCCCAGTTGGTCAGCATTCACTATTTTTCATTCCCTTTGCTAGTGTTATGTCATTTAGCTTGTTATGCAGCCTGAGCAATGTTCTTCTTTCCCTGCTTGTTGACATGTAAACATTATGCAAAACCTTATCTTTGAACAATCATCTGCCGCTAGGGATTGTTCTGCATGGGTTCGTAGTTATGCACTTTTCTTGGATGAAAGACTTCAGTGTTTCGGGTCATTGAAATATGACATTGAAGCTAAATGCTTACCCAAGCCAGCGCAAGGGCAGGAGAAGGTTTATGTCTTATATGTATTAAACTTGTCTCCCAAAAAATACTTGTTTTTCTTAATTTGATTCCCCTTTCCTTCTTTAGTTTTTTTTTGTGTGTGTTCTATTCAATTCATCTCATTCATGGGGCATTGTGCTGTATGCTACTGGCTGATCGTGGCATAAGCTTATGTAATGTAGGTTCTTCTTGTCCCTAGTGTTTTTAAAGTGCAAGTTAGAGTCTGATAGGGGTGCAAATATACGAGCTATGTCATGTAGATTCCTTGGGATGAAATAACAACAACTTAATTTTTAGACGAGGATGTCGCAGAAGGTTACTGTGACATGGATCCTAAGCAGCTTTAGAGGTTAAATCAGGTAAATTAGTGTCTTATATTCGGTATACATCTTATGATTCGCATTGATACCCTTCTGTTACTAGACTACAGTCCATGTATCGGATCCTAGCTATGTATGAACATTTCACGTGAACCAATGTAGCTTGTTTGCATTGTGTAGTTATATTTAGGAAGCAACATTCTGTTACGTATATCTATTCCGTCTTATATTTGTATACATGAACGAGTATACATGGTGAGTACATAAATATATAATTTCTTTTTACTTGCACGTCATATATATTTAAAACATGAACTTGGTTTATATATTGCAGTTTTTGAGGCGTGACTACTTTAGATGATAAGGAATACCAGGATTGAAGCTTTGGTTTGGTCGCCGAAGACGTAGTAATTTTTTTAGGTTGTCAAAACATCGTTCCCACTTGTTTTAGTGTTATTTTTATTAATTTAAATAGTCAATGTTCGATACTACATTATAATTTTTGGAATTTTATGAGTAATATAAAAGTTGCTTGTTTTCTCACTTTGTCATTTCTTTTAATTTCCGTATCGTGTTCGAGAGATAGAAATGATATTTCCTATCGAATGAAATTGATACCAAGTTTACTATATGGCTGCAATTAGTAATACATATCATATCAAATGCAATTGCTACAATTGTCATTAGCCTATATATTTTTTACTACATATCGTATCGAATACAATTAAAACATTTGTCGCTAGATGACATTTTATAGTACTTATCGTATCGAATACAATTTTTGTAATTCAAATTAAATAAAATATCAAAGTATCAACCGCGTCAATAATAATTGACACAAAAATCGTCACTAAATCTCCTCTTACGCGTCATTTTTAAGAAGCTAACCCAGCGAATAGATTATTCGCCACGAAAAGCTACGGCAACGCCGCCTACCACAACAAATACACAATCGATGGGGAAACCTTTCGCGTCGAATAGAATCGCCACGAAATATCAAAATAATCGCCGCGAAAAGGTTATTTTGTTGTAACGGTTATTGCAGCCCGATCGTCATCGGGTGTTTGTCGGGGACTCCTGCAGCCACCAGGTCCAAATCTGGGTGTCTACAGAAGCCCTTACTTTGACTGAGGCTTGGACAAGGCGAAAGTCAAAGTATAGCCACCCAGGCCAATCGAGGATTACGACCTAGTGGTTGTCCGGTCGGGTCGCTTTAAGTCCGTTAGGCTACGTGTTGAGGCTCGCCAGTCAAAGCTCAGAAATCATACCTGACATCTTTGCCTGTAGTTGCTTGCTTGGGCCCGGGCCAGTGCTTGTCATCTTGTTCTAGGTTCTTCATGTTCGTGTTCTTTGCCTTTTCGGATGCTCAAGAATCCGTCCGAGCTTATCTATTGTGTGTGTGTGATGCGTCAAGCGTGTACATGGGAGAAAATGTTCGATGTGTCAGCTCCTTTCGAACACTTATCTTCGGGATGCCTATGACTGATCCCTTAGACTTAATGAAATGCCTTTGAGATGCTTATGACCCCTTGGGCAAGAAAGTAAAATAAAATGCTCGAGGGCGTCAGTATCCACTCGAACAATTGCCTTTGGGATGCTTATGACCCCTAAAACGAAATAAAATGTTTGAGGGGGTTAGTCTCCGCTCGAACAGCTGCCTTTGGGATGCCTATGACCCCTTGGACAAAATGAAACAAGATAAAATGTTCGAGGGCGTTGGTCTCCACTCGAACAGCTGCCCTTGGGATGCCTATGACCCCTTGGACATAATGAAACAAGATAAAATGTTTGAGGGCGTCAGTCTCTACTCGAACGGTTGTCTTCGGGATGCCTATGACCCCTTGGACAAAATGAAGCAAGATAAGATGTTCGACGGCGTCAGTCACCACTCGAATAGTTGCCTTCGCGACGCCTATGACCCCTCGGGCTTGAAAATGCTGTGAGGTATAAGACTCAAATGCCTTCTGGATAACTAAGACTCGTTAGGCAAAAAATTATTGTGGAGGTATAAGACTACTTCGAGCGTGTCAGTATCCGCTGGAATTAAAATTGCTGTGGAGGTATAAGACTCTTTCGAGCGTATTAGTATTCGCTCGAATTAAAATTATTGTGGAGGTATAAGACTCCTTCGAGCGTGTCAATATCCGCTCGAATTAAAATTGATGTGGAGGTAAAGGACTCTTTCGAGCGTGTCAGTATCCGCTCGAATTAAAATTGCTGTGGAGGTATAAGACTCCTTCGAGCGTGTCAATATCCGCTCGAATTAAAATTGATTGTTTATTCGTATTTGCTTTGCGGGTTTGTCTTATTTGGTTTGGATTTGCATTGCTTTGTTTTGGTTTGTTACGCATTTGGGATTTGTTCGGAGTTTGGTTAGATCGGCTTTGTTTGTTTTGAGTGTGGTTGTTCTTGTTAGGCGTGGTTCTTATGCTTGTTTTATTGTTGCTTTGTTATGGGCGTGTTTTATCGGCATCGGTTAGTAACTTCTTTGTCGTTGTTAGCTTGTTTGTTTTAAAAGGGTGCATGTTTTGTGTATATTGGACGTTAAGCCTCGTTTGTTTTGTCTTAGTCTGTGTTGGACTGGTCAGACGCGCGTACATCTGCGCCCCAATCCTCAGGCGCCTAGCCCCCAGCGGTTCAGGATTTGGGCGTGTCACCTGAGGCGGTCGAATTCTTGTGGGCCTGGTTTTCTTTAAGTCAGCGAAGGTTGGGGGCTTCGTTTCATTCGTCCCAAAATTCGAACGCGTCACCCCTTTCGCCCCTATATCGTCTTCTCGATTTTTCTACCCGATTTCAGTCTCGATTTCTGCCATACGTGAGAATGTCGACTCCGGGTAAGTGTCCTTTGCTCGTCAAATGTCGATTTTGCTTGATTTGGTTGATTGTGAGTTTGTTTGTTGAAACCCTAGAAAATTGATTTGGGTGTTTTTAATTTGCAAAGTTTTGATGCTTGTGCTTAATCCTATTGTTAAATTAGGGTCGATTAGAGCTTTTTAGGGTGATCGTAAGTTGAATAGGGGATTTCGAGGTATGACAATGGCTCCCTATAGTGATAGGCTCGAAATGCTAGGGTCAGGACTCGTTTTCCCGGATATTCCGGTACTTGTCTTACGTAATCTTGCTCGATTAGTGTTTGCAATGATATGGGTGGACCATTTGTCGATTTTTATGAGCTAGAATGGTCTCTAGGGCCTTCTGTGAGGTTTTGTGTGACTTACGACGTACCAAAAGGCGTCGTAACGATGTCGGATTTTTCCAAAACCACTTCCATTGTGACCGGGATTGGAAATAGGTGTTAGCGGCCCTTTCTGAATTTTAATATCCTTATCCGAAATTTTGACCTTATTTTGACCCGATTAAGCTGTTTCTGTTTGACCTAAGGCACAGGTTTTTTGTGTTTTGTTTGGTTTTGCAGCTAGAGATGATACCGAGTGTCCCAAGGGAGCTTCTTCGGTTGGTACTAGTGGCGAGGCCGCCGGGACGAGCTCACTTACACCCCGCGGGATTCGTAGGAGACGCAGAGCATTTCATCTCAGCGTCGTGATCCGGAGGCCATAAATGAGGCCGACTTTGATAGGGTAAGGAAGCGTAGGCTTCCCGAGACGGTTGCTAGGAGGGCCCATGTCCCGATTCCCGTACCGGAGAACGAGGAGATTTGCTACGAGGATCCCGAGTGGGCTCGGGGCTGGGACGGTCACCAATTGTTGTTTCGTCCCGACTTACACGTTTCTTACAGCACTCTGCGGAGCCTGGTGAGTATTCAGCTTATGTTTATTAGTTTCAGGCTTCGAACATTGGTTTTGGCTGGGTTTGGTTTGTTTGCTTTTGATTGTATTACTTAGGTTGGCAGTCCCCGGGTCCGATGAGGACCTTTTCGGGCTTTACGACATGCCTTGATATTTATTCTCAAAAGTGGACCCTCGCGGCAAAGGGGATTATTGTGAGGAGCGCTCTAGGTCTCATGGTCGAGCAGTGGGTCCGGTTAGTGGGTTGCAAGACTAAGTGCAACCTCATGGTGATTAGAGCGATGGTAGATCGCTTTCAAGATACTACCTTGACCTTCCACATATCCTTTGGGGAGGTCGGGATAACTACAGAGGATTTTGGGGTGATTACAAGTTTGCCCTGGGGTCCGTGGCCTCATCGGGATTGTTTGGAGAGTGAGGCTTATACTACGCCTCATGCTCTGGTGAGTTCGTACATCACCGATCACTTTGAGCGGGTGGCAGTGTTAGAGGGTCGAGCGCCCAACACGCCGGAGCAGGATGCCCGGTTGTGGTTGTGGTATTTCCTAGGATCGACCCACTTCTCGGATAAGGGCGAGAGGTTTAGTACTAGGATTTTGCCTCTCCTAGATGATCTAGAACAGCTGGGACGTTTTGACTGGGTGACCACGGCTTTCGCGGAGATGACTCGTTGTTTGCAAGTCATGGTGAGGCCGTTGTAGGTGGAGTCAGCCTCAGCTTTGCCCATTGTGGGTCCAGGCCTTGTACTAGAGGTTAGTTGCTATTCCCGTCTTTGTTTCCTGGGCTCTACTTAGTTTGGTTTAGTTTTGCTAAAGGTGTTTTGGGATTTTGTAGGCTTGGATCTATTCCTATTTCCCTTATTTGGCACCTAAAATGGTGCGGGTTTATCAGACCAGATTCCCGACGTGGATCGGATGGAGGTTGGCTCAGCCTAAGAGTATAATCAGCCACTACTCGTCGGAGAACGTGCTGGTTAACCAGCTACGCCTCGAGGACGTAAGTTTTCTCTTTATATCTTGTTTTATTTAGAGCCTACTGAGGGTTTAGGGTTATTGAAATGCTAATTTCGTTTGTGTAGTTTGTGGCCCGCCCTTGGGCCAATTATGAGGGTGTGCCTGGGTATGTGGCTGCGGAGTTGAGGCCTCAGAGCTATAGGAGAATGCTCCTTCCCGTGTTGTTTCGCCCGGTTTGGTATCTGGGCGAGCGGCTGGTGTGTTAGTGCTTATATGACGACTTTAGAGTGCCGGTTAATCCTCCCTGGACCATGTTTAGACCAGCGACCACCCGCAGAGGTCCTCGAGGGTAGGGATGGAGAAGGAGGAGATGCACTCCTGGTGCCTCCTATTTGTCTCATGTCAGCCAGCGGCTAGCTTGCCACCGCTTTGTTGTAAGGGCTTAATCTTTAGTTCCAAAGTTGGTTTCATTTTATGATATAGTGTTTAATTGCCCCTGACTGGCCGATTCGTTTCTCTCTCAGTTGGCTGACCCGACTGATGATATTCAGCCCCCAAACTTCCCTTTGACGCTGCTCGGGGTAGATGAAGCTGGAGTTGCTTTCACTGAGCCTCTCCCCCCGTGTTCTGCCGAGGAGATGGATGTTGGAATAGAGTGTCGTGACCGAGTATACCGAGTAAGTTTTAGTTTCTATTTGGGGTTCGGGTTCTAAGAGTTAGGATTCGTTTGGTTAATTTGTATGGTTTCGTCTTTCAGGTTTCATCAGCTTGCCATCAGCAGTTGTGGCATGCCGCCAATCGTTTCCGGGCGTGCGCCCCGAGGGTTTCCCGTGACACTTCGAGAGCTCGATCGGTGAGTTTGTGTGACTAGAGTGGTTTTCTAGGTTGTTTGTGTGTTTTCTAAATACTTAAGTGTACTTGCAAGATACCCCAGACATGGTGGGGTAGTTGGAGACTCGGGTGACCGAGCTGGGGGTAGAGGTGGCTAACACGATATAGCTCTTGCAGTCTCGGAAAGATGAGATTGCCCAGCTTAAGGAGCGGTTGGCTCGGCATCAAGGTGAGACCTTAGCGCGGGCTGAGGTCAGGCAAGGGATCGAGATGGAGGGGGATGATGAGGCTGAGGCTACGGGCTATGTTGCGGGTGCTACCGAGGATGTTGGAGGGATTTCCGAGACGACTACCTTGGATATGTTGTCGGGGATGGACGGTAGTGAGTCTCCTACCTTTGTTCTAGAGGACTTAGGTTTGGATGACAACCTTGGTGAGCTGGTGATAGCCATCAGTGCGGCTTCTAGGGGTCCTCCCTAGTCCATAAACTCGATTTGTGTATGACTTTGTATGTTTTGTATTTTTTCTTAGTATTTGAATTAGTTGAATTAGTCTTGTGTTTTTTGTAAGGTGAAATGTTGACCTAGATTGACAAGTAATGACTTCACATTCATTTATTGCGATTTAACCTTAGTTTAGGATGCGTTGGGGTTGCAAGAGAGTACGAAAACAGTTTTTCCGGATATTTTGAGATGCGTTAGTTTGAGCCAGGAATCAAATCAGATAGTACATCGATTAAAATGTTTTGACTTGAGACGGAAAGTCCCCTCATGCTCATAATTGACAATGAGGCCGAATCCCAAAATCTAGGCTAGTCTTGAAAAACAGTTAGACCACTTTTTGCATACTCATAACAGTGCCTTATTGGGCTACAGATGCGACTTGACAATAACCGTTAAAGGCTACAACACGCCTAGAAGGGGTAGCTTATCCCCCTAAAAGAAAAAAAAATGAAAAGACGCCTAAGTCTGGTGTGTCCGACAGGTGAACTGGTGTTCCTGCAGCTCCTGCATAGGTATTTCGGTCTCCGGAGAGGGTTTTAGTAACTTCGGGAGGTCGTTCCCGACGTCCGAGATGTCAGGATGTAGTTATGGTGACAATCGGGATCAACGTTTCTATTTTTGGGTCGCTTGAGAGGTTATCAGCTTAGGGGCAAGCGCCTGGGCTAAGGCTTTCGGGTTCCGGGTTGCCTGAGTTCGGGCGGCTGGAGACTTGGATGCCTGGGCCTAGGCGGTTCAAGCCCTGTTTATGGAAATTTTTGTTCTTTCCTAATTGTTGTGGGATTAGGGCTATATATATGGGTCGTGGGTGCTTGTTTTAGACATACTCTAATATCCATAATGTCTAGAATATCCATACGCGGGGTCATGTCAGGTTTCGGGAATCTCATAACCGAGTGGGCAGGTTATCTTAAGAAATGTGACCCCGAGGTTTGCTCAAATGACGGTTTGTCAACGATTATCGCGCTGAGTCGAGTCAAGATATAAGATGACTTTTTACTAGCATGCCCTTAAGTTTTGGGACTCAAAGGTCATGTTTTCGCGCTTCCCGGGGGTAAAATTTGTCCTCTCCCCGAAGAAATAGACGTTATAGGTGGGTGGAATTTGGTTCGACCTTGCTTGCCTTCGGGAGATGATGCTTATGTAGAGCGGTTTTGTCACTTTTTGGACCTTTCTTCATTGGAGGAGACTAAGGTTTTCTTTGGGGGAGATGGCATTGACCTAGAGTTGCTTTTTAGGATATTCTCATAGGCTGGTTCCTACGATATTTCGACTCTAGTATGTAGGCATGCTTTCAACATTACGGTGGCTTGTTAATATCTTTTCGAGGATGCGAGGGCGCGCGAGGGTTGGGGTAATCTTCGAGTTTTGGATGTTGTAATGGGAATGAAACATTGACGATCACTGATAAGTGTAGTTTTGGGCCCTTTTTCCTTGTGAAATCGCTCCTTTGGAGCGATTCATGGGCTTCTTATGCTTCCTTTAGTTCGTTTCAGGTTCCCGAGGCCGAATTGAAAGAGTTGGAGCGATTCTGACTCAATACATACACATTTTCGAGCCAACGAGATAAAGGAAGGATGACTCGAGACCTTGGAATCGACCCCGAGACCTTGGGACCCAATCCCGAGCCTCCGAGACCCGATCCCAAGTCCCGAGAATCGACGAGAAGCCCATGAGAGGCAAGAAGGGACCAAAGAGCTCTTAAGGGAGGCCTACAAAGACCCATCCCGTTCGGGATGGCCTCATCCCGTTCGGGATGAAGGGAACATGAAGCACGGCTACTGTGAGCCCATCCCGATCGGGAAGGTCCTTCCCGACCGGGAAGGATGGCCCATCCCAATCGGGACCAAGCCTTCCCGACCGGGAAGGGTCAGCTGGAGCTCCGCTTTGTTTCTTTCTTCTCCTTTCCACTTGTAACCCTATATATACCCTTCCTATTGTAATCTTATCTTATCATATGTTATATCCTAAAAACCCTAGACTACTTTAGGTTAGATTAGATTAGATTAGAGTAGATTAGTCGATAATTAGTAGTTAATCTTAGATTAGTACTTGTATTAAGGGAATTCTTCAAGATCTTCTCCAAGCTTGACAACCTTGGATGTTTGTTTTGGGTTTTCTTCATTAATGCAAGTTTTGTTCTTTCTCCTTCACTAGTTTGGTATAATCCTCTTCTCTTTCTCTTAATCTTATTTTTGTTATTAAAGGTTGAATCTTTAGTTGATTTGTTTTGTTATTGTTCATTGTTATCATTAGTTTGTAGATGTTTGTTTTGTTTCTTATGATGATTCTCCTTGATAGAGTTAGTTGTAGTTTGATTATGTTAGAGTAGTGTTCTTGCTAGGGTTAGTAAGGTGATTAGGATGTTAATTGGGTGATTAAGGGTTGGTTAGAGATGTTGGTGGAAGATTTGGGTTTCCTCTTGTTTGATGCACATCACATGTTTGTTGAATTGCTTGAATGACTAAGTATGTACGAATGCTTGTTTTCTTGCCTTTCTTTCGTGGGTGTTAGTTTGTTTGTGGGTTCGGTCCCCTCATTAAGTTGCGAGAGCCCGGTGAGGACGACCCCTAGGTCGGTCTAAGTTGCGAGAGCCCGGATGCGACCTAGGCCTATAGCATGCTAGAACCCCGTTTGTGTTGTGTATCGCCGAGATGGGTTTTAGGTGGAACCTCTAGGTGAGTCTAAGTTGCGAGAGCCCGGACTAACCTAGATTACCCTACTACCTCCTTCGCTCTATTTCTCCCTTGACCATTCCATTACCCCTTTGACCCCGACCTAATCCTAGCCCGTTCTCCTTAGTTGTTCCCCTTAGTCTTAGCCTAGTTTTCTCCCCCTCTATCATTCTCTAACTTAGTTCGTTGACTTAGTCTCGTATTTAGGCCGACCTAGTCTAGACGCCTCTTACCGTCCCCGTGGATTCGACCCGACTTGCCCTATCTACCCTAGTTAGGATTAGCCGGTTATTTTATTGACGGTTGGGACGTGACGAATCCCTCCCATCAATCTGGCGCCGTTGCCGGGGACGGTGCTAGTTTAGACTTTGTTTTCCTATTTGCTTGACTTTGTCTTTGTGTTTGTGCTTTCTTTTTTTTTTTTTCTTTTTGGTTACTTTGCTTCTTGTGTGTGTGCGGTTTATTTCTCTCTTGTCTAGTGCCCAAAAAGCACTAGACTTCTCACGTTTGTTCTTAGTCTACAGTTTGTGCTTAGAGGTGGTGATTATCTTCTTCTTGCAACTCAGAGCCGCTTAAACGGACGGTTGCTAGAATGAGTGGTTTCCAACCGGGTATGGACTACGATTTTCGAGCAAGCATGGGGTTTGATCTAAACTCCACACACTCGGGAGCCGATATGAGCTACCACTCTTCTTCCATGAACCAAAGCTATGACATGACGTCACCCTACCATGATCAAGCTTCTTGGGGTAATCAAGATGGGTATGATCCTCAAGAGTATGAATATGGCTACCAACAAGTGAATGATTATCACTCCTACGACCATGGTGGCTATTACTCGAGCTATGATTGTGAACCCACCATGTTCAATCAAGATTCACCATATGGAAGCCAATACCCCCAAGACCCACCATATTACCCTACACCCCAACCACAATATGAACCCTATGACCCACAATACTACCAATCACCTCAACCTTGCTACCAACAATATGATGCCCCACCCTATGGGCATCATCAAGATTTTCAAGGAGCTTTACAAGACCCCAATGACCACCAAATGCCAAGCTCGGAGTTTCATCAAACGATGCTTCAAATGCAACAAGAAATGGCCATACAATTGGAAAAGAATAAGGAACTCTTGGCCCAAAATCGAAGGGGAAACGAGGCGAGGAATGCTCATTTAAATGCATTATTGGTTCAAACCGTAATGTCTTTATCCCGAGCATCATATTTAGATGGAGGATGCCCACTTGAGAGAGAGGAGCAACCTAATTACGAAGCCGCCGATGTAGTCCCCTTTGATAGAGAGATTTGCTTTGAAGAACCTCAATCGTCTACCCATAAAGAGACGAATGAGGAGATAACTCTTGGTGAAGGCATCGTTGGTGAAGAATTGGAGGAGGATAGTGAGTGGGATAGTTTGGTGGAGTTTGTAGAGTTGTTGGGTGAGATTGTTAGCCTCGAGTTGCCCTTGTGCGATAATGTGGATATGCATCAAGAGCCCCAAACTAGTGAACCGAGAGATGACTTGGAAGAGATTGAAACCGTCGGTAGAAGTTTCGATTCTCCTCTCCAAGAAGATGTGGGGCCGAGTGATGAAGATGGGGAACCACAACTTGAGGAAAGTGTGGGGGTGTGCAACGAGGAAGTGAGGCCAAAACCGCTTTTTGTGCCTCGATTCTTGGAGATGAAGCTTGCTTGTGATTGGAGGCAATGCTTAGGGAAGAAGAGATCGGTTAAGCTCGTAGGATGGAGAGACCCCGGAGACTACTTTGAAGATGATGTCGGGTCTTGGGATTCCTACTTCTTGCCTCCTCCTTGGAGGCCGTGGAGGTCGGTTAAGCTCGAACGCTTCTTGGGCCTTCACTATGATGTCGGTAGCGCGTTCGACTTGCTCCTCCATGCCCTTGAGGGCTACGGTTGAAGAATGGAGTCCACCATCCTAGGTTTGACGGAGTTCCTAAAAGAACCGTCATGTTGTATATTCCCGTCCTCTCTTCTTTAGAATTCTTGTGCTTGTATTTGTTATTTTTGTTTCTAGGACTCCTTTGTATTTGTGGGATTCTTGTAGTTGATTTGGTATTTTGATGAGCGATGTGAGGGAGTGAATTTGATGTGTACTTTGAGTTTATTGTGATAGGTGAAGTGAAGGTGACTCCTAGAAAGGAGTGGTTGATGATAGAGTTTGGTTTGCGAGCGAGGAAGTCGGTTTTTGAAGCTTTTGATAAGCTTTTGGGAATGGGGAAGCCAAGAAGACTCATCCCGACCGGGAAGAGGGCTTCCCGACCGGGAAGGATGAGGAATCCCGACCGGGAAGGAGCCATCCCGATCGGGATGAAGGTGCAGAAATTCGGACTCACTGGAGTGCGTTCCCGATCGGGACGAGAGCTTCCCGATCGGGAAGGGTTTATCAACCCGATCGGGACCATCCATCCCGACCGGGATGGTCCCCTTTGTCTCCACCCATCCATTATACCCCCTCCCAACCTCCCTACTCCTCCTTACTCCTATCATATGACCCGTACACCTCACCTTTCACCGGATCCACATCAATTTCCACTCCCCTCACACCATTACTACCCCTACCATGCGCTTTATCGAGAATGAAGCGGAAAAGCATTGATGAAGACAAGCAAGTGCATATATTGATCTATGAGACGATGGAGAGAGTGAGTTGCTAACCTATGCTACGGAAACTATCCTTTCTTTTCCGTTTTTGTTGTTGCTTGTTTTCCTTTGTTTATTCCCTTCCCCTTGTACACTTATGTGTCTTGTTGTCATGGTGGCCTTCGAGGCCTTGCTAGTGGTTGCTCCCGACTCTCGATGACGTGACTACATCGAGAGTCATTTCAAAATCCAAAATTTTTACAAGATTTTCACTTTCTTTTTGAGGATTTAGTCGGATTTAGGCGGAATCCGGGCTAGGTGACTTGATTACACCTAGCCCTCCCCTCCCATTTCCTTTTATTTCCTTCTTTTTATTTCTTCCCCCATCCATATCTTTTTCTCGTCTCGGTCCTTGGTGACTTGATTACACCCCGGCCGGACACCTTCTACCCTTTTCTTCACTTTATTTTTGATTTTTAGCTTTGTTTTCGTAGTTTCTTTTCTTTTTCTTTTGTCTCTCCGCACCCTACGATCGAGCATGAGGACATGGCTCGATTTAAGTGTGGGGGAGCGATATTCTAGTATAGTTTAGTCTATTTTCTTAGTTTTTCCGAAAAAACTTTAAAAACCATAAAAATTTGAAAAAATTTCGCAAAAATCAAAAAGATTTTTCTTTTGTGTGTTTTCCCTTTTTGTCCTTGTGTCGTGTTTTTTGTCGTATTGTGCGTGTTTGCCTCCCCTTTTCCTTATAGGTCGCTTATTCACCGCTTGATTTGGAGAGCTTTCAAGACACCCGATAACATCTTTTCAACCCTTTTTCCCTCTTTGTTTTTTGTGGAGTTTGGAGGAGATATGTGTTGTGGTGTGCTCGGGTGGAGCTTTGTAAAGTTTGTGGAGGATTGGTTGCTCATTTGGAAGTTCGGGGTGGTGTTTGTTTTGTATGTGTTCGTTTTGTTTTGTTCTTGTTATGTTGCTTTTGTTTCTTTTTCTTTCGTTTGTTTTCGTCGTGTCTTTGTTTTGTGTGTGTTGTGTGTCTTGTGTGTAAACGTACATTTTCGAAAACCCGGTTTGGAGGGTAGTGCGTGAGTGTCTATTTTCCCTTCCTAGTAGTGTAAATCGAGTCTTGGACTTTAATCTAGTAGAATGACCTTAAATCAATGATTTCGTTGGTCCTTTACCTTGAGTCCACCTAGCTTACTAGAGATTTACTACGGGATTTGCACTTTTGACCATTATGACCACCCACGGTGTGAAAAGGCCTTGGTTACCGAGTCTCGTCCCCTAGGTGACCGTGTTTAGGATTGTCTTGATTAGTCCAAGTTCTCCACTTTTTGTGGGTTTGAAAGGGAATGCGCAACCCCGACTAGTACTTACCCATTCACCTACCTCCTACACATTCCACACAAATAAAATGCAAATTGTTGATTCTCCCTTTCTTGTTATTCAATGAAAGTGCCAAAAAATGCCAAATCTTGCCAAAAGGACAAAGAAAAGAAAAAGAAAGAAAAAAATGAAAGAAAGAAAAGAAATGAAGAAAATGAAAAGGCACAAAAGCCAAAAAGAAAATAGAAAAGAAGAAAAAGAAATGGCATGGCAAAACAAAGCAAAAATGCAAAAGAAAAGAGAAAATGCCAAAAGAAAACTCGTCTCACAAAAAGAAATACCCACAAAAATAAGCCTTTTTCCGACTTTTCCCGTGAAGAGCCTACCAAAGGACCGAGTCCCTACGAAGGATGATAGTGGCATTAGTCGGTCTTCCCTCATTTTGCATGTTTTCCACCTTTTTACTTGGACTAGTTAGGCGGTCTTGGACACGGGACGACCCTCTTGGCTCACGCTAAAGGGGGCGGGGTCTCACTTACCTACAGTGTCGACTAACACCGTGGTTCCTCACTTTTCCACTCCGCCGATCGTCCCGTAGTACGTCTTTAGAAAGTTAGGAGGACCTAGGTAAGTTACCAACGTTCTTATTGCTTGATCGTCATACTATTAGGGTTTAGTTCACCTTGGTTTGTATGTCTAGAAAGTTAGGAGGACCTAGGGAACGTTGTCACTTGCCTCGAGTCCTAAATCGGTGTTTCATTCACCGCTTTTTGAGGGAAGCGGTATTTCTTTTGTTTTGGGTGCAACCGATTATGTGTTTGTTTGTGTGTTTGTTTGTTTATGTGTATTGTGTCCGGTTGCATCCACAATTTTATCGCAAGACCCAACTTACCTTGCGAAGTGCACTTGTCCTCTAAGTGCACTCGCGTGAGTTGAAGGGGCGTAGGGTGCGCTAATACCCATTCGGCTAGTGTAGTAGTTAGTTTGTGCTTAATCGAGGGCGAGTAAGGGTTAAGTGTGGGGGAGTTGATAAGTGTAGTTTGTAGTGCCTATTTGTTGTGTTTTGGTCCCTTTTTCCTTGTGAAATCGCTCCTTTGGAGCGATTCATGGGCTTCTTATGCTTCCTTTAGTTCGTTTCAGGTTCCCGAGGCCGAATTGAAAGAGTTGGAGCGATTCCGACTCAATACATACACATTTTGGAGCCAACGAGATAAAGGAAGGATGACTCGAGACCTTGGAATCGACCCCGAGACCTTGGGACCCAATCCCGAGCCTCCGAGACCCGATCCCGAGAATCAACGAGAAGACCATGAGAGGCAAGGAGGGACCAAAGAGCTCTTAAGGGAGGCATACAAAGACCCATCACGTTCGGGATGAAGGGAACATGAAGCACGGCTACTGTGAGCCCATCCCGATCGGGAAGGTCCTTCCCGACCGGGAAGGATGGCCCATCCCGATCGGGACCAAGCCTTCCCGACCGGGAAGGGTCAGCTGCAGCTCCGCTTTGTTTCTTTCTTCTCCTTTCCACTTGTAACCCTATATATACCCTTCCTCTTGTAATCTTATCTTATCATATGTTATATCCTAAAAACCCTAGACTACTTTAGGTTAGATTAGATTAGATTAGAGTAGATTAGTCGATAATTAGTAGTTAATCTTAGATTAGTACTTGTATTAAGGGAATTCTTCAAGATCTTCTCCAAGCTTGACAACCTTGGATGTTTGTTTTGGGTTTTCTTCATTAATGCAAGTTTTGTTCTTTCTCCTTTACTAGTTTGGTATAATCCTCTTCTCTTTCTCTTAATCTTATTTTTGTTATTAAAGGTTGAATCTTTAGTTGATTTGTTTTGTTATTGTTCATTGTTATCATTAGTTTGTAGATGTTTGTTTTGTTTCTTATGATGATTCTCCTTGTTAGAGTTAGTTGTAGTTTGATTATGTTAGAGTAGTGTTCTTGCTACGGTTAGTAAGGTGATTAGGGTGTTAATTGGGTGATTAAGGGTTGGTTAGAGATGTTGGTGGAAGATTTGGGTTTCCTCTTGTTTGATGCACATCACATGTTTGTTGAATTGCTTGAATGACTAAGTATGTACGAATGCTTGTTTTCTTGCCTTTCTTTCGTGGGTGTTAGTTTGTTTGTGGGTTCGCTCCCCTCATTAAGTTGCGAGAGCCCAGTGAGGACGACCCCTAGGTCGGTCTAAGTTGCGAGAGCCCGGATGCGACCTAGGCCTATAGCATGCTAGAACCCCGTTTGTGTTGTGTATCGCCGAGATGGGTTTTTGGTGGAACCTCTAGGTGAGTCTAAGTTGCGAGAGCCCGAACTAACCTAGATTACACTACTACCTCCTTCGCTCTAGTTCTCTCTTGACCATTCCGTTACCCCTTTGACCCCGACCTAATCCTAGCCCGTTCTCCTTAGTTGTTCCCCTTAGTCTTAGCCTAGTTTTCTCCCCCTCTATCATTCTCTAGCTTAGTTCGTTGACTTAGTCTCGTATTTAGGCCGACCTAGTCTAGACGCCTGTTACCGTCCCCGTGGATTCGACCCGACTTGCCCTATCTACCCTAGTTAGGATTAGCCGGTTATTTTATTGACGGTTGGGACGTGACGAATCCCTCCCATCAATCACCCTCTTTGCTTATTTTGGGTGAGCTTATTTTAGGTCTCGATGCTAGTGCCCGGCTCCATGAGACACCTTCTCGGGATTCTAGGATAATTTTACAGGTGCTTAGGGTGTCATGCTTAGGGTTTTTTTTGTTGCTTTAGCTCGAAGGTGTGACGTTTTGTCGTGGTTTGTGCATGTTTGGCTACAGGAGCAACTTGGTTTGGTCGACCCTCCCCGGGGCTTGAAAGGTTATAACTACAGGGGTTTCACGGAACGGAAGATGGTGCAGGCGTGGAGTGAGGGTCACACCGAAGAGAAGTTGCTTTCCTAACTGGCTAAAGGGCAGTCGGTCATCAGGTGGTCTGTCTCGTGGTTGAACATCAGTGGGCGTACCGGGTTTCCTTTTTCATCCTCGACCCAGGCTATGTTAATACTATCCATGAGGGATCCAGTTTATATTTATCCGCGTGAGCTGTCGAAACAAATGGGGATTAAACCCTCCACTTCGGAGGCTGCTAAGGCACTACAACAAAAATCCCTTTTCGCGGCGATTATTTCGTGTCAATTGAAAAATCGACATATTTAACCCACGATTGGTCATGTAATTGATCCCTTATGCCAACAAAAAGAAATCAACGCTAATACACTTCTAGTAATCGACACGAAATGATCGAGTTTGGTACTCAATGACCCGTTATATAAGTGAGTAGATACAATCTCAAAAAGTGAGTTAATTGGGTCGAATTTGACTTAAAAGACTTGTGACTCATGACTCGTGACTCATGACCCATTCACATGTGACACGGACCTTAAACCGTCTTTCCTCATCACCCTACATAATTACAACCAAATGATCACCTCATAATTCATAAGCCCCCAAATTACATCGAAAATTAAGGTTTCTCGTCCAAACATCAATTAAATTCAATCGAAAATGAAGCAATCAACGCGTACTGAAGAAGATTTAGATCAGTTTGATTCAGAGATGAATACCATCCTGAATTCAATCCATGGTCGGCAATTCATTCTGAACTCGTTTGGTGCTCACCATCCTGAATTCAATCCATGGTCGCAATGCTCTTCTGCACTCTCTAACTCCGACCTCCTCTCGTTCACCCTGCGGCCTTCGTCCTCCGTTCACAGCACCGAACACCAACCTCCCCTCCTCCTCTGTCTGCACTCTTTGCAATACTGGTTTCTTTGTTCTCAATGTTCACTCTCAGAGATACCTCGAACACGGAGTCTACGCTCAGCATTATCTAATAGAAGGAGTTGGTAAGAGTTAGGGTTTAATTTTATAACCTAATTGTCTGATACATTTGATAAACTTGCGTCTGCTCCATTGTTGCTGCGCTCCTAAACCATTGCAATGTCGTGATTCTAGGGTTCAAAACTTCAAAACTGCTTAATTTCATTCATTTTTCTGATCATTCAATTCAGTTTTCATAAATTTGATCTAATAATTGTTCATTTGATGAAAATATTTGAAAGGAAGGAGGAAATGGAAACGAATTTAGAAGGCAAAGACGCGAAAAGAGTAGAGATACAAAGGAGAAGGGCCGCAAATCTGGTGCTTTCCTACACTGTATTATCTCCTTCTTTTGTATGATCATTTTCTATATATTCTTTTTACTTCTCTTAGCTTTTTAATTCTATGGATTATTGATTCTTCAGCTTACTTTTGGTTTTTGGTGGTTGATTTTGGTCGTCCTTGAATAAATATACATGTTATCTAAGCTTACTTTATGCGCCGGATTATAATACTAATTCTTGTCCTCGGTTGTCTTGGCCTCATCAGTGTCTATGTAAAACTTGATCAGTAGGCTTGGTTGCAGGTTCTGTCGCTTTAGGTTTAGCTTCTGATGCGATGACAGTCTCGGATTCAGAAGGTGTTGTCGTACCTTCCCAGAGTTCAGTCTTTTTGCCAGTTTTTGAGACAGTTTCAAACACGGCTTCAGGTAATAAATTGTCCTTCACTGTCACTTTCTGTTCATCCATATTTATATCATATGATTCAACCCCTTCTATTTTGTCGAGCGCACGCTTGGCTGCACCGAAACAGCCGCTGCATGACATTTTAACCTTGCGGACTACAGTTTGAGACATGGTGAATGAATACGTTCAAAAAATATTGAAGAGGGAATATGAATTTTTTTTTTTGCTTTTACGTTCATGTTATTAAAAGTTTTCTTCTGTTTGTGTTATTATGGAAATTACGCTTTGATTTCTAAAGTGTGGTTTCTGCAATTGATCTGAGGTATCCCACAATTCGGAACTGTGTACTCTTTCTTGCTGAATTTCTACGCATTGATTTTTCCCACTCATTGTTCATAATTGCATTGAATTTTCATAATCAACTGTTTACGTTGTAATTATCTAATAATTTGTTGTTTATGTGAAGAATTGAATGCTTTAAGTTTTTTATGTATGAAATGCTGATATGATTATGTGATATCAACAGGTAGAATGGATACGAACGATATGTTGATATTAGGGAGTTTATGGCACTTGATGCACGCCAGTAGCTGTTTGCACCGGTGTTGCAGTTGTATGAAAATCCTTGAAGCTGATAATTTTGATTTGGATTGCTTCTAGTCTTTTACTGGTATGATTTGATTATTCTCTTAAATTTTTTTCCATTGTATATTTTTGTGTTTTGGTTGTAGATCAGTCTCTCAAGTAATTGAAAGTTGGTATTCTTAGTTGCTATTTGAAGTAAGACGCCTTGATATCGGTGATTTAGCTCACATTGTGTTATCATGGTAAGGATTTAAGATTAAGTATGAGTTGTCGTGCGGATTATGTGGGGATTCGAGAAGGTTGTTTTCTTGCTTCACTGTGACAAAATGTCATGATTATGTGTTAGGACTAATATATTGATACTTAAATTCGTGTTCCCTTATATTTGTAAAACGATCATCATTAGACCTTTGATATGAAGTAGAAGCTCATTCATAAGCTATTCATCAGTCATTGTGCACTAAATTATAGGTTCGTTCATCAATAAGCTCATTCATACACTAATGGGAACACATGTTACAATAAGTAGACTCGTTCAATTTGTTTAAATGTCGTGGTTTTTTGATGGAAATAAAGTGTCACTACACCTACTAGTCTTTTACTTTGATATGTGGTCAATAAGGTGAAAACAAAGAAACAAGTGTCAGTAAAAGTTCCAAACTCAACCATAATTCAAATGCGCCAATTCTGTCTGCCTTCCATCTGGTCATCTCAAGCTGCCTTGGCAGTATGACATCCGTTACAATGTTTGTTCCATTTCCAGGAAAATTTCTATATTATGGACATAATTGATAATATTTGATACTAGGAAAATCAAGCATGATTGATTGAATGATCAAATGACTATACCATGAAATCATTCCTATGGAGAAAGATTATAACTGATAAAGTTGTGATTTTGTGGAATGATGAAATCGTAGGTGGAGTAGAAAGGATGAATAGGACATCTTTAGGAGATAATATGGAATTTGGTGACTGTAAGAGGAGGAAGAGGAGGAGGTGACGGAATCACGAAGCTGCATGGGGGAAACAGTCCACTGACCATGAGATTCTGCGCTCAATTTCTTGCCAATGCACTAGTCAATGCTGAGAAAAAGAAGGTTCATGTTCTTAATAGTACTGATACTACTACTTTTCAATTCATTTGAAAACATGATGTGTATGAACTTATTGAAGGATTTCTTGGTTCCTGTTGCCTGATTTGTAAGGTTTTACTTTATAAATCGGCATTAGTTACTTTCTGCGAAATATCTATTGCCTGTTTAGGATGCTGAGATTATTATAAAATCCAATTCAACTACATCGAAACGCTATATATGATGTTACAGAATAAATTTTTGCCTCATATGCTGGATATATCCTTTTAGCCAACCAACATGGAAACGTTATATACGAGTTCGTGAATATTAAGTCTTTGTTTTAATTGTTTAATTGTTATACCTATTGATATGTTTTAATCCTACTAATTAAACTTGTTCAAACACAGGAGGGTTTAACTAGGGACGAAATTGCGAGGAATCAGCTTGAGGGTTTTTTTCGAGGCGCGACTACTTTAACAAAATTCAGAGCTTTGCATTGTTAGCTGAAGACGTAGTGTAATACCTGTCATGTATTACTCATGTTTCCTATTTAATTCGAGTCTATCTAACGAACAATAGTATATAATTGGCTGACCCGTTTAGGTTAACCCATCTAGTTTAACCCAGTTCTAATACCGTAACCTTTTTCCGAATTCAACTCATTAAACCCTCGATAATATATATAACAATAATGGTGATATAATAATGATAATAATACATTTATAATAATACTAATAACAAAGGAGCAAGTATTTACGTAAGATGCTTAAAACCTACCTTCATCATAAAGCCTACACGCGGTTTCCCTCCTTCCGTTCCGTTCTTCTTCAACCCCGTCCATGGAGGCCTTCTTCTAAATCCAACCGCACCCCCTCATTTCTTTCTTCATCCTCTTTGACTTCGATCTACACGCACCACTTATTTCCTTTATTTCATGTTGTCGGCTCCCACCCGGATCACCATCACCATCAACCCCTCTATCTTCTACTGCCGCCACTCTTGCTCAGTCTAGGTACTCCGCAATTCCCTCGTCTTTGTCTTGGCCGTTCCTGTCTCGGTGTTTCGTAGTCGGGGTAGCAATTCGTTTTGGGTCGTAGTCATGGATTGTCGTATAAAGTGTTGGTATGGTCATGGGCTATGGTTTTCGTGTCGGATTACGGTGGTCTTCGTCGTAATGATACTGTAGTCGCGTATTGTTTATGTGTCGGTGTACGTTGCGATGTCGGGTTTTGCCATTGTTTGGAGTTACTGTCGTCGTTATGTTGCCTTGGTGGTTGGGCTGTGGTAGTACGTCTGGTCGTGGGTGTGGTATAGTAATCGGGGCTTTGTGTAATGCCATTGTATTAGTCATGTAAGGCTACTGTTATTAAATTGTGTATGTCATTGTAGTAGTCGGGGCTTTGTGTGAGTCATGTAATCGTATTAATATATTTATGTAATGTCAATGTTATTATTTTGGTAAAAATTTACCGGATCTACGATTTAGATTGCGGGTTAAAGCGATCGTCCTATAACTACGGGTTGTCTAAGCGATATCGAACCTAGTAAACGGAGAATAACGAAAGAAAGAAAATGACACACAAAGTTTTGGTGACGCGGAAACCCGATGTGGGAAAAACCGCGGGGGGAGTCGGAATCCCGCCAAGTTTCTACTATGGACGGAAAGAACAAGAAAAATGGTACAAGTACAAGTATTTGGGCTATAATTGATCGTAAGTTTTTTGCTATGTTTTGCTCGAAGTTGATGGGATGTTGATTGAGAGTTGGATGTCAGTGAATAAGGGTCTCCCCCTCCTTCCTTCCTCTCCTTGCCTTTTATAGGCTGCTAACCTTAGAGCCGTTACCCCCTTTATTGCCCCGAGCCTTTGCATTTATTCCCCCATTTAGTGCTTTTGACCCTTTCCTCCTAGCCGTTACAGCAGTTACAACTGCTCCCTCCTTCTCCTCCTGGTCTGGAGGAGGGTTTCCTGAATTGTAGGAGTAGTTGTTTCTTCTTGTATGGGCTAGGTTCCTTACTTTGTCTGCTGGGCTGGTTTGGTTGTGTGGCCCATCATTTTATTCTCTCTTGGGCTTTGCTCGACCCATCATTGTGTATTATTCCGGGTTTTGACGACTTTTGATTATTTCGGCTTCCGTCTTTGACCTTCCGACCTTTGACCTTTGACTTCTGACTTTTTGACCGTCCACTCGTAGTATGCCACGTTTTATTCCGAAGGTGCAAATTTTTGGCCCGAACAAATGCCCCCAAATTTCCGACTAAGCTCATCTTAGGCGGGAATTTCTGTTTGCTTCAGTTGTAGGCAATTGGCTCTGCTCCAGCTGGCCTCGCTGGTTCTAGGAGAAGGCGTAATCCGTCCTCTTTCTCAGAAATTACTCCTGCAGAAAGTGAACCTCTGGTGGCAGATCTTTCTGAGTCTCACTCTTATTCTGCCCCCCAGACCCGTTGATGATGTTTCTGCTGGAGTGGTGCTCAAACTTCCTGAAGGCTTCGGTAAGTCTGCAGAGGATATGATTTTTCTGGATCATATGCTATTTTCTGGTCCCAGGTTTGCGCTAGAAAAAGGTTCTCTGAGGGAGTTGGATTCGGTTCGCAGGTTGTTGGTGGAGGAACCTGGTTGTAGAGAAGAAGCGACTGGATGAGGAATTTCCTGTGGTGCCTGACCTGGATGTTGTTTCTGACGTGGAGACGGAGGATCTGGAGAAGTCTGTTGGTTCTCCTATTGCTGATCAGGAGACTGATAGGCAAGAGAGTGTGGACCAGGAGGATGTTACTGATGATCCTGGGAGAGGTTCTGCTGTTGTTCACCAGAGACTCAGGTTCCTGTAGGAGGATCTACTACAGTTCCGCCTCCACCAGAGGAGAATGTCCAGGCTGTGGGCCAAGTACTGCTGGAGTGATGTTACCCCTCTTTTGTTGTGCTCAGTTTTCGGCTTGTGAATCCTGCATGGCCTGAACTTCTGATTTGTTAGTGTTTGTAAAAAACTCTGTAATGATCTCGACTCTGCTCAGGGGAGCGAAGTGTTTATTTGAATACTCTGTGGTACTTTGTATTTAACTGTTGATCACGATTGTTTACTTTTGATTGCGATTGTTCGCGTTTGTAATCGATTGTTGTAGTTTTGTCTGACTACCTTCTGTTGTATGCATGCCTTATGTTTGTATGGTCGACCTTTGATATAGTGGTGGCCTGGGGTTTAGTTCGCCCACTCAGTCGGAGGTGCCACGCTTTGCGTGGGTGCTAAGTGACGCAGGAGACTGTAATGTCCCGGTTGTAGGCACTTAGTCACAGACGCACGCCTTCTGTAGAAATTATACACTCCACCAGATTGATCACCAGTTTTGGTTGAAAAAGCTGACGAAAGATGGTAAAGATGCAATGTTTGAAGGTATATGCGGGAGGAAATCAAACTTTGAAAATATGTGAAGGAAGAAAATCCAATTTTGAAGACATATGAAAAGATAATTGAATTTTGAAAACGTATGAAAAGAAAATTAAATCTTGAAGACATGTAACAAGAAAATTAAATTTCGAAGACGTATGAGAAGGAAATTAAATCTTGAAGACGTATGAAAAGAAAATTAAACTTTGATGCAAAAGAAAACCGAATTTTAATGCAAAAAGAAAATCAAATTTTGATGCAAAAGAAAATCAAATTTTGACGACACAAAGGAGAGAGTCAAACTCTAAAGGCATACTTGAAGATAAAACATCTGACCTTCAAAAATCACGAAAAAGAAAGCAAAACAGATAGAAGGACAAAAGAAAGGTTTAAATATATGTTTGCAAGGTTTGATAAGATGAAACCTGGTTCTGGTGGAGGTGTATCTGGCAGAATAGATGCCATGTTTCTGGCGACAGTGGCCCATGTTTCTGGCGGTAGCGGCCCATTTTCTGGTGACGTTGTTCCTGACGGCAGCGGCCCGTGTGGTTTTGTCAGACCATAGCACCAAGGGGAGTTCCTCTGCCCATCTGCCCCCTGCCTCCTCCAGGATGTAGATGTCTTTCTCCGCCTGGGACTGCAGTGCTGGGCTGAAGTTGGATGCAAAGTCTGCTAGCACCTGGGACTTGATTGCTGTTCTGGGGACGAATCTAGTCTCTGTAGGAAGCAAAGTCTTACAGACATAGTATACTGGATGTTGTGCTCCCTCCTGCTCACGTATCAATACCACACCGACTGCTACCTCGGTTACTGATAGATACAGGAAGAGTGGTTCTCCAGGCTCATAGGTGGCTCTGCTGGATCATAAGTAGCTCTTCTGGGACTTGAATCCTCCTCCAGCCTGATGACTGCCAATGCTTTTGTTTGCACCTCCTCAAATGTGGCGCATGGATACCTGGTGAGGTCCTTGTACAGCTCTGAATCCTGGTGGAGTCCCTGGCGGAAGGCTTCTATAGCGGTTGCTATGTCACATCTGGGGATGATCACCTTCTCTTTAATGAATCTGCTAAGGAAATCACGCGTGGATTCTTCGAACTCCTGCACCACCCGGTATAGATCGCTGGTTTGCTTCTCCGGTTTTCTGCTAGTGGCAAACTGCTGGTTGAAAGCATTAACCAAGTCCGCAAAGGAGGTGATACTCCGGTTGGGCAGACTAACGAACCACTGCAGAGCTGCTCCTGACAAGGTGGAGCCGAACCCCTTGCACATGCATGCCTCCTTCAGAGGTCCTGCTGCAGTCACCACCATCATCTTCTGCTTATATTGATTGATGTGATCCAATGGGTCTGCGGTACCGTCATAGAGTGTCATGACAGGTGGCACGAATCCCTTGGGTACAGCGACGCAGGCTAGATCATCAGTGAAGGGCGAATCTGCGTAGCTGTCTTTAGCTGCTCTCTCCAGGGGGCGTGGCATTCCAGGAATCTTGTTGATCAGGTCTCTCAATTCCTTCAGTTCCTGGCGATACTGATCTGCTGTGCTGACTGCTCCTGCAAGAGAGTTAGAGACAGGAGGAGAAAAGCTGAAAGGTGTACCTCCCGACCATGCTCCTCCAGGGTACTGACCGCTGGATGGGGTGACTACTCCTGGTTGAGCTGCGGACTGCCATCCTGGTGTCTGGAGGACAGGGGTACCTCCTGACCAGACAACTCCCCCAGGATTTTGACTACTAGGAGGGTTGGGCAATGGTGTGGTGTTGATTGTGGATCCGGGTTGCCATCCTCCTACATGTTGGAGTGGGACTCTAGGCGGCCAGGCTCCTCCAGGATATGGGCTACTGTCGGGGGTCACCGTACTGGCTGAGGCACCTTGCTGCCATGCTGATATCTGCTGGAAGGGGATGACTGCTGATCTTACTCCTCCAGAGGGCTGATTGCTGGACAAGGTGGTCATCCCTGGTGGGGTTACAGATTGCCATTTGGGCGCCTGATGAATAGGGGTACCTGTAAGAGACAGTGAGTTAGTTCCTCGATTTTCGATGCTAGAGAGGGAATTACCTGTGACGTAAGATCTGTCGGATGTGGTGCCGTAAGACAGGTAGCCTAGCCCTCGGGGCTCAATGATTGGGTCTGGTGGAGCCAATCCAAGCTCTGGTCTGGTGACCAATTCTGAGGGAATCTCCCTGGTGGTCCGTCTGCTGACTATTGATTCCATACGGGTGCTGGGCTTTCCCCTAGGCATCAGGGACAGCATCTCTGGTGACGGCTGGACCGATGCAGCTGGAGTCTCGTCTGCTGCCAAGATCCGAGCCCTGATGTCTTGGTTGTCCTTCTGGAGAGTTTCCACCGCCTGCTGCAGAGCGTTGATCCCTTGGAGCACATCCTTCAGGGGGTCTGGTGAGGCTGAGATTCTGGAGAAGTCTTCAAGTGTCCCTCCTTGAACTGCTGTTTTGGATGAGGCGCCTTTTCTGCTGGTCCTGAAGGGATTGGACATTTTCGACACCTTAGGCACGTGAGGTGGTCTTGAGGCTACTGGTACGTGTCCTGCTGCCAGACTTGTAGAGATTGCCTGAGTAGGGGGTGCGAAGATTGATCCTGATGGCCCTAGGGGCGATTCTCCTCTAGTGGGCTGAATTGATGCTCCTAGACTGTTGGAGGGACTTTGGCCAGATCTGGTCATGTCGTCACGATATTGCTTCACGGTAGGGTTTGATTTATAGGAAGTGATCACTTTTCCCCACAGACGGCGCCAATTTGTTTTGGTAAAAATTTACCGGATCTACGATTTAGATTGCGGGTTAAAGCGATCGTCCTATAACTACGGGTTGTCTAAGCGATATCGAACCTAGTAAACGGAGAATAACGAAAGAAAGAAAATGACACACAAAGTTTTGGTGACGCGGAAACCCGATGTGGGAAAAACCGCGGGGGGAGTCGGAATCCCGCCAAGTTTCTACTATGGACGGAAAAGAACAAGAAAAATGGTACAAGTACAAGTATTTGGGCTATAATTGATCGTAAGTTTTTTGCTATGTTTTGCTCGAAGTTGATGGGATGTTGATTGAGAGTTGGATGTCAGTGAATAAGGGTCTCCCCCTCCTTCCTTCCTCTCCTTGCCTTTTATAGGCTGCTAACCTTAGAGCCGTTACCCCCTTTATTGCCTGGAGCCTTTGCATTTATTCCCCCATTTAGTGCTTTTGACCCTTTCCTCCTAGCCGTTACAGCAGTTACAACTGCTCCCTCCTTCTCCTCCTGGTCTGGAGGAGGGTTTCCTGAATTGTAGGAGTAGTTGTTTCTTCTTGTATGGGCTAGGTTCCTTACTTTGTCTGCTGGGCTGGTTTGGTTGTGTGGCCCATCATTTTATTCTCTCTTGGGCTTTGCTCGACCCATCATTGTGTATTATTCCGGGTTTTGACGACTTTTGATTATTTCGGCTTCTGTCTTTGACCTTCGGACCTTTGACCTTTGACTTCTAACTTTTTGACCGTCCACTCGTAGTATGCCACGTTTTATTCCGATGGTGCAAATTTTTGGCCCGAACAGTGTGGTATAGTAATCGGGGCTTTGTGTAATGCCATTGTATTAGTCATGTAAGGCTACTGTTATTAAATTGTGTATGTCATTGCAGTAGTCGGGGCTTTGTGTGAGTCATGTAATCGTATTAATATATTTATGTAATGTCAATGTTATTATTGTTTAATGTTATTGTTAGTGTCATGGATCGCTATTGTTTAATGTACTGGGGTCGGTTAGTATTGTATAGGGTGCTTTATTTTAATTAGATCGGGTTGGTCTCTGTTTATAATTTAGTCAGGTCGGGTTTCATTTTATTATTTAGCTACGTTAGGGTCGATATTAATTTAAGTATATAATATTTTACTAGGATCGGACTTCGTAGAATTTCCGTGGTGATATGTAATACCGACGTTGTGGTGACCTGCTAACTAGATAAGGTTATCCTTACTCAGTTTACGTTGTATGTATGCATGTTTTATGATATGTAATGGTATAATGATGATACTGAGATTGAGGCTGTGTGCCTATTGAAATTTCGGCTGTGTGCCAATTGAGAGAAGCTAGCTAGGACTAGCTAGGCCCGGTTGATCTCGGGACCTTCCCTGATGTTTTCTCTTAGGAGAACCTAGGAGGGGTGTGCACACTCGGACTGACGGGGCGTTACTGCGGTCGCGATAGATAATAGGAATGATGATGATGATGATGATGATGATGATGATATTGATACTGATGTTTGTGATGTTGGTTGTACTAATATTATTTAATGTTATCATAAACTGACATGGTGTGTATGTTTGACGTGTCTGTGATGATCCGATTGACGTTTTCGATCATTTGGGGAGCAATCTATAATGCAGGTTATGTATATCGTGATGTGTTTGGATGTTTGGATGCATGTACGGGGTTGGGGTGAATGCCACTTGAGTCCAGACGTAGCACGGGTCAATGTGTAGGCATTCCTGTTTTTATATAATGTGTAGTTTCCGCTTTAATAGTTAATGAGTTGTAATGTTTAAATCATATAACTGGTTTGACATTCTGTATTGTATTGTAATGAGCTACTACCTCGGGAAACCGAGATGGTAACACCTTTATTTACTCATCGGGATGTCTTGATAAGGCTCCTGGGTAAATGAGGGTGTTACAAATTGGTATCAGAGCGAACGATCATGGAGCCTAAAATAAATGAACCTAGGAAAAATAAAATGAACCCCGGTGATGGACCATCGGGAGCCCCTTTAAAATTCGGTTGAGGAGACGTCCTCATACCACTTGCGGCCCTCCTGGTCTTGACCCGGTAACCACGTGTGAGAATGAGATGGGTATATATTCTAGGAAGGGATACGCTGTGATGCGATGAATGTCTTGTGATAATTGTTTGTGATAACTGATCGTGTTGTTTGATGTAGGTGACGTAGTGAATTGTATAAGCCAAGGTATGAGTAGTACGTAGTTATGGTGTTAGCGTGTTATAGCAATTAGTACGAGGCAATATGAGCTATATGTCACAGTATGTAAGGTTATGATAGGAATCGATAGTTCATGAATGAAGGGCAAGTCATAACTAGAGGTGGTAGTAACGTTGGGTACACTACCAGGGTGTCTGTACTAATAGTATTTTGAGCGATAAATGGTTTTAATTAGTTGATTCAGTGGTATTCCGTGTCTATCTCGTAGAATTAGTATACTAGGGCCGCATCGCATTAGTTGGAAGGGGGATGTATCTGGTGATGGTACAGGTATCGTAATATGTCAAGAGAGTCAATAAATTACGTGGTTTAAGTGTGTCGTAATAATAATACTATTCAAATGTACATTTTGTTTCGATTATTATATGTTTCCCTGCCAATGTAACGTATAAGTTGCCTTCATGTTAACTAGGATCGATATCTAGGAGTTTAATGGTGTCATGACGTATTAATGAAGCTTTGTCGTATGTGAATCAAGTAGCGATTAATAATCGAACAATGTAAGAAATAATTGAATTCCTTTTGAGTTAATGTTTGTTACTTGCATTATATCGATTTGAGAGTTCTTTACTGGTTCTCATCCTTCTCTCGTAATGGCGTAAATGAACTTCTCTATTATCGGTTCTTGAAAGCGTATGTAGTATCTGGATTATGTCGACCTATTCGTATTATGGGGAGCAACAATGTGTATATAACTGTGTCGTTTCTATTTCACCGTGATTAAGATAACATGATTAACAAGATAAAGTGTGAAATCGAATTATGTTTATTATTGAATTTGAGTACAGGTGTTATTTGAATGATATATATGTGGTGTCGTATTCATCACTGTGAATTTCTGTCAAAGTCACTTGGATATTCGTGTTTCGTTCCGAGTTTATATGCTTCCCTGTCAATGTGATAGGTTCCGAGTCATACCTTGTTGTTGATCTTTATTCTTGAGGGTTTAAATGATCTGAGTATTTATTAAAAAAACCCGTGTTGAGTTAATGACATACATATTTATATCACCTCATCTAACCTGGAAAATGTGTTTACGGAGTTCTGTTTTGATGGCCTAAACAAACACGCTTGCTAACCGTGTTAAGATAATGTCATACCAAATTAAAATACCTTCGTTAACATGAACAATGTGTTACTGAATTGTGTCCACCTGTTTATGTTGTCTATTTCACAAAACTTTGAAAAAGAGACTCACATCTATTTTTAGTGTAGTTCTTCACTGATGGGAGGGATTTGTCGTGGAATCCCAACTGTCAATAATATAACCGGCTATTCCTACGGTAGATAGGGCAAGTCGGGTCGAATCCACGGGAACGGTAATGTATAGCCTAGACTAGGTCGGCCCAAATACTAGACTAAGTCAACGAGCTAAACTAGACTAGGAATGGTAGAGAGGGAAGAAAACTAAGACTAAAACTATGGCTAAGGAGAAAGCAAACAAAGAAAACGGGCTAGGATTAGGTCGGGGTCAAAGGGGTAACGAAATGGTCAAGGAATACTAGAGCGAAGGAGGTAGTAGGGTAATCTAGGCATAGTCCGGGCTCTCGCAACTTAGACCGACCTAGAGGTTTCACCGAGAACCCATCTCGGCGACACACATGACAAACGGGGTTACTAGCGCGATATCGGGGCCTAAGTCGCATCCGGACTCTCGCAACGTAGACCGACCTAGGGGTCGTCCTCACCGGGCTCTCGCAACTTAGTGAGGGAACCGAACCCACAAACAAACTATCACCCACAAGAGAAAGGCAAGAAAAACAAGCATACGCAACTACTTAGTCAATCAAGCATTTCAACAAACATGTGATGTGCACCAAACCAAGAGGAAACCCAAATCTTCCACCAACATCTCCAACAATCCCTTAATCACACAATTAACACCCTAATCACCCTACTAACCCTAGCAAGAACACTACTCAAACATAATCAAACTACAACTAACACTAACAAGAGGAATCATCATAAGAAACAAAACATTCATAAACAAACTCAATCAAACTAACAAGAACAAGAACAAACAATAATAAAGATTCAAACTTGGATTAATAAAACAAGATTACAGAGAAGGAAAAGGAGATTATACCACACTAGAGAGGTATAAAGGAAGAAATCTTGCATAAATGGAAGAAAACCCAAATTCATCAACCAAGGTTGTCAATTTTGGTTGTATTCTTCAAGAATTCCCAAATTACAAGACTATATTAGGATTAACAACTAATTACCGACTAATCTACCCTAATATAATCTAATCTAACCTAAAGTAGTCTAGGGTTTAAGGTCTAATGAAGTGCATATGCTTTACATAACAAGGGAAGGGTATATATAGGGTTACAAGTGGAAGGGAGAAGAAAGAAAACAAAGGCGGAGCTACAGCAGGCCCGTCCGGCCGAGACGGGATGGTCCCGGTCGGGATGGGGTCGATCCCGACCGAGACAAGGTTTGTCTCGGCCGAGACGGCTCTTCACAGCAACCTCCTTAAACGTGCACCTCTTCCCGACCGAGATGGCACTTGGTCTCGGTCGGGAAGGCTCTGTAGGCCTCCAATATGCTCTCTGTGGTCCCTCCTTGCTTCTCAAGGGCTTCCCATCGATTCTCGGGACTCGGGATCGGGTCTCGGAGACTCGGGATTGGGTCCCAAGGTCTCGGGGTCGACTCCAAGGCATCGAGTGATCGTTCCTTTACTCCGTTGGCTCCAAAATTTGTATGTAACGAGTCGGAATCGCTCCAACTCTTCCAAACCGGTCTCGGAAACCTGAAACGAACTAAAGGAAGCATAAGAAGCCCCTAAACCGCTCCCAAGGAGCGATTATACAAGGAAATGGGACCAAAACACTACAAAATAGGCACTACAAATCACACTTATCAACTCCCCCACACTTAACCCTTACTCGCCCTCGAGTAAGCACATACTATCTACTAAACTATCCGAGTGGGTATTAGTGCACCCTACGCCCTTTCAACTCACGCGAGTGCACTTAGAGGAAAGGTGCGCTCCGCAAGGCAAGTGGGGTCTTGCGCCAAAATCGTGGATGCAACCGGACACAAAACACACAAACAAACAAACACACAAACAAACACATAATCGGTCGCACCCAAAAGAAAACAAATACCGCTTCCCTCAAACAAGCGGTGAAAGAAGCACCGGTTTAGGACTCGAGGCAAGTGACAACGTTCCCAAGCTAGACATACAAACCAAGGTGAACTAAACCCTAATAGTATGACGATAAAGCAACAAAAATGTTGGTAACTTACGTAGGTCCTCCTAACTTTCTAAAAAACGTACTACGGGACGATCGGCGGAGTGGAAAAGTGAAGAACCACGGTGTTAGTCGACACTGTAGGTAAGTGAGACCCCGCCCCCTTTAGCGTGAGCCAAGAGGGTCGTCCCGTGTCCAAAACCGCCTAACTAATCCAAGTAAAAAGGTGGAAATAATGCAAAATGAGGGAAGACCGACTAATTCCGCTATCATCCTTCCTAGGGACTCGGTCCTTTGGTAGGCTCTTCACGGCAAAAGTCGGAAAAAGGCTTATTTTTGTGGGGATTTCTTTTTGTGAGACGGGTTTTCTTTTGGCATTTTCTTTCTTTTCGACATTTCGATTTGTTTGTTGCCATGCCATTTCTTTTTCTTCTTTTCTATTTTATTTTTGGCTTTTGTGCCTTTTCTTTTTCTTCATTATTTTCTTTCTTTCATTTTTCTTTATTTTTTTTTCTTTTCTTTCCTTTGCCCTTTTTGGCAAGATTTGGCTTTTTGGCATTTTCATTGTATAACAAGAAAGGTAGAAATCAACAATTTGCAATTTATTGTGTGGAAATGTGTAGGAGGTAGGGAAATGGGAGAGTCGGGGAGCGTCCTTCCCTTCAAACCCACAAAAAGTGGAGAACTTGGACTAATAAAAACAATCCTAAACACGGTCACCTAGGGGACGAGACTCGGTAACCAAGGCCTTTTCACACCGTGGGTGGTCATAATGGTCAAAGGTGAAAATCCCGCAGTAAATTCCTAGTAAGCTAGGTGGACTCAAGGTAAAGGACCAACGAACTCATTGATTCAGGGTCATTCTACTAGATTAAAGCCCAAGACTCGATTTATACTACTAGGAGGGGAAAGTAGATACTCGCACTCTAGCCTCTAAACCGGGTTTTCGAAAACCATTTACACACAAGACACAAATACACACACAAACAAAGACTCAACGAGAACGAAAGAAAAATAAGTAAAAGCAACGAAACAAAAACAACACAAAATGAACATATACACAACACAAACACCACCCCGATCATCCAAACAAGCCACCAAATCAACCACACTTTACAAAGCTCCACCCGAGCACACAACATCACAATCTCCTACGAACTCTGTAAGAGGTAAAGAAGAAAAAGGGATAAGATGTTACCGGGAGTCTTGAAAGCCTTCCAAAGTTAACGGCGATTAAAGCAACCTATAAGGGAAAGGGAGGCAAAACACGCACACAAAACAAATATACGACACAATGACACAAAAGGAAAACACACCAAAGAAAATCTTTTTGATTTTTATGAAAAAATTTCAAATTTTTAGGGTTTTTAAGATTTATTTTTTTCGAAAAACTAAGAAAATAAAACTAACTATGCTAGAATATCGCTCTCCCACACTTAAATCGAGCCATGTCCTCATGCTCGATCGTAGGGTGCGGAGAGACAAAAGAAAGAAAAAGAAACTACGAAAATAAAACTAAAAATCTAAAATAAAGTGAAGAAAAGGTAGAAGGTGTCCGGCCGGGGTGTAGTCAAGTCACCATGGGCCGAGACGAGAAAAAGATATGGATGGGGGAAGAAAATAAAAAGAAGGAAATAAAAGGAAATGGGAGGGGAGGGCTAGGTGTAATCAAGTCACCTAGCCCGGATTCCGCCTAAATCCGCCTAAATCCTCAAAAAGAAAGAGTGAAAAACTTGTAAAAATTTGGATTTTGAAATTACTCTCGATGTAGTCACATCATCGAGAGTCGGGAGCAACAACTACCGAGGCCTCAAAGGCCACCATGACATCAAGACACAAAAGTGTACAAGGGGAAGGGAATAAACAAAGGAAAACAAGCAATAACAAAAACGGAAAAGAAAGGATAGTTGCCGTACCATAGGTTAGCAACTCACTCTCTCCATCGTCTCATAGATCAATATAGGCACTTGCTTGTCTTCATCATTGCTATCCCGCTTCAAGCTTGATAGAACCGCATGGTAGAGGTAGTAATGGTTGGGGGTGGGATTTGATGTGAATACCGGTCTAAAGTAGATAGAAGATGAAGTGAGGGTATGAAAATGAAGTATGTGGGTGGTATGATATGAGCAAGGAAGGTAGGGAGGTTGGGTGGGGGTATATAATGGTTGGGTGGGCTCAAATGTCGAAGAAGAAGCACCAAAAAGGAGCAGGGGATCATCCCGGTCGGGATGGATGATCCCGGTCGGGTTGATAAACCCTTCCCGGTCGGGAAGCCTCCTCCTCGATCGGGATGACACTCCAGTGGACTCGATTCTTGGCACCCTCATCCCGATCGGGACGGCCCCATCCCGGTCGGGACGACACACCCTTCCCGGTCGGGAAGGGTCTTCATGACTCCCGTTACCCCAAAACCGACTCCCCTACTCACGAACCGAGCTTCATCACTAACCACTCCTCTCTAGGAATCACCACCACTTCACACCTATCACAATAAACTCGAATACAACATCAAATTACCTCCCTCACATTGCTCATCAACAATCCCAAAACAATTACAAGAATCCCACAAAAACAAACAAATCCAAGAAACAAATCACACAAATACAAGCACAAGTATTCTAAAGAGGAGAGGAGGGGAATATACAACATGACGGTTCTTTAGGAACTCCGTCAAACCTAGGATGGTGGACTCTTCTTCAACCGTAGCCCTCAAGGGCATGGAGGAGCAGGTCGAACGCGCTACCGACATCATAGTGAAGGCCCAAGAAGCGCTCGAGCCTAGCTAACCTCCAAGGCCTCCAAGGAGGAGGCAGGAAGTAGGAATCCAAAGACCCAAAATCATCTTTCAAATCGTCTCCGGGGTCTATCCATCCTACGAGCTTCACCGACCTCTTCTTCCCTAAGCATTGCCTCCAATCACAAGCAAGCTTCATCTCCAAGAAACAAGGCACAAAAAATGGTTTTGGCCTCACTTCCTCGTTGAACACCCCCACACTTTCCTCAAGTTGTGATTCCCCATCTTCATCACTCGGCCCCACATCATCTTGGAGAAGAGAATCGAAACTTCTACCGGCGGTTTCAATCTCTTCCAAGTCATTGCTTGGTGTACATATAAGGGGCTCTTGATGCTTATCCTCATTCTCGGACAAGGGCAACTCGAGGCTAACAATTTCACCCAACAACTTCACAAACTCTACCAAATCATCAACCTCACCTTCCTCCTCCAATTCCTCACCAATGTTGCCTTCACCAAGGGTCATCTGCTCATTCGTCTCTTTTTGAGTAGACGATTAAGGTTCTTCAAAGCAAACTTCTCTATCAAAGGGAACTACATTGGCGGCTTCATGGTTAGGATGCTCCTCTTTCTCAAGTGGGCACCCTTCATCTAATCGAGCATCCCTCGCCTCGTTTGCCCTTCGAATTTGGACCCATAATTCATTTTGTTGTTGTTTTTGAATTTGGGTGGCCATTTCTTGGTTGCTCTTTTGCAATTGAAGAAGCGATTGAAACTCCTCCATGTCGGGCAATTGGTGATCATTGGGATCTTGTAAAGCTCCTTGATAATCTTGATGATGCCCAAGGGGTAGGGCCTCATATTGTTGGTAGTGAGGTTGAGATGATTGGTAGTATTGTGGGTCATGGGGTTCATATTGTGGTTGGGGTGTAGGGTAATATGGTGGGTATTGGGAATATTGGCTTCCATATGGTGAATCTTGATTGAACATGGTGGTCTCACAATCATAACTCGAGTAATAGTCACCATGATCGTAGGATTGATAGTCATTCACTTGTTGGTAGCCATTTTCATAACCTTGAAGATCATACCCATCTTGATCACCCCAAGAAGCTTGATTATGGTAGGGGGACGTCATGTCATAGCTTTGGTTCAAAGAAGAAGAGGAGTAGCTCATATCGGCTTCCATTTGTGGGGAGTTTAGATCAAACCCCATGCTCGCTCGAAAATCGTAGCTCATACCCGGTTGGAAACCACTCATTCTAGAAACCGTCCGTTAAAGCGGCTCTGAGTTGCAAGAAGAAGATAGTCACCACCTCTAAGCACAAACTGTAGACTAAGAACAAACGTGAGAAGTCTAGTGCTTTGTGGGCACTAGACAAGAGAGAAATAAACCACACACACACAAGAAGCAAAGTAACAAAAAGAAAAAAGAAAAACACAAACACAAAGACAAAGTCAAGCAAAAAGGAAAACAAAGTCTAAACTAGCATCGTCCCCGGCAACGGCGCCAAATTGATGGGAGGGATTTGTCGTGGAATCCGAACCATCAATAATATAACCGGCTATTCCTACGGTAGATAGGGCAAGTCGGGTCGAATCCACGGGGACGGTAATGTATAGCCTAGACTAGGTCGGCCCATACTAGGCTAAGTCAACGAGCTAAACTAGACTAGGAATGGTAGAGAGGGAAGAAAACTAAGACTAAGACTATGGCTAAGGAGAAAGCAAACAAAGAAAACGGGCTAGGATTAGGTCGGGGTCAAAGGGGTAACGGAATGGTCAAGGAATACTAGAGCGAAGGAGGTAGTAGGGTAATCTAGGCATAGTCCGGGCTCTCGCAACTTAGACCGACCTAGAGGTTCCACCTAGAACCCATCTCGGCGACACACATGACAAACGGGGTTACTAGCGCGATATCGGGGCCTAGGTCGCATCCGGGCTCTCGCAACGTAGACCGACCTAGGGGTCGTCCTCACCGGGCTCTCGCAACTTAGTGAGGGAACCGAACCCACAAACAAACTATCACCCATAAGAGAAAGGCAAGAAAAACAAGCATATGCAACTACTTAGTCAATCAAGCATTTCAACAAATAAACATGTGATGTGCACCAAACCAAGAGGAAACCCAAATCTTCCACCAACATCTCCAACAATCCCTTAATTACCCAATTAACACCCTAATCACCCTACTAACCCTAGCAAGAACACTACTCAAACATAATCAAACTACAACTAACACTAACAAGAGGAATCATCCATAAGAAACAAAACATTCATAAACAAACTCAATCAAACTAACAAGAACAAGAACAAACAATAATGAAGATTCAAACTTGGATTAATAAAACAAGATTAAAGAGAAGGAAAAGGACATTATACCACACTAGAGAGGAATAAAGGAACAAATCTTGCATAAATGGAAGAAAACCCCATTTCATCAACCAAGGTTGTCAATCTTGGTTGGATTCTTCAAAAATTCCCAAATTACAAGACTAAATTAGGATTAACAACTAATTACCGACTAATTTACCCTAATCTAATCTAATCTAACCTAAAGTAGTCTAGGGTTTAAGGTCTAATGAAGTGCATATGCTTTACATAACAAGGGAAGGGTATATATAGGGTTACAAGTGGAAGGGAGAAGAAAGAAAACAAAGGCGGAGCTGCAGCACGCCCGTTCCGGCCGAGACGGGATGGTCCCGGTCGGGATGGGGTCGGTCCCGATCGAGACAAGGTTGGTCTCGGCCGAGACGACTCTTCACAGCAACCTCCTAAAACGTGCACCTCTTCCCAATCGAGATGGCACTTGGTCTCGGTCGGGAAGGCTCTGTAGGCCTCCAATATGCTCTCTATGGTCCCTCCTTGCTTCTCATGGGCTTCCCATCGATTCTCGGGACTCGAGATCGGGTCTCGGAGACTCGGGATTGGGTCCCAAGGTCTCGGGGTCGACTCCAAGGCATCGAGTGATCGTTCCTTTACTCCGTTGGCTCCAAAATGTGTATGTATCTAGTCGGAATCGCTCCAACTCTTCCAAACCGGTCTAGGGAACTTGAAACGAACTAAAGGAAGCATAAGAAGCCCCTAAACCGCTCCCAAGGAGCGATTCTACAAGGAAATGGGACCAAAACACTACAAAATAGGCACTACAAATCACACTTATCATTCACTGTAAAATTTTGGGATTTAAATCCAAGTACTTGGATCTATTTGCTGGCGGTCAAGTTTTATATTATACACCACTTAGAGATTAAATTTATCATTGAGAATTTTTACCGAGATCATTTTGAAGGGTTTAGTTAATGTTTGAACTTGGTTTTCTCGATAATATGATTTGAAACTCGTTTTACCAAAAAAATAATTCAAGGTTGAAATCTGCCGGTTCATGAACATGGTTTTGCAAATCACCGTTACAGTAGGAATTTGAAAATAGTTTTATTAGAATGTTGTACACGTCCGTCTTCCAAAATCTAACTCTACCTTTTATACACTATTTTAAGTACGATAATTTAATTATGATTTTTTTTATCATGACTGCAATGTTCTAAAAACGTGTCAAAATCAAATTAATGATCATTTTGCCTTGTTCAAGTGAAAGTTCAAACGTGACGGTGTCTACCTTATTGTATCACGTAAGGGAGTCATACTTATATGTTCATGGTGAGTTAAGGGTGAATTTAGATTATAAAAATGTCGTGTTTATTCGGGTTGCATAATTATCTTAACGTGGACCTTTCGGATTAGCCATGTTAACAAATAAATTTGTGATGATGGTCATAATTCACTGCTTATATGATAAAGAACATCGGTGGACATATCTAATAAGTGGGAGTCGTTCTAAGGGGAATTCAGGGAAAGTTGAGCCATTAAACTACGAACTGAGTACATTGTCTGCATCTAAGTAAACAAGATGTCTGTTTCCAAATTTAGTCATAATAAATGTAAATAATTTGGAAATGTTTGACGGGCAAGTCAAAGTTGGTTTTAACTAATCCTGTATTTCCCAGGATGAGTTTCCCGTCCTCACTTATTGGTCGATGAGTAACGTATGCTTAGAGGAATGAATGTTTATAATGTCTATGGGTTGACTGTTGATCTTAAGTTGTATGTTAGTGTCTAAGTTTAAAAGTTATGCAAACATAAAAACATGAACTATCGGGTCGGTTGTTGTAATTACAAGGAATAAATGTCACTCGCTAATCGTATGAAGGTATGAATTTGTTACAGTGGTCATCTAAGGTTGTTCAGTTGTGTTGTTGCCTTGTCGTGATGATTATATTGCCTGCTATGCGTTCTCTCGATATATGTGCATGCATGTGAGTCCGAACTTGTTAAAGATACGACTGTGTCACCAAGTTAATTATCATAATATAGATTGGAGTACGTGTCTTAGTGCTAAAATCGAGTCAGGTGATATAATGAAGAAATGTCATGAGGATACAGTGTTTTTTAAATCACTTGTTATGATGTCGCAATAATGGAGGTTAATAAGTCAAACGGTATAAATAAGAATAATAATACCAACATTTGGAAAGAGAGTAAGGGGTACAGTTGTGTAGACACCCACATTTTGACCGCTAGGTGTCTATAGTAGTTTCCGCCAAACACCCGATGATGATCGGACGCAAACATGCTTTAATGGACTCGGATATGGGCTCGAAATCATGGACATTTGGCTTGGACTTATTACGGAGTACAAATCTTACAAAACCAACCTCAAATCCAAGCCCAGTGGGTCGTTTCTAGTCAAATAAGACTAATTTGGGTCGAATCCGGCACTAGGGGCAAAACCGTCTTTTAGCGGCCGGGTCAAACCCGGTCAAAGATATTTTTTCGAGACACACGGACCAGCCGTGTCATCTCACGAGTTCGGCTTAGGCTCGAATACTACAAAAATCAGCCTAAAAAAATATTAAACAAATCCATTTAAGGATAGAATTCGATCTCAAGTAGGAATTCTGTCCGGATACCGAATCAAACACTCGACTGAGCGTCAAATACTCGGCCGAGCAGCCCCATTTCAGCCGAGATTCCTTTCTTTCCGACCAAGAAACGGAATTGTCTTCCCTTTCAACTTCTTACTTTTCCTATCCTTAGACGAAATCCCACCTCATTCCAACCGGTGACTTTCTTCCTTTGCAAGTTAGCCATCTCCTATAAATAGGACCCTCCCATCACACACATCATACATCTACAATTCATAACACATCTACAACTCATAACATCCTAGGCGATACAATCCCATACAATTCATCCCCGGAATTCTAGGCAATTTTAGGAAAACCATATACAAACCCGAGAGCAAAACTCGTCAAATCCCATCCCAATCATAAACCACCATAACTCTTCCTATATCATCTCGACGCTCCCGTGCCTAAGCCACATTCCGACGAGCCCCGTTCCGAGTATACAAAGCATGTAGGTTGAGGGTGTAAAATCAAATCCCGTTTTTCTCCCTTTCTCAATTTTTTGTCAGGATTTTTGTCACACATTTTTTTCATGATTTTTGTCACAATTTTTGTCACAAATTTTTGTCACGGTTTTTTGTCACAATTTTTTTGTCACAATTTTTTGGCACGATTATTTTGTCACAATTTTTTGTCACAATTTTTTTTTGTCCCAATTTTTTCGTCACAATTTTTCGCCACAATTTTTACACAATCTTTCAGCAACTTTCTCAAAATTCACTCTAAATATTCAATATTGATTCTATAATCAAACATCGAATATTACGAGTATCAATATTTAAGTCGAGTATAAATTGCACCATATTTTTACACGACTTAACCAAATCATCGATTTCCAAAACCAAATACAATTTTTTTCATCATATCATATTTACATCTTCTAACTCGTTTGCTCCTTTATTATCGCGATTGTTTGTATTGTATCGTTGGTTGCATTGTAATTCCGGGTGGTATGCCGCTCGTATATTGTAATCTGTTATCGTTTTTGTTGTTTGTTTTATTGTAATAAAATGAACATCACATGATAAAACAACTTTGATGTTATTAGTTTAGATGCATTAAACGACTTAGTCAAACATAATTCACATGTTTAGTCAAAACGCTCTTTGCATATCATTCAACCGTCGAACTAACGCGTGTACATAAAAAACGAACGATATCTTAGTAAAAGCCGCTAAGTGCGGGCGGGGTTGGGTGTTCTTAGTGAGCTTCCCAACACGTACCCTCACCCCTTACTCAGAACCATGGTTTCCGGATGTCCGAATCCATTGGCAACGAGAGTCATTCAATACACGATATCCGATAATGTCGGTATCGGTATCAAATGCAAAGGGACGAACCCAATAAACTCTGACATCGGAAATGGGCCGTACTTTGTGCACGGCCCACTACGACATAGAGTGGGTTCGAACGGGCCCGAACTCCCACAAAGTTCGGTGGCGACTCCTACTTCGATTTAAATTTCAATTTGACCATCTCATATGGAGATTCATTCGCCTCCCCAAACCCGCGCGTGGCCGCGTCGGGGTGGACCTATGTCATGTCCACAATTTGGCGACTCCGCTGGGGATCAACTGATGAGTCACTTACCATCAGCATCCCTAGGGTGAGACTCGAAAAGAAATCGTTCGAATAGTAATGTACACGTTTTAGTTCAATGGTTCATGCATAACCCAATCTTTCTCGGGCCGGTTACTTGTGATCGATGTCCCACTATACCGCGGTGCGTTCCTAAATGGGCGCACTAAAGACTTCGATGGCGGAACTCGCATGGGTTTTACGACAGGTTCTAAGACCAACTCGGCTTAGGAAGACCGTCCTGATTTGCGAGAAAGCTATCGTCGTTGTTATAGACCCTATTCGACCGACCGAGACTTAGACTAAGAGCATACATGGTGTCATTATACTGTTTCCATGACTACGTGCTACTTGATTTTTCTTTGGTCGTCTTTTCAAAAATCGTCATTTTCAAAACTTGCATCTTTTCAAAATCATCCATTTTCAAAACCCGGAAAGCTACCGAATTTAGGACTTATGATTTTGACTCAAAATAGCCTATTTTTAGCCGGTATGCCGTGCGAACTTTATCAAAACTTCCGAAAATTCCGGTTCGACAATATTTTTCGGTTTTCAAAAAAAAAATCGGGCCATCCAATCCAATTTTTTCGGACTATCTTTCTAAAATCCAAATTTCCCTTTTCAAAACCTTCCTCTTCTTAGGACTTCCCGTATTTAGTAATGTCGGGTCTTCTCATAAGTTGTCAAAATCCCTAGCGTCGAAACTCCGTTGATCTTACATCACGAGTTTCCCCCCTATCCCAGTCCGCCTTATTTGACTAAGGCAATGCCCACCTACGTAGGACATACTCCTACAAAGAAAAGCGCGTTTACACATTCAAGTCCAAAGTCTAGGGAGTATCTCACGTGGACCTTCCTTCGAGCGGGACTCGGCCCACATAGCCGAATCCTAAGGGAGGCCCACCTTTCACGAATCACCCGTCTAGGTGTCTTTTCCGAGTCAACCTTTTACAAGGCATAGTCTTATAACAAAAGGTTCGTGATCCTTACATCTAAGGGTCACTCGTCCGACACTCGAGTCTTAACGAAGTCTTCAGTCCCACTCGGGGGCTACCCTTCAGTCACGGTTGCTCTAAGGGTCTTGTCTTACACGTGCCTCACACTACCCCACTTTTGAGTCACATAGATGCCGCACCATCCGAGTCCTACCAGATTCTTTAGCCTCACTCGGGGGCTATCCCCCAACCGAGCAGTCAACTACGGTCATCCTAAAGGCACCCCACGTTCATCCTACACTGGCGTCCTTATGATACCTTCTTCGAGTCGAACCTATGCTACGAACACTCGAGTCACCTAGGTTTAGGTCACCACGGTTGGGCCGAGCACGCGACACGGTCAAACACGGTCGACCCCATTTTCGGACTCACCCTTATGCAGCTCGAGTCTAATTCGTGGTCGTTTCTTTGTCTAGGTCAACGTTCGAGTATCCCGATCCAAGAGTCTTAGTCATTCCCGTCACCCCGGGCCATGTCTAGTTTGACTCCCTCTCTTGCATTTGCGCAAAGCCGAGTTTAGGCGAGTCGTGGCACCTGTCGCTCTCTCATCAAAGACCTTACCAAAAAAAATACACCAACCGAGCATCCGAAAGTCCGGATTTAATTCGAGTCTAAGTCTGAGTCCGAGTCTAGGATACCCTACATCCTCATTTCCAAATCAGAGTGAGAGTCATTTGTATTCTGTCCTCTTTTCAAATTTCAATAAAATCATCTTTTCTATTGCTCATATATACTTTCCTTATGTGTTTCCGAGAACATGATGAACACCGTCATACACTGTGAGCACATGCACGTGACTATTACAGGCACATCTATAATGACTGCAGGAAATCGAGACCCGTGTTTTCCTTTACCTGTTCCATGTCTGACATAGGAAGCCACCAAACTACACTTAGCAGGAGTGGCATCAAATCCTAGGACAAATCTGGGTAGTCTTCTAGTTTGGGTTCAAGACGGGAGGCAAGCCCATTTCCCACAATAAACACCCCTCCACTAAGACTGGATCAATCCCTACCATTAGGTGTATGTCTGACCAACAAAAAAATAATAATAAGAAAAAAGTTGGACAAAAAAAAATCAAAAGTCCAAAGAGAAAAAAAGCAAACGACCCAAAACAAAAGAGCTGGCCATGATCAAAAAGAACTTCCAAAAATCCATGACCATGATCAACGGTCAATTCAAGTGAAAGTCCCATGACCAGGGTACGGTCAAAATTCATACCATCAAATAAGGGAGAGATAATCGAGCTGGTCAACTAACACCACATTTAGCCTTCCCACATTACAACCCTCAAGACCTTCTCGAGACCTAGGCTAGAGACAGCCCAGAATTTTGAGGATTCAAGCTCCATAGGATACACCCTAACCTTTAGGGCCAGACATGGAAACCAGATCCCGCATTATCAACCTGCCCAATCGAAGTCCGAGTCATTTTTACTCGACTCCCCCCTTTCCTACCACATCGCAATACCTTACCCTCGAAGCCTTAGCTCCACAAAATCGAGCTCCAGATTTCGAATCATCAAAGTCACTTACGACCTAGCACCACATTTCCAAAAATATCTAAACCAGTTACCAACCCCAAACACGGGAATTCAACTTGCGGTCGGCATAGAACATGCCTAAATAGTTCACACGACCTCTGGGGGCTACCCCGGAGAATGCTCACAGTCACAGGATCAACATCCTAAATATTCTAGCCCTTTGATCAAGGCATCATTGGGAGCACACCTAGCCTAACCATCGCTATGGCTAGTTACACACCAAGCCCTAATAAACTAGGCACCATAATATATCTTTCGACACTGAACTACGGCTTGGTTTGATTTCACTACACGTGAATACGTAGGCAGCCTTTCAACAGAGGCACAACCACCCACATTGACACTCATTCAAAAAGCACCATCATTCCGGTCACGACACTGTCATGTTCTCAACAGTTAGCTTTGTCATTCTGGGGGCTTCTCTTAGGCAGAAGTTTTCCTTCCACTCACAAAAATCCAAATACTTTTCAAACACTAGCTTCCTTTCTATAGAGTGTCCTAGTACTCGGCTCAGTTGAAGACGAGAATTTGTCAGGGACTCGAAGCAATACCTACTTCGGGAACATACCCCGAAACTAAAAAATTTGAAAGAACACCAGTCTACGGCATTGCTACCACAAAGCCCTGTCGTACGGAAACAGTCTCATTCTGAGGATTTGACCATGTTGCCACTCGCCTAGGCTACGGAATAGCGCAACTTAAGAGTCTTGTTAGGTGGCCCACCCCCCTACCGAGTCACGGTCCAACCCCTCGAGAGTCCAGTCGTGTCTGTCAACTCGTCCGGTCACGTCCAGAGTCGAGTCTGTCGGTAGGCCTCTCTCTTGAAATTCTACTTTGAGATTTGCAAAACTTAGCCATTTGAAAAAATCCCTTTCCTAGTCACCACGGGAATATGAATTTTTATCATACTCCCTACTTCTTCTAGGCATACAGGCCTAACCAGAGGATTTTAGGAATCCGTGTTAGAATCTGATCAGGAATCAAGTCATCCCAAGCATTCTTAATTTTTTTTCCAGCATTTTTCTTTCCAAAAATCGATCAAAAATCATTTCTTCCCCAGCGTGAGTCGATGTTTCGCCTAAATATTACATGCAAATTGTTATGTATAAGCATACAGGTGCATCCAAGACTCCCGAAGAATTCTCAAAAACTCCCCAGTGGAAGGATCAGGCAACATTTCTACTAAGGAATCGGGATGTATCTATAAGAAGATACACCCAGAGCTTACAAGGCAAGCTCCTACGCGATCCCATGACGGGATGTATCTACAAGCAGATACACCCAGAGCTTACAAGTAAGCTCCCACGCGATCCCAAGACGGGATGTATCTACAAGCAGATACACCCAGAGCTTACAAGGCAAGCTCCCACACAATTCCAAGACGGGATGTATCTACAAGCAGATACACCAAGAGCTTACAAGGCAAGCTCCCACACAATTCCAAAACGGGATGTATCTACAAGCAGATACAACCAGAGCTTTCAAGGCAAGCTCCCACGCAATTCCAAGACGGGATGTATCTACAAGCAGATACACCCAGAGCTTACAAGGCAAGCTCACATACAACTTCAAGACGAGATATGTCTGTAAACAGACACACCCAGGACTTTTCAGGCAAAGTTCCCGCGACATTATTGACATCTACCCAGGTATGATTTCTATCTTACGGCTGACGAGCCCTTCAAGCAAGTCTAATGGACTATAAACGACCCGATCGGAAGTCAGCCAGGTTTTAATCCTCGATTGGCTTGGTAGATACTCTGACTTTTGCCTTTTCCAAGCCTCAGTCAGAGTGGGGGCTCTGTAGACACCCACATTTTGACCGCCAGGTGTTTATAGTAGTTTCCGCCAAACACCCGATGATGATCGGACGCAAACATGCTTTAATAGACTCGGATATGGGCTCGAAATCATGGACATTTGGCTTGGGCTTATTACGAAGTATAAATCTTACAAAACCAACCTCAAATCCAAGCCCAGTGGGTCGTTTCGAGTCAAATAAGACTAATTTGGGTCGAATCCGGCACCAAGGGTAAAACCTTCTTTTAGCGGCCGGGTCAAACCCGGTCAAAGATATTTTTTCGAGACACACGAACCAGCCGTGTCATCTCACGAGTTCGGTTTAGGCTCGAAGACTACAAAAATCAGCCTCAAAAAATATTAAACAAATCCATTTAAGGATAGAGTTCGATCTCAAGTAGGAATTCTATCCGGATACCGAATCAAACACTCGACTGAGCGTCAAATACTCGGCCGAGCAGCCCCATTTCAGCTGAGATTCCTTTCTTTCCAACCAAGAAACGGAATTATCTTCCCTTTCAACTTCTTACTTTTCCTATCCTTAGACGGAATCCCACCTCATTCCAACCGGTGACTTTCTTCCTTTGCAAGTTAGCCATCTCCTATAAATAGGACCCTCCCATCACACACATCATACATCTACAATTCATAATACATCTACAACTCATAACATCCTAGGCGATACAATCCCATACAATTCATCCCCGGAATTCAAGGCAATTTTAGGAAAACCATATACAAACCCGAGAGCAAAACTCGTCAAATCCCATCCCAATCATAAACCACCATAACTCTTCCTATATCATCCCGACGCTCCCGTGCCTAAGCCACATTCCGACGAGCCCCTTTCCGAGTATACAAAGCATGTAGGTTGAGAGTGTAAAATCAAATCCCGTTTTTCTCTCTTTCTCAATTTTTTGTCACGATTTTTGTCACAAAATTTTTTCACGATTTTTGTCACAATTTTTGTCACAAATTTTTGGCATGATTTTTTGTCACAATTTTTTGGCACGAATTTTTTGTCCCAATTTTTTGTCACAGTTTTTTTTTGTCACAATTTTTTCGTCACAATTTTTCGCCACAATTTTTACACAATCTTTCAGCAACTTTCTCAAAATCCACTCTAAATATTCAATATTGATTCTATAATCAAGCATCGAATATTACGAGTATCAATATTTAAGTCGAGTATAAATTGCACCATATTTTTACACGACTTAACCAAATCATCGATTTCCAAAACCAAATACAATTTTTTTTATCATATCATATTTACATCTTCTAACTCGTTTGCTCCTTTATTATCGCGATTGTTTGTATTGTATCGTTGGTTGCATTGTAATTCCGGGTGGTATGCCGCTCGTATATTGTAATCTGTTATCGTTTTTGTTGTTTGTTTTATTGTAATAAAATGAACATCACATACTAAAACAACTTTGATGTTATTAGTTTAGATGCATTAAACGACTTAGTCAAACATAATTCACATTTTTAGTCAAAACGCTCTTTGCATATCATTCAACCGTCGAACTAACGCGTGTACATAAAAAACAAACGATATCTTAGTAAAGGCCGCTAAGTGCGGGCGGGGTTGGGTGTTCTTAGTGAGCTTCCCAACACGTACCCTCACCCCTTACTCAGAACCATGGTTTCCGGATGTCTGAATCCATTGGCAATGAGAGTCATTCAATACACAATATTCGATAATGTCGGTATCGGTATCAAATGCAAAGGGACGAACCCAATAAACTCTGACATCGGAAATGGGCCGTACTTTGTGCACGGCCCACTACGACATAGAGTGGGTTCGAACGGGCCCGAACAACCACAAAGTTCGGTGGCGACTCCTGCTTCGATTTAAATTTCAATTTGACCATCTCATATGGAGATTCATTCGCCTCCCCAAACCCGCGCGTGGCCGCGTCGGGGTGGACCTATGTCATGTCCACAAGTTGGTACAAGGATCTAGAATAACGAATAGTAAGGGGTTCAAGGTATATTTGTGTTTTCGTAATCATGTCATCACATATGTTTCGATGTCAGCAGGCTGGGTGATAATATGGGTTATAACATGCAGTAAGTGTGAATTGTGGGATATAATATGGAGTAGTTACATCACAATTAGGGGTGTTCAAAAACTGGTCCAGACCGACCGAACCGACCGAACCGGACCGGCCGGTCCAGACCGAACCGGACCGATCCCTAACCGGTCCGGTCCCCGGGTCCTCTTTCTCTGCAAATCCGGTTTCCGGTCCGGTCCGGGCTAAAACCCGGAAAAACCCGGTCCAGACCGGAAGACCGGAATTCATTAGCCGCTTATCCAATTTCCTAAATTTGAGGAGTTTGAAGTTTGAACGCAAGCTCAAGTAATCAAGTTTGATTTTCAAGTAATCAAGAGTCAAGACTATCAAGTATTCAAGTCAGTAAATTATTCAAGTAATCAAGTGATTCAAGTCAATAAATTTGATTTTCAAAAATTTCCAAAATCCCAAAGTTTGACTTAGTAAATTTATATATTCTCAAAATATAATATATAATCAAGTAATCAACTTAATTCCTAAATAAACTCTAAATTCTAAATTCCTAAACAGCTAAACATACTTAAATAATTGAAAATACTATACAAAAATAACAAAATTACTAATTCACAATTATACAGAATAACTAATTCTCAAAATATCTTAACTTCTTGTGGCTGTTGTCGGTTTCTCTGAGTCTGCCTCCGCCCTACGTGGACTGTGGACGCCGGACGCCGGAGTGCCGGACCTCGAAGTTCTAAACCAACTAACAGCAACAGGTAATTTTTTTTGGCCATCGTTTATTCGTGTGTTGAATCAATAAGATCAAGTGAAAATCGTTGACTGTGTTGAAGCAAACTTCAAAGACACTGTTGATCAATGATCATTGTTGGTTTTGTTGAATATTTGAATCATTGAGACATTGAATGTTTGATTTTGGTTGAAACATGTTTGATTCATATGAGTATTTGACTTGTGAGTTGTTATTTGTTAATTGTGAATATGTGCTCCTGTGAACTGTGATGAAGTAATGAAGTATAGTTTTTTTTTTTGAACGGAAGATGAAGTATATGTTTTGAGTTTTGACAAGTTTTGTTCTTATTCTTGGTTTATAAAATATACGGAGTAATTGTGTAATTGTGTAATTTGTGTATGTTTTATAATGGTCTGTCAGTCAGTATGTCACTGTCAGTCTGTGTGAGTGTGTTGTACTGTTGACTGTTGTCCACTTGTCCTTTCAGTCTCGGCTGTCTGACCACTAACCTGTCTCTAGTCCTCCTGTCTTGCACTGTGGGCCTGTGGCTTTGTGGGGGAGATGCAACGTGCAAGTGGCCAAGTGGGTGGCAATAGTATATGCCAATATTAGTTATATTTGTTACTCCGTATTTAGTCTAAATTTCTAATTGTTGTTTACTTATGCCGCTGCCGCTGAGTCGTTGTGTGCTACTGTGCTGTACGCTTGTACTTATGTGACGTTGTGTCAGTTTAATTAATTTGTCGGTTTAGTACTTTAGTTGGTCTGACTTGAATAGTTGTATACTTTTATTATTTAATTTGTGATATTCGTTTATCGTTTGTGTTTTAATTTGTAATTGTTTGAATATTATTTTAATTATTTGCTCATTTATTATTTCAGAATAATGAGGAGTTCGGTTTCAAAAAAAAGACGGGTTGATTCGCTTGAACGTGATTTGGAAGAGGTCGTAACGCAAGAGCCGCTCACATCGGACTTTGACGAGAATATAAATGTTTCTCAGACAAAACCAGAAACAACTTTATTGCCCGTCAGGCCGAAAGTTCCAGGACGCAAGTACGTCGATGGTAAATCTAGTAGAAGATCTGCTTATTGGGTGCATTTTCGTGAGTACGACGACGAGGAAGGTAAGCGAAGAGCTGAATGTATCTATTGTGAAAATAAATCTTTTGCAGCTGATAGTAATATAAATGGTTCCAAAAATGTTAGAAATCATTGGATTGTATGCCCCGCTAATCCTGATGCTCCTACAAACAAGTCTAAAGGGAAACAAAGTCAGTTTATTTTTGATAGGAGTGAAAATGAAGGGGAAGGTCAATTGAAAGGGTGAGTTTTGAATCTCGAGGAGGTTAGAGATGCAGTTGTTTACATGATCATAGTGGACGAGTTACCATTTCGGTTTGTTGAGAAAACTGGTTTCAAACGTCTTATGCATGTGACTTGCCCTACATTTCATATCCCATCTCGTGTCACTATAACTCGCGATTGTTATCAAATCTTTTGTAATGAGAAAACTAAATTGATCGAGTGTCTTAGAGTTTCATGTCAAAGGGTATCTTTTACCACTGATACATGGACTAGCATTCAGAAAATCAACTATATGTGTGTCACTGCTCATTATATCGACAATGACTGGAAGTTGCATAAGAAGATCATTTGTTTTTGTCCTATCTATAGTCACAAGGGTAAGGATATAGCAAACCTTCTTGATGGTTGCTTCAAATCATGGGGTTTAGATGATAAAGTCTTTACTTTGACTGTTGGTAATGCTAGTTCTAATGACACTGCTTGTTTGGAACTAAGAAAAATTCTTCAAAATAAGCCTAATACAGTTGGGAATGGGGATTATTTGCATATGAGATGTGTTGCGCATATTATCAACCTTATTGTGTGGGATGGTTTGAAAAAGAACAAGGACTCAATCAGTAAGGTTAGGTATGCGGTTAAATTTGTTAAAAGTTCTCCTGCTAGATTGAAATTCTTTAAGGATGTTGCAAAGAGGTATACACAATCTGAGAAGTCATTATCTCTTGATGTGCCTACTAGATGGAACTCTACATTTGATATGTTGGAAACCGCTTTGAAATTTAAGGATGTATTTGGTGATGTAAATGTTCCAGTTAACCCTTCGGGAAATGAACTTGATCCAGGTTCAGATGATGTTGATGAGTTTGGGAATCCTATTGAGGTAGAACATTCTGGTGCTCCTAGTGACAATGATCGGGGTGTAGTTGAATCATTGATGAAATTTTTAAAGGAGTTTAAAGATTTGACTGAAAAAGTTTCTGCTTCATTGTATGTGACTAGTGATTCTAGTTTCTTTTTCATTGCTCGTGCACTTCATCAGTTAAATAAATTTAGTGCTAGCGATGATGATGACTTTAAAGCTATGTCATGTGCTATGAAAAAGAAATTTGACAAGTATTGGGGAGATGTTGAGAAGATGAATGTCTTGGTTTATATGGGAGCTATTCTTGATCCGCATGTTAAGTTAGTAGGTTTGAATTTTGCTTTCACTAGTGTTTATGATGCGCCTAAAGATGAAGAAATGAGCAAACTAGTGTATACTAAAGCAATGGGGTTATTTGATGAGTATAGGAGATTATATGCTCCTTTGGCTCCTCAAAATGATGAGAGTACACATGTTGTGGGTAGTAGTGTTGGACATGATGATTCTTTAGATTTCAAAAAAGCTATTGAACGTCAAGTTCAGAGGACAAGGTCGAATAGTAGGTATTCAAAATCCGAGTTTGATAGATATTTGGAGGAAATACTTGGGGACCACGAACAAGATTATGATGTGTTGACATGGTGGAAACTGAACGCTCCTAGGTACCCTATTTTATCACGTTTAGCACGTGACGTTTTAGCGGTGCCTATTTCTACTGTAGCTTCAGAGGCCTCTTTTAGTGCCGGTCGTCGACATCTATCACCATTTAGAAGCTCATTGACCCCAAAGGTAATATATATTTAGACATTTTAGTTCTTATTTATTTTTTCTACTCTCTTTTAATTTTCTTTGAATCTCTATTGAAGACTTTAACCACAAAAATTTATTATTTTATGTCATCTAAGATTGTTGAAGCACTCTTATGTGCACAAGATTGGATTCGGCCGAGAAATGATAAAGGGCTTAACATGGAAGAAAAGTTAAAGGAACTTGAAAAACTTGAAAAAGGTATTTCCGAACTTATACACTTATTTAGTTATTTTCATTAAATTTATACATTAGTATTCCTATTGCCGACTTACTTAATATTTTCCTAACATAAGTTGTCAACTTAATTTTATATAGATTTGACGAATACGACAATAGTCGATGAAGAAGATGTCGTTGTCCAACTCTGAAGATAGACGACCTCAAAGATTCGAAGATTTTATTAGTCTCGTGACTCTCGTCAATTCATCATTATTAAATTTTAAGCATACATTATTAGTTTCGTACTTTATTTTTATCTTGGACTTTGCTATTTACTTCTCAATTTTGATTACGTATTCATGTGTAAACATTATACGTTGGCACGTTGAATCTTAACCAAATTCTTACAAGTTACAAACTTACAAACGTACAAGTTAGTGAAGTTACAAGTTGTCGGGTCGACCGGTCCGGTCCGGGTTCAGACTGGTCCGACAGGTCCGGTCCTTCACCCATCCGGTCCGGTTTCCGGTTCAGACAATGCTATTTGGTCGGTCTTCGGTCCAACCGGGTCCGGTCCGGTCCGGTTCCGGACCGGTGAACACCCCTAATCACAATCCCAAATACATGCAGTAAAGTAGAATGCCACAGGGTATCAGGTCTTAAGCATGGGCAAACCGTCTGTGTATGAACTAATTGATTTGCTTGTGTGATAGTCGTGTTTTCCATGTCTCGAACTGAGGGTTCACACAATTATGTAAGGTTACTAGTGTATTTGATGTGGCATGTCATCTTTTAAATTGAATCATGACAAGCATAATGAGTATAAACACAGTGATACTAATAAACGGCCCGTTTATCAATTGGAGTAATGATGCATGCAAGTGTTAGTAAAAGAAACGAGAATTTCTATTGTGAAACGTCAATTAAAACGGGGATAGAAGCTCTCGCGACCAGTTGATGGGTGAATAAGTTAGGAAATATAGATGAAACATGAATGAACTTCTGTGTTAGACATGATGCCAAAAGAGTTGTAGGTCGTGAAATAACCAAGTGATGTTATGTTGATAAACGTGTCGAAAGTCGTTATCACGGGTCGCATGATTTAATTGCAGATATTATCAACTTACTCACCCTCACTCAGGCTTACAAGTTTTTTTTCATTAGAAAATTTTACAGTGGTATCCTAAGATAATTGAATAGCGTGTTATAAAATTTGGTCGAGAAAAGAGCGATCTCGGTAGTGTTAAGATAATGTCGTAATATATTATGTGTTGGGGTAGTGTGAGTATAGGATTAGTGAACTTCGGGGCGAAGTCCCTTATATGGAGGGTAGGATGTCATACTCTATGTTTTCCTATTGTATGTTTGCTTAGTGATCATTGCAGTCGCCACGTAATAAGTTTGAATGGTTGTCGTTAGTCTTAAGTATGTGTACATTGTTGGTCAATATACGTAATGCATGTAACAAATTTTAATGATATGATGAGTCATGTGATGTATTTGATTAAGTGTGAATGCCGGGAGGTGTCGTTAGCCAAGACGGGATCGTTATTGTTTGGATCCTGAGCTTCGAGACGAAGTTCTTTGAAGATGGGTGGAGTGTAATGCCCCGTCCCGATTATCCTGATCAATAAGTTATTAATTAGTTGGTCGGTCAGGTTAGTATAGTTAGTCGTTCTGTAGTGGGTGATGAACTTCGGGACGAAGTTTCTTATAAGGAGGGTAGATTGTAATGCCTGTCATGTATTACTCATGTTTCCTATTTAATTCAAGTCTATCTAACGGATAATAGTATATAATTGGCTGACCCGTTTATGTTAACCCATCAAGTTTAACCCAGTTCTAATACCGTAACCTTTTTCCGAATCCAACTTATTAAACCCTCGATAATATATATAACAATAATGGTGATATAATAATGATAATAATACATTTATAATAATACTAATAATAAAGGAGCAAGTAGTTACGTAATATGCTTAAAACCTACATTCTTCATAAAGCCTACACGCCGTTTCCCTCCTTCCGTTTCGTTCTTCTTCAACCCCGTCCATGGAGGCCTTCTTCTAAATCCAACCGCACCCCCTCATTTCTTTCTTCATCCGCTTTGACTTCGATCTACACGCACCACCACTTATTTCTTTTATTTCATGTTGTCGGCTACCACCCGGATCACCATCACCATCAACCCCTCTATCTTCTACTGCCGCCACTCTTGCTCAGTCTAGGTACTCCGCAATTCCCTCGTCTTTGTCTTAGCCGTTCCTGTCTCGGTGTTTCGTAGTCGGGGTAACAATTCGTTTTGGGTCGTAGTCATGGGTTGTCGTATAAAGTGTTGGTATGATCATGGGCTATGGTTTTCGTGTCGGATTACGGTGGTCTTCGTTGTAATGATACTGTAGTCGCGTATTGTTTATGTGTCGGTGTACGTTGCGATGTCGGGTTTTGCCATTGTTTGGAGTTACTGTCGTCGTTATGTTGCCTTGGTGGTTGGGCTGTGGTAGTACGTGTGGTCGTGGGTGTGGTATAGTCATCGGGGCTTTGTGTAATGCCATTGTATTAGTCATGTAAGGCTACTGTTATTACATTGTGTATGTCATTGTAGTAGTAGGAACTTTGTGCTAGTCATGTAATCGTATTAATATATTTATGTAATGTCAATGTTATTATTGTTTAATGTTATTGTTAGTGTCATGGATTGCTATTGTTTAATGTACTGGGGTCGGTTAGTATTATATAGGGTGCTTTATTTTAATTAGATCGGGTCGGTCTCTGTTTATAATTTAGTCAGGTTGGGTTTCATTTTATTATTTAGCTACGTTAGGATCGATATTAATTTAAGTATATAATATTTTACTAGGATCGGACTTCGTAGAATTTCCGTGGTGATATGTAATACTGACGCTGTGGTGACCTGCTAACTAGGTAAGGTTATCCTTACTCAGTTTACGTTGTATGTATGCATGTTCTATGATATGTAATGGTATAATGATGATACTGAGATTGAGGCTGTGTGCCTATTGAGATTGAGGCTGTGTACCTATTGAAATTTCGGCTGTGTGCCAATTGAGAGAAGCTAGCTAGGACTAGCTAGGCCCGGTTGATCTCGGGACCTTCTCTGATGTTTCCTCTTAGGAGAGCCTAGGAGGGGTGTGCACACTCGAACTGACGGGGCGTGACTGCGGTCGCGATAGATAATAGGAATGATGATGATGATGATGATGATGATGATGATGATGATATTGATACTGATGTTTGTGATGTTGGTTGTACTAATATTATTTAATGTTATCGTAAATTTATCTAGTGTGTATGTTTGACGTGTCTGTGATGATCCGATTGACGTTTTCGATCAATTAAGGAGCAATCTATAATGCAGGTTATGTATATCGTGATGTGTTTGGATGTTTGGATGCATGTACGGGGTTGGGGTGAACGCGACTTGAGTCCAGACGTAGGACGGGTGAATGTGTAGGCATTCCCGTTTTGATATAATGTGTAGCGCTAGCTTCCGCTGTAATAGTTCATGAGTTGTAATGTTTAAATCATACGACTGGTTTGGCATTCTGTATTGTATTGTAATGAGCTACTACCTTGGGAAACCGAGATGGTGACACCTTTATTTACTCATCGGGATGTCTTGATAAGGCTCCTGGGTAAATGGGGGTGTTACACGTAGGATTTATTTTTACGTTGTCAAAAGTTTGTTTGCACTTATTTTATACTTATTTATATTAAATTAATTTAGTCGATGTTGGATATATAAAATTTTAAGAATTTATGAGCAATATAAAAGTACATTTTTTTAACTTGTTCTTTCTTTTTATTTTCACACTACATTTGAGAGATAGATGTGATGATATTTGAATTTCTTGTATCAAATGAAATTGGTACCAAAGTTACTACTTATATGATTGCATTTAATAGTACTTATCGTGTCGAATACAATTGCAACAATTATCACTAAATGACACTTGATTGTACTTACTGTGTCAAATATAATCGCTACAATTATTATGAGGTAATATCAAATTATATTACCGCATCAATAATAATCGACACAAAAATCACCACTAAAGCTTCTCTTCTTTCGCGTCGATTTTTGCAAACTAACCCAGCGAATAGATTATTCGCTACGGAAGGCTACGGCAACGCCGCCTACCACCTCGAATACACAATCGATGGGGAAACATTTCGTGTCGAATAGAATCGCCACGAAATACCAAAATAATCGCCGCGAAAAGGTTATTTTGTTGTAGTGAGGGTGTTTCTAGGTTCGACTCATGGACAGAGAATTCGTTTAGGAAGTTTAGGGTTTCTTGTGAACAGAAGTTTGGTTTGAACCTCCCTCTGGGATCGATGGGAAGGAGTGGTCTAATGGATTTGACTACTAGGTCTCCCTCATGTATGTTTCGGGATTTCACTCGTTTATTAAAGGCTCGTTGTATACGTTGTTGGTAGGCTTGTACGTTGGGTAAGGCATGTATCCTACGCTCATCTAAGAGTACTAGCTCGTCGTATCGTTTTTGGTCCCATTCTTCTTCGGGAATGCCGCTCTCAGCTAGTATCCTTAGTGACGGTATTTCCAGCTCTACGGGTTGCACGGCTTTGGAGCCATAAATTAGGTAATATGGTGTGGCTCTGGTGGGTGTTCGTAGGATGTTTGGTACCCCAATAAGGCAAAGGGTATTTTGCTTGGCCAATCCCGGTAGTTGTCTATCATTTTCTTAAGGATCGCGGTGATGGTTTTGTTGGCTGCTTCTACGACCCCGTTTGTTTGAGGTCTATAGGGTGAGGATTTGTGTCTTTGGATTTTGTATTTGTCGAGGAGTTTTTAGGTGTAGGCCCTGAAATGAGTCCCCTGATCACTGATGATTTCGTGAGGTATGCCATAATGGCAGATGATGTTATTTAGTAAGAATTTGACTACTTGTTTTGAGGTTAGTACGGTGTAAGAAGCGACTTCTACCCATTTGGTGAAATAATCGACGGCCACTAGTATAAAGCAATATCCGCCGGTCCCGGACGGGTGTACTTTTCCTATGATATCGATTCCCAAAGTAGAGAAAGGTCAAGGTGTGGCTATAGTGTGGAGAGGATATGGCGGTAAGTGTTGGATGTTGGCAAATATTTGGCAATTGTGGCAGTGACGGACGTGACGTCGACAGTCTGCCTCTAAGGTAATCCAGTAATAGCACAGTCTCATTATTTTTCGAGCTAATAGGTGGGCGCTCATATGGGGTCCGCACTCTCCGTCATGTACTTCTTCCATGACTCTCTCGGATTGGGTTTTGTTTATGCATCTAAGGAGGACTCCTTGTGGGGTTCGTTTGTATGATAGTCCTTTATTTAGGACGTAATGGGCGGCTTGTATTCGTAGGGCTCTTTTGTTTTTGGTCTTTATGTTGGGTTGATATGACCCGTCGGTTTTAAAGTCTAGGATTGCTTTGTACCAGGGTTCCTCGGAGGTATCATCGGTTTCGAGGTTATGATTGTAGGTCGGCTGTTCGCTTCTCTCTACGCAGATAGGCATAGAGAAAAGATGGTCGGGCATGTTTATTAGTGAGGCTGGCTTGGATAGGGCGTCGACGAATTAGTTTTCTTCGCGGGGTATGTGTATAAAGTCGATTTTGGTGAATTCCCGGGAAATTGTTTCTACTTTGGTTTGTTATGGGGTTAGGCTTTCGCTATAAACCTTCCAGATGCCCGTGACTTGGTTGACTACTAGGGATGAATCCCCATGTACTCTAAGATTTTTTAACTCCTAGAGATATGGTGGCTCTTAGTCCCATTAGGCAGGCTTCGTATTCAGCTGTTGCGTTGTAGGTAACGGGGAAGTCGAGTTTGTATGAATGCTCATTTGTTGTAAACTTGTTGTTATTCAGTTAGGAGGATCAGTGATGGGTTGAATCTGGGGTTGTTGTCCCTGATCTCTTTTTAGGGTGAAGTTAAGTGGGTCGTTTGTTCTAGCCCTTGCGCTTCAGTTAATCGTTATCGATAAATGACATAGTATCGAGTCGTAAGCGATAAAGTAAGTTATTGAAAGAAGTCAAGCGATTGTCGAGGCATGTTTGTAAAAGAAAAAAGTTGTTTTTATTGATAAATAGTAAACAGGCTAGATGCCCGTGATTGAGTATGTTGGGGGGACGGTGGAGGACATGTCCCCTCGCATCTCCCTGGCTCGAAAAAAAAAACATTTATTACTATTATTATTTAGTCTAGGCCCTAAGATGAACTATACTCTGACTAGGACCGGCTACGCCTCTAAGCATCGAGGCTCCCTCCAGGGAATAGCACCCCGATGGTGCCGCTTGTCTTCACGACTACAGACACGACTTCCCCGTCACTAGTCTCGCCAGTAGCGAGTTGTGACGTTTGTGCCTTCACAAGAGGTAAAGTTACGACATCCACCAGGTCCTGGATGCCGTGCTTGAGGCGATCACAGTCCTCCGTATCGTGCCCCCTTCCCTGATGATACAGGAAATAGGCACTGGGATCCCAATCCGCCCCCGAGCTTCGCGGGGTGGATCCGGAGTAGGGACGAGGTGTTATAACTGCCAGTCCTCGTTGGCAATTCTAAGAGCCTCGGCATAGGTCATGCCTTGGTCGGTAAGGCTTTTGAAGGGGCGCCCTCCCAGGGCTGGGACAAACCAAGCCGGCCCGAGTCTCATCCTACCCTTAGGGATGAAGGGCTTCTCGTTCACCTCTTCCTGAGGGGGGTTTCGTGTCCCATTGGCCGCGCCCTCAAGCTTACCGAGCTGGAGTAGGATGTTGTCATGGGCGGCAGTTATTTGGGCCATGTTGTTTTGGAGTTCTTTAACAAGAACTAGCATTATGTCGAGTGGTTCGTTGTTGTCGTTGGAAGACATCTCTAGATCTGCGAAACAGGACTGAAGATGAGGCCGAATCCACCAGACAATTTAAGGACTCAAGGAATGCTCGTAACTAAGCGACGCGGAAACGAGACCCTTGACTCGCGCGCGTGTGCGGTCATTCGCTTAGGGACTCAGGTGCTTTAGACTCTCGGTGTGTTTGGCGAGATGTCTTAAGTGGATTTATGTCTCTAGAGCGAGACAATTTTACACTAATCTTGTGGTGAGATTTAAAAGAGGACTTTCTCGAGATGAGACGACCCGAAATGTAAGACTTCGGATAGAGGTGACCCTAGTATCTAGCACAGACAGTTAATCACGTGGTTGTACGACGTAAGAAGTTGATCGCGATCCCGGCTTAGGATCAAAGAGTTTTGATTTTTTTGAAAACGATCGAGCTTTTGCAAAGGAAGTTTTTTCGAAAAGAAGGATTTGTAAAATTGGGGTGACGATGGCGTGATGACATCGTCTGTGACGTGAAAGTGCGTTGCTACATGTGCGTCGAGGATTCGACAATAGCAAAAGTGTAAATATTTTTTTTTTTTCAAAAGAAGCACGGATCTTAGGGGAACCGGTTCTGGAAATGATGACGTGGTGCCTTTATCGAAACTACTATTAATTAGTCAGTTCGACATTTATGGTGTAGGCGGTGTTTTTGACATAACGTGATGTCTGGTGACGGTGTTTTGCAAAATGATTGTGACCGTTTCAGATTCCTTGACTTCCTTAATTGAAGCTTCGATCGTGTTAACGGTATGTGCATAAATATGTTTTTTTTGAAAAGATAACAAAAATGTAACCGTTCGATGTACCATGATTCCATTGATCGGGATTTCGGTGGTATTAACGGTACTCGTTGTTGACAGGTTTTACTTTGACCAAGGTGATGACATTTTTTGTTTTTGTTTTTTAAAAAAAAGAGGGCTTTTTTGAAAAATTAGTTATGATGACGGTGCTTTTAAAAGGTTTCCGAAAATCATTTTGAATTGGCCGGACGGCGCTAAAACGATAGTTTTGGAGATGTCCTTTTTTTTTTCGAAAACAGAGTTGGGTGCGGTTGAATATGTTGTCGTGGTCGAATCCAGATTTTTAGTGTTTTATTTGGGTTGTTTAAACACGCTACACATAACTAGGAATGCATACACTCATGCAGGATGCAAACATGGGTAGGTTAGGGTAGGCTACCTCCCACGAACAACCTTTGCTTAGGTATTGACAAATCATCATCTGGGGAGACGAGTGTCATACCGTCCGTTCAGAACTACTCATTTAGTATATCCGCGAAGTATGCGTTGGGCGGCCGAAGCGTCAACCGAGGATCTCTCCGCGTGTCCATAAGGATCTTTTCGCGAAGAGGTCGATTGGTCCTGATATTGGTTAGGGTGGGCTTTTTAGCGCCAAAACCTGTAGTGACCACAACTAGAAACTAGGAAATGAGCTTCACCGACCTCGTTCAAGTTACACCATCACTGGAAACTTGTTTGCAAATCCCCAGCGGAGTCGCTAAACTGTGGGCGTCCGTCCGCACCGCCCCACGCCCCGCGCGCGCCTGCGTGGGACTGACCCGGTTTTTTAATGTATGGCGGCAGCCACCCACGCGGTCCCCTCCCGGTCGGGGGCCGGTACGATCTCCCATACGGGGCGACGTGTCGGACCTCGATTCGGATGACGATCCGGACTTGTACTAGACGGGTGCGGGCACCCGTATTTCAGTTTGGAATCGATCGAGTCATGGTTGTAAATGTTTAAAGGCCGATATGTTTGGTAAGGCGACCTTTTTAGTGAACTGAATTCGTTGCCAATTTGTGGAGTCGCCACCGAATCAATTATGGGGACTCGAAAACCGTTCAAGTCAACTTTGATCCTTAGCCAGCTCAAAGTTGAGGGGCACGAGACCTAAAGATAAAGACTTGTACCCTTAAGCACTCCATGCCTGGAATGACTCTCATTGCCAATGGTTTCGGACATCCGGAAACCGTCGATTATGTGTAAGGGGTGAGGGTACGTATTGGAAAGCCAACATCCGATAGACATCGACATCCAATCCCACCCGCACTATAGTGGCCTCTACTAATGAATTGGTGGGCTGATAACTTTGTTCTTTTGTTGTGGTGGAAATACTGTAACATCTGTTGTTTTCACCCTATACCTTTTGCTATGTCGGTTGTTTAAGGATAAGTAAATTTTGTCGTCAGAGTAGTTGTGTTTACATTCTTTGCATGCGATTTCACGTGACAAGCAGGCCATGAAAAGATGCACATAGGAAAGTAGAGAGTACTAATATTATAGGTATTAGCAAATCAGTTTTAACGTGATAATACGGATATTAGTCGTTCGCGTGGTATACCTTACCCGTTATTCTGCTTAAGATACGTTGGTACGGTATTAATAAGAATGCGTCGAGCCATACATGGCGAGCACCGGGACTAATCAGAACCCGACCATCGTTTTGTTCAATTTTAGTTTATTTACATTTTGAATTCCGTGTTAAGTGATTTAGCATGCGATTAAAAGGTCATAAAAGCAATAAATCATACGAAAAACTATAAATGCGAATGTAAGTAAATCATATAGTGAGGAGTTGCACCCTCGGAGTATACACTAAACGAGACACGATGCATAGATAGTTGATAACGGATCTCGGAATTACTCGGGTCTATTTAGTGTATTTTAGTGTTTGCGGTTGAATTAGGGACGTTACTGTTGTGTGCTAAATTTAGACCGTTTTTCCCTCCATTTAGACCCATTTTTCCCTCGTTTTGCGAGTCTTGAGTGCGATTATCGCCATATTTTGCGTACTTCTCGCATTAGCGTCCCTCTTCTGCGTTTTACGTGTTTTTGGTAGTTTTTCTATCATTTTGATAGGATTTGGCACCGAAATCACGATTGAGCTTCCACGAGCACAAGAGAAGGGAAAACCGTCCAAAGAGCATAGCACACAACTTAAAGTTTAAAGCCATCCAATCAATCGACGAAGAATGAGACAAGAATCGAGGCCACAGAAATGACCAGGCGAAATTTCACCCGGTGAGATACCACCGGGCGAAATTTCACCCGACGGTAAAAATGCCTCCCAAAGATTTTCCGAGACCTCCCCACCGGGCGAAACTAACCGGGTGAAATTTCGCCCGATGGAAAGAAGTGCCAAAAACGCCAAAAAAGGAAAAATATCTCACCGGGCGAAATTTTCACCCGGTGGGAATTATCGTCAAGTCCGCAGGGCGAAGTTTCACCCTATGAAGATGCTAAGGGAGATTGTCTCACTAATTGAGCATAAAGTGGATTTGGGCTTTAGGTTAAATACCCATTAAGAGATTACTATATATATGTTACCCTAGTTTGTTGCCCAAGGCATCACCATTCATTAGTGTAGGAGGCATCCACAATCATCCATCACTTCACCCACCATTAGTGCAGTAAAACCATCCTCTTAGTAGTAATCTAGTAATATTCTTAGTAATTCTCTAAAAATCTAGTAGTAATTTAGTAGTAGATCTACATAGTTTCCATCAACAATTCTCTAGATTACAAATTTGTAGAAGATTATTCCAAGTTTTATTTGAAGATTTGTTGCGTTTATTGAAGAATTAAGTGACAAGTTCTTCATTTTTTCTTCATCAAAGATTCAATCTTTTGATTATTGTTCTAGTTTTATTTGGGGTTATTTAACAGGAATAATACCAACTTTGGGTGATATTCCATCAATAAAACCAACTTTAATTAATACAGGAATAAAACCAACTATGAGACATATTATACGAGAATGAAATTGCCTCTTAAATGACCGGATGGAGTCGATTTTTGTGGGTCCCATACTATTAATAAACCCCCCATCTTCATCTTCTTCATTCCCCTAAATCAAATTCTCTCTCATAAACCTACGTTTTAACTTAGGGTTTGATCAACCTACGTTTTCAATAAAACTAATTAAAAAAGAACACTAATGGGACATTAAACCCCCAAATTAAACCAATAAGAAAACCCTAAGTTTACCCAGAAAAATCGAAAACCTAAGTTAAACCCAGAAAAATCGATTAGAGGGAAATGAAAAGAGAACTCACCGTTGACATTGCCGGACCACAAGATTGAGGAATGAACTTAACAATACCCCTGAAAATTGATTTTCGACAAAATTAATGATAATCAATTATAAACACGGACGCAAAAAAGTCGGAGAAAGATAAATAATCAAAAGTTTCAAAAATTACCTTCGACGAAGTGAATAATGAAGTGATGAAGTGATGAAATGATGAATTGATGAATTGACGATGAAGTGATGAATTGATGAATTGATTAAAGTTGACGGGTGTAGGCGGTAGCAGGTAAGCGTATTTCATTCTCGTATAATATGTCTCATAGTTGGTTTTATTCCCGTATTAATTAAAGTTGGTTTTATTGATGGAATACCACCCAAAGTTGGTATTATTTCTGTTAAATAACCCTTTTATTTGAAGATTTGTTTGGTTTATTGGAGAATTAGTGACAAGTTCTCCATTTTATTCATCAAAGATTCAATCTTTATTCATGCAATCTTATTATTTCCTATAGATCTTCATAGTTGGTACATTTCTTTCCCCTCTCTAATCTCTAGTGTTTTAATGTTATTTTCTCATCATTGTCTTGTTTAGATCATATTAATGTTGTTAGTTTCATTAGATCTAGTTAATATGCATGTTGTAGTGATTTTCTCCTTAGTTAATGTTTTATTGTTTTTCATTATGATTAGTGAGTAGATTTCTTGTTGGGGGTTTAGGGATGAGGACTTGGATCACTTGAATATAGGGATGTTGGTGGGTTGCTTGCATGTTGGTTTATCTTGTTTATGGTTGTTATGTCGTTATTGTTTTAGTCCGGCCAACTAGACCGACCTTGACTAGTTTCTATCAATATGGGGAAAATCAGGGTAGAAATTACCATAAGCTAGAGACTTACTCTTATTCTCCGCGAAAGCGGGTTTTTAGGTGAGTTAGGTGAAGAAACGAAAAGGTGGCATTCTCCTTTATCAATGTTGCAACAAAAACTCGATTCCGACCTTCTTAGACTCCAAGTACCGAATCTCGACTTCCCCCTAACACCTTTCCCTAGATTGATTACCTCTAGTATAGACTCGACCCTTAGAAAACCCCCACCTAGACATCAAACACGACACTTTAAGCTTCACATTGCACACCGTTCCCTGTGGACCGACCTCGACTTACCACGATTACTCTAGTAGTTTTTGTGTTATTCCGAGTCTATATATATCGTTTGATCCCCCGTCCTTCGTTAACGACCGATCCGATTGGGAGGCGATCAGTTACGTGTTTTAGTATGTGTAGTAGACCTAGTGTCCACGTTTGACATTATCGTAGTGCATAGTAAAGGTAAAAAAATGTAAAGTTTTGTTTAGATGACAACCTAGTGACGACTCGACTTTGAAAGGCGGATCCTCCTAGCTTTCCCGGTGATTTCGGCAGAGTTCCGTTACCGTCGACCCTTCATGCGGTTATTCCGGCAGAGCACCGCTACTACTGGCTGGTTCTGCGGCTAATCCGACAGAATTCTGTTAGTAGACTACAGCTAGTCGAACACAGGCACCTCGGGATCGAGTGGAGTGCTCAAAGGTGAGGAGTAGCGTCGATGTCGCTTTATCGGAACTATGATCGAGTGGATCGTTTGCCTCGGGTGTCGGAATGCGAGCCCTTTGCGAGAAACTCTTTACGGGTGAAGAGGGAAGAGAATTGAATTGTGTGTCGAAATGAGGGAGTGAAGGAGAGTATTTATAGGTGTTTTTCGGTCCTCGTCACCTGGATAGGCGCCTAAGCCCAGGCGCACCAGAACTCAGGCGCGTGGGTTTAGGCGCGTGAAGACACAAGCGCGCAAGGTGAGGTGCTTAGAGTTTTTAAGATACGATTTTGATACTTTCCAAAATCGAGAAGCGGGTGTATAATACAAATCTTGGGGATTAAGTCTTCCCCGGTTTTGACCTAGCGCCGTGGTGTTAAGTGGGCCTCAGGTGTGCATCCCGAGGTTCGCTTGGCGCGGTGCTGACTCGGTTCGAGTTTCGGGACCAACTCGGGGTCCCGGTGTCAGAATTGACTCTAATTAATTTCTATGCGACCGTAATGACACGACTAAAGCTGCTGATGGGTAGGGATTTGTCGTGAATCCCAACCGTCAAATAAAACCGGCTAAACCTAACTAGGGTAGCTAGGGTAAGTCGGGTCGAATCCACAGGGACGGGAGATCGGACTAAGGTATGCTACGGTCTAGGACTAGGTTCGAGACAAGCTATTCTAAGGGGGAGACTAGGACTAGTCTAAGGTCTAAAACTAGGACTAAGAGAAACTAGGATAACACTAAGAAGGAAGACTAGGGTTAGGTCGGGGTCAAAGGGGTAATGGAATGGTCGAAGGAGAACTAGAGTGAAGGAGGTAGTAGGGTAATCTAGGTAATGCCCGGGCTCTCGCAACTTAGACTGACCTAGAGGTTCATCCTGAAACCCACCTTGGCGACACAAACGACAAACGGAGTACTAGCATGCTATAGGCCTAGGTCGCATCCGGGCTCTCGCAACTTAGACCGACCTAGGGGTCGTTCTCACCGGGCTCTCGCAACTTAATGAGGGAACCGGACCAACAAACAAACTATCACCCACAAGAGAAAAGCAAGAAAAACAAGCATATGCACATACTAGTCATTCAAGCATTTCGACAAACATGTGATATGCATCAAACCAAGGGGAAATCCAAATCTTCCACCAACATCTCCAACAATCCCTTAATCATCCAATTAACACCCTAATCACCCTACTAACCCTAGCAAGAGTCTACTCTAACATATCTAAAGGAAAACTAACACTAATAAGATGAAACAACATAACAATCAAAACAAACATGAAGAAACTAACAAGAACTATGAACTATGAACCATACATTCAACAAAGAATCAAACTTTGATGAAAGAACAAGGATTAAGAGAAAGGAAAATAGATTATACCAAACTAGAAGATGAAAAGAAGAAAGAAACTTGCATAAATGGAAGAACCCAAAACAAACATCCAAGGTTGTCAAGCTTGGTGGAGATCTTGAAGAATTCCCAAATTACAAGCATTAATCTAAGATTAACGATAATATAAAGACTAATCTACACTAATCTATGCTAAACTATCTAGGGTTTAGTCTAATATGAAGTGCATAACATAAGATAAGATAAGATTGTGTCTTAATACAAGAGGGGGGGTATATATAGGGTTACAAGTGGAAAGGAGAAGAAACAATGAAGCGCGGGTCTGAACTGGGCTCATCCCGGTCGGGATGAGTTGGTCCCGATCGGGATGAGGTGGTCCCGATCGGGATGAGCTCATCCCGGTCGGGATGGACCCAAGACAACATCTCTTCCTTTTGTGCACCCCATCCCGGACGGGATGAGGCCTTCCCGACCGGGATGGGTCTTGTAGGCCTCTAATAAGAACTTTTTGGTCCCTCCTTGATTCTCATGGGCTTCGCATCGATTCCCGGGACTCGGGATTGGGTCTCGGAGGCTCGGGATTGGGTCCCAAGGTCTCGGGGTCGACTCCAAGGCATCGAGTCATCGTTCCTTTACTCCGTTGGCTCCATAAAGTGTATGTATAGAGTCGGAATCGCTCCAACTCTTCCAAATCGGTCTCGGGAACCTGAAACAAACTAAAGGAAGCATAAGAAGCCCCTAAACCGCTCCCAAGGAGCGATTCTACAAGGAAAACGGGACCAAAACACTACAAAATAGGTACTACAAACCACACTTATCAGCTGCCAAGATATTAGTTTAATTTTTCCGAGCAATTTATTTGATCCGTTCTATAGAAAAACTATCCAAAACATCGCGAACCCACGTCGCGTTGCAGCCCGATCGTCATCGGGTGTTTGTCGGGCACTCCTGCAGCCACCAGGTCCAAATCTGAGTGTCTACACTTTCCATTATTAAAATAACTACATCACTGCCTCGCCCACCTCAATTCCAATTATCTCCCAGCTGGCTTTGAAAAACTTATTAGAGTAACCATTCGGACAGGGGGCCTTGTCATTTGGAATCAAGAAGAATACTTCTTTAATTTGCTCGTGTCACTGGTTTCTTCAACATTTGATGATGTTCAGGGTTACATAACACTCCTTTCAGCATAATGCTTTTACAAACCTTGGACGTATGAGTACAGGTCCCCAAGAGGTTCTCATAAAACTGTAGAAATCTCGCCTGAATTGCTTCAGGATTAGTATGAGTAGTTCCCTGCATATCTATTATCTGAGCCACAAAAGTTTCAGCCCTCCTGACTCTAAGAATGCTACGGAAATACGCCGTGTTTGCATCACCTTTAGCCATCCAATGGGCTTTCGCCTTCTGTTTTAGGAACGATAATTGAGCCTGTTCTAACTTGCTAAGCTCAATCAGCGCAGCTCTCTCCTGGTGAATAAGATCAGTATCCATTGGATTTTGGATCATATTTTCCTGAATTTGTATCAACTTTACCCTTGCAATTTCAATGTCCTTTCCAGATCAGAAAAGCTATTAAAATACAATTTCTTAAGGTCGAATTTAAGCGCCCGGAGTCTGTTCACCAGTACATACATCTTAGTTCCATAAAAGTTCACCCCCAGTTTACCTTGACTAGTTTAGTAAACTCAGGATCAAAAATCCACATTATAAAATCTGAAAGGCTTCTTGCTAATTGCCTGTGCCACTGACTTCCTCACTAAACATGGACAATGATTGAATTTGCCTTCAGGGAGAAAAGAGGCTTTCAAGTCAGGATAACATCTGGTTCACTGATAATTGATAAGGAGGCGATCCAAACGGCTATAGACTCTATCAGCCGGTACCTGTTTATTGTTCTAGGTATAGAATGCACCATCTGCTGGACTGTCAATTAAATCACATCTCATCAAACATTCATGAAAGGGAGCGGCGTCCTCAGGCTTAAAGCCTCCTCCCAGTCGCTCCTCAGCCGTAAGGACACAATTAAAGTCTTCCCCAACTGCCCAGGGACCCATATATTCAGGGATATAGCCTTAAGTGTGTCCCACAAATCCTCCTTCTCTTGAATACCATTGAACACATAGACAAACGTTATATGGCACTTCTGCTGAGTAGTGATATTTCTTACTTTCATATGAATAAACTGCGGATTATATTCAAGAAAGTCCACTTCAACATTTTGGTGGTTCTAACCCACCCATATACGACCACCCTTGTGGGTGTGATTATTGGTAGTCAAGCTCCACAGAGGGAAATCTAAAAGAGCATTTGACTGATTGCTATGTTTTATTTTTGTCTCTAACAAACCAAAGAAATCTACCTTATTATGAAGCATATAAAATTATTCACTGGACGTTGTTTATGCTCCTTATTCATACCTCGAACATTCCAAAAAGTGAAGATCATGACGACAAAGGGGTTGAAGGGTCCCCTCCTCGCCCAGTCTTGTCCCCAATCAGGACTCCTTTGAATTATGGAAATCTTAACCTTGTATCCATGCCAGCAGATACTACAACCTCATCGATTAGTATCAGAGTCCCCTGACTACCAAACCTGTACATTATTCTGCGTTTTCACTGGGCTAATCTGCAACCTTATTCCTACTGGCATAACTAATCTTACTTGCGTCCTCTGATTCTCTACGTTATTAACTCTGGCTTCAGTGGCACCATCCTTAGTCTTCAGTTTCCAAACTTGAGTTTGGTGATTGGTTACCTGACCAGCTGCCTTTCGTCTGCATTGTCTTGCTTCATGCCCCATTTGTTGGCAATGATCACATTTGATACGCTTCCACTCCCAATCAACTGGGACTGTAACCAATGCTTACTTGTCATCCTTAAATTGGACAGATTCAGAGAAGCTTTTGTTAACGTGCACTTCCACCAGAATACGAGCGTATCCTAGTTTTGTTTTTTTCTTATTAGTTGTCTCGTCCACAGACGAGACCTTCCCCACTCTACTTGCAATCTTTAATAAACTCAAACCCCAAAATTTAAGAGGGAGATTATGCAATCGTATCCATGTAGGTACCACCTTCACCTCTTCCTTTTCCAATACTAGATCCAGGTTCCATTTCTTAACAATAAATGGCTTACCATCGAACATATAGAAACCAGCATTCAACACCTTAGTTTGCATTTCAGAGTTTGCAAATCGAACAAGGAAAACACCAATTAGTAGAAAAGAGATCTTATCAATGGTATGGCTTTTCCAAATTCTCCTCAAGTATCCTTCAAATATCGGCCAAGGTGGGTTTTCCCCAAGAACATATCCATAGACTGTCGTTTCCCAGTATGACAACTCATCCTTAACATCATCGTCTGTTAACTGCAGTATATCCTCTCGTTCCTCCACCTCTTCTGTAACCTTGACTATCTTTTTCCCTTGGCGCATAAACCACCCTGGTGATCCTGAATCTCACCGTCGCCAATAGCATTTTTCATATCATCTTCAGTGATATCCTCCTCATTATCATGGATTTCATACGAGGGAATACCATTAATACGCATTATGCTGCCATGTTTTTTTGCCTCATCGACATTAGGTTTACGTGCAATCCTAATACTATTGTCGTCCTTCCTTTTTTTCTTACTTTTTATGCCTTTCCTATGAGTGATGTTCCGCAAAGTCGCCGGAGATGAATCCATAGCCAATGTGCGCAGGATCACCGTCGAGGATCACGTATACGTCACTCAGATCACCATGCCAAGTCCGTTCTCTAGGGTTTTTTTGTATATTTATTTTTCGCGATGTGCTTTTACGATTGTCAAGATCAGCTGCCCAATCACTATCAGTGTATATGTTCAATTTTAATTACTCGAGTTTGGTGTACAAAATCCCATGATCTTGAGTACTATTCACATAACAAAGAATTCTCTTTGCTACTTGGAAATGAGATTGTTTTGGCTTCTCCATGTACATACCGACTTATTAAATCAACTCCATAAACAACGTCGGGTATCTTAATAGTCAAATATCGGAGACTACCAACAATACTCTTAAATTAAGTTTGATTTACCATTTTTCCAGATACTTCTTTCTTCATTTCAATTCTCTCTTCCACCAGCGTTCTAATAGTTGTGGCAGCATCCATTTTGAAGTTCTTCAAAATATCTGTGGGATATTTTTGTTGCGACATAAATATACTTTTATTTGTAATCCCCTAGAAATTATAACGCAGCGCAATACAGTGGCGGAAACAATGTAGATATGGGACTGTAACACAGTGTAACTATGTCTTGATTAAAAAATGGTAAGTTAATACATAAGCCATAAAATAAAAATGGCTACAGAATAAAAATAAAATAAAATCCAAAAAAGATAATAACAATCCATAGTTTGAATTATTAATCAGCGAAGCAGGATCCATAACTACTCGCTAGCCCACCCGAAGGGAAACACATATACATGTCATGTTAAAAATATAACAGACACAATCAGTAAGGAGCAACGACGACGTTCATCCAACCATATTACAAAATTTTAAATGTAATTATTATTATGTGAAAATATTAAAAAGGAAAAACAGTAAAACATAATTCATAAAAATAAGCTTTCAGTGAAAAACTTCATGTATTGAAACAATAAAATAAAAATGAGTTTTCCGGAGAAAACATAAAACATTTGCCAACCTGCAAATCAGATTATATCGGTAATAATAAAATATTCAAAATGGCATAATGGATAGGATTAGTGATGAAGGCTAGACTTTCACCATGAGAATACTAAAACTAGCTTCGAGAACTTCAGTCTTAACACATATCGGAGTTCAGTCTCTAACTAGGCAACTCAACCATAACAGGACTGCGTGGAGAGAGGTCTTGATTTAAGTAGTGCACACTCCTCCTGGACACACAAACCATGTCCAGTTCAACCCGACACGACTTACACGATGTGATATCTAAGTTTAAGGTCAACATACACTCTTCTGAACACAAACCATGCTCAGTTCAACAACCAATGTGCCCCATAAAGACATACCAGTCTTACAGTTGATGGCAAAATAAAACATGCATCCCAGACTATATTACTCTAAACCCCACACTTGTCCTTAATTATTCCATAACTCCAAAATAGAGCCATTATATATATATATATAGAGGTAGGTTCAAATAAGGTCCACAATTTTTTATGCCCACCCCTCCTGGGATTACCTGTCACCCAGTTCAACTTATGACGCGACTTACTGCGAGGCCTAAACTTAAGGTCAAAATGTACACAACTCCCGGGATACTTGTCACCCGGTTCAACAACTAATGTACCGATTCCTGATACACTAGCCTTCTTATAATTGATGACAAAACTGTAACCCCAGTTTATATTACTCTAACCCCACACTTGACTTTATTCCATAGCTCCAAAACAGCCCTTATCGATATATACAAAAGATATAATCATTATAAATAATATGAGGAAAAAGGAATAAACATTTTATGAAAAAAGGAAATCTTTCAATAAATAGAAAATTACTAATTTTAGAAACTTACTTAAAATAGAAATATTGTTACAGAAAATGCGTAAGTTATTAAAATAAGTTAAATGTATAGAAATAGCATTTCTAACGAAATTAACATTTTATTATTATCGTCGTTATCGTAACTTTAACATATTTCTAAATTCGTTATTGAAAATATAAATAAAATATAATAAGTCATTATATAGTATTTTATAAATAATTAGGAAATCGAGTTAAAACAATAAATTTTAGAAAAGAGATGTTTTACGAAAACGATATCAAAATTAATTGAGTCAACGAGTTTTATAAATGAAATGAATTTTATAAATGAAATGAACTTACAAAGATTTCAAATTATTTTTAACAAATAGCTTGTATTAATAAATAATACGAATTTTACAAAAAATAGTCACTTGCAAACAAATAAGAAATTATTAGTGAAAATAGTCTCGACTAAACATATACTTAAAACAAAATCGACTATTTTCTCATTTATTAGTATAATTCATAAAACGAAAATTTATTTATTAAACAAGTATACAAACCTCGATTATAATATAAAAATACGATTTTGAGTTAAAATTATAAATTAACGAAATATGAAGAAAATATGAAATCGTTATTATTTAGTTACTAGTGTCACGATAACCAACAAAATATTATATACGATCATATATATTAAAATTACTAACGATTTATAAAATGATATCGAAAGTTGTAAAATATTTATAAAGCACACGGTTTAAAAGAATAATTTTATTAGCAAATAATAAATAGCTAAACTTAGAAAATCGAAGCTAAAATATTTACTACATACTATTACTCAAACACACGATATAAAATCGAGTAACGTCCTAAAGTTACCTTTATTCGATACCCGAAACGAACTCGTATGTATCGGTCCTTCTTGATCCACCCAAGCTTCAAATCAGTAGAAATGTCGCCTTTAAGCTCCAAGTTGTAGAACCGCTAGTCTTTAGTTGCACGATTCACCACGACAATCAAGAAGACAAAAAATGAAAGAATGAGACGAAAAAGAATTGAGCCACGGATATGACGCAAGCGATGGTTAACACCACAAGACACGCACATCAACGAAATAGAAAGAGTGGGGAGGACGGGGTAGCAGTCACACAATGATCGAAACACAGCAACAAGTAAAATCGCAGCAACTATGACAATAACATGATGAATTGGGGATGAAAACACGGACTCGATAAACAATCCACGCACGAAACAGTAATAGGGCAAGGAGAATGAGAGGAAGAGGATTAAAATGAATGACGGAAATGAAGGAATAGAAGAACGGGAATAAGGAATATAATAGAGGAATAGAAGACAAATCGAAATCGAAGACGATAATATCAGTCACGCATAAACAAAACTGATCAGAAACAAGCTTCAACAGGAGTACAGTAATCGCACCGCAGCAACTGAATATAGAGAAACAAGAAGAAGAAATGAAGAACACAAAACAGTTGCATCAGCGAAGGGTAACATGAACACCGAGAACGAACAGAACCGAAATCGACAACGCAACAACATAACAAAATACGGCAGCAGAAACGTACAGCAGGAAGAAGAAGAAGAAAACAGAAAAGAATAAGAAGGAAAGAGAAAGGGAGAAGAGGAATGGGAACGGAGAAGAATAAAACGCAGCAGCAGCACCACAACACGCCAACAACAGTGTTTTGGTAAAACTTTACCGGGTTTATGATTTAGGTTGCCGGTCAAAATGATCGAACTATTACCTACGGATTGACGGAATCGAATAAGACCTAATGAATGAAAAGCAACGAAAAAAAAAGATAATGGAGACACAAGATTATGGTGATGTGGAAACCCGATGTGGGAAAAACCGCGGAGGAGTCGGAATCCCGCCAAGATTCTACTATGAACGGAAAGGGGCAAAAAATGTAAACGTAGATACAAGTACTTAGACTATATTTTGACTATGGAGAATATTGCTAGTATGCTTGCTCGAGATGGTAATGTGTTGAGGATGGGTTGAATGCCTTCTTTTGGAATCTCCTCTGTGCTTTTATTCTTCTCTTTTTCTCTAGCCGTTGTCCCCTAACTTCTTCCTCTTCTTTCTCCTGATTTCTCTCTCACTCTCCCTGGATCTCTCCCTTGGGTTTAGGAGGGTTTTCCTTGACCTTGTCTTCCACTTGGATTGAGGTTTTGCTCTTTGGGCTGTTTTGATTATTATGGCTCGGTTTGGCCCATTCCCCTACTTTATTCTATACTCTTGCTTTGGCCCGTTGTTGCATTCAATTTTGGGTTTTGGTTGACTTGTTGACTTCCGATTGTATTGACTTACGAATTTCTCGACGTTTGACTTTCGACTTTCGAGTATCGTCTTGTAACTTTTTATCTTCGATCTTTTGACTTTTTAACCTTGACTTTAACTCGAGGAGTGCCATGTCATCTTTCGAGGGTGCGAATTTAATCCCAAACAAATGCCCCTAAATGTCCAACTCAGCTCATATTAGGCGGGAATTTCTGCTTCTACGGATAATTCTGGCGACGATCGACTTTCGGAGTATTTGTCTTTTGATCTGCTACTTCCGCCTCCTCAACTTATCTCTCTCTCTCCTCATTATTTCTCATTTCCCCCCTCATTATTATTTGCTCTTCCCCGTACTGCTCCTTCCACCTACTTCAATTACTCCCCCTTCACTTTAATCACTTCTACTTCCTCTATTCCCCTCATAATTTTCAAATTTCCTTCAAAATTCAAAAAAAAAAATCGACTACCTTCACTTCGCCGTCTGTCACTGTTGCGCTGCCAGTTCCCTCTCCTTCGCTTTAATTTCTCAGGTGATTTCCCCTCTTTCCTTGTTATTTTCACTTCTCCTATGGCTCCCAAATCGAATCGCCGTAAATCTTCGACTCTTCCCCTCTCTTCTTCGTCGCCGTCTCCGCCGGTTTTTTCTCCTGCTTCCATTTTTGGCACAAAACACTCTTGCGACTCCCGCCTTACCAGCGACGATCTTCCCTTCATTAGGGAAGTCTTTGGGTTTGATGAGGAGGTGGAGATCCACGTTCCCTCCCCCGGCCAGAAGGTGGACTCCTTCTGTCCAGGGTGGGTTTGCATGTACGCCTACCCCTTCTTCCTAGGTCTATGATTTCCTTTTCCCCAACTGGTCCAGGAGTTCTTGACCTACTATAAGCTCGGTTCTGGTCAGTTGGTACCCCACACATGGCGAGTTTTGGTATCCTTCTGCGTCTTGAATCAGCGTCACCAAAGGGGTTTTTCTTTTGGTGATGTATACGCCTTATTCCAGGCGAGGTCCCTGGGATATGGCCAGGTGACGATGCGCGTGAAGGATAAAAACAATCCTGGTATACTATTCCCAACCAATCCCCCGGATGCCGACTGGTTTAGGGATTTCATCTTTGTGAAGACAGACTCTATCTCTCCTTCCACTCACGATTACCTCTTCTCCGAGTGGGGATCTACTAAAGGTATTTGTCATGCTCCTAGATTTTAGGTTTTCTTGCGCACTCACCATTCTCACTGGTTTTGTGTTGCAGTTCTGAAGCAGCCTACTGGTGTAGTGACAATCCTCGACTTTGCTGCACAACTCTCTAGTTTGAGCCCTAAACAGCGATCCTTCAATAACCTTTTTCGCCCTTTGGAGAACGGTGCTTGTCTTCCCCTTACTGCAGACATGTTTTCAGGTGAGGACTAATCAGCTGAGTTGGCTGGGATGTGCTCATCTTTTCTTTTGATACATGACTTACTGTGTGTTTTGGCTCTCCATAGGTAGTCCAAAACCTTTGATGACTCTAGACCGAGTCAGGGCTGTCAGGAGGAAGAGCGTGGCTATTCGCTCGACTTCCCAGAAGCAATCTGGCTCTACCCCTGCCCCATCCACTGGCTCTAAGAGAAAATGTAGCCCATCCGCTCCTGCAAAGGCTGACACTATAGAGAAATCTCTTGTGATTGACCTGCATGATTCCCCCTCAAATTCTGCCCCACAGTCTGCAGGCAGTACTCCTCCTGACTTAGTGCTCACATTCCCTGGGGATTTTGGGACTCTCAGGCATCTGATGGACCTGGCTCCTCTGAACCAGCTTCTCTTCCCAGGCTCTGAGACTGTGTTGGCTAGGGATCCCCCCGTCCAAGTGGCAGCTCATATCGCTGCTCATGCCTTTGAGGTAATTCTTTTTCTAATTTGTGAGTTTTTCTGATCTCGAGCGTGTTACTGATTGCCTGTGGTGTTGACCAGACCCTGCAAATGGCTTTGTATTTGCGGGGTAATGTGACCCATCTTAGGGATCTGGGGAGTCAGCTTCAGGCTGACAAGGTCGTCTGCTGGGTGAGGTTGACCAAGCTAGGGAGGAGTTCACAAGGCTGAAGGAGGAACTGGGCCAAGTCAAAAGGCTGCTTGCTGAGGAGAAAGGGCGTAGTGCGGCTGTGGAGGAGATGAAGGCCGAGAAGTCTCAGATCCAAGATGTCAACTCCAGTCTGCAGGAGAAGGTTGCAGAGTTGAAGGGGATCATGATGGACGCTCTAAGTTGGTCGGCCTTGAGTACTGAGATCCAGATGGTCAAAGTCTTCTCTGAGGGGAAGCATGGGAAGTGGAGCCTAGCTGTTTTGGAAGGTCGGATGAGGGAAGAATTTCCTGGGGGCTTTAACTTAGATCTCCTCGCTGGGGGTAAGGATGAGGTAGTTGAGGAATCAGTTTCCTCTCCCCCTGCTGCTCAGGAGACGCACGACCAGGTGGGTGCTACTGCTGATACTCCTATTGTGGTGGAGCCCCTCGCTTCCCTTCCTCCAGAAGACAATGCATAGGTTGTTGGCCCTTTTTCTGATTTCTCTTTTGAATTTCCTGCCCTGCGTGGCATATGAAAAATACTTTGTTAATTTAAAACCTTGCTCCGAATTTTACCTTTGCCCAAGGGGGTGAAATGTTTTGAATACATTGCTTTACTCTTTATTTGCACTTATCTTCAAGTGTACTATATTCCAGGGTTTTTGGATGATTTCTCCTTCCATGGTCATAAGTCGGTAGGCTCCGTTTCCAACCACCTTTTCCACCTTGTAGGGTCCCTCCCAATTGTAGGCAAATTTCCCTGCCTTCTGGTTTCTGGTGTTCTGGAAGACTTTCCTGAGCACTAGGTCTCCTTCCTGCATGACTCTGATCTTGACATTCCTGTTGTAGCTTCTGGCGACTGTCTGCCTGTAGGAGGCCATCCTGATCTGGGCATCAGTTCTGAGCTCATCTACAGTATCCAAGCTACTCGCCATTTCCAGTTGGTTCCTTTCCTCTGTTATGCAACCATATCTGTGAGTGGGCACTCTCACCTCTGAGGAGATGACTGTGTCCCAGTTTTTCAACGTGTGGCGGCGGCCACCCACGCGGCTTCCTCCCTGTCGGGGGGCGGTCCGATCTCGCGTACGGGGCGATGTAACAGACCTCGATTTGGATGACGATCCGGACTTGTACTAGATGGGTGGGGGCACCCGTGTTTCCATTTAGGAATCGATCGAGTCGTGGTTGTAAATGTTTAAAGGCCGTTTTGTTTGGCAATGTGACCTTTTTAGTGAACTGAAGTTGTTGCCGATTTGTGGAGTCGCCACCGAGTCGATTATGGGGACTCGAAAACCGTTCAAGCCGACTTTGATCCCTTATCGGCTCAAAGTTGAGTGGCACGGGACCTAAAGAAAAAAACTTGTACCCTTAAGCACTCTATGCCTGGAATGACTCTCATTGCCAATAGTTTCAAACATTCGGAAACCGTTGATTCTGAGTAAGGGGTGAGGGTACGTATTGGGAAGCCAACATCCGATAGAGGTCAACACCCAATCCCGCCCGCACTATAGCGGCCTCTACTAATCAATCGGTGGGCTGATATCCTAGTTCTTTTGTTGTGGTGGAAGTACTGTAACATCCGTTGTTTTAACCCTAAACCTTTTGCTATGTCGGTTGTTTAAGGACAAATAAGTTTTATCGTCAAAGTAGTTGTGTTTACATTATTTGCATGCGATTTCACGTGACAGGCAGACCATGAAAAGATGCACGTAGGATAGTAAAGAGTACTAGTATTATACGTATTAGCAAATCAGTTTTAACGCGATAATACGGATAGTAGTCATTCTCGTGGTATACCTTACCTGGTATTCTGCTTAAGATGCGTCGGTTCGGTATTAATAGAGATGCGTCAAACCTAATAAGGCGAGCACCGGGACGAATACGGAACCCGACCATCACTTTGTTCAGTTTTAGTTGTTTTATGCTTTGAATTCCGTGTTAGGTGATTTAACATGCGATTATAAGGTCATAAAAGAAATAAACCATACGAAAAACTGTAAATGCGAATGTAAGTAAATAACATAGTGAAGAGTTGCACCCTCGGAGTATACACTAAACGGGACACGATCCATACATAGTTTGAGAACGGATCTCGAAATCACTCGAGTCTATTTAGTGTGTTTTAGTGTTTGCGGTTGAAGTTGGGACGTTACGTATTTTAGTAGATGTTTGTGGGCCTAGTGCCCACATCTAGCGTTGTCGTAGTGCATAATAATAGAAAGTGCGAATATGGAAAGTTTTGTTTAGATGGCAACCTAGTGACGATACAACTTCGACAGGCAGATCCTCCTAGCTTGACCAGTTATTCCGGCAGGGTTTCGTTACCGTTTGACCTTTCCGCGGCTATTCCGGTAGAGCTCCGTTGCTAAAGACTAGTTCCGCGGCTAATCCGACAGAACCTGGGTACTAGTTTTGAGCTAGTCGATCACAGGCACCTCGATATCGAGTGGAGTGCTCGAAGGTGAGGAGTAACGTCGATGTCGCTTTTATTATCGGAACTACGATCAAGTGGATCGTTTGCCTCGGGTGTCGGAGTGCGAGCCCTTAGCGAGAGTTTAGAGGGAGAAGAGAAGATTTAATGATGTGTGTCGAAATGAGGGCGTGAAGAGGGGTATTTATAGGTGTTTTCGGCCCTCGTCGCCCATATAGGCGCCCGAGCTGGGCGCACTAAGACTCAGGCGCCTAGGTCTGGGCGTGGGGAGACCCAGGCGCGTCAGGTGGTGCGGTTGGAGTTCTGAGGATACGTTTATGATACTTTCGAAAATAGAGAGGGAGGAGTGTGGTATGATTCTTGGGGATTAAGTTTACCCCGGGTTTGACCTAGCGCCGTGGGTTTAGTGGGCCTCAGGTGTTCATCCCGAGGTTCGCTTGGCGCGGTGTTGACTCGGCTCGAGTTTCGGGACCGACTCGGGGTCCTGGTGTCAAAATTGACTCTAATTAGTGTCTATGCGATCGTAACGACATGACTAAGGCTGCCATCATGTTAGTTTAATTTGCTCGAGTAATTTATTTGATCCGTTCTATAGAAGAACTATCTAAAACACCGCGACCCGCGTTGCGTTGCAGTCCTATCATCAACAGGTGTTTGTTGGGCACTTCTGTAGTCACCAGGTCCAAATCTGGGTCTCTACAGAAGCCCCCACTTTCACTGAGGCTTAGACAAGGCGAAAGTCAAAGTATAGCCGCCCAGGTCAATCGAAGATTACGACCTGGTGGCTATCCGGTCGGGTCGTTTAAGTCCGTTAGACTATGCGTTGAGGCTCGCCGTGCAAGGTTTAGAATTCATATCTGTCGTCTTCGCTTATGGTTGTTTGCTTGGGCTCGGGCCGTTGCTTGTCATCTCGTTCTTGATTCTTTGTGCGCGCACGCTTTGTCTTCTTCGATTTATTTACGGTTTTGTTTAATTTTAAGCGCTTTTATGTGTTAGGTGTAGATGTATATGCTTTTACTTGGGATGCTTATGAACCCTTGATGACATAAAACGTTCGAGGTCGTTAGTCTCCACTCGAGCGGACCTTTTCGGGATGCTTGTGACCCCTAGGACAAAACAAAACGATATAAAACTATTCGAGGGCGTCAGTCTCCACTCGAATAGCTGTCTTTCGGGATGCCTCTGACCCCTAGGATAAAATGAACCATCCGAGGGCGTCAGTCTCCACTCAGATGAAAATTGCTGTTGTTCACTACTCGAGGGCGTCAGTCTCCACTCGAGTAGCTGTCTTTTGGGATACTAACACCCCTTGGGCAAAATGAACCATCCAAGGGCGTCAGTCTCCACTCGGACGAAAATTGCTGTTGTTGTGCCTCCGGGAAAACTAAGATCCCTCGGGCAAAATTGTTGTGCCTCCGGGATAACTATGACCCCTCGGGCAAAATTGTTGTGCCTCTGGGATAACTAAGACCCCTCGGGCAAAATTCCTGTTTGCTTATTCGTTTTAGTAAAATGCTGGTGTTGTGAGTTTGTCTTAGTTAATTCTGTTTTGCAGGCTTGTCTTATTTTGTTCGGGTTTGTCCTTGCTTTTGTTTTGATCTTGGGTTTGTTGAGTCTACTCAGAGTTTGCTTATATTAATCTCGGTTGTTTTTGTTACGCGTCCGGATGCAGCGTTAAATGCTTGCTTTATTAGTCGGGAGTGTATTATCGATGTTAATTAGTAGTTGTCCCATTATTGTTATTTGGCTTGTCTTAGTAGGTGCATGTGTATTGTCTTTGAGTCGCGTTTGTTTTGCTTTGTTTTAGTTTGCACCGAGCCATTTAGACGCGCGTCTGTCTGCGGCCTAGTCTTGAGGCGCCTAGCCCCCAGCGAACCTAAACTTAGACGCGTTAGCTGATGCGGTCAGGGTTTTGCGGCCCGGGTCTGTTTAAGTAATCGAAGGTTGGGGCGCTCGTCTTATTTCACAAAGAAGTCGAACGCGTTAATCTCATCGCCTCAAGACCGATTTTCGACTTTTCTTGCCAGGTTTCGATTCGATTTCCGCAATTTACGACGGTGTCGACTTCGGGTTAGTGTTTCTTGCTTGTTTATGGTCGGTTTTGATTGATTATGAATTTGTTTTGTTGAAAACCATAGAAAATCGATTTAGGTGTTTTTGTTTTACTAAGTTTTGATGTTTCTGCTTAGTTTCATTGTTAAATTAAGATCGATTGGAGCTTGTTAAAGTAGTTATAAGCTTGATAAAGATGTTCGAGGTGCGACAATGGCTTGCTATGGAAAAGGGTTGGAATGCTAGGGTTTAAGGGCCGTTTCCCGATTTTCCCATGATTATCTTACGTAATCTTGCTCAAATAGTGTGTGCGAGGATGTGGGTAGCTCTATTGTCGATTGTTAGGGCTAGGATGACCTTTAGGACCCTCCGTGAGATTTTGTGTGTCTTAAGACGGACTAAAAGGTGTCGTAACGATGGCGGAGTTTCCCGAAACCACTTTCATTGTGACCGGGACCAAAAATGCGTGCTAGCGGTCTTTCCGGAATTTTAATATCCCTATCCGAAATTTTGACCCTATTTTGACCTGTTTAGGCTGATTTAGCTTGACTAGAGCTATGCTTTTTTTGTCCTTGGTTTTTTTACAGCTAGAGATGATACCAAGCGTCCAGAGGGAACTTCATCGGTTGGTGCTAGCGCTAGTGCTAGGGAGGTGGTTGTTGGAGCGAGTTCACAGACTCCTCGAGGGATTCGTAGGAGGAGATGGAGTGTCTCGTCTCAGCGGCGTGACCCTGAGACTATTAATGAGGCCGAGTTCGATAGAGTGAAGAAGCGCAAGCTTCCAGAGACGGTGGCTAGGAGGGTTCACGTCCTAGTTCCTGTACCGGAGGATGAGGAGGTTGTCTACGAAGATCCTGATTGGGCTCGGGACTGGGATGGTCATCAGCTGATGTTTCACCTTTTTTTTTGGTGCAAATGTAAGTATATATATATATATATATATATATAATTCCAACCATTAGTTCACCAATTACAACCAGATTTCATGCTATTAAACTATCCACCGAACTATGATATTTACTCGTAATACCCATCTTAACGAGCATGTCTTTTGTTAATAACCGTCCATGGCTGAGTAACCAGGCATTGAAACCATGACGAGGGAGGCTGATTCTGTTCCAGATCATCTTGTCCCACATCACCCGCTGCCCCTTAATGCGTAACCAGTCATAACCCTCACCCACTTCATAGGGTCTATGTTGAGCCAATAGAGTAGGAAAGAGATTGTTAGAGTAGTAGTTGTCCTTAACCCAGCAGATCTTCCTCCAAGACCAACTGGAATTAAGGGAGGGTTGATAAGTAGTCCAATCGTTGCCCCTCAAATACACTGCATGAACCCATTTCACCCACAAATGATCCGCTTTGCAAGTCACCCACCACGCATATTTTGCAATTGCAGCTAAATTCCAGGTGTGTAAGTGCTTTAGACCCAATCCCCCTTCCCTTCGCGGACTACAAACTTTGTCCCATGCTATCAAAGGGGGTTTTTGGTAGTGCTCGCTTCTTTGCCATAGATAGTTCCGACATATAGCATTTATCTAGGCTATCACTGATGATGGGATGATGAAAACACGAGACCAGTAAGTATGCAGATTGCTCAGAACAGCCTGTACCATAACAAGCCTGCCACTGTAAGAAAGTTTTCGTGCCCCCATTCCCCTAATTCTGCTCACTATCCTCTCTGTAAGGATATGACATTCAAGAGTTGAGATCTTCTTAGAGGACATGGAAATCCCCAAATATTTGAATGGTAGGGATCCTTTGCTCATACCTGTGGCCTTCACTATCTGTGCTTGATCCTTCTTGATTCCATTGTAGTAAATGCTAGACTTATTCTGATTCATGGTGAGGCAAGTAGTCTTTGAAAATAGAGCAAACGCCTTCATAAGCCAAGCCACAGAAGCCTCATTCCCTTTACAGAACAGCATTAGGTCATCCGCAAAACAAAAATGGCTAAGTTTGATTTGTTTACACAGAGGATGAAATCTGTAATCTGCCTTCTCCTGGATAACCATGATAATTCGGCTCAAATACTCCATACAAATTGTGAAGAGAAGCGGAGAAAGAGGGTCTCCCTGCCTCAATCCTCTTTTTGCCTTAAAGAAACCAAAATTTTCCCCATTAACTGACAATGTATAGCTGGGGGAGGTTAGACATTCCATGATAATTGTCACAAAAGCAGGAGGAAAGTCCAAAGCATCAAGCATTTCTTGTACAAAGGACCATTCAATTGTATCATAGGCCTTTTGTAGATCTATTTTCATCAGAACACGAGGTGAGCACTGCTTCCTATTGGAAAGACGTACTAAATCTTGGCATATGTAAATGTTTTCCACAATATCTCTCCCTTTAACAAACGCACTTTGACTCTGGCAGATAATATCTGGCAAGATACTACCAAGTCTCCCACAAATAACTTTGGAAAGGCACTTGTAAATGGTATTACAACAAGCGATAGGACGAAATTGACTCACATATTCAGGGTTATTGATCTTGGGAATGAGAGTGATTAGGGTGTTGCTTACTTGCTTCAGTAGCTTTCCATGAACAAAAACATCATTTACTGCTGCAAAGATGCTTTGCCCTGTAATAGCCCAGGTGTCCTTGAAGAATTGGCTCGTAAACCCATCCGGACCCGGTGCTTTATTTCCTTTTATACTAAACATTGCTTGTTTGACCTCTTCTATCGTTACTGGTTTCATTAGCTGCCATTTGTGTTGGTCATTCAAAGTAGTACCCTTCCTCATAGTGGGTAGGTGGACAGACCTTACCTCCATTCTCTCCCCAAGAATGCTTTTGAAATATTGTAGAAAAGCACTTTGAATGTCACCAGGAGTATTAAAACAATCCCCATTCATATTCTTTATTTGGATCACTTTATTAAAAGCTCGACGTTGCTTAATCGAGGCATGGAAATAAGCCGTATTCATATCCCCCTTTTCCATCCAAGTTGATTTAGCTTTTTGTTGCAGGAACTTATATCTTGCATTATCAAGCATAGTGTACTGTTTGGATATTGCTCTTTCATAGTGTATTAGGGTAACATCACCTGGCTTGATTGCAATCTGTTTTTGGATGCTCTGCAGGGCTGTTTCCATAATATTAGCCATGTTCTCCACATCTTTAAATTGGGTTTTATTCAACTTGCGCAGTACTGGTTTGAGGCCTTTTAGTTTGGCAACTACTTGATACATGGCACTACCCTGCACACTCTTATTCCAAGCCTCAATAATCAAATCCTTGAAGCTCTCAGCCTCAGACCACATATTAATGTATTTGAAGGAGTAGTTCCTCTTCCAACCTAGCTGATCAAAACTAATAATACCAGGACAATGGTCAAAAAGACCTTCAGGAAGGAAATTGACAAAAGAATCAGAAAAATTGTTAACCCAATCACTATTAATCAACACTCTATCCAGTCTGCTATAGACCCTGCTCATTGGTTCATGCTTATTATTCCAAGTAAAGTGAGACCCAATAGTTTTCATCTCCATTAGTTGACAATCTTGTATGCAATTAAAGAACGGAATAATCTCTGCTCTACTCACCGGAAGGCCAATCTTTTCCTCCATACTCAAGACATTGTTAAAGTCACCACAAACAATCCACGGCCCCCTCACCTTCTGAGCAAACTGCCTTAGATAGTTCCACAAGGTCATCCTCTCCATAGGTTTGTTGAAACCATATACCATAGTACACCAGAATGTCTTATTTAGCTCTATAATTTTAACCTCTAAGTGAATAGCCTGATCCTTAACATCCTCAATGTGAACATGATAAATCCTAGGGTTCCACAAGCACCAAATGCGTCCCCCACTATGAATATTATTGTTAGTAGTAATAGACCAATCAGTGAAGACGTTGCTCACAGTAGGCCAGTTATTAGTTCCTACTTTAGTCTCTAATAAGCCAAATAAATGAACTCTATTATTGTGCATAAACCACCTTATTTCTTTCTGCTTCTTGATTTTATTCATGCCTCTAATGTTCCAAAAACCGATGTTATCCATGAGGTGATTGGTTAGAGAATTCTCCGCCCCCCCCCCCCATCATCCATAACCTTCTCCTTGTTCTTACTTCCTCCTGTTGATGTTATCATTTCCAGAAAGCTTAAACCATCAGCCAAATAAGGTATACCCCCAATTCTTGATTTCGGTGGTACCCTAGTGACTGGCAGCTCGCTAGTAACAGGTGCCTGAGTAACTGTTGGAGTAATTGCAACTGTAGGAGGGACTATAGGCTTCGCAAGTGGCACCCAAACTTTCTTAGTCTTGACTGCTTCAGATTTTACGTGACACTGCAACTCATTATGACCCATCCCCTTGCATCTATTGCAGAGGATAGGCAACCAGTCATACTCCACCTTGATCTGTTGTTTAGCTCCTTTTTCATCCAAAAATCGCACCACATCTGGAAATTCTTGTCCCAATTCAACCTCTATGAGTATCTTAGCATACCCTAGGAATTGACGCTGATCTGTGGTTGAAGCATTTCGCACAACTGTACCTATGATACTCCCAATCTTACGCAAACAATTCGATCCCCAGAATTTGATGTTCAAGTTCATCAGTTTCACCCAAATTGGGAGTTTCTTAACTTCATACTTTGTTAATTCAACAGAAGGATCCCATTCATGAAGTATCACAGGCTTGTTATCAAACATTAAATGCTCAGATAGTAAAGCTTGCTGTTGAGATTCATGATCCATAAATCGTACCAGAAAAACGCCATTTGGTAGAAAAGATACCTTATCTATCTTCAAGTTTTTCCAGATTCTGTGTAGGTACCCAGAGAGTATGCTCCAAGGGGGATTAGCTCCTACAACAAATCCATACACAGCAGTACTCCAATAATGAAGTTCCTCTTGAACATCCTCTGTTGTAATTTGAAGCAGAGATACCTCCTTGTTACCCCCAGATTCTTCAGTTACAGACTCATTAATGGGGTCTTCATCCAGTACATCCTCCAAATTAACCTCTATTTCCTCCAGAATGGTTCGAGTACCATTACCAGCCTGCAAATTTTGTGTACTAGAAGACTTTTTAGTATTGATGATATTATTTTTGTGTGTATTAGATGATGAACTATTACTACTATGTTTGTGTTTTTGATTCGCGCCGCTTCGAGCTGAATTTGAGTTATTCACCTTCCGATACTTTGCCATTGCAGAAGCTCGGGAGAGCTTTCTTTCACTTCTTTCTCTTTCTAAGCGGTTAACGCGTTTGAAGCGTGTAATGGTGTTGTTGATGTTTCACCTTGACCGTCATATTTCTAACCACATTGTGCGAGGCCTGGTGAGTGTCCTATTCGTGTTTATTAGTTATGCCTCAGATTTTATTTCTGCTTGGGTTAGATTAGGCTCATTTTGTTTATATTTGCATTGTGTCGGTTTGCAGCCCCCAGGCCCGATGAGGACTTTCTCGGGCTTTACTACGTGTCTTGATAACTATTTCCTCGAAGCTGACCCCTACGGCAAAGGAGATTATCTCGAGAATCGCTCTAGGTCCCGTGGTTGGTCAGTGGGTTAGGTTGGTGGGTTGCCAGAATAAATGCAACCTTATGGTGATCAGGGCGATGATAGATCGATTTCACGATACTACCTCGACCTTCAATATGGCTTTTGGGGAGGTCGGGATGACCCTAGAGGATTTCGGTATGATTAGTGCTATGCCCTGGGGTCCGGATAGGATTAGGTGGGCCGCCGAGGGTCGTAGTCTAGATAGTGATGAGGTGCGGGGCCTCATCGGGGATTGTTTACCACGTGAGGCATACAGTATGCTTCATGCTATAGTGAGTTTGTACATCACTGACCACTTTGAGCGAGTAGCGGTGTTAGAGGATCGGGAGGCTAACACGCCAGAGCAGAATGCTCGGCTGTGGCTGTGGTATTTCCTTGGGTCGACTCACTTCTCGGATAAGGGCGAGAGGTTTAGTACTAGGATTTTGCCCTTTCTAGTCAACCTGACTTAGCTAGGGCGCTGTGATTGGGTGTCCGCGGCTTTTGCGGAGATGACTCGCTGTCTGCAAGTCATGGTGAGGCCTCAGTTGTGCCCATTGTGGGTCCGGGCCTTATACTGGAGTTCTTGTGTTTTTTTTTCTCGCTCTTGTGTTTTGAGTTCTACTTTGTTTTTGGCTTGATTTTGCTAAAGTCGTGTTGGGGTTTTATAGGCTTGGATCTACTCCTATTTCCCATGTTTGGCACCTAAGACGGTACGGGCGCACCTGAACAGATTCCCGGCGGGAATCAAGTGGAGGTTGGCTCAGCCTAAGAGCACGATCAGCCATTACCTGGTGGAGAATGCGCTGGTTAACAAGCTAGGCCTTGACGATGTAAGTTTCTTCTATAGTTTATTTGCTCAATAGCCTCCAAGGCTTGGGATTTCATTAGGATATTGGTTTTATTTGTGTAGTTTGTGGCCCGCCCTTTGGCCAATTACGAGGGCGTGCCGGAGTATGTGGCTACGGAGCTGAGGCCGCGAAGTTATAGGAGGATTCTCCTTCCTGCGTTGATTTGTCCAGTTTGGTACCTGGGCGAGTGGTTTGTGCGTCAGTGCCTATATGACGATTTCAGGGTGCCGGTTGATCCTCCTCGGACCATGTTCAGACCACCGACCGCCGCAGAGATCCTCGAGGACAAGGACGGAGAAGAGGGCGGTAGACTCTTGCTGCCTGGTGCCTCCTACTTATCTCACGTCACCCGGCAGTTAGCTTGGTATCTCCTCGTGGTAATGTTCTAATTTTGGTTCTAAGATTCGTGTTGTGGTTTTTTATTTCTTTGCCTTTTGACTGACCAATCTATTGTCTTTTCAGCTGGCCGACCCGGCTGACGAAATCCAGCCCCCAGATTTCCCCTGACTCTGCTTAGGGTGGATGCGGCTGGGATACCTTTTATCGAGCCTCTCCTCCCGTGTTCTGTAGGGGAGATGGATGCCGGGATAGAGTGGCGTGACCGGGTATACCGGGTAAGTTTTGACTTTTGTTTTCGATTTGGGTTCTAAGAATTAGGGTCAGTTTGCCTAACTTTTGTGGTTCTACTCTCAGGTTTCGTCGGCCTGTCATCAGCGGTTGTGTCAGGCTGCCAACTGCTTCCGGGCCTATGCCTCGAGGGTTTCCCGTGACACTTCGGGGCCTCGATCGGTGAGTTTGTGTGACTAAGGTGGCTTTCTAGGTTGCTTCCGTGTTTTCCTAATGTTCGAGTGTATATGAAGGATGTCTCGGATATGGTGGGACAACTGGAGACTCGGGTGACTGAGCTCGAGGCGAGAGAGATTGAATCGCAACGGCTCCTGCAATCTCGGGTTGACGAGATCTCTTTTCTTAAGGAGCAGCTGGCTCGGTCTCGGGGTGAGACCTCTACACAAGGTGAGGCTAGGAATCGGGTCGAGAGGGAGAGTGATGCTGAGATTACGGGCGAAGAGGTGGGTGGAATCCCCGAGACAGCTACCCTTGACATGCTGTCGGGGATGGATGGTAGTGCGTCTCCTCTTATAGACTTGGAGGACCTGGGTTTACATGATAACATTTGTGAGGTCATGATGGCCATTGGCGCGGCTTTTAGGGGTCCTCCCTAGCCTCGATTTGTGTACAAATTTGTGTATGTTGTACATAATCTTTAAATTTTAGTATTCGGATTAGTTGGATTAGTCTTGTGTTTTTATTTGGCTAATTGTTTGACAAGTAATCACTTTTTGCGTTTGTTTGTTTGTGATTCGACCTAGTTTAGGGCATATTAGCGTTGCATGAGAGAGTGAAAACAATTCCTTTCGGATGTTTTGAAATGCGTTAGTTTGAGCCGGGAATTGGGTCAGGTAATACGACGATTAAATCATTTTGACTCGAGGTGTAAAATATTAACGTGTTTTGACCGAGTGTATTTAGGAAATATGTGTAGTTTTTCACAACTTTTGAAAAAAAAGTTAGACCACTTTTTGCATACCCATAAAATTGCCTTTTTAGGCCGCGGACTCGACTTGACAAAAAGGCTACAACACGCCTAGGTGGGGTAACTTATCCCCCTAAAAAAAGAACGAAAAGACATTTAAGTTTGGTGGATCTGATGGACGAAATGTATCATCCGTGTGGGCCTGACACTCTTGCGCGGGCATTTCGACCGTTGGAAAGGGGTTTAGCTACTTCAGGAGATCGTTCCTGGTGTCCGGGGTTGTCGGGTGTGAGAGAAAGGTTAAGGATTGTGGAGGTGACCGTACTACAGAGTAAGGAAGTCGTGTGGGCTAATGTTGCTAAGTGCACGACCGAAGACGACGTTACCGATCCTAGTGTTCCTCAGTTCATCTACACGGGCCGAGACCGACAAGACCCATTTTGAAAATGTGAGTGAGGAGGGGAAGTGAGATTGGCTGGACTCGCTTTTGGCTAGGGAGGTGGAAGTTTGCGTTAGGAGGATCAATGGTGAGAGACCCAAGCATACACACCTGAATGGCAAGGGAAAGGAAAAGTTGGACCGGTAGAGCCCAGCCGTTTAGTACTATGTTGCATTAATTGATATTATGTGGCATATTAGTACTAATTTTTGTAGAGGTTTGACACGTTGTTGCTTTCCGGGATGTCTGGGTTTCAGACGCTTGATGTAAATGGCTCGACAAAGGCATGATTTAACTGATTTTTTTTATTAATGAGAAGCACATTTTTTTTATATACTGTATTTTTTTGGTGGCTCGCAACTCGATTCTTCATTTTGCCCGGAGCGCCCTCTCGGGTTTTCACTCCGTCCTCGGCTCACCTTTTTTGTTTTTTTTGTTGTGGTTTTTTTTGTTTTTTTTTGTTTTTGACGACGTCTCGCGACTCGTTTCTTCATTTTGCCCGGGGTGCCCTTTCGAGTTTTCACCCCGTCCTCGGCTCGTCGTTTGTGCTTCGTCATTTTAAAATCACTCGTTACTCGGAACATAGGGGTGGCTCCGACTTGCATGTGAATCGAGTAATCGATTTCGTTATTTGGTTGGTTGTACCCGAAGAAGAGTTGGCTACGTATCCGCGTTTAGACGGAATCAAACCACGTTCGTAGTTCTTATTTAAAAAAAATGTGAGTGATTTTGCTTTAGACTCGTTATGCCAATTATAGATATGAGATGCTTAGAGTGTATTCGCCGTATTTAAAGAACTAAGGTGGAGTGATTGGGGTGTGACCCCTTGGAAATGACAATTACCGGGATACCGTGTTCGGGTCAGGGCAACTGGCTTGGATGGTTTTGGAATGTGGAACTAGGTAGTGGGTAGCTCTGATGAACTAAGATCTGGAGCTTGATTTTTGTGGAGTTAAGGTAATGGGGTTACGGTTTCGTGATATGGTAGGAAGGGGGAAGCTGGGTAAAAATGACTCGGGCTTCAATCGGGTGGGTTGTAAATTACGTGGGATCTGATTTTCATGTCTGGCCCTAACGGTTGGGATTATCCTATTGAGTTTGAATCCTCAAAATTTCGGACTGTCTCCTTACAAGTGTCTCGGGAAGGTCTTAAGGGTTGTAATGTAAGGAGGCTGGTATTTGGGTGCTAGTTGACTAGTCTGTTCATTTTTTTTTGTTCGGACTTTGCACTTAAAGTTGAGTTGAATGGTTGGGAGTTTCATATTGACCGTTGAGTTTGGTCTCGATCATCGAATTGGGCCGGTTTAGTTTGGCCTTGGTTTTCATTTTTTTTTTCTTTGGCCCCTTTTGGCCATTTCAAACTTTTGGTTTTGCTAGCGCCTATGATGAATTGGTCGGTTATTGTTGGAAGGATGTTCATTGTGGGAAATGGGCTTGCCTTCCGTCCTTGATTACTAGCTAAGGGACAATCTAGATTCGTCATAGGATTCGGGAGCGCTCGTTCTAAAGGATGGTTATGTGGCTTTCTACACCAGGCATGGGATGGGCAAAAGAAGAGAACACGGGATATCAGTTCTTGTACTTCTTCGTTCTTTTGGGGTATGTTTGATTGTTATTGATAAATGGCATAGTACCGAGTTGTAAGCAAGAAAGTGCATTATTAAATTAAGCGATTGTCGAGGCGCATTATAAAGGCAAAAAAGTTTATTTCTTTTTATTGATAGTAATAAGCGGGCTACATGCCCGAGACATTGTTTTTGGGGAGGTGGAGGACAGGTCCCCTCGCACCTCCTGACTCGATGTAAAAACAAAAGATATTTGTTATACTATTAGGTCTTGTCCCTAAGACGAACTAGGCTCTGACTCGGACACAGATTTACTCGTCTCGGCGGATGCCCTTGAGTTGTCAGGATCTTCCTCAATATTCTGGATATTCTCCTCTAAGTGGTCGAGGTGGGAACAATTGATGGTGTCGTCAAAGACAGTGTGAATGCTAAAGGGGTTTGTCGTATTGTTTTGTTTCTCGGGTGGAGGGAGATTAATGGTCCCGTTTCCGATCATATATTGTATGACATGTTTGAGTCGAAAGCAAGATTCGGTATCCTGCCCGTTACCCTGGTGATATAGGCAATAAGCATTAGGGGTCCAACTTTTGCTTCGTTTGCTGACGGGCGGGTTCGGAGTGGGACCCAAAGGTGAGAGTAACCCTTGATCGACTAGGCACTTAAGAGCTTCACTGTAAGATGTGTTGATTGGGTTAAACTTTCTCGGTGACCTTCCTACTTTGTTGGGTGTGGTCTCGTAAGATCTTGGTGTTCCTTCCGTATTGATTTTAGGAAGCTCCGATCGGGCGGAGCATTGGGATAATCTATCCTGGGTAGGCTTTTGGGCTTGGTAATCGCTCAGGTTAGTGTTTGTATCGCTTTCGATGTCTCTACTCTCAAGGAAATTAAGGCGGCTATCGATGGAACGGACGGATAAAGTAAAACGGGTTACTGAAGTATGGATGTTGCGAACCAATTTGGCTAGGGTATTGACATCGTTGCGGATACTTTTGATGGCGCTTGAATCTACCGACATGTTGGGGAGTGATTCTAGTGGGAAAGGATTAAAAGGTCAGATCGGATCCACCGGACGACTTATAGGCTCGAGGAATGCTCTTAACTGAGCGACGCGGAAATGAGACCCTTGACTTGCATGTGCGTGCAGTCATTGGCTTAGGGACTCAGGTGTTTCTGACTCTTGGTGTGTTCGGCGAAACGCCTAATGAATTCCTAGATCTCTGTAACGAGATGATTTGACACGAACCTCGGAGGTGAGATTTAAAGAGGACTTCTGAAAATGAGACGACCCAAAGTGTAAGACATCGAGTAGAGGTGACCCTAGTAACTAACACAGGCAGTTAATTACACGGTTGTACAACGTAAGGAATTGATCGCGACCCCGGCTCAGGATCAAAAAATTTTGATATTTTTTCAAAACGACCGATACTCGCAGAGGAAAGTCTTTTTTTTTTTGAAAGGCGATTTTGTAAAATTAGGGTGACGATGGCTTGGTAACATCGTTGGTGATGCGAAATGTGCGTTACTATGTGTGTGTCGGGAATCCGATGATAGCAAAAGTGTAAACGCTTTCTCTCTTTTTATGTTGAAAGGAACATGGTCCTTAGGGGGACCGGTTTTGAAAATGACGAAGTGACGTTTTCATCGAGACTACTATTAATTAGCTAGTTCGATAGTGGATGTGTGTGGTGCTTTAGAGGTGTGACTAAACCCTTGTCAAGGGTTTAGGTAGTGAATAGTTTTTTTTAGAAAAGTTATTTTTTCATTAAAACGAGTGATCCACGTTTCTCGGTTGCAATAACATTCGACAATGGATGGTGGTGTGTTGTGAAAAAAAGTGTTTCGAGAATGTAACCGTTTTGGATTCCTTGACTTCATTAATTGAAGCTTTTAGTTGTGTTAACGGTATATGTGTAAAACAAACTTCTTCCTCTTTTTTTTTTGAAAATAAAATTCAACCGTTTGGTGTGCCTTGATCCCATTAATTGGGAGTTTCGGGGGCATTAACGGTATTCGTTGTTTGACGGGTTTTATTTTAGCCATGAGACGACGTTCGAAAATGTATTTCTTTTTTTTTTCTTTTGAAAACGTCGAGTGTAAAATTTGCCCTGACAACGGAGTCAAATTGTTTTTTATTTTTTTAGAAATCATGACTTGACCGGAGTATCGGTGTTTCAGAAATCATTTTGGAAAGATGAGATGTTTTTCGAAAACGAAATTGGGTGTGGTTGAATATGTTGGCGTGGTTGAATCCGGATTTTAGTGTTGTATTTGGGTTGGATTGTTCAAACACGCTACACATAACTAGGAATGCATACACTCATGCAGGATGCAGACTCGGGTAGGTTAGGGCAGGCTACCGCCCACGAAGAGTCTTTACTTAGGCATTGACAATGGTCTGGGGAGACGAGTGTCATACCGTCCGCTCGGAACTATCTGTTTATTATTCCCGCAGGGTACGCATTAGGCGGTCGGAGCGTCAATCGAGGATCTCTCCGCGTGTCCCTAAAAATCTTACCGCGGAGAGGTCGATTGGTCATATCGGTTAGGGTGGGCCTTTTAGGGCCAAAACACTACAAAAAACAAGTGTCATTCCTACGGATCCAATCCGTAGGAACTATGGTCATTTTCGTCGGAATAAACACGTTCCTACGGAAAATCCCTAGGAACCAATCCGTCGGTATATTTCGTCGGAAACAAAATGATTCCTACGGTATATTTTGTAGGAATTAAATTTCCAACGGAAAATTCCGTCGGAATGATTCGTCACACAAATCTATTGACCAAAATAACGGTCCTACAGAATGTCGCTGGAAGAGTCTAAATTTCCTACAAACATTTCGTAGGATACTTTTTCCGTCGGATATATAATTTTATTACAAATTTTTCAGAACTATAGATTTCGTTATGAAATTTTAAAATTTCCATAGGATAAATAACTTATTTTCACCAGTAGATAAATAGTACAACATTGGTTTTACAAAGATGGATTATTAAAGTACTTCATTAAAAATATTAATATAAAAACTTGATACAAAATAAATCAAATTCAACAAATATTTAAAATGTTATTAAAAACAAATATATCTTCTGAGGTTGTCTGCTTTGCTGCCTGATGCTTGGAGGTTATGGTACAAAATTGAAAAAATAATATTTTTACAAATATTAAATTGAAAATTACAACGTATATCTTCATGGTACACACATTATCCACAGCAGGCTACTAGCTGAGCCATGACCGTTTCTAGTGCACTGAAATTGGTCACATTAGACCCGAGTTTTAAATAAACACAATATTATATTCCATAACAAAAAAACTCACATCAAACTGCAATACTTAGAAGATAAGGACCCTTTACGATTGTTCACAGGTTATCTTGCATCTCCAGCTAACGCTCATGCATTTAAAGGTCTGTCCCTCTACAAACTGCATATGGTTTCACCTGGAGATTAGATATGAACATAAAAATCAGTCAACCAAGCCATTTAGTTACACAAAACTACATTTATTGATATTAAAAGAAAAGAGTGAGATTGGTCATTATGTGTATTACAAGGATGACCCGAGAGTATAACATTTGTTCTAGCTGCAACAATAACTCAATATTGGTGACACCAATTCATTAACACAAATTATCCTCCAAAAAATCCACAAGAACTGCATCATAGGTTATTCGTGTATATCTAAAAGAGAAGAAAAACATACCTTAAAATTATTAGTGTAATATAACAAGAGATTGATATTTATTTTTAAAAAAGGTAATAAAAAAACACAGAACCCAATATCCAGAATTTATAAAATAGCACTAAATATAATTCCAGCCAAGTGCAGAGGGAATGAGGGAATGAACTGACTGATATATGCTTTTTGATCCCTTGCTTCTTTAATTACTACTTTTAACTAAACACTTCAGACATTTGGAACAACAATGAAGCTTACCAGTGGTGGTAAGCAATCATCCGCATGCCTCCGAAGAACAGAAATCTACCATGTGTGCTAGTATCATAAGTTGTTAGTGTCAAACAAAATGAGTTCACAATGCACCCTGGAGACTCGGGGACAGGAGGTTTCGCCTCTATTACTTCATTTTGCTTAACACCAATAAAGGGAGAAAATAAGTATCAACCGTAACAACCAATTTCTTAAGAGATAAACTCATTTACTAAATATTAACCTTGCCTATTCACCCATTTTCCCCATACGCCAAAACAGACTAACTTAAAGGGAAATCCAAGTAAACTCTCATATGAGTATCTGTGATGTTATGTTATAAATCTCAGGGCTTTTAAGAACATGTAAACAAGAAAATATAAAAGAGAAAGTGGTATAAATAAGTTACACGACTTAACTGAAACTATGATAATCCATTAAATAAATGAAAACATAAGATAGAAACAATAAATTATTGAATAAAAGCAGCACAAGCCCGAATAATTAATCAAGCAGAGAGCTCGACAACAATGAGACAAAACTTACATTTTTTTCAGGAAAAAGCGTTGTTTGAGCGTAAACCTCATCAGTTTCAGGCTCCGCCTAGATCAACCAAGATAGAAAAGTTAAATGACATGTCAGTTCAAGCAAAACACTAGAATGGGGAAAAGGTTACATGAGCATCTTGCACAGAAACTTACCCGAAGTTTGATAATAGCAACTTTACACAGAACTTTTGATCGCAATATGAAATACTCCATAGTTGACAGTATGCTGCACACACGCACACCAGTGTTTTTCCTGATTAGTACTCTATTATTGAAGATGTCTTTTACTTTCTGCCTCTTGAAAATAGTTATCTAATTGAATAACTTGATATTCACGTACATCTACTTTATTCTCTAAATGCCTAATCTCATAGCAACTATGTGGTCCGTCTTTAGCGTAACTGGTAGGTTCAGACTCTCAAACCTTTGTTACTACGAGACTGCAGTTTAGCTGTTATTTTTGTGTTGACACGAGACTCCTTCCGACATGAACCAAACTACCTGTGCTTAATACTTCCAGCTCTTGAAAGCAAGTTTGTGTAACTTCTCTTCGATGTTGACACGATACTCCTTCTAACATGAACCAAATTACCCGTGTTTGATACTTCCAACTCTTGAACCCGAGTTTGAGTAACTTCGCTTGATCTACCATTCAATTTGATGCCCGGTCAAATGGAGCTTAATACAAGCCTTTTCTCTCTCTTATGTTTCTTTGATTAAGATCAATCCATGAATGGTGCTAGTAAAACTCTAATTACATACTCGTAACTTTGATTCAATGTTACTGCTGTCGAAAAGCATATCAAGTTATCAACACCCAAGCAAAACAATAATAAGGAGTAAAACTTACGAACAACTGTACTTCACAAGCCCCAGCCCTTTTACCTTGGACCTCAATACATGGTTTTGTATCTTTCCAGTAGCCATCTTCGGCAAGGGCCAATAAATACTGATAATCATATCATATACAATTAATTAAAAGAAACAGATATGCAAACATCACATTACACATCAATTTAATCTCAAAATCAGCGAAAGTATAGCAAAAAGAAGTCGATAAAAGAGAGGAGAATAGGGTAATAAGTAAGAGATAATCAAGGAGATCGAACTAATTTCACAAATCACGTAACCCTAATTTCAAAAATCGAACTAATTGATGTTAATAAAGCGATTAAGGATTACAATAGACCTGAAATTGATGATTCCATACTGATTAATCACCATCTCGGATCAATTAGAACTCGAGCACCTGCAAATTCAAACCCAAAAAATGCTAGAATTAGCTTCATTTGCTTCGAAAATTGCAACCTGATTAGATACTCCGATACAATTTACCAAATAGTAAGGATGGATAGGAAAAAGGGATTGTATGCGATTCATTTTTTTGTAATGGTGCTTTTAGGTTTTGGGTTTTAATTTGGGAACAAAGGTGAGCGATGTAAGGTGATGATGGATATTTCTTACTACATTTACTTTTCTGTGTACAGAGATAGTTGGGTCATGCGTATGGTCTAAATAATCAGAGCTGGCTCGCCCACTGACTCGGCTCAGTATAAAGCTTAGCTGAAACTTGGTCAAAACGATCCTAAGTTCGAGTCGATCTCGAGCTCAATAAGGCTTGGCTCGGAAAATCGTTTAGACTCGCCTTTATTTTTTTTACCGTCTAATTATATAATTTAAATTCGAATAATTCTAATCATATGTTAATGTAATACGAGTATTTATAATTATTATTGTCTCCATCTCGTTCATTTGTTTGCCCACGATTAAAATACTACTCATAATAAATATAAAATCAAATAGTGAGATAGAGGAAATATACTTAAATTTTTATAACAATATTTTTTCATCCTAAGAGTACTTTTATGAAAATATACTCCCTCTTTTTCTATAAATATTTACCTATTATTTTGTCTAATGCAACACTTCATAAATATAGTGGCATTATTGGACTTAACTTGCAGCCCCCCTAAAAAATGTTGCCTTAGGTTAGTATAAGCAACATTTTTACCCAAAGTGTTGCAAATCAATTATTTGACTTCATATTGCAACACAAATTAAAAATGTTGCAAGGAAAATGTTACTATATGTCATCTATGTAGTAGTGACACTTAATATTCAGACCGGCGTTGTCAGTGGATTTGGTGGTTGTATAAGTACTGATGAGGTAAAAACCTCGTGGTCATCCTGACTTGCGTTGGGCGAGGGCTGAAAGAGGAGTGATTGTTGATGGAGCGAGGGTTTTTCATCTACTTTAAGTTGATGGGCTGAAAGGGACTAATAACTATACGCAAATCGTAAACAATTTATGCATTAACATTAGCTCGCGAATTTTTATACCGTATTTGACTAAGGTCCCATTATTTTGAACTTATATTTAGACATTTTCAGTTAACTTTAGACACTTTCTGTTCACTTCAATTTAGTTCAAACAGATCCAATTCAGTTATCTATAGTTCAAACACATTCACTTCAGTTTAGACACTTTATTATTATTATTATTATTATTATTGTTGTTGTTGTTGTTGTTGTTGTTGTTGTTGTTGTTGTTGTTGTTGTTGTTGTTGTTGTTGTTGTTGTTGTTGTTGTTGTTGTTGTTGTTGTTGTTGTTGTTGTTGTTGTTGTTGTTGTTGTTGTTGTTGTTGTTGTTGTTGTTGTTGTTGTTGTTGTTGTTGTTGTTGTTGTTGTTGTTGTTGTTGTTGTTGTTGCTACTACTACTACTACTACTACTACTCCGTATTATTTATTTTTTAGTTAAGTTAAGTTAAGTTCAAACTCATGCAGTTTAGTTCATTTCAGAAACTTTCTGTTAACTTCAGTTCAGTTCATAAATTTTCAGTTTCGTTCATTCAATCAGTTTTAGTCCAAAATAATAGGGCCCTACGAATTTTCCTACGAAACATTTTGTAGCCCCAAAACTTTCCTACCATAAATCTGTAGAATTCCGTAGTGAGTCTTTAAAGGAGCAACAGATTAGGATTCTGTAGGAAATATCTGTAGGAACTATTATTTATCCGACGACTTTCAAGATCCGTTGGAATGTTTCCGTTGGAATTGCTACTAATTGTAGTAGTGAAACCTGTAGTGACCGCAACTAGGAACTAAGAGATGAGCTTCACCGACCTCGTTCAAGTTACACCACCGCTGGAAACTTGTTTCCAAGTCCCCAGCAGAGTCGCCAAATTGTGGACGTCCGTCCGCACCGCTCGGTGCCCAGCGCGCCCGCGCGAGACCAGTCCGATTTTTCAACGTGTGGCGGCGGCCACCCACGCGGCTTCCTCCCTGTCGGGGGGCGGTCCGATCTCGCGTACGGGGCGATGTGTCGGACCTCAATTTGGATGACGATCCGGACTTGTACTAGACGACGGGTGGGGGCACCCATGTTTCCGTTTGGGAATCGATCGATTCGTGGTTGTAAATGTTTAAAGGCCGTTTTGTTTAGTATGGCGACCTTTTTAGTGAACTGAAGTTGTTGCCGATTTGTGGAGTCGCCAACGAGTCAATTATGGGGACACGGAAACCGTTCAAGTCAACTTTGATCCCTTGCCGGCTCAAAGTTGAGTGGCACAGGACCTGAAGATAAAGACTTGTACTCTTAAGCACTCCATGCCTGGAATGACTCTCATTGCCAATGGTTTCGGACATCCGGAAACCGTCGATTCTGAGTAAGGGGTGAGGGTACGTATTGGGAAGCCAACATCCGATAGATGTCAACACCCAATCCCGCCCGCACTATAGCGGCCTCTACCAATCAATCGGTGAGATGATATCCTAGTTCTTTTGTTGTGGTGGAAGTACTGTAACATCCGTTGTTTTAACCCTAAACCTTTTGCTATGTCGGTTGTTTAAGGACAAATAAGTTTTGTCATCAAAGTAGTTGCGTTTACATTCTTTCCATGCAATTTCCCGTGACAGACAGGCCATGAAAAGATGCACGTAGGAGAGTAGAGAGTACTAGTATTATACGTATTAGTAAATCTGTTTTAACGCGATAATACGGATAGTAGTCATTCTCGTGGTATACCTTACCTGGTATTCTGCTTAAGATGCGTCGGTTCGGTATTAATAAAGATGCATCGAACCTAATAAGGCGAGCACCGGGATTAATACGGAACCCGACCATCACTTTGTTCAGTTTTAGTTGTTTTATGTTTTGAATTCCGTGTTAGGTGATTTAACATGCGATTATAAAAGCAATAAACCATACGAAAAACTGTAAATGCGAATGTAAGTAAATTACATAATGAGGACTTGCACCCTCACAGTATACACTAAACGGGAAACGATGCATAGATAGTTTGAGAACGGATATCGGAATTACTCGGGTCTATTTAGTGTGTTTTAGTGTTTGCAATTGAAGTTGGGACGTAACGTATTTTAGTAGATGTTTGTGGGCCTAGTGCCCACATCTAGCGTTGTCGTAGTGCATAATAATAGAAAGTGCGAATATGAAAAGTTTTGTTTAGATGGTAACCTAGTGATGATACGACTTCGACAGGCGAATCCTCCTAGCTTGACCAGTTATTCCGGCAGAGTTCCGTTACCGTTTGACCTTTCCGCGGCTATTCCGGCAGAGCTCCGGTTCTAAAGACTAGTTCCGTGGATAATCCGACAGAACCTGGGTACTAGTTCTGAGCTAGTCGATCACAGGCACCTCGGTATCGAGTGGAGTGCTCGAAGGTGAGGAGTAGCGTTGATCTCGCTTTTATTATCGGAACTACGATCGAGTGGATCGATTGCCTCGGGTGTCGGAGTGCGAGCCCTTAGCGAGAGTTTAGTGGGAGAAGAAAAGATTGAATGATGTGTGTCGAAATGAGGGCGTGAAGAGGGGTATTTAAAGGTGTTTTTGGCCCTCGTCGCCCATATAGGCGCCCGAGCTGGGGCGTACTAAGACTCAGGCACCTGGGTCTGGGCGTGGGGAGACCCAGGCGCGTGACGTGGCGCGGTTGAAGTTCTGAGGATACAGTTTTGATACTTTCCAAAACCGAGAGGGAGGAGTGTGATATGATTCTTGGGGATTAAGTTTACCCCGGGTTTGACCTAGCGCCGTGGGTTTAGTGGGCCTCGGGTGTTCATCCCGAGGTTTGCTTGGCGCGGTGTTTCGGCTCGAGATTCGGGACCGACTAGGGGTCCCGGTGTTAGAATTGACTCTAATTAGTGTCTATGCAATCGTAATGACGTGACTAAGGCTGCCATCATGTTATTTTAATTTGCCCGAGTAATTTATTTGATCCGTTCTATAGAAAAACTGTCTAGAACACCGCGAACCCGCGTCGCGTTGCAGTCCTATCGTCATCGGGTGTTTGTTGGGCACTTCTACATCCACCGGGTCCAAATCTGGGTGTCTACAGACTGCCTCAGCACCGAAGACCAAGCTAAAAGGTGTTTGTCCTGTAGCTACATTGGGTGTGGTTCTATTGGACCACAGCACCAGGGGAAGCTCTTCTGCCCATCTGCCCCCTGCTTCCTCCGTCCTTCTCTTCAAGTTGTTTGTCATAATTTTGTTGCTAGACTCCGCCTGACCATTAGACTGAGGATTTCTGGGGGTAGACTTACTTAGCGTGATATTCCACCTAGCGCAGTAGGCCTCCATCTTGTTGCCAATAAACTGTGATCCGTTGTCGCGGATTATTTCTGAAGGAGTGCCAAACCTGCAGATAATGTTGCCTTTAATAATGGATATAACCTGCTTCTCAGTCACCTGAGGGAAAACTTCTGCTTCTATCCACTTGGAGAAGTAGCCGGTCATGGCTAGCTCAAATACTTTGTTTCCTGGGGCTCTTGGTAACTTGCCAACAATATCCATCCCCCACTTCATGAAGGGCCAGGGAGATATTACTGGGTGCAATGGTCCTGCTAGCTGGTGGTTGACTGGTGCGTGTCTCTGGCAGGCGTCACACCTCTTAACATATTCCTTGGCATCCTTGCGCATTGTCGGCCAGTAGTAACCCTGGCGGAGTGCTTTGTTGGATAGGCTCCTGCCCCCTGCATGATTTATACATTCACCACTGTGGAGGTCATGCATAATAATCTCTACTTCCTCCTGACCCAGGCACCTCAGGTATGGCCCAGCGGTTGATCTCTTGAACATGATACCATCAATGAGGGTGTACCTGGATGCCTTCATCCTGAAGCTTCTGGCTTCCTTCTTATTTGTCGGCAGAATGTCATTCTCTAGCCATTCTTGGTAGCGTTTTCTCCAATCTGAGATTTCCCCTTGCCCTGTTATGGTGCTGTAGATTCCCGCTTCCTGTAGCCACTACAACCCCTGGTCTGGTGAATTTTCCCCCTCCCTCGGCATCTGGTGTTCCTGAGTACCTTTCCAGACAGCTGGCTCCAATACGTGGGCAATGGGTATGGTGGAAACTACGCCTGGTTTGAAGGTTGCCTCCAGGGTGGCTAGGGCGTCTGCTTCCACATTCTGGTCTCTCGGGATTTGGCCGATTGAGAAGGCTATAAACCTGGGGGAGAGATCCTTTGCTACTTCAAGGTAGGTCATCATCTTGGAGTCCTTTGCCGCATACGAGCCATTCATATGGTTGACTACCAGCTGGGAATCACTGTACACCTTCAGGTGCTTGATTTTGAGGTCCAGAGCCAGCTAGAAACCCAAGATTAAAGCCTTATACTCTGCCTCATTGTTTGTCGTCCGGAACTCGCACTGTATCGCCTGGACTATGAGATCCCCCTGAGGAGACTTGAGAACTAGCCCTGCTCCAGATCCTCTCATGTTGGAGGCGCCATCTATATTTAGCTTCCACACCTGTTCGCCCTTGTCTTCCTCTAGGAGGAGGACGTCTTTCTCTGCCTGGATATGCAGCGCCGGGCTGAAGTCGGATATGAAGTTCGCTAATAACTGAGACTTTATTGCTGTTCTGGGGACAAACTTCATGTCGAAGCCACTCAAGTGCAAGGACCACTTGGCCATTTTTCCTGTCAACTCAAGTTTTCTCATAATAGTTTTTAGCGGGTAATTCGTTATTATAGAAATAACATGTGATTCAAAATAAGGTCGTAGTTTATATGATGCTGTAACAAGTGCAAGTACGAGTTTTTCAAGGGACGTGTACCTGGTCTCTGCAGGAAGCAGAGACTTACTGACGTAATAGACTGGGTGTTGCGCTCCTTCATGTTCTCGTACCAACACGACACTTACTGCCACCTCAGTTACCGATAAGTATAGGAAAAGCGGTTCTCCAGGCTCTGGCTTTGACAGGAGTGGTGGAGTACTCAGGTAGTGTTTTAGCTCGTTAAATGCTTTCTCGTGCTCCTCCGTCCAATCGAACCTTTGAGCTTTCTTCAGGACATGATAGAACAGCCGACATCTATCTGAAGACCTTGATATAAACCTATTCAGAGCGGCAATTCTTCCAGTCAGACGTTGCACGTCTTTTGGCTTCTGTGGGGATTCCAGCTGGAGGATGGCTTTGATCTACTCTGTACTGGCCTCGATTCCTCTCTAGGTGACCATGTACCCAAGAAACTTCCCACATGATACTCCAAATGTACATTTTGACGGATTTAGCTTCATCTTGTACTCCCCCAAAGTATTGAAAGCATCCTCCAAGTGCGCCGTGTGTTGTGAAGCTTGCTTGGATTTGACGACCATGTCGTCAATATATACCTCCATGGTGTTGCCGATTTGCCTCTTGAACATCATATTAACTAGCCTTTGGTAGGTGGATCCTGCATTTTTCAGACCAAAAGGCATAACATTGTAATAATAGATACCTCTTTCAGACCTGAATGCGGTTTTCTCCTGATCTGCTGGATGCATCTTGATTTGGTTGTATCCACTCCACGCATCGAGGAAGGTGAGCATCTCGTGACCTACTGTGGCATCCACCATGGCATCTATATGTGGCAGGGGGAATGGATCTTTTGGACATGCTTTGTTCAGGTCGGTAAAATCGACGCATACCCTTTATTTGCCATTCTTCTTTGGAACCACCACCACGTTGGACAGCCACTCTGGGTACTTTACTTCCCTGATCTTTCCAGCAGCCAGCAGGTTGTCCACCTCCTGATTTATGACTTGATTCCTCTCTGGGGCAAACTTTCTTCTCTTCTGCTGAACCGGTTTATAGATTGGATCCACACTCAGCCTGTGGGTTATGATGTTTGTATCTATACCTATCATATCATCATGCGACCAAGCAAAACAATCCATGTTAGTTGTTAATAATTCAATGAGGTTTTGGCGGATGTTACCTGTGCATTCTGACCCAATTAGTACTTTTTGTTCCGGATGCAGCTTATCCAAGTTAACTTCATCTATCTCCGCTTGAGGTGGTTCAACGTACTCTCGCAGAGGTAGGCGATGGTTCTGTAGTTGCTATGCTGGGGGACTCGCCGTCTTCTTGAGTGCTATCCTATAACAATCCTTGGCCTCCCTCTAGTCTCCATTAATCTGCGGCACTCCCCAGGGTTTAGAGAACTTTAAGCATTGGTGGTAGGTGGAAGTAATCGCCTTCATCTCATGGATCCACGGTCTTCATAGGATCAGGTTATAAGTGGAGGGACCATCAATGACCAAGTACCGCACTTGCTTGTTCACCCCTCCTGCGTAGGTGGGAATTGTGATTTCTCCCGGGGAATACTTGGTTTCTCCGCTGAAACCTATTAAGGGAACCGCCTTCTTGCTCAAATCCTCCTCGCTAAACCCAATGTTCTGTAGGGTCTCCAGCATGATGAGGTTAACTGAACTCCCGGTATCCACCAATATTTTCCTCACAGTACAGTTTCCTATTGAGAGTGTGATGATTAGTTCGTCATGGTGGGATTCTGGAGAAGATTCCACATCTGTTTCATCAAAGGTGACAGCTGGGAGATTCCGGCAACTGATTCTGCAGGAGTGCTCTGGCCTTTCTCCTCTGGACTGGGAAGCGTGTCTTTTGGCTGCTGAATAAGTCAGCCCACGTAATTCTGATCCTCCTGTAATCACATTGACAATTCTGGTGCATAGTGGAGGAAGAGAGGGTAGCACTTGGTCTGCCGCATTTATTCTGCTGGAGCTCCTAGGCATGAGGTGATCTAGGTTCCCCTGATTGTACTGGAGTTTCACCTCCTTCCTGAGCAGGACACATTCATCAGTGTTATGCCCAATGTCATCATGGAATTCACACCTCTTGCTGGCATCCCTCTGATCGTTAGAAAACTCTTGTCTCCTGGGCCACCTGACTCTTCGCCCCAACTCCTTCAGGGCTTTTAGCACGCCAGTAAGGTTGGTGGAGAATCCGTACTCGCTTACTCTAGGAGGCAGCTCCGGGTTTTCCTTCCAATCTCTTTCTTCAGAGACTTTGCTCACATTTCTGGCGTAGGGTTTTGATCTCTCACCCCTCTTTTCTACTGGTGCCTTTCTGGAGACGTGCTCAGAGCCATATGCAGCTCTTCTGGGGCCTGAGTCTTCCTCCAGCCTGATGGCTGCCATTGCCTTGGTTTGCACATCCTCAAACATGGCGCAAGGATACTTGGTGAGATCCTCATAAAGGTCTGAATCCTGGAGGAGCCCTTAGCGGAAGGCTTCTATGGCAGTGGCAACATCACATCTGGGGATAGTTACTTTCTCTCTGTTGAATCTGTTGAGGAAGTCACGTGTGGATTCCTCGAATTTCTGCACCACTCGGTACAGGTCACTAGTCTGCTTTTCCGGCTTTCTGCTGCTGGAAAACTGCTGGTTGAAGGCATTGACCAGATCGGCAAAGGAGGTGATGCTTCTGTTGGGCAAACCAACGAACCAATGAAGGGCTGCTCCTGATAGAGTGGAGCCAAACCCCTTGCACATGCAGGCTTCCTTCAGGGGCCCCGTAGCAGTTACCCCCTGATCTGCTTGTACTGGTTGATGTGGTCTACGGGGTCTGCCGTGCCATCATAGAGCGTCATGGCTGGTGGCACAAAGCCCTTGGGTACAGCAACGCAGACTAGATCGTCGGTGAAGGGTGAATCTGCGTAGCTGTGTCTGGCTGCTCTTTCCAGGGAGCGTGGCATCCCAGGAATTTTGTTGATCATATCCCTCAGCTCTTTCAGTTCCTGGTACTGCTGATCTGTTGTGCTGATTGTTCCTGCATGAGGGTTAGAAGCATGAGGAAAAAGGCTGAAAGGTGTACTCCCTGTCTGGGGCTGTCCAAGGTGTTGACTGCTCGGAGAAGAGGGTGGTGGAAGAGATGTGACTACTGCAGATCCGGACTGCCATTCTGGTGCCTGCTGAAACGGGGTCCTGGGCTACCAGATTGCTCCAGGGTATGGACTGTTGTCAGTGGTCGCCAGGTTGATTGGAGCTCTTGGCTGCCATCCAGGCATCTGCTGACTGGGGGTAGGCGATGCCCACGCTCCTCCAGAAGACCGATTGCTGGACAAGGTGTTCATCCCTGGCGAGTTTGCCGGTTGCCATCCTGACGCCTGGTGGACAGGGGTACCTGCAAGAGACAACGGATTAGTTTCTCGATTTTCACTGCCAAAGAGGGGGTTACCTGTGATGTGAGATCTGTCGGGTGTGGGGCTGTGGGTCAGGTAACCTAGCCCTCGAGCTAGGTTCACCGATTTGGCTAGGTTGCGCCAGTCCTAGGTCCAGCCTGGTGACCAACTCTTGGGGAAATGTTCTGGAGATCTGCCCGCTGGTGACAGGTTCTCTGTGGATGCTAAACTCTTTCTTAGGTGTCAGGGGCAGAGCTTTTGGTGATGGTTGGATCGGTGCAGATGGAGGCTTCGATGTTGTCATTATCTGGGCCCTGATGTCCCGGTTATCCCTCTTCAGGGTCTTCACCGCCTGATGCAGAGCATTGATCCCTTGGAGCACCTCCTTCAGGGGGTCTGGTGGTGTCGGTGCTCCAGAGAAGTCTCCCAGTAACCCTCCATGGCTCGGTGCTTTGGATGAGGCGCCTTCCTTGCTAGTCTTGAAGAGGTTGGACGTTTTCAACGTTGTGGGCACATGAGGCGGTATCGTGGCTACTGGCATGTGTCCGGCTGCCAGGTTGGTGGGGATTGCCTGGGTGAGTGGCGTGAAAGGTAGACCTATCGATCCCAAGGGCGGCGTTCCTCCAGCGGGCTGGGTCGAAGCCTCCTGGCTGCTGGAAGGGTTTTGACCGGATCCGGACATGATGGTATGTGAGTCGTTTTACTGTAGGTTTTGGCTAGAAAACGATCACTTTGCCCCACGTTGGGCACCAAATTGTTTTGGTAAAAATTTACCGGGTTTATGATTTAGGTTGCGAGTCAAAATGATCGGACTATTACCTACGGATTGACGGAATCGAATCAGACCTAATGAACGAAAAGCAACGAAAATAAAGATAATCGAGACAAAAGATTTTGGTGACGCAGAAACACGATGTGGGAAAAACTGCGGGGGGAGTCGGAATCCCGCCAAAATTCTACTATGAATGGAAAGGGGCAAAAAATGTAAAGTACTTTGACTATATTTTGACTATGGAGAATATTGCTAGTATGCTTGCTCGAGATGGTAATGTGTTGAGGATGGGTTGAATGCCTTCTTTTGGAATCTCCTCTGTGCTTTTATTCTTCTCTTTTTCTCTAGCCGTTGTCCCCTAACTTCTTCCTCCTCTTTCTCCTGATTTCTCTCCCACTCTCCCTTGATCTCTCCCTTGGGTTTAGGAGGTTGTTCCTTGACCTAGTCTTCCACTTGGATTGAGGGTTTGCTCTTTGGGCTGTTTTGATTATTATGGATCGGTTTGGCCCATTCCCCTACTCTATTCTATACTCTTGGTTTGGCCCGTTGTTGCATTCAATTTCGGGTTTTGGTTGACTTATTGACTTCCGATTGTATTGACTTACGACTTTCTCGACGTTTGACTTTCGACTTTTGAGTATCGTCTTGTGACTTTTTATCCTCGATCTTTTGTCTTTTTGACCTTGACTTTGACTCGAGGAGTGCAATGTCATATTTCGAGGGTGCGAATTTTATCCCAAACAAACAGTAACACGCAACACGCACAAAAGCAGCAGCAATAACTGTGGTATAGCAACAAGAGTAACAGTAACAACCGTACCAAAATGACGTGAAGACGAAACAGCAGCGGAAGAACAAACGACAACGATATAGATGACAAGGACGAAAACAACAAGAACAAAACGGAAGGAGAAGAAGGAAGGGAGACTACCTTCATCAAAGGGCTCGAATCTGGCTCGACGAAAAGCTGGATCACAACACAAACGACAACAACCAAAATGCACTAAGCGTGGTATAGGAACAGTGGGAGAAAAATAGGGGATGAACATTCTGGTTCGACGCAAAAGGGTCGGAACGGCGATTAGGTGGTTGATCGAAGGTGAAGAATGAAAGGGAGAAGGAAGGTGGACGATGATGATGACAGGGGAGACAGAAAGCGGGGGAGAAGAAAAGAAGCAAGGGAATGAAAGTGAGATGAATGATGAAGCGGTGGAGGATAAAGAGAAAAGGGGAGTGTACGTTTTAGGGGGGGAAGAACACGTTAAATCTAATGGGAAAACAAAGGATTAGGGGAAGAATTTAGCTGAAAATAAAGTGGGTATAACAAAAATACGGATTAATTAAACGAATCAGGTAGGAAACGGATCCCGTAATGTATAAGTTGACTGACCCACAAAAATCGAATCAAAAACGAATTAAAAAGAGAATTAATAAATAAACGGACCGTCTAATAAAATTAGTAAAATAGACGGTGAAATAGAATTTTCCGATAAAAAAAATAAATCTTCGATGAAGTGAATTAAATTGATTTTTCGAGGAAAGGAAATAAATTAGCCAAAATAGAAATTCGAGCTTAAATATAAATAAATAAAAAGAATTTAGAATTTAAATCGTCGAAAGAGACTTTCGGTAAGATTTAAATTAAATGTATAAAATAAATCAAAATAGAATTAAAATATGTTTCCGAGACAAATAGAATTTTAGGAGTTTGAAACGATTGAACGATAAATGCGTTTTATAATAATTTTAAGAATTACGAGTTAAATCGTAAAAATAAAAATACGAACAAAATTTTAATTTAATTTTAATTTATAAAAATCAGAGGTGTTACAATCTTCCCAACTAAAAAGAAGTTTCGTCCTCGAAACTTATAAAAACATAATCGAAATCGAAGACAAATTTATTTCAAGAAGAGTTGGGCTCAATTCCCAAAGTTTAAAAACATTAAAATCAATAAAATCGCAAGTTAAAAATTATTTTATAAAATAATGACGATAAATAATATTTGTAAACGAACTCGAGGGTGAAAGGTACCCAAATATTTTCAATGCAACAGTAAAACGTTTTGATTAAGAAATTCGTCAATAAGTTGTTTTAAAACTATACAAAAATTTGAGAAATCAAATTTTGTAGTTTGTAAATAAAAATCGAACCAATCATCAAACATTTCTAATAATAGATTTAAAGTTTATCGACGATAAAATAAAAATTTATACACATCAAGTTTTTCGAAAATGCTTAACCATCTTACCTAATAATCTTATAGAAATCAAAATATTAGCAATTACGAAAGTTTTCGTAAAATTAAAACACGCTTGAAAATATAAATATGAAACAATTTCCAAATACTTTAAAATAAATAATTAAGATATTTTGAAACAGGGCTAAATATAGGATATTAACCAAAAACAAAACGAAGTACAAAGTTTTGAAATTTATAACTCAAAATGTTAAATTTTTTTACGATAGCCCAAATTTTAAATTAGTCAAACTTTACATAACATAAGTTCGGGAAAAAGGTAAACGGATAAATAGAGTCAAAGTCAATGACAAATCGAAACAAAAATTTTCAAACCCGATAAAGAAGTCAAAGGGATTGGCCGAAGAGTTGTAGCAAGATTTAAGAAAAGCTAATGGGAGGAACGAAATTGAGAGTCAAACGAAGCTCTCAAGGAAATACAGAAGAAGTTAACCATCTCGAGATTCCCGGTACGACAACCACAACACGGGTTCCTAATTTCCATCAAATATGTTAAGTCCAATATTAGGCGCTAGGTTGTACTACTCAGTCACAATCTCCAAAAAAAGTCTTACGTGATTATCCAATCGTTCAAACGACACGATACTAATCCACAAATGTTTTAAATTCTAGACTCATTAATTAAAACTCCAACGGTCATCATAACACACCCAAACTCACAAACGGTAAGGTTCTTAAATCCAAAGCTCATAAGGTTTGAACTCGAAGTATACTCCAAATTTCTCGAGTAAGGAACACTAGACAAGGTCCACCAATTTAACAAGGCTCGGGTACGAAATTCTCAAAAATGATCACCAACATATTTATAATGTCAACAGTACAGAAGTTGGGAAAACACAATGAATCCTGGAACATGCACGCCCAAACCTATAGGTAAAGGCATAAACACTCACATTTTCAAACACGTCATTGGGCTAAGGTTTCTGAAAATTACATCAAATTTTATATTGTGACAGCGAAACCACCAAAATATTTATTAACTCAACGAAGCCACAATAATCTCGTTGGTCTAAGGGTTCTGAACTATAAATCCATCAAGATGATTCGCATTAGGTATTCCTCAAAACAACGCGATAAATCCAACTTTTAATTGTGCATATGTTTCTCTTCTTCAAGGTTAACAACAATTTATCCAAGTCATTAGATCACTCAACTCCAAATTTCATATGTTACAACCCTAAACAACGATCAACGATCTAATCCACAAGAAATACGGGTAGTCTATGTCCACCAAAATTTCTAACAACATTAATGAAAACCTTTAATGGTACCACAACACTCAGCCTAACACCTTGAACAATACTCTATGATCCCAAATATTCACGATGCATCCATCAAATAAGCATTAGGTAAGAATCCCAAAGTAATATTATCGGTTACACTTAGTTCAGTTCTAGGTTAGGTACTAGGTATTAATCCAATATGACATACTCTTACTACTCCAAAATATATTCAACTCTAAGTACTCCAAAAAAATCAAAGTAACCTGTAACCCAAGGTTCAACGTCTAAAGTATCATCTTAGTTCCATCAACCGACAATTTGCCAATCTAATCAATCCTCAAGAATTTCTTACTTCTTATAAGATAGGGTAGACTCACCATCCTCAAACCAAGTAACAAGGGTTCACTAAACTTCAAAAATCTATAACTTTCCACGGGTTCACTGGGACTGAAATCGGTCTAACCAAAGGATCTCAAGAGAAAGATGGTAGAATAGAAAAATAGAATAAGGATTCATCAAGCGAATGAAGATGAGAATATAAAAGAGAAGAATTAGAAGAAGTAGGGGAAGGAAGGAATCGATGATCCTATAATACTAAGTTCTTGAGCCAGAGAAGAATCTTCGGGCCTCCAGAGTTCACGAGGGAACTAAATGGATTACTTTATCTTCTTGTAGAGGAACGGGCACGCCGGTCTTGGGTTGCTCCATCTGGATCTACTGCAACATCATAGAACATGAATATACTCTTGATCATCTAACCTGTAGTTTGAGCAAACCAAATCTGGGCTGAAAGGTCATCATTGTATCTTCCTTGTAGCACAAAGTTGTCCACTCGTATCAGCAGGTGTTGAGAGTCCCAAGCAAATATAGTCCCGATTTGGAGCAGCATCCTATCAACACCTTGTCCTTTCATCTTCTTCTTGATAAATGAAACAAATATTCAATGCTAGTCATTGAGTTATAAAAACAAATAATCGTAACAATTAAGTCCTTATTTTGTTTCTACCCATCTCTCACTAATGTTTCGTAAAATATTCAAATCATTTACTGGTATTTTTCCTAGAATCAGGTGTAAGCGTCGGGAGCAACAATGCTCTGATACCAACTGTAATCCCCTAGAAATTTTAATGCAAAACAATGGCGGAAACACTGTAGAGTGGGATTAAAACACACCGACAAACTATATCTTATTAAAAGAAATGGTAAGTCAATACAAAGGCCTCTTTTTACAGAAGAGCTAAAAGTAAATTCTCCAAACGAGTTTATACAAATCCATAAATAAACACGAATTAAGGATGAGTAGGATCCACGCTACTCGCTAGCTCACACCTAAAACCCAACAGCAAATATCTGCCATGTTATAAACATAACCGCCACATCATTGGGGAGTAACTCGGACGTTCTCCCAGCCATATTATATCATATGGAAAAATAATAGTATTACTATATGAAAATAATTAAAATGGAAAACATTAAATGATATAATAAAAATAAGCTTTGGGAGAAAACTTAAAATATTGAAACAATAAAATCGGAACAAGTTTTCCGAAGAAAACTTCAAATATTTGCTAACCTGCAAACCAAAATGTATCGATAATAATAAAAAATATTCAAAATGGTGTTATGGATATATTCAGTGTAGAAGGTCAGACTTTCACCAGGAGAATACTAAAAACTAGCTTCGAGAACCTAGTTCAAACAAATCAAACTTCGGTCTCTAACTAGGCTACTCAACCATAATAGAGCGGCGACTTATAAATGTGTGGCCCTAGTTTAAGATATGCACACCCCTCCTGGGATTACCTGTCACCCAGTTCAACTTATGACGGCGACTTACTGCGAGGCCTAAGCTTAAGGTCAAAATGTACACAACTCCCGGGATACCTGTCACCCGGTTCAACAACTAACGTACCGATTCCTGATACACTAGCCTTATAGTTGATGGCAAAACTGTAAACCCTAGACTATATTACTCTAACCCCACACTTGACTTTATTCCATAACTCCAAAACAGCCCTTATCGATATATACAAAAGATATAATCATTATAAATAATATGAGGAAAAAGGAATAAACATTTTATGAAAAAACAGAAAACTTTCTATAAAAAGAAAATTACTAATTTTAAAAACTTACTTAAAATAGAAATATTGTTATAGAAAATACTTAAGTTATTAAAATAAGTTAAATGTACAGAAATAGCATTTCTAACGAAATTAACATTTTATTATTATCGTCGTTATCGTAACTTTAACATATTTCTAAATTTGTTATTGAAAATATAAATAAAATATAATAAGTCATTATATAGTATTTTATAAATAATTAGGAAATCGAGTTAAAACAATAAATTTAAGAAACGAGATGTTTTACGAAAATGATATCAAAAATAATTGAGTCAACGAGTTTTATAAATGAAATGAATTTTATAAATGAAATGAACTTACAAAGATTTCAAATTATTTTTAACAAATAGCTTTTATTAATAAATAATACGGATTTTACCAAAAATAGTCAATTGTAAACAAATAAGAAATTATTAGTGAAAATAGTCTCGACTAAAAATATATTTAAAACAAAATCGACTATTTTCTCATTTATTAGTATAATTCGTAAAACAAAAATTTATTTATTAAACAAGTATACAAACCTCGATTATAATATAAAAATACAATTTTCATTTAAAATTATAAATTAACGAAATATGAAATCGTTATTATTTAGTAACTAATGTCACGATAACCAACAAAATATTATATACGATCATATATATTAAAATTACTAACGATTTATAAAACGATATCGAAAGTTGTAGAATTTTTAAAAAGCACACGGTTTAAAAGAATAATTTTATTAGCAAATAATAAATAGCTAAAATTAAAAAATCGAAGCAAAAAAATTTACTACATACTACTACTCAAACATACGATATAAAATCGAGTAACGTCCTAAAGTTACCTTTATTCGATACCCGAAACGAACTCGTACTGGTCCTTCTTGATCCACCCAAGCTTCAAATCAGTAGAAATGTCATCTTTAAGCTCCAAGTTGTAGAACCGCTAGTCTTTAGTTGCACGATTCACCACGACAATCAAGAAGACAAAAAATGAAAGAATGAGACGAAAAAGAATTGAGCCACGGATATGACGCAAGCGAAGGTTAACACCACAAGACACGCATATCAAGGAAATAGAAAGAGTGGGGAGGACGGGGTAGCGCTCACACAATGATCGAATCCAACAACATGTAAAACCGCAACAACTACGACAATAACATGATGAATTAGGGATGAAAACACGGACTCGATAAACAATCCACGCACGAAACAGTAACAGGGCAAGGAGAATGGGAGGAAGAGGATTAAAATGAATGACGGAAACGAAGTAATAGAAGAACAAGAATAAAGAATATAATAGAGGAATAGAAGACGAATCGAAATCGAAGATCACGCATAAACAAAACTGATCAGAAACAAGCTTGAACAGGAGTACAGTAATCGCACCGCAGAAAATGAATATAGAGAAACCAGAAGAAGAAATGAAGAACACAAAACAGTTGCATCAGCGAAGGGTAAAATGAACACCGAGAACGAACAGAACCGAAATCGACAACGCAACAACAGAACAAAATACGGCAGCAGAAACGTACAGCAGGAAGAAGAAGAAGAAAACAGAAAAGAATAAGAAGGAAAGGAGAAAGGGAGAAGAGGAACGGGAACGGAGAAGAATAAAACGCAGCAGCAGCACATCACGCCAACAACAGTAACACGCAACACGCACAAAAACAGCAGCAATAGTTGTGGTACAGCAACAAGAGTAATAGTAACAACCGTACCAAAATGAGGGGAAGATGAAACAGCAGTGGCAGAACAAACAACAACGATATAGATGACAAGGACGAAAATAAGAAGAAGAAAACAGAAGGAGAAGAAGGAAGGGAGACTACCTTTATCAAAGGGCTCGAATCTGGTTCGACGAAAAGCTGGGTCATAACACAAACGACAGCAACCAAAACGCACTAAGCGTGGTATAGGAACAGTGGGAGAAAAAAAGGGGATGAATATCCGGGTTCGATGCAAAAGGGTCGGAACGGCGATTAGGAGGTTGATCAAAGGTGAAGAATGAAAGGGAGAAGGAAGGTGGACGATGATCAAAGGCGAGTTGATTTGGCTAAAAAAGGCTCGAGACAGCTACCTTACACAAAAATCTAAAATTCAATGGCTTGAAGATGGGGATGCAAATACTCAGTTTTTTCATCAAGCTATCAAGCAACATCGTGTGAGAAATAGAGTTACCCAAATCAGGAATGCTGGTAGACAGAACTGTAATGAACAGGAGAGCATTCAGAATGCTTTTCTAGACTACTACCAAGAGCTTTTAGGAAAGAGCAAACCTGTCATGCCTCTGAAGAATGTTATTATCTCACGGGGGGGCTATTTGCTCGGCTGGTCACCATACTATTCTCCTTCGACAGGTTACTAGAGAAGAAGTTAAACAAACATTTAACTCTATTCCAAGGGAGAAAGCCCCTGGCCCTGATGGATATTCAAGTAGTTTCTTCATTGATGCTTGCAGTCTTATTGGGGAGGATGTTACTGCTGCTGTTCTGGATTTCTTCGGTAACAGGAAATTACTCAGGCAGATTAATGCAACTAACATAGTATTGATCCCTAAGTGTGAGCGCCCTGAAAATGTTACACAATTCAGACATAGCTTGCTGTAACATGGTTTATATGGTTATTTAGAAGATAATTTGCAGCCGGCTGTCACTGATTCTACCCGATCTTATTAGCGAGACTCAAGGGGATTTCGTCAGAGGCCGCTCGATTGTGGAGAATGTGCTTATTTGTCATGATTTAATTAAGATGTACTCTAGGAAAAATGTATCTCCTAGATTCATTTTTAAGTTGGATCTTCAAAAAGCGTATGATACGATTGAATGGGAATTCATCAAGAACATGCTTACTGCATTAAACTTCCCATCGATGTTTATCTCGATTCTTATGGAATGTGTCTCTACACCCTCTTATACCCTTGTGCTTAATGGAACCACGTTTGGCTATTTTAAAGGAAGGAGGGGTTTGAGACAGGGTGACCCGTTCTCGCCCCTTTTGTTCACCCTTTGTATGGAATATCTCAGCCGAACTTTGAGCTACGCAACTGAGAGATGGAAATTTCATTATCACCCTCTTTGTATGGAGCTTAAACTTACTCATCTTATGTTTGCAGACGACCTACTATTATTTAGCAAGGGGGATGCTAGCTCGATTATGTTATTATTGAAAGCACACTCTACTTTTTCCAAGTCTACTGAACTATGTATGAACAAACAGAAATTTGAAGCTTTCTATGCCGGTATTCCTAATGAGCTACCACAGAACATTTATAATGTAGCAGGCATCAAAAGAGGCGAGCTGCCATTCCGTTAACCGGGTGTCCCCATAAGCGCAACCAAACTGAGCAGATCGGAATGTGACAGGCTGGCCGAGAGGATGATTAACCGAATCAGAAGCTTGGGAGCGCGGAAACAATTATATGCAGGTAGAGTCACGCTCATCTCTTCCGTTTTAAGCTCCTTGTACAATTATTGGACTTCAATTTTTTGTCATCCCAAAGCACACAATTAAAAGAATTGAAGCTATATGTCGGAATATCTTATGGGATGGGACTGCGGATTATAGAAGGACTACATTAATTGCTTGGGATACCGTCACTCTCCCAAAGAATGCTGGTGGGCTCGGGATAAAGAGAGCGAGCGACTGGAATACTGCTGCTATAGCGAAGCTGGTGCATTGGGTTTATAGTGAGAGAAACACTCTATGAATCAAGTGGATTAATGCTATCTGTATTATAAGCACCAACTGATTTGACTATATCCCACATAAAGATGCGCCTTGGACATGGAAAGCAATTTGTAAGGTTAAGAATAGAATGAAATCGGGTTTTGATAATGGGCAATGGGATGATGACTACTCCATTAGCAGCGGATACTCGTGGATCCGGCCAACTGTTACAGTTCCTTCTTGGACTGATTTCACTTGGAATTCTTGGAATATCCCTAAACATGCTCACTTATGTTGGATTATCATGCATCGAGGATTGAATGTGAAGGAAAAATTATATAATTTGGGGTACACTGAGGATAATATCTGCTGCTTATGGCAACAATACCCTGAAACGATGGAACACCTTTTCTTTAACTGTCCCTATGCCATTAAATTGATGAACCTTGTTCACCAGTATTCAGGATGTACTCCTACACTTGTTTACGTTCTTAATATTGGCTCTAATAATGTCCACAAGAAGCTTCATGCGGCTCTTCTTGCTGCCTGCTACTACCATGTCTGGGAACAAAGAAACAAGGCAAGAATGGATAATAGAGTAAGTCATCCTGAAAATGTTGTGAGGAAAATTGCATCAGAGATTAGAGGAAGGATCAAACTTGGGAAGAATGATAGTTTTACTAGTCAAGATATTTGGTTCTTCAGGCAGATTGGATACAATACCTAGGGTGTCTGTATCTGATTGATTTCACCTTCTTCTTCTATTCTCTTAAATTGATGCACAGTATATGCTTGTAACTCTAACTTTTTGATGAATGATATTACTCATATTTCACCAAAAAAAAAGGTGGACGATGATGATGACAGGGGAGACAGAAAGCGGGGTAGAAGAAAAGAAGCAAGGGAATGAAAGTAAGATGAATGATGAAGCGGTGGAGAATAAAGAGAAAAGGGTAGTGTACGTTTTAGGAGCCAAAATAGACGTTAAATGTAATGGGAAAACCAAGGATTAGGGGAAGAATTTAGCTGAAAATAAAGTGGGTGAAACAAAAATATGGATTAATTAAACGAATCGGGTAGGAGACGGATCCCCTAATGAATAAGTTGACTGACCCACAAAAATCGAATAAAAAACAAATTAAAAAGAAAATTAATAAATAATCGGACCGACTAAAAAAATTAGTAAAATAGACGGTGAAATAGAATTTCCCGATAAAAAAAATAATCTTCGATAAAGTGAATTAAATCGATTTTTCGAGGAAAGGAAATAAATGTTTTGACGAAACATAAAATAAATGAACTTCGAGCCAAAATAGAAATTGGAGCTTAAATATAAATAAATGAAAAGAATTTATAATTCAAATCGTCGAAATAGACTTTCGGTAAGAATTAAATTAAATGTATAAAATAAATCGAAATAGAATTAAAATATGTTTCCGAGACAAATAGAATTTTAGGAGTTTGAAACGATTGAATGATAAATGCATTTTATAATAATTTTAAGAATTATAAGTTAAATCGTAAAAATAAAAATACGAACAAAATTTTAATTTAATTTTAATTTATAAAAATCAGGGGTGTTACATTATTTTCATGCTCTTTTTCTTCACTGCTTTTGTCATGCTTTGGTTGAATTATGAAAACCTAATCATTGAATTTTGTTGAATGGTTAGAAGAATTTTACTTGGTTTATCAAGGGGAATCATAAGTTGAAATACGGTCCAATGTCAACTGCTTCTTCCTTGTTTAAATGCTTTTCCTTTGAGTTTGAGTCCAATATACCTATTGTGAAATCATTTTGGTTAAGATAGTGAATGGCTTCTTTGGTTGAATTATGTATCAGTTTTGACTTAAGATTGGTTTTACTGGAATTTTATTCTACACCTTCATAGTGAAAATTCTTCTGTGTATTTTTTTTGCGTAATACTACGTTTGACTTGACTACTGGGTGTGTTCCATATATTTTCTTCAACTCATAAGCTACTTGTGTCTTTAGAAAAGAAAAAGGCACACAAGTCCTTTTGTGAAAGTTTACTATTGTTCCCAACTGCTACTCCCTCCGTTCCAATCAATTTCATACGTTTGCTTTTTCACACTTTCCAATGCACGTTTTGTTTTGTCCATATCTTTAGTTACAAATTTCTAAAAATTATAAAAAATTGATATTCATAATGTATTCGGTTAGACAATTTAAACAAGATCTCACATGACTATATTTTATCATATATATATATATATATTAAAAGTTATATAAATGATTCCTCTCACATGTAAATAGTGCACAATTACCATATGCATGGAATTGATTGGAACGGATGAAGTACTAAACTACTCCCTCTATCTTTTCCATTTAGCCTCATGATTAGTCTAGTTTAGTAGGGATTAATAATGGTCACTTAGTTGACTATTTTGTAGTTTTGGGTGTGTTTTGAAGGATTATTGTGTATATGTCCAAATTGATGGACTAAGGAATGAAAATGTGTAATTAAGTGGATTAAGTAGTGAAAAGAAGAGTAGGATATCAAATGGGGTGTGTTTTGGGCTAATAGATAACAAAATATTCGAAGTGAAGACACATGGAGCCCAAGGTACAAGTGGAAGCCCAAAGACAAGGAGAAAGTGAAGGATTAAGTTGCCACAGGTAGCGGCACTTTTTGCTACATTTTGCCACGGTGGAGGCTTTGACAGTTTGCCACAGGTGGAGGCATTTCTGCCACAGATGGAGGTTCAGTTTTATGCATAGGATTCTATTTTGCATTGGATTCTTTTTTCTCTTCTTTACTCATGAACATTACTCTTCTCCTTTATGATGGTCATTGTTATGAGGCATTTTATGAGGCTTTATGAGCCATTGATGAAAATGCTCCATGGATGACTATATAAAGAGGAGAAGTTCACCACCACATTCATCATGGAACACATCAATCATCACTTGTAATTCTCAAAAACACATACATTTTCTAGTTTATTTTGCAAGTAGTTCATTTGTATGGAGGGCTAAGTTCTTATTCTTGGAACAAGTTATTGAAGCCTTTCAAGTTTAAGGAATTGTAAGACTCATTTCTATTTTACATTATTATTAGAATATCAAGTTTAATTTATAATAATTCTTGGTTTGTTAATTCATCTTCTAGCCTGATCACCTAGTCTTTTGTTATTGATAAACCATTGCTAGAATAGTTAAATGAATATTTTGTTTATTTAACTATATCCAAGTAGCAAGTATAATTCACCAATTTGTATGCTTTTCATTGTTGTTGAGTTATAAGAATTAAACTTGTATGAAACAAAGTGATACCGCTTGAGTAATCATTCTTTCATATTTGCTAAATTCCATCGTTCTAATCTAGATATTGATACGATTTAGACGCTTGATTTAAATTGACAATATCATAAGGGTTATTTGAGTATGTTTCTCATATCTTATAACTATTAATAAATGGAATTGGAAGTCGATTAAACTTCATAGCAAAGTATTCTAATATAAATTGTAAAATAGAAGAGTCAATGATCAATTCGTTAAACTTGTGATGGATATTGCTTGGTCCAAGTATTTTTTCTAATAATTGTTGCATCGTTCATTCATATTAGTTTATTTTATTTTGTTAATTTATTTCATTAGTATATTAGACTTAGACTCGAAATACTAAAATCTCCCCCATTCGGTTACTAAATTATACAGATTTACACACACTTAAACGGCATAATCACCTTCCTTGTGGGTTCGACCCCTACTTTCACTAACTACTAGTTTATGTTAGAAGTGGATAAATATTGTAATTTTGAGGCTCACGACAAACTTGGCCACCTCACTTTTGAAATATCCACACAAACAATGAGAAATGAGGCTAAACATAAAAATCGACGGAGTACATGTTTTTGTTCTGATTTTGTTCTGATTTTCTTCATTGCATTCGTGCTGATTTTGTTCACGAGTGATTTTCTCAGGCTTCTTTTTTTATTCAATTAGGGATTAATCCTAACACGAGTAATCCATGTTTCCTTTAGGGATTAACCCAACTAATTAGAGATTTACCCTACTTTGAGAGGGTTAGTTTGTTATCTTGATTGGTTATTAGATACTCCGTAGGAACTAACTTTGTATGAGTCTAAGAATTGCATTTTATACGTGTTGTTGATGTGTTATAGTTGAAATTGAGGAGAATATATGGGACACGTATTATGAAGTTTCAGAAGATGAGAGTTGAAGTTCTACGGTCTTGGATTTGAAGTTTCAAGCATACAGTTGAATATATGAGCAGAAGAAAAATGAACATTCCACCATTTAATTATGAAGTTTTAGACATTGTGCACTGAAGTTGTAAAGAGAAGGACTTAAAGTTTCAAAGTCATGTTCTGCATGATGTTGAAGTTTCAGAAACTGAGAGTTGAAGTTGTAAAGTTTTTGAACTGAAGTTGCAAGCGTGTGGTAGATTGTTTTGAATGTACACCAGTTAACTATGATGTTGTAAATATAATGTACTGAAGTTGCATTTCAGCTGAATTAAAGTTCCAAACAAACTGTTATTTAAATATTGAAAGTCATGCACTGAAGATGCAAGTATACGTGTTTTGAAATCTCAGAAGCTTAGATTTGAAGTTCATAAATTGAGAGTTGGAGTTGTAAAGAATTTGAATTAAAGTTCCAAGCGTGTCATTGTATGTTTTTACAGAGAAATATTGTTCAACTTTCCAGCAGTTATCTATATAAAGTTGTAATTGTTGTGCTTTGAAGTTCTAAAGTTAATGAGTTGAAGTTATAAAGTGAGTTTGTTGAAATTATGAATACTGTAGTATTCGACATTATGAACTGAAGATGAAAGTATGTGGGAGACGAGTTCTAAAATTTCAAAAAGTGAGAGTTAAAGTTGTGTAGTAATTGAATTAAAGTTTCAAGCGTACAAATGAATATTTTGTCAGAACAAACTTCGTATTCAATATTTGAAGAAGATGCTTGATGGGAGGGATTCGTCACGTCCCAACCGTCAATAATATAACCGGCTAACCTAACTAGGGTAGATAGGGTAAGTCGGGTCGAATCCACGGGGACGGTAAGAGGCGTCTAGACTAGGTCGGCCCAAATACGAGACTAAGTCAACGAGCTAAACTAGAGAATGATAGAGGGGGAGAAGACTAGACTATGACTAAGAAGAACAACTAAGGAAAACGGGCTAGGATTAGGTCGGGGTCAAAGGGGTAACGGAATGGTCAAGGAAGAACTAGAGTGAAGGAGGTAGTAGGGTAATCTAGGTTGGTCCGGGCTCTCGCAACTTAGACTCACCTAGAGGTTCCACCTAAAACCCATCTCGGCGATACACAACACAAACGGGGTTCTAGCGCGCTATAGGCCTAGGTCGAATCCGGGCTCTCGCTACTAAGATAGACCTAGGGGTCGTCCTCACCGGGCTCTCGCAACTTAGTGAGGGGACTGAACCCACAACAAACTAACACCCACAAAGAAAGGCAAGAAAAGCAAGCATTCTCAACTACTTAGTCATTCAAGCAATTCAACAAACATGTGATGTGCATCAAACAAGAGGAAACCCAAATCTTCCACCAACATCTCTAACCAACCCTTAATCACCCAATTAACACCCTAATCACCTTACTAACCCTAGCAAGAACACTACTCTAACATAATCCAACTAAAACTAACAAGCATGAGAGGAATCAACATAAGAAAACAAACATACATAAACAAACTAGTAATAACAATGAACAAGAACAAAACTAACAACTAAAGATTCAAACTTGAATAACTAAACAAGATTAAGAGTATAAAGAAAGAAGATTGTACCATACTAGAGAAGAGGAAAGAACAAAACTTGCATTAATGAAGAAAACCCAAAACAAACACCCAAGGTTGTCAATCTTGAGTGGATCTTGAAGAATTCCCTTAATACAAGTACTAATCTATGATTAACTACTAATTACCGACTAATCTACACTAATCTAATCTAATCTAACCTAAAGTAGTCTAGGGTTTAGTGTCTCATGAAGTGTATATGCTTAACATAACAAGGGAAGAGTATATATAGGGTTACAAATGAAAGGGAGAAGAAAAGAAACAAGGCGGAGTAGCAGTGGCTCGTCCCGGCCGAGACGGGGTGGTCCCGGTCGGGACGAGGTCGGTCCCGGTCGGGACGCCTCCATCCCCATCGGGATGGGCCCAGGTCAGCAGCTTCTCTTTTTGCTCCTTCATCCCGAACGGGATGAGCTTATCCCGAACGGGATGAGCCTTGTAGGCCTCCATTATGATTTTTTGGTCCCTCCTTGCTTCTCATGGGCTTCCCATCGATTCTCGGGACTCGGGATCGGGTCTCGGAGGCTCGGGATTGGGTCCCAAGATCTCGGGGTCGACTCCAAGGCATCGAGTGATCGTTCCTTAGCTTCGTTGGCTCCAAAATGTGTATGTATCGAGTCGGAATCGCTCCAATTCTTCCAAATCGGTCTCGTTAACCTGAAACGAACTAAAGGAAGTATAAGAAGCCCATAAATCGCTCCCAAGGAGCGATTCCACAAGGAAAATGGGACCAAAATACTACAAAATAGGCACTACAAACGACACTTATCAACTCCCCCACACTTAACCCTTACTCGCCCTCGAGTAAGCACAAACTAACTACTATACTAGCCGAATGGGTATTAGCGCACCCTACGCCCTTTCAACTCACGCGAATGCACTTTGAGGAAAAGTGCACTCCGCAAGGCAAGTCGGGTCTTGCGACAAAACTGTGGATGCAACCGGACACCAAACACACAAACAAACAAACAAACAAACAAACACATAATCGGTTGCACCCATAACAAAAGAAATACCGCTTCCCTCTAAAAGCGGTGAAAGAAGCACCGGTTTAGGACTCGAGGTAAGTGACAACGTTCCCAAGCTAGCAATACAAACCAAGGTGGACTAAACCCTAATAGTATGACGATAAAGCAACAAAAACGTTGGTAACTTACCTAGGTCCTCCTAACTTTCTAAAAACGTACCACGGGACGATCGACGGAGTGGAAAAGTGAAGAACCACGGTGTTAGTCGACACTGTAGGTAAGTGAGACCCCGCCCCCTTTAGCGTGAGCCGAGAGGGTCGTCCCGTGTCCAAAACCGCCTAACTAGTCCAAGTAAAAAGGTGGAAAACATGCAAAATGAGGGAAGACCGACTAATGCCGCTATCCTCCTTCCTCGGGACTCGGTCCTTTGGTAGGCTCTTCACGGCAAAAGTCGGAAAAAGGCTTATTTTTTGTGGGGATTTCTTTTTGTGAGACGGGTTTTCTTTTGGCATTTTCTCTTTTCTTTTGCATTTTCGCTTTGTTTTGCCATGCCATTCTTTTTCTTCTTTTCTATTTTCTTTTGGCTTTTTGTGCCTTTTATTTTTCTTCATTCTTTTCTTTCTTTCATTTTCTTTCATTTTTCTTTTCTTAGCCCTTTTTGGCTAGATTCGGCTTTTTGGCATTCCTTAGTAATAAGAAAGAGAGACCAACAAATTGCATTTTTATTTGTGTGGATTTGTGTGAGATGTAGGTAAATGGGTAAGTCGGGGGTTGCGATCCCTCTTCAAACCCACAAAAAGTGGAGAACTTGGACTAATCAAACAACCCTAAACACGGTCACCTAAGGGACAAGACTCGGTAACCAAGGCCTTTTTCGCACCGTGGGTGGTCATAATGGTCAAAAGTGCAAATCCCGCAGTAAATTCCTAGTAAGCTAGGTGGACTCAAGGTAAAGGACCAACGAATTCATTGATTTAGGGTCATTCTACTAGGCTAAAGTCCAAGACTCGATTTACACTACTAGGAAGGGAAAGTAAGCACTCGTACACTAGCCTCTAAACCGGGTTTTCGAAAACTGTTTACGCACAAGACACACAACACACAAACAAAGACTCAACGAGAACGAAAGAAAAATAAGTAAAAGCAACGGAACAAAAACAACACAAAATGAACACATACACAACATAAACACCACCCCGATTATCCAAACAAGCCACCAAATCAACCATACTTTACAAAGCTCCACCCGAGCACACAACATCACAATCTCCTCCAAACTCCGCAAGAGGTAGAGAAGAAAAAGGGATAAGATGTTACCGGGAGTCTTGAAAGCCTTCCAAAGTTAACGGTAATTAAAGCAACCTATAAGGGAAAGGGAGGCAAAACACGCACACAAAACAAATATACGACACAATGACACAAAAGAAAAACACACAAAAGAAAAATCTTTTTGATTTTTGTGAAAAATTTTCAAATTTTTAGGGATTTTTAAGATTTTTTCGAAAAACTAAGAAAATAAACTAAACTATACTAGAATATCGCTCCCCCACACTTAAATCGAGCCATGTCCTCATGCTCGATCGTAGGGTGCGGAGAGACAAAAGTAAAAGAAAAGAAACTACGAAAATAAAGCTAAAAATCAAAAAGAAGTGAAGAAAAGGGTAGAAGGTGTCCGGACGGGGTGTAGTCAAGTCACCATGGGCCGAGACAAGAAAAGATATGGATGGGGGAAGAAAAATAAAAAGAAGGAAATAAAAGGAAATGGGAGGGGAGGGCTAGGTGTAATCAAGTCACCTAGCCCGGATTCCGCCTAAATCCGACTAAATCCTAAAAAAAAGAAAGTGAAAAACTTGTAAAATTTGGATTTTGAAATGACTCTCGATGTAGTCACGTCACCGAGAGTCGGGAGCAACCACTATCAAGGCCTCGAAGGCCACCATGACATCAAGACACATAAGTGTACAAGGGGAAGGGAATGAACAAAGGAAAACAAGCAACAACAAAAACGGAAAAGAAAGGATAGTTGTCGTACCATAGGTTAGCAACTCACTCTCTCCATCGTCTCATAGATCAATAAAGGCGCTTGCTTGTCTTCATCAATGCTTTTCCGCTTCATTCTCGATAAAACGCATGGTAGAGGTAGTAATGGTGTGAGGGGAGTGGAAATTGATGTGGATCCGGTGAAAGGTGAGGTGTACGGGTCATATGATAGGAGTAAGGAGGAGTAGGGAGGTTGGGAGGGGGCATAATGGATGGGTGGAGTCAAGGGGACCATCCCGGTCGGGATGGATGGTCCCGATCGGGTTGATAAACCCTTCCCGATCGGGAAGCTCTCGTCCCGGTCGGGAACACACTCCAGTAAGTCCGAATTTCTGCACCTTCATCCCGATCGAGATGGCTCCTTCCCGGTCGGGATTCCTCATCCTTCCCGGTCGGGAAGCCCTCTTCCCGGTCGGGATGAGTCTTCTTGGCTTCCCCAAGCCCAAAAGCTTATCATAAGCTTCAAAAAACCGACTTCCTCGCTCGCAAACCAAACTCCATCATCAACTACTCCTTTCTAGGAGTTACCTTCACTTCACCTAGCACAATGAACTCAAATACAACATCAAATTCACTCCCTCACATCGCTCAACAACAATCCAAATGAATTACAAGAATATCACAAAACTACCAAAATCAAGAGATAAAACACAAATACAAGCACAAGTACTCTAAAGAAGAGGAAGGGAATATACAACATGACGGTTCTTTAGGAACTCCGTCAAACCGAGGATGGTGGACTCCATTCTTCAATCGTAGCCCTCAAGGGCATGGAGGAGTAAGTCGAACGCGCTACCGACAACGTAGTGAAGGCCCAAGAAGCGCTCGAGCTTAACCGACCTCCACGGCCTCCAAGGAGGAGGCAAGAAGTAGGATTCCCAAGACCCGACATCATCTTCAAAGTAGTCTCCGGGGTCTATCCATCCTACGAGCCTAACCGACCTCTTCTTCCCTAAGAATCGCCTCCAATCATTAGCAAGCTTCATCTCCAAGAAACAAGGCACAAAAAGCGGTTTTGGCCTCACTTCCTCGTTGCACACCCCCACACTTGCCTCAAGTTGTGGTTTCTCATTTTCATCACTCGGCCCCACATCATCCTGGAGGAGAGAATCGAAACTTCTACCGGCGGTTTCGATCTCTTCCGAACCATCTCTCGGTGTACTAGCAAGGGGCTCTTGATGCATATCCACATTATCGCATAAGGGCAACTTGAGGCTATCAATCTCACCTAACAACCTCACAAACTCCACCAAACCATCCCACTCACTATCCTCCTCCAATTCCTCACCAAGAATGTCTTCACCAAGGGTTATCTCCTCATTCGTCTCTTTTTGGGTAGACGATTGAGGTTCTTCAAAGCAAACTTCTCCTCCACAGGGAACTACATCGGCGGCTTCGTAATTCGGTTGCTCCTCTTTCTCAAGTGGGCACCCTCCATCTAAATACGATGCTCGGGATAAAGACATTACGGCTTGAACCGATAATGCATTTAATTGAGCATTCCTCGCCTCGTTTGCCCTTCGCATTTGGACCATTAACTCCTCTTGTTCTTTTCGCAATTGAATGGCCGTTTCTTGTGTGCTCCTTTGCAATTGAAGAATCGAACGACACAACTCCAAGTTGGGCAATTGGTGATCATTGGAGTCTTGTAAGGCTCCTTGATAATCTTGATGATGCCCATAGGGTGGGGCATCATATTGTTGGTAGCAAGGTTGGGGTGATTGGTAGTATTGTGGGTCATAGGGTTCATATTGTGGTTGGGGTGGAGGGTAATATGGTGGGTTTTGGTGGTATTGGCTCCCGCAAGGTGAATCTTGATCGAACATGGTGGTTTCACATTCATAGCTTGAGTAATAGCCACCATGATCGTAGGAGTGATAGTCATTCGCTTGTTGGTAGCCGTTTTCATAACCTTGAGGATCATACCCATCTTGATTACCCCAAGAAGCTTGATAATGGTAGGGGGACGTCGTGTCATGGCTTTGGTTCATGGAAGAAGAGGGGTAGCTCATATCGGCTCCCGAGTGTGGGGAGTTTAGATCAAACCCCATGCTTGCTCGAAAATCGTAGTCCATACCCAATTGGAAACCACTCATTCTAGCAACCGTCCGTTTAAGCGGCTCTGAGTTGCAAGAAGAAGATAATTACCACCTCTAAGCACAAACTCTAGACTAAGAACAAACGTGAGAAGTTTAGTGCTTTTTGGGCACTAGACAAGAGAGAAATAAACCACACACACATAAGAAGCAATGTAACCAAAAGAAAAAGAAAAACACAAAGACAAAGACAAAGTCAAGCAAATAGGAAAACAAAGTTTAAACTAGCACCGTCCCCGGCAACGGCGCCAAATTGATGGGAGGGATTCGTCACGTCCCAACCGTCAATAATATAACCGGCTAACCTAACTAGGGTAGATAGGGTAAGTCGGGTCGAATCCACGGGGACGGTAAGAGGCGTCTAGACTAGGTCGGCCCAAATACGAGACTAAGTCAACGAGCTAAACTAGAGAATGATAGAGGGGGAGAAGACTAGACTATGACTAAGAAGAACAACTAAGGAAAACGGGCTAGGATTAGGTCGGGGTCAAAGGGGTAACGGAATGGTCAAGGAAGAACTAGAGTGAAGGAGGTAGTAGGGTAATCTAGGTTGGTCCGGGCTCTCGCAACTTAGACTCACCTAGAGGTTCCACCTAAAACCCATCTCGGCGATACACAACACAAACGGGGTTCTAGCGCGCTATAGGCCTAGGTCGAATCCGGGCTCTCGCTACTAAGATAGACCTAGGGGTCGTCCTCACCGGGCTCTCGTAACTTAGTGAGGGGACTGAACCCACAACAAACTAACACCCACAAAGAAAGGCAAGAAAAACAAGCATTCTCAACTAATTAGTCATTCAAGCAATTCAACAAACATGTGATGTGCATCAAACAAGAGGAAACCCAAATCTTCCACCAACATCTCTAACCAACCCTTAATCACCCAATTAACACCCTAATCACCTTACTAACCCTAGCAAGAACACTACTCTAACATAATCCAACTAAAACTAACAAGCATGAGAGGAATCAACATAAGAAAACAAACATACATAAACAAACTAGTAATAACAATGAACAAGAACAAAACTAACAACTAAAGATTCAAACTTGAATAACTAAACAAGATTAAGAGTATAAAGAAAGAAGATTGTACCATACTAGAGAAGAGGAAAGAACAAAACTTGCATTAATGAAGAAAACCCAAAACAAACACCCAAGGTTGTCAATCTTGAGTGGATCTTGAAGAATTCCCTTAATACAAGTACTAATCTATGATTAACTACTAATTACCGACTAATCTACACTAATCTAATCTAATCTAACCTAAAGTAGTCTAGGGTTTAGTGTCTCATGAAGTGTATATGCTTAACATAACAAGGGAAGAGTATATATAGGGTTACAAATGAAAGGGAGAAGAAAAGAAACAAGGCGGAGTAGCAGTGGCTCGTCCCGGCCGAGACGGGGTGGTCCCGGTCGGGACGAGGTCGGTCCCGGTCGGGACGCCTCCATCCCCATCGGGATGGGCCCAGGTCAGCAGCTTCTCTTTTTGCTCCTTCATCCCGAACGGGATGAGCTTATCCCGAACGGGATGAGCCTTGTAGGCCTCCATTATGATTTTTTGGTCCCTCCTTGCTTCTCATGGGCTTCCCATCGATTCTCGGGACTCGGGATCGGGTCTCGGAGGCTCGGGATTGGGTCCCAAGGTCTCGGGGTCGATTCCAAGGCATCGAATCATCGTTCCTTAGCTTCGTTGGCTCCAAAATGTGTATGTATAGAGTCGGAATCGCTCCAACTCTTCCAAATCGGTCTCGGGAACCTGAAACGAACTAAAGGAAGCATAAGAAGCCCATAAATCGCTCCCAAGGAGCGATTCCACAAGGAAAATGGGACCAAAACACTACAAAATAGGCACTACAAACGACACTTATCAACGCTACCATTCATAATTAAGTTTTAAGGAACTATTGATGAAGACGCTTTTATTTAAAGAATGATTTAAATTTCGTATTCAATATTTGAAATAGAATTTACGGAAAAATATTTGCATAAATTAGAATTAACAAGTGAATAGTGACATGTAGAATAAAATAATAATATTGAAGCAACAATGGAGAAAAGATGGACCATGACGAAGGTTTTCAGTATTGGGATTTGGCTTGGTTAATTAATTGATGTGGTGGAGAAAAAAAGATATAGTCTTATTTCGGAGAGAGAAGTTATTAGTGATAGGTTAGGTGTGTTTTTCATTTAATGTCAAATCAACTACTCTCTTAATCACTTAACTAGTGTAGACCCATGCAATTGACTGGTTTGTAAGGAATATATAAATAAATGTAATGGTTTTTTAAGGAATATATAAATAAGTATAAAATTAAAGTAATTTTATCAAATTTAATTTTTTTTGTTGAATATTAGATTATGTTATTAATATTATTAATAAATAAATACTTAAAAATGGAAAAACAAAATGACATTTTTTAAGTTGAAATCAAAAAATGATGTTTATATTTAGTATAATTAACTAGTATAGCCCCCGTGCAATGCACGGTATTTGTAATATATTTATCTTATAGAATATTTCATTTAAGATTTAAAATAAAAAACTTATTATTTTATTTTTACTATTTATCGACTGTGAAAATATTTTTTTAAATCGCAAAACTAATTAAAATATTTGAGTTATGTCTTGAAATGTACGGAGTATTAAATAACGTGTAATTAATGAAAATATTGTTTATATTTTTTATGTACTCGGTTTATTTCATCTCACATTTCGAGATACCCACTTCTCTCTTTAACATACCGTAAAATACATAAATATTTATCAAAACTTGTATAATAATGAACTTTTTTTTAATGGTTAGCACGCCGTGATATGTTCTCTTTGCGTAAAAAAGCTATTCAGTTTTTCATTAGAAATTTTTTTAAAAAAAATTAAAAATGAACTGTTTTAGGTGTAAGACTTATATTATGTAATTTGTGAAACTTTTTTTTACATGGATTTTAATAGTATATTCCGTATTTTGTACTCTCTCGTATCAAAATAATCTTTCTATATAATAATTATAATTCTCACATTTGAATAAATGAAAAGATCTTAGTGGTATCGAGTGAGTATATACTTTTTCCGTCCTGATGAATTGTTCGACTTTGCTTTTGGCACAAAGGGAAAAATGTTCAAGTGACATGTGAAGCCAAATTCATGAGAGGTCAAATTACATATATATAAAAAAAACATTCCTAAAATAGAAAGACAAAGAATTCATTGAGACGCACCAATATAGAATAGACAAAGAATTCATTGGGACGGGGAGAGTATATCTTTGTAAAAGTTAAAGTAAATACCTCATTTCAAAAATAAATTTTGTAGATAACTGATTTTTTTCTCAAGGTTAATGACATCATATCTTAAAATTTATCTAATTATTTTCATAAAAAAAAAGTTTTTTTTTTGTCAATTTCTTTAACATTAATGAATAGTTTGCGAATTTATTAGTGAAATTAATGTTCTTTTACTTCTCAATTTAAATTAGTGTATTTTAGAGAAAAAAATGTTAGTAACTGTTATTGTCTTAGAGTAGTATATAAAGAATTTTCGGTGAGTTTTTAATATGTATTAGGCTTTGTAAGAGCAATCGGAATATATATTCCATTTTTATATAGTTACTAAATTTTATGTCGATGTTAAGAATATGATTTTCGAATATTATCAGAAAGATATACAATAATAATCATAATTATTTATATTTTATGTAAAATATTGTACGGGATAGTGCAATCTCCAATTAACAAAAATAATGCAACTATTTGGTTAAAACAAAATACAATGTGTTTATACTTTTTAAAAAAAATTGATCATACATTCCATATTAAATATTGTAATTAAAACATGTGATGATTTTCGTAATCAATGTAATTAATCAAATTTCCTTAATTACATACTTTCTGTGGTGCATAGCTTTATGTGTGATGTAGTGATATCTAAATAAGTAAGATGTTAGAGTGTAGTTGGAGAGAAGAAGATTATACTACTCATGAGGTCAAGGGTTCGATTCACACCTAGCTCATTTGGTGTATTTTTTAATTTTTTATTGTGGATAGCTTTAGGCGAGAAAATATTGAGTTTTGTTATTTGGTTAGTGGAAAGGGGGATTGACTCTTTTAATCAAAGTTGATAAAAAAGTATGTATAAAAATTTGTGAATATTTTTGGTTATGTTTTTCTATTTTTTATTTATCATAAATAGTTTTATTGATATGAGTTTCATAATTATAGGAAACTAATTGTTTTTTTTTTGTAAAGGGTAAGTATATTGATGAACGAATTTACATCATGACATTTACATATGCCTCAAAAGGCTAGTAATGAAGTTAAGGTCCTTATTGTCTAATTTATAGACTCTCTTATTATTACAAAAGGTCTTAAACTCTTTGGAGACTGCGATCGCTAGTATATCCGGATTTAGCACATGATGCTCCATCCTGCTTTTGTTTCTTTGGTTCCAAATATGGTAGATTAAAGTGTTAATCATCCCATTTTTTAACAGCCCGTTGCAATTTGGATCCCCTAAACCGGGTCCTTCCTTGGTCCGTGATCTCTAGTCTGCAATTCCAGCCACAAATTCTCATCACCGCTGAGATGAACCGCTTACTGAACTCGCACCTGTTGAACAGGTGTTCAATGGTTTCAGGAGCATTATCACATATACAGCCCTTGTTATCAGCTGCGATACCACGATTATACAGCTTGTCCTTCACCGGGAGTGCCTGATGATGAAGAATCCATGCTATAAAACAATGTTTTGGTGGTGCCCAATTCGTCCAAACGTTGTTATGCCAAGAAACACGGGAGGAAACTAATTGTTATTTGTTCCTTTAATTAGTGTTTTCTTAATTGTAAAGATGGGGTTTTGGAGGAAAAATTTGGTTAGAGAGTTAATCTCTTAGTGGAAAGAGGATTGCAAAGTGATATGGGCTAAGTCGTCTCACCCAATCAAGAAAAACCTAATGCTACTAACTAAAAGATAGCGGCAAGCAAGGTATCGAATCCACAGGGAAACGGTTAAATTCGTCTAATAGCTATGGCGATTCTAGAATGCTCTAAACGGTTGATTGATGGAAGATATATGAAAGACTACTAAAATACGATACTAAATAATCGAATCGAACAATGAGATGAAAACTAAGGTCACGGGTTCACGATAGATGTTCGACAAATATGCAACGATAATAATAAACATATAAACATGCTAGTCGGCTATAACACGTTCTCTCGAATCGTGTCAACCTAGGAAGGATCTAACGGGCTCTCGCAACTTATTAGACTCCCTACCAAATCGCGTGTGATCTAATCCTAATTCGGCTTTTGCACAAAAACTAGAATTTCTCAAACAGATTAAAATGTTGTGGCCTTTAACAAATTAATCGACAACAAAACACGCGAAAGTGGTACTAGCATAATTATAAATTTAATATCAAAGCAACATAATCGTATAATAATCGATCAATCCCCCTCGACCCTAGCGAGAAAATTAGCTATGCATGATAATTACGAAACAACAAATCGCATACATGGAATTCATGATAAAAAGGTGAAGCAAATAAATCTAATGATAAACGAACGAGAATCTAGCGAACTAAACGGAACAACGAATTGCAAATAAAGAAAATTACGACGAACTAAGTAATGTACGATGAAGATTGAAACGTAAAACTGAAAATTGCATAAAACGAATTTACCAAAATCGAGTACGAGTTAAAACCGAGTGCTAGAATGCTAAGAGTCACGAGTTTTCTAAGGAAAATAATCTAAGTATCAAAAGTAGAAGTGATAGAAATAAAATACAACTCCTTAGTTATACAAAATAGGCGGAAATAAACTGAGTGTGCACGCCGGCCGGCTGGCAGGCCGCCTGCCACATGCAGGGGCCGAAGCGCACTATAAAATCAAGCTTAAAATGCATTTGTGTCATGCCGGCCGGCTGGCAGGCCGGCTGGCAGGCCGCCTGTCAGGGCAGGCTGGCGCGCACAACACTAATAAAACAATTATTGGGCCGCTATCCATGGCCCAATGAATCGACACTTCTCATTTCTTTTTCGCCTAGACGTCCTAAAGCACGGATTTTATCCCGTGATCGTTCTTCTAACCAGATATGAGTGTAAATGCACCTAAAGACCTGAAATCGTGTAGAATCTACAAAAACACTCACTCAAAGCAAAATGTTAGAAGAAACGGCTCTAAAGAGCACGTTCCGACCGGAAAAGACAACGGAATCGAGGGAATAAAACTATATAAACACGATACATCAAACTCCCCCGAACCGAACCCTTGCTTGTCCTCAAGCAAGACCCGCAAGAAAATAACTAATACAATACTGAAACAGCTCAAAGCAAATAATAGGCACCAAAATACTCAAGTCCATCATAGCAAACATCTAACCAAGTCTAAGAAACGAATTCCAAGACGGGGAAATAGGAAAAATAAATCATCAACAAATGCACAACTTCACCAAGCATAATATGTAGAAACCACATTTTCAACCAAAACCCTTGCATAGACTACTCACGGAGCCACTCATCTCTCAATTAGGAAGGGTGTGTATATGTGAAATATATATATATATATATATATATATATATATATATATATATATATATATATATATATATATATATATATATATATGAAAACGCTCAACTACTCCAACTCATGGAAATATGCCCGCAATCTAGTATGGTATCGACCTCCAAATTTTTACAAAACATGCTAAGATCAGATAGGGAGGCAAGGATGGTGATAACAAGGTAGAAGGTGGAAATCGATATGGTCATTTGAGGTTAAGGCCAAGCTAGTGAACTAACTAGTGCGATAATGCTCAACTCAAAAATTCTTCCACTTCCATAAACAAAACATACAAGTCACCAATCAACGAGAACGAGTCCGGGGTCAAAAGAGGGCGCTCAAATTTCATCAAGTAAACGGAAAATAAAAGTAACGAGAATAACATATTTTTGTTGTTTTGATTTATTTTTTTCTCTTTTTTTTGAATTTTTCCTTCTATTCTTTTTGAATTTTTTTCTATTTGATTTTTTTTTCCATTTTTTTTATCTTTTCTGTAACACCCGCTATTTTTCCTAGCGCTTTTATCCTTTCCGCTATGACTTCGTCATAACTCTATTTCGGCCTTATGTTTCATTATTTTTCCAAGCTTTATTTTTATTTTCGATTCCAATGATATTTATTTTTATTTTAAAGGATTTTAATTCTTTTAAACCTATTTATTCAATTTTCATCGTAAACTAATTAATTTTCCGCGAGGAATTCTATTTCTATTCGAATTGACGTTTTTAAACTCGGATTTAAGTTATTCCTTTTCCTAAAAATGTTTGAATACGTTTATATAAAATTTTCAACTAGTAAATATTTTTATTTACAAGTATTTAGTCGTTAATAATTTTATTACGAAGCTTCGCGAATAATTATTTTCTTACGCGAGGTTTACTCGAATTACCTTGAAATGCCTTTAACTATTTTACGATTATACTTTTTATCAACTTATAAATCATTTGAGACCTTTTCCTTATATTTTGGACCGACAAAGCTTCTTGTCACAATTTAACTATGTTTTATTAATACGTTTCATTTTATCACATTAAACCGTAAACGTAGGATTCTTTTCTTTTCATTGAATTGAGGCTTTACTACTCAAGCTCTTCCTACTCCTCTTCTTATCCCTTTGGCTAGCCATATTTGTCGAGATGCACTTAGGATTCTTCAACTATTTTACTATCATTTTTGCTCTTTAAGTGTAGTAACTTCCTTCTCCTTTAATCTACTCTACATTCATTTTGTGCATTAACAAAAAAATTACTACAACATATTCATCATCCTTTTTTTCCTTCTTGGCCGAGTACTTCCTTCCCTATTCCAGCCTGATTTTTGCTCCATTTCGAGTCTCAATCGAATCGTTTTTATCGTCATATTAATCCTCTTTTCGATTCCTTCGTTAAGGTAATAATCGACGTCGTTTTCGATCATTATTTACCTTGATTATTATTAGTTTTCTCATGGTATTTTTCTGCCATGATTTTCGTGTTTGGAAGGATTTGTGGACGATCCCGAGCCGACGAGTATATAATCGATTCAGACTTGGAGTAGAGGTAACGTCGATGTTACTCGGTATTTCATGATTTTAATTGTGTATTTGCATGTATATATTTTTATGTTTTATTTTGACAATATATGTATGTCACCGAATCTGGAAAATTTTTAAAAGTTTAAAATTTGCATGTTTCGGTATTTTTATCGCTTTTACGAGGTTAACGATTAAATTGTTATATTAATTTGTAAAATCATAATATTCGGCCTAAACATGTAATATATGTTTATATTCTGTAAAATTGATATTTTTGATGATTTATAATAATTTAGGTTTTTTCTGATATTTTAAATATCGGTTATTGAATTATTACCGTTTACGGACAAAAATGATTAAAAGCCAATTTTTAGTTCTAGTACCTAAACATTTTATTTTAATCTGATTTTTGATGTGGTGAAACTTTCTAATGAAATAGAATTTTCTGAATTTTTTTATAATTTCTCGGAATTGTTAAGTGGATGAATTATTTAATCACTTTAAATCATCGTTTATCGTTAAAACCGTGTTTGTCGTTTAAATTCTCGATTTCTTGTCTTTGGTTTAAATCTGGAAAAAATTATGGTTCTGATGATTTCATATTAAAATGTATTTTTATGATTTTTAGTCCTTTAATAAAATGTTAGGAACGATAAGTTTATTAATGAAATCGTTAATTGTGAAAACGGGTTTAAATGACGGTTTTGTTGGAATTTGTTGAATCTGGAATTTTGGAAAAATCTGAAAAAATTATATTCTGGACAATCATGATTTTTAAGTTTAATAATAATTTTTGGATATTAATATTTAAATCGTTTGGTAATTACTATTTTTAATAATCGTTATTGTCGAGATTAGACGATTAACGGGAAAACGCTTTAAAAACCGAGTTTTAGGATTCTGGAAAATTTTACTTTCTGGACAGAATGTCAATAATTATGTTTTAACTATTTTACGTAATTTTTGTACTATTTATTAAAGTCTTTAATTAATAATTGTTGATTTTCGGACAAATTGTGTTTTATCGATAAAATTCTTCGTCTTACCTAAAAGAATTATTTTTCCAGCAATTTTGAAAGTATTCAAATCTGAACTTTAAGAGTTAAATCATCCCATAACATATTATAAATATATTCAATGGTTTAATTAAATAAAAGACGTTAAAAGATTTAATTTGACATTTTTGCCGTAAAATCCTATTTATAAATCGTATTGTCGAAACTAATAATAATTAGGGAATTTTAGTTTTGTAAATTTTGAAAAACACCCTGATTAGTAGTATTAAAGTAATCAAGACATTTCTAATCATTTTGTAAACACTTGTGTGATATTTCAATATTTTCATTAACTCAAATGTTCTCGTTTTAAGAATTAATATCGTTAAGGCCGAAAGTACTAGTTTTATAAATCTATATTGTTTACTAAAAATGTTGTATTAGTTTAAACTAATTTTTTTCTATTTTCATATGATGCTATTTTGAGTAAGTTTCTAAAAATAGAAGTTTCCTAAAATAGAAGTTTCCTCTTTCGGAAAGTGGTTCTTTTTCCTTTTGTTCTCTTATGGTTTATATTATTGAATACATCTTTTAATTATCGATAATGGCTTGTTTTGGAGTTATGGAATAAGGAAAAGTGTGGGTTTAGAGTAATATAGTCCGGGCTGTACATTTTGCCATCAACTATAAAGTTGGTGTGTCTATGTTGAGACACATTGGTCGTTGAACTGAGCATGGTTTGTGTTCGAGAGGGTGTATGTTTACCTTAAACTTAGATATCGCATCGTGTAAGTCGCGTCGGGTTGAACTGGATATGGTTTGTATCCAGGAGGGGTGTGCACTACTTAAGCCAGGACCTCGCTGCACGCAGTCCTGTTATAGTTGAGTTGCCTAGTTAGAGACCAAAGTCTGATTTGTTTTGACTAGGTTCTCGAAACTAGATTTTAGTATCGTCCTAGTGAAAGTCTAGATTCTACATTAATCCTATCCATAACGCCATTTTAATTTTTCTAAGACATAGTTACAGCGTGTTTTTAACCCGACTCTACAGTGTTTCCGCCACTGTATCGCGTTAGAATTTCTTGGGGATTACAGGTTGTATCAGAGCATCACTGCTCCTAACGCTTACACCTGAAATTAGAAAAAATACCAGTAAATTATTTAAACAGTAATTAAAATATTATTAGAGATGGGTAGAAACAAAAAAAGGACTTAACTGTTAGGTTTATATGTTCTTGTAACTCAATGACTAGCATTGAATATTTGTTGCTTTTGTCTGGAGGAAGACGAATGAACAAGATGCTGTCATGATGCTGCTCCAGATCGGGACAAGACCTGCTTAGAACTCTCAACGCCTGCTGACTCGAGTGGATAATTTGGTGCTCCAAGAAAAATGTCGAAGGTGACTTCTCAGCTCCGATTTAGTTTGCTCAAGCTACAGGTTAGATGATCAAGAGTAGATTCATGTTCCACGATGTTGCAGTCGATCTAGATCGAACGACCCAAGACTTGCGTGCTCGTTCCTTTGCAAGAAGATGAAGTAATCCTTTTGGTTCCCTCGTGAACCTTAGAGGTCCGAACTTTCCCTTCTCGTTATAGGTCTTCATCATCTTGAATCATTGATTATTTTCTTCCTGCTTCTGCCTTTTCCAATTCTTCTCTTATATATTCTCATCATTATTCGCTTGGTGAATCCTTGTTCTATTCTCCTACTTTACCATCTCCCTCTTGAGATTCCTTGGTTAGACCAAATTCTGTCTTGTGAATCTTTTGGAAGTATAGATGTTTGAGATTTAGTAAACCCTTAGCTTGTTACTTGGTTTGAGGATTGTGAGTCTACCCTATCTTCTAAGCAAGTAAGAAATTTTTGAGGATTGAGTTGAATGGTATTAGTTGATTAATAGAATTAGGTTGTTACTTTAGACACTAAACCTTGGTTTATAGATTACTTTGATTATTTTGGAGTACTTAGAGTTGAATATATTTTGGAGTAGTAAGAATAAAGTTTATTCTGTCTGATGGATACCTAATACCCAACATAGAACCTAGTTAAGTGTAAATAACAATATTACTTGGGTTTCCTACCTAATGTTGACTTAATGGACTAATCGTGGAATTTTGGGATCATAAATCATTGATTAAGATGTTAGCCTAAGTGTTTTGGTACCATTTCAGGTCCTCATTAATGTTTAGTAAATTTTGGTTGACATAGATTAAACCTTGTTTCTTATGGATTAGATCGCAGAGCGTTGATGTAAGGTTGTAACCTACAAACCTTAGAGTGGAATGACCTAAGTTTGGGCAGATCATTATTAGCCTTGAAGAAGAAAACATATTGCTCAATTAAAGGTTGGCTTTATCGCGTTGTTTTGAGGAATACTTAATATCAATCATCTTGATGGATTTATAGTTCAGAACCCTTAGACCACCGAGATTGTGGCTTCGTTGAGTTAATAAATATTTTAGTGGTTTCACTGTTACGATATGAAATTTGATGGAATTCTCAGAAACCTTAGCTGAATGACGTATTTGAAAATGTGAGTATCTGGCGTTACATGTCAGGCTGAGTGTGTTTAGGGTTTGGCGTACTTTCCTAACCTTTGTCTATTGATGATGTTAAGAATGTGTTGATGATCACTTTTGAGGTTTTCGTGTCCAAGCATTGTTAATTGATGGATTTTTATCTAGTGTTCCTTAATCGAGAAATTTGAAGTATACCTCGAGTTCAGACCTTATGAGCTTTGAATTTATGAGCCTTAGTGAATACGAGTTTGGGTATGTTTTGATGACCGTTGGAATATTAATTAATGGATTAGTCTAAATCATTTGTGGATTCTTTTTCATACTAATTGAAGGAATATATAAGTATGTAAGACTTAATTTTGGAGGTTATGGTAGTCGATAAATTTGGAGGTTGTAGATTAAGTAGGACCACCCTGTACCGATAATGGTCTTAGCGTTAGTTGATGGGCCGATCAGGAACCCATGTTTGTGAGAGTCGTGCTAGGAATCTCGAGATGGTTAATTGCTTCTATAATCCTTGCGAGCTCTTTTTACTCTGAACTCCGCCTTCCTTTCTGCTTCTCTTAAATTCTGTTAACCCCATCTGCTGCTAATCTCTTCAACCTTTGTCGATTTTGAAAGCTCTCATTTTTAATTTATTTATCCTTGTTCTATTTACCCATTAATCAAATTTTTTTGAACTCCCTATTTTATAAAAAAATTTGACCAGTTTAAAAAAAAAAATTATGGATTATCGTAAAATTTTAACATTTTAAGTTATAATTCCTAATTATGAAATTACCCGTTTTGTATAATGTTGACTAACTTAAACTTTTTGGATATCGTGAAATTTAACATTTTTGAATTATAATTAAAAAAAAAATTATACTTCAGTTTTATTTTATCTTTGATTGATATTTATATTTACTTCTATTTCCAAATGCCTTAATAATTTATTTAAAATTATTTCAAAATTGTTTCAATTTTTTATTTTCAAGCGATCGGAGTTTTATGAGACTTTCAAGTTTTCAAATACTTAAATTACTATAGGATTAGTATGCAAAACGTTTTAACATTGTCGAAATTATTTTATGTTCAGGTTTGATAACATATTTGAAAACTTTCATAATTACTTTGATAACATTTTCAAAATTTTAACATTTTGAAATCAGTTTTCGTTTTGTTGTTGGTGGACTTTTGAACCTGTCATTGAAAAACGTCTAACGACTGATTTAATTAAACTAACTACAAAATTTGCTTTCTCAAAAATAATTTTTGTTTTGTCTTAAAACAAAATATTTTCGAGTTTCTTAATCAAAATGTTTTGTTTTGAACGTGTTTTCGGTATTCTCCTCCGAGTTCGTTTACAAATGTTATTCAACAATTTTATTTTATCAAATAACTTTACTTTACGGTTTCATTAATTTAGAAGGTTTTTAACTTCGGGTAGCTTAGCTCAATTCCTCTTGGAATAAATATTTGCCATCGATTTTATATCACTTTGAAAGTTGTAACATTTTCTTTTAAACCAATTTTTTTTAATGCAAAATAAGTATTTTCATCTTTTCGACTGAGGTAATCTAGATTCCTTTCTGCTTATTCTCAGTTTCGAGGACGAAACTTTCTTTTAGTGGGGAGGATTGTAACACCCGCTATTTTTCCTAGCGCTTTTATCCTTTCCGCTATGACTTCGTCATAACTCTATTTCGGCCTTATGTTTCATTATTTTTCCAAGCTTTATTTTTATTTTCGAGTCCAATGATATTTATTTTTATTTTAAAGGATTTTAATTCTTTTAAACCTATTTATTCAATTTTCATCGTAAACTAATTAATTTTCCGCGAGGAATTCTATTTCTATTCGAATTGACGTTTTTAAACTCGGATTTAAGTTATTCCTTTTCCTAAAAATGTTTGAATACGTTTATATAAAATTTTCAACTAGTAAATATTTTTATTTACAAGTATTTAGTCATTAATAATTTTATTACGAAGCTTCGCGAATAATTATTTTCTTACGCGAGGTTTACTCGAATTACCTTGAAATGCCTTTAACTATTTTACGATTATACTTTTTATCAACTTATAAATCATTTGAGACCTTTTCCTTATATTTTGGACCGACAAAGCTTCTTGTCACAATTTAACTATGTTTTATTAATACGTTTCATTTTATCACATTAAACCGTAAACATAGGATTCTTTTCTTTTCATTGAATTGAGGCTTTACTACTCAAGCTCTTCCTACTCCTCTTCTTATCCCTTTGGCTAGCCATATTTGCTGAGATGCACTTAGGATTCTTCAACTATTTTACTATCATTTATGCTCTAAGTGTAGTAACCTCCTTCTCCTTTAATCTACTCTACATTCATTTTGTGCATTAACAAAAAAATTACTACAACATATTCATCATCCTTTTTTTCCTTCTTCGCCGAGTACTCCCTCCCCTATTCCAGCCTGATTTTTGCTCCATTTCGAGTCTCAATCGAATCGTTTTTATCGTCATATTAATCCTCTTTCCGATTCCTTCGTTAAGGTAATAATCGACGTCGTTTTCGATCATTATTTACCTTGATTTTTGTTAGTTTTCTCATGGTATTTTTCTGCCATGATTTTCGTGTTTGGAAGGATTTGTGGACGATCCCGAGGCCGACGAGTATATAATCGATTCAGACTTGGAGTAGAGGTAACGTCGATGTTACTCGGTATTTCATGATTTTAATTGTGTATTTGCATGTATATATTTTTATGTTTTATTTTGACAATATATGTATGTCACCGAATCTGGAAAATTTTTAAAAGTTTAAAATTTGCATGTTTCGGTATTTTTATCGCTTTTACGAGGTTAACGATTAAATTGTTATATTAATTTGTAAAATCATAATATTCGGCCTAAACATGTAATATATGTTTATATTCTGTAAAATTGATATTTTTGATGATTTATAATAATTTAGGTTTTTTCTGATATTTTAAATATCGGTTATTGAATTATTATCGTTTACGGACAAAAACGATTAAAAGCCGATTTTTAGTTCTAGTACCTAAACATTTTATTTTAATCTAATTTTTGATGTGGTGAAACTTTCTGATGAAATAGAATTTTCTGAATTGTTTTATAATTTCTCGGAATTGTTAAGTGGATGAATTATTTAATCACTTCAAATCATCGTTTATCGTTAAAACCGTGTTTGTCGTTTAAATTCTCAATTTCTTGTCTTTGGTTTAAATCTGGAAAAAATTATGGTTCTGATGATTTCAAATTAAAATGTATTTTTATGATTTTTAGTGCTTTAATAAAATGTTAGGAACGATAAGTTTATTAATGAAATCGTTAATTGTGAAAACGGGTTTAAATGACGGTTTTGTTGGAATTTGTTGAATCTGGAATTTTGGAAAAATCTGAAAAAATTATATTCTGGACAATCATGATTTTTAAGTTTAATTATAATTTTTTGATATTAATATTTAAATCGTTTGGTAATTACTATTTTTATTAATCGTTATTGTCGAGATTAGACGATTAACGGGAAAACGCTTTAAAAACCGAGTTTTAGGATTCTGGAAAATTTTACTTTCTGGAAAGAATGTCAATAATTATTTTTTAACTATTTTACGTAATTTTTGTACTATTTATTAAAGTCTTTAATTAATAATTGTTGATTTTCGGACAAATTGTGTTTTATCGATAAAATTCTTCGTCTTACCTAAAAGAATTATTTTTCCAGCAATTTTGAAAGTATTCAAATCTGAACTTTAAGAGTTAAATCATCCCGTAACATATTATAAATATATTCAATGGTTTAATTAAATAAAAGACGTTAAAAGATTTAATTTGACATTTTTACCGTAAAATCCTATTTATAAATCGTATTGTCGAAACTAATAATAATTAGGGAATTTTAGTTTTGTAAATTTTGAAAAACACCCTGATTAGTAGTATTAAAGTAATCAAGACATTTCTAATCATTTTGTAAACACTTGTGTGATATTTCAATATTTTCATTAACTCAAATGTTCTCGTTTTAAGAATTAATATCGTTAAGGCCGAAAGTACTAGTTTTATAAATCTATATTGTTTACTAAAAATGTTGTATTAGTTTAAACTAATTTTTTGCTATTTTCATATGATGCTATTTTGAGTAAGTTTCTAAAAATAGAAGTTTCCTAAAATAGAAGTTTCCTCTTTCGGAAAGTGGTTCTTTTTCCTTTTGTTCTCTTATGGTTTATATTATTGAATACATCTTTTAATTATCGATAATGGCTTGTTTTGGAGTTATGGAATAAGGAAAATTGTGGGTTTAGAGTAATATAGTCCGGGCTGTACATTTTGCCATCAACTATAAAGTTGGTGTGTCTATGTTGAGACACATTGGTCGTTGAACTGAGCATGGTTTGTGTTCGAGAGGGTGTATGTTTACCTTAAACTTAGATATCGCATCGTGTAAGTCGCGTCGGGTTGAACTGGATATGGTTTGTATCCAGGAGGGGTGTGCACTACTTAAGCCAGGACCTCGCTGCACGCAGTCCTGTTATAGTTGAGTTGCCTAGTTAGAGACCAAAGTCTGATTTGTTTTGACTAGGTTCTCGAAACTATATTTTAGTATCGTCCTAGTGAAAGTCTAGATTCTACATTAATCCTATCCATAACGCCATTTTAATTTTTCTAAGACATAGTTACAGCGTGTTTTTAACCCGACTCTACAGTGTTTCCGCCACTGTATCGCGTTAGAATTTCTTGGGGATTACAGGTTGTATCAGAGCATCACTGCTCCTAACGCTTACACCTGAAATTAGAAAAAATACCAGTAAATTATTTAAACAGTAATTAAAATATTATTAGAGATGGGTAGAAACAAAAAAAGGACTTAACTGTTAGGTTTATATGTTCTTGTAACTCAATGACTAGCATTGAATATTTGTTGCTTTTGTCTGGAGGAAGACGAATGAACAAGATGCTGTCATGATGCTGCTCCAGATCGGGACAAGACCTGCTTAGAACTCTCAACGCCTGCTGACTCGAGTGGATAATTTGGTGCTCCAAGAAAAATGTCGAAGGTGACTTCTCAGCTCCGATTTAGTTTGCTCAAGCTACAGGTTAGATGATCAAGAGTAGATTCATGTTCCACGATGTTGCAGTCGATCTAGATCGAACGACCCAAGACTTGCGTGCTCGTTCCTTTGCAAGAAGATGAAGTAATCCTTTTGGTTCCCTCGTGAACCTTAGAGGTCCGAACTTTCCCTTCTCGTTATAGGTCTTCATCATCTTGAATCATTGATTATTTTCTTCCTGCTTCTGCCTTTTCCAATTCTTCTCTTATATATTCTCATCATTATTCGCTTGGTGAATCCTTGTTCTATTCTCCTACTTTACCATCTCCCTCTTGAGATTCCTTGGTTAGACCAAATTCTGTCTTGTGAATCTTTTGGAAGTATAGATGTTTGAGATTTAGTAAACCCTTAGCTTGTTACTTGGTTTGAGGATTGTGAGTCTACCCTATCTTCTAAGCAAGTAAGAAATTTTTGAGGATTGAGTTGAATGGTATTAGTTGATTAATGGAATTAGGTTGTTACTTTAGACACTAAACCTTGGTTTATATATTACTTTGATTATTTTGGAGTACTTAGAGTTGAATATATTTTGGAGTAGTAAGAATAAAGTTTATTCTGTCTGATGGATACCTAATACCCAACATATAATCCCCTATAAATTCTAATGCAATACAGTAGCGAAAATACTGTAGATTTGGGATTAAAACACACTGATGTTCTATATTTTACAAAAAGAACGGTCAGTCAATATACAAAGGCCACTTTTTACAAAAACGCTGAAAATAAAAATTCTCCAAATGGGATTAAGAATCCATAAATAAACATAACTCAAGCGGAGTACGATCCGCGCCACTCGCTAGCTCACACCAAACCCCGGAACAAATAATACCTGCCATGTTATAAACATAACAGCCACAATTCAGTGGGGAGCAACTCAGGCAGTTCTCCCAGCCATATTACATAATATTAAAGCATAATTACTATTATATCAAAATAGTTGAAAACGGAAAACATTTAAAATGATACGGTAAAATACTTCAAAATGATTGTCAACCTGCAAATCAATGTCAATCAATAATAGGAACGACGTTATGGAAATCAATCAGTGCGACGGAATAGACTTTCACCAGGATCATACTAAACTAGGTTCGAGAATTCAGTCAAAACAAATTAGACTTTGGTCTCTAACTAGGCAACTCAAACTATAACAGGACTGCGTGCAGCGAGGTCCTGGCTTAAGTAATGTACACCCCTCCTGGACACCAACCGTAATCCAGTTCAACCCGACGGCGACTTACACGATGCGATATCTAAGTTTAAGGTCAAAATATACACACTCCTGAACACAAACCATGCTCAGTTCAACGACCAATGTGTCTCAACATAGACACACCAGCTTTATAGTTGATGGCAAAACGTATAACCTAGACTGTATTACTCTACCCGTACACTTGTCCTTATTCCATAACTCCAAAACAAAGTCTTTGTCATAATTCGATAGGATTATCAAAACGTTCTTAAAAAGAAACTTTCTAATTTGGGAAACTTTTTTCAAATATTAACTTTCCAAAATAGGTATTATTATAATTATAAATCGTTTAACATTTGAATTATATAAAATAGTTTTATTAGGCCTCGAGACATAAACATTATACTTATTTTATAAATATATATTTAATGATCAAAAGTCAACGAAAGTGAAAATCATAATTATTTCTCAGAAGGTTGAAATATAAGTAATTAAAAGTATTAAATTACAAATTTACAGATTTTCTGGAATATCACTGTCTTACTATAAAATTCGTAATTAAATCATTAAAAATTAAAACAACGTAAGACCAGTGGGGTTGAAAACTTTAGAAACTTAGTTACAACTTTTATTTCTGGAGAAAATCCAAATTCCAAATAAAACATGGGTTTTTATTTGTATTTTCACAAACTGACGGAATTCGACACCCGATGGTATCTCATTAATAAAATACATTTAAAAATTGATTTTGAAGAAACAATTGGAAACATTAAGTAGACTCTTCGAAGTTTAGGTACATAAATTACCCATAATAAATTCAAAGTTTATCAAAGAGTTTAAATTAGAGTTTACAAAAATTGACAGATTCGCGGACTAATCCGACGTCTGTTCGTAAAACATTTATTGTGACCAAAATACTTGGACTTAATTTACGAAATTTTACAGGCATATAATAGACTTAAAACAAAAAGTAGTCTCGTTTCAAACTTTTCGAAAATAAAGTCTTTAACAGGAGTAATAAATCGTTCAAAAACACTAATCGATTCTGAAACATGCAATAATTATGTTAAAATAATAAAAACTTTCACTCTGCTACTTTATATTAAAATCACGAAAATTCAGAAATAATGTCTTATTTGTATGTTTTAGTCTCGGCCTTATAATACTTTTAGAAGATCCGATGTGAAATAAATAGAGAAAGATTAAAAGCGATAGAAACACGAAATCGATTTAAGCATATTATCGCAATATAATTAAAACATGCTTATTCGTATAAAAAATCGATTTTAAAACGATACTACAAACAACTACAACATATATATCATGGAATACCGAGTCATGCCATCATGTGTTACCTTCATTGAGATCCGAGCAAATTATAATAATCATCTTTGACGGAATTGATATGATAACCTACAAAATAAATTAACGTATGGTATTAAACCATATTATAAATTAATAAAAGAGAGAAACGAGACGGAGAATAGGAGTAATTAAATTACCCTTGGAATTAGAATGAACCGGGATGAACAGAATGATCGGAATTGAGAAAAATATTGAAGAACAGTTTACTGTGTTGTTTTCAATAGAGAAGATACGTTCAATTGTTTTATTTTATTGAGAAGATGAGGGAGATTACGTACAATAGAAAAGTGGGGATACTGTTGGAGGTTTAAGAGAAGTTGGGGAATTCAGTCACTGCAAAGAGGGAATTAGGGAGAACTGCAACAGGAATAGGAGAGAATAGAGGAGTTGGTTTTGACTTCTCAACCGAACTACGAAAATATCTCAGTCCGATGAGGGAAACGGTCGGGTCTGCTACAATCTGAGCCCGATTCGCGCTTAAAATCGTAAATGGATCACCTTTAAAAATAATAATAATAATAATAATAATAATAATAATAATAATAATAATAATAATAATAATAATAATAATAATAATAAGTTGACGAAACTCGTATAAGAACGTGTTTACGAGAAAGTAGTATTAAAATCACGTTTCAAAAATAATTATGTACGAAATCGCGTAGAAAAATATTAAATAGCAAATTTCTCGATATTAATAAAAATTCGTGCGAAAGAGATAATTAAAATGGGTTTCGAGTTTAAATTCAAGTTTATATAAAGATAAACTCGGGAATATAAACCGTCGAAACGGAAACTCAAACAGAAATAAAATGAGTAAATCGAATGAAACGAAAGTAAGATACATTTTAAGCATAAAAATGACTTTTCGAGGTAAATAAGACTTTACGTGTTCAAACGATTGAACAATGAATCTGTTTTATAATTATTTAAGAAATACGAGTTAAATCGTAAACAAAATAAAATTTAATATATAAAAATCAGGGGTGTTACACAACATAGAACCTAGTTAAGTGTAAATAACAATATTACTTGGGTTTCCTACCTAATGTTGAGTTAATGGACTAATCGTGGAATTTTGGGATCATAAATCATTGATTAAGATGTTAGCCTAAGTGTTTTGGTACCATTTCAGGTCCTCATTAATGTTTAGTAAATTTTGGTTGACATAGATTAAACCTTGTTTCTTATGGATTAGATCGCAGAGCGTTGATGTAAGGTTGTAACCTACAAACCTTAGAGTGGAATGACCTATGTTTGGGCAGATCATTATTAGCCTTGAAGAAGAAAACATATTGCTCAATTAAAGGTTGGCTTTATCGCGTTATTTTGAGGAATACTTAATATCAATCATCTTGATGGATTTATAGTTCAGAACCCTTAGACCAACGAGATTGTGGCTTCGTTGAGTTAACAAATATTTTAGTGCTTTCACTGTTACGATATGAAATTTGATGGAATTCTCAGAAACCTTAGCTGAATGACGTATTTGAAAATGTGAGTATCTGGCGTTACATGTCAGGCTGAGAGTGTTTAGGGTTTGGCGTACTTTCCTAACCTTTGTCTATTGATGATGTTAAGAATGTGTTGATGATCACTTTTGAGGTTTTCGTGTCCAAACATTGTTAATTGATGGATTTTTATCTAGTGTTCCTTAATCGAGAAATTTGAAGTATACCTCGAGTTCAGACCTTATGAGCTTTGAATTTATGAGCCTTAGTGAATACGAGTTTGGGTATGTTTTGATGACCGTTGGAATATTAATTAATGGATTAGTCTAAATCATTTGTGGATTCTTTTTCATACTAATTGAAGGAATATATAAGTATGTAAGACTTAATTTTGGAGGTTATGGTAGTCGATAAATTTGGAGGTTGTAGATTAAGTAGGACCACCCTGTACCGATAATGGTCTTAGCGTTAGTTGATGGGCCGATCAGGAACCCATGTTTGTGAGAGTCGTGCTAGGAATCTCGAGATGGTTAATTGCTTCTATAATCCTTGCGAGCTCTTTTTACTCTGAACTCCGCCTTCCTTTCTGCTTCTCTTGAATTCTGTTAACCCCATCTGCTGCTAATCTCTTCAACCTTTGTCGATTTTGAAAGCTCTTATTTTTAATTTATTTATCCTTGTTCTATTTACCCATTAATCAATTTTTTTTGAACTCCCTATTTTATAAAAAAATTTGACCAGTTTAAAAAAAAAAAATTATGGATTATCGTAAAATTTTAACATTTTGAGTTATAATTCCTAATTATGAAATTACCCGTTTTGTATAAAGTTGACTAACTTAAACTTTTTGGATATCGTGAAATTTAACATTTTTGAATTATAATTTAAAAAAAAAAATTATACTTCAGTTTTATTTTATCTTTGGTTGATATTTATATTTACTTCTATTTCCAAATGCCTTAATAATTTATTTAAAATTATTTCAAAATTGTTTCAATTTTTTATTTTCAAGCGATCGGAGTTTTATGAGACTTTCAAGTTTTCAAATACTTAAATTACTATAGGATTAGTATGCAAAACGTTTTAACATTGTCGAAATTATTTTATGTTCAGGTTTGATAACATATTTGAAAACTTTCATAATTACTTTGATAACATTTTCAAAATTTTAACATTTTGAAATCAGTTTTCGTTTTGTTGTCGGTGGACTTTTGAACCTGTCATTGAAAAACGTCTAACGACTGATTTAATTAAACTAACTACAAAATTTGCTTTCTCAAAAATAATTTTTGTTTTGTCTTAAAACAAAATATTTTCGAGTTTCTTAATCAAAATGTTTTGTTTTGAACGTGTTTTCGGTATTCTCCTCCGAGTTCGTTTACAAATGTTATTCAACAATTTTATTTTATCAAATAACTTTACTTTACGGTTTCATTAATTTAGAAGGTTTTTAACTTCGGGTAGCTTAGCTCAATTCCTCTTGGAATAAATATTTGTCATCGATTTTGTATCACTTTGAAAGTTGTAACATTTTCTTTTAAACCAATTTTTTTTAATGCAAAATAAGTATTCTCATCTTTTCGACTGAGGCAATCTAGATTCCTTTCTGCTTATTCTCAGTTTCGAGGACGAAACTTTCTTTTAGTGGGGAGGATTGTAACACCCGCTATTTTTCCTAGCGCTTTTATCCTTTCCGCTATGACTTCGTCATAACTCTATTTCGGCCTTATGTTTCATTATTTTTCCAAGCTTTATTTTTATTTTCGAGTCCAATGATATTTATTTTTATTTTAAAGGATTTTAATTCTTTTAAACCTATTTATTCAATTTTCATCGTAAACTAATTAATTTTCCGCGAGGAATTCTATTTCTATTCGAATTGACGTTTTTAAACTCGGATTTAAGTTATTCCTTTTCCTAAAAATGTTTGAATACGTTTATATAAAATTTTCAACTAGTAAATATTTTTATTTACAAGTATTTAGTCGTTAATAATTTTATTACGAAGCTTCGCGAATAATTATTTTCTTACGCGAGGTTTACTCGAATTACCTTGAAATGCCTTTAACTATTTTACGATTATACTTTTTATCAACTTATAAATCATTTGAGACCTTTTCCTTATATTTTGGACCGACAAAGCTTCTTGTCACAATTTAACTATGTTTTATTAATACGTTTCATTTTATCACATTAAACCGTAAACATAGGATTCTTTTCTTTTCATTGAATTGAGGCTTTAATACTCAAGCTCTTCCTACTCATCTTCTTATCCCTTTGGCTAGCCATATTTGTCGAGATGCACTTAGGATTCTTCAACTATTTTACTATCATTTATGCTCTTTAAGTGTAGTAACCTCCTTCTCCTTTAATCTACTCTACATTCATTTTGTGCATTAACAAAAAAATTACTACAACATATTCATCATCCTTTTTTTCCTTCTTCGCCGAGTACTCCCTCCCCTATTCCAGCCTGATTTTTGCTCCATTTCGAGTCTCAATCGAATCGTTTTTATCGTCATATTAATCCTCTTTCCGATTCCTTCGTTAAGGTAATAATCGACGTCGTTTTCGATCATTATTTACCTTGATTTTTCTTAGTTTTCTCATGGTATTTTTCTGCCATGATTTTCGTGTTTGGAAGGATTTGTGGACGATCCCGAGGCCGTGAGTATATAATCGATTCAGACTTGGAGTAGAGGTAACGTCGATGTTACTCGGTATTTCATGATTTTAATTGTGTGTTTGCATGTATATATTTTTATGTTTTATTTTAACAATATATGTATGTCACCAAATCTGGAAAATTTTTAAAAGTTTAAAATTTGCATGTTTCGGTATTTTTATCGCTTTTACGAGGTTAACGATTAAATTGTTATATTAATTTGTAAAATCATAATATTCGGCCTAAACATGTAATATATGTTTATATTCTGTAAAATTGATATTTTTGATGATTTATAATAATTTAGGTTTTTTCTGATATTTTAAATATCGATTATTGAATTATTACCGTTTACGGACAAAAACGATTAAAAGCCGATTTTTAGTTCTAGTACCTAAACATTTTATTTTAATCTGATTTTTGACGTGGTGAAACTTTCTGATGAAATAGACTTTTCTGAATTTTTTTTAATTTCTCGGAATTGTTAAGTGGATGAATTATTTAATCACTTTAAATCATCGTTTATCGTTAAAACCGTGTTTGTCGTTTAAATTCTCGATTTCTTGTCTTTGGTTTAAATCTGGAAAAAATTATGGTTCTGATGATTTCATATTAAAATGTACTTTTATGATTTTTAGTGCTTTAATAAAATGTTAGGAACGATAAGTTTATTAATGAAATCGTTAATTGTGAAAAACAGGTTTAAATGACGGTTTTGTTGGAATTTGTTGAATCTGGAATTTTGGAAAAATCTGAAAAAATTATATTCTGGAAAATCATGATTTTTAAATTTAATAATAATTTTTGGATATTAATATTTAAATCGTTTGGTAATTACTATTTTTATTAATCGTTATTGTCAAGATTAGACGATTAACGGGAAAACGCTTTAAAAACCGAGTTTTAGGATTCTGGAAAATTTTACTTTCTGGACAGAATGTCAATAATTATGTTTTAACTATTTTACGTAATTTTTTTACTATTTATTAAAGTCTTTAATTAATAATTGTTGATTTTCGGACAAATTGTGTTTTATCGATAAAATTCTTCGTCTTACCTAAAAGAATTATTTTTCCAGCAATTTTGAAAGTATTTAAATCTGAACTTTAAGAGTTAAATCATCCCGTAACATATTATAAATATATTCAATGGTTTAATTTAAATAAAAGACGTTAAGAGATTTAATTTGACATTTTTGCCGTAAAATCCTATTTATAAATCGTATTGTCGAAACTAATAATAATTAGAGAATTTTAGTTTTGTAAATTTTGAAAAACACCCTGATTAGTAGTATTAAAGTAATCAAGACATTTCTAATCATTTTATAAACACTTGTGTGATATTTCAATATTTTCATTAACTTAAATGTTCTCGTTTTAAGAATTAATATCGTTAAGGCCGAAAGTACTAGTTTTATAAATCTATATTGTTTACTAAAAATGTTGTATTAGTTTAAACTAATATTTTGCTATTTTCATATGATGCTATTTTGAGTAATTTTCTAAAAATAGAAGTTTCCTAAAATAGAAAGTTTCCTCTTTCGGAAAGTGGTTCTTTTTCTTTTTGTTCTCTTATGGTTTATATTATTGAATACATATTTTAATTATCGATAATGGCTTGTTTTGGAGTTATGGAATAAGGAAAAGTGTGGGTTTAGAGTAATATAGTCTGGGCTGTACGTTTTGCCATCAACTATAAAGCTGGTGTGTCTATGTTGGGACACATTGGTCGTTGAACTGAGCATGGTTTGTGTTCATGAGGGTGTATGTTTACCTTAAACTTAGATATCGCATCGTGTAAGTCGCGTCGGGTGGAACTAGATATGGTTTGTATCCAGGAGGGGTGTGCACTACTTAAGCCAGGACCTCGCTGCACGCAGTCCTCTTATAGTTGAGTTGCCTAGTTAGAGACCAAAGTCTGATTTGTTTTGACTAGGTTCTCGAAACTAGATTTTAGTATTGTCCTAGTGAAAGTCTAGATTCTACATTAATCCTATCCATAACGCCATTTTGATTATTTTATTTATTATCGATATAAATTGGTTTGCAGGTTGGCAAATATTTTTATGTTTTCTTCGGTAACCCATTTTTATTATATTATTTTGATACGTGAAGTTTTTCACTGAAATCTTATTTTCATTATAATGTTTTACTGTTTTCATTTTTACTATTTTTCTATAGTAGTAATTACAGTTTTAAAATCCTGTCATACGGCTGGGAGAACGTTGACGTTGCTCCCCACTGATTGTGGCTGTTATGTTTTAACTTGGCAGGTATACATGTTCCGGGTGTGGGCTAGCGAGCAGTGTGGATCATGCTTATTTATTTTAATAATTATGTCTTATGGATTGTTCAAACCCCTTTCGTGGATTGTTTAAATTTTGGCCATTTTATTTAAGGCCTATTGTTTGACTTTACCATTTTAATTTTTCTAAGACATAGTTACAGCGTGTTTTAATCCCGACTCTACAGTGTTTCCGCCACTGTATCGCGTTAGAATTTCTAGGGGATTACATTTTCCATTTTTTTCAAAGCTTGATGAAATTAGAAGCAAATATATACAATAACCAAAATTGACCCCGACAAGATCTACAAACTCCCTTGAAACAAAGTCAACCACATCCAATCATCCATAAAAAAACTCCATAATTGCACAATAACGAGCATAGAACGCACTAGGTGACCTACTTCATCAAGCTTGGCTAGGTAGGCAAATTTGATTTTATAGTTCATTTTGTGAATTCTTTTACATTTTAGCCAAGGAGAAAATGGATAGAAATAGATGAAAAATGAAAATGTCCCAAAAATGATCACTAGGCAAGTTAGTCAAAATAAAGGGGAAAACCCCATACTTATGCGTATTGACATAGCATATTCCACGAGGAGACCTACACACACAACCTAAGTCGTAGCCAGGTATGAATGTACTGGCTACAGGAGGCTCTAAATCTCACCAATTTTGTAGATAAAGCCTAGATGCAAGGTCGGTCTAAATGAGAACCACAAATTATAGCTCAGTTGGTTGCATACCTATCGATTAATTATTATTCCACATAACAAAGGTCAAATAAATGTCAATTAAGAATGAGTAGGTAGCCTAAAGAGTGCAAGTTATCATCATTACTGCATAGTCGATATTATAGACAAACGCTAAGACTCAAGGAAATAAAACTAGAAATACTAAAAACTCCCCCATGCTAGACTCGACATTTCCCTCAATGTCCATATCATACAGACTCAAAATTGGTGGGGAGACACAAATAAAAATCGAGGATAGAGAAAGGACATACCAAATATGCACATGGAGAGGTAGCGGAATCAGCAATCCGCTACTGATCATCATCATCATCACCGAAATCATCATCCTCCATATCATCATCTGCAGTAGTCCCGGAACCAGACGCACCGCCCGTATACCAACCACCTCCCTGATAATCACTAGCGGCTCCAAAAGCAGGGCCCGTCGGGGCACTGAAATAGTCAGTGTGAAGATGGAAGCCGCCATGAATCGAAGGGTCAGTATAACCACCCACGGGCCACGAAAAGTACGAGGGGTAAGGGCCCTGTGGTTGCACAGCAGCACGCCTAGCATGTCATCATAGACTGGATACATTCCTAGACACTGATCCGCATACAAGCGGTCTAGACGAGCATGAGTGGCCGCAGTGTCAGCACGAGTCTCCGTGCGAAGAGTATCCAAGTCTGACCCTGAAGAACCGGCACCCAGCTCCATACGCTCCATCCATGCAATAAAATCGGGATGGAGGGGAGCATACTGGGGTGGTGGAGGGGGCTGCTCAAAAGTAGTAGTGGTGGTGGGCTCGGAAGCAGACTGAGATGGACCAGGTTCAGGGGCGGGCTGGGAGGTACTAGGCCCGCTCGTGGGACGACAAGTATAGGTAACAGCATGCGACGAAGGAAGAGAGCTAGGGGCAGCAAAGGGTAATAAATAATTAGGCTGATCAGCCTAAAGTGACAAAACTGACCCGGCTTGCAAAATAATAGTCGCCAGCTCAAGCCAAGCCCAACGATTCTGATGCCTAGAAGAAATCCAGTTAAGAGAAGTCAAATATCGGAGGCTAAGGGTAATCTCGCCCGGGACTGGTTCATGATCCGCTTCGCGAAAAACGGTCAACCGAAGAGCTAATTGCGTGACTAACCCGCCTATATAAATAGCAACATCGACAACGACCGTAGAAATTCTCCTAAACTGGAGGACGAGGTGATAGGCAATATTAATATGCCACATCTTCGGCTTACGCCGCAAAATAAGAGCCCAAAATAAACACCTCCTCGGTGCGTACATTATGTGGCTCCTTTCTAGCAAAAATCGTCCACCCCATAAACCTCTGCCAAACCTTTATGACCGTATTATGAATATTATTTGAACTCATATGCCCCGCGGTAGTGTACGGGGCATCAGCAATACATCCCCAAAAATCACCCAACCTAAAATTACCATACTCGGGATGTGTACGGTCATCATAATCCTTAAGATCAAAACAATCCCCAAACTGCTTCAGACTCAGCGCAAAACTAGTATTCAGTAGATGAAACTCAACAGAAATGGACCCAGATCGTCTATTCTTAGACACCACAAATGAACTCAGAAATTCTAACGTAAGCTGAGTATACGTATTACGACGCATCGTAAAAAATGTACCCATTCCAACACCTTTAAACAAGAGTTCCAAAGCAGAATCTAAGCCTAGAGTTCGTATAGCATCACGATCGATAAACCGAGTAGGAACAATAGACCGCTTTCTCAAGTTCTGAAATCGTACCTTTTGGTCAATAGTGGTAAAAATTACGCCCGGAAAAACTGGATCAGGATCAATGTCAGGCTGAGCATGGTCATTTCTGTGCGCTTGTTCCGAGGAGGCATTGCAAGTCAGCTGAAAGTAGCAGTATTTGGGGGAAAATATGGGGAAAATTTGAGGAGTGAGAGTGAAGAAGGGGAAGATGAAGGCTGGGAAATTGGGGAAATTGGGGTTTGGGGAATAAGAGAGAAGAGAGAGACGAGAGAGGTGAATGAATGAAGGAAATGACGGGAAAAAATGGGTTTGGGGGGGTGTTGTGTGACCCCGCCGGTCTGGACCGACGGCCGGCTGGCCGGCCTGACTCACATATGCATTATTTTCGATTTTTTTAATGAAATTTTCCCTCTCACAGCCCGGCCGGTAGGCACAGGCCCCCGGCTAACCGGCCTGAGTGCTCAAATCCTTCATTTTTTCGAGATTTTGCTCCAATCTCCTCTAATTTTCCTTGTGCCTCGGCCCCTGAAGTCGATAGGGGGCCTGGGCACAGGCTGAGGTGCTCAAATCCTTCTTTTCGAGTTCAAATTCAACTCGTACCTCGGCCCCTAGAGTCGATAGGCCCCCTAGACCTAGGCTGTGGTGACCTACTATATTATCATAAGTACAATGAATTTGTTCCTTCTCCTTTTTCCCTATCACCTTCAATTCGAGTTATTTCCGATGATTATGCGCATCCCAAAACGTTAGTCCCTCCTCTCATCCTCACTAAGACAACTAAAAGAAAATTAAAATAAAAAAAAAAAAACGAAAATGAGGGAAATTATTTACATACTCGGGCTGCCTCCCGGTAGCGCTGGTTTAGAGTCCCGCACGACTTGGATGAATTTCTTTAGTGAGAAGAAGGAACGGGATGAAGTTGTATAACTTCAATCGCTCCAACGTGAGCACCTTCATGATATAACTTCAATCGTTGACCATTCACCTTGAATCGTTCACCTGAATCACTCTCGACTTCGATCGAGCCAAATTTACCAACATGGGTGACGGAGAAAGGTCCGGACCAACGAGATTTCAATTTTCCGGGAAACAACCGGAGTCTAGAATTAAACAATAATACCTTATCCCCCACGTTGAACTCACGGTGAAGGATATGCTTGTCATGCCACCGCTTGGTGCGCTTCTTATAAACCCGAGCACTATCATAGGCACCAAGACGGAATTCCTCTAACTCATTCAATTGCATGAGTCTCTTCTCCCCACTCAAATGTGGATCCAAGTTAACCTCCTTGATCACCCACCAAGCCTTGTACTCAAGCTCGACGGGCAATTGGCATGACTTGCCATAAACTTATCGGTAAGGTGAAGTACCAATAGGCATTTTAAAGGCGGTGCGATAAGCCCACAATGTATCATCTAGCTTAGAGCTCCAATCCTTTCGAGCTTTTGACACGACCTTCTGGAGAATAGACTTGATTTCCATATTGGACACCTCAACTTGCCCACTCGTTTGAGGGTGGTAGGCAAGACCGGTACGGTGAGAGACACCGTACTTAGCAAGTAAAGCATCAAGTCGCTTCTCATGAAAATGGCTTCCACCATCACTAATAATCGCCCTTGGAACACCAAAGCGGGGGAAAATGATCTTTTTGAATAAAGAAATTACCATTCTAGCATCATTAGCATGAGATGCTACCGCCTCCACCCACTTGGAGACATAATCAACCGCAATCAAAATATATCGGTTGCCCTTGGATGACGGGAACGGGCCTTGATAGTCTACACCCCAGACATCAAAAATTTCTACCTCGAGAATCCCATTTTGAGGCATCTCATGCCTCCTAGAAATATTACCGGTACTTTGACATGCGTTGTAACAACCCGGTTCTTCTAATGACATTAATTAACAAGGCGGAAAATAATTAAGTCGTAAAAAGGGGTAAAAATTAAAAACCGTCGACTCAAGTGAGTCTTTTACCGATAAATGAACCGTTTTTTAAAATACAACAACTGAAACCCGAATTACAAATTTCTAAATACGATAGTTTGACAATATTTGTGTTACAAGATTTATAGTTTGACACTCTCATTTGCCACACTGTATCTCTTGCACTCAAGCATGACCCATGTCCAGTCTTGAGGGTTCGTCAACCTGAATGCATATTTAAATATACACTAGTGTAATACCCGTGAAGAACCTTCACGGGTTGTTCGTTTATATTTATGTATAGATTTTATTGGATTAACAACTAAAATTAGGTTATTCGTTAATAGACTTTAGTTACTTTAAGTGTTATTAGGTAAGCGAAAAAATGAACAACATATAGTTAGCATGTTACACAATATCTTCGACATTCTTTGATCATGCACTTTCTACAACCTGCTGCATCCCTCTCGTACCGATTAATTAGATAAGAAGTAAGTATATGAACAAAAGGGGAGATGTCAACACCCCCTACATCATTACGACTACAGAGATTCTAGAATAGAAATCCTACCAGTCGTTATCATGCAACATGACATCTAATTAGATGTACAAATAAATCATCGCAAAGGTAAATAATTGTTGTCATTATAATAATGTCATGTTCGTCCAGTCGGTTTGTTTGTTGTCACTTGTAATTAATTAGAAATACTTTTTATAAAAATACATTTTCTCTTTGAACGCATAGTCTACCTATACTTTTTCGAGCTCCATAAAAGTTCTTCACGGGCCATAAATTTGGGAAGGGCCAGCTACAAATGTATACTCGTTGGAATGCCAATGATCGAAAGTCAATTGGGCCAAGAATAAGTTGAACATAAGTATATGTGGATGATAGAATTTCCAAAAACATAATTAGAATGTATAATAACCGTGATCGAACAACGCACAGTCACATTTAACTGAATAAGTCGTCAGTAGTGACGTCTTTGTATAACGTTAAAAATATGTCTTAGTAGAAAAAAGGATCGGTTTTCGTATTATGGTATACAATCCCAAACCGTCCACCAGAAAGGTTCGTGTTTTGTCGTATAATACACTATATTGTGCATTTTCGTTAAATGTTGATACCCACGAAATTCATCTATGTTATTAAAAAAAAATACGTAAATCAAACTGCATATATATTCGTAATATGTACTCACATTTACAATAACCTTTCAAATTAGTGTCATCTACAAACATTAAACTCCACCCTTTCATTTACCAAGAGCAAACCACCTAAATTCACACAACGGTTTCTAACCGGATTTGCAGTAGTACCAAGTTGCAGAACTTACTTGGTTTATTTTATTAGGTATTTATTAGTCCATTCCGAACTGTAAGCCCGAAAAAATTATTGGTCTGAACTTCGTCGAGACACATCCTCGATAAAGTTGGTAACCCGAAATACATAACTGGGCTGCAAAAAATTGTGAATGACCCAAAATAGAAATGGCCCAAATATAGGGGTCCGATTGGCTTAGTCACAATTACAATAGATATGACTAACCCAAAACTCGGTTGGGCCAAATACTATCCCTAAGTCAACGATCTTAAACATCGACCCAGCAAGTGGAGTAATATGATCGAGTATGCGTTGAGTGAAATGAAATTAATGATACTATAACTTATTAGTACAATATCCGACGGTTTAAAATTGTACTAATTAACAGGAATAGACTGTGTTGGTACAAAGATCGACAAAAAGCAAAAGCATAGACATATACACTAAACGGAAGTCGAAGAGTTATTCTCATCCCAATATATAATCAAAACTAAATGGGCAACTTCATTTCACCAAAAGGTTAAAACGTCCAAATTGCATGCAAATCTAGACATTTTTTCAAGCATCCTAACAACCTGCTCTAGCTCAACACTCAAAATGTATAGAGAGTTGATGTGGCCGCCTAAGTGCATATTCGACAACATGTCGTACGACGTGCAAGACGGGTGGTATATCTGCCAGAATTTGCACATTCTAAAAATGAGACTAATATACCTTGGGTACGACGTGGTTAGGTTAGACCCATGCATATCGCCGACGCTCGATTTCGAGAGGGCGGTCGTAGTAGAGTTTGGAGCAAGGCTACCAAACTATTTCATGGCCTACAAATTTCAAAGGGAGTTTGAAAATGAAGGGATGACCAAGGAAGCAATGGTCGACCAATGGGATTACCAAGCCAGCCCACATTGCTGGGTTGCTTCTTGGGAGGATGAGGAATATCTATCAACGGAGACAGACTACCATATGGTGCCAATCTTGTGCCTCTATGTTGGAACGTACTTGGGCGAAGCTGAGGAATTTGGTACCTATAGACATGTTATGGACGCTTTGAACGAAATCTACCGAGATTTCTACGTCGATTAAATGCATGGGAACGGAAGTAAGTATTTGAGTTTATTTGCGGTGTACATAGATGGTTGTTACTCCCAATGCTTAAGAACCACCTTGCATGCAATGTATTTTGTAACGTTTGAATTGCAGTGGTGATCGTTTCATAATTACGTTTAATTTAAATTTAAGTAACGATTGTAGTTTCAATTTCGTTTACGAATTGTGTCCTTGGTATCGGGTCTATTAATAGGTATTTCAGTCTCGTACGATTGTACACGTCCAATTACAGTTGACCGCTTGTTGCGGTGTCGATGGAGCAGTTAGAATGTAAACGATTTTCAGGCAGTAAAGTAATAAGTTGGAAATTAACCGTGAGATGGAGAAGTAATAATTTCGTTAGTCGGTAATAACTGGAAGCGAACATTAAACATTTTAAAAAAATGGTAATAATAACGAATAGTGTATGTCTCACGTAAGTCGGTTAAGTAATAAGAACTGTTGATACATATTAGATGGTAGATGAAAAATTGTTTTAGTCTAAGAAGTATAGAAATGAAAATAGAATAACCGTGTCTAACTATCAATTTGTTCAACAATGCGGGTACTTTGAAAATTCGTAAACGTCAGGGCGTAACGGTTATCATGAGTTGAGATCCGACTAAATGAGTCACCGTAATACTACAGAATATCACGGACACTGGAATATAACAGTTACCATCGGGTTCATTTAGTAGACGCACCGTAATTTTTTTCAACCATACGACGTAACGTAATAGATACACAACGCAATACGGTCTCCAAACAACTGTACTATATACGATTGCACTAATGAATATAAAAACATTAGAGAAAACATATCTTAAGCGGTAATATGGACTAACAAAATTGAATACAATTATGGTAATGATGACACCTTAACTCAATTGGCAAGCAAAGTAAAAATTTGACAGTTTACTCAAGTAACTTCAACATTTACTGCTGCTGCATTTACCATCATCACTAATTGTGACATCACACTCAACTTCCTCCAATTAATAACCGTATGAAGCATCTTCTTTAGCATGCAAGCATTCAAAAAAACTACCCAACTACAACTCAAATATTGATCATTCCCAAATCGAAAACCCTCTTCAACTCAAAATTAAATCCGAATCAAAGAGAAAGAAAAATTGTAATACATGGCTGAAAGATTTGTGTATCCACCGACAGTCATTATGCACAATCTGCCATACGAAGTTACAGAGGAAGGGGTAGTCATTGGCAATAGTTTCACCTATGTCAGGGATGAACTTATTAGGTTGGGATACCCTGTGAGGAAGGTATTCCATGTGTGGAAAGGGAAGCCTGGAGTGTTCAAGAGGGCTATTGCGATTGAGTTTTTCAGTGGCGAGCATAGGTATAGGAGTGCTTTCAGATTGCAGAAGTGCTTCGAGAGAGTTGGTAGGGGAAGATCTGACTTTGAGAAGACTTCAGACAGAATGACAGGGTCTCACCTGTGGGTTGCAACTTCTGCCAACAAAGAACTGGTGAAGGAGGGCAAAAATTGCATTCCTCTTGCAGCTGATTGGAAGAGGCTCGATTATGGCGACGCGGACATGGACAGTCGGTCAACATACGTGTGCGTGTTCAATCAGCTGAAGCAACACAACCCTGGATTCTACGTCTGAAAGGTAACCTCTCATGACTCAATGAAATCAGCTTTTTTTGGTGACCCTTGAACTTTCTCCATCAATTAACTATTTAACTATTTGTGGTTTATTCACTTGAATTATAATGTTCAAGTGTTTGTAATGGATTAATGGACTTCGGTCCGAATTGTTGCTATTTTCTTTAAATTGTTCGTGATTTTGTGATATACTGTCTACAATCGTGGAATTCGTACAATTATGATAAAATCATAACTATTTAGATATGATGGGCATGCTGAAACTGTATTTGAATACTATGACTGACATGCGTTGAACTTCCTGGAACTTGTGATCGACGAATGTTTTGGAACGGAATAACTGAAGCGGGTACAACAAACAGGGCATTATGGGGGTAGTATTTGTAGGACATATTAGTGATATGTAAACCGGTTTATGTGGGAGATTTTTGTGCCTGATTTTTGTTTATGTTCGTTAAGAAATACACGGCGATCGGTGGTACATCAATTCGTAATGGGTAACTAGACAGACTATTGGGATTGCGTCTCCTATTATGCTCTACACTCAATGTGGTCATTGAATTGAAATCTTTATGTTTTGTGATTGGGGTAGTGTTTAACAGTCTCCACTGCTGATATCGTGTAGTAATTGGATGATCAAAGGTTAGTGTAAATAGTCAACAAAAACTCGAACTGTCAAAAGCGAGGTCAATCGGTAGGAAGAAAAAGTGAGATTCAGTAAACGGGTTGTTGTAAAAATAGACCGACATTAGACAGAGATTGTGCCTGCGATAGTTGTACGGCGATTGTTGTGCACGTTCATATTGTAATGGGTAATTAGACCGACTATTGTGATTGCGTCTCCTATCATGTTGTACAATCAGTCTGGTCAGTGAATTGAAAACAACATGTTTTGTGATCGGGGTAGAGTTCATCAGAGTGCACTGTCGACAGCGTGTAGTCAATAGGTTATCAAAGGTTAGTGTCGATAGTCCACAAACAGTCGAACTGTCGAAAGCGAGGTCAATCGATAGGAGAAAAAGGATGAGAGTCAGTAAACGGTAAACAGGTTGTGGATTCACAGCAACAAACTCAATACGGATGTTTAGATGAAATAGTTATGTAGTACGTACAAACTATCCGCGCAGATTGGTGAATATCTGCTTGAAAACAACGTTAGTTGTTGAGTCAGTATCGAATGAATCTTCGTCTAAAATTAATACTTTGAGACCCTTCTTTCTGGTGACCCTGGAAATAGCAACGTATAGTTGCCCGTGTGTAAATACCGGTTTAGGAAGAAACAATCCAACACTTGTAAGGGATTCGCCCTGACTTTTGTTTATCATCATTGCGAAGCAAACTGCGAGCGGGAACTGACGCCTTTCGAACTTGAGTGGGAACTTCGTCTCATCGGACGGGGATAACTTTAGCCTCGGAATGTAAACATGAAACCCCTACCTGATACCAGTTATAACTTTTGCCTCAATGACACGGTCACCGAGTTTCGAAACAACTAATCTGGAACCGTTACATAAACCGTTAGCTTGGTCGATATTACGTAGTAGGATGACAATTGCACCTACCTTAAGTAGTAATCTATGGCTTCGTAGACCTGAAGCGCGAATGGTGTTTAGAACTTCAGTGGAGAACTAATCGTCACTACAAAAAACAAGTGTCATTCCTACGGATCCAATCCGTAGGAACTATGGTCATTTTCGTCGGAATAAACACGTTCCTACGGAAAATCCGTAGGAACCAATCCGTCGGTATATTTCGTCGAAAACAAATTGATTCCTACGGTATATTTTGTAGGAATTAAATTTCCAACGGAAAATTCCGTCGGAATGATTCGTCACACAAATCTATTGACCAAAATAACGGTCCTACGGAATGTCGTTGGAAGAGTCTAAATTTCCTACAAACATTTCGTAGGATACTTTTTCCGTCGGATATATAATTTTATTACAAATTTTTCAGAACTATAGATTTCGTTATGAAATTTTAAAATTTCCATAGGATAAATAACTTATTTTCACCAGTAGATAAATAGTACAACATTGGTTTTACAAAGATGGATTATTAAAGTACTTCATTAAAAATATTAATATAAACACTAGTTACAAAATAAATCAAATTCCACAAATATTTAAAATGTTATTAAAAACAAATACTCCCTCCGTCCCAAAATGATTGTCCCATTTACTTTTGCACAATAATTAAGAATATTGTGTAATGATGAGGTATATAGGCAATTATGACTACCTTATAGGGTGATTTGTGAGGTGGTGTGGGTTAATGAAATGGCAAAATGGTAAATACTTTGTCTTAGTAGGGACAAAGTTGTAAAAAAGCATGGACTAAAAAGGAAAGTTGAGAAATGGGACAATCTTTAAGAACCTACCCTTAAAGGAATACGGGACAATCTTAGTGGGACGAAGGGAGTATATCTTCTGAGGTTGTCTGCTTTGCTTCCTGATGCTTGGAGGTTATGGTACAAAATTGAAAAAAATAATATTTTTACAAATATTAAATTGAAAATTACAACGTATATCTTCATGGTACATACATTATCCACAGCAGGCTACTAGCTGAGCCATGACCGTTTCTAGTGCACTGAAATTGGCCACATTAGACCCGAGTTTTAAATAAACACAATATTATATTCCATAACAAAAAAACTCACATCAAATTGCAATACTTAGAAGATAAGGACCCTTTACGATTGTTCACAGGTTATCTTGCATCTCCAGCTAACGCTCATGCATTTAAAGGTCTGTCCCTCTACAAACTGCATATGGTTTCACCTGGAGATTAGATATGAACATAAAAATCAGTCAACCAAGCCATTTAGTTACACAAAACTACATTTATTGATATTAAAAGAAAGAGTAAATTAAAAATTACTCCCTTTCAAGATACCAATTTTAAAATTTACTCCCTTTTGAAATTTTTGCTAAAAATAACTCTCAAAATCTATCAAAAGTTCAAAATTTGCTCCAAAATTTAATTTTTGGACGAAAATGCCCCCAAACTTTTTAGGCCATATTCCTTCACTTCACCCTCTAGCCAAGGATATTTTCGTCCAAAAAATAAATTTGGGAGCAATTTTTGAACTTTTGACAGATTTTAGAAGTTATTTTTAACAAAAAATTTAAAAGGGAGTAAATCTTAAAATTTGTATTTTAAAAGGGAGTAATTTTTAATTTACTCTAAAAGAAAAGAGTAAGATTGGTCATTAGTGTGTATTACAAGGATGACCCGAGAGTATAAAATTTGTTCTAGCTGCAACAATAACTCAATATTGGTGACACAAATTCATTAACACAAATTTTCCTCCAAAAAACCCACAAGAACTGCATCATAGATTATTCGTGTATATCTAAAAGAGAAGAAAAACATACCTTAAAATTATTAGTGTAATATAACAAGAGATTGATATTTATTTTTAAAAAAGGTAATAAAAAAACACAGAACACAATCTCGAGAATTTATAAAATAGCACTAAATATAATTCCAGCCAAGTGTAGAGGGAATGAGGGAATGAACTGACTGATATATGCTTTTTGATCCCTTGCTTCTTTAATTACTAGTTTTAAATAAACACTTCAGACATTTGGAACAACAATGAAGCTTACCAGCGGTGGTAAGCAATCATCCGCATGCCTCCAAAGAACAGAAAATCTACCATGTGTGCTAGTATCATAAGTTGTTAGTGTCAAACAAAATGAGTTCACAATGCACCCTGGAGACTCGGGGACAGGAGGTTTCGCCTCTATTACTTCATTTTGCTGAACACCAATAAAGGGAGAAAATAAGTATCAACCGTAAAAACCAAATTCTTAAGAGATAAACTCATTTACTAACTATTAACCTTGCCTATTCACCCATTTTCCCCATACGCTAAAACAGACTAACTTAAAGGGAAATCCAAATAAACTCTCATATGAGTATCTGTGATGTTATGTTATAAATCTCAGAGCTTTTAAGAACATGTAAACAAGAAAATATAAAAGAGAAAGTGGTATAAATAAGATACACGGCTTAACTGAAACTATGATAATCCATTAAATAAATGAAAACATAAGATAGAAACAATAAATTATTGAATAAACGCAGCATAATCCCGAATAATTAATCAAGCAGAGAGCTCGACAACAATGAGATAAAACTTACTTTTTTTTTCCAGGAAAAAGCGTTGTTTGAGCGTAAACCTCATCAGTTTCAGGCTCCGCCTAGATCAACCAAGATAGAAAAGTTAAATGACATGTCAGTTCAAGCAAAACACTAGAATGGGGACAAGGTTACATGAGCATCTTGCACAGAAACTTACCCGAAGTTTGATAATAGCAACTTTACACAGAACTTTTGATCGCAATATGAAATACTCCATAGTTGACAGTATGCTGCACACACGCATACCAGTGTTTTTCCTGATTAGTACTCTATTATTGAAGATGTCTTTTTCTTTCTGCCTCTTGAAAATAATTATCTAATTTAGCTAATTGAATAACTTGATATTCACGTACATCTACTTTATTCTCTAAATGCCTAATCTCATAGCAACTAAGTGGTCCGTCTTTAGCGTAACTGGTAGGTTCAGACTCTCAAACCTTTGTTACTACGAGACTGCAGTTTGGCTGTGATTTTTGTGTTGACACGAGACTCCTTCCGACATGAACCAAACTACCTGTGCTTAATACTTCCAGCTCTTGAAAGCAAGTTTGTGTAACTTCGCTTCGATGTTGACACGATACTCCTTCTAACATGAACCAAATTACCCGTGTTTGATACTTCCAACTCTTGAACCCGAGTTTGAGTAACTTCGCTTGATCTACCATTCAATTTGATGCCCGGTCAAATGGAGCTTAATACAAGCCTTTTCTCTCTCTCTTATGTTTCTTTGATTAAGATCAATCCATGAATGGTGCTAGTAAAACTCTAATTACATACTCGTAACTTTGATTCAATGTTACTGCTGTCGAAAAGCATATCAAGTTATCAACACCCAAGCAAAACAATAATAAGGAGTAAAACTTACGAACAACTGTACTTCACAATCCCCAGCCCTTTTACCTTGGACCAATACATGCTTTTGTATCTTTCCAGTAGCCATCTTCGGTAAGGGCCAATAAATACTGATAATCATATCATATACAATTAATTAAAAGAAACAGATATGCAAACATCACATTACACATCAATTTAATCTCAAAATCAGCGAAAGTATAGCAAAAAGAAGTCGATAAAAGAGAGGAGAATAGGGTATCGAACTAATTTCACAAATCACGTAACCCTAATTTCAAAAATCGAACTAATTGATGTTATTAAAGCAATTAAGGATTACAATAGACCTGAAATTGATGATTCCATACTGATTAATCACCATCACGATCAATTAGAACTCGAGCACCTGCAAATTCAAACCCAAAAAATGCTCGAATTACCTTCATTTGCTTCGAAAATTGCAACCTGATTAGATACTCCGATACAATTTACCAAATAGTAAGGATGGATAGGAAAAAGGGATTGTATGCAATTTATTTTTTTTGTAATGGTGCTTTTAGGTTTTGGGTTTTAATTTGGGAACAAAGGTGAGCGATGTAAGGTGATGATGGATATTTCTTACTACATTTACTTTTCTGTGTACAGAGATAGTTGGGTCATGCGTATGGTCTAAATAATCAGAGCTGGCTTGCCCACTGACTCGGCTCAGTACAAAGCTTAGCTGAAACTTGGTCAAAACGATCCTAAGTTCAAGTCGAGCTTGCTCAAATTCGAGTCGATCTCGAGCTCAATAAGGCTTGGCTCGGAAAGTCGTTTAGACTCGCCTTTATTTTTTTTACCGTCTAATTTTATAATTTAAATTCGAATAATTCTAATCATATGTTAATGTAATACGAGTATTTATAATTATTATTGTCTCCATCTCGTTCATTTGTTTGCCCACGATTAAAATACTACTCATAATAAATATAAAATCAAATAGTGAGACAGAGGAAATATACTTTAAATTTTTATAACAATATTTTTTTCGTCCTAAGAGATACTTTTATGAATATATACTCCCTCTTTTTCTATAAATATTTACCTATTATTTTGTCTAATGCAATACTTCATAAATATAGTGGCATTATTGGACTTAACTTGCAGCCCCCCTAAAAAATGTTGCCTTAGGTTAGTATAAGCAACATGTTTACCCAAAGTGTTGCAAATCAATTATTTTACTTCATATTGCAACACAAATTAAAAATGTTGCAAGGAAAATGTTACAATATGTCATTTATGTACTAGTGACACTTAATATTCAGACCGGCGTTGTCAGTGGATTTGGTGGTTGTATAAGTACTAATGAGGGAAAAACCTCGTGGTCATCCTGACTGGCGTTGGGCGAGGGCTGAAGAGGAGTGATTGTTGATGGAGTGAGGGTTTTTCATCTACTTTAAGTTGATGGGCTGAAGGGGACTAATAACTATACGCAAATTGTAAACAATTTATGCATTAACATTAGCTCGCGAATTTTTATACCGTATTTGACTAAGATCCCATTATTTTGAACTTATATTTAGACACTTTCAGTTAACTTTAGACACTTTCAGTTCACTTCAATTTAGTTCAAACAGATCCAATTCAGTTATCTATAGTTCAAACACATTCACTTCAGTTTAGACACTTTATTATTGTTATTATTATTATTATTATTATTATTATTATTATTATTATTATTATTATTATTATTATTATTATTATTATTATTATTCTTGTTGTTGTTGTTGTTGTTGTTGTTGTTGTTGTTGTTGTTGTTGTTGTTGTTGTTGTTGTTGTTGTTGTTGTTGTTGTTGTTGCTGCTACTGCTACTACTACTCTGTATTATTTATTTTTTAGTTAAGTTAAGTTAAGTTAAGTTCAAACTCATGCAGTTTAGTTCATTTCAGAAACTTTCAGTTAACTTCAGTTCAGTTCATAAAATTTCAGTTTCGTTCATTCAGTCAGTTTTAGTCCAAAATAATAGGGCCCTACGAATTTTCCTACGAAACATTTTGTAGCCCCAAAACTTTCCTACCATAAATCCGTAGAATTCCGTAGTGAGGCTTTAAAGGAGCAACGGATTAGGATTCCGTAGGAAATATATGTAGGAACTATTATTTATCCGACGACTTTCAAGATCCATAGGAATGTTTCCGTTGAAATTGCTACTAATTGTAGTAGTGCGTGTACGTGCTGCCAAGTCTCCTGACTACTGATTTCATCAGAACTAAAATACACAACCTCGACGCCAGGAAGGATAGACAGTACGTAATCGTTAACCTTGTAACACCCCTGATTTTGATAAATTAAAATTAAATTAAAGTTATATTCATATTTTTATTTTATTTACGATTTAACTCGTAATTCTTAAAATTATTATAAAACAAATTTATCGTTTAATCGTTTCAAAAATTCTATTTGTCTCAGAAACTCTTCTTATATTTAAAACATATTTTTATTTCTATTTCGATTCATTTTATTCATTTAATTTAATTCTTATCGAGAGTGTATCTCGACGATTTAAATTCTAAATTCTTTTATTTATTTATATTTAAGCTCGAATTTCAATTTTTTCTGCTCGAAGTTCATTTATATTAAGTTTCGTCAAAACATTTATTACATTTCCTCGAGAAATCAATTTAATTCACTTTATCGAAGATTTATTATTTATCGGAAAATACTATTTCATCTTCTAATTATTTATTTCTATCAACTTCGTTTTCGTCTCGAGTACTTTATTTACACATTTTATTAGACGGTCCGATTATTTATTAATTTTCTTTTTGACTCGATTTTAATTCGATTCTTGGGTCAGTCAATTTATCGTTTCGGAATTCGGTTCATACCCGATTCATTTAATTAGCCGTTTTCGTATCATAATTTTTGGACTCCTTAATTCATTTCTCTTCCCACTAATTAACTTTCACCCTCCCTTGCACTCTTTGATTCAACTCACCATCTTAATCCACTAATTATATACATCCCCTTTTTCGCCTTATCATTCCACCGCTTCATATTTCACATTCTTCGTCACCTTTCATTCCCCTCTTCTTCTCTTGTTTCCTCCGCTCCCTTCTTCTCTTTTCTTCGTCTATTTGTTCTGCTGCTGTTGCTGCGCTTTGGGCCTGCGTTTGCCACTGCTACTATGTCCGATTTCCTCCAATTTCTTCTGCCATCTCGAACCTCTCCCCTGTTTCCGGCCCCTGTTCTCGCCGGCGTTTCTGTTCGCTGCTGCTGTAGCGCACTGCTGCTGCCGGTACTGCTACTGCTCTTTTTCGTTCCTTTTTTTTCTTCTTCTTCTTCGTGGTCTGCTTGTTTTTCTGTCTCGGTTTTGTTCCTGCTGCTGCGTTTCGATTGTTCTGTTCTATTAACTGGTCGTTGCTTCGTTTATTTCGTTCACTTGTCTTCTCTGTCTTTTGCTGCTGCTGTTGTGCGTTTTCTTCCTTCTTCTTCTCCTTTTCTTCTTTTCTTCTTCTTCTTCTACTCTGATCTGTTCCGTTTGTTGATGCTGCTGCGCATCTCATCATCCGCTCCTCCATCTTCTTTCACGCGTTTCTCTTTTGTCATATCTGATTTTCCTACTGAGTTTTATTACATTTGCCGCTGCTGTCTACTGTTGTCTTATGCACTGGTGCACTGCTGTTGCGTTTTGTTTTACGATGCGGTTGTCAATTTTCCGTCTCTCGGTCTGTCCTCTTTTTTTTCGTTCTTCTTCTTCTTCTTTTCCTCTCCATGGTTACTGGTTGCTGCTTCTTTTTTTCCCTTCTGATCTTCGTTTGTGATGCTGTATTCATTGCATAATCGGGGCCCGTGGTTGTTTATGAGTCTTCATCGCATTTCGTTACTACTCGTTGCTGCTACCATCACCTATCCCGCTGCTCTGAAATTGATGTTGCAACTACTGTTTGGTTGCTACTATATTTACCGCGCTGCTATTCCTCTTGTCGACAATTGAGTTCCCCTTTTCCTCCGATTTCATTTGTTGTTGCTCGCTGGTGCATCCGTTCCGAGCTATCTCATATTTTACGCTTTGTTGAGTCGATTAAATTCGGTCCTCGCTTTTCCCTTGACGCATCAATTTCCTTTTGTCCTCGTGTTTGTTCTAAGAATCGAGCATCGTTTTTATGACCATCTTCGTTAACTCCAACTCCTTTGTTTATGTTTCTGTGCATTCTCGTTTACGTTGGAGCCTTCGGAGTAAAGAAGAATAATCGCCTGAGATGACTTTAGACTCAAGGTTGGAGCTTGGACTAATCAAGGAGTACGATTTCGCGTCTGTTTCGGATTCGTCTCGAGGTAATTTTAGGACGTTACTCGATTTTATGTCGTATGTTTGAGTAGTAGTATGTAGTAAGTATTTTAACTTCGGTTTTCTAATTTTAGCTATTTATTATTTGCTAAAAATATTATTTTATAAATCGTGTGCTTTATAGATATTTTACGATTTTCGATATCGTTTTATAAATCGTTAGTAATTTAATTATTTACGATCGTTATATATAATATTTTGTTGTTTATCGTGACATTAGTAACTAAATAATAACGATTTCATATTTTCTTCAGATTCCGTTATTTTATAATTTTAACTCAAAATCGTATTTTTATATTATAATCAAAATTTGTATACTTGTTTAATAAATTAATTTTCGTTTTATGATTTATACTAATAAATGAGAAAATAGTCGATTTAGTTTTAAATACATTTTAGTCGAGACTATTTTCACTAATAATTTTCTATTTGTTTCCGATTGACTATTTTTATTAAAATTTGTATTATTTATAAATCAAAGCTATTTCTTAAAAAAAAATTGAAACCTTTATAAAATTCGTTTCATTTATAAAACTCGTTGACTCAATTAATTTTGATATCGTTTTTCTTAAAGTATTCCTTTTCTAAAATTTATAGTTTTAACTCGATTTCCTAAATTTTTATAAAATACTATATATTGACGTGTTACATTTTATTTATATTTTCAGTAACAAATTTAGAAATATATTAAAGTTACGATAACGACGATAATTATAAAATGTTAATTTCGTTAGAAATGCTATTTTTTTATATACATTTCACTTATTTTAATAACTTACGTAATTTCTATAAGACTTTCTATTTTAAGTAAGTTTCTATTTATAGAAAGTTTCCCTTTTTATATATAATATTTATTCTTTTTATCCTCATATTATTTATATTGATTATATCTTATCGATAATGGCTTGTTTTGGAGTTATGGAATAAAGTCAAGTGTGGGGTTAGAGTAATATAATCTGGGGTTTACGGTTTTGCCATCAACTATAAGGCTAGTGTATAAGGAATCGGTACATTAGTTGTTGAACCGGGTGACAGGTATCCCGGGAGTTGTGTACATTTTGACCTTAAGCTTAGGCCTCGCAGTAAGTCGCCGTCATAAGTTGAACTGGGTGACAGGTAATCCCAGGAGGGGTGTACATTGTCTTAAACTAGGGCCACGCATTTATAAGTCGCCGTCCTATTATGGTTGAGTAGCCTAGTTAGAGACCGAAGTTTGATTTGTTTGAACTAGGTTCTCGAAGCTAGTTTTTTTAGTATTCTCCTGGTGAAAGTCTGACCTTCTACACTGAATATTTCCATAACGCCATTTTTGAATATTTATATTATCGATTGATTTTAACTTGCAGGTTGGCAAGTGCTTTAAGTTTTCTTCGAAAGCTTATTTTTATATTATCATTTAATGTTTTCCGTTTTAAGTATTTTGATATAATAATACTATTATTTTTCCATATGATATAATATGGCTGGGAGAACGTCCGAGTTACTCCCCACTGACGTGGCTGTTATGTTTATAACATGACAGGTATTTGCTTCCGGGTTTTGGGTGTGAGCTAGCGAGTAGCGTGGATCCTGCTCTTTCTTCATTCGATTTATGGATTTGTATAAACCTGTTTGGAGAATTTCTTCTTTTTAGCCCTTTTGTAAAAAGAGGCATTTGTATTGACTTACCATTTCTTTTAATAAGATATAGTTTGTCAGTGTGTTTTAATCCCACTCTACAGTGTTTCCGCCACTGTATTGCGTTAGAATTTCTAGGGGATTACAAACCTTCTCAACGAGATCATGATTCGGTATGAGCACAGCTCTCTGCTGGAGGTAGTCCGTATCTGAATATCGATTAATGAGGTTGGGGTACGTACTGTGGACTATTGAGGCAATTGGGTCGGGCCGGGGTCAATGAGCATCTCTCGGGGAATGGTAATCTATGCGATCCCGTCATTCATACCACCTGCAACACCGTCACCAATAGACAATATCCAGTCCGAGAACTCCCTGATTTCCTCCACGGTTGATTCAGACTGTCCAACTTGAAGCCGCATATTGGTGGTCAGCTTGAGCACCTACAATTGAAGGACAACATATGCAGCAATGTAAGTGGTGATCGTCAATTACATGTGACGCATATAAACGAATTTATAAAGTTTAACATGATTGGAGAATATACTTGGAGACAAAAATAAGCTACAAATTTCACTTTTCGTAAAAGAACTTGGTAGTCACCTTAATATCTCTCCAGATAAGAGACGAACAGATTGTTGAATGAACGATATCCTGGCGACTTCCCTTGGGAACAACCGGAAGAATCTTCCTAAAATCACCACCCAAAACGACAACCTTACCACCGAATGGTCTATCAGCAAGTTGCGGATTCATAAATCTCATTACATCTCTGCGACTCCTGTCAAGTGCCTTGAAATAGTAACGACTGACCATAGGAGCCTCGTCCCAGATGATTAGTTTGGTCATTGTTAGTAGTTCAGCCAGGTCTGAACCCGGCGTTATACCTGGGCACAAAGAGTTCTCATCGACGTTAATAGGTATGCTAAACCTAGAGTGCGCTGTACGCCCTCTTGGCAAAAGTATAGCAGCTACCCCGCTAGAGGCCACTGGAAGTACTATCTGGCCCTTGCTTCTCAACGCGGCACATAAAGTCTTCCAAATAAAAGTCTTGCACGTATCACCGTAACCGTACAGGAAGAAAAACCACCGGTCTCAGCTTCAACGGCTCGCATAATTTTATTGTACACAGACTTCTGCTCACCGGTTATGGAGGACATGTAACACTCATGCTCCAACCACAACTGGTCACGATCACAATTCAACTCGTCAGAAATCAATCTATTGGAGTTTAACTTGTGTAAGTCGTAATCCGGCTGCGGCATATCAAGAAACTTAGAGAGGGAGCTTTCATTGGCTTGAAGCATAGACTATATTTCAGATAGTGTGTAATATCCGTTAGCTGCAAATCTGTGGCACAGTATGAGCAAATGTTAATAAATTTGATTGGTAAATAATGACAGCAAATGGTGGTCTACACTAACAGAAATGGTAAATGGACGAATGAAATGAAGGAAAAGAATATAAAAGACTGATAGGTGACCAAAGTTAAGGAGCTCCCTCCGTCGACGACTTAAAATATCGTCACATAGATGGTGCCACGTTTTTTGCCAAACTTCCTCTGGTTTAATCAGGCTGCCCGAGAATAATAATGTCGCGAAGATATTACGTAGGTATGCAGCTGTACCCCAGTAACTCGCCTCTTCTATTGAATCAATGTACTCCTTGTCGTCACCAAGCAAACCTAATGCGTAGCATGCGTCTTTGAATGTATCGTGCACGACACCTCTAATGGTCCTTATATCTTCATAACACATTGCACCGCGTACAAAGTTAAGCAGTATTCTCATGTAATATCTTTCGCCACCATTTGGGGACATGTGGTACATCCTTCCCAAGCTAAAACCTTGCTTGCGGGGTGCCCACGATTTGTTTTCTTTATGCCAGACAAATTTTGTTGGAAACTTAGTGTATGTCAAATTCCTCGACTCGGGGTGGTCTGCGTTGTATGCCATCCAAGCGACAAACTTGGTTCGAGCGCCATAAGATCGAGCAACTATCTCGTCAAGCGGGTCGTCATCATTATAGACAACATTCTGCTCATTGGGGAGATGGTACTCCAAGCGAACAACAGGAGGAGTCTTGTGATGAATGTCGAATGAGAAAATACACCACGTTGCTTCGGGAGGAGACACGTACCTGCAGTCGTAGTACTCTTTTATGTGATCAATTTCGTCTGGGTTCCTCCTAGTTGCCGCTCCGACAGTGACTCTGTCGTATCCCTTGTTCACATACTTGAAAAGGTATTTAATTGATTGTGCTTGATTGCACCACTCAACGTTTATGTGGGAATGATATCTCGACAATAGCTTTGCGTTGTATGGAACGACATAGCCTTGTGGACACTAACGCCGCCCTTCTCAACAGTTACACCATTGTCCCTCCTCTTGTACATGGGGTATCCATCACCGTCAACCATTTTCCGTCCGCAAAAAGGTTTAGGGAACCTCTTTGTGCAAACACCGTCAACCATGCAAGGAGAACTGGGATTGGCATGCCCGCACGGACCGTGGATCATCAAGTCCTTCACAGCTTCGTAGAGTGATGGGTTTTCCAACCGGTCAGGAATCTCGGCGGAGATAATAGTGTCCACATCGCCAGCTTCTGGGAATTTGTCGTCCCTCTCCAAAAAACGAAGGATGTGAGCATGAGGGAGACCTCTTTTCTGGAACTCCACAGTGTAGACAACTACAGCCACATGGAAAATGACAATGGATAAGTGCAGTATTTAAAGCGTCGAAACAAAATAGTAGAACAAAAAGTATGTGTACTCAGAGAGGTTACCTGCTCTCGTCCTCCCAAATACATGGTTGTCTTTAAAATCCTTGATAAGAAGGTCCAACTTCTGTTTGAATACACGGGTTACAATGTCGGGCCTATCCTCTGGGTTCAGCCCCCTCTTCTTCACAAACCTAGTTATCTCTGGCCATTTCGGGTTGCAGGTGAAGGTGACAAACAGATCAGGGTATCCACACCACCGACAAATTGTCATCGTATCCTGGTAAGTCTCACGCATGTATCCCTTACCTTCGACAAAGCTTGAAGGGAGTATGTACTTAACGCTACATGATAAGTGTGGTTTGTAGTGCCTATTTCGTAGTGTTTTGGTCCCATTTTCCTTGTGGAATCGCTCCTTGGGAGCGGTTTATGGGCTACTTATGCTTCCTTTAGCTCGTTTCAGGTTTCCGAGACCATTCATGAAGAGTTGGAGCGATCCCGACTCGATACATACACTTTTTGGAGCCAACGAAGCTAAGAAACGATCACTCGATGCCTTGAAGTCGACCCCGAGACCTTGGGACCCAATCCCGAGCCTTCGAGACCCGATCCCGAGTCTCGAGAATCGATGGGAAGCCCATGAGAAGCAAGGAGGGACCAAAAAGTTCATATTGGAGGCCTACAAGGCTCATCCCGAACGGGTATGGCCTCATCCCGTCCGGGATGAAGAAGGAAGCGAAGAAAGAGCTACTGAGGGCTCATCCCGACCGGGAGCAGGTCATCCCGATCGGGACCAACCCCTTCCCGACCGGGACCACCTCATCCCGGCCGGGATGGGCTACAGCTCACCCGCATTGTTTCCTTTCTTCTCCTTTCCACTTGTAACCCTATATATACCCCCCCTCTTGTATTAAGACACAATCTTAGGTTATGTACTTCATATTAGACTAAACCCTAGATTATTTTAGCATAGATTAGTGTAGATTAGTCGGTAATTAGTCTTTAATCTTAGATTAATGCTTGTAATTTGGGAATTCTTCAAGATCTCCATTCAAGCTTGACAACCTTGTATGTTTGTTTTGGGTTCTTCCATTTATGCAAGTTTCTTTCTTCTTTTCATCTTCTAGTTTGATATAATCTCTTTTCCTTTCTTTTAATCTTTCTTTTATTATTCAAGTTTGAATCTTTAGTTCTTGTTTATTGTTTTGTTCTTCATACTTACTAATTTGTAGATGTTTCTTTTGTTTCTTTTGTTAACCCATCTTGTTAGTGTTAGTTTTAGTATAGATATGGTAGAGTAGTATCTTGCTAGGGTTAGTAAGGTGATTAGGGTGTTAATTGGATGATTAAGGGATTGTTGGAAATGTTGGTGGAAGATTTGGGTCTCCTCTTGGTTTGATGCATATCACATGTTTGTTGAAATGCTTGAATGATTAGTATGTTCATATGCTTGTTTTTCTTGCTTTTCTCTTGTGGGTGATAGTTTGTTTGTGGGTTTGGTTCCCTCACTATGTAGCGAGAGCCCGGTGAGGACGACCCCTAGGTCGGTCTAAGTTGCGAGAGCCCGGATGCGACCTAGGCCCCGATATCACTACAGATGATGAGTCCCTCTCGCCGCTAGCGGCAGAAGCACGCAACTGCTTCGTGTTTTCAGATCGAAGCTTCGGCTGATTGAATTTCAGGTATGTCAGCCGCCGTGCCTCTATTATTGTATATCCGTCAACAATTAATTGCTGCAGTAATCGGTATCCTCGAAGTAAAGTATCGGGTTCTACGTCGGCTGGTCTGTCCTGCAAGCGAAACGCGAACCACTCTCTTAAAGTTAACTTGTCGTGTGCCGTGGCAGGATTGCGACTTGCTTCGACAGATTCCTGACAGTGTTTGATACCCAGACGATAACCGTCCTCACCGTGTGGAAAAAATAGAGGGTACTGAAGCGGCAAGTACGATGGATGGAGTTCAGAAATACGTTGAAGACGACCGCACCTTTCCTCGATTATTATGTCCCTGCTTTAAATGGTATCCTCAATATCGCCTACAATAAGTGCGGCAACTTTGGTAACAGTGGGAAGATTATATTCACGTCCATCTGTACATCGTGCACAAATTAACCGAAAACCTAACCTCACACCTCTCATCGGAGTTCAGTATACTGTCCCTGACCATATGAAATGACTGTGCTAATGGGTTGTACGCGTCAATCATAGATTTAATTTCAGCCATTATCCCGTCATCAAACCTATCTACACTGGATGACTGCCCCCTGCACATAAGAACGCAGAACATTGCGAAAAGTTTAATGTATAAAAGGCAAAAAACAGTGATGAAATATGGAAATTAAGATGAGGAAGATATGGGACCTTAAAGCACGCTTCCTGTTCCTAATCTCGTCGTTGGTGTCGTATATGTACAGTTGACAGAATCTGGGTGGCTCATTCATCGCAGGCAACAAACTGCCAATTAGGTGAGAGTTCTGCCCACCAATTCTGTAAGTGTATGGGCCACGACCACTGTTTACAGAGTCATCTACTTTGCCGCCACTTGAAGTAAATGAGTGCGCTGAATTGTACATCCTGATATTATCAATGAAGTGTCTGCTTTTGGGATGAATACCATGTAAGAGATCCTTGATTGGTTGGGGGGGTTCGGTGAGATACGGTAATTCAACAACACCATCTCTACAGCACATGGTGAAAGATGGGATAAGCGGTCTACGGTCCATTCTCGATCTCTCATTGTACCACATGAACGCGGAGCACTTCTGGCACTTATACTACGGATCCCCTAAGTCGTCGTACCCTTCCCATCTTGTGTAAGAATACAGGAGAAACAAATTATGGTTAGTAGGTAGGCATCACTGGTATGTAATATACCAATTCGATAACATGTAGTTACGGCGTGGCTGGGAGAGTCCATGTCTTCTTCGGTTAAAGTTGACCCGAAAATGTCACGTGCTAAACTTTGAATAATAGTATCACTTTGAGTAAACTGACGAAATCGTTTGTTGCTGCTGAGGCACTGAGGTGTGGTTGTGTCGTTGAAAGATGCCTCACGAATGACGCCTACAACGCGCTCAAGGGAAGCTGCGTCGTTGAAACATAACGATAAGCTACTATACCAATTCTGAATGCTACGACACATTTGCTCACTATAAAGAATAAGTAAACAGAAAATTTTAAATGACCTTCGGTTAGGTCATCAGTAGGTGGAGAGCTGTGCGTGGCTGCGTTTGGGTCATATATGTTGCGCGCTCTGCGCTCCCTAAACTTGATGACATGTTTGCGTCGTGCAAGCATCGACCGACATTCCCGGTGTGGATCGTTCGCAGTGTACATAGATTCTTCATATGAATTATGCCCTTGGCGCCTATCTGCCTGTATGAGTCGACGGTCAACTCTGGTTTGTTGGGCGGTGAGAAACCTGTTAAGGTATTTTTCCAATTCGTTCTCTGCATAACGTTGAACAGTTAGGCAGATTGAATGTATCCACAAAGACCGTAAAGAATACAAAGCAAATTAGTTTAGTGAGTAATGGGGTACCATCTTGAAGCTGCTGCCTACTACGATCGAAAACATCTAGTTGGTCCAAATTCGTCTGTTGTAAAGTAACATCCACCTGCGGCCGTTTATTACCGTGTTCGATGTTCCCCACAGGAACTTCAAATAAAGACACGGATGGCAGTAAGAAACAGACTGAATTTCAAATTAAGGAAATCCGGTTCTTAATTATGAATAACAGCTACAGAGAGAAGAAAAAACCCGCAAAACATGATAATCCTTATACAAAACTGCGAAATCTGGAGTAGAAGCATTATTCAATTCAGCTACCTGATAACGTTCGAGAACATTCGCCTAACTGCATAACAGATGCTTCAGAAGATCCTGGCGGTTCTTCGGTAGAACAGTTCGAAATGTCTTGAAATGCCTTCCTAGAATTTACTGCAATGGCATGGTTACGATGAAAGTGAAACACCTTCGTGTTAGTGAATATTTTGAGGACGACGCGAAAGCTGCAAAAAAAGTAGGCGAGCCACTCATGTTTAATTAGAAATCTCACCACCACGACGCCTGTTGGCAGTGGATATATGATCACTTGCAGGCACATTCTCGAATAAGGAAGACTCGGGGACGTTGGGTGCAGGGTGGGGAGCAGACTTTCTCTTATGGCGAACATTTTTGCGTTTAGTCGATTTTTTTGGTAATCGTTCCATCGTCGCACGTAACTGCTGTAACTGTATAAACACTCAGAAATGGCTGCAAAGTAATGGTCTCCGGTAACGGAGGAGCACATGCCAACAATATATACAATGTTCAATCAACAATGGAAGTGGAAGTACAATAGCCACATCCATTTCCCATGATAAGTCACATTTAATTGGATTGTGTTACCAATGCAATGTGTAAATGGGTTGTAATCTATTATTTATATTAGTTGGAATGTGTTTGGACATTACGTACATACCGGAACACTGCAAATTTGTATTTTCTGAACAACGAAACATAGATGTAGTACAACCGACGCTTATTTACTGTTGACGGTTTTGCGACAGAGGAAACAAAAATAATCAATTTGTACTAAAGGCAAAGATAGACAAAAATCATGTTGATATTGCAAAAAGAAGAATAACGACTCATTTGTTCGCGAATATGGTATTCGTGATGCGTAAAACCTAAACCATGGAAGACCGAGGGCAATAGCCTAAAATGAATATTGCATCCCGGAAAGTAAGTAAGTATAATGCACGTTGTAATGTTTTTCAGTAGCTGTAAGAACAAATGTCATAGTAATTCAGTGAAGTGATATGATAGGATTCATCAGAACGAACTCTGTGATTTGTGTTAAATTAAACGACGAACACGTACGTTCACAGGCTGTCCGTGTCTGTGTAACGTAACCGAGCCGCTTTATAATAAGTAAAAAATGATAGAAAATGATAGTACAAAAGTTATGAACTTAAAGAAGTGGAACAGAAATAAATGACATAAAAATTACATACAAAGTTGTGATGTTTACAAAATTACACTATAAAATTTGAAATAAATATACGAAAACATAATTATACTACACGTTAGAGAAGTAGTATAAATGACATCCAAGTGTGGGAGTCCGATTACGTTGATAAGTACACCTATGTATTCCTTGTAGTTGAAAACACGGCAAATATAAAAGTGAGGCAAAGAAGGAACAAAAGGAAAAAATTGAGCACAGAATGAAGAAGGAGTACTAAAATACATTGCTGGAAGACCTGATACATAATATTTTCTGAGGCTGAAGATGTTTTCTCACCAATTGAAACAAAATGTGGTGGAGAAAAACTGGCTATTCCCTGCAGTAATTATTGAAAAGTATACATGTGCAGCAAACGAACACAAACAAATGCGGAATAGACATTATAACTAAGTTCAGATAAGAAAATTGAGGTGTAATGGTCTGGAAATAATCCAAAACAAAGAGTGTGGATAAATCGGAGTAGGAATTGCCCCTCTTAAAGGGGGAAACAAAACAACAACAGCAAACTAAAAATGTTTATGAAAAGAAATAGAAAAATTTGGGCGGCCAATCGTAAAGACATATTCAAATGTTTTGGGGTAAAACGTTCTAAATTGCAGCAGATTTCCCTTTCTTGACAGCAGACAGGCACCACCAACTGGAGTACATGGTTCGACTTCAAACGCATCTCCATTCCTCTTTAGGGGTGTATGCCTCGAAGAGTTGGAGGCGGTTTCACAGTCAACGACCTTAATGTTCAAAGAAAAAAGGAGGATCAGAAGTTTTCGTAGAAGTTTGAGGTGAACTATACAGCCACATAATAATCAAACACGTAACCTATAAAAATGTGTGAGGACAATAAGTAAAACCTGACTGGAATTTGTAGTTCCTTGTGTTTCATATACTCCGACGGAAGCGGCTCCTGCAAGTTTTGATCCTTCTCCAGGAGCAGTACGTTTGAAATTCGCATTGCTTAGAGTAATTTTTGATAGATCATACTCGTCCGTTATTTTCTGGAGACAGCATAATAAGTTGTGGTCAAAGTGAGACTTACAAAATGAACGATGTGTAAAAAACACATAAACATAAATAGTTAAAAAGCAACCTTAATTGTCTCTTCGTACTTCATGTGCCACATGTGTATTTTGTCTACGTCATCAGACATCCAGAAAACTGTGTAAGAGGTAGACGACTTTTCAACATTGAACTTCTCGTCTATTTTTATCTTGAATAGGAAGCGGTTGTCAATGAAAGTGGCTAGCTCTTCTGGCATAGAATGACCTTCTTCTTTCTGGTGGAAGTAAAAGAGTTGTGGTTAGGTTATACAAAACAAACATTGACATTGAAATTTATTCGAATTGTTATGTTATAGAAATACCTTCTCCATCTTTGCCATCAACTCTGTGGCATTGTAGTCGAGAAACTTTTCGACCTGATGATCAAATGCAACAAAGTGACATTCGATCCCAGAGAAGTTGACAACTGAAAACTTGACCTGAAACCTATAACAACGATAAAGACAATTTCTATTAAAAGAGAGATCTGCCTTGCAAATACTAATTGAATACATGTGCCGAGGTAGATATGGGAGAATCACTTAGGGTTGTTCTTCATGAAGCCAGTTTTGCTTCCATCGCAATTCGAATTCTTACAAAACCACCTCCCTTTATCATTCTTCACTGCTTTTGATCTGCAAGAATTGCAGCTGTTGTAGTACCACCCCGCTGTGGATTCAATGTCAAGTATGGTTGCGACGGTATAGAACAACCCACCCTGTCCATGATTTTAATGGTTGTCAATAATATGTAGAATTGTACATATATAGAAGATTAATGTAAAGGAGATATGACTAAACCTTTTCGCTTTCAAGAATCTGTTTTACAGAAAGAACATCATCTACCGGAATGTGGAAGCTCTCACCGTCCGCGGCTTCATCGAGAATTTGTAATGAATTGCTAGGAGCTTGAGATGAAAGACTGCAGGATCATATCACATGATGTTAAAAAATAATAGTATGAAAGAATAGAAGAAATTATCGAATCATGATAGTATAAATTTATATATGTAGAACCTCTCTTGAAAGGCATCCACTTCGGGCAACTTTGGATTAACTTCAAATGTCGTTGCGTTGAAGGTAGTTTGCACAACCCAAGAATCTGTAGTGTGAGAACAGAATGTTACATACTTCGAACGAATCATTGTGAAAACAACGTTAATAGAACGGACGGCCAGGTCAGGTACTTACTGTCAAATACCTTCGGCTCCACACATCTAAGAACAACTACTTTCGACTGGTGAGGGCTGGGTAAAATAGCAGTACCTCAGGTAGATCCACGGCGTGCGGTGCCCACAAAGTGCATTGAAGAACGTCGCCACTAAGTAGACAGAAAAAAAGGGAACAAAGTTGTGACACAATTACAACTTTGGAGGTAGGAAAAAAGAGGAGACAGAAAAAGAGGCGTACTCTGTATCTTCCAACTTGATTTTTCTACACTTAAAACCGTTCTTTGTTTCAGTAATTGGTCCAATCTCGTAGACCTTACCAACAACATCTGCATAGGAAGAAATTCATAAAAAACAGAGGCACGGAGAATTAGATTAGTAAGAAAAAAACATAAGCAGTGCAAACTTCACAAAAGGATACCTATGTACTGATTGACTGCAATTTTGCCATCGTTGATATCCTTAAAGCTAACAAACCAGTAGCAGTTAGACGGTACTGAGACATCATTAGGCAAGTGAGTAACTTTAGTGGAGAACTCGACATTCAATCTGCAGGTATGAGTGGTGGCCTTGTCTACGCCTACATTGGGGGCAACGGTCAAACTACGTGGACTGTACACCTGACCGGTGACAAATTTGTCCTTGAATCTACTCAACAACGGCTTTTTAATAGTTGCCTGAACCAAATCATTCTGGAATCACAGACAAAAAAAAATGGATTAGGAGCAAGTCCCACCAAAATATATAGATAACAGAAATAAAGAAAGAAATTAATCAAAGATGTATAAACCTTTGCATCGATGAGCAGCAACTCAACAACGTCGGTTGTATTCTTGTTCGTGTAGTTCTGCCTGTTCCATCTGTAAATAGCCCTAGCGGTTAGATCCTTCAACCTGACACCTTGAGTAGGGTTAGAAATGGAAACAAAATTTGATTGAGACATAGTTCAAAGCGGGGAGAAAAAAACGAAAACGAAATTATTAGATTAACGAAATTGGGGATGACTGCAGACATGACAACGACAAAACACAACATATAAATACAATAAGATGTGATTGAAACACAAATTAAGGAAACGAAGAGGCGAATATTGATTGACTGTGAGGTATTTCCGAGTGAATCATGATTAATGGCGTAGGGTTACGATGAAGATGAGTAGTTAAAGAAATTGGTAAAACCGGTGATGCATTCTCGAGAAGGTAGGATGAACATTTACAACAATTCCTCGTGAAATGGTGAACAACATCAATTATTTTGAAAAATCGATGGAAGAAGATGGATGATCGGAAGATTGATTTGGTAGAGGAGGTGATTGATTATGCCTCGTGAACTAATGATGAGATTTAATGACCTGAAATCATTTTCGAGTAAGTAACATACTATATGTTTTTATTTCATATTAGTTATAGAGTGATTCCTTGGATCAGTGGTTTGTGCACATGGGATATGTCTCGGAGGTTGCGGGTTCGAATCCTGTCTCATTAGAGGAAAATTTGTACAGAACTTGCAAACGCGTTCACACTTATGGGGGAAAAAATTGTATCAAAAATTAGGACTTATTTCTGAATGGAGGATCCTCATTGTGCCACATCATTGCAAATGGGTCTTGCTTTAATATATAAGAGATACCCCACTTAGTGGGAGTAACCTAACCATCCTTCTAACATGGCCCCAAATAATCAATGTAGTACAATGTTTAGGTTATCTAATTAACAGATAAGCAAGCATGTCACATTACAAATCGACATGTATACAATGTGAGATACACATGAAGTGATTTCAGTTAACATGCGAATCAATTTAAATATATAAGACATGTAGGTTATATAGAATAAAGTAATACATACATCATATGAGTATCATGTGAATAATACAGTAAACCATAGATCATGGATTCGTAGAAGTGTCATGTGAAAATAGAGTAAGACATAGATAATACAAATCGTATGAAACATAATATCAATCATAGTCAATATTCAAGCAAGACATATAACAAAACATCACTTCCCATTTCACGCATTTCAATCACATCATTAGTCATAAGAGTATAGAACAGTAACAAAGCATACTAGCACATGTGATTTAGAAAACTGTAGTCATTTACTTTTAAAAACAATGGTTTCCGTTCACATAATGCACGGGACGTGACTACTAATGTCTCATGCACACTTAAGGCTTGCGTCTCACCATAAGTGCGGATGGGCACATCAATCCCGCCAATCATATCGATACTAAGAGGTTTACCTAAATTGACTCGGTTTAGTTGACTGACATACGTTGAAGAAGAACTGCAAGTGCATGGACTCAGAGACCCCGCTAAACCGAACATGTCCCATACACTGCTAAGGCAAAGGTCGGAAGGTATTCCACCCCCAAAGATATCCGATATAGAGAGTGAGAGCTGATCAGTGCCCTTGTCTATGTATGCGCACACACCCAATCCATACTCTTGGTCTCGGGAAAGAGAACGTTTACAGAACCGAGCACCTCAATGGAAACAGGACGACTACTACTCCACCGACAAACTCATAAAGAGTTGGCTGCCCATTTGCTTCATAGCATTTTCTCGCACCGGCAGGATGCATCACGGCCTCCCATGAGCAGTGACTCCGAGTGTCGTAGTCGACTTTTGAAGCTGTCTTCTATCGCATCATCTTCTAAACTTTACCAAGATAGCGCCCAACATGAAACGTATGCTAAATTAGGGTGTCTTATAAGGACAGAATCACTGGAATATCGAGCTCAGCCGTCATCGTGGGGCACATGTCTGATGTCCAGAGGGATGAAATAATACCGGGTTCCGTAAGGATGATCGGTCTGTGGGGTGTGTATTGACTCGGAAAAGTCATTACAACATGGAATGGTGAAGACAACTCAGAGGGTACTGCCAGGGCACATGTTCATTTTCACCATGATTGGTGTCGATAACATCGTTCGTGAACCCCTTTGGGATTCCATTAGGGGCTTTCATAAGGGGGTTATGAATGAGCCCTGGATCTTAATTGGAGATTTTAATAATGTGTTACATGTTGGTGAAAGAATTGGGAATGTGGTGTCACAAGCTGACATAGTGGACTTTCAAAATTGTCTAGCTGATTGTGACTTAGGTGATCTACCGGCCTCAGGGGTTTTTTTTTACTTGGAATAACAAAAGTGTGGCTAGAGTGCGTTGGTTTAGTAGGATTGATAGCGTGCTAGCAAACGGTGAATAGATTATACAGATGCCTACCTGCCAAGTTCAGTTTCTCCCGGAAGGGTTATATGATCATAGCCCATGTATTATTAATATTTGGCAGCAATCGCTCACTAAACGGAGTAGCTTCAAATAATATAATATGTGGGGAAGCGATAAAGATTTCTTGAGTATTGTTCAACAGACGTGGTGTACTCAGATTAGTGGAGCAAAAATATTCCAAGTCGTGCGTAAATTGAAACTCCTAAAAGCTCCTCTTAGATCGCTCAATAAGAGAGGGTACGATAATATTGAGGTGAGCGCGCAGCTGGCGCTGCTTGTCTTGCAGGATTTCCAAAAGCAGCTCCATATGAACCCAGAAGATGTTGGTTTACAGCAGGCTGAGCGACAAGCTGCTATGAACTATAGTGCGTTGGAGAGTGCTCGTGACAGCTTTCTGGCTCAAAAAGCGAAGTTAAAGTGGTGTATGGAGGGGGATGATAACACTAACTACTTTTATTGTGCTATTAAGTCAAGACGAAACAGAAATAAAGTATTCCTGTTGCGAGACATGCGAGGAGAGTTATGTAACTCTTCTGATGCAATTGAGGTTGCTTTCTTAGAATATTATAAAGGGCTGCTGGGTTCTTCTCGTCAAACTCAGAATGTTAACATTCAAGTGGTGCATAGGGGGACGGTGGTCCAGACCGAGCAAGCCTTACATATGATTCGCCCGATAATGGATGATGAGATAAGGAAAGCGCTGTTTTCTATCCCTGAAAATAAAGCCCCTGGTCCGGATGGATATTCTAGCGGGTTCTTTAAGGCGGGATTTGACATTGTAGGCTCGGATATTATTGGTGCGGTCAAAGAATTTTTTGTCTCTGGTAGGTTATTGAAGCAGGTTAATGCGACTGTTGTAACTCTAGTACCTAAGAAGGATCGACCTGAGTCGGTAGTAGACTTTCGGCCAATTGCGTGCTGCAATGTTATATATAAAGTTATTACCAAGATTATCTGTGCTAGGCTTATGGAGGTTATACTTTTTTGATAAGCTCTAATCAAGGTGCTTTCATTCAAGGGAGGGGTATAGTCGACAATATACTTTGTCAAGATCTTGTGCGATTATATAACAGGAAAAGTTGTACCCCAAGATGTATTATGAAGGTGGACCTTAAAAAGGCATATGATTCTATCGAATGAGAGTTCCTACATCAAATGTTATGGGCTCTACGGTTTCCTGCTCAAATGATTCAATGGATTATGGAATGTGTGTCTACTCCGAAGTATACTCTATCTCTGAATGGAGGTTTATTTGGTTATTTCCCCGGGAAGAGAGGGATTCGCCAAGGTGACCCAATGTCGCCTATACTGTTTAACATTTGTTTGGAGTATTTCACTAGGCTTATGAATGTCATGTCCCTCAAAGATGGGTTTAAGTTCTACTCACTTTGCAACAGGATCGCTCTGACTCACCTATGTTTTGCGGATGACCTTATTATCTTTTGTTATGCCAATGAAGCCGCTATAAGGATCATTGGTAAGACATTTGATTGGTTTACTGAAGCCTCGGGGATTGAGATTAATAGACTTAAGTCTGACATGATGATTAATGGAGTCTCCCCACAGCAGCGAGCGTACTTATTGAGCATTTCTGGGTTTGCAGCTGGCACCCTCCCTTTTAAATATTTGGGGGTGTCTATTTCATATAAGTGGCTTAGTACAAGTTGTGCCAGTCTAATTGAGTGTGTGGTGAGGCGAATCCGAGGATGGGGAACGCGTAAACTGAGTTATGCTGGTAGACTTGTAATTGTTAAAGCTGTCCTTTCCCGTTTACATAGTTACTGGTGTCGTATTTTTGTTCTTCCTAGTGGGATTATGAAGAGAATTGAGGGAATCTGTCGTAATTATCTCTGGTTGGGTTAGGAGAATTATGCACGATCACCTCTTGTCTCTTGGGAGACGTGTTGCAGACCAATTGATCAAGGTGGATTGGGTATTAGTAGTGGTGTAATGTGGAATAAAGCTCTTATTGGCAAGCTAGCTTGGTGGATCTACATGAAAAAGGATCATTTATGGGTTAAATGGGTCAATGCTGTATATTTAAAAGGAAGTGATTGGATCGCTTATTCTCCTTCTCCTGCTCCAAGTTGGACTTGGAGGAAAATTTGTTCCGTCAAGGACGACTTTCTACAGGCGTATAGACAGCATATATGGCTCAACAGGGAATATACTGTTCAGGGAGGGTACTCTTGGTTGCAGGGTGATGGGAGTAAGGTTTCGTGGAGTCATATCGTTTGGTGTAGAATGGCTTTCCCCAAACATTCATTCTTTGGTTGGTTACATATACAAAATAGGTTACTTACAAAGGATAGACTTGTCTCCTTTGGTATGCTTGTGGATCCTAGATGTGATATGTGTTATCTTGAAGATGAGTCTGGTAAACATCTTCTGTTTGAATGCAATTACAGCAGGGCTTGCTTGCTGCTACTGCAGGACTGGTTACAGGTTCAGCTGCCACACTCTGATGTACTATTACGGTGCAGATTATGGAGGTGTCGGTCCAGAGTTAAGAAACAAGTGATTATTGTTGCCATTCTTTCTCTTATGCATAGGCTGTGGTGTGAGCGGAATCAGTGCAGATTGGAGGCTAGGATTAAACATCCTAATGTGATACTGAATGATGTGAAGCAGCAGATCCGTGTAAGAGTTGCAGGCTGCTGAGGCACTTTTCGTCAATTGTTGATAGAGTTTGGCTGAGATCATTGGATATACTTGTGTAATTAGACTAAGTCAGCTATTGTTTGTTGCAAGTTGTTGGTGGATCGGTGCTTCTGTACTCATAAACATTAATTGATGATATATATCATTCACATTTCACCATAAAAAAAACATCGTTCGTGAAAAACGTGTCTGATCACCGGCTTAGGTAACACACCGACTAGAAGTACGATTGTTCCTATGGAATTTGAGTGTGTCGATTTTAAGATTAACAAACAATATCAATCATCGTAAAATTTATCTTAACTGATAGTTTTAGTATACTGATGTAAGAGATTTGGAACATTTTATTTGAGATATATTATTTGAAGCGTTCATTAGTTGAGATTTGATTAAAGATTCAATTATTTCTAAGTAAATTATTTAAGATGAGTTCTTTTATCTTGACTTGGTCTGTGTTGACATAAAAAGCCAAAGTTTGACCAAGATAGTCAATCTTTAGTTTTGACTTAGTCACTAATTAGTCCTAAAGTGCTTATTATAAAGTTTAAGTGTTGTTTTGCACATTTAAGCATTGTTTAACTTAGTGCTTTTGGGTTATTCGTCTTTTAGTACTCTATACTTTTTGGGCACAAGTATTTAGTACATTTATTGTTCAAGTGTACGTATTTAGTATTTTTATACGGTTTCGTATTTGTACAAGTATACTTATCTCTTAAAGCCTATTTATACTTTGTAAAATATTTCAAACATCAAATAAATCTATAATAATTATAAAAATCATTTTTAACCTTATTAGGTATCATATTTCTCAAAACATAGAGTTTTACAAAAGTAACTTTATGTAATTCTCGAGGAAAAATTATTTTCTCACATTTGTGTACGCATTCAATTCTACTCGAGAGAGGTTGGAGCTCTGGAGGAGGCTTGAAACCTATGCCTCGTCAGGGCCGTGGGTGATTATGGGTGATTTTAATTGTGTTATTGATGCCCGGGAACGACTTGGGGGTCCTTCCTCGGACGAGGCAATGGCGCAATTTAGAGGATGTAACGATAACTGTGAAGTCAGTGACTTTAAATCGAGTGGGTCATGGTTCACCATAAGGTGGCTAAGACTAGGGTGTATAGTCGCAATGACCGCTGCTTGACAAATGATGAATTTGTTTTTCTCTTTCTGAATGGGTTCGCTAATTTCCTTCCTTAAGGAACGTTTGATCATTGCCCTTGCGTGGTTCAGTTGGGGATGCATGCGGGGAGGAAGAATCGAAGCTTCAAATACTTGAATATGTGGGGGAAAGCCCCTAATTTTGTGAATAGAGTCGCCGCAGTGTGGGGCGAAACAGTTCATGGGACGAAACAGTACCAGATTGCACGAAAGCTGAGGAGTTTGAAGCGGCCTTTGAAGGAGCTAAATTCGTCTTATTTTTCAGATATTGAGAACCGGTGTTCACAGGCTGAATTACGCCTTGAGCAGTTGCAGGTTCGGTTGCGGACTGAATCGTCGCTTGATCTGTTACGGGAAGAGGCAGAACAAAACGAACTGGTGCGAGGTCTGCAGGCTACAAGGTCTGATTTCTGGAGCCAAATTTCGAAGCAGAAATGGATCAAGGGTGGGGATGTTAACTCGGCATATTTTCATGTGATTCTGCGTGCACGTAGAGCTCATAACGCTATGTCCATGATAAACGATATGGAGGGTCGAGTGTGTGACACAAAGGAGGCAATTGAGGATGCTTTTTCTCGCTACTACTTGTCTCTCTTGGGTGATTCACGCGATATTGAGCCGGTTAATGTGGATTTGGTTCGATGTGGGAACGTGTGCTCTTAAGCTCACAAGACCGTGTTGGAGGCACCAGTCTCGGCTGACGAGATCAAGAGGGCTATGTTTAGTATTCCTCGGGATAAAGCGCCTGGTCCAGATGGCTTCTCGAGTCAATTTTTATTGATTCGTGGGACATTGTTGGGAGTGATATTGTGGAAGCTATACAAGACTTCTTCGTCTCAGGTAAGCTTTTGAAACAGCTGAACTATGCTATTATTACCCTGATCCCTAAGAAGAACAAGCCACAATCTGTGAAAGAGTTCAAGCCGATTACTTACTGTAATGTCTTGTACAAATGTAATGCTAAAATTATTTGTGCTAGATTGGGGCGGGTTTTGCCAGAAATTATCTTGCCTAATCAGGGTGGGTTTATTGCGGGAAGATGTATCGTTGAGAATGTGCTGATTTGCGAGGACCTAGTTCGGATGTACAAAAGGGGTCGTATTTCACCTAGATGCTTATTTAAAGTCGATATTCATAAGGCGTATGATAGTGTAGAATGGAAGTTTGTGGACCAAATTCTACGTGCTCTAGACTTTCCGGAGCATTTCCGGGGTTTGATTATGGAGTGTGTGACGTCGGTCTCGTATTCCTTTTCTGCTAATGGAGATATTTTCGGCTTCTTTCGGGGGAGACAAGGCCTGAGGCAAGGTGATCCCATGTCTCCGCTATTATTTACGATTTGTATGGAGTACTTTTCCCGAATTATGGCTTTCGGTTTGGCTAATGGTAATTTTAAATATCATCCGAAGTGTGGTGGGCTGAAATTGAGTCATTTGTTGTTTGCGGATGACCTCCTCTTTTTTTGTAAAGGTGATTCGGAGTCAATGGAGTTGTTATGGAAGGCCTTCGCTACCTTTAGTAGAACCTCGGGTTTGAGTATTAGTGTGGGTAAATCTCATGCCTACTTTGCTGGGGTTGATGAAGATAGGAAGACGACAATTCTTCTTTTCTCAAGATGTGTGGAAGGCGCCCTGCCTTTTAGATATCTTGGATTGCCGATTCAGAGCACTCGTTTAGGTAAAAATGATTGTGAAAATTTTCTAGCTCGTATTGTGTCTAGAATCTCTAGTATTGGTGCCCGGAAACTCTTCTATGCCGGTAGGTTGACTTTGGTTCAGGCTGTGCTCTCGTAATTGCACATTTACTGGGCTATAGTTTTTATTATTCCGAGATATATCATGGCACGGATTGGGTCACTATGTCGGAATTTCCTTTGGGATGGAGGAGTGGAGGGCACTAAACATGCTTTGGTGAGCTGGGAGAAAATTTGTTACCCGAGAGCGGAGGGAGGATAAGGACTTCGTGACCTGACAATTTGGAATGAGGCAGCTGTGGCGAAATAGGCTTCATGGGTGTTTGATCAGCCTGATCGACTGTGGGTTCGGTGGGTAAATAGCATATACTTGCGAGGAACAGATTGGCGTGCATATCGGCCTCATGCTGATGTCACGTGGTCGTGGAGGAAGATCTGTCATACGAAAGAGAAAATCAACGATATGTTTTCGAACGGTCTTTGCATTGGCTCTGGTACACGGTACTCTATCTCTAGGGCATATGAGTTACTTTGGGCTCACGTCCCTAAGGTATCGTGGGGTCGGCTTGTGTGGAGTGGTTGGAGTCAGCCTAAACATAGTTTCATCTCTTGGCTAGCTTTTAGGAGGGCTCTAAACACGAGACCGAAGCATATGAGGTTTGGTGTGGCTGATACAGACCTTTGTTATTTTTGTGATTCGCAAGCTGAGACAGTTGAACATCTTTTCTTTAGGTGTTGCTGGAGCTCGCGAATTATTGGTATGTTGGGTGATTGGACGGGGAAGCATATTCCGAATGATAGGGGAATGGAATGGGCGACTAAAATGAGGGGATCCAAACTGCAATGCAACATACTACGGGCTGTGATCAATGCGGCAATATACCATAATTGGAGGCAGCGGAACATTTGTCAATTAGAAGGAGCGGTCCAACTACCGCAAAATATTGTTAAGCTTATTAAATTGGATATTAGAAGTCGAATAATGTTTAAACTTAAACTTCCAATTAGTGTCAAAGATGAACGATGGTTTCATAAGTTGATGTAGCCATACCCATGTAAAAAGTTACACATATTAATATACTTACCTTTTACCAAAAAAAAAAATGAAACTTTATGTAATAACAAAATCGATAATATTATTAAGGATTCTAAATGAGTCATTTTTCAAATGTTATTTTTAACTTTCGATTTTCATACTCAACTTACTTTTATGAGTTAGGTTTCAAGATATAAATTCATTTTTCAAAAATAATAAGTTTTATTATTTTTAACAAATTAAAAACGAAAGCAATTCGGTTTTCAATACTTTCTTTTAAATCGTTTCAAATACTTAAACATCAGAAAATTGAACCAAATTTTTATTTTGGATACCTATACTTGTACATAACTTATCCCAAAAAAGTTAGATTAAAATACTTTATAAATGTTCTTAAATAAAATATTCTTTTCAGATCTGACCCGTTTTAGTACAAATTTTATAAAGGAAATATATATGATGGATTTATATGAAATTAGATGTACACATAATAGACATCATCAGGAACATAAAATTAAATTTCCAAGTCCAAAAGAAACGTTTAACATCACGAAACATATTAATTTCTCAGACAATACATAAAATCATACAGTACTAGTTTAAGAAATAAATCATTATTAAATATATATTTTCATAAAAACTTACTTTTCATATTTTTATCATATTCTAGGCATTCATATATACAACTTTCGTGAAGGAATCTAAGGCTAATTCGAAACATATTTTACACAGAAAAATCGTGAACATACATCATACATCATAGAATCCATTTTACAGCATGTATTGTTAAGCGATAAATCAACAAATAGTTAACTTTAAACTTATTTATCTAATGATTTAGTCCTAAACATGATGTTATATGTTAGTTAGAGTCTAAACACTATACTACGAGATTTGAGGGCGAAGAAAAGTTAGTTTACCTCAAGCAAAATTAATCGATTCTACAACATATATGAAAACGAGATCGATGCTCCTTTTCTCTTGCTCCTCTTCATAAATTAGTTAGAATGACAAAAAAAAAAATTTAGTAGTTATACTATTAAATAACTTTGAAAATAAGTAGTATAAGATAAGAGATGACAATTGCTTCAAATGGCTAGTCATACTTTTGAAGGTACATTACCCTATTTGGTGTTTTTGATTAGAAAAACATTTTTTTGACTCTTGGACTTCAAGGTGAGGGTATGGAGTGTTTAAGGATGATATTTTGGAGTTATTTTGGTTCCACAAAGGTTAGGAAAGAAGTACGGAAGTCGAAAGTCGAGAAACGATTCGTCGGGTGACGATTTTCGATGCAAAGGAGTTGTCTAGTAAAATATTCTTATGATTCAAATAGAAATTGAAATTTTGAATATGACCATTGTTTAGATCTTGGAAAATTAATAAATTTAGGCTTTTAAAACGCCTCAATCGGAGTCCGTATGAGAAAATAGGAACCGTTTTACGAAATCGCGCAGAATTGCGATAACGATAGAAATTTCAGTTTTGCAAACAATGAAGTGAAATAGAAAGGTTCCAAAGGCACAAGAATTGAATATTACTATTTAAAATAGTTTTTCGAGACTTGATTTATTAATATTAATCGTTATTAGAAATAACTAAAATGGTAAAAAACATGAGGTGTTACAGACTACCCCCCTTAAGAAAATTTCTTCCTCGAAATTCACAACTACTAGGTTGGTACGGTATATATTTCCTAAGGTTAGGCTAAGGTTTTCCTTTAATTTTTTTTGGTGGTTCTTATATATCCATAGGATATTCTCAAGTTCTCAAAAGTAGAACAATCTCGGGTCATTTCGAGATTTGGTTCACTATCGTCTCTAACTCCAAAACCAGATAATACCTAAATTCCTTAAAAACGATATAACATGTTTTTTTTTTCTTGGAGAAATGTTGGTTTGGCTTAAGGTATAATCCATTCAAATAAAGGTTGTCCTAATTTCCATAAAATTTAAAAACGTTTAGTAGTTTTGATCCCTTTAGGTTTATCTGGACTTTCATTCGTAAATCCTCCATTATCAATCATATCAAAATTCATAGTTCTCATGGCATTCTCAATATTTATCATCTAAATAGTTGATCTCCTAGGTTTGCTTAGTTCTTTCAGTGATAAGCTATTAGGGTTAGTCCAAAACTCTTGTATTGATTTCTATAAAGTTTCTAAATTTTTTTAATTGTTTCCTTGTTTCTTGATTCCTCGATTGGTAGATTATTCCAAAACTTAAAATTGACAATCTATGGGTTTTGAAGTGTCCGTCATCATTACAACATTCGGGGTTGTAATATTATCATCCATCATCCAAAATAGAAATAAGTCACCAAAACAGATATAGTTTTCATAGGGATTCCAAAAATTATAGGTTATAAATCAGCAAATCCAGAAATTTATGGAGATCTGCTAAGGTTGTTCACATTCTATTCTCCGAAATAGCTTTTGAAGTCAATAAAGGAAATCCTCAAATAATTTGATCATTGATCGTTCTCATACTTCTTTCGAACACTTAATTCCACAAATATAAGGTAACGACATCTCGAATATCTCTCGACCTCAAAGGTGTTCTAACTTTGTTATAACAGGGTAGTTAAGATTTTGACTGGAAAACTATAGGCTATGTCTCACGATAGGTTATCGCTTAAAGAGGATTACACGTAAGACACACACTGATAACTTGACTTAAGGTTCCAAGTCCTAAGAGTATTCTAAGGTCGGCAAGTGGTCGGGCAGAACAAAAACAAAAACTAGGTTAGCTAATCTTCAGTCCAAGGTTCGCACGACGATCTCATAGGTCTTCTTTGATCTAGTTTCTGAACTCTATACTTCTTGGTGATTTCCTTCTGGATCAACTTTGAATAGGTTCATCATATTAAGAGTCTTTCTTCTATACGATCCCAGTGAAGTCGTTCTTTTCCTCCCAGCAGTTCCAACGTTACATCTACTCGTCTAAGTACTAAATCGTCAGGTCAAAGGTTAATAACAATATTCTAGTTGGTTGGGTTAACTCGATCGGAGATGCATAGAAAAGTTCCATGAAAGTATATATGTAGGTATAGTTGATCAAAGAAGTGGGATTAGGTTTCACAAAAGAACGTATATGAAAAGAAGTGGTAAGTGAAACAAAAAATTGTCATTGGGTTTGTCACATAAAAGAGGTAAGGGAAGGGACACCCAATAGAACATTGTTCCAACCGACCAAAGAGTTTCTCGCCCAATAGAAGGAACGAGAAGATAATTTGAGTTTATATAACACAACTTCTAGCAAAGTTTGTTTTTCAAAGGAATGAGTAAGGTCAGGATCGAGATAGATACGTTATTGATGTACTCCTCAATGAGAAGAGTAGAAGTATTAGTGAGTTTTCAAATAACCTATGAGGTTTCAGATAACAGGCAAAGTAGAATTCAAGACCAAAAGGTCATGGTTGAAGATTTGCATAGGTTCTGTTGTGGTATGAAGTCGGGATAAGAAGTGTTACCACGACTCTAGATTATAATTTGAATAGGAACATATAGGATCATAATGGGAACATCACTGATCCATGAAAGGCTTAGTTTAAGGAGTAGCTGGAAAGTATTCCTTACGAAAATTGATATGGAGTGATTTAACTGATAATGGAAACAACACACCATCAATCAAGAACCAGGTTAGATTAGGTCACTCATGTGTCTATTCTTCATAATTTCATCATTCTACATTCCTTTCTAGTTAATCCTCAAATTTTTTTTTTTGTTCCTCCAGTTGTTTCTCTAACCTTTATATTTAGAAGTTTGGTTCCTTAAACTCTCGGCATATTATTCCTCAAGTATTTCATTTGAGTATATCTCGCATAGGTATACATCTCCAATAGTATATAATAATGTCCTTTATTTGCTCAATTATACTGATTAACTTAATTCTTCCAGTTAACTCCCTGATAACCAGTAAGGTAGGATCCATAGGTGTTTCCATTCATCAAGGATTTTTCTCTAAAGGTTACACAACCTTACATCTAATTTTGATTTAAACAATCCTAACAATTTTTATGAGGTTTCATCTATATCCTCAAATTTAAAAATTATAATTAACAAATTCATTGGAAGTCTACCCCACTCAAGTTAGAAGTCCTCAGATAATCAGGTTCGTCTCTATACAATCATTGGCTATTGACCTCGATTTACCAATTCTAAAGCTATTCATGATTTACCAAAGAGTTCCATAAATCCATTCAGTCGGAACTATGCATCTTATCATTGGATTAAAAGTTTCATTCTTCAAAATTTTCATAAAATTCTCTTAGTCCTCAAAATAACTACCACATGCATTGTTAAATTCTATCCCTTAGTACTCTTTACTAGTTCCTTTCCCCGATATCTTTTCATAAAGGTCAATACTCTCTTGTTATTAATAATAGTTACTCATCTACAAAACTCGTCTGTTGGCTAACATGATCCGCAAAAATATTGAAAATACAAGGGTTCTAAATTCCACAAAAATCTGTATGACTTAATTTCTCATCAAGTAGTCACTATGTATGTGAATTAGATTTCCATAATTGTCATTCTTTCTTATCTTTCCTTAGCTTACAATCTTAAATCTTCCAATCTTCTGTTATTCTTTAGTATCCTCAAGTTACGATCTCTAAACCTCTCAATCGTTGGTTAAAATTAAGAATTCTCAAAATCATTGAATCCAAGATCAACACTCTAAAACATTTGTTGGTTCCCATCGTTTTCCAACCTCTTGTCATTCCAAAAATCAATAGGTTCCTAGGTCCAATAATTATAGGTTGACTAAAAGGGTAAAGATTGGGTGATCCTAGTGTGGTTGGTTTAGAAGGATATTGGATACTTCCAAGTACATTATACTGGTGAGAATCCTTAGTATAACTATGTCCATTCTAAGTGGTTTATGGGTTCATCGTGCTTCCACTGCGCTCTTATTAGTTTTAACCATGGTTCATTCAAGATGTAGAAATGTACTTAGAAAATGGGTTGAAAGAATAAATATTTAAGAATTTTGAATTGGGTTGATGAGAATAATAACTGAGAGTATTGAAGTTTATCTCCATAGTCAACAGTTATGACAAACTTGGAAAGAGGAAATAGTAACAAGGTAGAGATAAAAGACGATGAATATGTATGATGTTAGCATACATGCTATTTGATAGCAGTCTAAAAGAATAAGAAGCAAGCCGAAGAAATTAAATGAGAAGGAAATAAAAAAGAACGGTAAATATGAAAGGTTCCATCAGATAGTAATATTTCAGACCAAGTTTAGCTGAGCAATAATATACGAAGGTGAAATAAGCGAAAGACTTCTTGTCTAACTCAGGATGAGTAGTCGGACCTAAGAACTAGTTCACGAAGGGATCGAAATGAGTTTAGAAACAAAAGTGAAGGAATCAGTTGAGGTTAAAACTTCTTTAGAAAAGATTAGAAGTTTGTTCATGGATAATTCAAAGGTTAGGCTTTAAATGACTTTTGTCTATGCACCTTGATATATGTTCAAATATAGGGTCTGATTGATGAACAATTTAACCAAAAATAATAATAATAATAATAATAATAATAATAATAATAATAATAATAATAATAATAATAATAATAATAATAATAATAATAATAATAATAATGAAAGAGTAAAAGGTGTTCATCGATTTATGAAGGGATGAATGTTAGACATGAAGGAAAGCTTTGTATGTGATGTTTAAGAATTTCGACGGAAGGATTGAAGATAGTTCGGAATTGAACTCAAATCGTTGCTTGGTTAGATGAAGAAAGTGGGGCAAAGGTAGAAAATAAGGATAAGCTAGAAAAATGAATTAGATGTGGTGTAAGGTGTTACTGTGAAATGAATATGGGCAAGAAGGGTTCATTTCCATGACTACAATTTTGGCTAGCAAATGATCTCCGATGTACGAGTTATATAGGTAAGTAGAGTCTTAGTCAAGTCTAAGTCGACACCTAATTAGGACTCGAGGACTACTATCTTACGCACCCACGTCTGCACTTGATTTTCTTGTATGTTACATCTCGTCTGCATAACTTATCTTGATACATCAACATGGTCCAACTTGATTTCGCTACTATAGTTGACTGGGAAGATGCGTCCATTTGTGCTTGCAATGGTGTTCTACTAGACTTGAGATGTTGATGGCTTCAATTCCTTTATCTTAGTTGTCGCGTCGATCACAAATAAACTAAAACTAGCCAGTAAGCTAAAAATTAGTTCAATCACTCTATATTCAACTATGCAGATAGTATGCAAAAACAAGCAAGGCCCAAAACCTAAATCGGACGGTACGGTAATCCTTAGTAGTTCTACCCATCTAGACATTCTACCCAAGTATATTATTTGATCCTAGGGTTATTCTAGTGAATCTCTCATTTAGTAATCTTAAATGTTCTACATGTTTTAGACACATAAGACACTTTAGACACGTGTCATGAGCTCCAGGCGCGTTCCCTGGATAGGTGATGTAAATATGCATCGCACATAATTACACACGGTCTCAAGGTCGCTCTGATACCAACTGTAACAACCCGGTTCTTCTAATGACATTAATTAACAAAGCGGAAAATAATTAAATCGTAAAAAGGGGTAAAAATAAAAAACCGTCGACTCAAGTCAATCTTTTACCGATAAATGAACCGTTTCTTAAAATACAACAACTGAAACCCGAATTACAAATTTCTAAATACAATAGTCTGACAAAATTTGTGTTACAAGATTTATAGTTTGACACTATCATCTGCCACACTGTATCACTTCCACTCAAGCATGACCCCATGTCCAGTCTTGAGGGTTCGTCAACCTGAACGCATATTTAAATATACATGTCCCACTTAGTGGGAGTAACCTAACTGTCCTTCTAACACGGCCCTGAATAATCAATGTAGCACAACGTTTAGGTTATCTAATTAACAGATAAGCAGGCATGTCACATTACAAATCAACATGTATACAATGTGAGATACACATGAAGTGATTTCAGCTAACATGCGAATCAATTTAAATATATAAGACATGTAGGTTATATAGAATAAATTAATACATACATCATATGAGTATCATGTGAATTATACAGTAAAGCATAGATCATGGATTCATAGAAGTGTCATGTGAAAATAGAGTAAGACATACATAATACAAATCGTATGAAACATAATATCAATCATAATCAATATTCAAGCAAGACATATAACAAAACATCACTTCCCATTATCAAGCATTTCAATCACATCATTAGTCATAAGAGTATAGAACAGTAACAAAGCATACTAGCACATGTGATTTAGAAAACTGTAATCATTTACTTTTAAAAACAATGGTTTCCGTTCACATAATGCACGGGACGTGACTCCTAATGTCTCATGCACACTTAAGGCTTGCATCTCACCATAAGTGCGGATGGGAACATCAATCCTGCCAATCATATCGATACTAGGAGGTTTACATCTCACCCCTAGTGCTTAATAGGATCGAACACCTAAATTGACTCGGTTTAGTCGACTGACAAACGGAGAAGAAGGACTGCAAGAGCATGGACTCAGAGGCCCCGCTAAACCGAACATGTCCCATACACTGCTAAGGCAAAGGTTGGAAGGTATTCCACCCCAAAAGATATCCGATATAGAGAGTGAGTGCTGATCAGTGCCCTTGTCTATGTATGCGCACACACCCAATCCATACTCTTGGTCTCGGGAAAGAGAACCTTTACACAATCGAGCACCTCAATGGCAACTGGACGACTACTACTCTACCGACAAACTCATAAAGAGCTGGCTGCCCATTTGCTTCATAGCATTTTCTCGCACCGGCAGGATGCATCATGACCTCCCATGAGCAGTGACTCCGAGTGTCGTAGTCTACTTTCGAAGCTGTCTTCTATCGCATCATCATCTAAACTTTACCAAGATAGCGCCCAACACGAAACGTATGCTGAATTAGGGTGTCTTATAAGGATAGAATCTCTGGAATATCGAGCTCAGCGGTCATCGTGGAGCACATGTCTGATGTCCAGAGGGATGAAACAATACCGGGTTCCATAAGGATGATCGGTCTGTGGGGTGTGTATTGACTCGGAACAAGTCATTACAACACGGAATGGTGAAGACAACTCAGAGGGTACTGCCAGGGCACATGTTCATTTTCACCATGATTGGTGTCGATAACATCGTTCGTGAAAAACGTGTCATATCACCGGCTTAGGTAACACACCGACTAGAAGTACGGTTGTTCCTATGGAATTTGAGTGTGTCGATTTGAAGATTAACAAATAATATCAGTCATCGTAAAATTTAACTTAACTGATAGTTTTAGTATACTGATGTAAGAGATTTGAAACATTTTATTTGAGATATATTATTTGAAGCGTTCGTTAGTTGAAATTTGATTAAAGATTCAATTATTTCTAAGTAAATTATTTAAGATGAGTTCCTTTATCTTGACTTGGTGTATGTTGACTTAAAAAGCCAAAGTTTGACCAAGATAGTCAATCCTTAGTTTTGACTTAGTCACTAATTAGTCCTAAAGTGCTTATTATAAAGTTTAAGTGTTGTTTTGCACATTTAAGCATTGTTTAACTTAGCGCTTCTGGGTTATTCGTCTTTTAGTACTCTATACTTTTTGGGCACAAGTATTTGGTACATTTATTGTTCAAGTGTACGTATTTTGTATTTTTATACGGTTTCGTATTTGTACAAGTATACTTATCTCTTAAAGCCTATTTATACTTTGTAAAATATTTCAAACATCAAATAAATCTATAATAATTATGAAAATCATTTTTAACCTTATTAGGTATCATATTTCTCAAAACATAGAGTTTTACAAAAGTAACTTTATGTAATAACAAAATCGATAATATTATTAAGGATACTAAATGAGTCATTTTTCAAATGTTATTTTTAACTTTCTATTTTAATACTCCACATACTTTTATGAGTTAGGTTTCAAGATATAAATTCATTTTTCAAAAGTAATAAGTTTTATTATTTTTAACAAATTAAAAACGAAAGTAATTCGGTTTTCAATACTTTCTTTTAAATCGTTTCAAATACTTAAACTTCATAAAAGTGAACCAAATTTTTATTTTGGATACCTATACTAGGACATAACTTATCCCTAGAAATGTAGATTATAATACTTTATAAATGTTCTTAAATAAAATATTCTTTCCAGATCTGACCCGTTTTAGTACAAAGTTTATAAATGAAAATATATATGATGGATTTATATGAAATTTGATGTACACATAATAGACATCATCAGGAACATAAAATAAATTATCTAAGTCCAAAAGAAACGTGTAACATCACGAAACATATTATTTTTCTCAGACAGTACATAAAATCATACAGTACCAGTTTAAGAAATAAATCATTATTAAATATATATTTTCATAAAAACTTACTTTTCATATTTTTATCATATTCTAGACATTCATATATACAACTTTTATGAAGGAATCTAAGCCTAATTCGTAACATATTTTACACAGAAAAATCGTGAACAAACATAATACATCACAGAATTCGTTTTACAGCATGTATTGTTAAGTGATAAATCAACAAATAGTTAACTTTAAACTTGGTGATCTAATGATTTAGTCCTAAACATGATGTTATATGTTAGTTAGAGTCTAAACACTATACTACGAGATTTGAGGGCGAAGAAAAGTTAGGTTACCTCAAGCAAAAATAATCGATTCTACAACATATATGAAAATGAAGATCGATGGTCCTTTTCTCTTGCTCCTCTTCATAAATTAGTTAGAATGACACAAAAACAAAATAAGTTAATAGTTATACTATTAAATAAATTTGAAAATAAGTAGTGTAAGATAAGAGAAAGAAGGAATGAGAGCCCTTGAAAAATGGTGGTTTAAAGGCTTAAGAACTTAGGATTATTTTGATGGTTTTTCTTTGGTTTTTAGAAAGAATTTTAAGGAGGATGCTAGGTGGATGAGAAAATGAGTTTAAGGGTCATATGAAGGTGATTATAAGGGCACTTGGTCGTGCCTTTGGTGAGGGAGCAAGAAATGGACAAAGAGATGACAATTGCTTCAAATGGCTAGTCATACTTTTGAAGGTACATTACCCTATTTTGGTGTTTTTGATTAGAAAAGCATTTTTTTGACTCTTGGACTTCAAGGTGACGGTATGAAGTGTTTAAGGTTGATATTTTGGAGTTATTTTGGTTCCAAAAAGGTTAGGAAAGAAGTACGGAAGATGAAAGTCGAGAAACGATTCGTCGGATGACGATTTTCGATGCAAAGGAGCTGTCCAGTACAAATTCTTATGATTCATTTAGAAATTGAAATTTTAAATATAACCATTGTGTAGATCTTGGAAAATTAATAAAGTTAGGCTTTTAAAACGCCTCAATCGAAGTCCGTATGAGAAAATAGAAACCGTTTTACGAAATCGCGCAGAATTGCGATAATGATAGAAATTTCAGTTTTGCAAACAATGAAGTGAAATAGAAAGGTTCCAAAGGCACAAGAATTGAATATTACTATTTAAAATATTTTTTCGAGACTTGATTTATTAATATTAATCGTTATTAGAAATAACTAAAATGGTCAAAAACATGGGGTGTCACATGCGTCGCATGACATAATAAAAGCTTGGGCATCCCAGAATAAAGTTGGCCAATAATAACCCGACTGGAGGACCTTAGCCGTGGTTCGGCTCGGTCCATGATGGCCACCATATGACGATGAGTGACAGCTCTCTAGAACTCCTCGAACTTCCCATTGAGGGACTGTAGACACCCACATTTTGACTGCTAGGTATCTATAGTAGTTTCCAAAAAACACCCGATGATGATCGGACGCTAACGTGTTTCCACGCGCTCGGATATGGGCTCAAAACCATCAGTTGTTGGCTTAAGCACTTACGGAGTACAAATCTCACAAAACCGACCTCAAATTCAGGCCCAGTGGATCGTTTCCAATCGAATAAGGCTAATTTGGGCCAAAACTGACACCGGAAATAAAATCGACTTTTTGCGATTGGGTCAAACCCCGGTCAAAGCCGTTTCCGAGACACATAACAACAGCCGCATAGACATCAAAAAGTCCAACCAAATACAAAACCCACAAAATACCCAACTCAAGGTCCAAAAACTGGACCATTGCGATCCAGCTGACCCACTCGATCAAGTGTCAGTTCCACTCGATCGAGTGGATCCGTAAACAGGCCCGACTGCAGGTGCACTGGGCCACTCGACCCAGTCATCCAGTTACTCGGTCGAGTAACCCTAGACGGGATACATAGCCATGTCTATATAAACACCCCCATGCAACACACATTCAACATCTTTTTCGAACCCTAAGCAACCCTAATCGCATACAACATACAAATCCTAACCCTAGCATCCAGGAACCCTAACCACCCCAACTCGACTTACATCTCGATACTCCCGTGCTAGCCACAACTACGAGTCTCGTCCGAGAACAAGAACATGTAGGTTGAGGGTGCCAAATCCCGTTTTTTTTTCTCTCTTCTCCCTCTCTCTCGCGTCGCACGTTGTCTATGTCGTCGTCTTTGTCTCGTTTTTTTATCTTTATCGCATTCTAATATCGCTAATTATCACTAGTATTAAAAGCATTAAAATACTTGCGGATTTGTGTCGAGTGCGAAGGATGTCGGAATAAGAAAACCCGAATATACAAGGGTATTGCACCCAGCGTTGCCGGTCGCGTATCCCGACACCCCTAGCGTTTATTTTTGAAGCAAGTTAACGTAAACAATAGTTTTTTTACTTTCATTCGCGCTATCATCCATCGCTTATTTCATTGATTCTAAAACCTTTTTCAAAACAAGTATTTTCTAAAAGGGTCGAAACACGTTGACGTAGATCCGACATCACATAATCCCTAGGGATTTATTACGATGTTGGAAAAGCCGAGGAAATCAAGTCCCTCAATTCAAGTAAAGTGTCAACCTTTTAGATCTGATACCAATTCGATAATTGGATGTCAAATCTAAATAACTTAGTCAAATGATTTAGCTAAAACGATTTTCCGTTGATGCTTAAAATAGGTGTCATTAATTTCATTAGAATTACGACTCTATAAACGCGGAGGAAAATTCATATCGTTTTAGTCGATTTATTGACTTATAGCAATTTTTTTTAGTTCCGCTCTAATATTCGATATCGATTCAATAATCAAACGTCGAATATGACGAGTATTATACGTATGAATTGAGCATAAGTCATACAATATTTATGCCCGATTCAACAAATTTACCCAATTATCAAAATCATAAAGCAATTTCGAAATCGATAGCAAATTGCAAAACGAACCCTAGTTCGCACAGGGGGCACTCGGTCGAGTGCCTAGCACACTCGGTCGAGTGGTACCCCAAAATCGAGACAGAACGCTTTTTCCGACCTCCACTCGGCCGAGTCTCGCCATGACACTATCGTGTGGCAGTGTACTCGGTCGAGTTCGCCAATAACTCGATCGAGTAGGGTCCAAAATACGGGACATAAGCCTTTTCATAGGTCCACTCGGTCGAGTCCTTCAATGACTCGGTCGAGTGGCCCCTTATCACGTCAAACCGTGAGTCCTATAAAGTCATTCAAATCTCGTTGATACTTTTTACGACCTAAGTCGACACGTGCCTAATACATCATGTGAAATATTACTTTCCAAAACTTTGCATCGTTTTATTTATATAAACCCATATTATTCTATAATTCGCGAACCGTTATTATCGTTATACCGTTACTAACCATTTGTTCTCTTGTCGATTTACTTTGTTTATTTTATTGTACTAAAATGAACCCACATGCTAACCATTTATTTTGACGTTAGAATTAGTTGCATTAAATCGACATAGAAACCCTTTCTATTTTTCGCATGTTTAAGGAAAATAATGTTTGCATAAGTATTTTTCTTCGTCTAACTAACGCGTGTATTAGAAAGTCTTTCGATATCTTAGTAGAGGCCGCTAATGTGCGGGCGGGGTTGGGTGTCCTTTGTGGGCTGTCCGCATCGCCCGACGCCCGAGGCGCGCCTGCTCGGGGCCTCCAGTTTCCGCAGTGGCCACCCACGCGGCCCCCTCTCGCAGGGGACCGGTCCAAACTCGCGTATGGGGCGACGTGTCGGACCTCGATTTGGTTGACGATTCGGATAGTACTAGATGGATGCGGACACCCGTGTTTCCGTTAGAATCGATCGAGACGTGGTTGTAAATGTTTAAATGCCGATATGTTTGGTAAGACGACCTTTTTAGTGAGCCGAATTCGTTGCCGATTTATGGAGTTGAGTGGCATGGGGACCTAAAGATAAAGACTTGTACCCTTAAGCACTCCATGCCTGGAATGACTCTCATTGCCAATGGTTTCGGACATCCAAAAACCGTCAATTCTGAGTAAGGGAAGAGGGTACGTATTGAGAAACCAATGTCGATAGGCATCGACACCCAATCCCGCCAGCACATAGCGGCCTCTACTAATCAATCGGATATTAGTCATTCTTGTGGTATACCTTACCTGGTTTTCTACTTAACGTGCGTCGATTCGATATTAATAGGGATGCATCGAACCACGTGTGGTGAGCATCGGGATTAATATGGAACCCGACCACCGCTTTGTTCAGTTTTAGCTTGTTTACGTATTGAATTCCATGTTAGGTGATTTAGCATGCGATTATAGGGTCATAAAAGCAGTAAATCATACGAAAGCTGTAAATGTGAAATGTAAGTAAATCACGTAATGAAGAGTTTCACCCTCAGAGTGTACACTAAACAAGACACGATGCGTAGATGGTTGAGAACAGATTTCGGAACTACTCGGGTTTAGTTAGGGTGTTTTAGTACTTATGGTTGAAGTTGAGGATGTTACGTATGTTTATAACGTGCCATGGACCTAGCGTCCATACTAGTCGGACTCGACGTTATCGAAGCGCATAATAAAGAGTACGGTATATAAATTTTTGTTTACACGATAACCTAGTGATGATACGTCTTCAAGGCGGATCCTCCTAGCTTGTCCTGCAGTGAATCCGGCAGAGCTTCGCTACGGTACTGTGAGGTGGCTAGTCAAGCATGGGTGCTCCTCTTTGTTCGAATCGAGTAGGGTGCTCGAGGAACGACGAGGAGTAGTGTTGATTCGCGTATCGGGATAAACGATTGAGTGGATCGTACTTAGTGTCAAAGTGCGACCTAAGCTTAGAGAGAACTCGTAAAGAGTGGGAGGGAGAAGAGAAGTCGAGTTGTTGTGTGTTGAATGAGCAAAATGAGGGGGTATTTATAGTTGTTCGTGCAGTTCAAATCGACCTTTCGGACGCTTGGAGTCTTGCGCACCAGAACTGAGTCGCCTGGTGTCATGCGCATCAGGACTGAGTCGCCTGGATCTTCGAAGATCCGATTTTGAAACTTTCCAAAACGGAGAAGATGTGTATATTTGATTAACTTGAGGATTAAGACTTCCCGTTAACCCTATCGCGTCTAGCTCTGGGAAGGCCTTGAGCGCGTGTCTCGAGGTTCGCTTGGCCCGACGCGTTGACTTGGGTTTGACTTTGATATTCGGGACCGATTCGGGGCCCCCGTGTCGGAATTGACTCTAATTAGTGTCGACGCGACCGTAATGACACGACTAAGACTATTTTGATGTTGAATTAATTTTTCTGAGTAATAATTTGATCCGTTCTATACAAAATCCATCTAAATCATCGTAATCTCGCATCGCGTTGCTGGTCGATCGTCATAGGGTGTTTGTTGGGCAGCCCTGCGGCCACCAGGTCAAAATCTGGGTGTTTACAGAAGCCCCCACTTTGAATGAGGCTTGGACAAGGCAAAAGTCACAATATAGTCGCCCAGGTCAATCGAGGATTACGACCTGGTGGTCGTCCGTTCGGGTCGTTTTAAGTCCGTTAGACTACATATTTGAGGCTTGTCAGCCAAAGCTTAGAAATCATACCTGACCTCCTCACCTGCGGTTGCTTGTCGGAGCTCGTGTCCGGGTTTGCTAACTTGTTTTGGGTTTGTCATTTTAGTAATCTCGGTTTTTGACATGGGCCTTTTGCTTAAGTCTTCTATTGGTGTTTTGCTTCTGGTTTAATATCCTTGGCGGATGGTTGTGTTTATTTCGGTTTTGCTTTAGTATTCCTCTAGGAGGTGAATTGAATGCGTAGGGACTTGTTTCGAGTTGATTTGATTGTTCTGAATGTTTTGGGACTTATTTAAAATTGAACGAAGTGTGACGGGACTCGTTCAAATTGAATTGAGTGCGACAGGGACCCGTTTAAAATTGAATTGAATTGAGTGCGACAGGACTCGTTCAAATGGGTTCGGAATGCGACGGGACTCCTTTAAAATGACTTGAACGCGACAGGGCTAGTCTAATTGATTTGAGTGCGACAGGGACACATATAAAATTGAATTAAACGAAGTGCGGCGGGACTCATTCAAATGGATTCGGAATGTGACGGGACTCCTTTAAAATGACTTGAACGTGACGGGGCTAGTGTAATTGATTTGAGTGTGACAAGGACTCATTTAAAATTGAATTGAATTGAATTGAATTGCCTTCAGAATGCTTTGGGATTCGTTAGGCTCACGGGTTTAAGATTTACCTTCAGAATGCTTTGGGATTCGTTAGGCTCACGGGTTTAAGATTTACCTTCAGAATGCTTTGGGATTCATTAGGCTCACGGGTTTAAAATTTACTTTCAGAATGCTTTGGGATTCGTTAGGCTCACGGGTTAAAATTTACTTTCAGAATGCTTTGGGATTCGTTAGACTCACGGGTTTAAAATTTACCTTTAGAATGCTTTGGGATTCGTTAGGCTCACGGGTTTAATATTTACCTTTAGAATGCTTTGGGATTCGTTAGGCTCGCAGGTTAAAATTTACCTTCGGAATGCTTTGGGATTCGTTAGGCTCACAGGTTTAAAATTTCCCTTCAGAATGCTTTTGGATTCGTTAGTCTTGCGGGTTTTGAATATGTCTTTTAAATGCTTTTGGATCCAGTTGAGTTTGTTTTGTTCAGATATCACGCATGGATTGTCATGTGCTTCGGTATGAGTGGTCTCATTAGCTAGAGGTTTTCATGTTTTTTTTCGCTGGGGGTTGATTTCGATTAGAGGAGGTTTTGAGGTTTGGTTTATCGGTTAGGCGTAGTAAACTGTCCCATTCACGCTTATTTTGTTTAGTATAGGAGGGTGCGTCTTGCGGCTATTGGATGTCCAAGTTGTTTCTGTCTTTGCTTTGGCCTGAACAGTCAGGGGTTGGTCCTGAGGCGCCTTAATTCTCAGTCGCCTAGCCCCCATCAGTTCAATATAGGGTCGCTTGAAGTGAGGCACCTGGGATTTTGAGGGTCGGGTTTGCTTAAAGTCAGCGAAGGAAGGGGGACGACTTCATTCGTCTCAAAAACCAAACGCGCGACACCCTTCGACTTAAACCCGCATTCTCGACTTTGTTCAACCGATTTCTGTCTCAATTTTCGTCGTATTCGATCATGTCGACCTTGGATATGTGTTCTTTACTCACCTATTATCGATTTATGCTTCATTAGATTGATTGTGGGTCGATTTTGCTTAAACCCTGGAAATCGATTTGGTCATTTTGTTTTTGCTATGTTTCGATGTTTGCTCTTGGTCCCATTGTTAAATTAGGGTAGAATAGAGCTTGATAATGTAATCCCCTAGAAATTCTAACGCAATACCGTGGCGGAAACACTATAGAGTTGGGATTAAAACACACCGACAAACTATATCTTATTAAAAGAAAAGGTAAGTCAATACAAATGCCTTTTTTTACGAAAGGGCTAAAAAGAAAATTCTCCAAACGGGTAATACAAATCCATAAATTGCATGAAAAAGAAAGAGTAGGATTCACGCTACTCGCTAGCTCACACCCAAAACCCAGCAGCAAATACCTGTCATGTTATAAACATAACAACCACATCAGTGGGGAGTAACTCGGATGTTCTCCCAGCCATATTATATCATATGGAAAAATAATAGTATTATTATATCAAAATATTTAAAATGAGGAAACATTAAAAACGATATAATAAAAATAAGTTTTCAGCGAAACTTAAAGCACTTGCCAACCTGCAAGTCAAAATCAACCGATAATAATAATATTCAAAAATTGCGTTATGGAAATTCGATCAGTGTGCACAAGGCTAGACTTTACTAGGGATAATACTGGAAACTAGCTTCCAGAACTGTAGACCTAACTCATAACAGAATCCAGTCTCTAACTAGGCAACTCAACTATAACAGGACTGCGTGCAGCGAGGTCTTGGTTTAAGTAGTATACACCCCTCCTAGATACAAACCATTGCATATCCAGTTCAACCCGATGCGACTTACACTATGCGATATCTAAGTTTAAGGGCACAATGCACACTCTCCTGAACACAAACAATGCTCAGTTCAACAACCAATGTGCCCCATTGTGGAGATGACATAGGTCCACCCCGACGCGGTCACGGACGGATTTGGGGAGGCGAATGAATCTCATGTGAGATGGATCTCGAATTGAAATTTAAATCTAAATGGAGTCGCCACCGAACTTTGTGGGATATCGGGCCCATTTGAACCCACTCTATATCTTAAGGGGCCGTGCACAAAGTACGGCCCATTCGGATGTTAGAGTTTATGGGGTTCGTCCCTTTGCGTTGCGATACCAATACCGACATTATCGGTTACCGTTTATTGAATGACTCTCGTGCGCCAATGGGTTCGGATATCTGGAAACCACGGTTCTGAGTAAGGGGTGAGGGTACGTGTTGGGAATTTCACAAAGAACACCCAACCCCGCCCGCACTTAGCGGCCTCTACTAAGATATCGCTTGACTTTTGAATACGCGCGTTAGTAATTCGATGAGATGTTATGCAAACATCATTTTGACTAAACATGCGAAGATTAGAATAAGTTGCTATGTCGATTTAATGCATCTAAACTAACGTCAAAGTTGTATTTAGCATGCGGGGTTCGTTTTAGTACAATAAAACAAACAACAAAAATAAATTGCTAAAACATGAACAAATAAGTTAGTAACGGTGATAACGGTTTGTAAATAATATAGAATGATGTAAACGACACGATGCACGGTTTTAGAAAGTAGTAGGGCACGTGATTGACTTGACACATGTTGACCGAAGCATAAAAGAATTTTAACGGGACTTGGAATGTATTGAAGGGCTCACGGATTTGACGTAATAAACGCCACTCGATCGAGTCATTGAGGGACTCGACCGAGTGGACCTTGGAAAAAGCTTTTGCCCAAAATTTGAGGTACCACTCGATCAAGTCATTGAGGGATTCGATCGAGTGGTCCTCAAAAAGACCTTCTGCCTCGATTTTTGGGGTGCCACTCGATCGAGTGGGCTAGGCACTCGATCGAGTGCCCCCTGTACGAACAAGGTTCGTTTCGTAATTTGGCATGAACTTCGAAATTGCTTTTTTTAATGTTGAAAATCGATAATTTTGCCAAGTCGTGTAAAAATATGACATGATTCGTACTCGAGTTGAATTTTTGATACTCGTCATATTCGATATTTGATTATGGAATCAATATCAAATAATTAGAGTGAGTTTTAGAAAAGACGTTATAAGTCATTTTAAATTGGACTAAGACGAAATAAACTCTCTCCGTGTTATAATGTCGTAATTAGTTCTTCCGAACCACGTGACAATTATTTTACTATCAACGAGTTCGTGCTAGTTTAATTTATTGACTAATTCGTTTAGATACGATATTCAACTATAGAGTTGATATCGCACCTAAACCAAGACGTTTTGTTTGTTTGATTAGATCCGAAAATAGAGTCCCTCCGCATCTCGACATCGTAATTAATCCTTGCGGATTATATGATGTCAGATCCGCATCAAAAGGTTTCGCTCTAACCTAAAAAAAAAGGAATCAAACGTGTTTAAAGAAGAGTATTCGCGATCCGAACATGCCTTTGAGTGTTTAGGGCGGGGCTCCTTGAGAGGGCTCCACCACTGTTACTACTCGTGAAAGGATTAGAAGGGTCTTATACGAATATCATCTTTAAACGTGTTCGATTCGAAATAATTTTAGAAATTGATGAATGTGTGATTTCGATGATGATTATGTAAATACTAAGACGATACTAGCGACGCGATAAAAAAAGAAACAATCTTGTTGATGTGGATTCGCTTCAACAATCAAATACTCGGGGTGTCGGAATAAGCGACCGACAACATCGGGTGCGGTACACTTGTATTCGGATTTCATTATCCCGTCATCCCTTGTATTCGACACAAATAGGCGAATATTTTAATGTGTTTTGATAATAGTAATATTAGCGATATTAGAAATGAGAAAAAGAAAAGAAATAAAAAAAGACGCGATGACGAGAGAAAGAGAGGAAGAAAAAGGAAGAGATCGGGATTATTTGCACCCTCAACCTACATGCTTTGTATTCTCGGTATGAGACTCGTCTAGTTGTGGCTTAGGCACGGGAGTTTTGAGATTATGTAGGAAAAGTTATGGTGGTTTAAGGTAGGATGAATTGTATGTGTAATTGTAGGGTTGAAAGTTGTGTGTAAAAGTTTATATGAAGAAAAGTTGTTAATTGTGTTGCAAAAAGGTGGTATATATAGGAATTCCTCCATCACCCGACCTAGGGTTACTCGATCGAGTACCCTGATGCATGGGCGAATTTACACTGTAGCAGGGGTAGCACCTGCTACCCCATCCGGAAAAAAAAAATTGAGAAAAAAAAAATCGCTACCCCATCCTAATATGTATTAGAGATCTGATTAAGATAATTGTTAACAATAAGGAAAGATATATTAAAAAAATAGTTAATTTGTCTAAATAAAATCAAACTAAGAATAAAATCTAAACTATACTACTATATACTCGTATTATATATAATATATACATGTAAACACGTTTCTTTTATATTAAAAAAGAAAAACAATTGAATGTAGGTCACTAGATGTGTAGTTCTTGCCCAGTTCACCCGTTGCCGATTCTTCTTTCTTTGATTCTTCCTGAATCTTCAATCTTGAGTTCCTACTTGGCTGTCTCTATCTCCATTAAAACTTTTTCTTGATTCTTGATTCTTGAATCTTGAGATAATTATAGATTAATAGTTTTTCAATTGTATAATTGTACTTTAGTATTATATATTTATATTGTCTTGAAATTGAATTGTACTAGTATTAACCCCGTGCATAGCATGCACGGGCGACAGCTAAAAAATATTTTGCGATTTGTGTTTAAGATATCATCACGGTTGTGTACTTCCAATAAACACTCATACAAACAAAAGAAATGACGCATTGATTATCGTCGAAGTAATTGAAAAAGAAATGGCATAGTCCGAAAAGATCTAATATATCATAATTTTTTGAAATATTTCCTTGTACACTACGTTTGTCGTCGAATTCGATGCACCCTTTATCCTCTCAAATAAGAACGTTCAAAAGTATTTAAGGTAAGTAATTACATTAATTTATGATTATGATATATATAAAAAGAATAACATGTACTTAAAAAAGTTTTTTTGTTGTTAATTCATACAGAGTAGATCTCCTGAGAGATGGTCTCTCATTAACTTTATTGAGAGACTAAGTACAAATAGAAGTAATAATGGTACCAAACCTAATAGAAGTAGGTACGATTAACATAAAAGAGTATACAAATATAAAGAGGGTACGTTTGTTATAAAAACAGGTACAAAACAAAGTTGTCAATTAAGGGTACGAATATGACATAGAGTGGTACTGAAGAGTGGTCTTTCAATAAGTTATTGAGACACCGTCTCTTCCAAGATTTTGTGATTCATAAAATTACCTCTTCATAAACCAACAATATCTCTAGGAACGACGACAACTACAATTACCTTTATGCCACTCTAATAAAATCGGAACGACAACTCGTAATCGAAAAAAAAATGTTAAGTTCAAGCGTCCGGTCGCTTACGTCTTGCCACCCTTATAAGGTCGAAAATGTGGCAGGCTGGCAGCCGTAATTGTTGTCGAGTTATAATTTAGCAATTTTAAATTCTCAATGTTTATTGATTTCTTTAAAATCTGAGAGAATTAATTTATACTCCATTACATTGTAATTTTAAATTTAATATTTATTGTCATATTTGATTTTTTCTTTTGTAATTTTTTAATGGATTAGAAATTGTGCTACATTATTTTTAACTATGCACTAATTTATTTAGTTTAATAAGTAATGTTTAAATTGGGTCATCTATTAATTAACTTAAAAGAATTGAGATTTAAGTTAAAAGAATATTGGGATAGAAATACAATGGGAGTAAGGGAATATATGATAAAGTGTTGGTATTATTTTGTAAAAATCAAAACACATGGTGGTAAATTACAAAATACGTTAAATATATGGTGATAATTTGTAATTTTTCCTTTAATTAATTTAGATTTTCATCGAGTTATGATAAATGTCCTTCAATAAATTAAATGACATGAAATACATATTTCGCATAAGTCAATGAAAAATGAAGTAATAAATTAATTTAAGTTTAAGTATAACTGTAGTTAAAATTGGTTTAACTTTAATACTAAATTGAATTAATTGTAGTTAATTGGTGTTGGTTAAGTTTTGGCAAGTTAGAGTTAAGTGTGGTTAATTGGTAATGGTTAAGTATTATGAGAATAAAATATTCCCCAAAAATTTGATAGCTTGACACGTAGGCGAAATTGGTTGAGAGTGAACGTGGAGGCTTTTAAAAACTTTGCATTAATAAAATAGGGATTGAAATAGAAAGCATAGATTAGTCGTTTTTCCATTTGTGAGTTGTGATTTCTGAAGCTTTATGTTAGATTTAGGGGAGGAAGAGAGAAAATATATTGAAAGAGGATAACAAAAAGTATACTGTATACATTATAACTAGATTAGCTGTTTGAAACTTTGAAGTTTGAAGACTTGAAGAATTTGTATGAAATAGAAATTTGGAAATTGGATTGGAAATTTGGAATTGTTGGTGTGCAATGTTAATGGGACTATGTGAGAAGTGAGAAGTGAGAAGATGGGTGTGGTTATGATGAATGAACCGTGTTGTCAGAACTCAGAAAGTAATTGCATAGTTGAATTGATTGCTTTGGAAAGATAAAAAGTACTCCCTCCGTTCAAGTCCAAGCTTCCTTTTTGCTTTTTCACGTTTGCCAACGCGCATTTTGCATTGTTAATATCTTTCGTAACATATTGGTAAAAATTATGGAAATTGGATATTAATAATCTACTTTCAAAGACGAATCAAACAAGATCCCACGTGCATATATTTTCTCTAATAGATTGTCGTGAATATCGAAAGTTATCCGTGATTGCAAATAGTGTCAAGACAAGGAAGGGGAAGGTTGGAATTGAACGGAGGGAGTAGTAAATAATATTGAATGTGACTTATCACTTAGCCATTTAGGTGAGAAATTAGAAAAGCAAGTACATGAGTACTAAGCAAATAAGCAATTGTCTATTGTCTAGCACAGTAGCACGTGTATGTGCATTGAATTTGTTATTGGATTTTTTTTTATAATCTCGTATAGTTGTATAAAAAAGGCGATTGTGTTTAAGAGGGATATATTCATGACACTATGATTTATTTTTCAGAATGAAGAGAACTAAAATGACACCAATTACTAACTTTTTTCCGAAAAGACATCACAATGATACTGCTCAAAATGACTCGAGTTCAAGCCCTTTAGACGAACCTGAAACTGAAATTGAAACCGAAATTGAAGAGCCTCAAGATGGTGAAACATTAGTAGGCATTAGTTCAAATGTGTCCAAAGAACCAATTTTGGATAGGTTGACCAATTTTGATGTTTTTTCGCTTCCACATGATCCGGGTTAAGGAGAAAGTTAACAGATTTTCACATCAATGATCGTGATATAATAAGAAGGGAATATGTTCGAAGAGGCCCATGTCAACCTCGTGATCACAAATTTCCAAAGACAAAGCGTAACTTTGTTGTTGCATGGTTTGATAAGTTTCAAACTTGGTTGGAGTATAGTAAAGAAAAGGATGCGGCCTTTTATTTTGTTTGTTATCTATTCAAGAGTGACTCTGTGTCAGGTGGTGAGGCTTTTGTGAATGGAGGATTTAGAACTTGGAGTAAAACTGATGCATTTAATAAGCATGTCGGTAATCATATGAGTGCCCATAATAATGCTATGAAGAATTTTATGTTTTTAATAAACAAAAATCTTCTATTGCATGTTGCTTTGAAAACTATAACAATGAAGCTAAAAGTGACTACCGTATTCGATTGGAAGCTGCAATAGATGCACTATGGTTTATTACTCTACAAGGATTGGCATCTCGTGGTCATGATGAAAGTGAAGAATCCTTAAACCAAGGTAATTTTAGAGCTTAGGAAAATATTTGCAAAGCGTGATAGTAATGTTGCTAGAGCACTTTTTGATAAGAATGTACCTGGAAATTGCACTCTTGTCGCATCTACAATTCAAAAACAAATTGTTAGCGTATTTGCAGATGAGATCACTAAAAAAATTATAGAAGAGCTAGATGGTGGATTTTTTGGTATTCTTGCCGTGAGTCGGCCGATATAGCTGATAAAGAACAAATTGCTCTTTGTTTGAGGTATGTTGATAAAATAAGGATGGTGAAAGAAAGATTTTTGGGTGTTGTGCATGTGGGTGACACTACTTCCTCAACACTTAAAGCTGCAATAGAAAAATTATTAACTGCAAACTCTCTAACTCTTTCTAGTGTTAATGGTCAAGGCTATGATGGTGCTAGTAATATGAGAGGTGCAATCAATGGCCTGAAAGCTTTAATCATGAAAGAGTCCCCAAGTGCTTATTATGTTCATTGTTTTGCTCATCAACTTCAGCTAACACTTGTTGCAGTGGCTAAGAAAAATGTTGATTGTAGTGTTCTTTTTTATTCACTCGCCATTTTACTTAATGTGATTGGAGGTTCCTATAAACGTAAAGATATACTTCGAGAAAAACAAGCTGAATATGTCCTCAAAGCATCAGAAATGGGTGATCTTGTATCTGGAAGTGGCTTAAATCAAGAGAAAGGATTAAGTAGACCCGGTGATACTCGTTCGGGATCCCATTTTAAGACCATCTTAAATGTGTTTGATTTATTTCCTACCATTCTTGATGTTCTTGATGCCATTGGTGAATTTTGTGATGGAAGTGAGCTAGTAAAGGTGGAGAGTCTTGCATATACTATGCGAACATTTGACTATGTTTTTATTGGACAATTGATGATTACTATTTTTGGGATTACTAATACATTGAACAAAGCTTTACAAAAGAAAGATCAAGATATCATGAATGCTGTGGCTCTTGTTGATGTGACAAAATAATTTACAAAAGGTTAGGGAAGATGGGTGGAATGCTCACATGGAAAAGGTGACGTCGTTTTGTCAAAAGAATGACATTTGTGTTCCCATCATGGGTGATATACATGTTGTTCCGGGGAGATATAGGCGTGGAAAGAAAGAAGTAAGTAATCTTCATCATTTTCGAATCAAAGTGTTTTTGAGCTTGATTGATCAAATTTTGCAAGAAATTGATAGTCGATTTGACGAAAGAAGCAAAGATTTACTTATTTGTATGTCTTGCTTCAATCCTTCAGATCGATTTTCTTCATTCGATATTAACAAGTTGATTCGACTTGCTGGCTTCTATCCTTCTGAATTTTCTAGCGTTGATTTACAACACTTTGAATATCAACTTGGAACTTTTGTTGGAGATGTTCGAAGTGATGATAGATTTTGGAATTTAGAGAGTCTAAATGATCTTTCCATGAAGCTTGTTGAGACAAGAAAGCATTTGATACACTCAAAAGTCTACTTGCTCCTTAAACTTGTATTGGTTCTTCCCGTGGCGACAGCAACCGTGGAAAGAGCTTTCTCGGCAATGACATATATAAAGAATAAAGTTCGCAATAGCATGGGAGATGATTTTTTGAATAATAATTTGATTACTTTTATAGAGAGAGATATATTTTTTAAGATTACCGACAAAGAGCTCATAAACCATTTTCAAAATATGAGGACTCGTCGGTTACGATTAGATTAATATTTTCGTATTAAGTTTGTAATTTTGAATTTATAACTTATATTTGATATTATGTGGTGTGATTTTTTTCCAATAGATGCATTACATTTTTTTTTCGCTACCCCATATTTGGAATCCTGGATTCGCCCCTGCCCTGACGGACTCGATCGAGTGGCCAAGCTAAAAAAAGACAGCAGGCCTGTTGGAGGCCCACTTGTAGACACCCACATTTTGACTGTCAGGTGTCTATAGTAGTTTCTGACAAACACCCGATGATGATCGGACGCAAACGTGCTTTAATATATTCGAAAACGGGCTCAAAATCATTGGCATTTGGCTTGGGCTTTTTACGGAGTACATATCTCACAAAACCAACCTCAAAATCAGGCCCAGTGGGTCGTTTCGAGTCAAATAAGACTAATTTGGGTCGAAACCGGCACCAGGGGCAAAACCGTCTTTTAGCGACCGAGTCAAAACCCGGTCAAAAATATTCTCGAGACACGCGAGTCAGCCGTGACACCTCACGTGGCTGATTCGGGCTCCAATACTACAAAAAATCAGCTACATAAAATATTAAACAAATCCGTTTAAGGATAGGATTCGATCTCAAGTAGGAATTCTATTCGAAAACCGAATCGAACACTCGACCGAGCTAGGACACTCGGCCGAGCAGCCCATACCAGCCGAGATTCCCTTTCTTCTTTGCCAAGCAAACGGAATTCTCGTTCTTCTCAGCTTCTTACGTTTCCTATCCTAAGCGGTAGTTCTAACTCAAATACCTCTCCTAGCCAAGGTCGGGAATATCCCTATAAATAGGCCCCTTGCACACACAATATTCATCTATCAAAAATACACCAAATTAACATCAACAATTCAGAATTATTCATATCAATTACACACATCCGTAAAATTCCTTACACTTAGCATCGAGAAACCGATATTATATCTAAAACCCGAAGGAAACCGGCCCCGATACCCGACACCCTTCACGTCCAAACCGAGCCACCACAACTCACCGACATCCACTCGACGCTCTTGTGCCCAAGCCACGTTCCAACGAGCTCCGATCCGAGTAAACTAAAACATGTAGGTTCTTGGACGTGGTAATCGCCCGGATTGGCATTCAACTCGCTCTCCGTGTCCCTACTTTCAAGGAAATTGAGGCGGCTATCTATGTGACGGACGGAGGAGCTTAGATGGGTTACTGAACCATGGATGTTACGAACCAATCCGGTGAATATGTTGACATCGTTACGGATGCTTTCGATGGCATTCGAATCCATTGACGTGTTTGGAGGATGATTCTAGTGGTAAAGGATCGAAAGTTCAGGACGGGTCCACCGGACGACGTAAGAGCCTCGAGGGATGCTCATAGGCGAGCGACACGGAAACGAGACCCTTGATTAGCGCGTGTTTGCGGTGGTCATCGGGTTAGGGACTCGGGTGCTTTAGACTCTTGGTGTGTTCGGCGAAGCGCCTAACAGACTTGTATCTCTGGAACGAGACAATTTGACATAAACCTCAGGGGTAAGATTTTGAAGAAGAGGACTTCTCGAGATGAGACGACCCAAAAATATAAGACCTCGAACAGGGGTGACCCTAGTAATTAACACAGACAGTTAATTACACGGTTGTACGACGTAAGGAGTTGATCTCAATCCCGGCTCGGAATCAAAGGGTTTTGATGTTTTCGAAAACAGATGGATTTTGAAAATAACTTTTTTTTTCGAAAGTGAGAGTCTTTGTGAAATCAGTATGGCGATAATTTAGTGACATCGCTTGTGGTGTGTCGAAAAGTGCTGCTATGTGAGCGTCGAGAACTCGACGATAGCAAAAGTGTAAGTTGTGGCTTTGTAAAAAGGCGCGTTGTGAGAGAATCGGTTTTGAAAAATTATGACGTCCCGTTTTTTATCGAGACTACTATTAATTAGGAGTTCGAAGTTCGCGGTGTAGAGGGTGTTCGTGAGAGAATGTGGTGCCTGTGATGGAGATTTCGAAGGTGTGACCAAATTCTTATCATAGAATTTAGGTGGTCAAAGTGTTTTTAGAAAAAAAAAACTTTTAAAGCGTGCGACCACATTCCTCGATTCCATCGATTGGAATTTTGATGGTGGTGATGGTACGCGTGTGACGCTTTATGAGTGTAACCGTGTTAGGTTCCTCGACCTCATTACTTGAAGTTTTGGTAATGTTAACGGTATATGCAAAAAAAGCATTTTGAAAAATAAAACGTAACCGTTTTACATGCTTTGGTCCCCTTTGGTCGGGAATTTGGCGGTAGTAACGATATGTTTGTGAATGTTTTGAAAGCAAAATGTAACCGTATAAGGCACCTTTATTCCATTGGTTGGGAGTTTGGTAATAATAACGGTATCTCGTTGTTGTTTGAAAATGATGAGTTTCATTTTGGCCAAAGTAATGGCGCTTTAAAGATGACTTTTGAAAATGGTGAGTGTGAAATCGGCCATGGTGATGGCGCTAAAGTGCTTTTTTAGAAAATAAGTTTGATTTTGACCAGAGTAACGATGCTTAAAAAAGTGATTTTGAAAAGAAGATGTTCTTTTTTGAAAACGGAGTTGGGTGCGGTTGAATATGTTGTCATGGTTGAATCCGGATTTTAATGTTTTATTCGGGTTGTCAAACACGCTACACATAACTAGAAATGCGTACACTCATGCAGGATGCAGACACGGATAAGTTAGGGTAGGCTACCGTCCATGAATAGTCTTTGCTTAGGTGACAACAGGTCACCTGGGGAGGTGAGTGTCATACCGTTTGCTCAGCACCACTCGTTTGGTACATCCACGGAATGCATGGCTACCTTAGACGGCCGGAACGTCAATCGAGGGTCTCTCCGGATGTCCGAAAGGATCTTACCGCGAAGAGGTCGATTGGTCCTAATATTGGTTAGGGTGGGCTTTTTAGGGTCAGATCCTGTAGTGACCACGAAAAGGAACTAAGAAATGAACTTCACCTACCTTGTTCGAGTTACACCACCGCTGGAAACTTGTTTCCAAATCCCCAGCGGAGTCGTCAAACTGTGGACGCTCGTCCGCACCGCCTGGCTCCCAGCATGCGCCTGCGCGGGACCTCCTGTTTCTGCGGCGGCCACCCACGCGGCCCACTCCTGCGGGGATCCGGTCCGAACTCGCGTACGGGGTGATGTGTCGGACCTCAATTTGGTTGACGATTCGGATAGTACTAGACGGATGCGGACACCCGTGTTTCCGTTAGAATCAATCGAGACGTGGTTGTAAATGTTTAAAGACCGCTATGTTTTGTAAGACGACCTTTTTAGTGAACCGAATTTGTTGCCGATTTGTGGAGTCGCCACCGAGTTAATTATGGGGACTCGGAAACCGTTCAAGTCAACTTTGATCCTTAGCCGGCTCAAAGTTGAGTGACACATGGAGATATAAAGATAAAGACTTGTACCCTTAAGCACTCCATACCGAGAATGACTCTCATTGCCAATGGTTTCGGACATCTGGAAACCGTCGATTCTGAATAAGGGGTGAGGGTACATATTGGGAAGCCAATGTCCGATAGACATCGACACCCAATCCCGCCCACACATAGCGGCCTCTACTAATCAATCGATGGGCTGATGACTTTTCTCCTTAATTGTGGCGGAAGTACAATAACATTCGTTGTTTTAACCCTATGTCTTTGCTACGTTGGTTGCTTAAGACAAGTGTTTGTCGACAAACTATTTGTGTTTACATTCTTTGCAAGCGATTTCACGTGACAGGCAGGCCATGAAAAGATGCACGTAGGAGAGTAGAGAGTACTAAGTATTACACGTATTAGCAAATCAGTTTTAACGTGATAATGCGGATACTAGTCATTCTCGTGGTATATCTTACCTGGTATTCTGCTTAAGGTGCGTCGATTCGATATTAATAGGGATGCATCAAATCAGGTGTGGTGAGCATTGGGATTAATATGGAACCCGACCACCGCTTTGTTTTGTTTTAGCTTGTTTACGTTTTGAATTCTGTGTTAGGTGATTTAGCATGCAATTATAGGGTCATAAAAGCGGTAAATCATACTAAAGCTGTAAATGCTAAATGTAAGTAAATCACGTAGTGAGGAGTTGCACCCTCGGAGTGTACACTAAACAAGACACGATGCGTAGATGGTTGAGAACGGATCTCGGAATTACTCGAGTTTAGTTAGAGTGTTTTAGTATTTATGGTTGAAGTTGAGGACGTTATGTATGTTTATAACGTGTCATGGACCTAGCGTCCATACTAGTCGGACTCGACGTTATCGAAGTGCATACTAAAGAGTATGGTATGTGTAGACACCCACATTTTGACCGCCAGGTGTCTATAGCAGTTTCCGACAAACACCCGATGATGATCGGACGTAAACATGCTTTAACATACTCGAATATGGGCTCAAAATCATTGGCGTTTGGCTTGGGCTTTTTACGGAGTACATATCTCACAAAACCAACCTCAAATTCAGGCCCAGTGGGTCTTTTCGAGTCAAATAAGACTAATTTGGGTCGAATCCGACACCAGGGGCAAAACCGTCTTTTAGCGACCGAGTCAAAACCCGGTCAAAGATATTTTTGAGGCGTGTGAGTCAGCCGTGTCACCCCACGTGACTGGTTCGAGCTCAAACGCTACAAAAAATCAGCTACACGAAATATTAAACAAATCCGTTTAAGGATAGAATTCGATCTCAAGTAGGAATTCTATCCGAATACCGAATCAAACACTCGACCGAGCATGGGATACTCGGCCGAGCAGCCTATTTTCAGCCGAGATACCTTTCTTCTTCACCAAGTAACGGAATTCTCGTTCCTTTCAAATTCTTACATTTCCTATCCTAATCGGTATTTCTCAACACCTAAACGAGATACCTATTCTAGCTTCCATCGAGGATCTCTCCTATAAATAGGACCCTCACGACACATTAAATTTATCGGAAAATAATCAACTTTTTATCACACATCTATGATTCAGAAATATACACTTAGCATCGAGAAACCGATAGTATATCCGAGACCCGACGAAACCGGCCACCTCACTCGCCAATTTACACGTCCAAACAAATAACCACCATAACTCACCGACATAAACTCGACGCTCCCGTGCCTTAGCCACATTCCGACGAGCCCCGATCCGAGTAAACAAAGCATGTAGGTTGAGGGTGTAAAATCAAACCCGACTTCTCCTTTATCTCTTCTTTTTTCTTTTTTCTTTTCCTCGTCCAAGCGTCGTCGTCGGTCTTTTTTTTATGGGTCATTCGTCGCATTTTTTTTATTTCTAATATCGATACTACAAACTATTTTCATAAAACAAACGTTCTTAAAAATCCGATATCGATTCTCTATAGTCGAATATTGTATAAAAAAGAACTAAATTAATCTCGTTATATCATTTTAAACAAATTACGACGATTTAAACGCAGAGAGAGTCGAACATCGTTTTTTTAATTTTACAAAACGATTTACAAAACCCATTTTTTTTTTATCTTTTTTTCTAAAAAAAACTATTCCGAATATTCGATATCGATTTCATAATCGAATATCGAATATAACGAATATGGCGAAATTAAGCCGAGTATAAATCATGTAATATTTATACGCGATTTAATAAAGCAATAAATTTTATGAAAAACAATTTCGAAAACAGCTCGGGACACGAGTCGCCTTCTCACGCGAGTCGCCCCCCTCCCTGGCGAGTCGCGCGGTCTCCTGGAAAACGCGACGCAAATAATCAATTTCGATCTATTTTTTTTATTCTTCGAACATCGTTTCTTTAACGAAACAGCGGGTTTTTCTCGACATATTTTTTGACCTCGGTCAACACGTGCTAATCCATCACGTGTAATAAACTTTTTCGAAATCATGCATATCATTATATTTATTTTGTTTGTTCGATTTACAAACCGTTACTAACTTGTTTGTTCGTGTTTTTAGCAATTTTATTTTCATTATTTGTTTTAGTATACTAAAACGAATTTCGCATGCTAAAACAACTTTGACGTTAATTTTAGTTGCATTAAACCGACTTAGAAACCCATTCAATTTCTCGCATGTTTAGGGAAAACAATGTTTGCATATCATTCATCCTATTACTAACGCGCGTATTCAAAAATCAAACGATATCCTAGTAGAGGCCGCTAATGTGCGGGCGGGGTTGGGTGTTCTTTGTGAACTTCCCAACACGTACCCTCACCCCTTACTCAGAACCTCGGTTTCCGGATGTCCGAAACCATTGGCAACGAGAGTCATTCAATACACGATATCCGATAATGTCGGTATCGGTATCAAATGCAAATGGACGAACCCAATAAACTCTGACATCGGAAATGGGCCGTATTTTGTACGCGGCCCACTACGACATAGAGTGGGTTCGAACGGGCCCGAACTCCCAAAAAGTTCGGTGGCGACTCCAACTTCGATTTAAATTTCAATTCGATCCATTCTCATATGGAGATTCATTCGCCTCCCCAAACACGCGCGTGGCCGCGTCGGGGTGGACCTATGTCATGTCCACAATTTGGCGACTCCGCTGGGGATTAACTGATGCGTGACTTACTATCGGCATCCTCAGGGTGAGACTCGAATAGAAATCGTTTGACTAGTACAATACGCGTTTTAGTTTTACGGTTCATGCATAACCCCATATTTTCCCGGGCAGGTACTGGTGACCGACGTCCCACTATACTATTGATGTAGTCCAAATTGGATATGTCAAAGGTGTCCATAGTCGATTCGTATGGGTTTTACGGCATGTTCTAAGCTCAACTCGACTTAGGAAGTCCGCCCCGATTCTCGGATAGGCTATGTACACTGGTATAGACCCTTTATAGACCGACCGAGACTTAGTATAGAGCATACATAGTGTCGTTATAATGCTTGCGTGACTATATGCTGCTTGGTTTCCGTGTCGTTTTCAAAAACCGTCTTTTTTCAAAATACATCCTTCCAAAAATATTCAATTTTCAAAAATTCGGAAAGCTGCCGAAATTTAGACTTAAGATTTGACTCAAAACAAGCCCATATTCTAACCGGCATGCTATCCATTTTAAAATTCGAATTTCCGATCCACCATTCGATTTTTTCGAATTTTCAAAATTCTATTTCAATTTTCAAATCTTCAAGATGTCATTCTCGATTTTCAAATCTTCGAGATGTCGTTTTCGATTTTCAAATCTTCGGGATCTCATCTTCAATTTTCAAATTGTCGGAAATTCTTTTTTCGATATTCAAATTTTCAAACTTTCAAATATTCGACTTTTCAAAAACCCGGTCCTATTGGCCCACTGCCAATTTCAGGACCATCTTCTCAATTTTCAAGGTTCAATCATTTTTCAAAACCCGGGAAGTATACCAAATTTAGTACTTATGATTTTACTCAAAATAGTCTATTTCTAGCCGGTATACTGCCCATTTCAAAACTTAAAAAGATATTTTCGAAACTTCAAAATCGCGGCCCGATGACACTTTTCTGATTTCCGAAAATCGGCCATCCACATTTTTCTCGGGGTTTTCTCCAAAACTCCTTTTCGGAAACTTTCCTCTTCTTGGGTCTTCCCGTATTTAGCAGTGTCGGGTCCTGTCATAAATCGTCGAAGGTCTTTAGCGTCGAAACTCTGTCGATCTTACATCACGAGTTTCCTCCCTATCCCAGTCCGCCTTATTTGACTAAGGCAAGGCTAACCTACGTAGGACATACCCCTACCAAGGAAAGCCCGTTTACACATTCGAGTCCAAACTAGAAAGTCTCACGCGACCTTTCCCTCTAACAGGACGGTCCCCACGACCTTTTCTAATGAAATTTCGCCCGTCTTTCAATTTGTTAGTCGAGTTGTCCCAATTTGAAAGTCCTTTAACTTAAGGGTCTACCCTAATCACAGGGCCGTCTTTATTCGGGTTGAGTCAAGGGTCTCTAGCGTCGAAACTCTGCCGATCTTACATCGCAAGTTTCTTCCCGTACCCCGTCTGCCTTTCCTCAAGGCCGAGTCAACCTTTTACAAGGCATAGCCCTATAACAAAAGGTTCGTGATCCTTACGTCTAAGAATCACTCGTCCAACACTCAAGTCACCTAGGGTTAGGTCATCACGGTTGGTCCGAGCACGTGGCACGGTCAAACACGGTCGCCCCATTTTCGGATTCACCCTTCTGCAGCTTAAGTCTAAATTGCGGTCGTCACTTGGTCTAGGTCAACGTCCGGGTTTCCCGATCCGAGAATTTTAGTCATTTCTGTCACCCCGGGCCATATCTAGTTTGACTCATCCTCTGGCATGTATGCAAAACCGAGCTTAGGCGAGTTCTAACACCTGTCGTTTCTTCCGATCAGGGACCCTATGAACGAGACACTACCAAACCACAACAAATCCCGCGCCGTCGAGAAAGGGGATATCCTGGGGAGTATGCTTATGTTGTCTTGCTCCATTAACAATATCTTCTCAAAAATCAATACCGCCCTAGATAACCTAAATGCCAGGGTGACCACCATCGAAGAAGACCTTGTAAGAACTCGATACCGTCTAACACAACTAGAGCGGGTAAGGCAGCCAATCACCCTACTGAGCCATCTGAAGGGTGAACACTCTTACGAAACTGTACGGTACCCTCAAGATGGCAAGACCGGGGGAGGTAACCCTCAAGTCACCTCTCCAAAAATCAAGAACCAGTCAAAGGAAAGGACATTTACCCATTTGGATATGTCCTACACCATCGCTTTCCAGAGGTTGGTTCCGAAGAGCCTAATACTACCTATAGGCCCAACAGTCGACCCACCTTTGGAAAAATGCTCCAAAGCATGGAACGTTGAGCATTACTGCAAATTCCACAGAGGGAAGGGACACGATACAGAACAGTGCTGGAAGCTGAAACACCTCATTCAAGACTTCCTCGATGTCGGGATGACTCCCGTTTTGGAAACATTGTCACTTGCAAAGCCCCTCATGGACTATACAGGGCCCGATGACCAAAGCATCCAATCTACCTCTCCTGCATCCAAGAGTCCGAATTTGATTTAAGTCCAAGTCTGAGTCTGAGTCTAGGATATACTATTTATTTCAATTTCAAAGTCAAAGTCAGAGTCAGTTATATTCTGTCCTCTTTTTCAAATTCAATAAAATCAGTTTTTCTACTTCTCATATATACTTTCCTTATGTGTTTCCGAGAACATGATGAACACCGTCATACACTGTGAGCACATGCACGTGACTATTATAGGCACACCTATAATGACTGCAGGGAATCAAGACCCCTGTTTTCCTTTACCTGTTCCATGTCTGACATAGAAAGCCACAAAACTACACTTAGCAGGAGCGGTATCGAATTCTATGACGAATCTAGGTAGTCTCCTAGTTTGGGTTCAAGACGGGAGGCAAGCCCATTTCCCACAATAAACACCCCTCCAATAAGACTGACCATCCCTACCTTAGTGTTAGTCTAACCAACCGAAAAAAAAAAAAAAAAAAAAAAAAAAACTTGACAAAAAAAACAAAAGTCCAAGAAAAATAAAAGCAAAAGGCCCAAAACACAAGACCTGGCCATGATAAAAAAGAACTTCCAAAAATCCATGACCATGATCAACGGTCAATTCAAGTGAAAGTCCCATGACCAGGGTACGGTCAGTACTCATAACATCCAATAAGGGAGAAACAATCAAGCTGGTCAACTAACACCACATTTAGCCTTCCCACATTACAACCCTCAAGACTTCCCGAGACCCAGGCTAGAGACAGCCCGGAATTTTGAGGATTCAAGCTCCATAGGATACCCCTAACCATTAGGGCCAGACATGGAAACCAGATCCCGCATTATCAAAACCTATCCTGATCAAAGTTCGAGCCATTTTACTCGACTTCCCCTTTACATAACAGAATTCACAATCACCATACGCAAACCCGAGAGCAAAACTCGTCAAATCCCCGAGAGCAAAACTCGTCAAATCCCCGAGAGCAAAACTCGTCAAATCCCCGAGAGCAAAACTCGTCAAATCCCCGAGAGCAAAACTCGTCAAATCCCCGAGAGCAGAACTCGTCAAATCCCATCCCAATTCTTCTCATCCAAACCAGTTACCAACCCCAAACACAGGAACTCAACTTGCGGTCAGTATAGAACATGCCCAAATAGTTCACACCACCTCTGGGGGCTACCCCGGGGAACGCTCACAGTTACAGGATCAATATCCTAACCATTCTAGCCCTTTGATCAAGATATCATTGGGAATGCACCTAGCCTGCACCATTGTTATGGCTAGTTACACACAAAGTCCTATTAGACTAGGCACCATAATATATCTTCCAATCCACTGAACTACGGCATGGTTTGATTTCACTACACGTGAATACGTAGGCAGCCTTTCAACAGAGGCACAACCACCCACATTGACACACATTCAAAAAGCGCCATCATTCCGGTCACGACATTATCATGTTCTCAACAGCTAGCTTTGTCGTCCTGGTGGCTTATCTTAGGCAGAAAACCTCCATCCACTCACAAAATCCAGAAAAATTCAAAAAATCTAGCCTCCTTTCTGTAATGCGTCCTAATACTCAGCTTAGTCGAAGACACGAATTTGTCAGGGACTCAAATAAGCACTTACCTTGGGAATATACCCCGAAACCAAAGAAGATCCAAAAGAGCACAAGTCTACTACTAAGTTCTGTAGTACAAGAACAGTCTCATTATGTAGACACCCACATTTTGACCGCCAGGTGTCTATAGTAGTTCCCGCCAAACACCCGATGATGATCGGACGCGAACATGCTTTAATGGACTCGGATATGGGCTCGAAATCATGGACATTTGGTTTAGGCTTATCACGGAGCATAAATCTTACAAAACCAACCTCAAATCCAGGCCCAATGGGTCGTTTCGAGTCAAATAAGACTAATTTGGGTCGAAACCGGCACCAGGGGTAAAACCGTCTTTTAGCGACCAAGCCAAAACCCGGTCGAAAATATTCTCGAGACACACAAGTCATCCGTGACACCTCACGTGGCTGATTCGGTCACCAACACTACAAAAAATCAGCTTCAAAAATATTAAACAAATCCGTTTAAGGATAGAATTGGATCTCAAGTAGGAATTCTATCCGAAAACCGAATCAGATACCGACCGAGCTCCAGATACTCGGCCAAACCCCCCCATTCAGCCGAGATTTCCTTGCTTCCTCCCCAAGCAACGGACTTCTCGTTCCTTTCAACTTCTTACATTTCCTATCCAAACCGGTATTTCTTGTTATCCAAGCAAGATAGATACCTCTCCTAAACCTCAGCGCCTATAAATAGGACCCTCCATTCAACATTGAAACAGACAGTTGTTAGTCATACACATACATCCTCGACATCTAGCAAAAATAATCTCAACGTACATCCGAAGAAGCACCGAAATACTGTCAAAATACCGACGAACCCGACCCCACCATCCGGCCGAATCCGTCACCTCACACCTAAAAAAACGCACCATCCTAAACTCATCCACATCATCTCGACGCTCCCGTGCCTAAGCCACTGTTCGACGAGCTCTATACCGAGAAAGCAAAGCATGTAGGTTGAGGGTGTAAATCAAACCCGACTCTTTCCCTTTTCTCTTCCTTCTCCACGTTTTTTTTTCTCTCTTTTCGGTCGTGTCGTCGGTCGTATTTTATTATGGATCGTTCGTCGCATATTTTTCATTATTTCTAATAATCGATACTACAAAAAAAAACTATTTTTACGTAAAACGTTCTTAAAATACGATATCGATTCTCTAATCGAATATCGTATCTAACAAGAACTAAATTAATTAATTCTCGTTGATGCTAATAAAATCATTACATCTTCTTAAACAAAATTCGACGATTTATACGCGGAGAGAATTAACATCTTTTTCGTTCAAATCCTTTTTTTTCTTTTTCGTTCAAAACGAGTCTTTTTCAAAACCTTTTCTAAAAGTAATCTAACTATTCGATATCGATTCCATAATCGAATATCGAATACGCGAATGTCGAAAATATAAAACGAGTATAAATTAATCCATATTTGTGCGCGATTTATAAAAATTAACGATTTTCGACAAAATAAAAAAGCGGACAGACCACCACGCGAGTCGCGCGCCTGTTAGGCGACTTGCGTGGTGGCTTGGTTGGCCGGGTCCTTTTTTTTCGTTTCCTCGCTTTTCTATTTTTTATTCTTTTCGAATCTTACATAAAAAGCGACTTTCGCGACATTTTTTGATAAATACTTTTTTTGACTTCGGTCAACGCGTGTTAATCCATCACGTGTCATAAATCTTTTCCAAAATCATGCATATTATTTATTTACGTCTTTATTCAATTTATTCAATCGTTACTAACTCGATTTCTCGTGTTTGTAGCAATTTATTTTATTGTTTTATTAGACTAAAACGTAACTTCACATGCTAAAATAACTTTGACGTTATTAGTTTAATATGCATTAAACGACTTAGCAACCCATTTATTTATTTTTCTCACATGCTTAAGAAAATAATGTTTGCATATCCATTCTCATATGGAGATTCATTCGCCTCCCCAAACCCGCGCGTGGCCGCGTCGGGGTGGACCTATGTCATGTTCACAATTTGGCGACTCCGCTGGGGATCAACTGATGAGTCACTTACCATCGGCATCCTCAGGGTGAGTCTCGAAAAGAAATCGTTCGAATAGTAATGTACACGTTTTAGTTCAATGGTTCATGCATACCCCAATTCTTTCCCGGGCCGGTTACTTGTGACCGACGTCCCACTATACCACGGTGCATTCCTAAATGGGTGCACTAAAGACTTCGATGGTGGAACTCGCATGGGTTTTACGGCAGGTTCTAAGACCAACTTGGCTTAGGAAGACCGTCCTGATTTGCGAGAAAGTTATCGTCGTTGGTATAGACCCTATTCGACCGACCGAGACGTAGACTAAGAGCATACATGGCGTCATTATACTGTTTCCGTGACTACGTGCTACTTGATCCCTGTCTCGTCTTTTCAAAAACCGTCGTTTTCAAAAATTTGCATTTTTTTCAAAATCATCCATTTTTAAAACCCGGAAAGCTACCGAATTTAGGACTTATGATTTTGACTCAAAATAGCCTATTTTCTAGCCGGTATGCTGTCCCAACCATTTCAAAAAAAAATCAAAATCTCGGCCCGATAAACCTTTTTTTTCGATTTTCAAAAAAATTGGGCCTTCCAATCCGACTTTGCTCGGGTTTTTCAAATCCAAATCCTCTTTTCAAAGCTTTCTTCTTAGGACTTCCCGTATTTAGCAGTGTCGGGTCTTGTCATAAGTTGTTAGAGTCTATAGCGTCGAAACTCCGTCGATCTTACATCACGGGTTTCTACCCCATCCCAGTCCGCCTTATTTGACAAGGCACGGCCCACCTACGTAGGACAAACTCCTACAAAGGGAAGCCCACTTACACTTTAGGGTCCAAAGTCTGGGGAATAGCTCACACGTAGGTCTTTCTTCACACGGGACTAGGCGCGTTCTGCCAAAATCCTAAAGAAAGCCCACCATCCACGAGTTACCCGTCTAGGAGTCGGTTTTTAGTCTGTTTCCGAGTCTAGTTCTCTTCTTCTTGCTCGGGATGCACTCTTCGGTCTGGGTCCGATTCTGATTACACGGTGTTCTTACAGACAGGCCACCTCACACCCGAACCATGACTAAGGATTCCATTGATCAACTGACCGCCTCGTTGGCCAAGATTCAAGACCAACTGAACCAGATGAGGGGAGACCAAATCGCCATTGTTACCCGGGTAAGCGCCGTGGAACAGGATAGGCCGAAGGACGGAGATGAAACTCATGGGCCACTAGCCGAATTGACTAGCGCAGTCCTCAAGCTGCAAGAGCAGGTCCATTTGTCGACCCACAACTCGATTCATACGGAAAATGCTCGGGCCTATGCACCCCTAACCGACGAATTGCCCGCCAATCTCAACCTGACGGGCCTCCAAATGTTCGACGGAACTAAAGACCCGGTATTACATATCCGGGCTTTCAAGGAATTTATGGTCCTCAAGGGGGTTAAGTCAAACATGTTCAAGCATTTGTTTGCCTCCTCCCTCGAGAAGCACCCGAGAGCCTGGTTCTATAGGCTCGATTCCAAGAAATACAAGTCTTGGGATGACGTGGCAACGGAATTCGCTCGGAACTACGCCGACAACACGGAAATCCAGACCACGATGCGCACCCTGGAAGTAATGGCCCAGGAACCAAAGGAAGGGTTTACGAAGTACCTTCAACGCTGGAGGGCTGAAAGCTAGCGTCAAACTGGTCGATAAGCCCAGTGAAAAAGTCCTAGTTGAGGCCTTTGTAAAGAATCTCCTACCCGCCTACCGGATCCATCTCCGGTACGCCATCATACCTAGCTTCGCGGTCCTAACCGAGATGGGAACGAAAATCGAGGATGATCTAAGGTTGGAAAGCCTCACTAAGGCCTCCACCAAGGGATACCAAGGGGCCAGCTCGTCGACAAGCAAGCCCACATCCGCCGCTGCTACTCGAAGCATTTTTGACGAGGTAAATCTACTTGATACCCCGTCCAAGAAGAATACCACACCCCGGGTATTCACTGGCATAGGCACCACCTATGCAAATGCCTTACAAAGGCTCTCATCAAAAGGCCTGGTCAACCCGATAGGCCCAACACCTGAGCTTCCAGTCGAGCGTCGCTCCAAGTCCTACGATATCCAAGCCTACTGTCAATATCATCGTGGCAAGGGACACGATACCGAGAAATGCTGGAAGTTAAAACACCTCATCCAGGACCTCATCGAAAGTGGGAAGATCCCCTTACCTGGAGGCAAGCCCAGCAACAAGGACAACCCGTTGGCCACTCACGCCATCTTCTCCGGGAAAGTCATGGACTGTTCACGTCTTATTTCCCCGTTTGTCCCACAAATAAACGGGATCTGGTGCGACGACGAAGACGACGTCTATCTTACCAAAGGAGAAGTCGTCCCCATCACGCTCGAGGAGATCCAGAAGGTTAAGACCAAGGCCTTAACCAGCAGTCACACCCTCATCGTCACCGAGCCGCCACCTAGAGTGGAGGTCATCCCGGAAGAGCCAACTACTGAAAAGGCTCTTGTGAAGCAGCTGAGCAGGACTCGAGTTGACCTCTCTATATGGCAACTCCTAGTTAGCTCTCAGGAACATCGAGAGGCACTCACTAAGGCCCTCGACCAAGTCAAGATCGACTCTACGGCTACCCCAGCTGAAATGGTAGCCACGATTCTGCCCCACCTAAAGGGGAAAGCTAAAGAAGAAGGCCCACTTATTACCTTCTCCAATGCTGATCTGCCACCATTTGGGCCAGTCCACAACATGGCCCTCTACATCACGGTAATTTGCCGTGGAAAATATCTGCCCATGACCCTAATCGACGACGGGTCCGCAGTCAACGTCCTCCCCTTGAGGACTGCCAAAGCCCTCGGCATCACCGAGGCCGACTACATTCCTACAGATCAAACCATTCAGGCTTTCGACGGAAGTCCAAAGTCAGTAGCCGGGGCCGTGAAACTTACTATCATAACAGGCCCGATAGAAAAAGAGCTGGAATTTCAAGTGATCAACGTGACTTCCTCCTTTAACCTTCTTTTAGGAAGACCCTGGATCCACGCGACCAGGGCTGTGTCCTCCACCCTGCATCGGAAGATCAAGCTACCTTTGCACGATACTGTCATCACTCTAAAAGCCACGCCTATGGCTGTGGCCAACTGCAACACCTCGGGCCGCACCGATCTTTGGGGGTTCGACTTCATAGGGGCCATCGATGAAGAATACCTTTTCCGACCCTACTTTACGGTTAGCATTGACCGGATGTTGCAAAATCTGGGCTTTCTACCGGGGGCTACATCAAGGCCAGATCTCCCTGCAGGAAAAATCCTCGAAGTTCTGGATAACGAGAGGATTCAAACCGGTCTGGGTTACACCCTAACTCCCGAAAACATGGGCCAAACCGGAACTGGCAAAGTCATCTTCGTCACGCCGGTGTTCGAGTCCGTCCAAACAGGCCTATACCGGCCCACAACCACGCGCCCTGGGACCCACTTGGCCCAGGTCTGCAACTACATACCAGACGACATCTTCGCCCTCGGCCGATACGAAGACGTTAAGAATGCTGAGCCCGCATTGGGGCTACTTTTTGGAGAGGAGCTCGTGGCCCCAACGTCGAAGGAAGAACTCGTCAGTCTCATTCTCCGCAGCCGCGCCTTTGATCCATCCAAGCTGATCTCGGATGCCGGATCCGGGACAGGGAAGAGAGCCTGGAGGAAGACTGTCAACTGGACTGACAGTCAAGGAAGGACTTTCAAGCTGATCACAGGGGAAGGAGAGATGCCAGAATCCGAGTCTGAGTTCGAGTCGGAGTCCGAGTCAGAGTCTGAGATCGAGTCTAGTGAGTCCGGTGCTAGGGTCAGTCATGTAACTCCCCCTCTCCCTTTAGCTTTTCGTGGTGCTTCGGGGTCTGTCCCGGGCACCCTACCTATCCCGCCACTGACTAGCGATCAGATGGCAGCTCTTTTCGAGCTATTTTCTCAATTTATGAATAATAACAACCGTTCTGCTTACGACTTGTCTCATTTTCAAAATTTCCTTAATTTTCAAAATTTTCTGTGCAATGACATTGAGAAACCCGACGAACAGGTATCCTTACCTCCACATCTGATCGAGCAGCTAGAGCAAATAGAATCCCGCAATCCGATAATCGAAGAAACCAAATCCATCAACGTGGGAAAAACCTTAGAACCTCAGATGCTTAAGATAGGGTTATCTCTAGATCCCAAGGAGAAACAACAATTCATCAGTCTCCTTCAAGAATTCAAAGACGTCTTCGAATGGTCCTACAAGAACATGCCGGGGATAGACCGCGAAATAGCCGAGCACCATATACCAATCAAGGAAGGGTTCAAGCCGGTTAAGCAGAAACTCCGACGCATGAGGCCCGAATGGTCCCTCAAAGTCAAGGAGGAAGTCGACAAACAGTTCAAGGCTGGGTTCATACGAGTCTCCGAGTATCCAGATTGGGTTGCGAACATCGTGCCGGTCCCCTAAAAAGACGGTAAGTTACGTGTCTGTGTAGACTTTCGGGATCTTAACAAGGCAAGCCCGAAAGACGATTTCCCGTTACCACACATTGATATATTGGTGGATAACACAGCTGACCATGCCCTTCTATCATTCATGGACGGGTATGCCGGGTACAATCAAATAAAAATGGCAGAGGAAGATATGGATAAGACCACCTTCACTACACCTTGGGGTACTTATTGCTATACTGTTATGCCATTTGGTCTCATTAATGCCGGGGCCACCTATCAACGAACCGCCACAACTTTACTACATGACATGATGCATAAAGAAGTGGAAGTTTACGTGGACGATATGATCGTCAAATCCAAAGACAGGGACGGTCACATCACCGCCCTGAGAAAGTTTTTCACCCGATTACGCAAATACAACATGAGGTTAAACCCTCAGAAATGCAGTTTCGGGGTAACATCTGGCAAATTACTGGGTCATATCGTTAGCCAACGCGGTATCGAAGTCGATCCAGCCAAAATTAAGGCCATCACCGAGATGCAACCTCCTAAGACCGAAAAGGAGATAAGAGGTTTTCTCGGAAAAGTCCAATACATCGGCAGGTTCATTTCAAAACTAACCATGGTGTGTGAACCGATCTTCAAGAAGCTGAAAATAGGGGAACGGTTACTATGGGACGACAAGTGTCAAGCAGCCTTTGATAGAATCAAAGAAATCTTGTCTTCACCGCCGGTCCTGATGCCACCTCAACCCGGTTTGCCTTTGTCACTGTACCTAACCACGACAGAGACAGCCATGGGGGCTATGCTAGCTCAAACGGTCAACTCCGAAGAACGGGCTATATACTACATCAGCAAAAAGTTTTTAGAGTACGAGTGTAAGTACACCATGCTCGAAAAGACGTGTTTAGCCTTGGTCTGGGCCACTAAGAAGCTCCGACATTACATGCTCAGCTATGAGGTACAAGTATTGTCAAGAATTGATCCGATCAAGTATCTCTTCGAAAAGCCCATTCTCAACGGCAGGATATCGAGATGGACCCTGATGCTGGCAGAATTCGATCTAAAGTTCGTACCATTGAAAGCCATCAAAGGCCGAATAGTAGCCGAATTTCTCGCTGACAGTCCCGTAACCGAAGAAGGGCACACCGACACTTGGTCCTTCCCAGATGAAGATATTTTCCATACTAACACCGAGACGTGGGATTTATACTTCGACGGAGCATCCAATTTCCGAGGATTTGGAGTCGGGATACTTCTAATCTCGCCGAGAGGGGAACATACTCCCGTATCCATCAAATTAGACTTTGACGTCACCAATAACGCTGCTGAGTATGAAGCATGTATCCACGGGATACAAGCCGCCGCCGATTTAGGGGTCACAAACCTCCGAGTACACGGCGACTCATCAGTGGTCATTAACCAAGCGCTCCAAAAATGGAAAACCCGAAATGCTAAGCTCGTGGCCTACCAGGCACGAGTAAGGGATCTCGAGAAACGATTCCAAAAGGTAGAGTATATATACCTACTCGAGAAGAAAATCAGTTCGCAGATGCACTTTCAAAACTGGCATCCTTACTAAACATTCCCGATCATATGACCAGCATGCCAATCTGTGTCGAAAGGCGATCCGGGCTAGCATATATCCACGACATTTAAGATATCGAGATACCCGATCCCGAGCTGTGGTATAAGGCTATCCAAGCATACTTGACGACCGAGGAGTATCCACCCGGGGCCGACAATCGAGCCAAGAAGGCCTCGCGCAGGCTAGCGACCCAGTTCATCCGTAATGACGACGGACAACTTTACAAAAAGACACCGCAAGGGGCTCTCCTTTTAGGTGTCGATAAGGGTAACGCGGAAAAGGTCATGGCCGAAGTACATGACGGCCAGTGTGGTCCTCACATGAACGCCCAGATGCTAGTCCGGAAGATCATGAGACTCGGATATTACTGGAACAGCATGGAAACCGATTGTCAGCTTTACGTCAAACGTTGCCATAATTGCCAGATTCTCGCTAATGTGCAGCATACGGCACCATCCCTGCTGTATACCATGACGTCACCCTGGCCGTTTTCAACGTGGGGAATCGATATAATCGGAAAGATAAACCCCTCGGGAACCGGAGGACATTGCTTCATTTTGGTAGCAATCGACTATTTCACCAAATGGGTCGAGGCGGAATCTTATCGTATTCTCAACGCCAGTCATGTTGCCAAATTTATCCAAAATAAGATAATATGCCGGTATGGGATCCCTCATGAATTAATCAGTGACCACGGGACCCACTTTCAAGCCGAGACGGCAGCCTTGTTAGCCAAGTACAAGATTCAAAGGCATACGTCTTCACCCTGCCGACCTCAAACCAATGGAGCGGTGGAAGCGGTTAACAAGACTATTGTCACCATACTCAAAAAGATGGCTGACAATTATCGGGACTGGCCCGACAAGATACCATTTGCCCTTTGGGGATATCGGACCTCGATTCGTACTGCGACCGGGGCAACACCGTATTACCTTACATACGAGATGGAAGCGGTCCAACCCGTTGAGTTAGAAATACCGTCACTCAGAATCTTGCTCGAAAGTCAAGTACCCGAAGCCGATTGGGTTCGAGCACGATATGACTCGCTAGTCCTTTTAGACGAACGACGATCTCGTGCCCTCAATAACATACAGATTTATCAAAAAACGATCCAACGGGCCTTCAATAAAAGGGTGAGGCCCAGGAACATCAAAGAAGGAGATTTGGTTCTCAAGTCTGTTCGAGCTTTATTACCAGTACACCCAAGAGGAAAGTTCAAACCTAACTGGGCCGGACCTTATTTGGTAAAGAAGATTCTATCGGGCGGAGCGGTGATGCTAACAGATCTGAACGGGAATGAGTTTGTTAATCCAACTAACCTGGACCAGCTAAAACGTTATTACCCTTAAGCCCATTTCTCTCAATGTCATTTGCAAAAGTTTATTCAAAAAAACATCTCTTCAAAAACAAACTTTCAAAGACAAGTCAAAAGTTAGAATTACTTATTCTACTGTTATAAACATCTTGAACCAATAGTCTTGATGTATTTCGAAATTGCAAATTAAGTCTGAACTACCTTTGGTTTGATTCCGCTATTTGTGGATACGTAGGCAGCCCCTCAAAAGGGCACAGCCACTGCAATCGAAAAAACAGGAACGGTTTTTAATAAACTTCATTTATTTATTTCAAAAAAAAATCCAATTACAAAAAAAATCCAAAAAGAACACATAAATAGTACTAATATTTAAATAATAAAAAAACTAAGGCATTTTCCTTTTCCCTTGTCCTTAGCCTCTTTTTCGGTCCACCTGCGTCAACGAGGAGGTGAGCGCTCCCGAATAACCAAGGGAACCTCCTTAACCCGGGCTCGTTTCTTCAAACTTGATTCCCCGGTCACCTCAGTCGGTCCTAGCCGAGCTCTCACCCTCTCGAGTAGTCGCTCGCGCGGGTCTAGCCTATCCCGGGCCGCCAGTTTCGGCCCAAGCCTTCTCTCCAAGTCGCTAGCACCGGTCTCTCTAGCTCGAGTCTTAGTTTTTGACTTAGAACCCGACTCCGACCGGACAAGGGTAGTTGGAACTTCCTCTTCATCGAAGAACCATCTATTGTCTTTTACTGATTCTCTGCGGGCCAAGTCAAAAGCCTCATCAGTCTTTAAAGCTTTACGGGCCTCTTTGGATTCTTCAGAAGTCCACTTGCGATATGATTCAGAAACCCAAGCGGTCTGACAAGGGCGAGGTATAGTCCATACAACACGGGTGAACCAGCGTTGTAACTACGTGTCACACATAGCGTCCGTCAATTGGAGCGAATCGCTAATAATTGCTTCAGTTTCGGGAATCTGTTGGAACGAGCCGAACTGCCTTAGAAGACGATCTGGGTAAATATGGACGGTCCAATCCAAAGACAAGATCACCAGGTAACGGGCTTTATCTCTTTTGGCTAGTCCCGTCATCTTCGAGAGAAACCACCAGATCACGTTCCACCTAATCAAGGGCCCACCATGGAATTTTAACTCTTCATCCCAATACTTCCGATTTATGTAATGGCTAGAGCTTATTCGTCGGGACCGTGAGCCAATCTGACAGCTTCGATATCTGGATATGCTCACCGGGGGCTCTATAATCGACAGGCGCTCGGACAACCAGATCTGCAAAAAAATAAATCGAAAAGTCAAAAACTTTCGAAAAATCAAAATTCCGAAAAAAAATCAAAAAATCAAAATTTTCGAAAAAAAATCGAATTAAAATTTTTATAGGAAATTCGAAAAAAAAAATTCGGAAAATTTTCGAAAAAAAAAAAAAAGGTCAAATACCTGCAAAAGACGAATACTGCCCGTTAATCGCCGATCCGGGTCAAGTCTCCTAGCGTCAAGGCCCATAATAATCTCCCCAGTTATCAGCCAGGCTGGGCTGTAACCTGCCTCCATCTGATCCACTATGCTGATCAGCCTGATTTCACCTAGACATGAGCCAGCATCCATCCGACCTTCGAAGGCGTATCGATGCAGCATACAAAAGGCAAAAGCTCTACGCCTATGGATAGAAGAAATTCTGGCACCATTTGGATCCATGAAGTTGTCGGCCAACTCAAACAGGGAAACAGAATTTCCCTTTACCATACGAGCTGTCTCAGCAAGAGACAACCCCAGGAAATCCCTCAGTCTCCTCCTTGGGTCAAGGTAAAAAGGAGGAATAGCAGGATGAGCATTGGGACACCAACCCCCTACGGCTGCAATCTCTTCAGGAAGGTGACAAATTTCTCCCCGGGGAAAAGCGAAAACATGGTGGGTAGTATCCCAAAACGTTAAGCAAGCGTCCAAAAAATGTGCATCCACCCTAAGTCGCTGAAGCGGGAATAAAGCCACAATTCCCATTTGAGTTAGTTGAACCTTATCTTCGTCTCGAAAATTCTGGGCCCACGCATGAAGCATCGCGGTCAGATGTTCGATACCCATATCAGAAAGTTTTGTTTTTCTCTTGAAAGTCTAAAGGAATTTTAAGATAAAAGAAAATATTTGGGTTGGAATATGCGAAGATTAAGGACAAGAACTCTCTATTTATAATAGAGAAATCCCTTTTCCTAGTCACCTCTAGAGTAGGAAATTTTATGATGTTCCCTACTTCATCTAGGCATACAGGCCTAACCAGAAGATTTTCGCAGTCTGTGTCAGAATTCGATTAGGAATCAAGTCATCCCAAGCATTCCTATTTTCAAATTTTTCAAATTTTTCGGCATTTTTTTAAATTTTCAAAAAAAAAAAAAATTCAAAAATCAGTCAAAAATCTTTCCTTCCCCGGCGTGAGTCGGTATTTTATTTGAATATTACATGCAATTTACAGACAGATACCCCAAGACTCCCGAAGAATTCTCAAAGAATCCCCAGTGGAAAGTTCAAGCAATATTCGGGATGTATCGACAAGCAGATACACCCACAGCTTACAAGGCAAGCTCCCACGCAATTCCAAGACGGGATACATCTACAAAGCAGATACACCCAGAGCTTACAAGGAAAGCTCCCATACGACTTCAAGACGGGATATGTCTGTAAACAGACACACCCAAGACTTTTTAGGAAAAGTCCCCGCGCCATTATTAACATCTATCCAGGTATGATTTCTATCTTATGGCTGGCGAGCCCTTCACGCAAGTCTAATGGACTCTAAACGACCCGATCGGAAGTCTGCCAGGTTTTAATCTTCGAGTAGCTTGGTAGCTACTCTGACTTTTGCCTTGTCCAAGCCTCAGTCAGAGTGGGGGCTCTGTAGACACCCACATTTTGACCGCCATGTGTCTATAGTAGTTCCCGCCAAACACCCGATGATGATCGGACGCGAACGTGCTTTAATGGACTCGGATATAGACTCGAAATCATGGACATTTGGTTTAGGCTTATCACGGAGCACAAATCTTACAAAACCGACCTCAAATCCTTGCCCAGTGGGTCGTTTCGAGTCAAATAAGACTAATTTGGGTCGAAACCGGCACCAGGGGTAAAACCGTCTTTTAGCGACCAAGCCAAAACCCGGTCGAAAATATTCTCGAGACACACGAGTCATCCGTGACACCTCACGTGGCTGATTCGGTCACCAACACTACAAAAAATCAGCTTCAAAAATATTAAACAAATCCGTTTAAGGATAGAATTCGATCTCAAGTAGGAATTCTATCCGAAAACCGAATCAGATACCGACGGACCTCCAGATACTCGGCCAAACCCCACCATTCAGCCGAGATTTCCTTGCTTCCTCCCCAAGCAACAGACTTCTCGTTCCTTTCAACTTCTTACATTTCCTATCCAAACCGATATTTCTTGTTATCCAAGCAAGATACCTCTCCTAAACCTCTGCGCCTATAAATAGGACCCTCCATTCAACATTGAAACAGACAGTTGTTAGTCATACACATACATCCTCGACATCTAGCAAAAATAATCTCAACGTACATCCGAAGAAGCACCGAAATACTGTCAAAATACTGACGAACCCGACCCCACCATCCGGCTGAATCCGTCACCTCACATATAAAAAAAGACACCATCCTAAACTCATCCACATCATCTCGACGCTCCCGTGCCTAAGCGACTGTTCGACGAGCTCTATACCGAGAAAGCAAAGCATGTAGGTTGAGGGTGTAAATCAAACCCGACTCTTTCCCTTTTCTCTTCCTTCTCCACGTTTTTTTCTCTCTTTTCGGACGTGTCGTCGGTCGTATTTTAATATGGGTCATTCGTCGCATATTTTTCATTATTTCTAATAAGCGATACTACAAAAAAAACTATTTTTACGTAAAACGTTCTTAAAATACGATATCGATTCTCTAATCGAATATCGTATCTAACAAGAACTAAATTAATTAATTCTCGTTGATGCTAATAAAATTGTTACATCTTTTTAAACAAAATTCGACGATTTATACGCGGAGAGAATTAACATCTTTTTCGTTCAAATCCTTTTTGTCTTTTTTTCGTTCAAAACGAGTCTTTTTCAAAACCTTTTCTAAAAGCATTCTAACTATTCGATATCGATTCCATAATCGAATATCGAATACGACGAATGTCGAAAATATAAATCGAGTATAAATTAATCCATATTTGTGCGCGATTTATAAAAATTAACGATTTTCGACAAAATAAAAAAAGCGGACAGACCACCACGCGAGTCGCGCGCCTGTCAGGCGACTCGCGCGGTGGCCTGGTTGGCCGGGTCCTTTTTTTTCGTTTCCTCGCTTTTCTATTTTTTATTCTTTTCGAATCTTACATAAAAAGCGACTTTCGCGACATATTTTGATAAATACTTTTTTTGACTTCGGTCAACGCGTGCTAATCCATCACGTGTCATAAATCTTTTCCAAAATCATGCATATTATTTATTTACGTCTTTATTCAATTTATTCAATCTTTACTAACTCGTTCTCTCGTGTTTGTAGCAGTTTATTTTATTGTTTTATTAGACTAAAACGAACTTCACATGCTAAAATAACTTTGACGTTATTAGTTTAATATGCATCAAACGACTTAGCAACCCATTTATTTATTTTTCTCACATGCTTAGGAAAATAATGTTTGCATATCATTCAACCGTCGAACTAACGCGTGTACACCAAAAACGAACGATATCTTAGTAAAGGCCGCTAAGTGCGGGCGGGGTTGGGTGTTCTTAGTGAACTTCCCAACACATACCCTCACCCCTTACTCAGAACCATGGTTTCCGGATGTCCGAATCCATTGGCAACGAGAGTCATTCAATTCACGGTATCCGATAATATCGGTATCGGTATCGTAATGCAAAGGGACGAGCCCAATAAACTCTGACATCGGAAATGGGCCGTATTTTGTATACGGCCCACTACGACATAGAGTGGGCTCGAATGGTTCCGAATAACCACAAAATTCGGTGGCGACTCCCACTTCGATTTAAATTTCAATTTGACAATCTCATATGGAGATTCATTCGCCTCCCCAAACCCGCGCGTGGCCGCGTCGGGGTGGACCTATGTCATGTCCACACATTACAGACTACTGCAACCCCGTATAGCATATCTATCCCATTTCGATGTTCGACCGTGTTACCATCTCACATTTCAGGTACCAACTCGGCTTCCCAAAGGAATATCAAGTTTTGTCCCCAGCGCGAGATGTCTTTTACCTACATGTTGCATGCAATGTTTTATGTAACTTATACAGGTACGATTCAATACCGCGCAGCTCACATAACTACCCAGCGGCAATTAACGGGATGGGCCCACATATAGGCGCACCCAAGACTTATACAACAAGTCTTAATCTTTGATTGGCCTGGTAGCTACTCTGACTTTCGCCTTGTCCAAGCCTCAGTCAGAGTGGGGGCTCTATAGACACCCACATTTTGACCGCCAGGTGTCATAGCAGTTTCCGACAAACACCTGATGATGATCGGACGTAAACATGCTTTAACATACTCGAATATGGGCTCAAAATCATTGGCGTTTGGCTTGGGCTATTTACGGAGTACATATCTCACAAAACCAACCTCAAATTCAGGCCCAATGGGTCGTTTCGAGTCAAATAAGACTAATTTGGGTCGAATCCGACACCAGGGGCAAAACCGTCTTTTAGAAACCGAGTCAAAACCCGGTCAAAGATATTTTTGAGGCGTGTGAGTCAGCCGTGTCACCCCACGTGACTGATTCGAGCTCAAACGCTACAAAAAATCAGCTACACGAAATATTAAACAAATCCGTCTAAGGATAGAATTCGATCTCAAGTAGGAATTCTATCCGAATACCGAATCAAACACTCGACCGAGCATGGGATACTCGGCCGAGCAGCCTATTTTCAGCCGAGATTCCTTTCTTCTTCACCAAGTAACGGAATTCTCGTTCCTTTCAAATTCTTACATTTCCTATCCTAATTGGTATTTCTCATCACCTAAACGAGATACCTATTCTAGCTTCCATCGAGGACCTCTCCTATAAATAGGACCCTCACGACACATTAAATTTATCGGAAAATAATCAACTTATTATCACACATCTACGATTCAGAAATATACACTTAGCATCGAGAAACCGATAGTATATCCGAGACCCGACGAAACCGGCCACCTCACTCGCCACTTTACACGTCCAAACAAAAAACCACCATAACTCACCAACATAAACTCGATGCTCCCGTGCCCTAGCCACATTCCAACGAGCCCCGATCCGAGTAAACAAAGCATGTAGGTTGAGGGTGTAAAATCAAACCCGACTTCTCCTTTCTCTCTTCTTTTTTCTTTTTTCTTTTCCTCGTCCTAGCGTCGTCGTCGGTCTTTTTTTTATGGGTCATTCGTCGCATTTTTTTTATATCTAATATCGATACTACAAACTATTTTCATAAAACAAACGTTCTAAAAAATACGATATCGATTCTCTATAGTCGAATATCATATCAAAAAGAACTAAATTACTCTAGTTGATGCTAAAAAATCGTTATATCATTTTAAACAAATTACGACGATTTAAACGCAGAGAGAGTCGAACATCGTTTTTTTAATTTTACAAAACGATTTACAAAACCCTTTTTTTTTATCTTTTTTTCTAAAAAAAACTATTCCGAATATTCGATATCGATTTCATAATCGAATATCGAATATAACGAATATCGCGAAATTAAGCCGAGTATAAATCATGTAATATTTATACGCGATTTAATAAAGCAATAAATTTTATGAAAAACAATTTCGAAAACAGCCCGGGACACGAGTCGCCTTCTCGCGCGAGTCGCCCCCTTTCCCGGGCGAGTCGCGTGGTCTCCTGGAAAACGCGACGCAAATAATCAATTTCGATCTATTTTTTTTATTCTTCGAACATCGTTTCTTTAACGAAACAGCGGGTTTTTCTCGACATATTTTTTGACCTCGGTCACCACGTGCTAATCCATCACGTGTAATAAACTTTTTCGAAATCATGCATATCATTATATTTATTTTGTTTGTTCAATTTACAAACTGTTACTAACTTGTTTGTTCGTGTTTGTAGCAATTTTATTTTCATTATTTGTTTTATTATACTAAAACGAATTTCGCATGCTAAAACAACTTTGACGTTAATTTTAGTTGCATTAAACCGACTTAGCAACCCATTCAATGTCTCGCATGTTTAGGGAAAACAATGTTTGCATATCATTCATCGTATTACTAACGCGCGTATTAAAAAATCAAACGATATCCTAGTAGAGGCCGCTAATGTGCGGGCGGGGTTGGGTGTTCTTTGTGAACTTCCCAACACGTACTCTCACCCCTTACTCAGAACCACGGTTTCCGGATGTCCGAAACCATTGGCAACGAGAGTCATTCAATACACGGTATCCGATAATGTCGGTATCGGTATCAAATGCAAAGGGCCGAACCCAATAAACTCTGACATCGGAAATGGGCCTTATTTTGTACACGGCACACTACGACATAGAGTGGGTTCGAACGGGCCCGAACTCCCACAATGTTCGGTGGCGACTACAACTTCGATTTAAATTTCAATTCGATCCATTCTCATATGGAGATTCATTCGCCTCCCCAAACCCGCGCGTGGCCGCGTCGGGGTGGACCTATGTCATGTCCACAAATTGGCGACTCCGCTGGGGATTAACTGATGTGTGACTTACTATCGACATCCTCAGGGTGAGACTCGAATAGAAATCGTTTGACTAGTACAATACGCGTTTTAGTTTTACAGTTCATGCATAACCCCATATTTTCCCGGGCCGGTACTGGTGATCGACGTCCCACTATACTATTGATGTAGTCCAAATTGGATATGTCAAAGGTGTCCATAGTCGATTCGTATGGGTTTTACGGCATGTTCTAAGCTCAACTCGACTTAGTTAGTCCGCCCCGATTCTCGGATAGGCTATGTACACTGGTATAGACCCTTTATAGACCGACCGAGACTTAGTATAGAGCATACATAGTGTCGTTATAATGCTTGCGTGACTATATGCTACTTGGTTTCTGTGTCGTTTTCAAAAACCGTCTTTTTTCAAAATACATCCTTCCAAAAATATTCAATTTTCAAAAATTCGGAAAGCGGCCGAAATTTAGACTTAAGATTTGACTCAAAACAAGCCCATATTCTAACCGGCATGCTATCCATTTCAAAATTCGAATTTCCGATCCACCATTCGATTTTTTCGAATTTTCAAAATTCTATTTCAATTTTCAAATCTTCAAGATGTCATTCTCGATTTTCAAATCTTCGAGATGCCGTTTTCGATTTTCAAATCTTCGAGATCTCATCTTCAATTTTCAAATTGTCGGAAATTCTTTTTTCGATATTCAAATTTTCAAACTTTCAAATATTCGACTTTTCAAAAACCCGGTTCTATTGGCCCACTGCCAATTTCAGGACCATCTTCTCAATTTTCAAGGTTCAATCATTTTTCAAAACCCGGGAAGTATACCAAATTTAAGACTTATGATTTTACTCAAAATAGCCTACTTCTAGCCGGTATACTGCCCATTTCAAAACTTAAAAAGATATTTTCGAAACTTCAAAATCGCGGCCCGATGACACTTTTCCGATTTCCGAAAATCGGGCCATCCACCGTTTTCTCGGGGTTTTCTCCAAAACTCCTTTTCGGAAACTTTCCTCTTCTTGGGTCTTACCGTGTTTAGCAGTGTCGGGTCCTGTCATAAATCGTCGAAGGTCTTTAGCGTCGAAACTCCGTCGATCTTACATCACGAGTTTCCTCCCTATCCCAGTCCGCCTTATTTGACTAAGGCAAGGCTAACCAACATAGGACATACCCCTACCAAGGAAAGCCCGTTTACACATTCGAGTCCAAACTAGAAAGTCTCACGCGACCTTTCCCTCTAACAGGACGGTCCCCACGACCTTTTCTAATGGAATTTCGCCCGTCTTTCAATCTGTTAGTCGAGTTGTCCTAATTCGAAAGTCCTTTAACTTAAGGGTCTACCCTAATCACAGGGTCGTCTTTATTCGGGTCGAGTCAAGGGTCTCTAGCGTCGAAACTCTGCCGATCTTACATCGCAAGTTTCTTCCCGTACCCCGACTGCCTTTCCTCAAGGCCGAGTCAACCTTTTACAAGGCATAGCCCTATAACAAAAGGTTCGTGATCCTTACGTCTAAGAATCACTCGTCCAACACCCAAGTCACCTAGGGTTAGGTCATCACGGTTGGTCCGAGCATGTGGCACGGTCAAACACGGTAGCCCCATTTTCGGATTCACCCTTCTGCAGCTTAAGTCTAAATTGCGGTCGTCACTTGGTCTAGGTCAACGTTCGGGTTTCCCGATCCGAGAATTTTAGTCATTTCTGTCACCCCGGGCCATATCTAGTTTGACTCATCCTCTGGCATGTATGCAAAACCGAGCTTAGGCGAGTTCTAACACCTGTCGTTTCTTCCGATCAGGGACCCTATGAACGAGACACTACCAAACCACAACAAATCCCGCGCCGTCGAGAAAGGGGATATCCAGGGGAGTATGCTTATGCTGTCTTGCTCCATTAACAATATCTTCTCAAAAATCAATACCGCCCTAGATAACCTAAATGCCAGGGTGACCACCATCGAAGAAGACCTTGTAAGAACTCGATCCCGTCTAACACAACTAGAGCGGGTAAGGCAGCCAATCACCCCACTGAGCCATCTGAAGGGTGAACACTCTTACGAAACTGTCCGATACCCTCAAGATGGCAAGACCGGGGGAGGTAACCCTCAAGTCACCTCTCCAAAAATCAAGAACCAGTCAAAGGAAAGGACATTTACCCATTTGGATATGTCCTACACCATCGCTTTCCAGAGGTTGGTTCCGAAGGGACTAATACTACCTATAGGCCCAACAGCCGACCCACCTTTGGAAAAATGCTCCAAATCATGGAACGTTGAGCATTACTACAAATTCCACAGAGGGAAGGGACAGATACATAACAGTGCTGGAAGCTGAAACACCTCATTCAAGACTTCCTCGATGCCGGGAAGACTCCCGTTTTGGAAACATTGTCACTTGCAAAGCCCCTCATGGACTATACAGGGCCCGATGACCAAAGCATCCAATCTACCTCTCATGCATCCAAGAGTCCGAATTTGATTTAAGTCCAAGTCTAAGTCTGAGTCTAGGATATACTATTTATTTCAATTTCAAAGTCAAAGTGAGAGTCAGTTGTATTCTGTCCTCTTTTTCAAATTCAATAAAATCAGTTTTTCTGCTTCTCATATATACTTTCCTTATGTGTTTCCAAGAACATGATGAACACCGTCATACACTGTGAGCACATGCACGTGACTATTATAGGCACACCTATAATGACTGCAGGGAATCAAGACCCGTGTTTTCCTTGACCTGTTCCATGTCTGACATAGAAAGCCACAAAACTACACTTAGCAGGAGCGGTATCGAATCCTATGACGAATCTAGGTAGTCTCCTAGTTTGGGTTCAAGACGGGAGGCAAGCCCATTTCCCACAATAAACACCCCTCCAATAAGACTGACCATCCCTACCTTAGTGTTAGTCTGACCAACCGAACAAAAAAAAAAACTGGACAAAAAAAAATGGACAAAAAAAAACAAAAGTCCAAGAAAAATAAAAGCAAAAGGCCCAAACACAAGAGCTGGCCGTGATAAAAAAGAACTTCTAAAAATCCATGACCATGATCAACGGTCAATTCAAGTGAAAGTCCCATGACCAGGGTATGGTCAATACTCATACCATCCAATAAGGGAGAAACAATCAAGCTGGTCAACTAACACCACATTTAGCCTTCCCACATTACAACCCTCAAGACCTTCCCGAGACCCAGGCTAGAGACAGCCCGGAATTTTGAGGATTCAAGCTCCATAGGATACCCCTAAGCATTAGGGCCAGACATGGAAACCAGATCCCGCATTATCAAAACCTATCCCGATCAAAGTTTGAGCCATTTTACTCGACTTCCCCTTTACATAACAGAATTCACAATCACCATACGCAAACCCGAGAGCAAAACTCGTCAAATCCCCGAGAGCAAAACTCGTCAAATCCCCGAGAGCAAAACTCGTCAAATCCCCGAGAGCAAAACTCGTCAAATCCCATCCCAATTCTTCTCATCTAAACCAGTTACCAACCCCAAACACGGGAACTCAACTTGCGGTCAGCATAGAACATGCCCAAATAGTTCACACTACCTCTGGGGGCTACCCCGGGGAACGCTCACAGTCACAGGATCAATATCCTAACCATTTTAGCCCTTTGATCAAGATATCATTGGGAATGCACCTAGCCTGCACCATTGTTATGGCTAGTTACACACAAAGTCCTATTAGACTAGGCACCATAATATATCTTCCAATCCACTGAACTACGGCATGGTTTGATTTCACTATACGTGAATACGTAGGCAACCTTTCAACAGAGGCACAACCACCCACATTGACACACATTCAAAAAGCGCCATCATTCCGGTCACGACACCATCATGTTCTCAACAGCTAGCATTGTCGTCCTAGTGGCTTATCTTAGGCAGAAAACCTCCATCCACTCACAAAATCCAGAAAAAATCAAAAAATCTAGCCTCCTTTTTGTAATGCGTCCTAATACTCGGCTCAGTCGAAGACAAGAATTTGTCAGGGACTCAAATAAGCACTTACCTTGGGAATATACCCCGAAACCAAAGAAGATCCAAAAGAGCACAAGTCTCCTACTAAGTTCTGTCGTACAAGAACAGTCTCATTATGTAGACACCCACATTTTGACCGCCAGGTGTCTATAGTAGTTCCCGCCAAACACCCGATGATGATCGGACGCGAACGTGCTTTAATGGACTCAGATATGGGCTCGAAATAATGGACATTTGGTTTAGGCTTATCACATAGCACAAATCTTACAAAACCGACCTCAAATCCAGGCCCAGTGGGTCGTTTCGAGTCAAATAAGACTAATTTGGGTCGAAACCGGCACCAAGGGTAAAACCGTCTTTTAGCGACCAAGCCAAAACCCGGTCGAAAATATTCTCGAGACACACGAGTCAGCCGTGACATCTCACGTGGCTGATTCGGTCACCAACACTACAAAAAATCAGCTTCAAAAATATTAAACAAATCCGTTTAAGGATAGAATTCGATCTAAAGTAGGAATTCTATCCGAAAACCGAATCAGATACCGACCGAGCTCCAGATACTCGGCCAAACCCCCCAATTCAGCCGAGATTTCCTTGCTTCCTCGCCAAGCAACGGACTTCTCGTTCCTTTCAACTTCTTACATTTCCTATCCAAACCGGTATTTCTTGTTATCCAAGCAAGATAGATACCTCTCCTAAACCTCTGCGCCTATAAATAGGACCCTCCATTCAACATTGAAATAGACAGTTGTTAGTCATACACATACATCCTCGACATCTAGCAAAAATAATCTCAACGTACATCCGAAGAAGCACCGAAATACTTTCAAAATACCGACGAACCCGACCCCACCATCCGGCCGAATCCGTCACCTCACACATAAAAAAACGCACCATCCTAAACTCATCCACATCATCTCGACGCTCCCGTGCCTAAGCCACTGTTCGACGAGCTCTATACCGTGAAAGCAAAGCATGTAGGTTGAGGGTGTAAATCAAACCCGACTCTTTCCCTTTTCTCTTCCTTCTCCACGTTTTTTTTTCTCTCTTTTCGGTCGTGTCGTCGGTCGTATTTTAATATGAGTCGTTCGTCGCATATTTTTTATTATTTCTAATAATCGATACTACAAAAAAAAACTATTTTTACGTAAAACATTCTTAAAATACGATATCGATTCTCTAATCGAATATCGTATCTAACAAGAACTAAATTAATTAATTCTCGTTGATGCAAATAAAATCGTTACATCTTTTTAAACAAAATTCGACGATTTATACGCGGAGAGAATTAACATCTTTTTCTTTCAAATCCTTTTTTTCTTTTTTTCGTTCAAAACGAGTCTTTTTCAAAACCTTTTCTAAAAGCATTCTAACTATTCGATATCGATTCCATAATCGAATATCGAATACGACGAATGTCGAAAATATAAATCGAGTATAAAATAATCCATATTTGTGCGCGATTTATAAAAATTAACGATTTTCGACAAAATAAAAAAAGCGGACAGACCACCACGCGAGTCGCGCGCCTATCAGGCGACTTGCGCAGTGGCCTGGTTGGCCGGGCCCTTTTTTTTCGTTTCCTCGCTTTTCTATTTTTTATTCTTTTCGAATCTTACATAAAAAGCGACTTTCGCGACATATTTTGATAAATACTTTTTGTGACTTCGGTCAACGCGTGTTAATCCATCACGTGTCATAAATCTTTTCCAAAATCATGCATATTATTTATTTACGTCTTTATTCAATTTATTCAATCGTTACTAACTCGTTTTCTCGTGTTTGTAGCAATTTATTTTGTTGTTTTATTAGACTAAAATGAACTTCACATGCTAAAATAACTTTGACGTTATTAGTTTAATATGCATTAAACGACTTAGCAACCCATTTATTTATTTTTCTCACATGCTTAGGAAAATAATGTTTCCATATCATTCAACCGTCGAACTAACGCGTGTACACCAAAAACGAACGATATCTTAGTAAAGGCCGCTAAGTGCGGGCGGGTTTGGGTGTTCTTAATGAACTTCCCAACACGTACCCTCACCCCTTACTCAGAACCATGGTTTTCGGATGTCCGAATCCATTGGCAACGAGAGTCATTCAATTCACGGTATCCGATAATGTCGGTATCGGTATCGTAATGCAAAGGGACGAGCCCAATAAACTCTGACATCGGAAATGGGCCGTATTTTGTATACGGCCCACTACGACATAGAGTGGGTTCGAATGGTTCCGAATAACCACAAAATTCGGTGGCGAATCCTACTTCGATTTAAATTTCAATTTGACCATCTCATATGGAGATTCATTCGCCTCCCCAAACCCGCGCGTGGCCGCGTCGGGGTGGACCTATGTCATGTCCACAATTTGGCGACTCCGCTGGGGATCAACTGATGAGTCACTTACCATCGGCATCCTCAGGGTGAGACTCGAAAAGAAATCGTTCGAATAGTAATGTACACGTTTTTGTTCAATGGTTCATGCATACCGAATTCTTTCTCGGGCCGGTTACTTGTGACCGACGTCCCACTATACCACGGTGCATTCCTAAATGGGCGCACTAAAGACTTCGATGGCGGAACTCGCATGGGTTTTACGGCAGGTTCTAAGACCAACTTGGCTTAGGAAGACCGTCCTGATTTGCGAGAAAGCTATAGTCGTTGGTATAGACCCTATTCGACCGACCGAGACTTAGACTAAGAGCATACATGGCGTCATTATACTGTTTCCGTGACTACGTGTTACTTGATCCATGTCTCGTCTTTTCAAAAACTGTCGTTTTCAAAAATTTGCATTTTTTTCGAAAATCATCCATTTTCAAAACCCGGAAAGCTACCGAATTTAGGACTTATGATTTTGACTCAAAATAGCCTATTTTCTAGCCGGTATGTTGTCCGAACCATTTCAAAAAAAAAAAAAAAATCTCGGCCCGATAAACCTTTTTTTTCGATTTTCAAAAAAATTTGGGCCTTCCAATCCGACTTTGCTCGGGTTTTTCAAATCCAAATCCTCTTTTCAAAGCTTTCTTCTTAGGACTTCCCGTATTTAGCAGTGTCGGGTCTTGTCATAAGTTGTTAGAGTCTATAGCGTCGATACTCCGTCGATCTTACATCACGGGTTTCTACCCCATCCCAGTCCGCCTTATTTGACAAGGCACGGCCCACCTACGTAGGACAAACTCCTACAAAGGGAAGCCCACTTACACTTTTGGGTCCAAAGTCTGGGGAATAGCTCACACGTAGGTCTTTCTTCACACGGGACTAGGCCCGTTCTGCCAAAATCCTAAAGAAAGCCCACCGTTCACGAGTCACCCGTCTAGAAGTCGGTTTTTAGTCTGTTTCCGAGTCTAGTTATCTTCTTCTTGCTCGGGATGCACTCTTCGATCTGGGTCCGATTCTGATTACACGGTGTTCTTACAGACAGGCCACCTCACACCCGAACCATGACAAAGGATTCCATTGATCAACTGACCGCCTCGTTGGCCAAGATCCAAGACCAACTGAACCAGATGAGGGGAGACCAAATCGCCATTGTTACCCGGGTAAGCGCCATGGAACAGGATAGGCCGAAGGACGGAGATGAAACTCATGGGCCACTAGCCGAATTGACTAGCGCAGTCCTTAAGCTGCAAGAGCAGGTCCATTTGTCGACCCACAACTCGATTCATACGGAAAATGCTCGGGCCTATGCACCCCTAACCGACGAATTGCCCGCCAATCTCAACCTGACGGGCCTCCCAATGTTCGACGGAACTGAAGACCCGGTATTACATATCCGGGCTTTCAAGGAATTTATGGTCCTCAAGGGGGTTAAGTTAAACATGTTCAAGCATTTGTTTGCCTCCTCCCTCGAGAAGCACCCGAGAGCCTGGTTCTATAGGCTCGATTCCAAGAAATGCAAGTCTTGGGATGACGTGGCAACGGAATTCGCTCGGAACTACGCCGACAACACGGAAATCCAGACCACGATGCGCACCCTGGAAGTAATGGCCCAGGAACCAAAGGAAGGGTTTACGAAGTACCTTCAACGCTGGAGGGCTGAAAGCTAGCATCAAACTGGTCGATAAGCTCAGTGAAAAAGTCCTAGTTGAAGCCTTTGTAAAGAATCTCCTACCCGCCTACCGGATCCATCTCCGGTACGCCATCATACCTAGCTTCGCGGTCCTAACCGAGATGGGAACGAAAATGGAGGATGATCTAAGGTTGGAAAGCCTCACTAAGGCCTCCACCAAGGGATACCAAGGGGCCAGCTCGTCGACAAGCAAGCCCACATCCGCCGCTGCTACTCGAAGCATTTTTGACGAGGTAAATCTACTTGATACCCCGTCCAAGAAGAATACCACACCCCGGGTATTCACTGGCATAGGCACCACCTATGCAAATGCCTTACAAAGGCTCTCATCAAAAGGCCTGGTCAACCCGATAGGCCCAACACCTGAGCTTCCAGTCGAGCGTCGCTCCAAGTCCTACGATATCCAAGCCTACTGCCAATATCATCGTGGCAAGGGACACGATACCGAGAAATGCTGGAAGTTAAAACACCTCATCCAGGACCTCATCGAAAGTGGGAAGATCCCCTTACCTAGAGGCAAGCCCAGCAACAAGGACAACCCGTTGGCCACTCACGCCATCTTCTCCGGGGAAGTCATGGACTGTTCACGTCTTATTTCCCCGTTTGTCCCACAAATAAACGGGATCTGGTGCGACGACGAAGACGACGTCTATCTTACCAAAGGAGAAGCCATCCCCATCACGCCCGAGGAGATCCAGAAGGTTAAGACCAAGGCCTTAACCAGCAGTCACGCCCTCATCGTCACCGAGCCTCAGGAACATCGAGAGGCACTCACTAAGGCCCTCGACCAAGTCAAGATCGACTCTACGGCTACCCCAGCTGATATGGTAGCCACGATTCTGCCCCACCTAAAGGTGAAAGCTAAAGAAGAAGGCCCACTTATTACCTTCTCCAATGCTGATCTGCCACCATTTGGGCCAGTCCACAACATGGCCCTCTACATCACGGTAATTTGCCGTGGAAAATATCTGCCCATGACCCTAATCGACGACGGGTCCGCAGTCAACGTCCTCCCCATGAGGACCGCCAAAGCCCTCGGCATCACCGAGGCCGACTACATTCCTACAGCTCAAACCATTCAGGCTTTCGACGGAAGTCCAAAGTCAGTAGTCGGGGCCGTGAATCTTACTATCATAACAGGCCCGATAGAAAAAGAGCTGGAATTTCAAGTGATCAATGTGACTTCCTCCTTTAACCTTCTTTTAGGAAGACCCTGGATCCACGCGACCAGGGCTGTGTCCTCCACCCTGCATTGGAAGATCAAGCTACCTTTGCACGATACTGTCATCACTCTAGAAGCCACGCCTATGACTGTGGCCAACTGCAACACCTCGAGCCGCACCGATCTTTGGGGGTTCGACTTCATAGGGGCCATCGACGAAGAATACCTTTTCTGACCCTACTTTACGGTTAGCATTGACCGGATGTTGCAAAATCTGGGCTTTCTACCGGGGGCTACATCAAGGCCCGATCTCCCTGCAGGAAAAATCCTCGAAGTTCTGGATAACGAGAGGATTCAAACCGGTCTGAAAAATCTTCGTCACGCCGGTTTTCGAGTCCGTCCAAACAGGCCTATATCGGCCCACAACCACGCGCCCTGGGACCCACTTGGCCAAGGTCTGCAACTACATACCAGACGACATCTTCGCCCTCGGCCGATCCGAAGACGTTAAGAATGCTGAGCCCGCATTGGGGCTACTTTTTGGAGAGGAGCTCGCGGCCCCAACGTCGAAGGAAGAACTCGTCAGTCTCATTCTCCGCAGCCGCACCTTTGATCCATCCAAGATGATCTCGGATGCCGAATCCGGGAAAGGGAAGAGAGCCTGGAGGAAGACTGTCAAGTGGACTGACAGTCAAGGAAGGACTTTCAAGCTGATCACAGGGGAAGGAGAGATGCCAGAATCCAAGTCTGAGTCCGAGTCTGAGTCTGAGATCGAGTCTAGTGAGTACGGTGCTAGGGTCAGTCCTGTAACTCCCCCTCTCCCTTTAGCTTTTCCTGGTGCTTCGGGTCTGTCCCGGGCACCCTACCTATCCCGCCACTGACTAGCGATCAGATGGCAGCTCTTTTCGAGCTATTTTCTCAATTTCTGAATAATAACAACCGTTCTGCTTACGACTTGTCTCATTTTCAAAATTTCCTTAATTTTCAAAATTTTCTGTGCAATGACATTGAGAAACCCGACGAACAGGTATCCTTACCTCCACATCTGATTGAGCAGCTAGAGCAAAGGGAATCTCGCAATCCGGTAATCGAAGAAACCGAATCCATCAACGTGGGAACAACCTTAGAACCTCAGATGCTTAAGATAGGGTTATCTCTAGATCCTAAGGAGAAACAACAATTCATCAGTCTCCTTCAAGAATTCAAAGACGTCTTCGCATGGTCCTACAAGGACATGCCGGGGATAGACCGCGAAATAGCCGAGCACCATATACCGATCAAGGAAGGGTTCAAGCCGGTTAAGCAGAAACTCCGACGCATGAGGCCCGAATGGTCCCTCAAAGTCAAGGAGGAAGTCGACAAACAGTTCAAGGCTGGGTTCATACGAGTCTCCGAGTATCCAGATTGGGTTGCGAACATCGGGTCGGTCCCTAAAAAAGACGGTAAGGTACATGTCTGTGTAGACTTTCGGGATCTTAACAAGGCAAGCCCGAAAGACGATTTCCCGTTACCATACATTGATATATTGGTGGATAACACAGCTGACCATGCTCTTCTATCATTCATGGACGGGTATGCCGGGTACAATCAAATAAAAATGGCAGAGGAAGATATGGATAAGACCACCTTCACTACACCTTGGGGTACTTATTGCTATACTGTTATGCCATTTGGTCTCATTAATGCCGGGGCCACCTATCAACGAACCGCCACAACTTTACTTTCATGACATGATGCATAAAGAAGTGGAAGTTTACGTGGAGGATATGATCGTCAAATCCAAAGACAGGGACGGTCACATCACCGCCCTAAGAAAGTTTTTCACCCGATTACGCAAATACAACATGAGGTTAAACCCTCAGACATGCAGTTTTGGGGTAACATCTGGCAAATTACTGGGTCATATCGTTAGCCAACGCAGTATCGAAGTCGATCCAGCCAAAATTAAGGCCATCACCGAGATGCAACCTCCTAAGACCGAAAAGGAGATAAGAGGTTTTCTCGGAAAAGTCCAATACATCAGCAGGTTCATTTCAAAACTAACCATGGTGTGTGAACCGATCTTCAAGAAGCTGAAAATAGGGGAACGATTACTATGGGACGACAAGTGTCAAGTAGCCTTTGATAGAATCAAAGAAATCTTGTCTTCACCGCCGGTCCTGATGCCACCTCAACCCAGTTTGCCTTTGTCACTGTACCTAACCACGACAGAGACAGCCATGGGGGCTATGCTAGCACAAACGGTCAACTCCGTTAGAACGGGCTATATACTACATCATCAAAAAGTTTTTAGAGTACGAGTGTAAGTACACCATGCTCGAAAAGACGTGTTTAGCCTTGGTCTGGGCCACTAAGAAGCTCCGACATTACATGCTCAGCTATGAGGTACAAGTATTGTCAAGAATCGATCCGATCAAGTATCTCTTCGAAAAGCCCATTCTCAACGGCAGGATATCGAGATGGACCCTGATGCTGGCAGAATTCAATCTAAAGTTCGTACCATTGAAAGCCATCAAAGGCCGAATAGTAGCCGAATTTCTTGCTGACAGTCCCGTAACCGAAGAAGGGCACACCGACACTTGGTCCTTCCCAGATGAAGATATTTTTCATACTGACACCGAGACGTGGGATTTATACTTCGACGGAGCATCCAATTTCCGAGGATTTGGAGTCGGGATACTTCTAATCTCGCCGAGAGGGGAACATACTCCCGTATCCATCAAATTAGACTTTGACGTCACCAATAACGCTGCTGAGTATGAAGCATGTATCCACGGGATACAAGCCGCCGCCGATTTAGGGGTCACAAACCTCCGAGTACACGGCGACTCATCTCTGGTCATTAACCAATCGCTCCGAAAATGGAAAACCCGAAATGCTAATCTCGTGGCCTACCAGGCACGAGTAAGGGATCTCGAGAAACGATTCCAAAAGGTAGAGTATATATACCTACCTCGGGGAGAAAATCAGTTCGTAGATGCACTTTCAAAACTGGCATCCTTACTAAACATTCCCGATCATATGACCAACATGCCAATCTGTGTCAAAAGGCGATCCGGGCCAACATATATCCACGACATTGAAGATATCGAGATACCCGATCCCGAGCCGTGGTATAAGGCTATCCAAACATACTTGACGACCGAAGAGTATCCACCCGGGGCCGACAATCGAGCCAAGAAGGCCTCGCGCAGGCTAGCGACCCAGTTCGTCCGTACTGACGACGGACAACTTTACAAAAAGACACCGCAGGGGGCTCTCCTTTTAGGTGTCGATAAGGGTAACGCGGAAAAGGTCATGGCCGAAGTACATGACGGCGAGTGTGGTCCTCACATGAACGCTGATAAGTGTAGTTTGTAGTGCCTATTTTGTTATGTTTTGTTCCCTTTTTCCTTGTAGAATCGCTCCTTGGGAGCGGTTTAGGGGCTTCTTATGCTCCTTTAGTTCGTTTCAGGTTCCCGAGACCGATTTGGAAGAGTTGGAGCGATTCCGACTCTATACATACACATTTTGGAGCCAACGGAGTAGAGGAACAATGACTCGATGCCTTGGAATCGACCCCGAGACCTCGGGATCCAATCCCGAGCCTCCGAGACCCGATCCCGAGTCCCGAGAATTGACGAGAAGCCCATGAGAGGCAAGGAGGGACCAAAGAGCTCTTAAGGGAGGCCTACAAAGACCCATCCCGTTCGGGATGGCCTCATACCGTTCGGGATGAAGGGAGCATGAAGAGCGGCTACTGTGAGCCCATCCCGATCGGGAAGGTCCTTCCCCACCGGGAAGGGTGGCCCATCCCGATCGGGACAAACTCATCCCGACCGGGATGAGCCAAGTTCAGGCCCGTGAATGCTCATTTCTTCTCCTTTCATTTGTAACCCTATATATACTCTTCCCTTGTTATGTAAAACTTATGCACTCTTTTAGAGATTAAACCCTAGACTACTTTAGGTTAGATTAGATTAGATTAGTGTAGATTAGTCGATAATTAGTAGTTTATCTTAGTTTAAGCTTGTAATATTGGATCTCTTGAAGAATCCATCCAAGATTGACAACCTTGGTGGATGAATTTGGGTTTTCTTATATACAAGTGTTCTTCTTTTCCATTTCCTTTGTAGTATGGTATAATCCTGTTCTCCTTTTCTTGTTTAATCATTCAAGTTTACATCTTTAGTTCTTATTTATTGTTTTCATTAGTTTGTTTGTGTATGTTTGGTTGTTTGAGTTTGTTTACCTTGTTTTTGTTAGTATTTCCTTTAGATATGTTAGAGTAGTGTTCTTGCTAGGGTTAGTAAGGTGATTAGGGTGTTAATTGGGTGATTAAGGGTTGGTTAGAGATGTTGGTGGAAGATTTGGGTTTCCTCTTGTTTGATGCACATCACATGTTTGTTGAATTTCTTGAATGACTAAGTATGTACGAATGCTTGTTTTCTTGTCTTTATTTCGAGGGTGTTAGTTTGTTGTGGGTTCGGTCCCCTCACTAAGTTGCGATAGCTCGGTGAGGACGACCCCTAGGTCTTTCTAAGTAGCGAGAGCCCGGATTCGACCTAGGCCTATAGCGGGCTAGAACCCCGAGTGTGTTGAGTGTCGCCGAGATGGGTTTTAGGTGGAACCTCTAGGTGAGTCTAAGTTGCGAGAGCCCGGACCAACCTAGATTACCCTACTACCTCCTTCACTCTAATCCTCCCTTGACCATTTCGTTACCCCTTTGACCCCGACCTAATCCTAGCCCGTTCTCCTTAGTTGTTCTTCTTAGTCATAGTCTAGTCTTCTCCCCCTCTATCATTCTCTAGTTTAGCTCGTTGACTTAGTCTCGTATTTAGGCGACCTTGGTCTAAGCTATACATTACCGTCCCCGTGGATTCGACCCGACTTACCCTATCTACCCTAGTTAGGTTAGCCGGTTATATTATTGACGGTTGGGACGTGACGAATCCCTACCACTAATTTGGCGCCGTTGCCGGGGACGGTGCTAGTTTAGACTTTGTTTTCCTATTTGCTTGACTTAGTCTTTGTGTTTGTGTTTTCTTTTTCTTTTTGTTACCTTGCTTCTTGTGTGTGTGTGGTTTATTTCTCTCTTGTCTAGTGCCTAAAAAGCACTAGACTTCTCACGTTTGTTCTTAGTCTACAGTTTGTGCTTAGAGGTGGTGACTATCTTCTTCTTGCAACTTAAGAGCCGCTTTAACGGACGGTTGCTAGAATGAGTGGTTTCCAACCGGGTATGGACTACGATTTTCGAGCAAGCATGGGGTTTAATCTAAACTCCACACACTCGGGATCCGATATGAGCTACCACTCTTCTTCCATGAACCAAGGGTATGACATGACGTCCCCCTACCACTATCAAGCTTCTTGGGGTAATCAAGATGGGTATGATCCTCAAGATTATGAAAACGGCTACCAACAAGTGGACGATTATAACTCCTACGATCATGGTGGCTATTACTCAAGTTATGATTGTGAACCCACCATGTTCACTCAAGATTCACCTTGTGGGAGCCAATACCCCCAAGACCCACCATATTACCCTCCACCCCAACCACAATATGAACCCTATGACCCACAATACTACCAACCACCCCAACCTTGCTACCAACAATATGATGCCCCACCCTATGGGCATCATCAAGATTATCAAGGAGCTTTACAAGACTCCGATGACCACCAAATGCCGAGCTTGGAGTTTCATCAATCGATGCTTCAAATGCAAAGGAGCCTTCAAGAAACGGCCATTCAATTGCGAAAACAACAAGAAGAATTGATGGCCCAAATGCGAAAGGCAAACGAGGCGAGGAATGCTCATTTAAATGCATTAGCGGTTCAAACGGTAATGTCTTTATCCCGAGCATCACATTTAGATGGAGGGTGCCCACTTGAGAGAGAGGAGCCACCTAATCACGAAGCCGCCGATGTAGTTCCCTTTGAGAGAGAGATTTGCTTTGAAGAACCTCAATCGTCTACCCAAAAAGAGACGGATGAGGATGTGACTCTTGGTGAAGGCAACATTGGTGAGGAATTGGAGGAGGATAGTGAGTGGGATGGTTTGGTGGAGTTTGTAGAATTGTTGGGTGAGATTGTTAGCCTTGAGTTGCCCTTGTGCGATAATTTGGACAAGCAGCATGAGCCCCTTGCTAGTACACCGAGAGATGACTTGGAAGGGATTGAAACCGCCGGTAGAAGTTTCGATTCTCCTCTCCAAGATGATGTGGGGCCGAGTGATGAAGATGGGGAACCACAACTTGAGGAATGTGTGGGGGTGTGCATTGAGGAGATGAGGCCAAAACCGCTTTTTGTGCCTTGTTTCTTGGAAATGAAGCTTGCTTGTGATTAGAGGCAATGCTTAGGGAAGAAGAGATCGGTTGAGCTCGTAGGATGGAGAGACCCCGGAGACTACTTTGAAGATGATGTCGGGTCTTGGGATTCCTACTTCTTGCCTCCTCCTTGGAGGCCGTGAAGGTCGGTTAAGCTCGAGCGCTTCTTGGGCCATCACTACGATGTCGGTAGCGCGTTCGACTTGCTCCTCCATGCCCTTGAGGACTACGGTTGAAGAATGGAGTCCACCATCCTAGGTTTGACGGAGTTCCTAAAAGAACCGTCATGTTGTATATTCCCCTCCTCTCTTCTTTAGAGTACTTGTGCTTGTAATTGTGTTTTATCTCATGATTTTGGTAGTTTTGTGATATTCTTGTAATTGATTTGGTATTTTGATGAGCGATGTGAGGGAGTGAATTTGATGTTTTGTTTGAGTTTATTGTGATAGGTGAAGTGAAGGTGAGTCCTAGAAAGGAGTGGTCGATGATGGAGTTTGGTTTGCGAGCGAGGAAGTCAATTTTTGAAGCTTTGATAAGCTTTTGGGCTTGGAGAAGCAAAGAAGACTCATCCCGACCGGGAAGAGGGCTTCCCGATCGGGAAGGGTGAAGAATCCCGATCGGGAAGGAGCCATCCCGATCCGGATGAAGGTGCTAAAATTCGGACTTGCTGGAGTGTGTTCCCGACCTGGATGAGAGCTTCCCGATCGGGAAGGGTTCACCAACCCGATCGGGACCATCCATCCCGACCGGGATGGTCCCTTTGTCTCCACCCATCCGTTATGCCCCCTCCAAACCTCCCTACTCCTCCTTACTCCTATCATATGACCCGTACACCTCACTTTACACACCGAGATCCACATCAAATCCCACCCCCTACCATTACTACCCCAACCATGCAATTTTATCAAGCTTGAAGGAGAATGACAAAGATGACAAGCAACGCGCCCACGTTGATCTATGAGACGATGGAGCGAGTGAGTTACTCGACGATTGGTTTTGGTAACTATCCTCACTTTTCCGTCTTTTATTGTTTGTTTTTCTCTTGTTTATCCCCTTCCCTTATCTTTTGTGTCATGGTGGCCTTCAAGGCCTTGGTATATGTCGCTCCCGATTGTCGATGACGTGACTACATCGAGAGTCATTTCAAAATCCAAAATTTTTACAAGATTTTCACTTTCTTTTTGAGGATTTAGTCGGATTTAGGCGGAATTCGGGCTAGGTGACTTGATTACACCTAGCCCTCCCCTCCCATTTTCTTTTATTTCCTTCTTTTTATTTTCTTCCCCCATCCATATATTTTTCTTGTCTCGGCCCATGGTGACTTGACTACACCCCGGCCGGACACCTTCTACCTTTTTCTTCACTTTACTTTTGATTTTTAACTTTATTTTCGTAGTTTGTTTTCTTTTTCTTTTGTCTCTCCGCACCCTACGATCGAGCATGAGGACATGGCTCGATTTAAGTGTGGGGGAGCGATATTCTAGTATAGTTTAGTTTATTTTCTTAGTTTTTCGAAAAAAATCTTAAAAATCCCTAAAAATTTGAAAATTTTTCACAAAAATCAAAATGATTTTTCTTTTGTGTGTTTTCCTCTTGTGTCTTTGTGTCGTCTATTTGTTTTGTTGTGCGTGGTTTGCCTCCCCTTTTCCTTATAGGTCGCTTATTCACCGCTAGCTTTGGAGAGCTTTCAAGACACCCGGTAACATCTTTTCAACCCTTTTCCCTCTTTGTTTCTTGTGGAGTTTGGAGGAGATGTATGTTGTGGTGTGCTCGGGTGGAGCTTTGTAAAGTTTGTGGATGATTGGTTGCTCATTTGGAAATTCGGGGTGGTGTTTGTGTTGAGTATGTGTTCATTTTGTGTTGTTCTTGTTTTGTTGCTTTTGCTTCTTTTTCTTTCGTTCGTTTTCGTCGTGTCTTTGTTTTGTGTTGTGTTGTGTGTCTTGTGCGTAAACCGTTTTCGAAAAACCGGTTTAGAGGCTAGTGCGTGAGTGTCTATTTTCCCTTCCTAGTAGTATAAATCGAGTCTTGGACTTTAGCCAAGTAGAATGACCCTAAATCAATGAGTTCGTTGGTCCTTTACTTTGAGTCCACCTAGCTTACTAGGAATTTACTACGGGATTTGCACTTTTGACCATTATGACCACCCACGGTGTGAAAAGGCCTTGGTTACCGAGTCTCGTCCCTTAGGTGACCGTGTTTGGGATTGTTTGATAAGTCCAAGTTCTCCACTTTTTGTGGGTTTGAAGGGTCTTGGCCCGTCCCGACTTACCCATTTCCCTACCTTCCTCGCATACACGCACAATAAAATGCAAATTGTTGATTCTCTCTTTCTTGTTACACAATGAAATGCCAAAAATGCCAAATCTTGCCAAAAAGGGCAAAGAAAAAGAAAAAAAAGGGGGAAAGAAAAAAATGAAAGAAAGAAAAAAATGAAGAAAAAGAAAAGGCACAAAAGCCAAAAAGAAAATAGAAAAGAAGAAAAAGAATGGCATGGCAAAACAAAGAGAAAAATGCAAAAGAAGAAAGAAAATGCCAAAAGAAAACCCGTCTCACAAAAAGAAATCCTCACGAAAATAAGCCTTTTTCCGAATTTTGCCGTGAAGAGCCTACCAAAGGACCGAGTCCCGAGGAAGGATGATAGCGGCATTAGTCGGTCTTCCCTCATTTATTTCCACCTTTTTACTTGGACTAGTTAGGCGGTTTCGGACACGGGACGACCCTCTTGGCTCACGCTAAAGGGGGCGGGGTCTCACTTACCTACAATGTCGACTAACACCGTGGATCATCACTTCCCACTCCGCCGATCGTTCCGTAGTACGTTTTTAGAAAGTTAGGAGGACCTAGGTAAGTTACCAACGTTTTTATTGCTTTATCGTCATACTATTAGGGTTTAGTCCACCTTGGTTTGTAATGCTAGTTTGGGAACGTTGTCGCTTACCTCGAGTCCTAAACCGGTGTTTCTTTCACCGCTTTTTGAGGGAAGCGGTATTTCTTTTGTTTTGGGTGCAACCGATTATGTGTTTGTTTGTATGTTTGTTTGTTTATGTGTTTTGTGTCCGGTTGCATCCACAGTTTTGTCGGAAGACCCAACTTGCCTTGCGGAGTGCACTTGCCCTCTAAGTGCACTCGCGTGAGTTGAAGGGGCATAGGGTGCGCTAATACCCATTCGGCTAGTATAGTAGATAGTATGTGCTTACTCGAGGGCGAGTAAGGGTTAAGTGTGGGGGAGTTGATAAGTGTAGTTTGTAGTGCCTATTTTGTTATGTTTTGGTCCCTTTTTCCTTGTAGAATCGCTCCTTGGGAGCGGTTTAGGGGCTTCTTATGCTTCCTTTAGTTTGTTTCAGGTTCCCGAGACCGATTTGGAAGAGTTGGAGCGATTCCGACTCTATACATACACATTTTGGAGCCAACGGAGTAGAGGAACGATGACTCGATGCCTTGGATTCGACCCCGAGACCTGGGGATCCAATCCCGAGCCTCCGAGACCCGATCCCGAGTCCCGAGAATCGACGAGAAGCCCATGAGAGGCAAGGAGGGACCAAAGAGCTCTTAAGGGAGGCCTACAAAGACCCATCCCGTTCGGGATGGCCTCATCCCGTTCGGGATGAAGGGAGCATGAAGAGCGGCTACTGTGAGCCCATCCTGATCGGGAAGGTCCTTCCCGACCGGGAAGGGTGGCCCATCCTGATCGGGACCAACTCATCCCGACCGGGATGAGCCCAGTTCAGGCCCGTGAATGCTCCTTTCTTCTCCTTTCATTTGTAACCCTATATATACTCTTCCCTTGTTATGTAAAGCTTATGCACTCTTTTAGAGATTAAACCCTAGACTACTTTAGGTTAGATTAGATTAGATTAGTGTAGATTAGTCGGTAATTAGTAGTTTATCTTAGTTTAAGCTTGTAATATTGGATCTCTTGAAGAATTTATCCAAGATTGACAACCTTGGTGGATGAATTTGGGTTTTCTTATATACAAGTGTTCTTCTTTTCCATTTCCTTTGTAGTATGGTATAATCTTCTTCTCCTTTTACTCCTTTTCTTGTTTAATCATTCGAGTTTACATCTTTAGTTCTTATTTATTGTTTTCATTAATTTGTTTGTGTATGTTTGGTTGTTTGAGTTTGTTTACCTTGTTTTTGTTAGTATGGTACAATCTTCTTTCTTTATACTCTTAATCTTGTTTAGTTATTCAAGTTTGAATCTTTAGTTGTTAGTTTTGTTCTTGTTCATTGTTATTACTAGTTTGTTTATGTATGTTTGTTTTCTTATGTTGATTCCTCTCATGCTTGTTAGTTTTAGTTGGATTATGTTAGAGTAGTGTTCTTGCTAGGGTTAGTAAGGTGATTAGGGTGTTAATTGGGTGATTAAGGGTTGGTTAGAGATGTTGGTGGAAGATTTGGGTTTCCTCTTGTTTGATGCACATCACATGTTTGTTGAATTTCTTGAATGACTAAGTATGTACGAATGCTTGTTTTCTTGCCTTTATTTCGAGGGTGTTAGTTTGTTGTGGGTTCGGTCCCCTCACTAAGTTGCGATAGCCCGGTGAGGACGACCCCTAGGTCTTTCTAAGTAGCGAGAGCCCGGATTTGACCAAGGCCTATAGCGGGCTAGAACCCCGAGTGTGTTGAGTGTCGCCGAGATGGGTTTTAGGTGGAACCTCTAGGTGAGTCTAAGTTGCGAGAGCCCGGACCAACCTAGATTACCCTACTACCTCCTTCACTCTAATCCTCCCTTGACCATTTCGTTACCCCTTTGACCCCGACCTAATCCTAGCCCGTTCTCCTTAGTTGTTCTTCTTAGTCATAGTCTAGTCTTCTCCCCCTCTATCATTCTCTAGTTTAGCTCGTTGACTTAGTCTCGTATTTAGGCGACCTTGGTCTAAGCTATACATTACCGTCCCCGTGGATTCGACCCGACTTACCCTGTCTACCCTAGTTAGGTTAGCCGGTTATATTATTGACGGTTGGGACGTGACGAATCCCTACCATTAAACGCCCAGATGCTAGTCCGGAAGATCATGAGACTCGGATATTACTGGAACAGCATGGAAACCGATTGTCAGCTTTACGTCAAACGTTGCCATAATTGCCAGATTTTCGCTAATGTGCAGCATATGCCACCATCCCTGCTGTATACCATGACGTCACCCTGGCCATTTTCAACGTGGGGAATCGATATAATCGGAAAGATAAACCCCTCAGGAACCGGAGGACACTGCTTCATTTTGGTAGCAATCGACTATTTCACCAAATGGGTCGAGGCGGAATCTTATCGTATTCTCAACGCCAGTCATGTTGCCAAATTTATCCAAAATAAGATAATATGCCGGTATGGGATCCCTCATGAATTAATCAGTGACCATGGGACCCACTTTCAAGCCGAGACGGCAGCCTTGTTAGCCAAGTACAAGATTCAAAGGCATACGTCTTCACCCTATCGACCTCAAACCAATGGAGCGGTGGAAGCGGCTAACAAGACAATTGTCACCATACTCAAAAAGATGGCTGACAAGATACCATTTGCCCTTTGGGGATATCGGACCTCGATTCGTACTGCGACCGGGGCAACACCGTATTACCTTACATACGGGATGGAAGCGGTCCAACCCGTTGAGTTAGAAATACCGTCACTCAGAATCTTGCTTGAAAGTCAAGTACCCAAAGTCGATTGGGTTCGAGCACGATATGACTCGCTAGTCCTTTTAGACGAACGACGATCTCGTGCCCTCAATAACATACAGATTTATCAAAAAAGGATCCAACGGGCCTTCAATAAAAGGGTGAGGCCCAGGAACATCAAAGAAGGAGATTTGGTTCTCAAGTCTGTTCGAGCTTTATTACCAGTAGACCCAAGAGGAAAGTTCAAACATAACTGGGCCGGACCTTATTTGGTAAAGAAGATTCTATCGGGCGGAGCGGTGATGCTAACAGATCTGGACGGGAATGAGTTTGTCAACCCAACTAACCTGGACCAGCTAAAACGTTATTACTCTTAAGCCCATTTCTCTCAATGTCATTTGCAAAAGTTTATTAAAAAAAACATCTCTTCAAAAACAAACTTTCAAAGACAAGTGAAAAGTTAGAATTACTTATTCTACTGTTATAAACATCTTGAACCAATAGTCTTGATGTATTTCGAAATTGCAAATTAAGTCTGAACTACGTTTGGTTTGATTCCGCTATTTGTGGATACGTAGGCAGCCCCTCAAAAGGGCACAACCACTGCAATCGAAAAATCAGGAACGGTTTTTAATAAACTTCATTTATTTATTTCAAAAAAAAATCCAATTACAAAAAAAATCCAAAAAAAAGCACATAAATAGTACTAATATTTAAATAATAAAAAAACTAAGGCATTTTCCTTTTCCCTTGTCCTTAGCCTCTTTTTCGGTCCACTTGCGTCGACGAGGAGGTGAGCGCTCCCGAATAACCAAGGGAACCTCCTTAACCCGGGCTCGTTTCTTCAAACTTGATTCCCCGGTCACCTCAGTCGGTCCTAGCCAAGCTCTCACCCTCTCGGGTAGTCGCTCGCGCGGGCCTAGCGTATCCCGGGCCGCCAGTTTCGGCCCAAGCCTTCTCTCCAAGCGCTAGCACCGGTCTCTCTAGCTCGAGTCTTTGTTTTTGACTTAGAACCCGACTCCGGCCTGACAAGGGTAGTTGGAACTTCCTCTTCATCGAAGAACCATCTATTGTCTTTTACTGATTCTCTGCAGGCCAAGTCAAAAGCCTCATCAGTCTTTAAAGCTTTACGGGCCTCTTTGGATTCTTCAGAAGTCCACTTGCGATATGATTCAGAAACCCAAGCGGTCGGACAAGGACGAGGTATAGTCCATACAACACGGGTGAACCAGCGTTGTAACCACGTGTCACACATAACGTCCGTCAATTGGAGCGAAACGCTAATAATTGCTTCAGTTTCGGGAATCTGTTGGAACGAGCCGAACTGCCTTAGAAGACGATCTGGGTAAATATGGACTGTCCAATCCAAAGACAAGATCACCAGGTAACGGGCTTTATCTCTTTTGGCTAGTCCCGTCATCTTCGAGAGAAACCACCAGATCACGTTCCACCTAATCAAGGGCCCGCCATGGAATTTTAGCTCTTCATCCCAATACTTTCGATTTATGTGATGGCTAGAGCTTATTCGTCGGGACCGTAAGCCAATCTGACAGCTTCGATATCTGGATATGCTCACCGGGGGCTCTATAATCGACAGGCGCTCGGACAACCAGATCTGCAAAAAAAAATATTCGAAAAGAAAAAAACTTTCGAAAAATCAAAATTCCGAAAAAAAATCAAAAAATCGAAATTTTCGAAAAAAAAATCGAATTAAAAAAAATTTCGGAAATTCGAAAAATTCGAACAAAAAACAAAATTCGGAAATTAAAAAAAAAAATCGAAAAATTTTCGAAAAAAAAAGGTCAAATACCTGCAAAAGACGAATACTGCCCTTTAATTGCCGATCCGGGTCAAGTCTCCTAGCGTCAAGGCCCATAATAATCTCCCCAGTTATCAGCCAGGCTGGGCTGTAACCTGCCTCTATCTGATCCACTATGTTGATCAGCCTGATTTCACCAAGACATGAGCCAGCATCCATCCGACCTTCGAAGGCGTATCGATGCAGCATACAACAGGCAAAAGCCCTACGCCTATGGATAGAAGAAATTCTGGCACCATTTGGATCCATGAAGTTGTCGGCCAAGTCAAACAGGGAAACAGAATTTCCCTTTACCATACGAGCTGTCTCAACATGTGACAACCCCAGGAAATCCCTCAGTCTCCTCCTTGGGTCAAGGTAAAAAGGAAGAATAGCAGGATGAGCATAGGGACACCAACCCCCTACGGCTGCAAGCTCTTCAGGAAGGGGGCATATTTCTCCCCGGGGAAAAGCGAAAACATGGTGGGTAGTATCCCAAAAAGTTAAGCAAGCGTCCAAAGAATGTGCATCCATCCTGAGTGGCTGAAGCGGGAATAAAGCCACAATTCCCATCTGAGTTAGTTGAACCTTATCTTCGTCTCGAAAATTCTGGGCCCACGCATGAAGCATCGCGGTCAGATGTTCGATACCCATATCAGAAAGTTTTGTTTTTGTCTTGAAAGTCTAAAGGAATTTTAAGATAGAAGATTAAGGGCAAGAACTCTCTATTTATAATAGAGAAATCACTTTTCCTAGTCCCCTCTGGAGTAGGAATTTTTATGATGTTCCCTACTTCATCTAGGCATACAGTTTAAAATTTTCAAAAAAAAAAATTCAAAAATCAGTCAAAAATCATTCCTTCCCCAGCGTGAGTCGGTATTTTATCTGAATATTACATGCAATTTACAGACAGATACCCCAAGACTCCCGAAGAATTCTCAAAGAATCCCCAGTGGAAAGTTCAAGCAACATTCGGGATGTATCGACAAGCAGATACACCCACAGCTTACAAGGCAAGCTCCCACGCAATTCCAGACGGGATGCATCTACAAAGCAGATACACCCAGAGCTTACAAGGCAAGCTCCCACACAACTTCAAGACGGGATATGTCTGTAAACAGACACACCCAAGACTTTTTAGGAAAAGTCCCCGAGCCATTATTAACATCTATCCATGTATGATTTCTATCTTATGGCTGGCGAGCCCTTCACGCAAGTCTAATGGACTCTAAACGACCCGATCGGAAGTCTGCCAAGTTTTAATCTTCGATTAGCCTGGTAGCTACTCTGACTTTTGCCTTGTCCAAGCCTCAGTCAGAGTGGGGGCTCTGTAGACACCCACATTTTGACCGCCAGGTGTCTATTGTAGTTCCCGCCAAACACCCGATGATAATCGGACGCGAACGTGCTTTAATGGACTCGGATATGGGCTCGAAATCATGGAAATTTGGTTTAGGCTTATCACGGAGCACAAATCTTACAAAAGCAACCTCAAATACAGGCCCAGTGGGTCGTTTCGAGTCAAATAAGACTAATTTGGGTCGAAACCGGCACCAGGGGTAAAACAGTCTTTTAGCGACCAAGCCAAAACCCGGTCGAAAATATTCTCGAGACACACGAGTCAGCCGTGACACCTCACGTGGCTGATTCGGTCACCAACACTACAAAAAATCAGCTTCAAAAATATTAAACAAATCCGTTTAAGGATAGAATTCGATCTCAAGTAGGAATTCAATCCGAAAACCGAATCCGATACCGACCGAGCTCCAGATACTCGGCCAAACCCCCCCATTCAGCCGAGATTTCCTTGCTTCCTCCCCAAGCAACGGACTTCTCGTTCCTTTCAACTTCTTACATTTCCTATCCAAACCGATATTTCTTGTTATCCAAGCAAGATAGATACCTCTCCTAAACCTTTGCGCCTATAAATAGGACCCTCCATTCAACATTGAAACAGACAGTTGTTAGTCATACACATACATCCTCGACATCTAGCAAAAATAATCTCAACGTACATCCGAAGAAGCACCGAAATACTGTCAAAATACCGACGAACCCGACCCCACCATCCGGTCGAATCCGTCACCTCACACATAAAAAAACGCACCATCCTAAACTCATCCACATCATCTCGACGCTCCCGTGCCTAAGCCACTGTTCGACGAGCTCTATACCGAGAAAGCAAAGCATGTAGGTTGAGGGTGTAAATCAAACCCGACTCTTTCCCTTTTCTCTTCCTTCTCCACGTTTTTTTTTCTCTCTTTTCGGTCGTGTCGTCGGTCGTATTTTAATATGAGTCGTTCGTCGCATATTTTTCATTATTTCTAATATTCGATACTACAAAAAAAAAACTATTTTTACGTAAAACGTTCTTAAAATACGATATTGATTCTCTAATCGAATATCGTATCTAACAAGAACTAAATTAATTAATTTTCGTTGATGCTAATAAAATCGTTACATCTTTTTAAACAAAATTCGACGATTTATACGCGGAGAGAATTAACATCTTTTTCGTTCAAATCCTTTTTTTCTTTTTTTCGTTCAAAACGAGTCTTTTTCAAAACCTTTTCTAAAAGAATTCTAACTATTCGATATCGATTCCATAATCGAATATCGAATACGACGAATGTCGAAAATATAAATCGAGTATAAATTAATCCATATTTGTGCGCGATTTATAAAAACTAACGATTTTCGACAAAATAAAAAAAGCGGACAGACCACCACGCGAGTCGCACGCCTGTCAGGCGACTCGCGCGGTGGCCTGGTTGGCCGGGTCCTTTTTTTTCGTTTCCTCGCTTTTCTATTTTTTATTCTTTTCGAATCTTACATAAAAAGCGACTTTCGCGACATATTTTGATAAATACTTTTTTTGACTTCGGTCAACGCGTGTTAATCCATCACGTGTCATAAATCTTTTCCAAAATCATGCATATTATTTATTTACGTCTTTATTCAATTTATTCAATCGTTACTAACTCGTTTTCTCGTGTTTTTAGCAATTTATTTTATTGTTTTATTAGACTAAAACGAACTTCACATGCTAAAATAACTTTGACGTTATTAGTTTAATATGCATTAAACGACTTAGCAACCCATTTATTCATTTTTCTCACATGCTTAGGAAAATAATGTTTGCATATCATTCAACCGTCGAACTAACGCGTGTACACCAAAAACGAACGATATCTTAGTAAAGGCCGCTAAGTGCGGGCGCGGTTGGGTGTTCTTAGTGAACTTCCCAACACGTACCCTCACCCCTTACTCAGAACCATGGTTTTCGGATGTTCAAATCAATTGGCAACGAGAGTCATTCAATACACGGTATCCGATAATGTCGGTATCGGTATCGTAATGCAAAGGGACGAACCCAATAAACTCTGACATCGCAAATGAGCCGTATTTTATATACGGCCCACTACGACATAGAGTGGGCTCGAATGGTTCCGAATAACCACAAAATTCGGTGGCGACTCCTACTTCAATTTAAATTTCAATTTGACCATCTCATATGGAGATTCATTCGCCTCCCCAAACCCGCGCGTGGCCGCGTCGGGGTGGACCTATGTCATGTCCACACATTACAGACTACTGCAACACCGTATAGCATATCTATCCCATTTCGATGTTCGACCGTGTTGCCACTCGCCTAGGCTACGAAATAGCGCAACTTAAGAGTCTTGTCATCTTAGGTGGCCCACCCTTTTACCGAGTCACGGTTCAATCCCTCGAGAGTCCAGTCATGACTGTCAACTCGTCCTGTCGTGTCCAGAGTCGAGTCAGTCGGTAGGCCTCTCTTTTCAAATTCTCATTTTAAAATTTGCAAAACTTAGCCATTTGAAAAAAAAAAATCCTTTTCGACAAGGTCAGATTTCAGTCTATTTAAACTGCAAATTTCTTTTCTACCCCTTCCCATCTTAAAAACCTAGCACGTGAGTTGCTTTCAGGATTTCGATTTCCAAATGAAGCAAAAATCATTTTCCCCAGCGCAAGTCAGTCTATAGATGCTAACTGCATTTCCTGTATGCTATCTTGCTATTTGCTATTTCTGCCTGTATATCTCACATTTCAGGTACCAACTCGGCTTCCCAAAGGAATATCAAGTTTTGTCCCCAGCGCGAGACGTCTTTTACCTACATGTTGCATGAAAAGTTTTATGTAACTTATACAGGTACGATTCAAGACCGCGCAGCTCACATAACTCCCCAGCGGCAATTAACGGGATGGGCCCACATATAGGCGCACGCAAGACTTATACGACAAGTCTTAATCTTTCATTGCCCTGGTAGCTACTCTGACTTTCGCCTTGTCCAAGCCTCAGTCAGAGTGGGGGCTCGGTAGACACCCACATTTTGACCGCCAGGTGTCTATAGCAGTTTCCGACAAACACCCAATGATGATCGGACGTAAACATGCTTTAACATACTCGAATATTGGTTCAAAATCATTGGCGTTTGGCTTGGGCTTTTTACGGAGTACATATCTCACAAAACCAACCTCAAATTCAGGCCCAGTGGGTCGTTTCGAGTCAAATAAGACTAATTTGGGTCGAATCCGACACCAGGGGCAAAACCATCTTTTAGCGACCGAGTCAAAACCCGGTCAAAGATATTTTCGAGGCGTGTGAGTCAGCCGTGTCACCCCACGTGACTGATTTAAGCTCAAACGCTACAAAAAATCAGCTACGCGAAATATTAAACAAATCCGTTTAAGGATAGAATTCGATCTCAAGTAGAAATTCTATCCGAATACTGAATCAAACACTCGACCGAGCATGGGATACTCGGCCGAGCAGCCTATTTTCAGCCGAGATTCCTTTCTTCTTCACCAAGTAACGGAATTCTCGTTCCTTTCAAATTCTTACATTTCCTATCCTAATCGGTATTTCTCATCACCTAAACGAGATACCTATTCTAGCTTCCATCGAGGACCTCTCCTATAAATAGGACCCTCACGACACATTAAATTTATCGGAAAATAATCAACTTTTTATCACACATCTACGATTCAGAAATATACACTTAGCATCGAGAAACCGATAGTATATCCGAGAACCGACGAAACCGGCCACCTCATTCGCCATTTTACACGTCCAAACAAAAAACAACCATAACTCACCGACATAAACTCCACGCTCCCGTGCCCTAGCCACATTCCGACGAGGCCCGATCCGAGTAATCAAAGCATGTAGGTTGAGGGTGTAAAATCAAACCCGACTTCTCCTTTCTCTCTTCTTTTTTCTTTTTTCTTTTCCTCGTCCTAGCGTCGTTGTCGGTCTTTTTTTTATGGGTCATTCGTCGCATTTTTTTTATTTCTAATATCGATACTACAAACTATTTTCATAACGTTCTTAAAAATACGATATCGATTCTCTATAGTCGAATATCGTATCAAAAAGAACTAAATTAATCTCGTTGATGCTAAAAAATCGTTATATCATTTTAAACAAATTCCGACGATTTAAACACAGAGAGAGTCGAACATCGTTTTTTTAATTTTACAAAACGATTTACAAAACCCTTTTTTTTTTATCTTTTTTTCTAAAAAAAACTATTCCGAATATTCGATATCGATTTCATAATCGAATATCGAATATAACGAATATCGCGAAATTAAGCCGAGTATAAATCATGTAATATTTATACGCGATTTAATAAAGCAATAAATTTTATGAAAAACAATTTCAAAAACAGCCCGGGACGCGAGTCGCCTTCTCGCGCGAGTCGCCCCCCTCCCGGGCGAGTCGCGTGGTCTCCTGGAAAACGCGACGCAAATAATCAATTTCGATCTATTTTTTTATTCTTCGAACATCGTTTCTTTAACAAAACAACGGGTTTTTCTCGACATATTTTTTGACCTCGGTCAACACGTGCTAATCCATCACGTTAATAAACTTTTTGGAAATCATGCATATCATTATATTTATTTTTTTTGTTCGATTTACAAACCGTTACTAACTTGTTTGTTCGTGTTTGTAGCAATTTTATTTTCATTATTTGTTTTATTATACTAAAACGAATTTCGCATGCTAAAACAACTTTGACATTAATTTTAGTTGCATTAAACCGACTTACCAACCCATTCAATTTCTCGCATGTTTAGGGAAAACAATGTTTGCATATCATTCATCGTATTACTAACGCGCGTATTAAAAAATCAAACGATATCCTAGTAGATGCCGCTAATGTGCGGGCGGGGTTGGGTGTTCTTTGTGAACTTCCCAACACGTACCCTCACCCCTTACTCAGAACCTCGGTTTCCGGATGTCCGAAACCATTGGCAACGAGAGTCATTCAATACACGGTATCCGATAATGTCGGTATCGGTATCAAATGCAAAGGGACGAACCCAATAAACTCTGACATCGGAAATGGACCGTATTTTATACACGGCCCACTACGACATAGAGTGGGTTCGAATGGGCCCGAACTCCCACAAAGTTCGGTGGCGACTCCAACTTCGATTTAGATTTCAATTCGATCCATTCTCATATGGAGATTCATTCGCCTACCCAAACTCGCGCGTGGCCGCGTCGGGGTGGACCTATGTCATGTCCACAATTTGGCGACTCCGCTGGGGATTAACTGATGTGTGACTTACTATCGGCATCCTCAGGGTGAGACTCGAATAGAAATCGTTTGACTAGTACAATACACGTTTTAGTTTTACGGTTCATGCATAACCCCATATTTTAGTCCAAATTGGATATGTCAAAGGTGTCCATAGTCGATTCGTATGGGTTTTACGGCATGTTCTAAGCTCAACTCGACTTAGGAAGTCCGCCTCGATTCTAGGATAGGCTATGTACACTGGTATAGACCCTTTATAAACCAACCGAGACTTAGTATAGAGCATAAATAGTGTCGTTATAATGCTTGCGTGACTATATGCTACTTGGTTTCCGTGTCGTTTTCAAAAACCGTCTTTTTTCAAAATACATCCTTCCAAAAATATTCAATTTTCAAAAATTCGGAAAGCTGCCGAAATTTAGACTTAAGATTTGACTTAAAACAAGCCCATATTCTAACCGGCATGCTATCCATTTCAAAATTCGAATTTCCGATCCACCATTCGATTTCTTCGAATTTTCAAAATTCTATTTCAATTTTCAAATCTTCAAGATATCATTCTCGATTTTCAAATCTTCAAGATGTCATTCTCGATTTTCAAATCTTCGAGATGCCGTTTTCGATTTTCAAATCTTCGAGATCTCATCTTCAATTTTCAAATTGTCGGAAATTCTTCTTTCGATATTCAAATTTTCAAACTTTCAAATATTCGTCTTTTCAAAAACCCGGTCCTATTGGCCCACTGCCAATTTCAGGACCATCTTCTCAATTTTCAAGGTTCAATCATTTTTCAAAACCCGGGAAGTATACCAAATTTAGGACTTATGATTTTACTCAAAATAGCCTATTTCTAGTCGGTATACTGCCCATTTCAAAACTTAAAAAGATATTTTCGAAACTTCAAGATCACGGCCCGATGACACTTTTCCGATGTCCGAAAATCGAGCCATCCACCGTTTTCTCGGGGTTTTCTCCAAAACTCCTTTTCGAAAACTTTCCTCTTCTTGGGTCATCCCGTATTTAGCAGTGTCGGGTCCTGTCATAAATCATCGAAGGTCTTTAGCGTCGAAACTCTGTCGATCTTACATCACGAGTTTCCTCCCTATCCCAGTCCGCCTTATTTGACTAAGGCAAGGCTAACCTACGTATGTAGGACATACCCCTACCAAGGAAAGCCCGTTTACACACTCGAGTCCAAACTAGAAAGTCTCACGCGACCTTTCCCTCTAACAGGACGGTCCCCACGACCTTTTCTAAGGGAATTTCGCCCGTCTTTCAATCCGTTAGTCGAGTTGTCCCAATTCGAAAGTCCTTTAACTTAAGGGTCTACCCTAATCACAAGGCCGTCTTATTCGGGTCGAGTCAAGGGTCTCTAGCGTCGAAACTCTGCCGATCTTACATCGCAAGTTTCTTCCCGTACCCCGTCTGCCTTTCCTCAAGGCCGAGTCAACCTTTTACAAGGCATACCCCTATAACAAAAGGTTCGTGATCCTTACGTCTAAGAATAACTCGTCCAACACTCAAGTCACCTAGGGTTAGGTCATCACGGTTGGTCCGAGCACGTGGCACGGTCAAACACGGTCGCCCCATTTTCGGATTCACCCTTCTGCAGCTTAAGTCTAAATTGTGGTCGTCACTTGGTCTAGGTCAACGTCCGGGTTTCCCGATCCGAGAATTTTAGTCATTTCTGTCACCCCGGGCCATATCTAGTTTGACTCATCCTCTGGCATGTATGCAAAACCGAGCTTAGGCGAGTTCTAACACCTGTCGTTTCTTCCGATCAGGGACCCTATGAACGAGACACTACCAAACCACAACAAATCCCGCGCCGTCGAGAAAGGGGATATCCAGGGGAGTATGCTTATGCTGTCTTGCTCCATTAACAATATCTTCTCAAAAATCAATACCGCCCTAGATAACCTAAATGCCAGGGTGACCACCATCGAAGAAGACCTTGTAAGAACTCGATCCCGTCTAACACAACTAGAGCGGGTAAGGCAGCCAATCACCCCACTGAGCCATCTGAAGGGTGAACACTCTTACGAAACTGTCCGATACCCTCAAGATGGCAAGACCGGGGGAGGTAACCCTCAAGTCACCTCTCCAAAAATCAAGAACCAGTCAAAGGAAAGGACATTTACCCATTTGGATATGTCCTACACCATCGCTTTCCAGAGGTTGGTTCCGAAGGGCCTAATACTACCTATAGGCCCAACAGCCGACCCACCTTTGGAAAAACGCTCCAAAGCATGGAACGTTGAGCATTACTGCAAATTCCACAGAGGGAAGGGACACGATACAGAACAGTGCTGGAAGCTGAAACACCTCATTCAAGACTTCCTCGATGCCGGGAAGACTCCCGTTTTGGAAACATTGTCACTTGCAAAGCCCCTCATGGACTATACAGGGCCCGATGACCAAAGCATCCAATCTACCTCTCATGCATCCAAGAGTCCGAATTTGATTTAAGTCCAAGTCTGAGTCTGAGTCAAGGATATACTATTTATTTCAATTTCAAAGTCAAAGTGAGAGTCAGTTGTATTCTGTCCTCCTTTTCAAATTCAATAAAATCAGTTTTTCTGCTTCTCATATATACTTTCCTTATGTGTTTCCGAGAACATGATGAACACCGTCATACACTGGGAGCACATGCACGTGACTATTATAGGCACACCTATAATGACTGCAGGGAATCAAGACCCGTGTTTTCCTTTACCTGTTCCACGTCTGACATAGAAAGCCACAAAACTACACTTAGCAGGAGCGGTATCGAATCCTATGACGAATCTAGGTAGTATCCTAGTTTGGGTTCAAGACTGGAGGCAAGCCCATTTCCCACAATAAACACCCCTCCAATAAGACTGACCATCCCTACCTTAGTGTTAGTCTGACCAACCGAACAAACAAAACAAAACAAAAATCCAAGAAAAATAAAAGCAAAAGGCCCAAAACACAAGAGCTGGCCATGATAAAAAAGAACTTCCAAAAATCCATGACCATGATCAACGGTCAATTCAAGTGAAAGACCCATGACCAGGGTACGGTCAATACTCATACCATCCAATAAGGGAGAAACAATCAAGCTCGTCAACTAACACCACATTTAGCCTTCCCACATTACAACCCTCAAGATCATCCCGAGACCCAGGCTAGAGACAGCCCGGAATTTTGAGGATTCAAACTCCATAAGATACCCCTAACCATTAGGGCCAGACATGGAAACCAAATCCCGCATTATCAAAACCTATCCCGATCAAAGTTCGAGCCATTTTACTCGACTTCCCCTTTACATAACAGAATTCACAATCACCATACGCAAACCCGAGAACAAAACTCGTCAAATCCCCGAGAGCAAAACTCGTCAAATCCCCGAGAGCAAAACTCGTCAAATCCCCGAGAGCAGAACTCGTCAAATCCCCGAGAGCAGAACTCGTCAAATCCCCGAGAGCAGAACTCGTCAAATCTCATCCCAATTCTTCTCATCCAAACCAGTTACCAACCCCAAACACGGGAACTCAACTTGCGGTCAACATAGAACATGCCTAAATAGTTCAAACCACCTCTAGCGGCTACCCCGGGGAACGCTCACAGTCACAGGATCAATATCCTAACCATTCTAGCCCTTTGATCAAGATATCATTGGGAATGCACCTAGCCTGCACCATTGTTATGGCTAGTTACACACAAAGTCCTATTAGACTAGGCACCATAATATATCTTCCAATCCACTGAACTACGGCATGGTTTGATTTCACTACACGTGAATACGTAGGCAGCCTTTCAACAGAGGCACAACCACCCACATTGACACACATTTAAAAGGCGCTATCATTCCGGTCACGACACCATCATGTTCTCAACAGCTAGCTTTGTCGTCATGGTGGCTTCTCTTAGCCAGAAAACCTCCATCCACTCACAAAATCCAGAAAAATTCAAAAAACCTAGCCTCCTTTCTGTAATGCGTCCTAATACTCGGCTCAGTCGAAGACAAGAATTTGTCAGGGACTCAAATAAGCACTTACCTTGGGAATATACCCCGAAACCAAAGAAGATCCAAAAGAGCACAAGTCTACTACTAAGTTCTGTCGTACAAGAACAGTCTCATTACAGACTACTGCAACCCTGTATAGCATATCTATCCCATTTCGATGTTCGACCGTGTTGCCACTCGCCTAGGCTACGGAATAGCGCAACTTAAGAGTCTTGTCATCTTAGGTGTCCCACCCTTTTACCGAGTCACGGTTCAACCCCTCGAGAGTCCAGTCATGTCTGTCAACTCGTCCTGTCGTGTCCAGAGTCGAGTCAGTCGGTAGGCCTCTCTTTTCAAATTCTCATTTTAAAATTTGCAAAACTTAGCCATTTGAAAAAAAAAATCCTTTTCAACAAGGTCAGATTTCAGTCTATTTAAACTGCAAATTTCTTTTCTACCCCTTCCCATCTTAAAAACCTAGCATGTGAGTTGCTTTCAGGATTTCGATTTCCAAATGAAGCAAAAATCATTTTCCCCAGCGCAAGTCAGTCTATAGATGCTAACTGCATTTCCTGTATGCTATCTTGCTATTTGCTATTTCTGCCTGTATATCTCACATTTCAGGTACCAACTCGGCTTCCCAAAGGAATATCAAGTTTTGTCCCCAGTGCGAGACGTCTTTTACCTACATGTTGCATGCAAAGTTTTATGTAACTTATACAGGTACGATTCAAGACCGTGCAGCTCACATAACTACCCAGCGGCAATTAATGGGATGGGCCCAAATATAGGCGCACCCAAGACTTATACGACAAGTCTTAATCTTTCATTGGCCTGGTAGCTACTCTGACTTTCGCCTTGTCCAAGCCTCAGTCAGAGTGGGGGCTCTGTAGACACCCACATTTTGACCGCCAGGTGTCATAGCAGTTTCCGACAAACACCTGATGATGATCGGACGTAAACATGCTTTAACATACTCGAATATGGGCTCAAAATCATTGGCGTTTGGCTTGGGCTATTTACGGAGTACATATCTCACAAAACCAACCTCAAATTCAGGCCCAATGGGTCGTTTCGAGTCAAATAAGACTAATTCAAAACCGTCTTTTAGAAACCGAGTCAAAACCCGGTCAAAGATATTTTCGAGGCGTGTGAGTCAGCCGTGTCACCCCACGTGACTGATTCGAGCTCAAACGCTACAAAAAATCAGCTACGCGAAATATTAAACAAATCCGTTTAAGGATAGAATTCGATCTCAAGTAGGAATTCTATCCGAATACCGAATCAAACACTCGACCGAGCATGGGATACTCGGCCGAGCAGCCTATTTTCAGCCGAGATTCCTTTCTTCTTCACCAAGTAACAGAATTCTCGTTCCTTTCAAATTCTTACATTTCCTATCCTAATCGGTATTTCTCATCACCTAAACGAAATACCTATTCTAGCTTCCATCGAGGACCTCTCCTATAAATAGGACCCTCACGACACATTAAATTTATCGGAAAATAATCAACTTTTTATCACACATCTACGATTCAGAAATATACACTTAGCATCGAGAAACCGATAGTATATCCGAGACCCGACGAAACCGGCCACCTCACTCGCCACTTTACACGTCCAAACAAAAAACCACCATAACTCACCGACATAAACTCCACGCTCCCGTGCCCTAGCCACATTCCGACGAGGCCCGATCCGAGTAATCAAAACATGTAGGTTGAGGGTGTAAAATCAAACCCGAGTTCTCCTTTCTCTCTTCTTTTTTCTTTTTTTATTTCCTCGTCCTAGCGTCGTCGTCGGTCTTTTTTTTTATGGGTCATTCGTCGCATTTTTTTTATTTCTAATATCGATACTACAAACTATTTTCATAAAACAAACGTTCTTAAAAATACGATATCGATTCTCTATAGTCGAATATCGTATCAAAAAGAACTAAATTAATCTCGTTGATGCTAAAAAATCGTTATATCATTTTAAACAAATTCCGACGATTTAAACGCAGAGAGAGTCGAACATCGTTTTTTTAATTTTACAAAACGATTTACAAAACCCTTTTTTTTTATCTTTTTTTCAAAAAAAAACTATTCCGAATATTCGATATCGATTTCATAATCGAATATCGAATATCGAATATAACGAATATTGTGAAATTAAGCCGAGTATAAATCATGTAATATTTATACGCGATTTAATAAGCAATAAATTTTATGAAAAACAATTTCAAAAACAGCCCGGGACGCGAGTCGCCTTCTCGCGCGAGTCGCCCCCCTCCCGGGCGAGTCGCGTGGTCTCCTGGAAAACGCGACGCAAATAATCAATTTCGATCTATTTTTTTTATTCTTCGAACATCGTTTCTTTAACGAAACAGCGAGTTTTTCTCGACATATTTTTTGACCTCGGTCAACAAGTGCTAATCCATCACGTGTAATAAAATTTTTCGAAATCATGCATATCATTTTATTTATTTTGTTTGTTCGATTTACAAACCGTTACTAACTTGTTTGTTCGTGTTTGTAGCAATTTTTATTTTCATTATTTGTTTTATTATACTAAAACGAATTACGCATGCTAAAACAACTTTGACGTTAATTTTAGTTGCATTAAACCGACTTAGCAACCCATTCAATTTCTCGCATGTTTAGGGAAAACAATGTTTGCATATCATTCATCGTATTACTAACGCACGTATTCAAAAATCAAACGATATCCTAGTAGAGGCCGCTAATGTGCGGGCGGGGTTGGGTGTTCTTTGTGAACTTCCCAAGACGTACCCTCGGCCCTTACTCAGAACCTCGGTTTCCGGATGTCCGAAACCATTGGCAACGAGAGTCATTCAATACACGGTATCCGATAATGTCGGAATCGGTATCAAATGCAAAGGGACGAACCCAATAAACTCTGACATCGGAAATGGGTCGTATTTTGTACACGGCCCACTACGACATAGAGTGGGTTCGAACAGGCCCGAACTCCCATAAAGTTCGGTGGCGACTCCAACTTTGATTTAAATTTCAATTCGATCCATTCTCATATGGAGATTCATTCGCCTCCCCAAACCCACGCATGGCCGCGTCGGGGTCGACCTATCTCATGTCCACAATTTGGCGACTCCCCTGGGGATTAACTGATGCGTGACTTACTATCGTCATCCTCAGGGTGAGACTCGAATAGAAATCGTTTGACTAGTACAATACGCGTTTTAGTTTTACGGTTCATGCATAACCACATATTTTCCCAGGCCGGTACTGGTGACCGACGTCCCACTATACTATTGATGTAGTTCAAATTGGATATGTCAAAGGTGTCCATAGTCGATTCGTATGGGTTTTACGGCATGTTCTAAGCTCAACTCAACTTAGGAAGTCCGCCTCGATTCTAGGATAGGCTATGTACACTGGTATAGACCCTTTATAGACCGACCGAGACTTAGTATAGAGCATACATAGTGTCGTTATAATGCTTGCGTGACTATATGCTACTTGGTTTCCGTGTCGTTTTCAAAAACCGTCTTTTTTCAAAATACATCCTTCCAAAAATATTCAATTTTCAAAAATTCGGAAAGCTGCCGAAATTTAGACTTAAGATTTGACTTAAAACAAGCCCATATTCTAACCGGCATGCTATCCATTTCAAAATTCGAATTTCCGATCCACCATTCGATTTCTTCGAATTTTCAAAATTCTATTTCAATTGTCAAATCTTCAAGATGTCATTCTCGATTTTCAAATCTTCGAGATGCCGTTTTCGATTTTCAAATCTTCGAGATCTCATCTTCAATTTTCAAATTGTCGGAAATTCTTCTTTCGATATTCAAATTTTCAAACTTTCAAATATTCGTCTTTTCAAAAACCCGGTCCTATTGGCCCACTGCCAATTTCAGGACCATCTTCTCAATTTTCAAGGTTCAATCATTTTTCAAAACCCAGGAAGTATACCAAATTTAGGACTTATGATTTTACTCAAAATAGCCTATTTCTAGCCGGTATACTGCCCATTTTAAAACTTAAAAATATATTTTCGAAACTTCAAGATCACGGCCCGATAACACTCTTCCGATGTCCGAAAATCGAGCCATCCACCGTTTTCTCGGGGTTTTCTCCAAAACTCCTTTTCGAAAACTTTCCTCTTCTTGGGTCATCCCGTATTTAGCAGTGTCGGGTCCTGTCATAAATCATCGAAGGTCTTTAGCGTCGAAACTCCGTCGATCTTACATCACGAGTTTCCTCCCTATCCCAGTCCGCCTTATTTGACTAAGGCAAGGCTAACCTACGTATGTAGGACATACCCCTACCAAGGAAAGCCCGTTTACACACTCGAGTCCAAACTAGAAAGTCTCACGCGACCTTTCCCTCTAACAGGACGGTCCCCACGACCTTTTCTAAGGGAATTTCGCCCGTCTTTCAATCCGTTAGTCGAGTTGTCCCAATTCGAAAGTCCTTTAACTTAAGGGTCTACCCTAATCACAAGGCCGTCTTATTCGGGTCGAGTCAAGGGTCTCTAGCGTCGAAACTCTGCCGATCTTACATCGCAAGTTTCTTCCCGTACCCCGTCTGCCTTTCCTCAAGGCCGAGTCAACCTTTTACAAGGCATACCCCTATAACAAAAGGTTCGTGATCCTTACGTCTAAGAATAACTCGTCCAACACTCAAGTCACCTAGGGTTAGGTCATCACGGTTGGTCCGAGCACGTGGCACGGTCAAACACGGTCGCCCCATTTTCGGATTCACCCTTCTGCAGCTTAAGTCTAAATTGTGGTCGTCACTTGGTCTAGGTCAACGTCCGGGTTTCCCGATCCGAGAATTTTAGTCATTTCTGTCACCCCGGGCCATATCTAGTTTGACTCATCCTCTGGCATGTATGCAAAACCGAGCTTAGGCGAGTTCTAACACCTGTCATTTCATCCGATCAGGGACCCTATGAACGAGACACTACCAAACCACAACAAATCCCGCGCCGTCGAGAAAGGGGATATCCAGGGGAGTATGCTTATGCTGTCTTGCTCCATTAACAATATCTTCTCAAAAATCAATACCGCCCTAGATAACCTAAATGCCAGGGTGACCACCATCGAAGAAGACCTTGTAAGAACTCGATCCCGTCTAACACAACTAGAGCGGGTAAGGCAGCCAATCACCCCACTGAGCCATCTGAAGGGTGAACACTCTTACGAAACTGTCCGATACCCTCAAGATGGCAAGACCGGGGGAGGTAACCCTCAAGTCACCTCTCCAAAAATCAAGAACCAGTCAAAGGAAAGGACATTTACCCATTTGGATATGTCCTACACCATCGCTTTCCAGAGGTTGGTTCCGAAGGGCCTAATACTACCTATAGGCCCAACAGCCGACCCACCTTTGGAAAAACGCTCCAAAGCATGGAACGTTGAGCATTACTGCAAATTCCACAGAGGGAAGGGACACGATACAGAACAGTGCTGGAAGCTGAAACACCTCATTCAAGACTTCCTCGATGCCGGGAAGACTCCCGTTTTGGAAACATTGTCACTTGCAAAGCCCCTCATGGACTATAATGGGCCCGATGACCAAAGCATCCAATCTACCTCTCATGCATCCAAGAGTCCGAATTTGATTTAAGTCCAAGTCTGAGTCTGAGTCAAGGATATACTATTTATTTCAATTTCAAAGTCAAAGTGAGAGTCAGTTGTATTCTGTCCTCCTTTTCAAATTCAATAAAATCAGTTTTTCTGCTTCTCATATATACTTTCCTTATGTGTTTCCGAGAACATGATGAACACCGTCATACACTGGGAGCACATGCACGTGACTATTATAGGCACACCTATAATGACTGCAGAGAATCAAGACCCGTGTTTTCCTTTACCTGTTCCACGTCTGACATAGAAAGCCACAAAACTACACTTAGCAGGAGCGGTATCGAATCCTATGACGAATCTAGGTAGTCTCCTAGTTTGGGTTCAAGACTGGAGGCAAGCCCATTTCCCACAATAAACACCCCTCCAATAAGACTGACCATCCCTACCTTAGTGTTAGTCTGACCAACCGAACAAACAAAACAAAACAAAAATCCAAGAAAAGTAAAAGCAAAAGGCCAAAAACACAAGAGCTGGCCATGATAAAAAAGAACTTCCAAAAATCCACGACCATGATCAACGGTCAATTCAAGTGAAAGTCCCATGACCAGGGTACGGTCAATACTCATACCATCCAATAAGGGAGAAACAATCAAGCTGGTCAACTAACACCACATTTAGCCTTCCCACATTACAACCCTCAAGACCTTCCCGAGACCCAGGCTAGAGACAGCCCGGAAATTTGAGGATTCAAGCTCCATAGGATACCCCTAACCATTAGGGCCAGACATGGAAACCAGATCCCGCATTATCAAAACCTATCCCGATCAAAGTTCGAGCCATTTTACTCGACTTCCCCTTTACATAACAGAATTCACAATCACCATACGCAAACCCGAGAACAAAACTCGTCAAATCCCCGAGAGCAAAACTCGTCAAATCCCCGAGAGCAAAACTCGTCAAATCCCCGAGAGCAGAACTCGTCAAATCCCCGAGAGCAAAACTCGTCAAATCTCATCCCAATTCTTCTCATCCAAACCAGTTACCAACCCCAAACACGGGAACTCAACTTGTGGTCAGCATAGAACATGCCCAAATAGTTCACACCACCTCTGGGGCTACCCCGGGGAACGCTCACAGTCACAGGATCAATATCCTAACTGATGGGAGGGATTTGTCGCGGAATCTCAACCGTCAATAATATAACCGGCTATTCCTACAGTAGATAGGGCAAGTCGGGTCGAATCCACGGGGACGTTAATGTATAGCCTAGACTAGGTCAGCCCAAATACGAGACTAAGTCAACGGACTAAACTAAACTAGAGAATGATAGAAGGGGAGAAAGCTAGACTAAGACTAAGGCTAACAAACAAAGGAGAACGGGCTAGGATTAGGTCGGGGTCAAAGGGGTAACGGAATGGTCAAGGGAGAACTAGAGCGAAGGAGGTAGTAGGGTGATCTAGGTTGGTCCGGGCTCTCGCAACTTAGACTCACCTAGAGGTTCCACCTAGAACCCATCTCGGCGACACACATGACAAACGGGGTTCTAGCGCGCTATAGGCCTAGGTCGCATCCGGGTTTTCGAAAACGGTTTACGCACATGACACACAACACAACACAACACAAAACAAAGACATGACGAAAACGGACGAAAGAAAAAAAAGAAGCAAATGCAACAAAACAAAAACAAAACAAAACAAACATATAACAAACACCACCCCGATATTCCATACAAGTCACCAAATCATCCACCAATATGCACAAAGCTCCACCCGAGCACACAACATCACAATCTCCTCCAAACTCCACAAGAGACAAAGGAGAGAAAGAAGGGATAGAAGAGGTTACCGGATGTCTTTAAAGCTTTCCAACGTTATCGGTGATTAAAGCAACCTATAAGGAAAAAGGGAGGCAAACAAGCACACAAAACAAATATACGACACAAAGACACAAAAAAAGGAAAACACACAAAAGAAAATCTTTTTATTTTTGCGAAAATTTTTCAAATTTTTAGGGTTTTTAAAGGTTTTTTTCGAAAAAAAACTAAGAAAATAAACTAAACTATACTAGAATATCGCTCCCCCACACTAAAAATCGAGCCATGTCCTCATGCTCGATCGTGGGGTGCGGAGAGACAAAAGAAAAAGAAAAGAAACTACGAAAATAAAGCTAAAAATCAAAAATAAAGTGAAGAAAAAGGTAGAAGGTGTCCGGCCGGGGTGTAGTCAAGTCACCATGGGCCGAGACGAGAAAAAGATATGGATGGGGGAAGAAATAAAAGAAGGAAATAAAAGGAAATGGGAGGGGAGGGCTAGGTGTAATCAAGTCACCTAGCCCGGATTCCGCCTAAATCCGACTAAATCCTCAAAAAGAAAGAGTGAAAAACTTGTAAAATTTGGATTTTGAAAATGACTCTCGATGTAGTCACATCATAGAGAGTCGGGAGCAACCACTACCAAGGCCTCGAAGGCCACTAAGATACCATGACTCAAGGGGAAGGGAATAAACAAGAGAAAAACAAGCAATAAAAGACGGAAAAGGAAGGATAGTTACCAAAACCAATCGGCTAGTAACTCACTCGCTCCATCGTCTCATAGATCGATATAGGCTCTAGCTTGTCTTCATCATTGCTATCCCGCTTCAAGCTTGGTAGAATCGCATGGTAGAGGTAGTAATGGTGCGAGGAGGTGGGATTTGATGTGAATCACGGTGTAAAGTGAAGAGGAAATGAGGTGAGGGTATGTACATGAAGTGTAATGGTCATATGACATGAGCAAGGATGGGTAGGGAGGTTGGGTGGGGGTATACAATGGTTGGGTGGGCTGAAGAGGCCAAAAGAGACCATCCCGGTCGGGATGGATGGTCCCGATCGGGAAGACACACTCGTCCCGGTCGGGAAGCCACCTTCCCGGTCGGGACGGCACTCCAGCAAGCTCCAATTTTTGCACCTCCATCTCGATCGGGACAGCTTCTTCCCGGTCGGGATGGCGCATCCTTCCCGGTCGGGAAGCTCCCTTCCCGCCCGGGATGGGTCTTCTTGACCTCCAAAACCCCAAAAGCTTCACCGAAGCTTCAAAAACCGACTTCCATACTCACAATTCGAGCTCTATCATTAACCATTCCTCTCTAGGAATCATCTTCACTTCACACCTATGACATTAAGCTCAAATACAACATCAAATTCACTCCCTCACATCGCTCATCAAAATACCAAAACAATTACAAGAATCCCATAAAAACAAAAGAGTCCTAGAAACAAAAATCACAAATACAAGCACTAGTACTCTAAAGAAGAGGAGAGGGGAATATACAACATGACGGTTCTTTAGGAACTCCGTCAAACCTATGATGGTGGACTCTTCTTCAACCGTAGCCCTCAAGGGCATGGAGGAGCAAGTCGAACGCGCTACCGACATCATAAGGAAGGCCCAAGAAGCGCTCGAGCCTAGCCAACCTCCACGGCCTCCAAGGAGGAGGCAAGAAGTAGGAATCCCAAGACCCAAAATCATCTTCAAAGTTGTCTCCGGGGTCTATCCATCCTACGAGCTTCACCGACCTCTTCCTCCCTAAGCACCGTCTCCAATCGCAAGCAAGCTTCGTTTCCAAGAAACGAGGCACAAAAAGCGGTTTTGGCCTCATCTTCTCAATGCACACCCCCACACTCGCCTCAAGTTGTGGTTCCCCATCTTCATCACTCGGCCACACATCATCATGGAGGAGAGAATCGAAACTTCTACCGGCGGTTTCAATCTCTTCCAAACCATCTCTCGGTGTACTAGCAAGGGGCTCTTGATGCTTGTCCAAATTATCGCACAAGGGCAACTCGAGGCTAACAATTTCGCCCAACATCCTCACAAACTCCACCAAATCGTCCAACTCACCATCCTCTTCCAATTCCTCACCAATGTTGCCTTCAACAAGGGTTATCTCCTCATTCGTCTCTTTTTCGGTAGACGATTGAGGTTCTTCAAAGCAAATCTCTCTATCAAAGGGAAGTACATCGGCGGCTTCGTAATTAGGTTGATCCTCTTTCTCAAGTGGGCACCCTCCATCTAAATGTGATGCTCGGAATAAAGACATTACGGTTTGAACCGCTAATGCATTTAGTCGAGCAATCCTCGCCTCGTTTGCCCTTTGAATTTGGGCCCTCAATTCATTTTGTTGTTTTTGAATTTGAATGGTCATTTCTTTGTTGCTCTTTTGCAATTGAAGAAGCAATTGAAACTCCTCCATGTCGGGCAATTGGTGATCATTGGGGTCTTGTAAAGCTCCTTGATAATCTTGATGATGCCCAAGGGGTGGGGCATCATATTGTTGGTAGTGAGGTTGGGGTGATTGGTAGTATTGTGGGTCATGGGGTTCATATTGTGGTTGGGGTGTAGGGTAATATTGTGGGTCTTGGGGGTATTGGCTTCCATAAGGTGAATCTTGATTGAACATGGTGGTTTCACATTCATAGCTTGAGTAATAGTCACCATGATCGTAGGATTGGTAATCGTTCACTTGTTGGTAGCCATATCCATATTCTTGAGGATCATACCCGTCTTGATTACCCCAAGAAGCTTGATAGTGGTAGGGGGACGTCATGTCATACCCTTGGTTCATGGAAGAAAAGGAGTTGATCATATCGGCTCCCGAGTGTGTGGAGTTTAGATCAAACCACATGCTCGCTCGAAAATCGTAGCTCATACCCGGTTGGAAACCACTCATTCTAGCAACCGTTCGTTAAAGCGGCTCTGAGTTGCAAGAAGAAGATAGTCACCACCTCTAAGCACAAACTGTAGACTGAGAACATACGTGAGAAGCCTAGTGCTTTTTAGGCACTAGACAAGAGAGAAATAAACTTCACACACCCAAGAAGCAAGGGAAAAAAAAGAAAAAAGAAAACACAAACACAAACACAAAGTCAAGTAACTAGGTAAACAAAGTCTAAACTAGCACCGTCCCCGGCAACGACGCCAAATTGATGGGAGGGATTTGTCGCGGAATCCCAACCGTCAATAATATAACCGGCTATTCCTACGGTAGATAGGGCAAGTCGGGTCAAATCCACGGGGACGGTAATGTATAGCCTAGACTAGGTCGGCCCAAATACGAGACTAAGTCAACGGACTAAACTAAACTAGAGAATGATAGAAGGGGAGAAAGCTAGACTAAGACTAAGGCTAACAAACAAAGGAGAATGGGCTAGGATTAGGTCGGGGTCAAAGGGGTAACGGAATGGTCAAGGGAGAACTAGAGCGAAGGAGGTAGTAGGGTGATCTAGGTTGGTCCGGGCTCTCGCAACTTAGACTCACCTAGAGGTTCCACCTAGAACCCATCTCGGCGACACACATGACAAACGGGGTTCTAGCGCGCTATAGGCCTAGGTCGCATCCGGGCTCTCGCTACTTAGACCGACCTAGGGGTCGTCCTCACCGGGCTCTCGCAACTTAGTGAGGGAACCGGACCCACAACAAACTAACACCCACTAGAGAAAGGCAAGAAGAACAAGTATTCTCAACCACTTAGTCATTCAAGCATTTCAACAAACATGTGATGTGCACCAAACCAAGAGGAAACCCAAATCTTCCACCAACATCTCCAACAATCCCTTAATCATCCAATTTACACCCTAATCACCCTACTAACCCTAGCAAGAACACTACTCTAACATAATCAAACTACAACTAACAAGAACAAGAAGATCCAACATAAACATCAAAACATATATAATGAAACTAACAAAAACAATGAACAATAAACAAAACAACAATCAAAGATTAAAACTTGAACAACATAAACAAGATTAAGAGAAAGGGAAAAGGATTATACCAAACTAGAGGAGAAGAAAGAACAAAACTTGCATTAATGAAGAAAAACCCAAGGTTGTCAATCTTGAATGGGTCTTGAAGAATTTCCTTAATACAAGTACTAATCTAAGATTAACTACTAATTATCGACTAATCTACACTAATCTAATCTAATCTAACCTAAAGTAGTCTAGGGTTTTTGGAGAGGTGAAGAATATAACATAAGATAGTGTCTTAATACAAGAGGGGGGTATATATGGGGTTACAAGTGGAAAGGGGAAGAAAGAAAGCAAGGCGGAGCTGTAGCAGGCCCGTCCCGGCCGAGACGAGGTGGTCCCGGTCGGGATGGGGTCGGTCCCGGCCGGGAAGACCTGCTCCCGGTCGGGATGGGCAGTCAGCAGGCTCATCTTCGTTTCCTCCTTCATCCCGGACGGGATGAGGCCATACCCGTTCGGGACGAGCCTTGTAGGCCTCCAATATGAACTTTTTGGTCCCTCCTTGCTTCTCATGGGCTTCCCATCGATTCTCGGGACTCGGGATCGGGTCTCGGAGGCTCGGTATTGGGTCCCAAGGTTTCGGGGTCGATTCCAAGGCATCGAATCATCGTTCCTTTACTCCGTTGGCTCCAAAATGTGTATGTATAGAGTCGGAATCACTCCAACTCTTCCAAATCGGTCTCGGGAACCTGAAACGAACTAAAGGAAGCATAAGAAGCCCCTAAACCGCTCCCAAGGAGCGATCCTACAAGGAAAATGGGACCAAAACACTACAAAATAGGCACTACAAGCCACACTTATCACTAACCATTCTAGCCCTTTGATCAAGATATCATTGGGAATTTACCTAGCCTGCACCATTGTTATGGCTAGTTACACACAAAGTCCTATTAGACTAGGCACCATAATATATCTTCCAATCCACTGAACTACGGCATGGTTTGATTTCACTACACGTGAATACGTAGGCAGCCTTTCAACAGAGGCACAACCACCCACATTGACACACATTCAAAAAGCGCCATCATTCCGGTCACGATACCATCATGTTCTCAACAGCTAGCTTTGTCGTCCTAGTGGCTTCTCTTAGGAAGAAAACCTCCATCCACTCACTAAATCCCGAAAAATTCAAAAAATCTAGCCTCCTTTCAGTAATGCGTCCTAATACTCGGCTCAGTCGAAGACAAGAATTTGTCAGGGACTCAAATAAGCACTTACCATGGGAATATACCCCGAAATCAAAGAAGATCCAAAAGAGCACAAGTCTACTACTAAGTTCTGTCGTACAAGAACAGTCTCATTACAGACTACTGCAACCCCGTATAGCATATCTATCCCATTTCGATGTTCGACCGTGTTGCCACTCGCCTAGGCTACGGAATAGCGCAACTTAAGAGTCTTGTCATCTTAGGTGGCCCACCCTTTTACCGAGTCACGGTTCAACCCCTCGAGAGTCCAGTCATGTCTGTCAACTCGTCCTGTCGCGTCCAGAGTCGAGTTAGTCGGTAGGCCTCTCTTTTCAAATTCTCATTTTAAATTTGCAAAACTTAGCCATTTGAAAAAAAAAATCCTTTTCGACAAGGTCAGATTTCAGTCTATTTAAACTGCAAATTTCTTTTCTACCCCTTCCCATTTTAAAAACCTAGCACGTGAGTTGCTTTCAGGATTTCGATTTCCAAATGAAGCAAAAATCATTTTCCCCAGCGCAAGTCAGTCTATAGATGCTAACTGCATTTCCTGTATGCTATCTTGCTATTTGCTATTTCTGCCTGTATATCTCACATTTCAGGTACCAACTCGGCTTCCCAAAGGAGTATCAAGTTTTGTCCCCAGTGCGAGACGTCTTTTACCTACATGTTGCATGCAAAGTTTTATGTAACTTATACAGGTACGATTCAAGACCGTGCAGCTCACATAACTACCCAGCGGCAATTAACGGGATGGGCCCACATATAGGCGCACCCAAGACTTATACGACAAGTCTTAATCTTTCATTGGCCTGGTAGCTACTCTGACTTTCGCCTTGTCCAAGCCTCAGTCAGACTGGGGGCTCTGTAGACACCCACATTTTGACCGCCAGGTGTTTATAGCAGTTTCCGACAAACACCCGATGATGATCGGACGTAAACATGCTTTAACATACTCGAATATGGGCTCAAAATCATTGGCGTTTGGCTTGGGCTTTTTACGGAGTACATATCTCACAAAACCAACCTCAAATTCAGGCCCAGTGGGTCGTTTCGAGTCAAATAAGACTAATTTGGGTCGAATCCGACACCAGGGGCAAAACCGTCTTTTAGCGACCGAGTCAAAACCCGGTCAAAGATATTTTCGAGGCGTGTGAGTCAGCCGTGTCACCCCACGTGACTGATTCGAGCTCAAACGCTACAAAAAATCAGCTACACGAAATATTAAACCAATCTGTTTAAGGATAGAATTCGATCTCAAGTAGGAATTCTATCCGAATACCGAATCAAACACTCGACCGAGCATGGGATACTCGGCCGAGCAGCCTATTTTCAGCCGAGATTCCTTTCTTCTTCACCAAGTAACAGAATTCTCGTTCCTTTCAAATTCTTACATTTCCTATCCTAATCGGTATTTCTCATCACCTAAACGAGATACCTATTCTAGCTTCCATCGAGGACCTCTCCTATAAATAGGACCCTCACGACACATTAAATTTATCGGAAAATAATCAACTTTTTATCACACATCTACGATTCAGAAATATACACTTAGCATCGAGAAACCGATAGTATATCCGAGACCCGACGAAACCGGCCACCTCACTCGCCACTTTACACGTCCAAACAAAAAACCACCATAACTCACCGACATAAACTCGACTCACCCGTGCCCCAGCCACATTCCAACGAGTCCCGATCCGAGTAAACAAAGCATGTAGGTTGAGGGTGTAAAATCAAACCCGACTTCTCCTTTCTCTCTTCTTTTTTCTTTTTTCTTTTCCTCGTCCTAGCGTCGTCGTCGGTCTTTTTTTTATGGGTCATTCGTCGCATTTTTTTATTTCTAATATCGATACTACAAACTATTTTCATAAAACAAACATTCTTAAAAATACGATATCGATTCTCTATAGTCGAATATCGTATCAAAAAGAACTAAATTAATCTCGTTGATGCTAAAAAATCGTTATATCATTTTAAACAAATTACGACGATTTAAACGCAGAGAGAGTCGAACAACGTTTTTTTAATTTTACAAAATGATTTATAAAACCCTTTTTTTTATCTTTTTTCCTAAAAAAAACTATTCCGAATATTCGATATCGATTTCATAATCGAATATCGAATATAACGAATATCGCGAAATTAAGCCGAGTATAAATCATGTAATATTTATACGCGATTTAATAAAGCAATAAATTTTATGAAAAACAATTTCAAAAACAGCCCGGGACGCGAGTCGCGTGCGTCCCAGGCGAGTCGCCTTCTCGCGCGAGTCGCCCCCCTACCGAGCGAGTCGCGTGGTCTCCTGGAAAACGCGACGCAAATAATCAATTTCGATCTATTTTTTTTATTCTTCGAACATCGTTTCTTTAACGAAACAGCGGGTTTTTCTCGACATATTTTTTGACCTCGGTCAACACGTGCTAATCCATCACGTGTCATAAACTTTTTCGAAATCATGCATATCATTATATTTATTTTGTTTGTTCGATTTACAAACCGTTACTAACTTGTTTGTTCGTGTTTGTAGCAATTTTATTTTCATTATTTGTTTTATTATACTAAAACGAATTTCGCATGCTAAAACAACTTTGACGTTAATTTTAGTTGCATTAAACCGACTTAGCAACCCATTCAATTTCTCGTATGTTTAGGGAAAACAATGTTTGCATATCATTCATCGTATTACTAACGCTCGTATTCAAAAATCAAACGATATCCTAGTAGAGGCCGCTAATGTGCGGGCGGGGTTGGGTGTTCTTTGTGAACTTCCCAACACGTACTCTCACCCCTTACTCAGAACCTCGGTTTCCGGATGTCCGAAACCATTGGCAACGAGAGTCATTCAATACACGGTATCCGATAATGTCGGTATCGGTATCAAATGCAAAGGGACGAACCCAATAAACTCTGACATCGGAAATGTGCCGTATTTTGTACACGGCCCACTACGACATAGAGTGGGTTCGAACGGGCCCGAACTCCCACAAAGTTCGGTGGCGACTCCAACTTCGATTTAAATTTCAATTCGATCCATTCTCATATGGAGATTCATTCGCCTCCCCAAACCCGCGCGTGGCCGCGTCGGGGTGGACCTATGTCATGTCCACAGTATGTAAAGGTTTGTTTAGACGACAACCTAGTGACGATACGTCTTCAAGGCTTGTCCTGCGTGAATCCGGCAGAGCTTCGCTACGGTACTGGGAGGTGGCTAGTCGAGCACGGGTGCTCCTCTTTGTTCGAATCGAGTAGGGTGCTCGAGGAACGACGAGGAGTAGTGTCGATTCCCGTATATAAACAAACAATCGAGTGGGTCGTACTCAGTGTCGGAGTGCGACCTAAGCTAAGATAGAACTCGTAAAGAGTGAGAGGGAGAAGAGAAGTCGAGTTGTTTTGTGTTGAATTGAATGAGCGAAATGAGGGGGGTATTTATAGTTGTTCGTGCAGTTCAAATCGACCTTTCGGACGCTTGGAGTCTTGCGCACCAGAACTGAGTCGCCTGGTGTCATGCACATCGGGATTGAGTCGCCTGGTGTGAGGCGCCTGGATTTTCGAAGATCCGATTTTGAAACTTTCCAAAACAGAGAAGATGCGTATATTAGATTAACTTGGGGATTAAGACTTCCCTTTAACCCTAGCGCGTCGAGTGCCGAGTGGGCCTTGGGCGCGTGTCTCGAGGTTTGCTTGGCCCGAGGCGTTGACTTGGGTTTGACTTTGTATATTTCGGGACCGATTCGGTGCCCCGGTGTCGGAATTGACTCTAATTAGTGTCGACGCGACCGTAATGACATGACTAAGACTATTTTGATGTTGAATTAATTTTTCCGAGTAATTATGTAATCTGTTCTATAGAAAAATCATCAAAATCATCGTAATCTCGCGTCGCGTTGCAGTCCGATCATCATCGGGTGTTTGTTGGGCACCCCTGCAGCCACCTGGTCAAAATTTGGGTGTCTACAAAAGGATGATTTATTTGCATCTTTAACTGTGGAATAAATACCTTTTGTTCGGAGGTGACGACAATTATATGTAGTCAACAATAACATCCTTAAGCAAAAAAATGAAGAGAGGTAGAAAGTAGAAACAATGAAGATGAGAGGAGAAGGAATTGAAGAAAATAGGTGAAACCTCAATGATAAATGTAAGAGGGCTAGATAAATACAGGGGCAAAATTGTCAACGGTTGACGGAATTTTGCTTACTTATTCATTGTAGTTCATTTAAGGTAGCAAACTCAAATAGAAAGTTTTTTTTATAAAATAGTAATTGCCGTTTTTTTTTTGTTAGTTTTTAATTGAAAACAAATAAATTATAAAGCTATAATGTGTAATTTTGTCATGATAAAAATAAGAGTTATTTCATTGGAATAATCCAAATTATTGTCCATCTTTTTAGAATAATCTCAACTATACTTAATCCCAAAATAAATTGAACTTTGGATACCTTCATCTCATACCATACTAGATGACCGGCTACCTGATTCATAAGTCGTCACTTTCACTAATTCATCACTACTTCTCCTAATTAAACCACGAATCACTATATCAACCCATCATTTCACCTTTTTCGACTATCACCAACACACATAAAATTAAAGGTGTGCAAAGCCCGGTCTAGACCGGTCGGGACCGAAACCGGAATTAGAAGTTTCGATACGCTCTCCGGTCCAACAATTTTGGTGATTCCCATTTTCGATCTGGTCTGATCCTGTCCCGGTTTTTTCTGTCCGCATCAGTTTGGACGAAAAGACCGCAATCATAGTTTTAATACTGAGAAGGTGGCAAGGGGAAGAAGAAAGAGGAGAAAGAATGAACAAGTTACTTTTAACCTGAGATAACTGGTAAAAATGAAGTGCGTATAGTTTAGGAAGATGCATTTAAAAGTTAAGTTTATTTTAGGATTAAGAGTAGTTGAGATTATTCCAGTAAGGTGGCCTATAATTTGGATTATTACCCTGAAATAAACATTGTACTCGTATTAATTATCGAAACAGGGTCTATGTCATCGTTCGTTTTCGGTTCGGTGCAAAATCGCTATCTACCCCAGCAACTATACTCTACTCCCATTTTTTTATGTATAACTTCGGTAAGCCGCTTACTTAGAGAGCAACTTAAGGTCAAGTGAGTTAGCGACTTGCTATGCAGACGCAAACTGAGAGAGCCACTAGGGTCCTTCCATACTCATGTATAACTTCAGTGAGTTCTTATAGTTGGTCGCTCATTGAGTGAGCGACTTAAATATGAGTCGCTTACTAAGATAGCGGTTTGGAGCTATCTGTGTGATTTCTTTTGCGCACCGACAGTGGGTCGCCTTCCAAGTTCTAAGTGGGGGACTTGGTTGGAAAAGACATTAACCTGCGTAGCGGGTAATCTGCGTTTGATTTCTTTTCTACCTCTTTTTGAAACTAGATGCAATTCCAAACAAATCAAAACAATAAATCTTGGGTCGTGCTTTTTCCTAACGAGCCTTTACTCGATCCTAACGAATTTTCACAACATTTTCCAATTATACCCTTATATAAACCTTACTTTGACATTGAGATTAAACTACGATTTTTTTCGTTTTGCTTCATCAATTTAGATCACTCATCGACCCCGAATTCAATTATGAACTTCTAATTCAATTTCCGATGATGTAAAAATACGAAGAAAATAAAATAAAATAAAATAAAGGGAAATAAGATAAAAGGAAAACATCAATTAACTAACAGGAAAAGAAATTTAAATAAATAGATTGATTTAAAAAATAAAAAAAATAACCACCAACAGCAACACCCACGCTCACCCACCCCATGACCCACCCTACCATTCACCCACGCTCACCCACCGCCGGCCACCACTGACCACCTCCGACCACCCTCACTACCGTCGACCACCCTCACCCATCCGACCCCACCGCCGCTCACTCTCACTCACCCGTTCACCACCACCCACTACTCACCCACAACCCGACCCTCACCCACCACCGCTCACCATTCAACCCCGCCGACCCAAATCCTGACATCTCGGCCACCGATTCCAGCCACGACCCCGGACGGTCCCGATATTTGGGTTGGTTCATGGTGAGTTTTATGGGATTGGGGATTTATTTAGAGAGAAAATCAAACCTTTGACATTTTGGTGGGATGAAATGAGAGGGATAAAATTGTAAAATGTCGTTAGGATTGAGTAAAGGCTCGTTAGGAAAAAAGTAATTTCGTAAATCTTTACATCTCCAAACAACCGTAAATTCAAACAACACCCCTCTTTCAAGGTTAAAAACAAAATATTCAATATTAATAATGGTTTGGAGTATAAAATTCAAGCATAGCTAATGACATACTCCGTATTACAATTATAAGAGCTTTAACTTGAAACAAAAGTCTCTACACTTTTGTTTTAACTAATCAAAACAATAAATCTTGGGTCGTGCTTTTTCCTAACGAGCCTTTACTCGATCCTAACGAATTTTCTTAACATTTTCCAATTATACCCTTATATAAACCTTACTTTGACATTGAGATTAAACTACGGTTTTTTCGTTTTGCTTCATCAATTTAGATCATTCATCGGCCCCGAATTCAATTATGAACTTCTAATTCAATTTCCGATGATGTAAAAACACGAAGAAAATAAAATAAAAGGAAAGGAAAACATCAATTAACTAACAGGAAAAGAAATTTAAATAAATAGATTGATTTAAAAAATAAAAAAATAACCACCAACAGCAACACCCACGCTCACCCACCCCATGACCCACCCTACCATTCACCCACGCTCACCCACCGCCGGCCACCACTGACCACCTCCAACCAGCCTCACTACCGCCGACCACCCTCACCCATCCGACCCCCACCGCCGCTCACCCTCACTCACCCGTTCACCACCACCCACTACTCACCCACAACCCGACCCTCACCCACCACCGCTCACCATTCAGCCCCGCCGACCCAATTCCTGACATCTCGGCCACCGATTCCAGCCAAGACCCCGGACGGTCCCGATATTTAGGTTGGTTCATGGTGAGTTTTATGGGGTTGGGGATTTATTTAGAGAGAAAATCAAACCTTTGACATTTTGGTGGGATGAAATGAGAGGGATAAAATTGTAAAATGTCGTTAGGATTGAGTAAAGGCGCGTTAGGAAAAAAGTAATTTCGTAAATCTTTACATCTCCAAACAACCGTAAATTCAAACAACACCCCTCTTTCAAGGTTAAAAACAAAATATTCAATATTAATAATGGTTTGGAGTATAAAATTCAAGCATAGCTAATGACATACTCCGTATTACAATTATAAGAGCTTTAACTTGAAACAAAAGTCTCTACACTTTTGTTTTAACTAATCAAAACAATAAATCTTGGGTCGTGCTTTTTCCTAACGAGCCTTTACTCGATCCTAACGAATTTTCTTAACATTTTCCAATTATACCCTTATATAAACCTTACTTTGACATTGAGATTAAACTACGGTTTTTTCGTTTTGCTTCATCAATTTAGATCATTCATCGGCCCCGAATTCTATTATGAACTTCTAATTCAATTTCCGATGATGTAAAAACACGAAGAAAATAAAATAAAAGGAAAGGAAAACATCAATTAACTAACAGGAAAAGAAATTTAAATAAATAGATTGATTTAAAAAATAAAAAAATAACCACCAACAGCAACACCCACGCTCACCCACCCCATGACCCACCCTACCATTCACCCACGCTTACCCACCGCCGACCACCACTGACCACCTCCGACCACCCTCACTACCGCCGACGACCGTCACCCATCCGACCCCCACCGCCGCTCACCCTCACTCACCCGTTCACCACCACCCACTACTCACCCACAACCCGACCCTCACCCACCACCGCTCACCATTCAGCCCCGCCGACCCAATTCCTGACATCTCGGCCACCGATTCCAGCCACGACCCCGGACGGTCCCGATATTTGGGTTGGTTTGTGGTGAGTTTTATGGGGTTGGGGATTTATTTAGAGAGAAAATCAAACCTTTGACATTTTGGTGGGATGAAATGAGAGGGATAAAATAGTAAAATGCCGTTAGGATTGAGTAAAGGCTCGTTAGGAAAAAAGTAATTTCGTAAATCTTTACATCTCCAAACAACCGTAAATTCAAACAACACCCCTCTTTCAAGGTTAAAAACAAAATATTCAATATTAATAATGGTTTGGAGTATAAAATTCAAGCATAGCTAATGACATACTCTGTATTACAATTATAAGAGTTTTAACTTGAAACAAAAGTCTCTACACTTTTGTTTTAACTAATCAAAACAATAAATCTTGGGTCGTGCTTTTTCCTAACGAGCCTTTACTCGATCCTAACGAATTTTCTTAACATTTTCCAATTATACCCTTATATAAACCTTACTTTGACATTGAGATTAAACTACGGTTTTTTCGTTTTGCTTCATCAATTTAGATCATTCATCGGCCCCGAATTCAATTATGAACTTCTAATTCAATTTCCGATGATGTAAAAACACGAAGAAAATAAAATAAAATAAAAGGAAAACATCAATTAACTAACAGGAAAAGAAATTTAAATAAATAGATTGATTTAAAAAATAAAAAAATAACCACCAACAGCAACACCCGCGCTCACCCACCCCATGACCCACCCTACCATTCACCCACGCTCACCCACCGTCGGCCACCACTGACCACCTCCGACCACCCTCACTACCGCCGACCACCCTCACACATCCGACCCCCACCGCCGCTCACCCTCACTCACCCGTTCACCACTACCCACTACTCACCCACAACCCGACCCTCACCCACCACCGCTCACCATTCAGCCCCGCCGACCCAATTCCTGACATCTCGGCCACCGATTCCAGCCACGACCCCGGACGGTCCCGATATTTGGGTTGGTTCATGGTGAGTCTTATGGGGTTGGGGATTTATTTAGAGAGAAAATCAAACCTTTGACATTTTGGTGGGATGAAATGAGAGGGATAAAATAGTAAAATGTCGTTAGGATTGAGTAAAGACTCGTTAGGAAAAAAGTAATTTCGTAAATCTTTACATCTCCAAACAACCGTAAATTCAAACAACACCCCTCTTTCAAGGTTAAAAACAAAATATTCAATATTAATAATGGTTTGGAGTATAAAATTCAAGCATAGCTAATGACATACTCCGTATTACAATTATAAGAGTTTTAACTTGAAACAAAAGTCTCTACACTTTTGTTTTAACTAATCAAAACAATAAATCTTGGGTCGTGCTTTTTCCTAACGAGCCTTTACTCGATCCTAACGAATTTTCTTAACATTTTCCAATTATACCCTTATATAAACCTTACTTTGACATTGAGATTAAACTACGATTTTTTCGTTTTGCTTCATCAATTTAGATCATTCATCGGCCCCGAATTCAATTATGAACTTCTAATTCAATTTCCGATGATGTAAAAACACGAAGAAAATAAAATAAAATAAAAGGAAAACATCAATTAACTAACAGGAAAAGAAATTTAAATAAATAGATTGATTTAAAAAATAAAAAAATAACCACCAACAGCAACACCCGCGCTCACCCACCCCATGACCCACCCTACCATTCACCCACGCTCACCCACCGTCGGCCACCACTGACCACCTCCGACCACCCTCACTACCGCCGACCACCCTCACACATCCGACCCCCACCGCCGCTCACCCTCACTCACCCGTTCACCACCACCCACTACTCACCCACAACCCGACCCTCACCCACCACCGCTCACCATTCAGCCCCGCCGACCCAATTCCTGACATCTCGGCCACCGATTCCAGCCACGACCCCGGACGGTCCCGATATTTGGGTTGGTTCATGGTGAGTCTTATGGGGTTGGGGATTTATTTAGAGAGAAAATCAAACCTTTGACATTTTGGTGGGATGAAATGAGAGGGATAAAATAGTAAAATGTCGTTAGGATTGAGTAAAGGCTCGTTAGGAAAAAAGTAATTTCGTAAATCTTTACATCTCCAAACAACCGTAAATTCAAACAACACCCCTCTTTCAAGGTTAAAAACAAAATATTCAATATTAATAATGGTTTGGAGTATAAAATTCAAGCATAGCTAATGACATACTCCGTATTACAATTATAAGAGTTTTAACTTGAAACAAAAGTCTCTACACTTTTGTTTTAACTAATCAAAACAATAAATCTTGGGTCGTGCTTTTTCCTAACGAGCCTTTACTCGATCCTAACGAATTTTCTTAACATTTTCCAATTATACCCTTATATAAACCTTACTTTGACATTGAGATTAAACTACGGTTTTTTCGTTTAGTTTCATCAATTTAGATCATTCATCGGCCCCGAATTCAATTATTAACTTCTAATTCAATTTCCGATGATGTAAAAACACGAAGAAAATAAAATAAAATAAAAGGAAAACATCAATTAACTAACAGGAAAAGAAATTTAAATAAATAGATTGATTTAAAAAATAAAAAAATAACCACCAACAGCAACACCCGCGCTCACCCACCCCATGACCCACCCTACCATTCACCCACGCTCACCCACCGTCGGCCACCACTGACCACCTCCGACCACCCTCACTACCGCCGACCACCCTCACACATCCGACCCCCACCGCCGCTCACCCTCACTCACCCGTTCACCACCACCCACTACTCACCCACAACTCGACCCTCACCCACCACCGCTCACCATTCAGCCCCGCCGACCCAATTCCTGACATCTCGGCCACCGATTCCAGCCACGACCCCGGACGGTCCCGATATTTGGGTTGGTTCATGGTGAGTCTTATGGGGTTGGGGATTTATTTAGAGAGAAAATCAAACCTTTGACATTTTGGTGGGATGAAATGAGAGAGATAAAATAGTAAAATGTCGTTAGGATTGAGTAAAGGCTCGTTAGGAAAAAAGTAATTTCGTAAATCTTTACATCTCCAAACAACCGTAAATTCAAACAACACCCCTCTTTCAAGGTTAAAAACAAAATATTCAATATTAATAATGGTTTGGAGTATAAAATTCAAGCATAGCTAATGACATACTCCGTATTACAATTATAAGAGTTTTAACTTGAAACAAAAGTCTCTACACTTTTGTTTTAACTAATCAAAACAATAAATCTTGGGTCGTGCTTTTTCCTAACGAGCCTTTACTCGATCCTAACGAATTTTCTTAACATTTTCCATGTATACCCTTATATAAACCTTACTTTGACATTGAGATTAAACTACGGTTTTTTCGTTTTGCTTCATCAATTTAGATCATTCATCGGCCCCGAATTCAATTATGAACTTCTAATTCAATTTCCGATGATGTAAAAACACGAAGAAAATAAAATAAAATAAAAGGAAAACATCAATTAACTAACAGGAAAAGAAATTTAAATAAATAGATTGATTTAAAAAATAAAAAAATAACCACCAACAGCAACACCCACGCTCACCCACCCCATGACCCACCCTACCATTCACTCACGCTCACCCACCGCTGGCCACCACTGACCACCTCCGACCACCCTCACTACCGCCGACCACCCTCACCCATCCGACCCCCACCGCCGTTCACCCTCACTCACCCGTTCACCACCACCCACTACTCACCCACAACCCGACCCTCACCCACCACCGCTCACCATTCAGCCCCGCCGACCCAATTCCTGACATCTCGGCCACCGATTCCAGCCACGACCCCGGACGGTCCCGATATTTGGGTTGGTTCATGGTGAGTCTTATGGGGTTGGGGATTTATTTAGAGAGAAAATCAAACCTTTGACATTTTGGTGGGATGAAATGAGAGAGATAAAATAGTAAAATGTCGTTAGGATTGAGTAAAGGCTCGTTAGGAAAAAAGTAATTTCGTAAATCTTTACATCTCCAAACAACCGTAAATTCAAACAACACCCCTCTTTCAAGGTTAAAAACAAAATATTCAATATTAATAATGGTTTGGAGTATAAAATTCAAGCATAGCTAATGACATACTCCGTATTACAATTATAAGAGTTTTAACTTGAAACAAAAGTCTCTACACTTTTGTTTTAACTAATCAAAACAATAAATCTTGGGTCGTGCTTTTTCCTAACGAGCCTTTACTCGATCCTAACGAATTTTCTTAACATTTTCCAATTATACCCTTATATAAACCTTACTTTGACATTGAGATTAAACTACGGTTTTTTCGTTTTGCTTCATCAATTTAGATCATTCATCGGCCCCGAATTCAATTATGAACTTCTAATTCAATTTCCGATGATGTAAAAACACGAAGAAAATAAAATAAAATAAAAGGAAAACATCAATTAACTAACAGGAAAAGAAATTTAAATAAATAGATTGATTTAAAAAATAAAAAAATAACCACCAACAGCAACACCCGCGCTCACCCACCCCATGACCCACCCTACCATTCACCCACGCTCACCCACCGCCGGCCACCACTGACCACCTCCGACCACCCTCACTACCGCCGACCACCCTCACCCATCCGACCCCCACCGCCGCTCACCCTCACTCACCCGTTCACCACCACCCACTACTCACCCACAACCCGACCCTCACCCACCACCGCTCACCATTCAGCCCCGCCGACCCAATTCCTGACATCTCGGCCACCGATTCCAGCCACGACCCCGGACGGTCCCGATATTTGGGTTGGTTCATGGTGAGTCTTATGGGGTTGGGGATTTATTTAGAGAGAAAATCAAACCTTTGACATTTTGGTGGGATGAAATGAGAGGGATAAAATAGTAAAATGTCGTTAGGATTGAGTAAAGGCTCGTTAGGAAAAAAGTAATTTCGTAAATCTTTACATCTCCAAACAACCGTAAATTCAAACAACACCCCTCTTTCAAGGTTAAAAACAAAATATTCAATATTAATAATGGTTTGGAGTATAAAATTCAAGCATAGCTAATGACATACTCCGTATTACAATTATAAGAGTTTTAACTTGAAACAAAAGTCTCTACACTTTTGTTTTAACTAATCAAAACAATAAATCTTGGGTCGTGCTTTTTCCTAACGAGCCTTTACTCGATCCTAACGAATTTTCTTAACATTTTCCAATTATACCCTTATATAAACCTTACTTTGACATTGAGATTAAACTACGGTTTTTTCGTTTTGCTTCATCAATTTAGATCATTCATCGGCCCCGAATTCAATTATGAACTTCTAATTCAATTTCCGATGATGTAAAAACACGAAGAAAATAAAATAAAATAAAAGGAAAACATCAATTAACTAACAGGAAAAGAAATTTAAATAAATAGATTGATTGAAAAAATAAAAAAATAACCACCAACAGCAACACCCACGCTCACCCACCCCATGACCCACCCTACCATTCACCCACGCTCACCCACCGACGGCCACCACTGACCACCTCCGACCACCCTCACTACCGCCGACCACCCTCACCCATCCGACCCCCACCGCCGCTCACCCTCACTCACCCGTTCACCACCACCCACTACTCACCCACAACCCGACCCTCACCCACCACCGCTCACCATTCAGCCCCGCCGACCCAATTCCTGACATCTCGGCCACCGATTCCAGCCACGACCCCGGACGGTCCCGATATTTGGGTTGGTTCATGGTGAGTTTTATGGGGTTGGGGATTTATTTAGAGAGAAAATCAAACCTTTGACATTTTGGTGGGATGAAATGAGAGGGATAAAATAGTAAAATGTCGTTAGGATTGAGTAAACGCTCGTTAGGAAAAAAGTAATTTCGTAAATCTTTACATCTCCAAACAACCGTAAATTCAAACAACACCCCTCTTTCAAGGTTAAAAACAAAATATTCAATATTAATAATGGTTTGGAGTATAAAATTCAAGCATAGCTAATGACATACTCCGTATTACAATTATAAGAGTTTTAACTTGAAACAAAAGTCTCTACACTTTTGTTTTAACTAATCAAAACAATAAATCTTGGGTCGTGCTTTTTCCTAACGAGCCTTTACTCGATCCTAACGAATTTTCTTAACATTTTCCAATTATACCCTTATATAAACCTTACTTTGACATTGAGATTAAACTACGGTTTTTTTCGTTTTGCTTCATCAATTTAGATCATTCATCGGCCCCGAATTCAATATGAACTTCTAATTCAATTTCCGATGATGTAAAAACACGAAGAAAATAAAATAAAATAAAAGGAAAACATCAATTAACTAACAGGAAAAGAAATTTAAATAAATAGATTGATTTAAAAAATAAAAGAATAACCACCAACAGCAACACCCACGCTCACCCACCCCATGACCCACCCACGCTCACCCACCGACGGCCACAACTGACCACCTCCGACCACCCTCACTACCGCCGACCACTCTCACCCATCCGACCCCCACCGCCGCGCACCCTCACTCACCCGTTCACCAACACCCACTACTCACCCACAACCCGACCCTCACCCACCACCGCTCACCATTCAGCCCCGCCGACCCAATTCCTGACATCTCGGCCACCGATTCCAGCCACGACCCCGGACGGTCCCGATATTTGGGTTGGTTCATGGTGAGTCTTATGGGGTTGGGGATTTATTTAGAGAGAAAATCAAACCTTTGACATTTTGGTGGGATGAAATGAGAGGGATAAAATAGTAAAATGTCGTTAGGATTGAGTAAAGGCTCGTTAGGAAAAAAGTAATTTCGTAAATCTTTACATCTCCAAACAACCGTAAATTCAAACAACACCCCTCTTTCAAGGTTAAAAACAAAATATTCAATATTAATAATGGTTTGGAGTATAAAATTCAAGCATAGCTAATGACATACTCCGTATTACAATTATAAGAGTTTTAACTTGAAACAAAAGTCTCTACACTTTTGTTTTAACTAATCAAAACAATAAATCTTGGGTCGTGCTTTTTCCTAACGAGCCTTTACTCGATCCTAACGAATTTTCTTAACATTTTCCAATTATACCCTTATATAAACCTTACTTTGACATTGAGATTAAACTACGGTTTTTTCGTTTTGCTTCATCAATTTAGATCATTCATCGGCCCCGAATTCAATTATGAACTTCTAATTCAATTTCCGATGATGTAAAAACACGAAGAAAATAAAATAAAATAAAAGGAAAACATCAATTAACTAACAGGAAAAGAAATTTAAATAAATAGATTGATTTAAAAAATAAAAAAATAACCACCAACAGCAACACCCGCGCTCACCCACCCCATGACCCACCCTACCATTCACCCACGCTCACCCACCGCCGGCCACCACTGACCACCTCCGACCACCCTCACTACCGCCGACCACCCTCACCCATCCGACCCCCACCGCCGCTCACCCTCACTCACCCGTTCACCACCACCCACTACTCACCCACAACCCGACCCTCACCCACCACCGCTCACCATTCAGCCCCGCCGACCCAATTCCTGACATCTCGGCCACCGATTCCAGCCACGACCCCGGACGGTCCCGATATTTGGGTTGGTTCATGGTGAGTCTTATGGGGTTGGGGATTTATTTAGAGAGAAAATCAAACCTTTGACATTTTGGTGGGATGAAATGAGAGGGATAAAATAGTAAAATGTCGTTAGGATTGAGTAAAGGCTCGTTAGGAAAAAAGTAATTTCGTAAATCTTTACATCTCCAAACAACCGTAAATTCAAACAACACCCCTCTTTCAAGGTTAAAAACAAAATATTCAATATTAATAATGGTTTGGAGTATAAAATTCAAGCATAGCTAATGACATACTCCGTATTACAATTATAAGAGTTTTAACTTGAAACAAAAGTCTCTACACTTTTGTTTTAACTAATCAAAACAATAAATCTTGGGTCGTGCTTTTTCCTAACGAGCCTTTACTCGATCCTAACGAATTTTCTTAACATTTTCCAATTATACCCATATATAAACCTTACTTTGACATTGAGATTAAACTACGGTTTTTTCGTTTTGCTTCATCAATTTAGATCATTCATCGGCCCCGAATTCAATTATGAACTTCTAATTCAATTTCCGATGATGTAAAAACACGAAGAAAATAAAATAAAATAAAAGGAAAACATCAATTAACTAACAGGAAAAGAAATTTAAATAAATAGATTGATTTAAAAAATAAAAGAATAACCACCAACAGCAACACCCACGCTCACCCACCCCATGACCCACCCACGCTCACCCACCGACGGCCACCACTGACCACCTCCGACCACCCTCACTACCGCCGACCACTCTCACCCATCCGACCCCCACCGCCGCGCACCCTCACTCACCCGTTCACCAACACCCACTACTCACCCACAACCCGACCCTCACCCACCACCGCTCACCATTCAGCCCCGCCGACCCAATTCCTGACATCTCGGCCACCGATTCCAGCCACGACCCCGGACGGTCCCGATATTTGGGTTGGTTCATGGTGAGTCTTATGGGGTTGGGGATTTATTTAGAGAGAAAATCAAACCTTTGACATTTTGGTGGGATGAAATGAGAGGGATAAAATAGTAAAATGTCGTTAGGATTGAGTAAAGGCTCGTTAGGAAAAAAGTAATTTCGTAAATCTTTACATCTCCAAACAACCGTAAATTCAAACAACACCCCTCTTTCAAGGTTAAAAACAAAATATTCAATATTAATAATGGTTTGGAGTATAAAATTCAAGCATAGCTAATGACATACTCCGTATTACAATTATAAGAGTTTTAACTTGAAACAAAAGTCTCTACACTTTTGTTTTAACTAATCAAAACAATAAATCTTGGGTCGTGCTTTTTCCTAGCGAGCCTTTACTCGATCCTAACGAATTTTCTTAACATTTTCCAATTATACCCTTATATAAACCTTACTTTGACATTGAGATTAAACTACGGTTTTTTCGTTTTGCTTCATCAATTTAGATCATTCATCGGCCCCGAATTCAATTATGAACTTCTAATTCAATTTCTGATGATGTAAAAACACGAAGAAAATAAAATAAAATAAAAGGAAAACATCAATTAACTAACAGGAAAAGAAATTTAAATAAATAGATTGATTTAAAAAATAAAAAAATAACCACCAACAGCATCACCCACGCTCACCCACCCCATGACCCACCCTACCATTCACCCACGCTCACCCACCGCCGGCCACCACTGACCACCTCCGACCACCCTCACTACCGCCGACCACCCTCACCCATCCGACCCCCAGCGCCGCTCACCCTCACTCACCCGTTCACCACCACCCACTACTCACCCACAACTCGACCCTCACCCACCACCGCTCACCATTCAGCCCCGCCGACCCAATTCCTGACATCTCGGCCACCGATTCCAGCCACGACCCCGGACGGTCCCGATATTTGGGTTGGTTCATGGTGAGTTTTATGGGGTTGGGGATTTATTTAGAGAGAAAATCAAACCTTTGACATTTTGGTGGGATGAAATGAGAGGGATAAAATAGTAAAATGTCGTTAGGATTGAGTAAAGGCTCGTTAGGAAAAAAGTAATTTCGTAAATCTTTACATCTCCAAACAACCGTAAATTCAAACAACACCCCTCTTTCAAGGTTAAAACCAAAATATTCAATATTAATAATGGTTTGGAGTATAAAATTCAAGCATAGCTAATGACATACTCCGTATTACAATTATAAGAGTTTTAACTTGAAACAAAAGTCTCTACACTTTTGTTTTAACTAATCAAAACAATAAATCTTGGGTCGTGCTTTTTCCTAACGAGCCTTTACTCGATCCTAACGAATTTTCTTAACATTTTCCAATTATACCCTTATATAAACCTTACTTTGACATTGAGATTAAACTACGGATTTTTCGTTTTGCTTCATCAATTTAGATCATTCATCGGCCCCGAATTCAATTATGAAATTCTAATTCAATTTCCGATGATGTAAAAACACGAAGAAAATAAAATAAAATAAAAGGAAAACATCAATTAACTAACAGGAAAAGAAATTTAAATAAATAGATTGATTTAAAAAATAAAAAAATAACCACCAACAGCAACACCCACGCTCACCCACCCCATGACCCACCCTACCATTCACCCACGCTCACCCACCGCCGGCCACCACTGACCACCTCCGACCACCCTCACTACCGCCGACCACCCTCACCCATCCGACCCCCACCGCCGCTCATCTCACTCACCCGTTCACCACCACCCACTACTCACCCACAGCCCGACCCTCACCCACCACCGCTCACCATTCAGCCCCGCCGACCCAATTCCTGACATCTCGGCCACCGATTCCAGCCACGACCCCGGACGGTCCCGATATTTGGGTTGGTTCATGGTGAGTTTTATGGGGTTGGGGATTTATTTAGAGAGAAAATCAAACCTTTGACATTTTGGTGGGATGAAATGAGAGGGATAAAATAGTAAAATGTCGTTAGGATTGAGTAAAGGCTCGTTAGGAAAAAAGTAATTTCGTAAATCTTTACATCTCCAAACAACCGTAAATTCAAACAACACCCCTCTTTCAAGGTTAAAACCAAAATATTCAATATTAATAATGGTTTGGAGTATAAAATTCAAGCATAGCTAATGACATACTCCGTATTACAATTATAAGAGTTTTAACTTGAAACAAAAGTCTCTACACTTTTGTTTTAACTAATCAAAACAATAAATCTTGGGTCGTGCTTTTTCCTAACGAGCCTTTACTCGATCCTAACGAATTTTCTTAACATTTTCCAATTATACCCTTATATAAACCTTACTTTGACATTGAGATTAAACTACGGATTTTTCGTTTTGCTTCATCAATTTAGATCATTCATCGGCCCCGAATTCAATTATGAAATTCTAATTCAATTTCCGATGATGTAAAAACACGAAGAAAATAAAATAAAATAAAAGGAAAACATCAATTAACTAACAGGAAAAGAAATTTAAATAAATAGATTGATTTAAAAAATAACCACCAACAGCAACACCCACGCTCACCCACCCCATGACCCACCCTACCATTCACCCACGCTCGCCCACCGCCGGCCACCAATGACTACCTCCGACCACCCTCACTACCGCCGACCACCCTCACCCATCCGACCCCCACCGCCGCTCACCCTCACTCACCCGTTCACCACCACCCACTACTCACCCACAACCCGACCCTCACCCACCACCGCTCACCATTCAGCCCCGCCGACCCAATTCCTGACATCTCGGCCACCGATTCCAGCCACGACCCCGGACGGTCCCGATATTTGGGTTGGTTCATGGTGAGTTTTATGGGGTTGGGGATTTATTTAGAGAGAAAATCAAACCTTTGACATTTTGGTGGGATGAAATGAGAGGGATAAAATAGTAAAATGTCGTTAGGATTGAGTAAAGGCTCGTTAGGAAAAAAGTAATTTCGTAAATCTTTACATCTCCAAACAACCGTAAATTCAAACAACACCCCTCTTTCAAGGTTAAAACCAAAATATTCAATATTAATAATGGTTTGGAGTATAAAATTCAAGCATAGCTAATGACATACTCCGTATTACAATTATAAGAGTTTTAACTTGAAACAAAAGTCTCTACACTTTTGTTTTAACTAATCAAAACAATAAATCTTGGGTCGTGCTTTTTCCTAACGAGCCTTTACTCGATCCTAACGAATTTTCTTAACATTTTCCAATTATACCCTTATATAAACCTTACTTTGACATTGAGATTAAACTACGGATTTTTCGTTTTGCTTCATCAATTTAGATCATTCATCGGCCCCGAATTCAATTATGAAATTCTAATTCAATTTCCGATGATGTAAAAACACGAAGAAAATAAAATAAAATAAAAGGAAAACATCAATTAACTAACAGGAAAAGAAATTTAAATAAATAGATTGATTTAAAAAATAAAAAAATAACCACCAACAGCAACACCCACGCTCACCCACCCCATGACCCACCCTACCATTCACCCACGCTCGCCCACCGCCGGCCACCAATGACCACCTCCGACCACCCTCACTACCGCCGACCACCCTCACCCATCCGACCCCCACCGCCGCTCACCCTCACTCACCCGTTCACCACCACCCACTACTCACCCACAACCCGACCCTCACCCACCACCGCTCACCATTCAGCCCCGCCGACCCAATTCCTGACATCTCGGCCACCGATTCCAGCCACGACCCCGGACGGTCCCGATATTTGGGTTGGTTCATGGTGAGTTTTATGGGGTTGGGGATTTATTTAGAGAGAAAATCAAACCTTTGACATTTTGGTGGGATGAAATGAGAGGGATAAAATAGTAAAATGTCGTTAGGATTGAGTAAAGGCTCGTTAGGAAAAAAGTAATTTCGTAAATCTTTACATCTCCAAACAACCGTAAATTCAAACAACACCCCTCTTTCAAGGTTAAAAACAAAATATTCAATATTAATAATGGTTTGGAGTATAAAATTCAAGCATAGCTAATGACATACTCCGTATTACAATTATAAGAGTTTTAACTTGAAACAAAAGTCTCTACACTTTTGTTTTAACTAATCAAAACAATAAATCTTGGGTCGTGCTTTTTCCTAACGAGCCTTTACTCGATCCTAACGAATTTTCTAAACATTTTCCAATTATACCCTTATATAAACCTTACTTTGACATTGAGATTAAACTACGGATTTTTCGTTTTGCTTCATCAATTTAGATCATTCATCGGCCCCGAATTCAATTATGAAATTCTAATTCAATTTCCGATGATGTAAAAACACGAAGAAAATAAAATAAAATAAAAGGAAAACATCAATTAACTAATAGGAAAAGAAATTTAAATAAATAGATTGATTTAAAAAATAAAAAAAATAACCACCAACAGCAACACCCACGCTCACCCACCCCATGACCCACCCTACCATTCACCCACGCTCGCCCACCGCCGGCCACCAATGACCACCTCCGACCACCCTCACTACCGCCGACCACCCTCACCCATCCGACCCCCACCGCCGCTCACCCTCACTCACCCGTTCACCACCACCCACTACTCACCCACAACCCGACCCTCACCCACCACCGCTCACCATTCAGCCCCGCCGACCCAATTCCTGACATCTCGGCCACCGATTCCAGCCACGACCCCGGACGGTCCCGATATTTGGGTTGGTTCATGGTGAGTTTTATGGGGTTGGGGATTTATTTAGAGAGAAAATCAAACCTTTGACATTTTGGTGGGATGAAATGAGAGGGATAAAATAGTAAAATGTCGTTAGGATTGAGTAAAGGCTCGTTAGGAAAAAAGTAATTTCGTAAATCTTTACATCTCCAAACAACCGTAAATTCAAACAACACCCCTCTTTCAAGGTTAAAAACAAAATATTCAATATTAATAATGGTTTGGAGTATAAAATTCAAGCATAGCTAATGACATACTCCGTATTACAATTATAAGAGTTTTAACTTGAAACAAAAGTCTCTACACTTTTGTTTTAACTAATCAAAACAATAAATCTTGGGTCGTGCTTTTTCCTAACGAGCCTTTACTCGATCCTAACGAATTTTCTTAACATTTTCCAATTATACCCTTATATAAACCTTACTTTGACATTGAGATTAAACTACGGTTTTTTCGTTTTGCTTCATCAATTAAGATCATTCATCGGCCCCGAATTCAATTATGAACTTCTAATTCAATTTCCGATGATGTAAAAACACGAAGTAAATAAAATAAAATAAAAGGAAATAAAATAAAAGAAAAACATCAATTAACTAACAGGAAAAGAAATTTAAATAAATAGATTGATTTAAAAAATAAAAAAATAACCACCAACAGCAACACCCACGCTCACCCACCCTATGACTCACCCTACCATTCACCCACGCTCACCCACCGCCGGCCACCACTGACCACCTCCGACCACCCTCACTACCGCCGACCACCCTCACCCATCCGACCCCCACCGCCGCTCACCCTCACTCACCCGTTCACCACCACCCACTACTCACCCACAACCCGACCCTCACCCACCACCGCTCACCATTCAGCCCCGCCGACCCAATTCCTGACATCTCGGCCACCGATTCCAGCCACGACCTCGGACGGTCCCGATATTTGGGTTGGTTCATGGTGAGTTTTATGGGGTTGGGGATTTATTTAGAGAGAAAATCAAACCTTTGACATTTTGGTGGGATGAAATGAGAGGGATAAAATAGTAAAATGTCGTTAGGATTGAGTAAAGGCTCGTTAGGAAAACAGTAATTTCGTAAATCTTACATCTCCAAACAACCGTAAATTCAAACAACACCCCTCTTTCAAGGTTAAAAACAAAATATTCAATATTAATAATGGTTTGGAGTATAAAATTCAAGCATAGCTAATGACATACTCCGTATTACAATTATAAGAGTTTTAACTTGAAACAAAAGTGTCTACACTTTTGTTTTAATTAATCAAAACAATAAATCTTGGGTCGTGTTTTTTCCTAACGAGCCTTTACTCGATCCTAACGAATTTTCTTAACATTTTCCAATTATACCCTTATATAAACCTTACTTTGACATTGAGATTAAACTACGGTTTTTTCGTTTTGCTTCATCAATTTAGATCATTCATCGGCCCCGAATTCAATTATGAACTTCTAATTCAATTTCCGGTGATGTAAAAACACGAAGAAAATAAAATAAAATAAAAGGAAAACATCAATTAACTAACAGGAAAAGAAATTTAAATAAATAGATTGATTTAAAAAATAAAAAAATAACCACCAACAGCAACACCCACGCTCACCCATCCCATGACCCACCCTACCATTCACCCACGCTCACCCACCGCCGGCCACCACTGACCACCTCCGACCACCCTCACTACCGCCGACCACCCTCACCCATCCGACCCCCACCTCCGCTCACCCACACTCACCCGTTCACCACCACCCACTACTCACCCACAACCCGACCCTCACCCACCACCGCTCACCATTCAGCCCCGCCGACCCAATTCCTGACATCTCGGCCACCGATTCCAGCCACGACCCCGGACGGTCCCGATATTTGGGTTGGTTCATGGTGAGTTTTATGGGGTTGGGGATTTATTTAGAGAGAAAATCAAATCTTTGACATTTTGGTGGGATGAAATTAGAGGGATAAAATAGTAAAATGTCGTTAGGATTGAGTAAAGGCTCGTTAGGAAAAAAAGTAATTTCGTAAATCTTTACATCTCCAAACAACCGTAAATTCAAACAACACCCCTCTTTCAAGGTTAAAAACAAAATATTCAATATTAATAATGCTTTGGAGTATAAAATTCAAGCATAGCTAATGACATACTCCGTATTACAATTATAAGAGTTTTAACTTGAAACAAAAGTCTCTACACTTTTGTTTTAACTAATCAAAACAATAAATCTTGGGTCGTGCTTTTTCCTAACGAGCCTTTACTCGATCCTAACGAATTTTCTTAACATTTTCCAATTATACCCTTATATAAACCTTACTTTGACATTGAGATTAAACTACGGATTTTTCGTTTTGCTTCATCAATTTAGATCATTCATCGGCCCCGAATTCAATTATGAAATTCTAATTCAATTTCCGATGATGTAAAAACACGAAGAAAATAAAATAAAATAAAAGGAAAACATCAATTAACTAACAGGAAAAGAAATTTAAATAAATAGATTGATTTAAAAAATAAAAAAATAACCACCAACAGCAACACCCACGCTCACCCACCCCATGACCCACCCTACCATTCACCCACGCTCGCCCACCGCCGGCCACCAATGACCACCTCCGACCACCCTCACTACCGCCGACCACCCTCACCCATCCGACCCCCACCGCCGCTCACCCTCACTCACCCGTTCACCACCACCCACTACTCACCCACAACCCGACCCTCACCCACCACCGCTCACCATTCAGCCCCGCCGACCCAATTCCTGACATCTCGGCCACCGATTCCAGCCACGACCCCGGACGGTCCCGATATTTGGGTTGGTTCATGGTGAGTTTTATGGGGTTGGGGATTTATTTAGAGAGAAAATCAAACCTTTGACATTTTGGTGGGATGAAATGAGAGGGATAAAATAGTAAAATGTCGTTAGGATTGAGTAAAGGCTCGTTAGGAAAAAAGTAATTTCGTAAATCTTTACATCTCCAAACAACCGTAAATTCAAACAACACCCCTCTTTCAAGGTTAAAAACAAAATATTCAATATTAATAATGGTTTGGAGTATAAAATTCAAGCATAGCTAATGACATACTCCGTATTACAATTATAAGAGTTTTAACTTGAAACAAAAGTCTCTACACTTTTGTTTTAACTAATCAAAACAATAAATCTTGGGTCGTGCTTTTTCCTAACGAGCCTTTACTCGATCCTAACGAATTTTCTAAACATTTTCCAATTATACCCTTATATAAACCTTACTTTGACATTGAGATTAAACTACGGATTTTTCGTTTTGCTTCATCAATTTAGATCATTCATCGGCCCCGAATTCAATTATGAAATTCTAATTCAATTTCCGATGATGTAAAAACACGAAGAAAATAAAATAAAATAAAAGGAAAACATCAATTAACTAATAGGAAAAGAAATTTAAATAAATAGATTGATTTAAAAAATAAAAAAATAACCACCAACAGCAACACCCACGCTCACCCACCCCATGACCCACCCTACCATTCACCCACGCTCGCCCACCGCCGGCCACCAATGACCACCTCCGACCACCCTCACTACCGCCGACCACCCTCACCCATCCGACCCCCACCGCCGCTCACCCTCACTCACCCGTTCACCACCACCCACTACTCACCCACAACCCGACCCTCACCCACCACCGCTCACCATTCAGCCCCGCCGACCCAATTCCTGACATCTCGGCCACCGATTCCAGCCACGACCCCGGACGGTCCCGATATTTGGGTTGGTTCATGGTGAGTTTTATGGGGTTGGGGATTTATTTAGAGAGAAAATCAAACCTTTGACATTTTGGTGGGATGAAATGAGAGGGATAAAATAGTAAAATGTCGTTAGGATTGAGTAAAGGCTCGTTAGGAAAAAAGTAATTTCGTAAATCTTTACATCTCCAAACAACCGTAAATTCAAACAACACCCCTCTTTCAAGGTTAAAAACAAAATATTCAATATTAATAATGGTTTGGAGTATAAAATTCAAGCATAGCTAATGACATACTCCGTATTACAATTATAAGAGTTTTAACTTGAAACAAAAGTCTCTACACTTTTGTTTTAACTAATCAAAACAATAAATCTTGGGTCGTGCTTTTTCCTAACGAGCCTTTACTCGATCCTAACGAATTTTCTTAACATTATCCAATTATACCCTTATATAAACCTTACTTTGACATTGAGATTAAACTACGGTTTTTTCGTTTTGCTTCATCAATTAAGATCATTCATCGGCCCCGAATTCAATTATGAACTTCTAATTCAATTTCCGATGATGTAAAAACACGAAGTAAATAAAATAAAATAAAAGGAAATAAAATAAAAGAAAAACATCAATTAACTAACAGGAAAAGAAATTTAAATAAATAGATTGATTTAAAAAATAAAAAAATAACCACCAACAGCAACACCCACGCTCACCCACCCTATGACCCACCCTACCATTCACCCACGCTCACCCACCGCCGGCCACCACTGACCACCTCCGACCACCCTCACTACCGCCGACCACCCTCACCCATCCGACCCCCACCGCCGCTCACCCTCACTCACCCGTTCACCACCACCCACTACTCACCCACAACCCGACCCTCACCCACCACCGCTCACCATTCAGCCCCGCCGACCCAATTCCTGACATCTCGGCCACCGATTCCAGCCACGACCTCGGACGGTCCCGATATTTGGGTTGGTTCATGGTGAGTTTTATGGGGTTGGGGATTTATTTAGAGAGAAAATCAAACCTTTGACATTTTGGTGGGATGAAATGAGAGGGATAAAATAGTAAAATGTCGTTAGGATTGAGTAAAGGCTCGTTAGGAAAACAGTAATTTCGTAAATCTTACATCTCCAAACAACCGTAAATTCAAACAACACCCCTCTTTCAAGGTTAAAAACAAAATATTCAATATTAATAATGGTTTGGAGTATAAAATTCAAGCATAGCTAATGACATACTCCGTATTACAATTATAAGAGTTTTAACTTGAAACAAAAGTGTCTACACTTTTGTTTTAATTAATCAAAACAATAAATCTTGGGTCGTGTTTTTTCCTAACGAGCCTTTACTCGATCCTAACGAATTTTCTTAACATTTTCCAATTATACCCTTATATAAACCTTACTTTGACATTGAGATTAAACTACGGTTTTTTCGTTTTGCTTCATCAATTTAGATCATTCATCGGCCCCGAATTCAATTATGAACTTCTAATTCAATTTCCGGTGATGTAAAAACACGAAGAAAATAAAATAAAATAAAAGGAAAACATCAATTAACTAACAGGAAAAGAAATTTAAATAAATAGATTGATTTAAAAAATAAAAAAATAACCACCAACAGCAACACCCACGCTCACCCATCCCATGACCCACCCTACCATTCACCCACGCTCACCCACCGCCGGCCACCACTGACCACCTCCGACCACCCTCACTACCGCCGACCACCCTCACCCATCCGACCCCCACCTCCGCTCACCCACACTCACCCGTTCACCACCACCCACTACTCACCCACAACCCGACCCTCACCCACCACCGCTCACCATTCAGCCCCGCCGACCCAATTCCTGACATCTCGGCCACCGATTCCAGCCACGACCCCGGACGGTCCCGATATTTGGGTTGGTTCATGGTGAGTTTTATGGGGTTGGGGATTTATTTAGAGAGAAAATCAAATCTTTGACATTTTGGTGGGATGAAATTAGAGGGATAAAATAGTAAAATGTCGTTAGGATTGAGTAAAGGCTCGTTAGGAAAAAAAGTAATTTCGTAAATCTTTACATCTCCAAACAACCGTAAATTCAAACAACACCCCTCTTTCAAGGTTAAAAACAAAATATTCAATATTAATAATGCTTTGGAGTATAAAATTCAAGCATAGCTAATGACATACTCCGTATTACAATTATAAGAGTTTTAACTTGAAACAAAAGTCTCTACACTTTTGTTTTAACTAATCAAAACAATAAATCTTGGGTCGTGCTTTTTCCTAACGAGCCTTTACTCGATCCTAACAAATTTTCATAACATTTTCCAATTATATCCTTATATAAACCTTACTTTGACATTGAGATTAAACTACGGTTTTTTCGTTTTGCTTCATCAATTTAGATCATTCATCGGCCCCGAATTCAATTATGAACTTCTAATTCAATTTCCGATGATGTAAAAACACGAAGAAAATAAAATAAAATAAAAGGAAAACATCAATTAACTAACAGGAAAAGAAATTTAAATAAATAGATTGATTTAAAAAATAAAAAAATAACCACCAACAGCAACACCCACGCTCACCCACCCCATGACCCACCCTACCATTCACCCACGCTCGCCCACCGCCGGCCACCAATGACCACCTCCGACCACCCTCACTACCGCCGACCACCCTCACCCATCCGACCCCCACCGCCGCTCACCCTCACTCACCCGTTCACCACCACCCACTACTCACCCACAACCCGACCCTCACCCACCACCGCTCACCATTCAGCCCCGCCGACCCAATTCCTGACATCTCGGCCACCGATTCCAGCCACGACCCCGGACGGTCCCGATATTTGGGTTGGTTCATGGTGAGTTTTATGGGGTTGGGGATTTATTTAGAGAGAAAATCAAACCTTTGACATTTTGGTGGGATGAAATGAGAGGGATAAAATAGTAAAATGTCGTTAGGATTGAGTAAAGGCTCGTTAGGAAAAAAGTAATTTCGTAAATCTTTACATCTCCAAACAACCGTAAATTCAAACAACACCCCTCTTTCAAGGTTAAAAACAAAATATTCAATATTAATAATGGTTTGGAGTATAAAATTCAAGCATAGCTAATGACATACTCCGTATTACAATTATAAGAGTTTTAACTTGAAACAAAAGTCTCTACACTTTTGTTTTAACTAATCAAAACAATAAATCTTGGGTCGTGCTTTTTCCTAACGAGCCTTTACTCGATCCTAACGAATTTTCTTAACATTTTCCAATTATACCCTTATATAAACCTTACTTTGACATTGAGATTAAACTACGGTTTTTTCGTTTTGCTTCATCAATTTAGATCATTCATCGGCCCCGAATTCAATTATGAACTTCTAATTCAATTTCCGATGATGTAAAAACACGAAGAAAATAAAATAAAATAAAAGGAAAACATCAATTAACTAACAGGAAAAGAAATTTAAATAAATAGATTGATTTAAAAAATAAAAAAATAACCACCAACAGCAACACCCACGCTCACCCACCCCATGACCCACCCTACCATTCACCCACGCTCACCCACCGCCGGCCACCACAGACCACCTCCGACCACCCTTACTACCGCCGACCACCCTCACCCATCCGACCCCCACTGCCGCTCACCCTCACTCACCCGTTCACCCCCACCCACTACTCACCCACAACCCGACCCTCACCCACCACCGCTCACCATTCAGCCTCGCCGACCCAATTCCTGACATCTCGGCCACCGATTCCAGCCACGACCCCGGACGATCCCGATATTTGGGTTGGTTCATGGTGAGTTTTATGGGGTTAGGGATTTATTTAGAGAGAAAATCAAATCTTTGACATTTTGGTGGGATGAAATGAGAGGGATAAAATAGTAAAATGTCGTTAGTATTGAGTAAAGGCTCGTTAGGAAAAAAGTAATTTCGTAAATCTTTACATCTCCAAACAACCGTAAATTCAAACAACACCCCTCTTTCAAGGTTAAAAACAAAATATTCAATATTAATAATGGTTTGGAGTATAAAATTCAAGCATAGCTAATGACATACTCCGTATTACAATTATAAGAGTTTTAACTTGAAACAAAAGTCTCTACACTTTTGTTTTAACTAATCAAAACAATAAATCCTGGGTCGTGCTTTTTCCTAACGAGCATTTACTCGATCCTAACGAATTTTCTTAACATTTTCCAATTATACCCTTATATAAACCTTACTTTGACATTGAGATTAAACTACGGTTTTTTCGTTTTGCTTCATCAATTAAGATCATTCATCGGCCCCGAATTTAATTATGAACTTCTAATTCAATTTCCGATGATGTAAAAACACGAAGTAAATAAAATAAAATAAAAGGAAAACATCAATTAACTAACAGGAAAAGAAATTTAAATAAATAGATTGATTTAAAAAATAAAAAAATAACCACCAACAGCAACACCCACGCTCACCCACCCCATGACCCACCCTACCATTCACCCACGCTCACCCACCGCCGGCCACCACTGACCACCTCCGACCACCCTCACTACCGCCGACCACCCTCAGCCATTCGACCCCCACCGCCGCTCATCTCACTCACCCGTTCACCACCACCCACTACTCACCCACAACCCGACCCTCACCCACCACCGCTCACCATTCAGCCCCGCCGACCCAATTCCTGACATCTCGGCCACCGATTCCAGCCACGACCCCGGACGGTCCCGATATTTGGGTTGGTTCATGGTGAGTTTTATGGGGTTAGGGATTTATTTAGAGAGAAAATCAAACCTTTGACATTTTGGTGGGATGAAATGAGAGGGATAAAATAGAAAAATGTCGTTAGGATTGAGTAAAGGCTCGTTAGGAAAAAAGTAATTTCGTAAATCTTTACATCTCCAAACAACCGTAAATTCAAACAACACCCCTCTTTCAAGGTTAAAAACAAAATATTCAATATTAATAATGGTTTGGAGTATAAAATTCAAGCATAGCTAATGACATACTCCGTATTATAATTATAAGAGTTTTAACTTGAAACAAAAGTCTCTACACTTTTGTTTTAACTAATCAAAACAATAAATCTTGGGTCGTGCTTTTTCCTAACGAGCCTTTACTCGATCCTAACGAATTTTCTTAACATTTTCCAATTATACCCTTATATAAACCTTACTTTGACATTGAGATTAAACTACGGTTTTTTCGTTTTGCTTCATCAATTTAGATCATTCATCGGCCCCGAATTCAATTATGAACTTCTAATTCAATTTCCGATGATGTAAAAACACGAAGAAAATAAAATAAAATAAAAGGAAAACATCAATTAACTAACAGGAAAAGAAATTTAAATAAATAGATTGATTTAAAAAATAAAAAAATAACCACCAACAGCAACACCCACGCTCACCCATCCCATGACCCACCCTACCATTCACCCACGCTCACCCACCGCCGGCCACCACTGACCACCTCCGACCACCCTCACTACCGCCAACCACCCTCACCCATCCGACCCCCACCTCCGCTCACCCTCACTCACCCGTTCACCACCACCCACTACTCACCCACAACCCGACCCTCACCCACCACCGCTCACCATTCAGCCCCGCAGACCCAATTCCTGACATCTCGGCCACCGATTCCAGCCACGACCCCGGACGGTCCCGATATTTGGGTTGGTTCATGGTGAGTTTTATGGGGTTGGGGATTTATTTAGAGAGAAAATCAAATCTTTGACATTTTGGTGGGATGAAATTAGAGGGATAAAATAGTAAAATGTCGTTAGGATTGAGTAAAGGCTCGTTAGGAAAAAAAGTAATTTCGTAAATCTTTACATCTCCAAACAACCGTAAATTCAAACAACACCCCTCTTTCAAGGTTAAAAACAAAATATTCAATATTAATAATGCTTTGGAGTATAAAATTCAAGCATAGCTAATGACATACTCCGTATTACAATTATAAGAGTTTTAACTTGAAACAAAAGTCTCTACACTTTTGTTTTAACTAATCAAAACAATAAATCTTGGGTCGTGCTTTTTCCTAACGAGCCTTTACTCGATCCTAACAAATTTTCTTAACATTTTCCAATTATATCCTTATATAAACCTTACTTTGACATTGAGATTAAACTACGGTTTTTTCGTTTTGCTTCATCAATTTAGATCATTCATCGGCCCCGAATTCAATTATGAACTTCTAATTCAATTTCCGATGATGTAAAAACACGAAGAAAATAAAATAAAATAAAAGGAAAACATCAATTAACTAACAGGAAAAGAAATTTAAATAAATAGATTGATTTAAAAAATAAAAAAATAACCACCAACAGCAACACCCACGCTCACCCACCCCATGACCCACCCTACCATTCACCCACGCTCGCCCACCGCCGGCCACCAATGACCACCTCCGACCACCCTCACTACCGCCGACCACCCTCACCCATCCGACCCCCACCGCCGCTCACCCTCACTCACCCGTTCACCACCACCCACTACTCACCCACAACCCGACCCTCACCCACCACCGCTCACCATTCAGCCCCGCCGACCCAATTCCTGACATCTCGGCCACCGATTCTAGCCACGACCCCGGACGGTCCCGATATTTGGGTTGGTTCATGGTGAGTTTTATGGGGTTGGGGATTTATTTAGAGAGAAAATCAAACCTTTGACATTTTGGTGGGATGAAATGAGAGGGATAAAATAGTAAAATGTCGTTAGGATTGAGTAAAGGCTCGTTAGGAAAAAAGTAATTTCGTAAATCTTTACATCTCCAAACAACCGTAAATTCAAACAACACCCCTCTTTCAAGGTTAAAAACAAAATATTCAATATTAATAATGGTTTGGAGTATAAAATTCAAGCATAGCTAATGACATACTCCGTATTACAATTATAAGAGTTTTAACTTGAAACAAAAGTCTCTACACTTTTGTTTTAACTAATCAAAACAATAAATCTTGGGTCGTGCTTTTTCCTAACGAGCCTTTACTCGATCCTAACGAATTTTCTTAACATTTTCCAATTATACCCTTATATAAACCTTACTTTGACATTGAGATTAAACTACGGTTTTTTCGTTTTGCTTCATCAATTTAGATCATTCATCGGCCCCGAATTCAATTATGAACTTCTAATTCAATTTCCGATGATGTAAAAACACGAAGAAAATAAAATAAAATAAAAGGAAAACATCAATTAACTAACAGGAAAAGAAATTTAAATAAATAGATTGATTTAAAAAATAAAAAAATAACCACCAACAGCAACACCCACGCTCACCCACCCCATGACCCACCCTACCATTCACCCACGCTCACCCACCGCCGGCCACCACTGACAACCTCCGACCACCCTCACTACCGCCGACCACCCTCACCCATCCGACCCCCACCGCCGCTCACCCTCACTCACCCGTTCACCACCACCCACTACTCACCCACAACCCGACCCTCACCCACCACCGCTCACCATTCAGCCCCGCCGACCCAATTCATAACATCTCGGCCACCGATTCCAGCCACGACCCCGGACGGTCCCGATATTTGGGTTGGTTCATGGTGAGTTTTATGGGGTTGGGGATTTATTTAGAGAGAAAATCAAATCTTTGACATTTTGGTGGGATGAAATGAGAGGGATAAAATAGTAAAATGTCGTTAGTATTGAGTAAAGGCTCGTTAGGAAAAAAGTAATTTCGTAAATCTTTACATCTCCAAACAACCGTAAATTCAAACAACACCCCTCTTTCAAGGTTAAAAACAAAATATTCAATATTAATAATGGTTTGGAGTATAAAATTCAAGCATAGCTAATGACATACTCCGTATTACAATTATAAGAGTTTTAACTTGAAACAAAAGTCTCTACACTTTTGTTTTAACTAATCAAAACAATAAATCCTGGGTCGTGCTTTTTCCTAACGAGCATTTACTCGATCCTAACGAATTTTCTTAACATTTTCCAATTATACCCTTATATAAACCTTACTTTGACATTGAGATTAAACTACGGTTTTTTCGTTTTGCTTCATCAATTAAGATCATTCATCGGCCCCGAATTCAATTATGAACTTCTAATTCAATTTCCGATGATGTAAAAACACGAAGTAAATAAAATAAAATAAAAGGAAAACATCAATTAACTAACAGGAAAAGAAATTTAAATAAATAGATTGATTTAAAAAATAAAAAAATAACCACCAACAGCAACACCCACGCTCACCCACCCCATGACCCACCCTACCATTCACCCACGCTCACCCACCGCCGGCCACCACTGACCACCTCCGACCACCCTCACTACCGCCGACCACCCTCACCCATTCGACCCCCACCGCCGCTCATCTCACTCACCCGTTCACCACCACCCACTACTCACCCACAACCCGACCCTCACCCACCACCGCTCACCATTCAGCCCCGCCGACCCAATTCCTGACATCTCGGCCACCGATTCCAGCCACGACCCCGGACGGTCCCGATATTTGGGTTGGTTCATGGTGAGTTTTATGGGGTTAGGGATTTATTTAGAGAGAAAATCAAACCTTTGACATTTTGGTGGGATGAAATGAGAGGGATAAAATAGAAAAATGTCGTTAGGATTGAGTAAAGGCTCGTTAGGAAAAAAGTAATTTCGTAAATCTTTACATCTCCAAACAACCGTAAATTCAAACAACACCCCTCTTTCAAGGTTAAAAACAAAATATTCAATATTAATAATGGTTTGGAGTATAAAATTCAAGCATAGCTAATGACATACTCCGTATTACAATTATAAGAGTTTTAACTTGAAACAAAAGTCTCTACACTTTTGTTTTAACTAATCAAAACAATAAATCTTGGGTCGTGCTTTTTCCTAACGAGCCTTTACTCGATCCTAACGAATTTTCTTAACATTTTTCAATTATACCCTTATATAAACCTTACTTTGACATTGAGATTAAACTACGGTTTTTTCGTTTTGCTTCATCAATTTAGATCATTCATCGGCCCCGAATTCAATTATGAACTTCTAATTCAATTTCCGATGATGTAAAAACACGAAGAAAATAAAATAAAATAAAAGGAAAACATCAATTAACTAACAGGAAAAGAAATTTAAATAAATAGATTGATTTAAAAAATAAAAAAATAACCACCAACAGCAACACCCACGCTCACCCACCCCATGACCCACCCTACCATTCACCCACGCTCACCCACCGCCGGCCACCACTGACCACCTCCGACCACCCTCACTACCGCCGACCACCCTCACCCATTCGACCCCCACCGCCGCTCATCTCACTCACCCGTTCACCACCACCAACTACTCACCCACAACCCGACCCTCACCCACCACCGCTCACCATTCAGCCCCGCCGACCCAATTCCTGACATCTCGGCCACCGATTCCAGCCACGACCCCGGACGGTCCCGATATTTGGGTTGGTTCATGGTGAGTTTTATGGGTTTAGGGATTTATTTAGAGAGAAAATCAAACCTTTGACATTTTGGTGGGATGAAATGAGAGGAATAAAATAGAAAAATGTCGTTAGGATTGAGTAAAGGCTCGTTAGGAAAAAAGTAATTTCGTAAATCTTTACATCTCCAAACAACCGTAAATTCAAACAACACCCCTCTTTCAAGGTTAAAAACAAAATATTCAATATTAATAATGGTTTGGAGTATAAAATTCAAGCATAGCTAATGACATACTCCGTATTACAATTATAAGAGTTTTAACTTGAAACAAAAGTCTCTACACTTTTGTTTTAACTAATCAAAACAATAAATCCTGGGTCGTGCTTTTTCCTAACGAGCATTTACTCGATCCTAACGAATTTTCTTAACATTTTCCAATTATACCCTTATATAAACCTTACTTTGACATTGAGATTAAACTACGGTTTTTTCGTTTTGCTTCATCAATTAAGATCATTCATCGGCCCCGAATTCAATTATGAACTTCTAATTCAATTTCCGATGATGTAAAAACACGAAGTAAATAAAATAAAATAAAAGGAAAACATCAATTAACTAACAGGAAAAGAAATTTAAATAAATAGATTGATTTAAAAAATAAAAAAATAACCACCAACAGCAACACCCACGCTCACCCACCCCATGACCCACCCTACCATTCACCCACGCTCACCCACCGCCGGCCACCACTGACCACCTCCGACCACCCTCACTACCGCCGACCACCCTCACCCATTCGACCCCCACCGCCGCTCATCTCACTCACCCGTTCACCACCACCCACTACTCACCCACAACCCGACCCTCACCCACCACCGCTCACCATTCAGCCCCGCCGACCCAATTCCTGACATCTCGGCCACCGATTCCAGCCACGACCCCGGACGGTCCCGATATTTGGGTTGGTTCATGGTGAGTTTTATGGGGTTAGGGATTTATTTAGAGAGAAAATCAAACCTTTGACATTTTGGTGGGATGAAATGAGAGGGATAAAATAGAAAAATGTCGTTAGGATTGAGTAAAGGCTCGTTAGGAAAAAAGTAATTTCGTAAATCTTTACATCTCCAAACAACCGTAAATTCAAACAACACCCCTCTTTCAAGGTTAAAAACAAAATATTCAATATTAATAATGGTTTGGAGTATAAAATTCAAGCATAGCTAATGACATACTCCGTATTACAATTATAAGAGTTTTAACTTGAAACAAAAGTCTCTACACTTTTGTTTTAACTAATCAAAACAATAAATCTTGGGTCGTGCTTTTTCCTAACGAGCCTTTACTCGATCCTAACGAATTTTCTTAACATTTTTCAATTATACCCTTATATAAACCTTACTTTGACATTGAGATTAAACTACGGTTTTTTCGTTTTGCTTCATCAATTTAGATCATTCATCGGCCCCGAATTCAATTATGAACTTCTAATTCAATTTCCGATGATGTAAAAACACGAAGAAAATAAAATAAAATAAAAGGAAAACATCAATTAACTAACAGGAAAAGAAATTTAAATAAATAGATTGATTTAAAAAATAAAAAAATAACCACCAACAGCAACACCCACGCTCACCCACCCCATGACCCACCCTACCATTCACCCACGCTCACCCACCGCCGGCCACCACTGACCACCTCCGACCACCCTCACTACCGCCGACCACCCTCACCCATTCGACCCCCACCGCCGCTCATCTCACTCACCCGTTCACCACCACCAACTACTCACCCACAACCCGACCCTCACCCACCACCGCTCACCATTCAGCCCCGCCGACCCAATTCCTGACATCTCGGCCACCGATTCCAGCCACGACCCCGGACGGTCCCGATATTTGGGTTGGTTCATGGTGAGTTTTATGGGTTTAGGGATTTATTTAGAGAGAAAATCAAACCTTTGACATTTTGGTGGGATGAAATGAGAGGAATAAAATAGAAAAATGTCGTTAGGATTGAGTAAAGGCTCGTTAGGAAAAAAGTAATTTCGTAAATCTTTACATCTCCAAACAACCGTAAATTCAAACAACACCCCTCTTTCAAGGTTAAAAACAAAATATTCAATATTAATAATGGTTTGGAGTATAAAATTCAAGCATAGCTAATGACATACTCCGTATTACAATTATAAGAGTTTTAACTTGAAACAAAAGTCTCTACACTTTTGTTTTAACTAATCAAAACAATAAATCTTGGGTCGTGCTTTTTCCTAACGAGCCTTTACTCGATCCTAACGAATTTTCTTAACATTTTCCAATTATACCCTTATATAAACCTTACTTTGACATTGAGATTAAACTACGGTTTTTTCGTTTTGCTTCATCAATTTAGATCATTCATCGGCCCCGAATTCAATTATGAACTTCTAATTCAATTTCCGATGATGTAAAAACACGAAGAAAATAAAATAAAATAAAAGGAAAACATCAATTAACTAACAGGAAAAGAAATTTAAATAAATAGATTGATTTAAAAAATAAAAAAATAACCACCAACAGCAACACCCACGCTCACCCACCCCATGACCCACCCTACCATTCACCCACGCTCACCCACCGCCGGCCACCACTGACCACCTCCGACCACCCTTACTACCGCCGACCACCCTCACCCATCCGACCCCCACTGCCGCTCACCCTCACTCACCCGTTCACCCCCACCCACTACTCACCCACAACCCGACCCTCACCCACCACCGCTCACCATTCAGCCCCGCCGACCCAATTCCTGACATCTCGGCCACCGATTCCAGCCACGACCCCGGACGATCCCGATATTTGGGTTGGTTCATGGTGAGTTTTATGGGGTTAGGGATTTATTTAGAGAGAAAATCAAATCTTTGACATTTTGGTGGGATGAAATGAGAGGGATAAAATAGTAAAATGTCGTTAGTATTGAGTAAAGGCTCGTTAGGAAAAAAGTAATTTCGTAAATCTTTACATCTCCAAACAACCGTAAATTCAAACAACACCCCTCTTTCAAGGTTAAAAACAAAATATTCAATATTAATAATGGTTTGGAGTATAAAATTCAAGCATAGCTAATGACATACTCCGTATTACAATTATAAGAGTTTTAACTTGAAACAAAAGTCTCTACACTTTTGTTTTAACTAATCAAAACAATAAATCCTGGGTCGTGCTTTTTCCTAACGAGCATTTACTCGATCCTAACGAATTTTCTTAACATTTTCCAATTATACCCTTATATAAACCTTACTTTGACATTGAGATTAAACTACGGTTTTTTCGTTTTGCTTCATCAATTAAGATCATTCATCGGCCCCGAATTCAATTATGAACTTCTAATTCAATTTCCGATGATGTAAAAACACGAAGTAAATAAAATAAAATAAAAGGAAAACATCAATTAACTAACAGGAAAAGAAATTTAAATAAATAGATTGATTTAAAAAATAAAAAAATAACCACCAACAGCAACACCCACGCTCACCCACCCCATGACCCACCCTACCATTCACCCACGCTCACCCACCGCCGGCCACCACTGACCACCTCCGACCACCCTCACTACCGCCGACCACCCTCACCCATTCGACCCCCACCGCCGCTCATCTCACTCACCCGTTCACCACCACCCACTACTCACCCACAACCCGACCCTCACCCACCACCGCTCACCATTCAGCCCCGCCGACCCAATTCCTGACATCTCGGCCACCGATTCCAGCCACGACCCCGGACGGTCCCGATATTTGGGTTGGTTCATGGTGAGTTTTATGGGGTTAGGGATTTATTTAGAGAGAAAATCAAACCTTTGACATTTTGGTGGGATGAAATGAGAGGGATAAAATAGAAAAATGTCGTTAGGATTGAGTAAAGGCTCGTTAGGAAAAAAGTAATTTCGTAAATCTTTACATCTCCAAACAACCGTAAATTCAAACAACACCCCTCTTTCAAGGTTAAAAACAAAATATTCAATATTAATAATGGTTTGGAGTATAAAATTCAAGCATAGCTAATGACATACTCCGTATTACAATTATAAGAGTTTTAACTTGAAACAAAAGTCTCTACACTTTTGTTTTAACTAATCAAAACAATAAATCTTGGGTCGTGCTTTTTCCTAACGAGCCTTTACTCGATCCTAACGAATTTTCTTAACATTTTTCAATTATACCCTTATATAAACCTTACTTTGACATTGAGATTAAACTACGGTTTTTTCGTTTTGCTTCATCAATTTAGATCATTCATCGGCCCCGAATTCAATTATGAACTTCTAATTCAATTTCCGATGATGTAAAAACACGAAGAAAATAAAATAAAATAAAAGGAAAACATCAATTAACTAACAGGAAAAGAAATTTAAATAAATAGATTGATTTAAAAAATAAAAAAATAACCACCAACAGCAACACCCACGCTCACCCACCCCATGACCCACCCTACCATTCACCCACGCTCACCCACCGCCGGCCACCACTGACCACCTCCGACCACCCTCACTACCACCGACCACCCTCACCCATCCGACCCCCACCGCCGCTCACCCTCACTCACCCGTTCACCACCACCCACTACTCACCCACAACCCGACCCTCACCCACCACCGCTCACCATTCAGCCCCGCCGACCCAATTCATGACATCTCGGCCACCGATTCCATCCACGACCTCGGACGGTCCCGATATTTGGGTTGGTTCATGGTGAGTTTTATGGGGTTGGGGATTTATTTAGAGAGAAAATCAAACCTTTGACATTTTGGTGGGATGAAATGAGAGGGATAAAATAGTAAAATGTCGTTAGGATTGAGTAAAGGCTCGTTAGGAAAAAAGTAATTTCGTAAATCTTTACATCTCCAAACAACCTAAAATTCAAACAACACCCCTCTTTCAAGGTTAAAAACAAAATATTCAATATTAATAATGGTTTGGAGTATAAAATCCAAGCATAGCTAATGACATACTCCGTATTACAATTATAAGAGTTTTAACTTGAAACAAAAGTCTCTACACTTTTGTTTTAACTAATCAAAACAATAAATCTTGGGTCGTGCTTTTTCCTAACGAGCCTTTACTCGATCGTAACAAATTTTCTTAACATTTTCCAATTATACCCTTATATAAACCTTACTTTGACATTGAGATTAAACTACGGTTTTTTCGTTTTGCTTCATCAATTTAGATTATTCAGCGTCCCCGAATTCAATTATGAACTTCTAATTCAATTTCCGATGATGTAAAAACACGAAGAAAATAAAATAAAAGGAAAGGAAATAAAATAAAAGGAAAACATCAATTAACCAACAGGAAAAGAAATTTAAATAAATAGATTGATTTAAAAAATAAAAAAATAACCACCAACAGCAACACCCACGCTCACCCACCCCATGACCCACCCTACCATTCACCCACGCTCACCCACCGCCGGCCACCACTGACCACCTCCGACCACCCTCACTACCGCCGACCACCCTCACCCATCCGACCCCCACCGCCGCTCATCTCACTCACCCGTTCACCACCACCCACTACTCACCCACAGCCCGACCCTCACCCACCACCGCTCACCATTCAGCCCCGCCGACCCAATTCCTGACATCTCGGCCACCGATTCCAGCCACGACCCCGGACGGTCCCGATATTTGGGTTGGTTCATGGTGAGTTTTATGGGGTTGGGGATTTATTTAGAGAGAAAATCAAACCTTTGACATTTTGGTGGGATGAAATGAGAGGGATAAAATAGTAAAATGTCGTTAGGATTGAGTAAAGGCTCGTTAGGAAAAAAGTAATTTCGTAAATCTTTACATCTCCAAACAACCGTAAATTCAAACAACACCCCTCTTTCAAGGTTAAAAACAAAATATTCAATATTAATAATGGTTTGGAGTATAAAATTCAAGCATAGCTAATGACATACTCCGTATTACAATTATAAGAGTTTTAACTTGAAACAAAAGTCTCTACACTTTTGTTTTAACTAATCAAAACAATAAATCTTGGGTCGTGCTTTTTCCTAACGAGCCTTTACTCGATCCTAACGAATTTTCTTAACATTTTCCAATTATACCCTTATATAAACCTTACTTTGACATTGAGATTAAACTACGGTTTTTTCGTTTTGCTTCATCAATTTAGATCATTCATCGGCCCCGAATTCAATTATGAACTTCTAATTCAATTTCCGATGATGTAAAAACACGAAGAAAATAAAATAAAATAAAAGGAAAACATCAATTAACTAACAGGAAAAGAAATTTAAATAAATAGATTGATTTAAAAAATAAAAAAATAACCACCAACAGCAACACCCACGCTCACCCACCCCATGACCCACCCTACCATTCACCCACGCTCACCCACCGCCGGCCACCACTGACCACCTCCGACCACCCTCACTACCGCCGACCACCGTCACCCATCCGACCCCCACCGCCGCTCACCCTCACTCACCCGTTCACCACCACCCACTACTCACCCACAACCCGACCCTCACCCACCACCGCTCACCATTCAGCCCCGCCGACCCAATTCCTGACATCTCGGCCACCGATTCCAGCCACGACCCCGGACGGTCCCGATATTTGGGTTGGTTCATGGTGAGTTTTATGGGTTGGGGATTTATTTAGAGAGAAAATCAAACCTTTGACATTTTGGTGGGATGAAATGAGAGGGATAAAATAGTAAAATGTCGTTAAGATTGAGTAAAGGCTCGTTAGGAAAAAAGTAATTTCGTAAATCTTTACATCTCCAAACAACCCTAAATTCAAACAACACCCCTCTTTCAAGGTTAAAAGCAAAATATTCAATATTAATAATGGTTTGGAGTATAAAATTCAATCATAGCTAATGACATACTCCGTATTACAATTATAAGAGTTTTAACTTGAAACAAAAGTCTCTACACTTTTGTTTTAACTAATCAAAACAATAAATCTTAGGTCGTGCTTTTTCCTAACGAGCCTTTACTCGATCCTAACGAATTTTCTTAACATTTTCCAATTATACCCTTATATAAACCTTACTTTGACATTGAGATTAAACTACTGTTTTTTCGTTTTGCTTCATCAATTTAGATCATTCATCGGCCCCGAATTCAATTATGAACTTCTAATTCAATTTCCGATGATGTAAAAACACGAAGAAAATAAAATAAAATAAAAGGAAAACATCAATTAACTAACAGGAAAAGAAATTTAAATAAATAGATTGATTTAAAAAATAAAAAAATAACCACCAACAGCAACACCCACGCTCACCCACCCCATGACCCACCCTACCATTCACCCACGCTCACCCACCGCCGGCCACTACTGACAACCTCCGACCACCCTCACTACCGCCGACCACCCTCACCCATCCGACCCCCACCGCCGCTCACCCTCACTCACCCGTTCACCACCACCCACTACTCACCCACAACCCGACCCTCACCCACCACCGCTCACCATTCAGCCCCGCCGACCCAATTCATGACATCTCGGCCACCGATTCCAGCCATGACCCCGGACGGTCCCGATATTTGGGTTGGTTCATGGTGAGTTTTATGGGGTTGGGGATTTATTTAGAGAGAAAATCAAACCTTTGACATTTTGGTGGGATGAAATGAAAGGGATAAAATAGTAAAATGTCGTTAGGATTGAGTAAAGGCTCGTTAGGAAAAAAGTAATTTCGTAAATCTTTACATCTCCAAACAACCGTAAATTCAAACAACACCCCTCTTTCAAGGTTAAAAACAAAATATTCAATATTAATAATGGTTTGGAGTATAAAATTCAAGCATAGCTAATGACATACTCCGTATTACAATTATAAGAGTTTTAACTTGAAACAAAAGTCTCTACACTTTTGTTTTAACTAATCAAAACAATAAATCTTGGGTCGTGCTTTTTCCTAACGAGCCTTTACTCGATCCTAACGAATTTTCTTAACATTTTCCAATTATACCCTTATATAAACCTTACTTTGACATTGAGATTAAACTACGGTTTTTTCGTTTTGCTTCATCAATTTAGATCATTCATCGGCCCCGAATTCAATTATGAACTTCTAATTCAATTTCCGATGATGTAAAAACACGAAGAAAATAAAATAAAATAAAAGGAAAACATCAATTAACTAACAGGAAAAGAAATTTAAATAAATAGATTGATTTAAAAAATAAAAAAATAACCACCAACAGCAACACCCACGCTCACCCACCCCATGACCCACCCTACCATTCACCCACGCTCACCCACCGCCGGCCACCACTGACCACCTCCGACCACCCTCACTACCGCCGACCACCCTCACCCATCCGACCCCCACCGCCGCTCACCCTCACTCACCCGTTCACCACCACCCACTACTCACCCACAACCCGACCCTCACCCACCACCGCTCACCATTCAGCCCCGCCGACCCAATTCCTGACATCTCGGCCACCGATTCCAGCCACGACCCCGGACGGTCCCGATATTTGGGTTGGTTCATGGTGAGTTTTATGGGTTGGGGATTTATTTAGAGAGAAAATCAAACCTTTGACATTTTGGTGGGATGAAATGAGAGGGATAAAATAGTAAAATGTCGTTAAGATTGAGTAAAGGCTCGTTAGGAAAAAAGTAATTTCGTAAATCTTTACATCTCCAAACAACCCTAAATTCAAACAACACCCCTCTTTCAAGGTTAAAAGCAAAATATTCAATATTAATAATGGTTTGGAGTATAAAATTCAATCATAGCTAATGACATACTCCGTATTACAATTATAAGAGTTTTAACTTGAAACAAAAGTCTCTACACTTTTGTTTTAACTAATCAAAACAATAAATCTTAGGTCGTGCTTTTTCCTAACGAGCCTTTACTCGATCCTAACGAATTTTCTTAACATTTTCCAATTATACCCTTATATAAACCTTACTTTGACATTGAGATTAAACTACGGTTTTTTCGTTTTGCTTCATCAATTTAGATCATTCATCGGCCCCGAATTCAATTATGAACTTCTAATTCAATTTCCGATGATGTAAAAACACGAAGAAAATAAAATAAAATAAAAGGAAAACATCAATTAACTAACAGGAAAAGAAATTTAAATAAATAGATTGATTTAAAAAATAAAAAAATAACCACCAACAGCAACACCCACGCTCACCCACCCCATGACCCACCCTACCATTCACCCACGCTCACCCACCGCCGGCCACTACTGACAACCTCCGACCACCCTCACTACCGCCGACCACCCTCACCCATCCGACCCCCACCGCCGCTCACCCTCACTCACCCGTTCACCACCACCCACTCTCACCCACAACCCGACCCTCACCCACCACCGCTCACCATTCAGCCCCGCCGACCCAATTCATGACATCTCGGCCACCGATTCCAGCCATGACCCCGGACGGTCCCGATATTTGGGTTGGTTCATGGTGAGTTTTATGGGGTTGGGGATTTATTTAGAGAGAAAATCAAACCTTTGACATTTTGGTGGGATGAAATGAGAGGGATAAAATAGTAAAATGTCGTTAGGATTGAGTAAAGGCTCGTTAGGAAAAAAGTAATTTCGTAAATCTTTACATCTCCAAACAACCGTAAATTCAAACAACACCCCTCTTTCAAGGTTAAAAACAAAATATTCAAAATTAATAATGGTTTGGAGTATAAAATTCAAGCATAGCTAATGACATACTCCGTATTACAATTATAAGAGTTTTAACTTGAAACAAAAGTCTCTACACTTTTGTTTTAACTAATCAAAACAATAAATCTTGGGTCGTGCTTTTTCCTAACGAGCCTTTACTCGATCCTAACAACTTTTCATAACATTTTCCAATTATACCCTTATATAAACCTTACTTTGACATTGAGATTAAACTACGGTTTTTTCGTTTTGCTTCATCAATTTAGATTATTCAGCGTCCCCGAATTCAATTATGAACTTCTAATTCAATTTCCGATGATGTAAAAACACGAAGAAAATAAAATAAAATAAAAGGAAATAAAATAAAAGGAAAACATCAATTAACTAACAGGAAAAGAAATTTAAATAAATAGATTGATTTAAAAAATAAAAAAATAACCACCAACAGCAACACCCACGCTCACCAACCCCATGACCCACCCTACCATTCACCCACGCTCACCCACCGCCGGCCGCCACTGACCACCTCCGACCACCCTCACTACCGCCGACCACCCTCACCCATCCGACCCCCACCGCCGCTCACCCTCACTCACCCGTTCACCACCACCCACTACTCACCCACAACCCGACCCTCACCCACCACCGCTCACCATTCAGTCCCGCCGACCCAATTCCTGACATCTCGGCCACCGATTCCATCCACGACCTCGGACGGTCCCGATATTTGGGTTGGTTCATGGTGAGTTTTATGGGGTTGGGGATTTATTTAGAGAGAAAATCAAACCTTTGACATTTTGGTGGGATGAAATGAGAGGGATAAAATAGTAAAATGTCGTTAGGATTGAGTAAAGGCTCGTTAGGAAAAAAGTAATTTCGTAAATCTTTACATCTCCAAACAACCGTAAATTCAAACAACACCCCTCTTTCAAGGTTAAAAACAAAATATTCAATATTAATAATGGTTTGGAGTATAAAATTCAAGCATAGCTAATGACATACTCCGTATTACAATTATAAGAGTTTTAACTTGAAACAAAAGTCTCTACACTTTTGTTTTAACTAATCAAAACAATAAATCTTGGGTCGTGCTTTTTCCTAACGAGCCTTTACTCGATCGTAACAAATTTTCTTAACATTTTCCAATTATACCCTTATATAAACCTTACTTTGACATTGAGATTAAACTACGGTTTTTTCATTTTGCTTCATCAATTTAGATTATTCAGCGTCCCCGAATTCAATTATGAACTTCTAATTCAATTTCCGATGATGTAAAAACACGAAGAAAATAAAATAAAATAAAAGGAAATAAAATAAAAGGAAAACATCAATTAACTAACAGGAAAAGAAATTTAAATAAATAGATTGATTTAAAAAATAAAAAAATAACCACCAACAGCAATACCCACGCTCACCCACCCCATGACCCACTCTACCATTCACCCACGCTCACCCACCGCCGGCCACCACTGACCACCTCCGACCACCCTCACTACCGCCGACCACCCTCACCCATCCGACCCCCACCGCCGCTCATCTCACTTACCCGTCCACCACCACCCACTACTCACCCACAACCCGACCCTCACCCACCACCGCTCACCATTCAGCCCCGCCGACCCAATTCCTGACATCTCGGCCACCGATTCCAGCCACGACCCCGGACGGTCCCGATATTTGGGTTGGTTCATGGTGAGTTTTATGGGGTTGGGGATTTATTTAGAGAGAAAATCAAACCTTTGACATTTTGGTGGGATGAAATGAGAGGGATAAAATAGTAAAATGTCGTTAGGATTGAGTAAAGGCTCGTTAGGAAAAAAGTAATTTCGTAAATCTTTACATCTCCAAACAACCGTAAATTCAAACAACACCCCTCTTTCAAGGTTAAAAACAAAATATTCAATATTAATAATGGTTTGGAGTATAAAATTCAAGCATAGCTAATGACATACTCCGTATTACAATTATAAGAGTTTTAACTTGAAACAAAAGTCTCTACACTTTTGTTTTAACTAATCAAAACAATAAATCTTGGGTCGTGCTTTTTCCTAACGAGCCTTTACTCGATCCTAACGAATTTTCTTAACATTTTCCAATTATACCCTTATATAAACCTTACTTTGACATTGAGATTAAACTACGGTTTTTTCGTTTTGCTTCATCAATTTAGATCATTCATCGGCCCCGAATTCAATTATGAACTTCTAATTCAATTTCCGATGATGTAAAAACACGAAGAAAATAAAATAAAATAAAAGGAAAACATCAATTAACTAACAGGAAAAGAAATTTAAATAAATAGATTGATTTAAAAAATAAAAAAATAACCACCAACAGCAACACCCACGCTCACCCACCCCATGACCCACCCTACCATTCACCCACGCTCACCCACCGCCGGCCACCACTGACCACCTCCGACCACCCTCACTACCGCCGACCACCCTCACCCATCCGACCCCCACCGCCGCTCACCCTCACTCACCCGTTCACCACCACCCACTACTCACCCACAACCCGACCCTCACCCACCACCGCTCACCATTCAGCCCCACCGACCCAATTCCTGACATCTCGGCCACCGATTCCAGCCACGACCCCAGACAGTCCCGATATTTGGGTTGGTTCATGGTGAGTTTTATGGGGTTGGGGATTTATTTAGAGAGAAAATCAAACCTTTGACATTTTGGTGGGATGAAATGAGAGGGATAAAATAGTAAAATGTCGTTAGGATTGAGTAAAGGCTCGTTAGGAAAAAAGTAATTTCGTAAATCTTTACATCTCCAAACAACCGTAAATTCAAACAACACCCCTCTTTCAAGGTTAAAAGCAAAATATTCAATATTAATAATGGTTTGGAGTATAAAATTCAATCATAGCTAATGACATACTCCGTATTACAATTATAAGAGTTTTAACTTGAAACAAAAGTCTCTACACTTTTGTTTTAACTAATCAAAACAATAAATCTTAGGTCGTGCTTTTTCCTAACAAGCCTTTACTCGATCCTAACGAATTTTCTTAACATTTTCCAATTATACCCTTATATAAACCTTACTTTGACATTGAGATTAAACTACGGTTTTTTCGTTTTGCTTCATCAATTTAGATCATTCATCGGCCCCGAATTCAATTATGAACTTCTAATTCAATTTCCGATGATGTAAAAACACGAAGAAAATAAAATAAAATAAAAGGAAAACATCAATTAACTAACAGGAAAAGAAATTTAAATAAATAGATTGATTTAAAAAATAAAAAAATAACCACCAACAGCAACACCCACGCTCACCCACCCCATGACCCACCCTACCATTCACCCACGCTCACCCACCGCCGGCCACCACTGACAACCTCCGACCACCCTCACTACCGCCGACCACCCTCACCCATCCGACCCCCACCGCCGCTCACCCTCACTCACCCGTTCACCACCACCCACTACTCACCCACAACCCGACCCTCACCCACCACCGCTCACCATTCAGCCCCGCCGACCCAATTCATAACATCTCGGCCACCGATTCCAGCCACGACCCCGGACGGTCCCGATATTTGGGTTGGTTCATGGTGAGTTTTATGGGGTTGGGGATTTATTTAGAGAGAAAATCAAACCTTTGACATTTTGGTGGGATGAAATGAGAGGGATAAAATAGTAAAATGTCGTTAGGATTGAGTAAAGGCTCGTTAGGAAAAAAGTAATTTCGTAAATCTTTACATCTCCAAACAACCGTAAATTCAAACAACACCCCTCTTTCAAGGTTAAAAACAAAATATTCAATATTAATAATGGTTTGGAGTATAAAATTCAAGCATAGCTAATGACATACTCCGTATTACAATTATAAGAGTTTTAACTTGAAACAAAAGTCTCTACACTTTTGTTTTAACTAATCAAAACAATAAATCTTGGGTCGTGCTTTTTCCTAACGAGCCTTTACTCGATCCTAACAACTTTTCTTAACATTTTCCAATTATACCCTTATATAAACCTTACGTTGACATTGAGATTAAACTACGGTTTTTTCGTTTTGCTTCATCAATTTAGATTATTCAGCGTCCCCGAATTCAATTATGAACTTCTAATTCAATTTCCGATGATGTAAAAACACGAAGAAAATAAAATAAAATAAAAGGAAATAAAATAAAAGGAAAACATCAATTAACTAACAGGAAAAGAAATTTAAATAAATAGATTGATTTAAAAAATAAAAAAATAACCACCAACAGCAACACCCACGCTCACCCACCCCATGACCCACCCTACCATTCACCCACGCTCACCCACCGCCGGCCACCACTGACCACCTCCGACCACCCTCACTACCGCCGACCACCCTCACCCATCCGACCCCCACCGCCGCTCACCCTCACTCACCCGTTCACCACCACCCACTACTCACCCACAACCCGACCCTCACCCACCACCGCTCACCATTCAGCCCCGCCGACCCAATTCCTGACATCTCGGCCACCGATTCCATCCACGACCTCGGACGGTCCCGATATTTGGGTTGGTTCATGGTGAGTTTTATGGGGTTGGGGATTTATTAAAAGAGAAAATCAAACCTTTGACATTTTGGTGGGATGAAATGAGAGGGATAAAATAGTAAAATGTCGTTAGGATTGAGTAAAGGCTCGTTAGGAAAAAAGTAATTTCGTAAATCTTTACATCTCCAAACAACCGTAAATTCAAACAACACCCCTCTTTCAAGGTTAAAAACAAAATATTCAATATTAATAATGGTTTGGAGTATAAAATTCAAGCATAGCTAATGACATACTCCGTATTACAATTATAAGAGTTTTAACTTGAAACAAAAGTCTCTACACTTTTGTTTTAACTAATCAAAACAATAAATCTTGGGTCGTGCTTTTTCCTAACGAGCCTTTACTCGATCGTAACAAATTTTCTTAACATTTTCCAATTATACCCTTATATAAACCTTACTTTGACATTGAGATTAAACTACGGTTTTTTCGTTTTGCTTCATCAATTTAGATTATTCAGCGTCCCCGAATTCAATTATGAACTTCTAATTCAATTTCCGATGATGTAAAAACACGAAGAAAATAAAATAAAAGGAAAGGAAAACATCAATTAACTAACAGGAAAAGAAATTTAAATAAATAGATTGATTTAAAAAATAAAAAAATAACCACCAACAGCAACACCCACGCTCACCCACCCCATGACCCACCCTACCATTCACCCACGCTCACCCACCGCCGGCCACCACTGACAACCTCCGACCACCCTCACTACCGCCGACCACCCTCACCCATCCGACCCCCACCGCCGCTCACCCTCACTCACCCGTTCACCACCACCCACTACTCACCCACAACCCGACCCTCACCCACCACCGCTCACCATTCAGCCCCGCCGACCCAATTCATGACATCTCGGCCACCGATTCCAGCCACGACCCCGGACGATCCCGATATTTGGGTTGGTTCATGGTGAGTTTTATGGGGTTGGGGATTTATTTAGAGAGAAAATCAAACCTTTGACATTTTGGTGGGATGAAATGAGAGGGATAAAATAGTAAAATGTCGTTAGAATTGAGTAAAGGCTCGTTAGGAAAAAAGTAATTTCGTAAATCTTTACATCTCCAAACAACCGTAAATTCAAACAACACCCCTCTTTCAAGGTTAAAAACAAAATATTCAATATTAATAATGGTTTGGAGTATAAAATTCAAGCATAGCTAATGACATACTCCGTATTACAATTATAAGAGTTTTAACTTGAAACAAAAGTCTCTACACTTTTGTTTTAACTAATCAAAACAATAAATCTTGGGTCGTGCTTTTTCCTAACGAGCCTTTACTCGATCCTAACAACTTTTCTTAACATTTTTCAATTATACCCTTATATAAACCTTACTTTGACATTGAGATTAAACTACGGTTTTTTCGTTTTGCTTCATCAATTTAGATTATTCAGCGTCCCCGAATTCAATTATGAACTTCTAATTCAATTTCCGATGATGTAAAAACACGAAGAAAATAAAATAAAATAAAAGGAAATAAAATAAAAGGAAAACATCAATTAACTAACAGGAAAAGAAATTTAAATAAATAGATTGATTTAAAAAATAAAAAAATAACCACCAACAGCAACACCCACGCTCACCCACCCCATGACCCACCCTACCATTCACCCACGCTCACCCACCGCCGGCCACCACTGACCACCTCCGACCACCCTCACTACCGCCGACCACCCTCACCCATCCGACCCCCACCGCCGCTCACCCTCACTCACCCGTTCACCACCACCCACTACTCACCCACAACCCGACCCTCACCCATCACCGCTCACCATTCAGCCCCGCCGACCCAATTCCTGACATCTCGGCCACCGATTCCATCCACGACCTTGGACGGTCCCGATATTTGGGTTGGTTCATGGTGAGTTTTATGGGGTTGGGGATTTATTTAGAGAGAAAATCAAACCTTTGACATTTTGGTGGGATGAAATGAGAGGGATAAAATAGTAAAATGTCGTTAGGATTGAGTAAAGGCTCGTTAGGAAAAAAGTAATTTCGTAAATCTTTACATCTCCAAACAACCGTAAATTCAAACAACACCCCTCTTTCAAGGTTAAAAACAAAATATTCAATATTAATAATGGTTTGGAGTATAAAATTCAAGCATAGCTAATGACATACTCCGTATTACAATTATAAGAGTTTTAACTTGAAACAAAAGTCTCTACACTTTTGTTTTAACTAATCAAAACAATAAATCTTGGGTCGTGCTTTTTCCTAACGAGCCTTTACTCGATCCTAACGAATTTTCTTAACATTTTCCAATTATACCCTTATATAAACCTTACTTTGACATTGAGATTAAACTACGGTTTTTTCGTTTTGCTTCATCAATTTAGATCATTCATCGGCCCCGAATTCAATTATGAACTTCTAATTCAATTTCCGATGATGTAAAAACACGAAGAAAATAAAATAAAATAAAAGGAAAACATCAATTAACTAACAGGAAAAGAAATTTAAATAAATAGATTGATTTAAAAAATAAAAAAATAACCACCAACAGCAACACCCACGCTCACCCACCCCATGACCCACCCTACCATTCACCCACGCTCACCCACCGCCGGCCACCACTGACCACCTCCGACCACCCTCACTACCGCCGACCACCCTCACCCATCCGACCCCCACCGCCGCTCACCCTCACTCACCCGTTCACCACCACCCACTACTCACCCACAACCCGACCCTCACCCACCACCGCTCACCATTCAGCCCCGCCGACCCAATTCCTGACATCTCGGCCACCGATTCCAGCCACGACCCCGGACGGTCCCGATATTTGGGTTGGTTCATGGTGAGTTTTATGGGGTTGGGGATTTATTTAGAGAGAAAATCAAACCTTTGACATTTTGGTGGGATGAAATGAGAGGGATAAAATAGTAAAATGTCGTTAGGATTGATTAAAGGCTCGTTAGGAAAAAAGTAATTTCGTAAATCTTTACATCTCCAAACAACCGTAAATTCAAACAACACCCCTCTTTCAAGGTTAAAAACAAAATATTCAATATTAATAATGGTTTGGAGTATAAAATTCAACCATAGCTAATGACATACTCCGTATTACAATTATAAGAGTTTTAACTTGAAACAAAAGTCTCTACACTTTTGTTTTAACTAATCAAAACAATAAATCTTGGGTCGTGCTTTTTCCTAACGAGCCTTTACTCGATCGTAACAAATTTTCTTAACATTTTCCAATTATACCCTTATATAAACCTTACTTTGACATTGAGATTAAACTACGGTTTTTTCGTTTTGCTTCATCAATTTAGATTATTCAGCGTCCCCGAATTCAATTATGAACTTCTAATTCATTTTCCGATGATGTAAAAACACGAAGAAAATAAAATAAAATAAAAGGAAAACATCAATTAACTAACAGGAAAAGAAATTTAAATAAATAGATTGATTTAAAAAATAAAAAAATAACCACCAACAGCAACACCCACGCTCACCCACCCCATGACCCACCCTACCATTCACCCACGCTCACCCACCGCCGGCCACCACTGACAACCTCCGACCACCCTCACTACCGCCGACCACCCTCACCCATCCGACCCCCACCGCTGCTCACCCTCACTCACCCGTTCACCACCACCCACTACTCACCCACAACCCGACCCTCACCCACCACCGCTCACCATTCAGCCCCGCCGACCCAATTCATGACATCTCGGCCAACGATTCCAGCCACGACCCCGGACGGTCCCGATATTTGGGTTGGTTCATGGTGAGTTTTATGGGGTTGGGGATTTATTTAGAGAGAAAATCAAACCTTTGACATTTTGGTGGGATGAAATGAGAGGGATAAAATAGTAAAATGTCGTTAGGATTGAGTAAAGGCTCGTTAGGAAAAAAGTAATTTCGTAAATCTTTACATCTCCAAACAACCGTAAATTCAAACAACACCCCTCTTTCAAGGTTAAAAACAAAATATTCAATATTAATAATGGTTTGGAGTATAAAATTCAAGCATAGCTAATGACATACTCCGTATTACAATTATAAGAGTTTTAACTTGAAACAAAAGTCTCTACACTTTTGTTTTAACTAATCAAAACAATAAATCTTGGGTCGTGCTTTTTCCTAACGAGCCTTTACTCGATCCTAACAACTTTTCTTAACATTTTCCAATTATACCCTTATATAAACCTTAGTTTGACATTGAGATTAAACTACGGTTTTTTCGTTTTGCTTCATCAATTTAGATTATTCAGCGTCCCCGAATTCAATTATGAACTTCTAATTCAATTTCCGATGATGTAAAAACACGAAGAAAATAAAATAAAATAAAAGGAAATAAAATAAAAGGAAAACATCAATTAACTAACAGGAAAAGAAATTTAAATAAATAGATTGATTTAAAAAATAAAAAAATAACCACCAACAGCAACACCCACGCTCACCCACCCCATGACCCACCCTACCATTCACCCACGCTCACCAACCGCCGGCCACCACTGACCACCTCCGACCACCCTCACTACCGCCGACCACCCTCACCCATCCGACCCCCACCGCCGCTCACCCTCACTCACCCGTTCACCACCACCCACTACTCACCCACAACCCGACCCTCACCCACCACCGCTCACCATTCAGCCCCGCCGACCCAATTCCTGACATCTCGGCCACCGATTCCATCCACGACCTCGGACGGTCCCGATATTTGGGTTGGTTCATGGTGAGTTTTATGGGGTTGGGGATTTATTTAGAGAGAAAATCAAACCTTTGACATTTTGGTGGGATGAAATGAGAGGGATAAAATAGTAAAATGTCGTTAGGATTGACTAAAGGCTCGTTAGGAAAAAAGTAATTTCGTAAATCTTTACATCTCCAAACAACCGTAAATTCAAACAACACCCCTCTTTCAAGGTTAAAAACAAAATATTCAATATTAATAATGGTTTGGAGTATAAAATTCAAGCATAGCTAATGACATACTCCGTATTACAATTATAAGAGTTTTAACTTGAAACAAAAGTCTCCACACTTTTGTTTTAACTAATCAAAACAATAAATCTTGGGTCGTGCTTTTTCCTAACGAGCCTTTACTCGATCCTAACGAATTTTCTTAACATTTTCCAATTATACCCTTATATAAACCTTACTTTGACATTGAGATTAAACTACGGTTTTTTCGTTTTGCTTCATCAATTTAGATCATTCATCGGCCCCGAATTCAATTATGAACTTCTAATTCAATTTCCGATGATGTAAAAACACGAAGAAAATAAAATAAAATAAAAGGAAAACATCAATTAACTAACAGGAAAAGAAATTTAAATAAATAGATTGATTTAAAAAATAAAAAAATAACCACCAACAGCAACACCCACGCTCACCCACCCCATGACCCACCCTACCATTCACCCACGCTCACCCACCGCCGGCCACCACTGACCACCTCCGACCACCCTCACTACCGCCGACCACCCTCACCCATCCGACCCCCACCGCCGCTCACCCTCACTCACCCGTTCACCACCACCCACTACTCACCCACAACCCGACCCTCACCCACCACCGCTCACCATTCAGCCCCGCCGACCCAATTCCTGACATCTCGGCCACCGATTCCAGCCACGACCCCGGACGGTCCCGATATTTGGGTTGGTTCATGGTGAGTTTTATGGGGTTGGGGATTTATTTAGAGAGAAAATCAAACCTTTGACATTTTGGTGGGATGAAATGAGAGGGATAAAATAGTAAAATGTCGTTAGGATTGAGTAAAGGCTCGTTTGGAAAAAAGTAATTTCGTAAATCTTTACATCTCCAAACAACCGTAAATTCAAACAACACCCCTCTTTCAAGGTTAAAAACAAAATATTCAATATTAATAATGGTTTGGAGTATAAAATTCAAGCATAGCTAATGACATACTCCGTATTACAATTATAAGAGTTTTAACTTGAAACAAAAGTCTCTACACTTTTGTTTTAACTAATCAAAACAATAAATCTTGGGTCGTGCTTTTTCCTAACGAGCCTTTACTCGATCCTAACGAATTTTCTTAACATTTTCCAATTATACCCTTATATAAACCTTACTTTGACATTGAGATTAAACTACGGTTTTTTCGTTTTGCTTCATCAATTTAGATCATTCATCGGCCCCGAATTCAATTATGAACTTCTAATTCAATTTCCGATGATGTAAAAACACGAAGAAAATAAAATAAAATAAAAGGAAAACATCAATTAACTAACAGGAAAAGAAATTTAAATAAATAGATTGATTTAAAAAATAAAAAAAATAACCACCAACAGCAACACCCACGCTCACCCACCCCATGACCCACCCTACCATTCACCCACGCTCACCCACCGCCGGCCACCACTGACAACCTCCGACCACCCTCACTACCGCCGACCACCCTCACCCATCCGACCCCCACCGCCGCTCACCCTCACTCACCCGTTCACCACCACCCACTACTCACCCACAACCCGACCCTCACCCACCACCGCTCACCATTCAGCCCCGCCGACCCAATTCCTGACATCTCGGCCACCGATTCCAGCCACGACCCCGGACGGTCCCGATATTTGGGTTGGTTCATGGTGAGTTTTATGGGTTGGGGATTTATTTAGAGAGAAAATCAAACCTTTGACATTTTGGTGGGATGAAATGAGAGGGATAAAATAGTAAAATGTCGTTAGGATTGAGTAAAGGCTCGTTAGGAAAAAAGTAATTTCGTAAATCTTTACATCTCCAAACAACCGTAAATTCAAACAACACCCCTCTTTCAAAGTTAAAAACAAAATATTCAATATTAATAATGGTTTGGAGTATAAAATTCAATCATAGCTAATGACATACTCCGTATTACAATTATAAGAGTTTTAACTTGAAACAAAAGTCTCTACACTTTTGTTTTAACTAATCAAAACAATAAATCTTGGGTCGTGCTTTTTCCTAACGAGCCTTTACTCGATCCTAACGAATTTTCTTAACATTTTCCAATTATACCCTTATATAAACCTTACTTTGACATTGAGATTAAACTACGGTTTTTTCGTTTTGCTTCATCAATTTAGATCATTCATCGGCCCCGAATTCAATTATGAACTTCTAATTCAATTTCCGATGATGTAAAAACACGAAGAAAATAAAATAAAATAAAAGGAAAACATCAATTAACTAACAGGAAAAGAAATTTAAATAAATAGATTGATTTAAAAAATAAAAAAATAACCACCAACAGCAACACCCACGCTCACCCACCCCATGACCCACCCTACCATTCACCCACGCTCACCCACCGCCGGCCACCACTGACAACCTCCGACCACCCTCACTACCGCCGACCACCCTCACCCATCCGACCCCCACCGCCGCTCACCCTCACTCACCCGTTCACCACCACCCACTACTCACCCACAACCCGACCCTCACCCACCACCGCTCACCATTCAGCCCCGCCGACCCAATTCCTGACATCTCGGCCACCGATTCCAGCCACGACCCCGGACGGTCCCGATATTTGGGTTGGTTCATGGTGAGTTTTATGGGGTTGGAGATTTATTTAGAGAGAAAATCAAACCTTTGACATTTTGGTGGGATGAAATGAGAGGGATAAAATAGTAAAATGTCGTTAGGATTGAGTAAAGGCTCGTTAGGAAAAAAGTAATTTCGTAAATCTTTACATCTCCAAACAACCGTAAATTCAAACAACACCCCTCTTTCAAGGTTAAAAACAAAATATTCAATATTAATAATGGTTTGGAGTATAAAATTCAAGCATAGCTAATGACATACTCCGTATTACAATTATAAGAGTTTTAACTTGAAACAAAAGTCTCTACACTTTTGTTTTAACTAATCAAAACAATAAATCTTGGGTCGTGCTTTTTCCTAACGAGCCTTTACTCGATTCCAACAACTTTTCTTAACATTTTCCAATTATACCCTTATATAAACCTTACTTTGACATTGAGATTAAACTACGGTTTTTTCGTTTTGCTTCATCAATTTAGATTATTCAGCGTCCCCGAATTCAATTATGAACTTCTAATTCAATTTCCGATGATGTAAAAACACGAAGAAAATAAAATAAAATAAAAGGAAATAAAATAAAAGGAAAACATCAATTAACTAACAGGAAAAGAAATTTAAATAAATAGATTGATTTAAAAAATAAAAAAATAACCACCAACAGCAACACCCACGCTCACCCACCCCATGACCCACCCTACCATTCACCCACGCTCACCCACCGCCGGCCACCACTGACCACCTCCGACCACCCTCACTACCGCCGACCACCCTCACCCATCCGACCCCCACCGCCGCTCACCCTCACTCACCCGTTCACCACCACCCACTACTCACCCACAACCCGACCCTCACCCACCACCGCTCACCATTCAGCCCCGCCGACCCAATTCCTGACATCTCGGCCACCGATTCCAGCCACGACCCCGGACGGTCCCGATATTTGGGTTGGTTCATGGTGAGTTTTATGGGGTTGGGGATTTATTTAGAGAGAAAATCAAACCTTTGACATTTTGGTGGGATGAAATGAGAGGGATAAAATAGTAAAATGTCATTAGGATTGAGTAAAGGCTCGTTAGGAAAAAGTAATTTCGTAAATCTTTACATCTCCAAACAACCGTAAATTCAAACAACACCCCTCTTTCAAGGTTAAAAACAAAATATTCAATATTAATAATGGTTTGGAGTATAAAATTCAAGCATAGCTAATGACATACTCCGTACAATTATAAGAGTTTTAACTTGAAACAAAAGTCTCTACACTACCGCCTTCGTTGGTTGAGATGAGGATCCCCTTCATCTTCGACTTATGCAACGGGGCTAAGAAATTCATATTTGCCTCAAATTTGGAGAAATAATGAGAAAGAAAGAGCTAAGTAATAGATTAGAACAAACTAGGGGTAAATTTATGAGTTTTAATGGAGGTTTAGGATGAACTTAGGTGAATAATTGGAGGAAAACTGATTTTCGGGTCGGGGGGATGAAGAAATAATGATGGGGTTTGTGGTAGTTGCGCGTGTATGTGGCAGCAGTGCACATCACTTCGGTCGCATACGGAGTAGGCGACTTGCCCCTCAGTCGCATTCTCAGAGCAATTATATACCATAATACCAAGCCTAACTCTTGCAAACACGATTCTACGTGGACCCATTTTTTATAATTACTTTGCTGCTAACCCCATTTCGATAATTATTTTGTTTTCAAACATTATTTTATAAAAAAACACTGCATGCATTTGAACATGTCTAATAGTCATCTGCAGGCTGTTCTTTTGGAAAGAGCAAGAGTTATATCAGCAGATGTCTGTCTCACTAGCATAAATTACGTTTGGAGCTGCATATGCAAATTTTCATGGGTCCAGGAACTACTCCTCAGACGATAGACCGTCTCACCTGTACAGTCCATGGAATCAGAAGAGCTTGTTTATGTGGCGATGCAGACTCAGAAGGTTCATGACTAACTGGCACACCCTATTCGGCCTGACTACCGACCTGATAGGATAGATGAGTCAGCACTTAAGGAAATAGAATTGCAGCAAACGTATCCCAATGTGCTTAATGTCAGTCATAGGTGTGTCCCAGTAAGGTTCAATCCCGGGTAAAGATCCCAGGTTTTTCAGCATTACTTTTCGTGAGCTATCAGTGCTGGAATTAATTGCACAGATCTTAGGTACATCTATTGTGAGTGACTTCCCATGAGGATTTGGATGGTGTTTGCCGTTAAGCAGGGAATCGTCCCTGCCTCCTTCCCCGGTAATTTGAGACTCGTAGCTCTACATCAGAAACCCAAGCTATTGTAGGCTTTTTTATGACAATTTTTGTGCAGGACAGACTAAAGAGCACCAAATAGCAGAGGTATTTCGGGAGCACCAAGGCTATCTAATGCTTGCTAAAGAGTAATGACATAAACTGAACGAGTAGCAATAGCAGCAAAGCAGCAAAGGGTGACAATTAAATTGAACAAGTAGGTTCAGTGACTAATACTTTCAGCATTGTGCTAGAACGAGAATCATGATGGTTCAACATCAATCTACGTTTTATAATTTAAGGAGAGGCACGTTCAGCCTAGTCATCCACTTGGAGACTCACAAGCCACCAAGTGTGGTTCCATTAGAGTTATCAAACACACTCCATGGCATCGTAACAAAGTCCTCAAGAGCACGGCAGACAAAGCAAACACCCTACAGTCTCAAACTAACAATCAAAATGATACTTCGTACTTGGGAGGGGGTAATATCAAGATTTGCCAAAAGCGGCTGTAGTGTTATGTTACTAAATCACGATTAAACCCTTTTCAAAGAAGTAACTTCAGACAGCAACGTATGTGACAGGGATGATAGAGAACAATTAAAATGGAATTTTAGTTTTCAAAATAAGGTCCTATATGTTTGAATGATATGAAGATTATGAAGTGAATAAACAATTTAAAGCTCTGATCATAAATCAGACTTCGATTCAAGTTCACTGGCAGCACGATAAGGTGAAAAGCAAAAGGAATGAAGCTTGATAGATAAAGCATTGACACAACAACCAAGATCGGCAAGTCTTTTGACACACAGCATAAGGATAACTTCAAAAATGATTTTTTCGGGAAATCTACACCTTGCATAACATAACCAATGACACTCAATTTTGGTCTTCGTCAGTAACAGAGAGACCATCATTTGAAGAAAGAAACTCAAGTTTTTATACTTGAAATGGATGCAGTTCAGGAGCTACCACCCCCAAAGAGATAACCTAAGGAAGATCCACCACCTGGGACAGAGTGAACCTTGGTTGAGGGTCGATCCTACATCCAGTAAATGAAGGAACCAATCACAAGTTAGGGATCACAGTGGCAATAAATGGCAAAATGAGAACCAACTACTCTTTGTAGAAAAATGTATGGTAGGAAATACGAACCCACTCTCCACACAACATATACAAAAAAAAAATGTAAACCATTAATGATGGAATAAATAAGTAAATTATTTGCATGACAATCATAGTATTATATATTGGTTTCATCTTTGTTATCGTGGCATAACTGATAACCCCACAGTAGGGGCCAATACAATAATCTCAAATGTGAGAAATTGCGATCACGGTAACCTCCAAAACCTTGACTATCGGATTGTGTACAAATATCATGGCCGATATTTAAAATGACGGGAGCAATCGTGTACGAAAAACAAATGTGATGCTTTGAGTTATCTCCCCTCCCTCTCCATGACCACTGCCGAAGTGCCCATATAAATGATCGATAGGAGCCACCATGGGAGGTGGAAATAGCTGATTTATTTAGGAGCCGTTTGGTTCGTCAAATATGGGTATGAGGTATGAGTATGGAATGAGCAAAACTCATACCGCTTGTTTGGTTCGCAAAATAAGAAGTTTCATACCGATACCTGTATGGGTTTCTCATATCCAAGGGAGAGGTGGGTATGAGATCCACACCTTGGAATCAAAGTGTTTGACTTTTCCGGAAATTTTATTTCCATTTTTTTTTGTAAATTGTCGTGATTGAAATATTTTATTGAAAAAACTAATAAAAAAACATATCTTAATGATTATCAAACGTAATCGAGGTTTCATATTTTGCCAATAACAAAAAAAATTAATAGAATTTATTTTTACTTATTTTTCTGTACAATTTTTTTTGGCTTTTGCATAACAATCAATATTCAATCAATCAATCAATATGTATTAATAACGCAGGAACTTAGCGATATGATTAATCCAGGTTTTTAAAACTAATTAATTAAAAGTTTAATAATCCCTCCGAGTTCCTATTATTGTCCCACTTTCATTTTTGGGCTGAGTTTGATTTTTGTTCCATTTTCCTTTTGAGGCCATCAATGTGTGGTTCACAATTACTCTCTCATTTCTCTCTTCCTCCTTTTTTCAACCACTCATTTCTCTTTCCTTATTTTTCACCCAAAAACCTTTTGGGACAATAATAGGAACTCGGAGGGAGCATATTTTTTAACTTAAATAATAGCATAAGAATTTGTATAGGAAAAATATCAATCCTACTACACCTAAGAGTCAAGCGATATTAGACTCATGTAAGAAAAAACAATCCTACTACACGTAAGATTAAAAAAAATTATCACTATATAAACGGTCAATTATTACCTCAAAACACAACAAAAATTGAATAGAGACCGCGTGGAACGCGTAATCAGTTATGTTTGATGAATTTTTTAATATTTATTTATTCACCCTCTAAAAATATTAGAAACTCTAAGCATATAAAATTAATTTCTTTTATTTTTTAAATACTACTTAATAAAATAAATAAATTATTATCCCAATATAAGCACATATATATTTCATTATGATAAAATTATCCTAATAGAATTAGATTTACATTTTTAATAAAATAATTTATGAGAAATTATAGTTTTATGTATCATTACATTTCGTTTCACAAAAAATTTATCGTAATTTTGTTTGTCCTACATTGAAGAAATAATGTAGATATTCAATATTACATAAAATTCATAATTGGTTCTTAAGTATCAAAGAACCAAAACATAATAGTTCTTAAATACATAATATAAAAGTGATCAAAAAATTATAATAACGTAATTTGTATCTATAATTATAAATAAGAGGTCATCATTGGTTCTTAAAAAAAAATTCAGGTCTAAGTATTATCGTAAATTTGATAATATCGTGGTAGAAAATGCATTTATTAACATAAAATTCATATTATTTGCCCGAACAAGTGATGAATATATTACAAATAAAAAAGGTAGAATTATCCCAAATCTAAAATTTAAGTAAGGCGATGGAATTCTATATTATAAATAAAAGTAATCTTTCGTACCTTGATATCAAATAAAAAATTCTGAGTCTTAAAATGAGCCCTTTTTTTGGTAAGAAAGTTCTTAAATCTATAAATTTAAATAAAATTATCTCACATAATATAAATGGGAAAATGATAAATACATTTATACAACCCTAAGGTCTGTATTGAAGACACCATAAGAGAAAATAATTTTTCAATATATGTATTAATTGCATGGATGTAAGTGTAATTTGGACTTCAAATTCTATGTTTATACTAAATTTGGAAGATTTAATCCCTTAAATACAACCCAACCCTTAGGCTTGTGTATAACGAAACTCATATAAATAAGAGTGTTGATAGGCGTGTTCACCGGTCCAAACCGGACCGAATCGGATTGACCCGCGAACCGGCAACCCCAAAAATCCAAACCCGCAAAACAAACCGATTAACAAAGAAACTCGAACCGGATCGAACCCTCTTAAGACCGGACCAGACCAGACCGTAAAAATACACTAAATTTGATTCTTTTTTTTTAAGTGTGGACCGGACTGGACCGGACCGCGGACCGCTCACCAAGTTTTTGGCGACCCGCAAACTAGACCGGAATGTGTCCCGGTCTGGACCGACCCGGACCTTACGGTCCGGTTTGCCGGTCCGGGTCACTTTTTGAACAACCCTAAGTAATGAGGTGATGAAATTCTATTCTATACAATAAAATAGTAATCATTCGTCCTTCATATCAAAAAAAAAATATTGAGCCTCAAGAAATCTCTTAAGACTATAAACTTAATTAAAACTACTCCACATCGAAGAGTTATGATGATGTGATGGAATTTTATATCATAAATAGTAATCATTCCCACATCGAAAAATTATAATTTTTATTTATTTTCGCATTGGCTCAAAAGAGAAGAAGGATGAGAGAGAAATATAAGGGTAATTCTATACCACATGTTAATGACCCAAAATAAAGAAAGGGTATTTAAGCCCAACAAAGAAACAGGGAAAACAATAAAAATCAGAGGGAGTAATAATTAAGAGTAATTCATAATGTTGAAGACTATAAATTTAAGTGCAATTATGCCACAACGAAAGATAATAATAATAATAAGTTTATAGATTATATTACAATATAAATAGGAGTAATCATTCATCCTTAAAATATCAACCAAAAATTCCGGGTCTTAAAGAGCTCTTCAAACTATAAACTTAAATAATGTTATCCCACATCAAAAAATTGAAAAATCATGATGAGGTGATGAATATTTATACTATAAATAGTAATCATTCGTCCTTGGAAATCGGCTAAAAAATTTGAGTCTTAAAAATGTTCTTAAGACTATATAAATAAAATTAAGCCACGTTGAAAAATTATAATAAGGTGATGAATTCTATTATATAATGAGTATATAAATAAGAGTAATCTTAAAAATGCTCTTACAACAATCAACTTAAGTATGATTAAAATTATCCCATATCGAAAAAATATACTTTGTAATAAGATGATGGAATTCTATTATATGTAGTATAATAAAGAATAATCATTCGTCTTTAGATATCAACCAAAAAATTATGGGTAAAAGAACTTAATCGATTTTAGATATTAACCAAAAATCTTTTGAATCTTACAACAGCTCTTAGGACTATAAATTGAAGTAAAATTATCCCACATCGAGAAATTATAAGGTGATAAAATTTTATTGTACAAATAAAAGTAAAGAGAAAAAATGGATTAGAAAAGTATGAGAGAGAAATTTTACATTAATTAAAGATGATAAAGTTGTGTGAAGAAGTTTTCCATAAATGAAAATAGGGAAGAAGATCGATCTCAGTCCAAAAAGAAATAGGGAAGAATATAGGAACTCGAAGGGGTAATAAGTTGATGGAATTTTAATTAAGAGTAATCATTCGTCTTTAGATATGAACCTTAAATCTTTTGAGTTCTAAAATATAGTTTTTAAGACTAAAGTTAAATAGATCTATCCCACATAGAAAAATTATAATGAGAGAATGAAATTCTATATCATAAATAAGAGAAATAATATTTATATCTATGTACACTTTGTATATGTGAGTTACTTTACTGTTGTGTAGTCTCACCAAAACTAAGTATTACTATCGATGTCACTAAAAATCGGCATGTGCATTGCATGGGCTTTCCAACTAGTATATATTATATATATAAAGCAAGAATTTTTTGAGCGATATGATTGGTCCGTTGCATCAAAAAACTCAATTTAAGAAAGTATCATTAATAATAAAAAATACCAAGTAGAAAATCTTTTAATTATTATAATACAATTTAATCTATTATATTAATGTAATGTTTTATAATTTTCATCTGAAATCTTCAAATTTCGTTTAACAAAAAATCTATTGTAAAAAAAATTATAAAAATAAATTAATTAGATTCGTAGTAGAAAATGCTTTCATTAAAGGATAAATTTCATATTATTTTCTCGAAAATTAAAAGGGATGAATTTATTACATAGGGAGACAATATATATAATTAAAAGAGGCTTTTTTTTAGTGACGTGGAGAATCCAATTTTTTTAAACACTAAGAATTTAAATATTATCCATATTAAAAGTGGATATAATAAATAATAATACTCCTATTTGTTTTAGTATTAAATAATAAATAATACTTTCTTTGAATTTTAATATTAGAAAAAGCAATCCTAACATCTCTAAGACTCAAACAATTATCACTGTATAAACCATCCGTTATCACCTCAAAAAACAACAAAATTTGAATACATATCGCGTGGAACGCATATTCAGTTCGGTTCGTAAGTTTTTAATATTAATATTTATTATTATTTATTTACCCTCTAAAAAAATTTAATGCTCTAAAAATATAAAATTAAAAATTTGAATTTTTAAAATAATTATAGATAAAATAAAATTATTATCTTAATATAAGTAGGTACTCTATATGTATTATTAAGATAAAATTATCCTATGGTAGTATATATGTAGATATATTTTATTAAGATAAAATTATCCTAATAGAATTAGATTTACATTTATGACAAAACAAAGTGTGAGAAATTACAATTTTACGTAAAAATCACTACATTTCGTTTAACAAAATTTTTTATCATTCCTATGAGTTTTAGTCTAGAATATTAGATAAAATTACAAAGTGAATAGTTTTTTCAACTTTTTTTTACCTTTTATAATATCGATCAAAATATATTTTAAGAGTTATTTTATTTAACATTGGAATATTTTATTTAATTCATTAGTTAGTTATATAGAAATAATTATAAATAATAAATGTTTTTAAACCTGGATAAAGTCGGTTATGAGTTTGTTAGGACTAATTATTATGTGGTTGTTATTCATCCTTATCTTGTATATATGCACACTTATACATCTTGTAATAACTGATTCGTTTTTCCCTTATTGATAATAAAGAAACTCTTATATTTAGCTTTGCTTTCTTCAAGCTTCTAGTGTTCATCAATGGTGAATCTTAGGTAACAACATGGTATCAGAGCTTGACACAACAAATTAAGCTCGATTTTCATTTCTTTTCAATCTCTACACATCAATTCTGCAAATTTTTCTCTGTTTCTTTCCAAATCACTGAACAAAATCTCGGCAAAATCACAACACAAAATCAATGGCTCCAAACAATGATTCGCATAACACTGATCTTCTTTCAACCAAGCTCGTCGCTCGTACTTTTGAAGGTGTCGGTTTCAATGGCTGGCGAAGAAGCATGGAGATTGCTCTCTCCGCGAAAAACAAAATCGGTTACGTCGACGGAACAATCGCTAAACCTACCGCAGGCTCAACAACAACTTGGCAGCAAAACAATGATATGGTGCTTACTTGGATCCTGAATTCGTTGTCCAGTGAAATCGAAGGTTCGATTCTCTATTCTAGTTCAGCACGAACAGCCTGGGTTGACAGGTACGGTCAATCTAATGGTGCACAATTATATGGAATTCACAAGCAATTATCTGATTTTTCTCAAGGGAATGACAACATCTCTAGTTATTTCACTAAACTCAAGCTTACTTGGGATGAACTTGATGCAATAGGACTCAATCCATCTTGTTCTTGTGATTGTTCATGCGGAGCATCTGAGAAACGGATTAAGTTTCAGCAGGATCAACGTGTAATTCAGTTTCTTATGGGACTAAATGAAGGATACAATGTAATTCGGGGAACAATCTTGATGCAGAAACCTCTTCCCCCCATGGCTAATGTGTACAATAATTTGCTTCAGGAGGAACGACAACGCGAAATTCACAATGAGATTCAAGTTCAGACGGAGGCAGCCTCTTTTCACGCCAGAAATCTCAGAAATGATGGCAGAAATTGGAGGAATGAGAACAACCAGGCTGCTTCTAACTCTTACAGAAATTATCAGACTCCTTACACTGACAATCGCAATCCTATTACTGTCTCTGAAGTCAAAACCTGTAATTACTGCAAAAAACCGGGTCATCTGATCAAAGATTGCAGGAGAAGAATCTATAATAATCAAAGATTTGCTAATTCTGCTCATGGAGAGGATCCTCATCAAGCTAATGCGACTACATCTGGTTATTCTCAGCCTTTTGGTCCGTCTTTTGGTGTTTCTGCAGATGCTCCGGGGCCGAGAAATGAGTCTTCTACTTCTTACAGCAATCTCAATACTGATATTCCCATGGTTTCTGCCAATTTTGCTGGTAACTCCCTCTCTAATACATTTTATGTTTGCAATAATTCATGGATAGTGGAGCAAGTGATCACATGTGCTCAAATAGAAGTCTTTTTCTTGACCTTAAAACCATCCCTGTACCTTACTCTATTTCTTTACCCAATGGTCACATTCTTTCCATAAACTCAGTGGGTTCTGTCCATTTGACTCATGGCATTGTTTTACCCAATGTACTTTTCGTTCCCTCCTTCAAATTTAACCTTTTGTCCATTGCTAAATTGATCAAGCAACTTAAATCCACAATATTTTTCACTCCTGACCTGTGCTATGTGCAGGTCTCTTCAGCTCAGACCCCACTGATTCTTGGTAGATCTTGCAAAGATCTTTATCTTTCCACCAGCAATCATGTTTCTACTAGTAGTACTCCTGCTTGTAATGCTTCTGTTTCAATCAATGTTTGGCATTCTAGGCTTGGCCATTTACCATTGTACAAGCTTAAAACACTCAAATTCTGTACAAATTCCTCAATAAATGAATGCGATTTTTCTTCCTGTTTGATATGTGCCAAAGCTAGGCAACATCGCTTCTCTTTTCCTACTAGTTCCATCCATTCCACTCATGCTTTCCAACTTATTCATGTTGATTTGTGGGGACCTTATCCTATACAAACTTACAGTGGCCATAAATACTTCATCACCATTGTAGACGATTATACCCGCACTACTTGGACACACTTAATGTCCTGCAAATCTAATGCTTTTAGTCTAATCCAAAGCTTTATTTTTATGGTGCACACTCAATTCAAAGCCATTGTCCAAACTGTAAGGACAGATAATGCATTAGAGCTTGGACTAAGCCATATTGCCATCTCATACTTTTCCACCACAGGAATACAACACCAAACTTCATGTGCTCACACTCCACAACAAAATGGGGTAGTTGAGCGCAAACACAAACATTTGCTTGAGACCTCAAGGGCGTTAATTTTTCAATCTAATTTGCCCAAGAAATATTGGGGTGATTGCATTCTCACCTCAACATACATCATAAACAGAATCCCCACAAAATTACTTAACCACAAATCCCCTTATGAGCTTCTGTTTAACAAATTCCCTGATTTTTCTCATATGCGCACTTTTGGGTGCCTTTGTTTTGTTACCACACAAAAACCTGGCAGAGACAAGCTTAGCCCACGGGCTTTTCCGGCAATTTTCCTTGGTTACCCTTTCGGAAAAAAAGCCTACAAAGTCCTCAATCTCGAGACATTAACCATTACCACTTCCCGTGATGTTGTCTTTCATGAATCAGTATTCCCATATGTTTTTGGCCCTCCATCTACATTTTTACCCACCATTTCTAACCCCACAAATGCTTCTCTTCCTCCAGAACCTCCACAAAATACTCCACAAAATACTTCACCTCCAACAAATATAGCCATTCCTTCCATTCCTGCTCCACGTCGCTCTTCTAGGGCTACACAGCCTCCTTCCTACTTAAGTGACTATAATTGTAACCATTCTTCTTCGATATGTAGCCACACCCTTACTTCCTTGTGTATCCCTTTTTCTTCTTCTCCTTCCTCTCTTTGCTGTAATGTGACCGACACTTCTATTTTACACACGAGTTCACTGCTTCCTGTCCAAGAACCCATGTCTTTTGATCAAGCATTCATGTATCCTGAGTGGCGAGATGCCATTGCTGCTGAGTTTACTGCTCTTGAGGCCAACCAAACCTGGACTCTTATGCCTCTTCCCTCTCATAAGAAGGCTATTAGTTGTAAATGGGTTTTTAAAGTAAAGCAAAAATCTGATGGCACTATTGACAGATACAAAGCCCGGTTAGTTGTTAAGGGTTTTACTCAAAAGGAGGGTGTGGATTATACTGAAACTTTCTCCCCTGTGGTCAAGATGACCACGATCCGTTGTTGCTGTTGCTGTGAAAAAGGGGTGGTCCTTGGCTCAGTTGGATGTTAATAACGCATTCCTTCATGGAGACCTTAATGAGGAGGTCTACATGAAGCCTCCGCCTGGTTTAGATGTAACTGATAAGTCCTTGGTATGTAAACTACAGAAATCGTTATATGGCCTCAAGCAGGCTTCAAGACAGTGGTATGCCAAACTAAGTTCCGCTCTCAAAGATCGAGGTTACATACAATCTCTCAATGATTACTCTTTGTTCTCCAAAATTACTTCTTGTTCAACTACTTTCATTGTCATATATGTTGATGATATACTAGTGACAGGGAATGATATTTCTGAAATTCACTCTCTAAAGAATTTTCTTCATACTACTTTTAAAATAAAAGATCTCGGTTCTTTACGTTATTTTCTTGGGTTGGAATTCACTCCCCTTGCTTCTGGAATGGTTGTTTCTCAACACAAGTTCACTCTAGATCTCCTCAAAGAGTTTGACTCCAACAATGCTTCTTTTGTTGTTTGCCCTCTGGATGCCTCTATTAAATTGGATAAAGATACAGGTGACTTGTTCTCCGATCCTTCTTTGTACAGAAAGCTCGTTGGTAAGATGAATTTCTTGACCAATACCCGGCCGGACATCACCTTCGCTGTCCAACACTTAAGTCAATTCCTTGCTGCGCCTCGGTTGCCCCATTGGGATGCTGCTATTCATATTCTTCGATATCTCTCTAATGCACCATCTCAAGGGATCCTCCTCAACAATTCCTCTGCTTTCTCTTTGCAAGGCTTTTGCGACTCCGACTGGGCAGCCTGTTCACATTCCAGGAGGTCGGTTAGCGGTTTCGTTATTTTACTTGGTGGTAGTCTTGTTTCTTGGAAATCCAAGAAGCAACATACTGTGTCACTCTCTTCGGCGGAGGCAGAATATCGCTCCTTGCGTCGTCTCACTGCTGAGCTCGCTTGGTTGACTCGTCTCTTGGCTGAACTTGATGTACCTGACATCTTGCCTGTTCCAGTTCGTTGTGATAGTCAGGCTGCTATCCACATCGCAAGGAACCCAGTTTTTCATGAACGCACATCGACCATCGACCTTGATTGCTACTTTGGAGCAACCAGCTGATCTTCTAACAAAGTCGCTTCCAGGTTCTCTACATCACAAATTGCTCAACAAGTTGGGTGTTATCACCTCGAACTTGAGGGGGGGTGTTGGAGATATAGATCCTCATCAACCTAATAAACCTGGATAAAGTCGGTTATGAGTTTGTTAGGACTAATTATTATGTGGTTGTTATTCATCCTTATCTTGTATATATGCACACTTATACATCTTGTAATAACTGATTCGTTTTTCCCTTATTGATAATAAAGAAACTCTTATATTTAGCTTTGCTTTCTTCAAGCTTCTAGTGTTCATCAATGGTGAATCTTAGGTAACAATAGATATTACACAAACAAAAAATTATTATGAAGTACGGGGTAATATTATTTTACATTTCATATATACTCTCTTCTTTCACTTGATTCTCACCATAAGTTGAATATATGTGAGTAATATTTTAATCAAATGATAGAAATTCAGTGATGAGAGGAAGTAAATACTCCGTACTTTTTAGCGGACATGTCGGGTCAGGGTTTGATGACATTTGAGTTGTGGATCAAATTATCGGGTTTGATGACACTTGAATCGTGGATCAAGATTTATAGCTGTTGAGTCTGTTGACCTACGAAAAAACGGGTTGGATGGGTCTACGGGTCAAGTCATTCAACTCGAGAGTGCAACTTTAGTCTCACGATATATAAGCAAGCAATCTACTAAGAGTGCTAGATAATTTAAATTAGACACAAAATCATATCCAAATAAAATGATTAATATATAAAAATCAACGTAAATATATAAAAATTATTTACGTTAATAAAAATTAATACACAAAATTAATACATACAAAATTAATATATAAAATTCATATCCAAATATTAACGTTGAATCATTAAATTATTTATCATATTTTTTGTTTAAAAAGTTTCAACACTACAAATTTGAAACTATTTTAACTAATTCAAAATTTTAATGAAGTTAAAACACTTAAATAGAATAATTTATTAAATAATCAAAAATAAAATGAATATAATTGAAGTTTTTTTCGAGTGACATGTAGTCTTAAACTTTTTAAACTACATAAATTGTTTAAATAACATTATACATGTTGGGTCAGACTATGGGTCGGTTCAAATATGGATCGGGTTATACGGGTCACGAGATGGGTTATAATTAGAATACGGATGAAAAATAGTTTTGAACGCTGATTTTTTTTTTACCTTTTTAAGTAAAAAATAATATTTTTGGTATTAAATTTTTTATTATTTTAATAATAATATTTTTATACTCCTGGATTATAATGTTTATGTTTCAATGAATTTTTAAAACTATTTTAGTAGTTATTTTATTATCAAAAGATATAAAAAAAAATGTTGTATTAAATTGAATACTCCCTCCGATTCACAGCGATGTTCCCTCTTTCCTTTTTGGGCTGAGTCATAACTTCTTCCCCTATTCTATTTTTGGACATAATTTTGTTGGGTTCCATTTTACTAACCCAATAATTAGAAGTATAACCCAACCCATTACCCAAATCCTAACACCCTTAACCCTAATCCGTATACTTACAATTAAACCACCCAAATACCCCTCCTCATGCGCAGCCCCCCATTACTCCATCTTCATCCCTTTGGCTAGATCTTCATCTCTTTCACTAACCCGATTCTGGGAAATTTTCCAGATCTTCACCTCTCTCACTCAATCTTCCTTCTCTTTCCCTTAACATGAATAAACCTTCATTCTCTGAGACTTCCTTCCAAAATCCGCAAACCGACTCCTATGAGCGACGAGTTATCTCCATGAGCGACAAGTGCTCATGCGTTGCAGATCTGGGTTATTCCTTCACGAATTCCGAAGACACGTCTTGTTAATTCAACATGCAAAGTGTTGACCATGTTAGTTCCCCCGCTATTTCTGATCCGATTGAAGAGTTTGATTGTTATGCGTGCTGCAATTGAAGTATCTAAAGGTAATTTAGGCGTGAGTTTAGAAAATGGTGGGGAGTCGATGATGGAGTTCGAGTCAATGGTCCCTGATTCTCAACCGTCGGTCGACGGGAAGGGTAAATCTGGAGTAAATCAAGATTTCGTGGAAGAGGTTGAATTTCTGTTACTCCATTACTTTGTTCTTACTACTCCTTACATCTTTCACTGTGTTGAATTTCTGTTTATGGACTTCTTGGTCTTCTGTTGCCGCATTGTGGATTGAATCTGACTGAAATTTGTGGGTTGTCGTAGTTTTTCTGATTTAGGGTTTCGTATTTGGTCACTAGTGATGATGTAATTAAAAACATGCGCACCATTTAAGAAGGACTCGGTATACGCCGCCATTCCCATCGAATTAAATTCCGCGGTTAATGATGAGGCGTATATTGAGTCGAACACCCAGTGATGTGTATACTAGGGTGTGTTGTGATCAATTGCTCTACGTTCCTTAATTTCCACCATGGTAACACTAATTGTATGCCCCATTGTATACTAATTTTTGCCCGGATTTTTAAATTCCGTATCTGTAATATTTTGTGGTGGCTGTGAAATTGTAATGGACAAAATAATTAAGTCAATAACTTCTTACTTAATGCAAGTCCTATTAAGATTTCCTAATTAAATTATCATAATGGTTTCTTCTCTCTCTTGCTTTACAACCCCACTTTACACTTTATATTAATATTTTAATGCCCCCTTATTTTTACCCCAAAAACCCTAGGGGAACAACGCTGTGAATCGGAGAGAGTATTAGTTTATATTTGTAATTTAAAATATCGAGTCACAAATCAAGATTTAGATGTTTTGAATCTTGACCTACCAATAAACGAGTTGGACGGATCAGGTTTACAAGTTAGGTCAAGTTTTACCAAGTCTAATAGTAACGTTACTATTTAACACAATAATACAACTTTAGTCTCCACCAGGTGTACTAAATTGAATGTTACGGAGTAGTTTATATTTGTAATTTAAAATACTGAGTCACAGATCAAGATTTAGAAGTCTTAAATCTTGACCTACCAATAAACGGCTTGGGCGGGTCGAATTTACATGTCACGTGAAGGTTTGTCAAGTCTAGTAGTAACGTTACTATTTAACACGATAAGAGTATAAGACAACTTAGTCTCCCAGCAAGTCTTCCTTGTGACGGATATACCGTCACAAGTTTGCAACGTGGCAAATAAGACGAAATAAATTGGCATTTCCAAGACATTTTACTTTTGTTTCATCTACTCCACATAGGTAGTACTTTACCGTCACAAACTTGTGACGGATATGTCCGTCACAAGTAAGAACTTGTGCTAGTCTCCCTATGTACAACTGTACAAGAGAATAATGTACCAAAATGGCTAAATAAAAGTTAAGATTAGACACAGTTATATTAAAATAAAATGATAATATATAATAATTAACTATATCGAATAACTAGATCAAAGTTTTAAAAAAATCTAGGCATATGAATAGGTTGGCTTGAGTTGAGCTTTTAGACCAAGGCTTTGTAGTCCCTTCTCTCCAACGAGTTGAATAGGTCGGACCAAGTCATGATCCAAAATTAATGGGTCATTTAAGGTATGTTTGAAAAGATTGATAAATTGATTTGGAAGGAAAGGGAGGGAAGGGAAAGGGAGCGACGTAATCCTTTGTTTGGTTAGCAAAATGGGATGAATGGATTTCTAGGTGAAAGTAAAATGGATTCCTCCATTTCTCCCATCCAAAGCAAAATATTTCACTTCCAAAATAGGCAAAATTTGGAGGGAAGCCATTCTCCCTCCCCTTCCCTTTCCCTTCTCTTTTTCCCTTTTTTGTCCTTTAGCTTTCTCTCTCATTTTGTTATCCTACCACATCCTTAAGATTTAGGTAAGAAAAACAGGTTCATGACTCTAAACAACAAGTGGGGTGGGACAGGTTTGCGGGTCGGGTCGAATTTAGAGTGATGTGATATCATACATACAAATATGTTCAATGCGGAAAGTCAAATGGTTAGACAGTAAAAGACATTGATAAACTCAATGTTCCATATGAATTGCCACAAATGTATTAATATTGCTGATAGACACAAGTGATGGTATTTTGATGAGCATCATTTGTTTCACACAGATACTAATGAAGGCAGTAGATCTGTTGGGCGGGTTGGGTCAAATACGGGTTATGGATAGGATTATGGTTAGAATACGGGCCATAAATAGTTTTGAACGCCTAATTTTTTTTACCCTTTTAAAAGTAAAAAATTATCATGATAGGATAGATTCAGATTATGTGACATAGTTAATGTGTGATATCATATGTTTATGCTCCTAAAGGGCCAGCCCAAATTAAAGGTTGTTCATTTCGGTTCTAGAAACCGTCCAACTGGGGTTGGAGTAAGTGGAAGGGCCTCGATATGTACTATTCATTGACCAAGTCTGCCGACGTAGCATAATATTAGTGAAACACGGTTAGTAGATTGTAATATCATGGTTGGGGATCAGAATTAAGAAAGATGGTAATTAGCTGATCATAGGACAATTGTATTAGTCCCTCCAACCCAATATTATTTACCCACTTTTATTCAAATGTAAGGGATTAAAATAATAAGTGGCTAAATCATAGTGTGTTGGAGGGAGTATAACGTTATTGTTGCACCCGTGCATCGCACGAGTATCAAAACTAGTATATTAGTAAAGTCATCTCACATCAAAAAATTATACTGCGTAATAATGTTATGGAATTCTATATTATAAATAATTCTCCCTCACATCCATTCCAAGCTTTACATTCCTTTTATGGCAAAAGACGTTCCCATACAATCTTTCTATCCTTTACCTATTTACACAAAATGGCATTACTTTTATCAACTTTAATTTCGGTGAGCCCATAAACCATTTGATTTACCAATAATAGCCCTACTTTTTACCGATTTCCTTAAAAGTTGCCAAAAATCCAATGTAAACCTTGGATTAGATGGGAGGGAGTAGTAATCATTCGTCCTTAAATATCAACCAACAATTGTTTGAGTCTTAAAAAATCCCATGATTAAAAACTTAAGTAAATTATCCACATCGAAAATTTATGATGAGGTGATAGAAATTTTCTATTATAAATTAGAGTAGTCATTCGTCAAATTATGATGTGATGAAATTTTTTATTATAAACAAGATTTCATATCTCAACCTCAAATCTTTTGAGTACTAAAAGAACTTTTAAGACTATAAACTTAAGTAGAATTATCCTGCATCGAAAAATAATAATGAGGTGATGAAATTCTACATCATCAATAAGAGAAATTATTTGTTATTTAATATTAATCAAAAATCTTTTGAGTCTTCTAATAGCTCTTAAAGCTATAAATTGAAGTAAAAATTATCCACATTGAAAAATTACAATAATATGATGAAATTCTATTATATAAATAAAGTAATCATCGTCTTTAGATATCAATCAAAAATCTTTCGAATCCTAAAAAGTTATTAAAACTATAAATTTAAGAAGGATTATCACATAAAAAAATTATGATGAGATGAAATTTTATACTCCCTCTGTTTTTTATAAGTAATTCCTACTTTTCGAGACAACCCATTCTCTCATCAATATCTCTCGCAACATAAAAAAATATTATGAAATGTATACTCATTTGGAAAGTCTTTTCGTAAGTAATTTTATGGTGCAATTTTTAAAAAATTTAGACAAATATATTTGCATAAAAATTAAAGTCAAAGTGTCACCTCAAAAAACAAAACGTCACATAAAAAAATACGGAATGAGTACTATATCATAAATAAGAGAAATCATTCGTTTTCGATATTAACAAAAAATCTTTTGAATCTTATAACAACTCTTAAGGCAATAAATTGAATTAAAGTTATCTCAAATCGAGAAATTATAATAAAGATGATGAAATACTATTATATACTCCCTCCGTTCATAATCTTTTGCCTAATTTCATCATTATTTGTGAGGGATATTTTAAAGAAATAGGGCAAAAGATAGTGAACAAAGGGAGTAAATAAAAGTAATCATCCGTCAACCAGAAATCTTTTGAGTCATAAAAAGAACTCACGTAAAATTATCTCACATCGAGAAATTATGATGCAGTGATGAAATTTTACATCATAAATAAGGGAAATAATCATTCATCTTTAGATATCATTATATCAACCAAAAATATTTCTGGGAATAACAAAACGTACATCATCAGTGTACTTATTATACTCCGTACAAGATACTTGAAATGCCTTCTTAAAAAAAACTTCAAATGTAATTAATTACGATAATTTTTTTATCAACGTCACTAACAAGCAGCCCATGAATCGCTATATTAGACTATAATTTATTAATAATAGCATGATTCAAGAGTTTTATTTTATTTAAGAAAGTGAGATAACGTAAGAGATTTATTCATAATTTTTTGTATTGCGAGATACTTTAATTAGTACATTGTATTTCTAACTACAATGCACGCCTATAATTTAATTTGACGTTTACCGCATATATTACCTTCCTAAAAACACATTCACGTATGTGGATAATATTTCTTTCCTATTAGCCATACTTTTAACTTCGACTTACTTTCTACCATTGCTTAGTCTCACCAATTTATGTAATCCTCTAACTTAAAATTGGTCCGTGCATCGCACGGACTTTCCAACTAGTACTGTATAAAGCTGTGTATATTTAGATTGAGATTATTAAATTATACTTTACAAAATTATAATTTCTAATCCGATTCCTAATCATCTAAAAAATGAACCAAACGTCGGGTATCAGGAATCAAGTTCAAACCCCATACCACCTTGGCTTCATTCCTGATTCCAACCCTATACCTTTTTGCGAACCAAACGAACCCTTACGGTATTCAAGACTGAAATATATGGGTTTGCAAAAATCTCTTTGTATTTGAACACATGGGCAAGGTTCGTGTGTAAATGTCTAACCCACCAACCCCACTACATATTGCTTTATGTGAAAAATATATAGGAATACATGGGATATGACGTCGCCGTAGTCCACACCGTCTAAGAAGACTCCCTTCTATGATTTCATTTAGATTATGGTCATACTCCGCAGGAATTATGTCAGTTTACAATTTCTGATTGTCTGGTGTACGATGACAGTTGGTAGCAAGTGTACTAAGAGTTTCCAGGTCGTATTTAGGAATTAAATAACATGCCATCATCATACCAAGTTCTAATAAAGTTCAAAAGACAAAGATAAAACCACACAACAACAGCTACACATCGCAACACATTAGCTTTCTGCACTACTACTATGGTAAGATGTAGGAAACTGGAAATTATTCTTATGGGGCCAAGGACATGAAATTCATATTATTGTTATGGCTTATTGACTTTAACCTTACCGTGATGAAGTTGCCAGTGTTCTGACCATCGGTGCGAGGATAATTGTTTGTAGCTCGGACACCAGCAGGAACGGCAGGAGCCTGCCTGCCGTCACCTGACTGGTCGACGGGCTTTTGTTGAGAAGCAGAAGGCCCATCTTTCATAGCCGGGGATGGAGCATTGCTAGTAACAGGCTTTGGAGCAGCAGGCTTTGGAGCTTCTCCACTTCCAAAAAGGTAGCCCAGTGAACTCTGTCCACCTCCACTGCTAACACCACGCCCCATGTGAAGAACCCTAAAATAACCAATCATTTAGCAAGTTATGATGAGAAAAATAAGTCCCACAACAATGGAATGCTTCCACGTGCACTTATGCATTAGGATCTATGACAGATAGATGCAAAAAAGATATGAAAACATAGAAACGGGCTTCATGAAGGAAAATGATTAGCACGTGGAATAATGTAGCCACAACTTTTGTATCATGCAGGTGCATGAAGAAAACAAGTCATACAAGCTCTCGTATGGGATTTTGTCCCAATGTAGATTAACAAGACAAACATGTTGCTCTTAGAAAGAAAGCATTTTCTTATGCTATAAAAACCCCTAAGTATCGTCAGAGCTTAAAAAGACATTCAAATACAACATGACACGTTGAAATGTGATCACTTACAAACAAGACATCTACTTAAGACCATTTTGTTTGACGTCTAACAATGAAACACAACATTTAAAAAGTTTAAACCCATCCATTCCCCACTATGCCTCTAACAACGGCCATCAAAATGGAAGCTGAATAGCAGGAGGTAACAAAAGCATGTAACTAAAGCAGTAATACGGTTGCAATCAAGCCACCTAAAAATTTAAGGACCCACATCCTTATTCCTCCTTGAATTCCTCCTTCGATTAATAAGGTGAAGCACATCTGATCATCAAAATTCCTCCTTGAATTCAAAAACAAAATTGAGAAAATGGAAATACAACAGCAATGTGGGATCTAACTATTCGTCCCTCACACACACACACACACAAAAATCATCCTTCAGAATTTTACTGTTAACGGTAAGAGGGAAAAAACAATATGAAGGCGCGAAACTGATAAATGAGAAGGATAAAATTTTGACAACCCATGATTGATACAGCCCGCAGTCATGGAAACAAAAAATACCCATTGAAAAGGAATCAAGTACAATAAGATCACATATAGGCAAAAATTTAAACCATATAATCAATCAATCAACCAAACCAAAACAAATGCAAAAACAAAGTAACGAAATTGAAAAAATAGAGAAATGAATTGAGTTGGGAAGGAAGAAGGTACCTTTACCTGGGTAGATCTGGTAAATAAAAACAAAGGGGCGAGGGAAAGCGAAAGAGGCAGGTTTACAGAACTGATGAGTGTAGTACACTCAATTTTATGGAATTCGGTTTCCCTTTTTTTCTTCTTTTTGACGCCTAACAAGTGTTAACCTCCTAGTACTTATGGGTGAAATCTAAAACTATCCCCAAGCAAGTGTCAAGTTAATTGGGTCATCATCCACTAGTGCAAAATCCGTACCTACGCACGGTATTTTAATTAATTTTATTTATAAAAGAGTTTAGCAACTTGATAAAATTATATTCCCTCCGTTTAAGTCAATGACTTACGCTTTTCTTTTTTAGTGCTTTCGTCAACAGTTTAGCTCTCTCTTTAGTAGAGTATTTTCGAGAACTAATTCATTGCTATTAAATACTCCCTCCGAGTTCTATTATTGTCCATAAGGTTTTGGCGTGAAAAATAAGGAAGAAGAAATGAGTGGTTGAAAAAGGAAGGAGAAAGAGAGAGAAATGAGAGAGTAATTGTGAACCACACATTTATGGCCTAAAAAGGAAAGTGAGACAAAAATCAAACTCAGTCCAAAAAGAAAAGTGGGACAATAATAGGAACTCGGAGGGAGTAGAAGATTTTTAGATAGAAGATTTTTAGATTAAAAAATAATTATGTAAAATTTTGATCACTCGATTTGTAAACTTATCTCATCTTTTTAGGGTCAAGAGTAGACCCTAAAACTTTGACCCACGATCCATTTGGCTCAAACCTGAAATGATCCGTTAATTTAGGATCAACAATTGGGTTGACCCGCTGGTTTGATGGCTTGTCATTAAAAAATAATTAAAATAATTATTAAAATTTTACAATGTTAATATTGTAAACTACAAAAATAATTAAATATAATTTTTTACCATTTAATGATAATATATTTATAATATAACACTCCCTCCGTCCCGGTCATTTGTTGTCTTATTCCATTTCGGGTGTCTCGATCAATTGTTGTCCTTTTCATTTGAGGAAGGGGATTGATGAGCAAATTTGATCATTCACATCCAATTTGGTACACTTATCATTCACTAATTGGTTCATTCTAATTTTCTTGATTTTTGTGCCAAAATTAAAGGACAACAATTGATCGGGACGGAGCGAGTATAGTCTTTACAATTTTTTTTAATTGTAAATAGGGTAAGTATTTTAATTAATTACATTAAATACGTTAAGTATGATTACTAATAACTGATAATTTTTTTGATAAAAAGTAAGAATTTCGAAAACTATATATCTGCTCAGTATTATGTAATTATACCTACTACTCCTTATAACTTTTGATTTGTTATTTGGTTATTATTATGTATTTATTTGCCAATTTTGTAGCCTAATAGTTTTTAGGGATTATAATTATTCAAAAAATGAGCCAATATAGTTGTCAAAAATATTTTCTTCCTAAAATTATCATGGTGAATTATTATTAGGCTCACATTTTAAATAAAATTGTCTTATGATTCATTTAATTGGACCTTATAGTTGAAATGAAATTGGTTGATTAGAAGGTTCACTTTCCATAATTATGAAGAGCATTTAGGCGGGAAAACTAAAAAGACTTTCTTGCCCCTTGGTTTTTGTTTTAGTGAATAGGGATTTTTTCTCTTAATTTCACTTTATTTAGTTTGACTCACCTTTACCCTCCCATTCAGAAAGTCACGACCTAGTTCACCAACCACATTATTTATCACTTTCTAATTAATTTATCTATATTCTATATTTATTTAAATAAAACTATCTCTTCAACCAATCAAATAAAAGCACCTATAAAATACTTTTGTGTCCAACCAATCAAATAAAGGTACCTACAAAGTCACAAAGGTCATGACCTAGGACCATCAATTGACCCCTCTTTCCCTTGGGTCATGCTAATTCTACTTTTAATTGACATTTAACTTGACCTTGGGTGTCATGACCTCCCCTATCCACTTTGCTTGGGGATGGTCTAAAGCAGGCAAATCGGGTCGGGTCGGGTCGCCGGTGTCCGGCACGGTTTTTGGGTACGATTAGCCTGACTCGACTTGAAAATTGTGCATGGCACGGGCACGGTCTCGGGTCGGGTCGCGGCGTTGGTTTGGGTGGAAAGCCAGGCACGGGCACGGCCTAGTCCTCTGATAGGCACGAACAGGGGCACGGCACGAGCCCGGGAAAAGCACGGGAGGGGTAGCCGTTATGTTATGGTCGTCGCTCTTCAACGACATTCTCGATTCTTCTTTGTTTTTTCCAATTTTTTTCCCTATAAATATCCATTTCAACCAACTACATTTCACACAAATCATTATAATCTACTTCTAATTTTCTAATCATTCTAAATTTCTAATCATTCTTACTAATGCTCTCAATATTCTCCATTTATACTATAAGTTATAAAAAACTATTACTAATCTTATAAAAACTATATATAAAAAAAATATTAATTATAAAAATTATTACTATCTTATAAAAAAAATATATACAAAATATAGTAATTTTAATATAATAAGTACTAATCTTGAAGTTGGAAGAATTGAAGATTTTGTTTGCGTTTTTGGTACTAAATTTACTATATTGAAGAATTGATCGTATCAGGTTTTCGGTTTTTTTATTATAATCTATCGAATCTCGATATTCGGCCATTTCTCCGGATTTCTACAAACTTTGTTTGTATTTTCCAACTTAATCTCCTTTACTTTAATTTTGTTAATTATTGTTGTTTATTACTTAATTAGTTTTCACTCTTCACTTATTCACTTATTATAATTAAGTTACCTCGTAAATAATTTGTTGCGTATTAATTTGTCGACTAAAATAAATTAGTATTTGTTATTTAAATTGTTAATTTAATTTGGTAATTAATTTGATAATTAAATCATTAAACGCGTCAAAATATGAAAATTATGTCGGAATCACATAACACCGAGTCAGTGAAACACCCCACATTGATTGAAAATGTCCTATTTACTAATTACGAGTTTAAATGACTAGTGCTTAAAGGGATTGAAAGTATTTCTCATATCAGCAAATTGCACTTTCTTTTCTGGTCATCCATGCAAAAGAGTTATACAGTTAAGTGTGCTTGGCTGAGAGCAGTCTAAGGATGGGTGACCTCTGGGAAGGTTTCCAGGATGCGCTGGAATGAGGTCAAAATCAAATCCGCTGAAAAGGAGTCGTGTTGGTCTGTGGGACCAGTATAGAACCCGGCGAGCTACCGTGACTAACATTTTCGGTCCTAGTTTGAGTCAGAGTGTTACAAATGGTATCAGAGCAACCCTGCTACCGTGCATTTGGCACCTAGCAGAGGTGAATTATGGGTCAGCGGTTATGTTGTCAGGCGCAACGAGGATGTTGCGTTCTTCAAGTGGGAGTGATTGAAACACCCCACATTGATTGAAGATGTTCTTTTTATGAGCTTAAATGACTAGCATCGTGTTGGTCTGTGGGACCAGTATAGAACCCGGCGAGCTACCGCGACTAACATTTCCGGTCCTAGTTTGGGCCCTGGTGTTACAAATGGTATCAAAGCAACCCTGCGACCGTGCATTTGGCACCTAGCGGGGGTGGATTCTGGGTCAGCGGTTATGCTGCCAGGCGCAACGAGGACGTTACGTTCTTAAAGTGGGAGTGGTTGAAACACCCCACATTGATTGAAAATGTACTCATACTATTTATGAGCTTAAATGACTAATGCTTAAAGGGATTGAAAGAAGTCGTGTTGGTTTGTGGGACCAGTACAGAACCCGACGAGCTACCACGACTAACATTTTCGGTCCTAGTTTGGGTCGGAGTGTTACAGTCAGCGTAAAAAAGGAGTCAATCACAATAACGTCAATGTAACGTAGAACCCTCCGGTTCACAAACACCACAATCGGAGGCACGGGGTCAATTTACGACCCCACAATTTAACCCCTCCCAAAACTAATGGTCCGGTTTCACGCCTTCGTTCCTTAACTTCAACACCCCGAGCGAGTCAACCCCTTACGATTATGATTTAACCGGGGCACAAACGGGACATGGGTCCCAACAACCTTTTAACATCACGCCCAACCAATTTATTTTTGATACGTCCACAATGTCGGGGAGACCACCTTATCGTTTCCTTTTACACAAACGGGTCAAACACCTTTTACACAATTTATACCACAATCGTCTACAGAGTCTACACATGACACATTTACACAAAGCATGTCACAATTCACAAATGAAGTTCCACAAACCGAAACTGTTCAACCGCCCGGTAATTTAATGAGATAATTTGGATGACGGAAGCAGAAATGGCTGATGTAGTGGGTAGCAGAAGTAAAGTATGGCAAGGTTTCACTAAGAGTAAAAATAAAAAATATGGCAGACTCTGGTCAGAGAACTTACTCATCTAAGGGGTCTTTCCCCAATATTTGGTAACTGTGTTAATATAATTTGCCTTTCACCAAAAAAAGATAAATAATATGCTATGTGTAATAACTATAAGACTGTGTTAAGTTGTAAAAGTGCATCGGGTATCGGTCACCTAGCACCACACTGTAGACACCCAAAATTTGACCGCCAGGTGTCTATAGCAGTTTCCAAAAAACACCCGATGATGATCGGACGCAAACGTGACTTAGTGTACTCGGACTTGGGCTCGGAATTCATAATATCCGACATGGACTTTTAACGGAGTAAAAATCTCACAAAACAGACCTCAAATTCATGCCCAGTGGGTCGTTCCGAGTCAAACAAGACTAATTTGGGTCAAAACCGACACCAAAAACAATTCCCGTCTTTTAGCGACCGGGTCAAAACCCGGTCAAGACAAACCCGACACAAAGAGCGACCGGGTGCGTTCCCGAAACATGCACCAGGTTCACAAATCTATCCAAATCACTCACAAATCAGCCAAAATTAGCCAAATCCATCACAATCAATTAAGCATAAATCAAGGGCAATCACGCCCAAAATAGCTCGGTTTAATTGATCCACTCGATCGAGTGGATTGGCCACTCGATCGAGTGGAGCCTCTTTGAACCCGTCCAGATTCATTCGCAGGGGCACTCGACCGAGTGCACCCGCGCCACTCGGTCGAGTAACCCGGGGTCGGGGCTCCCTATAAATACCCCATGACCCCCATGCATTTCACAAGCTTTTAGCATACATCCTTAACCTACATTCACTAACACTTTTGCAACTACACAAATCCCATACACACAATACTACGACCCTAGCGACCCTAGGCAAGACACACAAAACCCGAGCCCCTCGTCCCTCGGAGAACCGGCGAAGCATACACACACATATACACACCATAACTCGCATACATCCTCGATACTCCCAAGCCCGTGCCGCTATTACGAGTCCATTTCCGAGGTCCTTACTAAGCATGTATGTTGAGGGTGTCCTAAACCCCATCTCGACCTCTTTTTCTAGTCTCATTTCCATTTTATTTATCGTATTTTTCATATCGTATCTATAATCATAATCATAGTAGTGACACTAGCATTAATGTTGTCATACTTTCGCGTCTTCATTTTTGTATCATCATTTCTTTATCATCATTATCGTCATAATGTCGCATAAATGCATTTTAATACGAAAAATTCGGTTTTGAATGTGTTGAACTATGATAACCAATCTAAAGTCATAGTTGAACGCATTTAATCGCATTTCCAATTAGTACGAAGCCCGTTGATACGAAAACCGACATCACGTAACTCGAAAGAGTTAGTTTCGATGTCGTGACGTAGAGGGACATCCTTCGTCACTAATTCAAATTTTCTAAACTAACAATAAACGTTTTCCTAAAACTCCGGTGACGGTATTATAATCATTCATACATGATTATGGCACCGGAAGCTAAATTAAATGCGAATCACGCAATATTCGTATTTAATTTAGCCGATCATCGATTTCAAATCATAAAACGAAACGAATTCTCATTCGTACAGGGGCTACTCGACCGAGTACGTACGCTACTCGATCGAGTAGCACCCATAAAAACGGGCAGTAGCTACGTCTAAGGACACACTCGACCGAGTCAGGCCATGACTCGACCGAGTGGGTCCTGCAGCCCAGAAACCAAGGGCTCTTCTTTTTATCATTCGAGCCTCGTCTTTTTAAAAGCGACTTAGTCGACACGTGTAAAGTCAATCACGTGGCTTTTCCAAAATTCATGCATATCACTTTACTTAAACGATTTTGATCGACGGTCTCACATTATTAATTTTATGTCGACGACTCTTTAGTCGCATCCGATGTAAAATTAATTTAGACTCAATTTCTCGAGGTGATAAGTCGGGACAAGGCATCGAGGTTCGAGATCGGGCTAGCACCACGTTTAGGTCTCGAACCTCCGTCCCTTGATTAACATGCAATATAATGTGTAATTAATTAAGGTTCGTCCATCTACACAAATTCACGGTCTAGTTTATACACGGGTCCGTTTATAATTATTGCTCGTCATTTCAATTGTATATTTCAATTGTTCTATTTTATTGTACGCCGTATTGTGAATTCCGGGTTGTATTCCGCCCGTGTAACTTGTAATCGATTTATTTTTGCTTTGCTTTATTTATTTGCGTTTTACCGCTCTTAAATGAACCCTCGCATGCTAAACCACTTCGACAATAAATTAGATGCATTAAATTGACGTAGCTCACATTTAATTCGCATGCTTAGCTAAAACGCTGTTTGCATAACATTTCACCGAATCACTAACGCGCATATTAAAAAGTCAAACGATGTCCTAGTAGAGGCCGCTAAGTGCGGGCGGGGTTGGGTGTCCTTAGTGGGCTTCCCAACACGTACCCTCACCTCTTACTCAGAACCATGGTTTCCGGATGTCCGAATCCATTGGCAACGAGAGTCATTCAATATACGATTAACCGCTCAAGTCGGCATCTATATCGATATGCAAAGGGACGAGCCCAATAAACTCTCAAACCAAAATGGGCCATACTTTGTGTATGGGCCATGGCGATGTAGAGTGGGCTCGAACGGTTCCGAATAACCATAAAATTCGGTGGCGACTCCATTTCGACTTAAATTTCAATTCGATCCTTCTCATATGGAGGTTCATTCGCCTACCCAAACCCGCGCGTGGCCGCGTCGGGGTGGACCTACGTCATGTCCACACACACGTTAAAAAATGTGTTCCTAAAGACGTCGGTCAAACATCCATTGACCAATTTATGACTCGACCCCCTTCACAACAAGACTATAACTATGATTATAATGCATGTGCTGAATGATAATTCAAACGGAAATACCTTTTATTCTAGCTGAACACCCAGCGTTTAACAGATAAAATTTTGACTGTCACTTTTGATAATGCAACATCTATGACTTCTTGCGGTAACATATTGAAGACTAGTTTACAAAGTGTTTTTTTAGATGGTAAATTGTTACATGCTTGATGTGCTTGTCACATTTTAAACTTATGTGTTAAGGACGGTCTAGTGGGGCTAAGACACTATCACGCCAAGTTTAAGTCAGTAGTTATGCACTTGAACACGTGTCGCTTAAGACACTAAGATTAGCGTAACTTTTGTAAATAAAATAAAATTAGATAAAGAAAATCCCCCCCCCCCCCAAGAAAACAACACGAGGTGGAATTCAATGTACACAATGTTGAAGACTTGTTTAGAGTATAAAGATCCGCTAACTAATATTTGGAACTCTCGCTTTCCCAATCAACCATTATTATTTGAGGATGATTGAGACAAAATAGAAATGTATATTGACTTGTTGTGCGACTTTGAGGAGTCGACAAATGCATTTTCTCATGTATATATGCCTACGGCCCCCTTTTTCATCGCTAACGTTATTAATATTGCCTTTATTTTCCAAAAATATCGAGGCTTACCTGATTACAATGGGTTTCTTCCCGCCATTGAGACCAAATGGCTAAAATATTAGGACGATATTTCTCTCGTCTTTGTATTTTCAGTGATTTTAGACCCTAGGTGGAAATTTAACGGTGTGATGAACTTTGTTGAATGTTATAAAAAATTAATGAACATAGATTTCAACCTTGAGGAATATAAAGCCTCGATTAGAAACGACTTTGGTATACTATTTGGCGAATACGAGCGGATTTATGGTAACACTAACATCACTCGTACTTCTGGACCAGTTGCAGGTGCTAGTAGTAGTCGATCGACGACGGCTACAGGATTGGGCAAAGCCTTGTCACAAATGTCTTGATTGATGCCATCTTCTCAAGCTACAGCGAAATCCGATCTTGCGGAATATCATATGTACCTGCAATATGATTATTTCCGCAATATTGAGGAAGTCGATAGAATATACGTTGATCCTCTATCCTGGTGGCGAGAAAAAAGCAGTAGGTCTTCCGGTGATGTCTGCAATGGCGAAGGACTTCCTCGCCATTCAAGTTTCATTAGCGTCCGAACGTTGTTTCAATGTCGCTAATAGGGTATTGGATGATAAACGCACGTCTTTGTCTTCCGGGACCCTCCGCATGTGTGTCTGCTACAAAGATTAGATGGATGCAAGAGACCGAAAATAAGGCGAAAACACAAAAGATAGTGACGTTGACACCGACGATACTATTACCAGCACCGAATCATAGACGTAATTATTTTTTAACTTACAATTTTCCAAGTCCACTTTAATTATTTTTTAATTTCTTATACATGCTACAAAGATTGTATTTGTAAATTTTAATTTCTATAATGATTATTCAATAAAAATTATACTCCCTCCTATTCTGAGTATTCCTCCCACTTTTCTTTTTGAGCTTAGTTTGGTTTTCTTCCCACTTTCCTTTTTTGGAAATAATTTTAATCATTCTTTATTCTTCCTTCAATTCTTTATTCTTTTCCTCCACACCTAAACTCAACACCTTTTTACTTTATACCCCACTTTCTATTCATCTCTCTTACTTTATCTCCACCCTTTATTATTATTTTACTCCCTCCTTGGTTTCTCCCAAAAAAAAAATTGGGGAGGAATACTCTGAATAGGAGGGAGTATTTCTTTTCTCCTATTTACATTTCTTACTTCTTAGTTTTTACATTATTTAATTGTTATTATAATCAATTTTAACTTTTGTAATTGTTATAACTTCTTATTATATTTAATATTAACTTATAATTATATTTAAATATTATATTATTAATTTATAGCACTATAACTTATATTATTATTACCTTATAACACTATAACATATAAATATTATATTATTTATAAACAACTAAATCGTAATTAATATTGGAATCGCAATACAAAATATTCGGATTGCATACAAATAAACCGCCTATCGTATTTTCCGGGAAAAAAATCGAGGCACGACCCAAAATCCTAGAACTGGCATGAAAACTGAAGTAGGGGCAAGACGGGCCGGGCATGAGCTAGCACGGGACCCGGCCCGAGCACGGCACGATCGGGCCCGTGCCTCGGTGGGTGGGTAGGGGGGGGGGGGGGGAGCCCGTGCTGGGCACGACAAGGTTTCGGGTGGAGGCACGACCGTGCCGTGCTGGCCAGGCACGAAGCACGACCCGGTACGTCCGACTTGTCTGCTTTAGTGAAATCTATCTATATATCTATATTAAAAGTCATGATGAGTGTTTAATGAGTGTCACGTGGCGCAGTAAAATAACCACAAGGAGCATATACTCCTCTTACAATCCTCCGTATACTCCTCTTATAGTGTTCCTAACAACAGTATTTTTTGGCCAAAATCAAAACCACTCCATCAACATTCAATAACAACGTTTCTTACGTACCTATTCATCTTCCTTCAACTAATGCATTACCTACACCGCCATTACTACACCTTCCTTTATACCTCGGTCCAAAATGTCGTTTCGTGCCTTTCTAACTCCTCACTTATTCACATCTTAAAATGGTTGTTTCTTGGTCCAGATTTTCTCATTCAATCCCTCTCAAAATTACCGCTATGCCACTAAAGCGTTAACTTAATATTTCAGCTCCATAGCAATTGATTAATTTGTCCAAGTTGTTTCATTTCGAGTTGCTTAATACCGTGATTCTTTAGCAGCAACAATTAGATAGACGTGCTAATCTTCGTTATTCAATAATATGTTTTGATTATTAATAATAAATTTTACGTTAATCTTCATTATCCATTTCAAGTTCAATTGTCAAATGATTAAAGCGTTAACTTAATATTTCAACTCCATATCAACTGAGTAATTTGTCCAAGTTGTTTCATTCTGAGGTGGTTAATACCGTAGATGTTTAGTACCAGCAATATATTCTGACATGCTAATCTTCATTATCCAACAATATTATTTTATTATTAATATTTGTTAGTTGTCAATCTATTGTTGTTTAGCCTCTGATCTACATTAGTCATCTTCCTTGTGCTCATTTCTTTAATTGCATGATATATACTTAAAGGTGAAGCCGACCAAATACACTTAATATACTAGTTTTAATCTCGCACAAATTATGCGGTTATTCCTTAAAAAATGTGTACAAAGTCTCATTTAAAACGATTAAAGTGAGACCGTCTCGCATGAGACATTTTCTAAAAGAATGTGCTATTTTACAAAGTAAAAAAGGCATCTACATATATTAATTTTTCTCATGAATTTTGAGGAAATGTGAAATGATTTTTTTTTGTTTGAACTTAAAATTCATTTTAATACTCTTATGTCCAAGCATTATTTAAAAAATAGCAACTAATTAATGGTTGATATTTCAAATAATCTGTAAGGTTTCTAATATGTTGCTATAAGGTAATGTAATATTATGAAATATATGAATTGAACCCAATAATTTGTACATATATACATGCATTTATAATTAGTAGCATAATTTTAAAGTAATCAAATAAGTTATTAATAGGTACTAAATATACTATCTTATTCATGTACATTGCTAATTTATTAATTCATTTTACCTCACGATCATTTCAAGATTTCGAGATTAGTTTCGGAAACACACTTACATATTCAAAAAGCTAACTCATTTGAGCATAGTAGAAGAAGTTACCTTAATTTTTTGTTTGCACATTAAAGTTTTTACAAAAAAAAATACCTAATTAATAGTTATTGTGATTATAGTAGATTTATCTAAATAATTTGTTTTTGTGATTATAGTGTATGAAAATAATAATGTAAAAACCCAATCAAGAACTTCAAATGGATAAAATATAACTTCCGGCCTCCGTCTCGATAATTTGTTTAACTTCAATTAAGGTACTCCTCGCAATTTTTTTTTTCGTAAAGTAAAAGAGGGAGTAACCCAAAGCAAACAACGACACAACAATAGAAACAAAACTACATCTAATTAGAAAGCAAGAATAGGAACTCGACGCGGCCACGACACGCCCCCGCATCAAATTGCAGCAACTTGAATAGCACCTAAAAGACATGTCGACAAAATTAAAAGCACGAATCAGAAAATATGAATATCAATGAATTCAATGTTGTCTTTAGTGTTATAATCAATTCTAAAGACTGTTAGATGTGGGCCTCGTCGAACCACCAATTGCTATACAAATAATGGCATGCGATTGTTTGGGAATCCAAATGATAAACTTGGTGTACAAAGATCTTAAGTTTACATAAACTAAATACTAATTGAGGCTTTAAATTGGTAGAAATTAGCAAGCATTTATCGAATTTGAAAAAGAGCCAGAAGAAAAGGTTCGATCCTCTTATTTTTCTTTCTCGAACCGAGAGATTCATGAATCAGGATCCTGATGCATATAGATACAAATGATTCAATGGGAGCAAGAATTTCCAGGAACATTTAGTTTCTGAGCAGAGGAGCCGTTTTCAAGTAGTGTTTGGCTGATTACGTATTAATCAATATTTGATTGATTGGTCTGGAATCAAATATATTGGATAACACTATAGTAGGATAACACAACTCTATAATACGGGAGGTGATTTTGTTGACGATTTCTCTTTCGCGGGATATACCATCTCCTCCTTGGACCATAAAAAAGAATAACAAATCAGTAACTCATTATTTGAAAGATAGGTAATATATAAGCAGCAACAAAATTATTTGAAAGACGTAAGTATGGTATATGTACTACTGACTCGCACGATTACATTATGAAGCAACACAGGTTTTACTTGCTGGAACAAGGCACACCGAGGTAGAATATGAATATCTATCCACTGCATACTATATATATATATATATATTCCTGTCTTCATCTATTCTTACAATGGTTGACCTGTGACTGAGTCATAAGCTGGGGATGTCATAAGAATGACGTAATTTCAGGAATGCTTCTTACAGCAAGCCGGTCTTTACTACCAAATCATCAGAATTATACTACTACTACTACTAGTATATGCCCAGCCGCTAGTAGTAAATAGAAACACTAGTGTGTGTACTGATAAAAGAAGTGAAACAAAAGGCAAGAGTCAAGACACAGATAGAGCAAACACCAACGAACACCTTCAATTTCACTTTCTTTACACAGTATAATAGAGTAGATGAGGATGAGGCAAGCCAAGGGGGTATAATATCTTCTACCCACTACAGAGTAGTACTTGTGTTTTCATGAGGATGAGAATGAGGAGACATTCAACACATACATACATACAGCCAGCCTTACTAATCAACACAGGTGGTACTGTAGCATTTAAAATCAATTGAATCAAACCAATTATTTTACGAAGTACTAATCAATTGAAAGTTACAGTACTCCCTATTCTTTTTTTTACTCACTCAGTAGTTATGAACAGGGGCGAATTTAATGAGTAGCAAGGGGTAGCGGGCGCTACCCCAAGCCCGGAAAATTCAATGAAGAAGATGAGTTTGTGCTACCCCAAAATATAACTAAGTATAGAATAATATAATAACATGCATAAAAGTAACAATGTGATGCTTTGGCCTAGTGATAAAGTGGTGGATAAATGTATTGAATGTCAAGGGTTCAAACCCCAATACTGACTATTTTATTATTTGTATCTTTTAACGTATGCTTTTTAAGGAAGACATGTCAATTTAATTAATTTATATGCTACTTCGTATATATTTTACTCCGTACTAGGAATACCATATATATTACTACATAATTTTGTTATTTAGATTTAATAGCTACGAATACTAAAATCCTTCACATAAAAGTAAATGGTCGGTATTATACTAATTATTTAATTAATATTCTACGATATGAGGTTTAATTTTCAGTAACCACATCAATCATGAGTCGTTTGTTAAACAAAATTGAGTTTTTTTTTTTTTAAATTTTCTATAAAAGAGAAAAAAAATATTAAAAGAATTTCGCTACCCCATATTTTGAATCCTAGATTCGCCCCTGGTTATGAATCCACATTTGTTCATATGGTTACTTTAAAGAGGAGCAAGGCACACCAAGAAATGAAATAAGAAGAAGGAGAAGAAGGAACGAAGGGAATACCTGAGTAACAACAACAGAGACGACGATTTAGGGCGAAGGACGAAGAACGGAGATGTGAAACCGATGAACTGAAACGAATGAAAATGTGAAACCGATGAACAGCGAACGACGAAGAACAGAGAAAGGAATCAACGGCGAAGGATTTCGTCGGAGGGTTGGAGATTTCGCCGGAGCGTCGAGGGATTTCGATTGGGGGGTCATTTCCATTTTGGTTCACAGTTTGTGTCGATTTATGGTTTGCCTCAATTTTGGGTTTATTTTAGATATTTTGTTTCAGTAGCTGTATGTGATTTGAATTTGGGTTGTTTTTAGTTGGGTCATATGGAGTAAGTTATAATAGGTCGGTAGACAACTGAGGTTGAAGACAACAGTTGTCTATTATATAGACAACTGTTGTGTAGACACCCGTATTTTGACTGTCACGTGTCTATGGTAATCTCTGAAAAACACCCGATGATGATCGGACGCAAACGTGACTTGGTATACTCGGATTTGGGCTCGGACTCAATAATATCTGACATGGACTTTTAGCGGAGTAAGAATCTCACAAAACAGACCTCAAATTCAGGCCCAGTGGGTCGTTCCGAGCAAAATGAGACTAATTTGGGCCAAAACCGACACCAAAAATAAATCCCGTCTTTTGGCGACCGGGTCAAAACCCGGTCAAAGACGAAACCGTCTCAGAAATCAGCCAAATTCATTCTCGAAAGCTGGCGCAAAAATCAGAATTCAAAAAAACCAATCAAATCAATCAAGGATAATCTTTCCTTATTTGTCTCGCCTATTTGATCCACTCGATCGAGTGGATTGACCCCACTCGGTCGAGTGGAGCGTCTTGAACCGGGTTTGACCCGTTTGTAAGGGCACTCGATCGAGAATGAATTCTCACTCTACATTTCACAATACCCCATGACCCCTATAAATACCGTGGAGAAACGCCTATAAATACCCCATGACCCCCATGCATTTCACAAGTTTTGAAACACTCATTCTCACTCTACATTTACACCCTACACCCTACATCATACTAGGCTTCAACCCTAAGCGATACTACACAAAACCCGAACCCCTCGTCCCTCGGAAACCGGCGACACACACACACACATACACACCATAACTCGCGTACATCCTCGATACTCCGGCGTCCCGTCGCTATTTACGAGTCCATTTCCGAGGCCTATACCTAGCATGTATGTTGAGGGTGTCCTAAACCCCATCTCGATCCCTTCTATCTCATCTCATTTTTATTCACTTTATCGTATTTTGTATTGTAATCATAATCGTAGTAGTAACACTAACACTAACGTTTCTATACTTTTTGCATCTTCATTTTTTCTTTATCATCTTTTTGTTACTAACAATATTCTACCGCGTATAAATAAACTAGTATCAAAATTTCGGTTTCAAAAACGTTTAACTATGATAATTGCCTAAGGTCCGTCTAATCCCTTTACGAGCAACGACGGAGGTGGAGCCCTTTCGAGGAGCCCCGCCCCAATGTACTCAAGGGCGTGACGTGATCGCAATCGGTCATAGTTGAACGCATTTCATCCCATTTCGATAATTAGTGCGGAACCCGTTGACACGGAAACCGACATCACATAAGCCGAAAGGGTTAGTTCCGATGTTTTGACGTAGAGGAAAGCATTTCGTCACTAATTCAAATTTTATAATCTAACGAAAACATTTTCCTAAAACTCCGATAACGGTATTATAATTGTTCATACACGATTATAGTACCGGAGGCCAAGTTAAATACAAATCATGCGATATTTGTATTTGGTTTGGCCGACCATCGATTTCCAATCATAAAACGAAACGAGTTATCGCTCGTACAGGGTCTACTCGACCGAGTACATATGCTACTCGATCGAGTAGCACCCAAAAAAGTGGGCAGTAGCTGCGTCTAAGGACGCACTCGACCGAGTCAGGTCACGACTCGGTCGAGTGGGTCCTGTAACCCATAAAACCGAGGGCTTTGACACACATTTCAAGCCCCGTCTTTTTATCGACTTTAGTCATTACGTGTAAAGACAATCACGTGACTTTCCCCTTTTTCAAAACCACGCATATCACGACACGTAGAACGACTTTAATCGATCTCCTTGGAAGTGATAAGTCGGGACATGACTACGGGACGTGGGATCGGGCTAGCAATATGCCACAGTCCCCCATGTTTCCCTCCTTCGTTTAGTACACAACATAATGTGTATTTAATCGGAGTTAGTCCATCTACACATTTCGCGGTCTAGTTTACATACGGGTCCGTTTCTATCATTATTTTGTCTTTTATTATTTCGTTTATTATTTTTATGTATCGTTGTATTGTGAATTCCGGGTTGTATTTCCGCCCGTGTAACTTGTACATTATTTACTTTTGAGCTTTATTTATTTACTTGCTTATCGCTTTATAAATGAACCTCGCATGCTAAATCATTTCGACCATAATTAAGATGCATTAAATGACGTAGTTCACATACTATTCACATGCTTTAACCCGAAAACGCTGTTTGCATATCATTAAATTATTTTACTAGCGCGCGTACACGAACACGAACGATGTCTTAGTAGAGGCCGCCATGTGCGGGCGGGGTTGGGTGTCCTTAGTGGGCTTCCCAACACGTACCCTCACCCCTTACTCAGAACCTTTGGTTTCCGGATGTCCGAAACCCTTGGCGCACGAGAGTCATCATTCTATATACGAAAGCCGGTGTAAACGGTATCGATATTGCAATGCAAAGGGACGAGCCCCATAAACTCTGAAATCGAAGTGGGCTTACTTTGTGTATAGCTGTGGACATGACGAAGGTCCACCCCGACACGGCGAAGCGCGGGTTTGGGTAGGCGAATGAATCTCATGGTAAGATTGTTCTCGGGTTCGAAATTTAAGTCAAAATGGAGTCGCCACCGAATTTTGTGGTTATTCGGAACCATACGAGCCCACTCTATGTCGTCATGGGCTATACACAAAGTAAGCCCACTCCGATTTCAGAGTTTAAGGGGCTCGTCCCTTTGCATTGTTATACCGATACCGTTTACACCGGCTTTCGTATATAAAATGACTCTCGTGCGCCAAGGGTTTCGGACATCCGGAAACCAAAGGTTCTGAGTAAGGGGTGAGGGTACGTGTTGGGAGGCCCGCTAAGGACACCCAACCCCGCCCGCACATGGCGGCCTCTACCAAGACATCGTTCGTGTTCGTGTACGCGCGCTAGTAAAACGACTAAATGATATGCAAACAACGTTTTCGGGCTAAGCATGTGAATTTTGCGTTAACTACGTCATTTAATGCATCTTATTATTTGTCGAAGTGATTTAGCATGCGAGGTTCATTTATAAAGCGTAAAGCAAGTAAATAAACAAAGCTCGGAAATAAATAACGTACAAATTACACGGGCGGAAATACAACCCGGAATTCACAATACAACATTACGTAAAAATAATAAACAAAATAAAAATAACGCGATATAATGATAGGGACGGACCCGTATGTAAACTAGACCGCGAAATAGGTGAATGGACTACCCCGATTGAATACACATTATGTTGTGTACTAAACGAAGGACGGAAATATGAGACTGTGGCATATTGCTAGCCCGATCTCATATCCCGTAGTCTTGTCCCGACTTATCACGTCAAAAGTTGATCAAAGTCGTGCTACGTGTCGTGATGTGCGTGGTTTTGAAAATAGGAAGATCACGTGATAGTCTTTACACGTGATGACTAAAGTCGATAAAAGACGGGGCTTGAAACGTGTGTCAAACCCCTCGGATTTGAATTAATGCTTATAAAAATGCTTATCATTAGAAAATTTGAATTAATGACGAAATGCATCCCTCTACGTCACGACATCGGAACTAACTCTTTCGAGTCATGTGATGTCGGTTTTCGGGTCAATGGGTTCCGCATTAATTATGGAAATGGGATTAAATACGTTCAACTACGACCGTTTGCAATCGCGTCACGCCCTTGAGTACGTTGGGGCGGGGCTCCTCGAAAGGGCTCCACCTCCATTGTTGCTCGTAAAGGGATTAGACAGATTTTAGGCAAACATCGTAGTCAAACGGATTTAAAACCGGATTTTGATACTAGTTTACGTATATACGGTATAATAACAATATTAGTAATAAAAGATGATACAAAAATAAAGATGCAAAAAAAAGTATAAGAAACGGTAGTGTTAGTGTTACTACGATTATAAATATGATGCAAAAATACGATAAATAAAACGAAAATGGGACTAAATGAAAGAGATCGAGATGGGGTTAGGGACACCCTCAACATACATGCTTAATAAGGACCTCGGAAATGGACTCGTAATAGCGGCACGGGCTCGGGAGTATCGAGGATGTATGCAAGTTATGGTGTGTATGGGTTTGTGTGTGTGTTTTGCCGGTTTCCGAGGGACGAGGGGCTCGGGTTTTTGTGTAGTCTTGCTAGGGACGTGGTATAGGGAGTGTAGTAGGGTTAGGATGTGAAATGTAGGGTAAATGCTTAGGGTAAAAAACTGTGCAAATGAATGGGGGTGAAGCGGTATTTATAGACTTCATCTCACGACATAGGGGCACTCGATCGAGTGGCCCTAGTGCACTCGATCGAGTGCCTTCGCAAACGGGCCAAACCCGGGTTCAAAAGGCTCCACTCGACCGAGTGGGGTCAATCCACTCGATCGAGTGGGTCAAACGGGTGAGACAAATAAGGGAAGAATTGATCTTGTTGTTTTGATTGACTTTTTGAATTTTATTTTGTGCGCCAACTGAACTTGGCTGTTTTATGAGACGGTTTCGTCTTTGACCGGGTTTTGACCCGGTCGCCAAAAGACGGGATTTATCTTTAGTGTCGGTTTTGGCCCAAATTAGTCTCTTTTTGCTCGGAACGACCCACTGGGCCTGGATTTGAGGTCTGTTTTGTGATATTTTTACTCCGCTAAAAGTCCATGTCGGATATTATTGGTTTCGAGTCCAAGTCCGAGTATACCAAGTCACGTTTGCGTCCGATCATCATCGGGTGTTTTTTGGAGACTACCATTGACACGTGGCAGTCAAAATGCGGGTGTCTACAGAGCCCCCACTCTGACTGAGGCTTGGACAAGGCGAAAGTCAGAGTAGCTACCAAGCCTGTTAAGACCTGGTAGACTTCCGATCGGGTCACTTATAGTCCAGTGGACTCGCGTGAAGGGCTCACCAGCCATAAGCAGAGGGTCATACCTGTCCTGATGATGATAGCTTCGCGGGGAGTCAGACTTGTAGCATAAGTCCTGGGCGCCTGTATGTGGGCCCATCCCGTACCATTTCGGGAAAATGACGCCTTGGGCGTTCCGCTGGGGAAATATGTGAGCTGTACAGGCTTGCTTTTGAAGCCTTGAGTCGTACCTGAGCTGATGATGAGGCTCCGTGGGGGGTAAAGCTTGCCTCTTTTGGGGAGTAGGTGTACCCGTATGCCGATACATCACACCTGGGATGTAGCATACCCGGGAAAATCTGCCTCCGTTGGGGAATTTGAATAGTTTCGCGGAGACTTGCTTCTGAAGTCCGGAGTGTACCTGTATGCTGACACATAACAACTTGTATGTAACACATAGGCAAAACAACGACTCGTGCTGGGGAGACAAAAATGTTTAATTTTCGAAAGGACAAAAATTTTTTATCGCGAAGAAATTTTATCATAGAAAGATTTTAGAGACTCTTAGGAAAGCTCGGGACAGCTTGATTCCTATTCTGGGTTCTAGTTTGAAATCAGGCCTGCGCGCGCATAGGGCCTAGTTTGTTGAGGAGGCAGAGTAGTTAGGTTTTCAGTTAAGTTTCCTCATTATAAATATGAGAATCCCTGCTTCAGTTCTCTGCATCTCAACTCAAATTCTTCTTTTCCTTCTCAAAATCTTTTAGACTTTCAAGAAAGTTAGAAATCTCCGCTATGGGTATCGACCATTTGACGGCTATGCTTCTTGCCTGGTCCCAATACTTTCGGGATGAGGAGAAAGTCCGACTGACCCAGATGGGAATTGTCAATTTATTCCCTTTCCAGCGTCTAATAGTTGACTCGCATTTCCTGAATGCCTGCTTGTCGTTTTGGGACACCACCCACCACGTATTCGCGTTCCCACGGGGAGAAATGTGTCCTTTGCCCGAGGAGGTTGCGGCCATAGGCGGTTGGGGTCTTGCTGTTCAGCCAACTATTCCCCCGTTCTACCCGGATCCAAGGAGGAGATTAAGGGAGTTTTTGGGTTTGTCTCATGCTGAGGCAAATCGGATGGTGCAGGGAGATACCGTTTCCCTGTTTGACCAGGCCGACAAGTTCATGAATCCCCGGGACGTAAGGGCCACCTCTGCTCACAGGCGTAGGGCATTCGCCTTTTGCATGCTGCATTGCTATGTCTTCGAGGGGCTGATGGAGCTTGACTCATGCAGGGGTCAAATCAGGCTGATTGGAGTGGTTGACCAGATGGAGACTGGTCATAGCCCTGCTTGGCTAGCCACTGGAGAAATCATCATGGGTCTGGACGCCAGGCGGCTTGACCCAACTCGACCGCTGACAGGGAGTACCCGTATTCTGCAAGTATGCGTCTCGATTTTTTTTTTTTTTTACGCAAAATACTTGAAGTACGCAAGTCACTTGATCGAGTGGACCTGTCACTCGATCGAGTGACACTCATACCGAGCTACTGCCTGCTTTCAGAGGGCTAACTCGATCGAGTCATCTGCTGCACTCGATCGAGGGGACCCTGGCGAACCATTCCGTTGCTTATAAAATTTGTGCATTCTTTTCAGATATGGCTGTCGGAGCGGTTATCGATCATAGAGACTCCTCCGAGCATTCCCAATTATCGGAGCAGTCAGATTAGCTCTCGAAGGCGAAAGATAAGCTCGAGTCATCGGATAGATCGAGCTTACTGGGACGAGGAGCTGGTGTTCCACGGGGGTCCCTTGATCAGGTGGACCGTTGCTTGGTGGTTTCTTTCGAAGTTGACCGGATTGGCCAAGAGGGACCAAGCTCGCTACCTGGTGATCTTGTCCCTTGACTGGACAGTTCACATTTATCCGGATCGTCTCCTAAGACAGTTCGGTTCGTCTCAGCGCATCCCTGAGACTGAAGCCATTATCGGCGTCTCGCTCCAATTGACGGACGCTATGTGCGACACCTGGTTGCAGAGATGGTTCACTCGTCCTACATGGACTATACCCAGCCCTTGCCAATCCGCTTGGATGTCACGGGCTTATCAGAAATGGACTTCTGAGGAGTCCGAGGAAGCTCGAAAGGCCCTGAAGCTTGAGGAGGCCTTTGAATTGGTTCATCGCGAGTCGGCGAAGGACAACAGGGACTTTTTCACCGGGGAATATATTCCTGAAGCCACAGTCCGGGGAGAATCGGGTCTTAAGTCACAAACTAAGACTCGATCTAAGGAAGTCGGTTCTAGCAGCACACGGGGACAGACTGACTTGGAACGACGACTTGGGCCAAGGCTGGCGGTCCGGGACCGACTAGGTCCGCGTGACCGGCTCCCTGAGCCCGTGAGGGCCCGACTTGGGCCTATTGATGTGATAGAGGAGTCGGGCTCAAACACTCGAGTCCGAGCTAGAGAGGTTCCTGTGGTGATTCGGGAACGCTCCCCTCCGCGTCGTCGCCAGTGGACGGCTAAGGAGGCTAAGGACAAGGGGAAGGGCAAGATGCCCTAAGTGCCGAGTCCTTTAGCTTTATTATTATTATTTAAGTATTACTATTATTTTTTGTTGTGTGCCCTTTTTTTTGTATTTATTTTTTGAATTCCTGCACTTTTGTAATTTCCCGAGTTTATCAGAATTTTTTGGAATTAATAAAAGAGGTTTATTATAAAACCGTCCCTGTCTTTTCTTGATTGCATTGGTTGTACCCTTTTGAGGGGTTGCCTACGTATCCACGATTAGCAGAATCAAACCAAACGTAGTTCAGGCTTAGGAAACTTGCAATCTCGAATTACACCAAGACTATTGGTTCAAGATGTTTATGACAGTAGAATAAGTAATTCTAGCTTATTGACTTGCTTTTTGTAAAAAAATAATTTTTATAAAATTTGCTAATGACATTGAGAAGAGGTTAGGGGTAGTAACGCTTCAGCTGGTCCAGGTTGGTCGGGTTGACAAATTCATTCCCGTCTAGGTCCGTTAGCATCACTGCTCCCCCTGATAGGATTTTCTTCACCAGATATGGCCCAGCCCAATTGGGTTTGAATTTTCCCCTCGGGTCAACTGGTAGTAGAGCTCGAACAGACTTAAGGACTAGATCACCCTCCTTAATGTTCCTGGGCCTTACCCTCTTGTTGAAGGCGCGTTGGATCCTCTTCTGGTAGATTTGGATATTATTGAGAGCACGGGACCGTCGTTCGTCTAGTAGAACCAATGAGTCATATCGTGCTCGAACCCAATCAGCTTCGGGTACTTGGCTTTCTAGCAGAATTCTGAGGGACGGTACCTCCAGCTCAACTGGTTGGACTGCCTTCATCCCATAGGTTAGATAATACGGTGTTGCCCCGGTTGCGGTGCGAATTGACGTTCGGTATCCCCACAGGGCAAAAGGTATTTTGTCGGGCCAGTCCCGGTAATTATCAGCCATCTTTTTTAGTATGGTGACAATTGTTTTATTGGCCGCCTCCACGGCTCCATTTGTTTGGGGACGGTAAGGCGAGGAAGTATGCCTTTGGATTTTATACTTAGTCATCAGGGCTGCAGCCTCGGCTTGGAAATGAGTCCCGTGATCACTGATAAATTCAGAGGGAATTCCATATCGACATATTATCTTGTTTTCGATAAACTTGGCGACATGGTTGGCATTGAGAATGCGATATGATTCAGCTTCGACCCACTTGGTGAAATAGTCGATAGCTACCAGAATAAAGCAGTGTCCACCAGTACCTGAGGGATTTATTTTCCCGATTATGTCGATACCCCATGTTGAGAATGGCCAGGGTGACGTCATGGTATAAAGCAGTGATGACGGCATATGTTGCACATTGCCAAAGATTTGACAGTTATGACAATGTTTGATATATGATCGGCAGTCGGCTTCCATGGTATTCCAGTAATAACCGAGCCTCATGATTTTTCGGACCAGCATGTGGGCATTCATGTGTGGGCCGTTTTCTCCATCATGTACTTCGGCCATAACCTTTTCAGCTTTATACTTGTCAACACAAAGGAGAAGAGCCCCCTGTGCCGTCTTTTTATACAGTTGCCCGTCGTCGGTACGGATAAACTGGGTGGCCAGCCTTCGTAAGGCTTTCTTGGCTCGACCTTCCGACCCGGGAGGATATTCTCCGTTTGTCAGGTACGTTAACACAGCTTGGTACCACGGTTCGGGATCGGTTATTTCAATGTCTTCAATGTCGTAAATGTATGCCGGCTCGGACCGTCTTTCGACGCAAATTGGCATACTGGTCACATGGTCGGGAATATTCAGTAAGGACGCCAATTTTGAGAGTGCATCTGCGAACAGATTTTCTTCCCGAGGCAGGTATGTATACTCTACCTTTTGGAATTGTTTCTCGAGATCCCTTACTCGTGCCTGGTAGGCCATGAGATTAGCATTTCGAGTCTTCCATTTTTGAAGTGCTTGGTTAATGACCAAGGATGAGTCACCATGTACCCGGAGATTTGTAATCCCTAGATTGGCGGCGGCTTGTAGCCCGTAAATGCATGCTTCGTACTCTGCTGCATTATTGGTAACATCAAAGTCCAGCTTGATGGAGACGGGAGTATGTTCCCCTTTTGGTGAAATTAGGAGGATCCCGACTCCGAACCCTCGAAAATTGGATGCTCCATCGAAGTATAAATCCCAAGTTTCAGTATCAGTATAGAAAATATCTTCGTCTGGGAAGGACCAAGTGTCGGTGTGTCCTTCTTCGGTTATCGGACTGTCGGCGAGAAACTCAGCTACTACTCGAACTTTGATAGCCTTTAATGGTACAAACTTTAGGTCAAATTCTGCCAGCATTAGAGTCCATCTAGAGATTCGGCCATTGAGGACAGGCTTTTCGAAGATGTATTTGATGGGGTCCATCTTGGATAGCACATGGACCTCGTAACTGAGCATATAATGCCGGAGTTTCTTAGTGGCCCAGACTAGGGCCAAACATGTCTTTTCGAGCATGGTATATTTGCACTCATACTCTAAAAACTTTTTGCTGATGTAGTAAATGGCTCTTTCTTCGGAGTCAACTGTCTGAGCCAGCATAGCCCCCATGGCTGTCTCGGTCGTCGTTAGGTATAACGACAGAGGCAAACCGGGTTGAGGTGGCATTAAGACCGGCGGAGCAGACAGAATTTCCTTGATCTTGTCGAAAGCGGCTTGGCACTTGTCATCCCATAGTACCCGTTCTCCCACTTTCAGTTTTTTTAAAATTGGTTCACACACCATGGTTAGCTTGGAAATGAACCGACTGATGTACTGGACTTTCCCGAGAAATCCTCTTATTTCTTTTTCGGTTTTGGGAGGTTGCATCTCAGTAATGGCTTTGATTTTAGCTGGGTCGACTTTGATACCTCGTTGGCTAACGATATGACCCAGTAATTTGCCTGATGTTACCCCGAAACTGCAGTTTTGAGGGTTTAACCTCATGTTGTACTTGCGCAGCCGGGTGAAGAATTTTCTTAGGGCGGTGATGTGATCGTCCTGTTCTTTGGATTTGACGACCATGTCGTCTACATAAACTTCTACCTCTTTATGCATCATGTCGTGTAATAAAGTGGTAGCGGTCCTCTGATATGTGGCCCCGGCATTAATGAGACCGAAAGGCATGACGGCATAGCAGTAAGTACCCCAAGGTGTAGTGAAGGTAGTCTTACTCATATCTTCTTCCGCCATCTTGATTTGATTATACCCGGCATACCCGTCCATGAATGATAGAAGGGCATGATCGGCCGTGTTATCCACCAGTATGTCGATGTGTGGTAACGGAAAATCATCTTTCGGGCTCGCCTTGTTAAGATCCCGAAAATCTACACATACTCGCACCTTACCGTCCTTTTTAGGAACCGGCACGATGTTTGCAACCCAGTCCGGATATTCGGACACTTGTATGAAGCCGGCCTTGAATTGTTTATCGACTTCTTCTTTTAATTTGAGAGACCACTCGGGCCTCATTCGACGAAGCTTCTGCTTGACCGGTTTGCACCCATCTTTGATTGGTATGTGGTGCTCGGCTATTTCCCGGTCTATCCCCGGCATGTCCTTGTAGGACCATGCGAAGACATCCTTGAACTCTTGGAGGAGGCTTATGAACTGTTGTTTCTCCTCGGGATCTAAGGATAACCCTATCTTAAGTGTTTGAGGCTCTAAGGTTGTTCCCACATTTATGGACTCGGTTTCTTCGATCACTGGGTTTCGGGACTCCCTTTGCTCTAGTTGCTCGATCAGATACGGAGGTAAGGGTACCTGTTCGTCTGGTTTCTCAATGTCATAGCATAAAACATTTTTAAAAGCAGAATTTAAAAGAGACAAGTCGTAAGCAGAACGGTTGTTATTATTGATTGAAAACTTGGAGAACAGCTCAAAAAGAGCAGCCATCTGATCATTGGTCAGTGGCGGGATTGGTAGAGCACTCGGGACAGACCCCGAAGTGCCAGCAGCAGGAATGATAAAAGGGAGAGGGGTTACAGGAGTGACTCTCGCACCGACTTCCCTAGACTCGATCTCAGACTCTGACTCAGACTCCGACTCAGACTCGGACTCGGACTCAGACTCAGGCATGTCTCCCTCTCCGGTGACCAGCTTGTAGATCCTTCCCTGACTGTCAGTCCACTTGACAGTCTTCCTCCAGGCCCTATTTCCCGTCTCGGAACCAACATCCGAGATCAGCTTGGTCGGGTCAAACCTGTTGCTGCAAAGAATCAGGTTGACCAGGTCTTCCTTTGGAGTTGGGGCTATGGCGTCTTCCCCAAATAGTAGCCCTAGTGCGGGCTCAGCATCTTTAGCTCCGTTGGACTGGATGAGGGCGAACACATCATCAGGGATGTAGTTGCAGTCCCGGGCCAAGTGGGTCAAGAGCTGCATAGCATTGGGTTGGTATAGACCAACCTGAATAGCCCCAAACACCGATGTGACAAAGTAGTCAGCCAACCGTGGGCTGTAAGGGCTCAAGTGGATACCCTTAATAATGTTGCAGGCCTTCTCAATTCCTACTCGGACAACATTATCGGGAGTTATGGCATAGCCGAGACCAAAGTGAGACTCTTCGTCTTTGAGAACTTCGATGATCTTCCCAGCTGGAAGATCGGGTCGAGAGGTAGCCCCTGGAAAGTACCCTAGGTTTTGGAGCATCGTGTCGATACTCGTAGTGAAGTAAGGCCTAAAGAGGTACTCTTCCTCGATCATCCCCACAAAGTCGAACCCCCAAAGGTCTGTGCGTCCCGTGGCGTTACAGATAGCCACAGTCATTGGGGTTGCCTCTAAGGTGATAACATCGTTGAGCAGAGGCATCTTGATCTTCCGATGAAGGGTGGATGATACTGCCTTGACCGTGTGGATCCAAGGCCTACCTAGGAGCAAGTTGAATGATGAGGTGACATCGATCACCTGAAATTCGAGCTCCTTTTCTATCGGGCCCGTTATGACTGTCAGTTTTACGGCCCCAGCTACCGACTTTGGGCTCCCATCAAAGGCTTGGATGGTTTGAGCAGTCGGGATGTAATCGGCCTCGGTAATGCCGAGGGCCTTGGCGGTCCTTAAGGGAAGGACATTCACGGCGGACCCATCATCAACCAGGGTCATAGGGAGGTATTTTCCTCGGCAAACCACCGTAATGTAGAGGGCCAGGTTATGGGAGGCCCCGAATGGTGGTAGGTCGGCCTCAGAGAAAGTGATCATCGAACCTCCTTCCTTAGCTTTGCCCTTCAGGTGGGGCAGGACCGTGGCTACCATCTCAGCAGGGGTAACCAAAGAGTCAACCTTAATTTGATCGAGAGCCTTTGTAAGTGCTTCTCGATGCTCTTGAGAGCTAACCAGAAGTTGCCATATAGTGAGGTCAACTCGGGTCTTCTTCAGCTGCTTCACGAGAGCCGTTTCATCAGTTGGCTCCTCAGGGACGACTTCCGTCCTGAGTGGTTCAATGACGGTTGTCGGGATAGGGGTGTCCCTAGAGCTAGTGGCTTGATAGGGACGACCAAGGTGGTTACTGGTTAGGACCCGGGATTTAGTCCTTCGAATCTCCTCGGAGGTGATGGGGACAGCTTCCCCTTTGGCGAGGTAGACGTCATCCTCGTCGTCCAACCAGATCCCGTTCACTTGCGGGATGAATGGAGAGATAAGGTGAGAACAATCAATCACCTCCCCGGTAAAGATGGCGTGGGAGCTGAAAGGGTTCTCCTTGTTGCTGGGCTTATCTCCGGGTAGAGGGATTTTACCGCTTTCGATCAGGTCCTGAATCAAGTGCTTCAGCTTCCAGCACTTCTCGGTATCATGCCCATTGCCTCAGTGGTATTGGCAATAGGCTTGGGCATTGTAGTTCTTGGAGCGTCGCTCGACCGGAACTTCAGGAGTTGGGCCTATCGGTTGGATTAGACCTTTTGAGGATAGCCTTTGTAAGGCATAAGTATAGGTCGTACCTATGTCAGTGAAAACCCGAGGTGGGGTGTTCTTCTTGGACGGGGCATCTAGTAGATTAACCGCGTCGAAAATGCTGCGGGTTGCAGCTTGAGGCTTGGTAGTCGAGGAAGAAGCCCCTTGGTAACCCTTAGCAGCGACCTTAGTGAGGCCTTCCAGTCTTAGGTCATCTTCGATCCTCATACCCATTTCAGTAAGGGTGGTGAAATTGGGTATGACAACATATCGGAGGTGAACCCGGTAGGAGGGGAGGAGGTTCTTGACAAAAGCCTCCACCAAAGTTTTCTCGCTGGGCTTATCGACCAGCTTCACACTCTCGGCCCTCCAGCGTTGAAGGTATTTGGTAAAACCTTCCTTCGGCTCCTGGGCCATAACCTCCAGAGATCTCATTGTGGTTTGGATCTCGGTGTTGTCAGCATAGTTCCGAGCGAACTCGGTGGCCACATCATCCCAAGTAGGGTATTTCTTCGGGTCTAGCCTATAGTACCAGGCCCGAGGGTGCTTTTCAAGAGATGCAGCAAAAAGGTTCTTGAACATGGAGGAATCCACTCCCTTGATGGCCATGAACTCCTTGAAGGCCCGTACATGTAGTAACGGGTCTTCAGTTCCCTCAAACATGGGCAAACCCGTGAGATTCAGGTTTGCGGGCAGTTTGTCACTCACCGGGTTGTACTCACGACTATTCTCCCGATGGATATTATTACTTCCAGTCAGGTGAACTTGCTCCTCCAGTCGGTGTACTGAGCTAACTAGATCAGCCAGAGGCCCATTAGTCTCGGTATTGGGAGTCATGTGCTCCACCGCAGCCAATCAAGTGACGATAGCAACTTGTCCAGCCCTCATTTCATTCAGTTGGGCGTCGATGTCGGCCTGTTTGTCGACCATGGCGTCCACAGAGGTTTTCAGATCAGCTAAAGCAGCTTCCATCTTGCGGGTGAGCCTAGTGGATGGTGGCCTGTCTGTAAGAACACCACGTAATCAGAAACCGAACCTAGATCCCGGAACCGTAAAAAAACACATCCCGAGCGATCCAAAAGGAAAAGGACTGAGTGGAAAAGACTCGAGAAAGACACTTAGACGGGTGACTCGTAGGTGGTAGGACTTCCTTAGGATTTTGGCTTAGTGGGCCTTGTCCCGTTCGAAGGAAGGTCCACGTGAGATTATTCCCCAGACTTTTGACTCGAGTGTATGGACGGACTTTCCTTTATAGGGGTATGCCCCACGCGGGTTGGTCGTGCCATGACAGATAAGGCGGACTCGGGAAAGGGGGGAAACTCGTGATATAAGATCGACGGAGTTTCGACGCTATAAACCCTCTACGTACTATGCAAAGACCCGACACACGGATAGACGGTAGGTCCTATAATAAGGAAGGTTTATTTTAGGAAAGTTGAAAGTTGAGGTTTGAATGCAAAATGAACGAATTTCCGAGAGTTTTGAAAACTGAAAACGGAATTTCGAAAACCGAGATTAGAATTTTGAAAAGGAAAATTCCGAAAATCAAGGTGGTGAAAATTTGAGAATTAAAACGGACAGCATGCCGACTACAGAAAAGGATATTTTGAGTCAAATCGTTTGATCCTAAATTTTGGCGGCATTCCGAGTTTTGAAAATGGGATATTTTCGAAAAGATGAGTCCCGAAATGGGCAACATTTCGGGTTTTTCAAATTTGGATGTTTTGGAAAGATGGGTCCCGAAACGGACGATATTTCGGTTTTTTTGAAATTTGGTATTTTGGAAAGATGCAATTTTGAAATGACGGTTTTTGAAAAAATGACACGGATACCAAGTAGCACGTAGTCAAACAAGCATTATAACGACGCTTATGTATGCATTACGCTAAGTCTCGGTCGGTCAAAATAGGGTCTATACCAACAACGATGGCTTTCTCGTGTGATGGACGGACTCCCTAAGCCGAGTTGGTCTTAGGACATGCCGCGAAACCGAGACGAGTTCCACCATCGATGTCTTTAGCGCACCCATGTAGGAATGCACCGTGGTATAGTGGGACGTCGGTCACAAGTAACCGGCCCGGGCAAATTTGGGTTATGCATGAATCATTAAACTAATGCGCGCACACTAATCTACGAACGATTTCTCTTCGAGTCTCACCCTAGGAACCCCGATGACATGTGGTACATCAGGTATCCCCAGCGGAGTCGCCAAATTGTGGACATGATGAAGGTCCACCCCGACGCGGCGAAGCGCGGGTTTGGGTAGGCGAATGAATCTCATGGTAAGATTGTTCTCGGGTTCCAAATTTAAGTCAAAATGGAGTCGCCACCGAATTTTGTGGTTATTCGGAACCATACGAGCCCACTCTATGTCGTCATGGGCTATACACAAAGTAAGCCCACTCCGATTTCAGAGTTTATGGGGCTCGTCCCTTTGCATTGTTATACCGATACCGTTTACACCGGCTTTCGTATATAAAATGACTCTCGTGCGCCAAGGGTTTCGGACATCCGGAAACCAAAGGTTCTGAGTAAGGGGTGAGGGTACGTGTTGGGAAGCCCGCTAAGGACACCCAACCCCGCCCGCACATGGCGGCCTCTACTAAGACATCGTTCGTGTTCGTGTACGCGCGCTAGTAAAACGACTAAATGATATGCAAACAGCGTTTTCGGGCTAAGCATGTGAATTTTGCGTTAACTACGTCATTTAATGTATCTTATTATTTGTCGAAGTGATTTAGCATGCGAGGTTCATTTATAAAGCGTAAAGCAAGTAAATAAACAAAGCTCGGAAATAAATAACGTACAAATTACACGGGCGGAAATACAACCCGGAATTCACAATACAACATTACGTAAAAATAATAAACAAAATAAAAATAACGCGATATAATGATAGGGACGGACCCGTATGTAAACTAGACCGCAAAATAGGTGAATGTACTACCCCGATTGAATACACATTATGTTGTGTACTAAACGAAGGACGGAAATATGAGACTGTGGCATATTGCTAGCCCGATCTCATATCCCGTAGTCTTGTCCCGACTTATCACGTCAAAAGTTGATCAAAGTCGTGCTACGTGTCGTGATGTGCGTGGTTTTGAAAATAGGAAGATCACGTGATAGTCTTTACACGTGATGACTAAAGTCGATAAAAGACGGGGCTTGAAACGTGTGTCAAACCCCTCGGATTTTTGGGTTACAGGACCCACTCGACCGAGTCGTGGTGTGACTCGGTCGAGTGCACCTTTTACGTGGCTACTGCCCATTTTTATGGGTGCTACTCGATCGAGTAGCATATGTACTCGGTCGAGTAGACCCTGTACGAATGATAATTCGTTTCGTTTCATGATTTGAAATCGATGATCGGTCGAACCAAATACAAACATCGCACGATTTGTATTTAACTCAACCTCCGGTACTATAATCGTGTACGAACGATTATAATACCGTTATCAGAGTTTTATAAAAATGCTTATCGTTATATTAGAAAATTTGAATTAATGACGAAATGCATCCCTCTACGTCACGACATCGGAACTAACTCTTTCGAGTCATGTGATGTCGGTTTTCGGGTCAATGGGTTCCGCATTAATTATGGAAATGGGATTAAATACGTTCAACTACGACCGTTTGCAATCGCATCAGGCCCTTGAGTACGTTGGGGCGGGGCTCCTCGAAAGGGCTCCACCTCCATTGTTGCTCGTAAAGGGATTAGACGGATTTTAGGCAAACATCGTAGTCAAACGGATTTAAAACCGGATTTTGATACTAGTTTATGTATATACGGTATAATAACAATATTAGTAATAAAAGATGATACAAAAATAAAGATGCAAAAAAAAGTATAAGAAACGTTAGTATTAGTGTTACTACGATTATAAATATGATGCAAAAATACGATAAATAAAACGAAAATGGGACTAAATGAAAGAGATTGAGATGGGGTTAGGGACACCCTCAACATACATGCTTAATAAGGACCTCGAAAATTGACTCGTAATAGCGGCACGGGCTCGGGAGTATCGAGGATGTATGCGAGTTATGGTGTGTATGGGTGTGTGTGTGTGTGTTTCGCCGGTTTCCGAGGGACGAGGGGCTCGGGTTTTTGTGTAGTCTTGCTAGGGACGTGGTATAGGGAGTGTAGTAGGGTTAGGATGTGAAATGTAGGGTAAATGCTTAGGGTAAAAAACTGTGCAAATGAATGGGGGTGAAGCGGTATTTATAGACTTCATCTCACGACATAGGGGCACTCGATCGAGTGGCCCTAGTGCACTCGATCGAGTGCCTTCGCAAACGGGCCAAACCCGGGTTCAAAAGGCTCCACTCGACCGAGTGGGGTCAATCCACTCGATCGAGTGGGTCAAACGGGTGAGACAAATAAGGGAAGAATTGATCTTGTTGTTTTGATTGACTTTTTGAATTTTATTTTGTGCGCCAACTGAACTTGGCTGTTTTATGAGACGGTTTCGTCTTTGACCGGGTTTTGACCCGGTCGCCAAAAGATGGGATTTATCTTTGGTGTCGGTTTTGGCCCAAATTAGTCTCTTTTTGCTCGGAACGACCCACTGGGCCAGGCATTTGAGGTCTGTTTTGTGAGATTTTTACTCCGCTAAAAGTCCATGTCGGATATTATTGGTTTCGAGTCCAAGTCCGAGTATACCAAGTCACGTTTGCGTCCGATCATCATCGGGTGTTTTTCGGAGACTACCATAGACACGTGGCAGTCAAAATGCGGGTGTCTACAATAGCCCACGACGACATAGAGTGGGCTCGTATGGTTCCGAATAACCACAAAATTCGGTGGCGACTCCATTTTGACTTAAATTTCGAACCCGAGAACAATCTTACCACGAGATTCATTCGCCTACCCAAACCCGCGCGTGGCCGCGTCGGGGTGGACCTACGTCATGTCCACAATTTGGCGACTCCGCTGGGGATACCTGATGTACCACATGTCATCGGGGTTCCCAGGGTGAGACTCGAAGAGAAATCGTTCGAATATTAGTGTGCGCGCATTAGTTTAATGATTCATGCATAACCCATTTTTGCCCGGGCCGGTTACTTGTGACCGACGTCCCACTATACCGCGGTGCATTCCTACAAGGGTGCGCTAAAGACATCGATGGTGGAACTCGTATGGGTTTTGCGGCATGTCCTAAGACCAACTCGGCTTAGGGAGTCCGTCCTGATTTACGAGAAAGCCATCGTTGTTGGTATAGACCCTATTTTGACCGACTGAGACTTAGTGTAAAGCATACATAAGCGTCGTTATAATGCTTGCTTGACTACGTGCTACTTGGTTTCCGTGTCATTTTTAAAAAAAAACCGTCATTTCAAAATGGCATCTTTCCAAAAATACCCACTTTTCGAAAAACCCGAAATACCGTCCATTTCGGGACCCGTCTTTCCAAAATGACCAAATTTGAAAAACCCGAAATGCTGCCCATTTCGGGACTCACCTTTTCAAAAATATCCAACTTTCAAAAACTCGGAATGCCGCCGAAATTTAGGATCAACGATTTGACTCAAAATATCCTTTTCTTTAGTCGGCATGCTGTCCGTTTTAACTCTCGAATTTCCGACACCGTTTTGATTTTTCTGAATTCTTTCAAAATTCTAATCCTGGTTTTCGAAATTCCGCTTTCCATTTTCGAACTCTCGGAAATTCATCCATTACACATTCAATTTTCAAACATCCAACTTTCCTAAAATAGATCTTCCTTATTATAGGACCTACCGTCTATTCGTGTGTCGGGTCTTTGCATAGTACGTGGAAGGTTTATAGCGTCGAAACTCCGTCGATCTTACATCACGAGTTTCCCCCCTTTCCCGAGTTCGCCTTATTTGTCAAGGCACGACCAACCCGCGTAGGGCATACCCCTACAAAGGAAAGTCCGTCTATACACTCGAGTCAAAAGTCTGGGGAATAATCTCACGTGGACCTTCCTTCAACCGGGACTAGGCCCACTAGGCCGAAATCCTAAGGAAGTCATACCACCTACGAGTCATCCGTCTAGGCGTCTTTCTCGAGTCTTTTCCACCCAGTCCTTTTCTTTTGGGTCGCTTGGGATGTACTTTTTCTATAATTCCAAGATCTGGGTTCGGTTTCTGATTACGCGGTGTTCTTACAGACAGGCCACCGGCAACCAGACACACTCGCAGGATGGAAGCTACTTTAAGCAGTTTGAAAACCTCTGTGGATGCCATGATCGACAAACAGGCCGACATCGAAGCCCAACTGAATGAAATGAGGGCTGGTCAAGTTGCTATCGTCACTCGTTTGGCTGCAGTGGAGCACAGGACTCCAAATACTGGGGTTCCGGAACCTCTGGCTGAACTGGTTAGCTCGGTTCGCCGATTGGAAGAGCAAGTTCATTTGACTGGGAGTTACAATATCCACCGGGAGAATAGTCGTGAGTATAACCCGTTAAGTGACAAGCTGCCCGCAAACCTGAACCTCACCGGTTTGCCCATGTTTGAAGGGACTGAAGACCCGTTACTACATGTACGGGCCTTCAAGGAGTTCATGGCCATCAAAGGGGTGGACTCTACCATGTTCAAGAGCCTTTTTGCTGCGTCTCTTGAAAAGCACCCTCGAGCCTGGTACTACAGGCTAGACCCGAAGAAATACCCTACTTGGGATGATGTGGCCACCGAGTTTTACCAAATACCTTCAACGCTGGAGAGCCGAGAGCGTAAAACTAGTCGACAAGCCAAGTGAGAAGACTTTGGTGGAGGCTTTTGTCAAGAACCTCCTCCCCTCCTATCGGGTTCACCTCCGATATGCTGTCATACCCAATTTCACCACCCTTACTGAAGATCAAAGATGACCTAAGACTGGAAGGCCTCACTAAGGCCGCTGCTAAAGGGTACCAAGGAGCTTCTTCCTCCACTACCAAGCCCCAAGCCGCTACCCGTAGCATTTTCGACGCGGTTAATCTACTAGATGCCCCGTCCAAGAAAAACACCCCACCTCGGGTTTTTACTGATATAGGTACTACCTATACTTATGCCTTACAAAGGCTATCCTCAAAAGGCCTAATCCAATCGATAGGCCCAACTCCTGAAGTTCCGGTCGAGCGACGCTCCAAGAACTATAATGCTCAAGCCTATTGCTAGTACCACCGGGGCAATGGGCATGATACCGAGAAGTGCTGGAAGCTGAAGCACTTGATTCAGGACTTGATCGAAAGCGGTAAAATCCCGCTACCCGGAGATAAGCCCAGTAACAAGGAGAACCCTTTCAGCTCCCACGCCATCTTTACCGGGGAGGTGATTGACTGCTCTCACCTTATCTCTCCATTTGTCCCGCAAGTAAACGGGATCTGGTTGGACGACGAGGATGACGTCTACCTCGCCAAAGGGGAAGCTGTCCCCATCACCTCCGAGGAGATTCGAAGGACTAAATCCCGAGTCCTAACCAGTAACCACCTTGGTCGTCCCTATCAAGCCACTAGCTCTAGGGACACCCCTATCCCGACAACCGTCATTGAACCACTCAGGACGGAAGTCGTCCCTGAGGAGCCAACTGATGAAACGGCTCTCGTGAAGCAGCTGAAGAAGACCCGAGTTGACCTCACTATATGGCAACTTCTGGTTAGCTCTCAAGAGCATCGAGAAGCACTTACAAAGGCTCTCGATCAAATTAAGGTTGACTCTTTGGTTACCCCTGCTGAGATGGTAGCCACGGTCCTGCCCCACCTGAAGGGCAAAGCTAAGGAAGGAGGACCAATGATCACTTTCTCCGAAGCCGACCTACCGCCGTTCGGGGCCTCTCATAATCTGGCCCTTTACATTACGGTGGTTTGCCGAGGGAAGTACCTCCATATGACCCTGGTTGACAATGGGTCTGCTGTAAATGTCCTTCCTCTAAGGACCGCCAAATCCCTCGGCATTACCGAGGCCGATTACATCCCGACTGCTCAGACCATCCAAGCCTTTGATGGGAGCCCAAAGTCGGTAGCTGGGGCCGTGAAACTGACCATCATAACCGGCCCGATAGAAAAGGAGCTCGAATTCCAGGTGATCGACGTCACCTCATCATTCAACTTGCTCCTAGGTAGGCCTTGGATCCACGCGGTCAAGGCAGTGTCCTCCACCCTCCACCGAATGATTAAAATGCCTCTGCTTAACGATGTCATTACTTTAGAGGCAACACCAATGACTGTGGCTAGCTGTAACGCCACGGGACGCACGGACCTCTGGGGGTTCGATTTCGTGGGGATGATCGAGGAAGAATACCTCTTTAGGCCTTACTTCACTACGAGTATCGACACGATGCTCCAAAACATGGGGTACATTCCGGGGGCTACCTCTCGACCCGATCTTCTAGCTGGGAAGATCATCGAGGTTCTCAAAGATGAAGAGTCCCACTTTGGTCTCGGTTATGCCATCACTCCCGACAATGTTGTCCGAGCAGGAATTGAAAAGGCCTGCAACATTATTAAGGGTATCCACTTGAGCCCTTACAGCCCACGGTTGGCTGACTACTTTGTCACACCGGTATTTGGGGCTATTCAGGTTGGTCTATACCAACCCAATGCTGTGCAGCTCGGGACCCACTTGGCCCGGGACTGCAACTATATCCCGGATGATGTGTTCGCCCTCATCTAATCCAATGGAGCTGAAGATGCTGAGCCCGCGCTAGGGCTACTATTTGGGGAAGACACCATAGCCCCAACTCCAAAGGAAGACCTGGTCAACCTGATACTCCGCAGCAACAGGTTTGACCCGACCAAGCTGATCTCGGATGTTGGCTCCGAGATAGGAACAGGGCCTGGAGGAAGACTGTCAAGTGGACTGACAGTCTGGGAAAAATCTACAAGCTGGCCACCGGAGAGGGAGACATGCCTGAGTCTGAGTCAGAGTCAGAGTCAGAGTCAGAGTCAGAGTCAGAGTCTGAGGTCGAGTCTAGGGAAGTCGGTGCTAGAATCACTCCTATAACCCCTCTCCCTTTTATCATTCCTGCTGCTGGCACTTCGGGGTCTGTCCCGAAGGCCTTACCAATTCCGCCACTGACCAATGATCAGATGGCTGCTCTCTTTGAGCTGTTTTCCAAATTTTCAATCAATAATAACAACCGTTCTGCTTACGACTTGTCTCTTTTAAATTCTGCTTTCAAAAAGGATTTATGCTATGACATTGAGAAACCAGACGAACAGGTACCCTTGCCTCCTCATCTGATCGAGCAACTAGAGCAAAGGGAGTCCCGAAACCCGGTAATCGAAGAAACCGAGTCCATAAATGTGGGAACAACCTTAGAGCCTCAGACACTTAAGATAGGGTTATCCTTAGATTCCCAGGGGAAACAACAGTTCATAAGCCTCCTCCAAGAGTTCAAGGATGTCTTCTACAAGGACATGCCGGGGATAGACCGGGAAATAGCCGAGCACCACATACCAATCAAAGATGGGTGCAAACCGGTCAAACAGAAACTTCGCCGAATGAGGCCCGAATGGTCTCTCAAGGTAAAAGAAGAAGTCGACAAACAGTTCAAAGCCGGCTTCATACAGGTATCCGAGTATCCGGACTGGGTGGCAAACATCGTGCCGGTTCCTAAAAAGGACGGTAAGGTGCGGGTATGCGTTGATTTTCGGGATCTTAACAAGGCAAGCCCGAAAGATGATTTTCCGCTACCACATATCGACATACTGGTAGATAACACAGCCGATCATGCCCTTCTATCATTCATGGACGGGTATGCCGGGTATAATCAAATCAAGATGGCGGAAGAAGATATGAGTAAGACTACCTTCACAACACCTTGGGGTACTGACTGCTACACCGTCATGCCATTCGACCTCATTAATGCCGGAGCCACATATCAGAGGACCGCTACCACTTTATTACATGACATGATGCATAAAGAGGTAGAAGTTTATGTAGACGACATGATCGTCAAATCCAAAGAACGGGACGGTCACATCACCGCCGTAAGAAAATTCTTCAGCCGACTACGCAAGTATAACATGAGGCTAAACCCTCAAAAATGCAATTTCGGGGTAACATCAGGCAAATTACTGGGTCATATCGTTAACCAACGAGGTATCGAAGTCGACCCAGCTAAAATCAAAGCCATTACCGAGATGCAACCTCCTAAAACCGAAAAAGAAATAAGGGGATTCCTCAGGAAAGTCCAGTATATTAGTCGGTTCATTTCCAAGTTAACCATGGTATGTGAACCAATTTTCAAGAAACTGAAAGTGGGAGAACAGTTACTATGGGATGACAAGTGCCAAGCTGCTTTCGACAAGATCAAGGAAATTCTGTCTGCTTCGCCAGTCTTAATGCCACCTCAACCCGGCTTGCCTCTGTCGTTATACCTAACGACGATCGAGACAGCCATGGGGGCTATGCTGGCTCAGACGGTTGACTCCGAAGAAAGAGCCATTTACTACATCAGCAAAAAGCAGGCAGCAGCTCGACAAAGATGTCACTCGATCGAGTGACAGGTCCACTCGATCGAGTGACTTACGTACTTCGGGTATTTCGCGTGAAAAAAAAAACGCGAGATATACCTGCAAGAGACGGGTACTTCCCGTCAGCCGTCGGGTTGGGTCAAGCCGCCTAGCATCCAGACCCATAATGATCTCCCCAGTGGCTAGCCAAGCAGGGCTATGACCAGTCTCCATCTGGTCAACCACTCCAATCAGCCTGATTTGACCCATGCACGAGTCAAGTTCCATCAGCCCTTCAAAGACATAGCAGTGCAGCATGCAAAAGGCAAATGCCCTACGCCTGTGAGCAGGGGTGGCCCTCACATCCCGGGGGTTCATGAACTTATCAGCCAGATCGAATAGGGAAACGCTATCTCCCCGCACCATCCAATTTGTCTCAGCATGAGACAAACCCAAGAATTCCCTTAACCGCCTCATTGGATCCGGGTAGAACGAGGGAGTAGCAGGCTGAACAACTGTACCCCAACCGCCTATGGCTGCGATTTCCTCAGGAAGAGGGCATATCTCTCCCCGTGGGAGCGCAAAGACGTGATGGGTAGTGTCCCAAAACGTCAGACAGGCATCCAAGAAATGCGAGTCAATTATCAGACGCTGAAGAGGGAACAGGATGACGATCCCCATCTGGGTCAGCCGAACCTTTTCCTCGTCCCGAAAATACTGGGACCAAGCCAGAAGCATGGCTGTCAAGTGATCGATACCCATGACAAGAATTTTTAGCTTTCTTGAAAGTCTAAGAGATTTTGAGAAAGGATAGGAGAATTTAAGTTAAGATGTAGAAACTGAAGCAGGAATTCTCATATTTATAATGGGAAAACCTAACTACCTTGCCTCCTCAGCAAACTGGGCCCTATGCGCGCACAGGCCTGATTTCAAACAAAGAACCCGGAATAGGAATCAAGCCATCCAGAGATTTCCTAAGAATCTTTTTAAATTTTTCCGTGATAAAAAAATTGTGACAATTTTTCTTTCAAAATCGTGGCATTTTCAAAAATTCAATATCTTTCCTCCCCAGCACGAGTCAGTGTTTTGCCTATGTGTTACATACAAGTTGTTATGTGTCAGCATACATGTACACTCCGGACTTCAGAAGCAAGTCCCCGCGAAACTATTTAAATTCCCCCAACAAAGTCAGCTCCTCCCCGGAATGCTACATCCAAGATGTGATGTGTCGGCATACGGGTACACGTACGCCCCAAAAAGGCAAGTTTTACTCCCCACGGAGCACCATTATCAGCTCAGGTACGACTCAAGGCTTCAAAAGCAAGCCCGTACAGCTCACATATTTCCCCAGCGGAGCGCCCGAGGCGGCATTTTTCCCGAAATGGTACGGGATGGGCCCACATATAGGCGCGCCCAGGACTTATGCTACAAGTCTGACTCCCCGCGGAGCTATCATCATCAGGACAGGTATGACCCTCTGCTTATGGCTGGCGAGCCCTTCACGTGAGTCCACTGGACTATAAACGACCCGACCGGAAGTCTACCAGGTCTTAACGGACTTGGTAGCTACTCTGACTTTCGCCTTGTCCAAGCCTCAGTCAGAGTGGGGGCTCTGTAGACACCCGCATTTTGACTGCCACGTGTCTATGGTAGTCTCCGAAAAACACCCGATGATGATCGGACGCAAACGTGACTTGGTATACTCGGATTTGGGCTTGGACTCAATAATATCCGACATGGACTTTTAGTGGAGTAAGAATCTCACAAAACAGACCTCAAATTCAGGCCCAGTGGGTCGCTCCGAGCAAAATGAGACTAATTTGGGCCAAAACCGACACCAAAAATAAATCCCGTCTTTTGGCGACCGGGTCAAAACCCGGTCAAAGACGAAACCGTCGCAGAAATAAGCCAAATTCATTCTCGAAAGCTGGCGCAAAAATCAGAATTCAAAAAAACCAATCAAATCAATCAAGGATAATCTTTCCTTATTTGTCTCGCCTATTTGATCCACTCGATCGAGTGGATTGACCCCACTCGGTCGAGTGGAGCGTCTTAAACCGGGTTTGACCCGTTTGCAAGGGCACTCGATCGAGTGCACTAGGGCCACTCGATCGAGTGCCCCTATGTCGTGGAGAAACGCTTATAAATACCCCATGACCCCCATGCATTTCACAAGTTTTGAAACACTCATTCTCACCCTACATTTACACCCTACACCCTACATCATACTAGGCTTCAACCCTAAGCGATACTACACAAAACCCGAGCCCCTCGTCCCTCGGAAACCGGCGAAACACACACACACACACACACACCATAACTCGCGTACATCCTCGATACTCCGGCGTCCCGTCGCTATTTACGAGTCCATTTCCGAGGCCTATACCTAGCATGTATGTTGAGGGTGTCCTAAACCCCATCTCGATCCCTTCTATCTCATCTCATTTTTATTCACTTTATCGTATTTTGTATTGTAATCATAATCGTAGTAGTAACACTAACACTAACGTTTCTATACTTTTTGCATCTTCATTTTTTCTTTATCATCTTTTTGTTACTAACAATATTCTACCGCGTATAAATAAACTAGTATCAAAATTTCGGTTTCAAAAACGTTTAACTATGATAATTGCCTAAGGTCCGTCTAATCCCTTTACGAGCAACGACGGAGGTGGAGCCCTTTCGAGGAGCCCCGCCCCAATGTACTCAAGGGCGTGACGTGATCGCAATCGGTCATAATTGAACGCATTTGATCCCATTTCGATAATTAGTGCGGAACCCGTTGACACGGAATCCGACATCACATAACCCGAAAGGGTTAGTTCCGATGTTGTGACGTAGAGGGAAGCATTTCGTCGCTAATTCAAATTTTCTAATCTAACGAAAACATTTTCCTAAAACTCCGATAACGGTATTATAATCGTTCATACACGATTATAGTACCGGAGGCCAAGTTAAATACAAATCATGCGATATTTGTATTTGGTTTGGCCGACCATCGATTTCCAATCATAAAACGAAACGAGTTATCGCTCGTACAGGGTCTACTCGATCGAGTAGCATATGCTACTCGATCGAGTAGCACCCAAAAAAGTGGGCAATAGCTGCGTCTAAGGACGCACTCGACCGAGTCAGGTCACGACTAAGTCGAGTGGGTCCTGTAACCCATAAAACCGAGGGCTTTGACACACATTTCAAGCCCCGTCTTTTTATCGACTTTAGTCATCACGTGTAAAGACAATCACGTGACTTTACCCTTTTTCAAAACCACGCATATCACGACACGTAGAACGACTTTGATCGATCTCCTTCGAAGTGATAAGTCGGGACATGACTACGGGACGTGGGATTGGGCTAGCAATATGCCACAGTCCCATGTTTCCGTCCTTCGTTTAGTACACAACATAATGTGTATTTAATCGGAGTTAGTCCATCTACACATTTCGCGGTGTAGTTTACATACGGGTCCGTTTCTATCATTATTTTGTCTTTTATTATTTCGTTTATTATTTTTATGTATCGTTGTATTGTGAATTCTGGGTTTTATTTCCGCCCGTGTAACTTGTACGTTATTTACTTTTGAGCTTTATTTATTTACTTGCTTATCGCGTTATAAATGAACCTCGCATGCTAAATCATTTCGACCATAATTAAGATGCATTAAATGACGTAGTTCACATACTATTCACATACTTTAACCCGAAAACGCTGTTTGCATATCATTTAATTATTTTACTAGCGCGCGTACACGAACACGAACGATGTCTTAATAGAGGCCGCCATGTGAGGGAGGGGTTGGGTGTCCTTAGTGGGCTTCCCAACACGTACCCTCACCCCTTACTCAGAACCTTTGGTTTCCGGATGTCCGAAACCCTTGGCGCACGAGAGTCATTCTATATACGAAAGCCGGTGTAAACGGTATCGATATTGCAATGCAAAGGGACGAGCCCCATAAACTCTGAAATCGAAGTGGGCTTACTTTGTGTATAGCTCATGACGACATAGAGTGGGCTCGTATGGTTCCGAATAACCACAAAATTCGGTGGCGACTCCATTTTGACTTAAATTTCGAACCCGAGAACAATCTTACCACGAGATTCATTCGCCTACCCAAACCCGCGCGTGGCCGCGTCGGGGGGGACCTACGTCATGTCCACATGTTGTCCTCAACCTCAGTTGTCTATTATCTTATAAAGACAACTTTTTGTTAAAGAAAACAGATGTATATATTTTAAACATCCGTGGTTAAGAATATTAGATGTCTATTAGGAGTTGTCTATTTGATGTTTTGTAGTAGTGTAATGACGACAATCTCATCCAACAATTGCTCCGTGCTTTGCGCAATTTGCCGAAGAACAGACCTGGGGGAGGTGCCAGGAGATATGTGGATGTGCCCAAACCCCATGACGAATTCAAAGTCACGGAGTTGCCTGAATTCGGGGGAGGGATAGATCCGGAAGAGTACTTGGACTGGGAGCGTCAAATCGAGAGGATGTTCGAATTCAAGGATGTCCCCGATGAGAAGCGTTGCAAGTATGCTATCTTGAGGCTAAAAAAAAGTGTGTCCCTATGGTTCGAAAGAATGAAGACTAGGAGAGCACAGGAGGAAAAGCCTAAGATCCGGTCATGGGAGGAACTCAAAAATAAGTTACGCAAGAGGTATGTTCTTAAAAGTTACAAAATCGACTTATATCGTAAGGTAGCCGAGTTGAAACAAGGGACCATGTCAATTAGTGCGTACATTGAGGAGTTCGAAAAGGCATCTTTAATGTGCGAGTTAGAAGAACTCGAGGAACAAAAGATGGCTAGGTTTTGTAGCGGTTTAAATCGTAACATAGCTGATGTGGTAGATTTACATCCTTATGCTTCATTTGATTTGTTATGCTCTTTGTGTTTAAAAGTAGAGGGCCAACAAAAACGACGAACTACTTCGACCACTAAAACAAACACCTGGGCAAAATCCGAAACACGTAATAAATTCGGAGGGTCTAGTTCAAGCCAAACCCCAAAATCCGTAGTTGCCACCCAAACAACACCTAAAACCGACACCAAATCAAAAGACATGTCTAAGGTCCGTTGTTTCAAGTGTCAAGGATTCGGTCATTTTCAAAGCGATTGTCCTAATAAAAGAGTCATCACATTAAGAGAGGCAATTAGTTATCGCGATGAATTGATTGAGGGTTTTAGTGATGAGGATGAACCACCATATGTCACGAATGGGGATGAGTTAGAGGGGGACAACGTGCTAGAGTTTGTAGCACCAAGTCATGTTGAGTCTTTGGTCTTACGTCGTACTTTGCACACCGTTGTTGAACCGGTTGTGGCCGAACAACGTGACCAAATCTTCCACACTAAATGCTTGGTCAAAGACAAATGGTGTAATGTGATTATTGATGGGGGGGAGTTGTACCAACGTCGCCTCACAAGACATGGTTAAGAAATTAACCCTAACCACCACACCACACCCGAGACCCTATACCTTACATTGGCTCGATGATGGTAACCAAGTTAAGGTGACTAAACAAGTCCGCGTTGGTTTTACGATGGGTCCTTACAAGGACGAGGTGGTTTGCAATGTTATTCCCATGGATGCTTGTCATGTGTTATTAGGCAGGCCATGGCAATTTGAACGCAATGTCCTTCATAGATGACGAAGCAACGAGCATGAACTCATGGTGGATGGTAAGAAGGTCATCCTAAGGCCTATGGCGCCGAAGGAGATTCGTTCGATTCATTCTAATCGTACTAACAAACTGATGGGTTGGGATTTGTCGTGGATCCCAACCGTCAATTAAAACCAACTAACCTAACTAGGGTAGCTAGGGTAAGTCAAATAAAAGGAAATGGGAGGGGAGGGCTAGGTGTAATCAAGTCACCTAGCCCGGATTCCGCCTAAATCCGACTAAATCCTACAAAAAAGGGTGAAAAACATGTAAATTTGGATTTTGAAATGACTCCCGACGTAATCACGTCATCGAGAGTCGAGAGCAATAGCTACCAAGGCCCCGAGGGCCACCATGACACCATGACACAAAAGTGTACAAGGGGAAGGGAACATGCAAAGGGAGATAAGCCATAAAAGACGGAAAAGAAAGGATAGTTGCCATACCGAATGGTTGGCAACTCACTCACTCCATCGTCTCGATGATCAATGTAAGCACATAGCTAGTATTCATCCTTGCTATTCCTCTTCATTCTCGATAATACCGCATGGTTGAGGTAGTAATGGTGTGAGGGGGTGGAAAGTGATGTGAAAGTCGGTGCCAAGTGGATAGGGGATGAAGTGAGGGTATGGAAATGAAGTATATGGGTGGTATGATATGAGAAAGGATAGGTAGGGAGATTGGGTGGGGGTATACAATGGTTGGGTGGGCTTAAATGTCGAAGAAGAGGCACCAAAAAGGAGTAGGGGGCCATCCCGGTCGGGATGGATGATCCCGGTCGGGATGACACGTCCGTCCCGGTCGGGAAACCCCCTTCCCGGTCGGGATGGCACTCCAGGAGACTCGAAATATGGTACCCTCATCCCGATCGGGATGGCTCCTTCCCGGTCGGGATGACACACTCGTCCCGGTCGGGAAGCTCCCTTCCCGCCCGGGAAGGGTCTTCTTGACCTCCAAAACCCCAAAAGCTTCACCAAAGCTTCAAAAACCGATTCCCACACTCACGATCCAAGCTCTATCATTAGCCATTCCTTTCTAGGAATCACCTTCACTTCACACCTATCAAATAAACTCAAACTCAACATCAAATTCCCTCCCTCACATCGCTCATCAAAATACCAAATTACAAGGATTCCACAAAAACTAACAATCCTAAAAAACAAAATATCCAAGCAAACATAAACACAAATACAAGCACAAAAGAAAAGGGAAAAGATATTTACACTAGCTACTATCACCAACTACGCCTCCATAGCCATCAAGAGCTCGAAGGAGCAAGTCAAATGCCCTAGCAACATCTTCATTGAAGCTCACATGGCCAAGCCTAGCCACTTTCAAAAGTTTCCAAGTCGGAGGTGAGAAGCGATCATCTTCATTATGCTCGGGGTTCTCGTGATCTTCCGGGTCTTCCAAACCAACATAGCTACGACTCTTATGACCATCCGGTAGGTATAGTGGTCTAGAGTCAAGCTCGGCAATATGATGCGGGAGATCACACCCAAGGGGTGTCGCTTCTTCTACGGGGTCGAGAGTGGAACTCTTTTCCACCGCCCGACAAGGATTCTCTTCACCAACCGTCTCACAAGACAAAGGGCTAGACATCGAGTGCGGTAGAGGAGGAGAAGGCATCAAGTTTTCTTCATTGGAGGCTTTAGGATCCTCCAATTTCCCATTCAAGGCAAGTTCCAAGGCATCTACTTCTTTTTCCCAAATATTGCGCTCCTTTTCACTCACCTTGTCTAGTTGGCCTAGAGGAGGTATGTCTTCACTTGGCTTTGGATTGTCTAGTGGTTCATCACGAAGAAAATCGAACAAATCCAATTTTATCGCCAATACATTGGCTCCCCAAGAATTATCTCGAGAATCATGTTCACTCCCCTCCTCATTGTTGGCCCTTTAAGCTTCAGCTTCCTCTATTCTTCCCCTATCTTCACCACCCAAGCAACACTCAACAATGGTCTCTTGATCGACCCTCTCTTCTTCATTTGTAGCTTCAGGATTGGGTTGACTTTCTTGTGGAGACACCCGACCTTCTTGCCCAAATGAACCTTCCTCAACATGTTGTGGAGCTCGAGTGGCCGACATCGTGATATGAGCCATGAGTGCATTGATGCGAGCATCTTGCACCCCTATTTGGGCCTTGAGCTCCTCTTTAACCCCTTGTAGTTGAGTCATCATCGCATGTTGAGTCTTATCCAATAGAATCCTCAAGTCTTGTTGACCCTTATGCAATAGGATTATCGCCTCTTGTTGACTCTTTTGCATTTGGACCAACATTTGACAAGTCTCAAAGTTAGGGATATTTGGTTGTGGGTTATGTGAGGGTGTTTGGTAGTTGTTAGGATGTTGGGATGATCCTTGACAACTTTCTTGGTAACCATAAGGAGGGCGTTCATAAGATTGTTGATGAGGTTGATATGGTTGGTGAAATTTCGAGACTTGGCCATTTGCCCCAAAGTTGTCCCGTGATGATTGATGGTAGCTTGGACGAGTCATGTCCATAACGTCGCTTTGGTACCTAGGATGAGCTATAAGCACTTGAGAAAACGTTAGTATCCTAGTGCTTTTGAGGCACTAGGAGGATAGAATAGCACACAAGAAGAAAAATGGAGATACACAAGGAGAAGAGAACACAAAAGTCAGGAACAAAGTCCAAAACTAAGCAAACAAAAGTCTAAACTACGCCGTTCCTCGGCAACGACGCCAATTTGATGGGTTGGGATTTGTCGTGGATCCCAACCGTCAAATAAAACCAACTAACCTAACTAGGGTAGCTAGGGTAAGTCGGGTCGAATCCACAGGGACGGGAGGTCGGACTAAGGTATGCTACGGTTTAGGACTAGGTTCGAGACGAGCTATTCTAAGGGAGAGGCTAAGGACTAAACTAGGTCTAAAACGCGGGAATGGAAGACTAGGGTTAGGTCGGGTTCATGGGGTGATGGAGTGGTCAAGGAAGAGCTAAAGTGAAGGGGTAGTCGGGTAATCTAGGTATGGTCCGGGCTCTCGCTACGTAGACCGACCTAGAGGTTCTTGATAGAACCCACCTTAGCGACACATGTGACAAACGGGGTTACTAGCATGCTATCGGGGACTAGGTCGCATCCGGGCTCTCGCTACGTAGACCGACCTAGGGGTCGTCCTCACCGGGCTCTCGCTACGTAGTGAGGGAACCAAACCCACAAGAGAAACTATCACCCACAAGAGAAAAGGCAAGAAAAACAAGCATACACATATGCATGTCATTCAAGCATTTCATCAAACATGTTCCATGCATCAAACAAAGAGGAGACCCAAAACTTCCACCAACATCTCCAAAAAAACCTTAATCACCCACAATCACATCCAATCACCCTAATAACCCTAGCAAAGGTCTACTCTAGCATAATCAAAGGAAAACTAACACTAACAAGAAGAAACAACCCAAACAACCAAACATACATAATGAAACTAGAGAAAATAAAGAACAATGAACAAAACAATCAACAAAGATTCAAACTTTAATGATAAAACAAAGATTAAGAGAAAGGAAAGGAAGATTATACCATACTAGAAGATGAATGGAAGAAGGAAACTTGCATAAATGAGAAGAACCCAAAACAAACACCCAAGGTTATCAATCTTGGTGGAGATCTTGAAGAATTCTCAAATTACAAGCACTAATCTAAGATTAAAGATATCTAAAGACTAATCTACACTAATCTATGCTAATCTATGCTAAAATAATCTAGGGTTTAAGGGGAAGTATCTAACATCAGCTTAACAAAACAAGGGAAGAGTATATATAGGGTTACAATGAGTAAGGAGAAGAAAACAATGAGTTGCGTGCTACAGCTCACTCATCCCGCCCGGGACGAGATGGTCTCGCCCGGGACGAGATGGTCCGTCCCGAGACGAGTCCTTCTCGGCCGGGACGGGCTCAAGACAGGAGCTGTTGGTTTTGTGCACTCCTTCCCGGTCGGGAAGGCCACTATCCCGCCCGGGAAGGACCTTGTAGGCCTCCATTATGATCTTTTTGGTCCCTCCTTGGTTCTCATGGGCTTCTTACCGACTCTCGGGTCTCGGGATCGAGTCTAAGAGGCTCGGGATTGGGTCCCAAGGTCTCGGGGTCGAATCCAAGGCATCGAGTGATCGTTCCTTCTCTTCGTTGGCTCCAAAAGTGTATGAAACGAGTCGGAATCGTTCCAATTCTTCATGAATGGTCTCGGGAACCTGAAACGAGCTAAAGGAAGCATAAGTAACCCATAAATCGCTCCCAAGGAGCGATTCCACAAGGAAAACAGGACCAAAACACTACGAAATAGGCACTACAAACTACACTTATCACAAACCGAGTTTATCAATGTTTGCTAGTGAAAGAAACGTGGAGCAGGTTTTGGCTAGAGGAGAGCAAGTGTATGCGCTTGTGGCGTCTAACCTGTCCACAGTTTCAAGAGGGAATAACCTTGACCAAGGTTACATTAACCTTGACCAAGTTTACTCTAACCTTGACTCTGTTGAACGCGTTAAACCACTATTGCGTGAGTTTGACGATGTTTTTCCAGATGATTTACCAGCGGGTTTACCTCCATTACGTGGAATCGAGCATCAAATTGATCTCGTACCCGGCGCGCCCTTACCAAACAAGGCGGCTTATCGGAGTAACCCCTAGGAAACCAAAGAACTCCAACGACAAATTGAGGAGTTAATGGAACGAGGGTACGTAAGAGAAAGCATGAGCCCGTGCGCGGTCCCATCTTTACTCGTCCCTAAGAAAGATGGCACATGGAGAATGTGCATCGATAGCCGAGTAGTGAATAACATCACCATAAAATATCGATTCCCGATTCCGAGACTTGATGATATGCTTGATGAACTTCACGGCTCAACCATCTTCTCCAAAATCGATCTTCGAAGTGGTTATCACCAAATTCGAATGAGAGAAGGAGATGAATGGAAGACCGCATTAAAAACCAAACATGGTTTATACGAATGGTTGGTCATGCCTTTCGGCCTTACGAATGCACCAAGCACTTTCATGAGGCTTATGAACGAGGTTCTAAAGTCCTTCATTGGAAAGTTCGTGGTCGTGTACTTGGATGATATCCTAGTATACAGTAATGGCATTGAAGAGCACCTACAACACTTAAGACAAGTGTTTGAAATGCTAAGGGTGCAAAAACTCTACGGCAAAGCCGAGAAGTGCTCATTCTTGGTCGACAAAGTTATATTCCTTGGATACGTTGTATCTCGGGATGGAGTTGCCGTATATCAAGAAAAGGTGGAGGCTATTCGTTCTTGGCCTATCCCTAGTACGGTGACTGAAGTACGATCATTCCATGGATTGGCTTCATTCTACCGACGGTTTATTCGTGATTTCAGCACGGTCATGAGCCCAATCACGGGTTGTTTGAAAAAGGGAGCTTTTGATTGGAACGAACAAGATCAAAAGGCGTTCGAGAAGATCAAGGAGTTGCTATGCAACGCACCTATACTCGCTTTACCCGACTTCTCTCAACCGTTCGAAGTCGAGTGTGACGCAAGTGGCGTGAGAATTGGGGCTGTCTAAATCCAAGCTCAACGACCCATTGCTTACTTTTCGGAGAAATTGGGGGGCGCTCGTTGTAATTACTCTACATACGACAAAGATTTCTACGCGATCGTTCGAGCACTTGACCATTGGAGTCACTACCTACGCCCTAGTCATTTTGTACTTCACTCGGATCACGAGTCTCTCAAGTACATACATGGGCAACAAAAGCTCAACCCGAGACATGCAAAATGGGTTGAATTCCTTCAATCATTCCATTTTTCATCAAAATACAAAGAAGGCAAGAGTAACGTAGTAGACGACGCTTTATCACGGAGATATGCGCTACTTACCACGCTCGAAGTGAAGTTACTAGGGTTCGAGTTAATCAAAGAATCCTATGTGCTTGATGATGAACTAAGGGAGTTATTCGAGGAATGTCAAAAGGGTGGATACAAGGAATACGCGATACAAGAGGGTTTTCTATTTAAGGGAAATCGACTTTGTGTTCCGAAGCATCCAATTCGTGAATTATTAATTCGCGAAGCACATGGTGGTGGTTTAGCCGGACATTTCGGGGTCCAGAAGACGCTCGACATCTTACACGAGCATTTTCATTGGCCGAAAATGATTGGTGATGTCCAAAACATCATAGGCAAGTGTGTTACTTGTCACATGGCGAAAAGTTCCTTTAAAGCAGGAGCCTACATGCCATTACCAGTTCCGGAACGACCATGGGAAGATGTGTCGATGGACTTTATTGTGGCCTTACCTCGTACTCAAAGAGGAAGGGATGCAATTATGGTGGTCGTTGACAGATTTTCGAAGATGGCGCAATTCGTCGCTTGCCATAAGACGGACGATGCTAGTAACGTCGCGGATCTCTATTATCGCGAGATAGTCCGTTTACATGGAGTCCCGAAGACTATTGTGTCCGATCGTGATTCAAAATTCTTGAGTTACTTTTGGAACACGCTTTGGAGAAAGGTCGGTACTAAGCTACTGTTTAGCACTTCGCATCACCCTTAAACTGATGGGCAAACGGAAGTGACAAACCGTATCTTAGGGACTATTCTCCGTGGTTTGGTGAGTAAAACTCAGAAAGATTGGGACCTTAAGCTTGCACACGCGGAGTTCGCTTATAATCGATCTCCTACCTATGCAACTAAGCACTCTCCTTTCGAGGTAGTTTATGGGATCAACCCGTATTTGTCTATTGAGTTACTCCCTATCCCTAAAGAGGAATTTGTTCACAAGGATGCGGAGGACAAGGTCAAGGCTATTACAAAGCTACATGATCAAGTCCGAGCTAGAATTGAGGTGGTAAACGAAACCTACCAAAGGCGAGCTAACAAAAACCGACCGACGAAGGTATTCCAACCCGGAGACTTGGTGTGGTTACACTTGCGCAAGGAAAGGTTTCCGGGAAAACGAAAGAACAAACTCATGCCAAGAGCCGAGGGTCCGTACAAGGTCGTTGAAAAGGTAAACGACAATGTTTACAAGATCGAGCTTCCGGGAGACTATGGAGTCCACGCTACATTCAATGTAGGGGACTTAAGTCCATACTTAAGCGACGATGGCCTTACGGAATTGAGGTCAATTCCTTTCGAAGAAGGAGGGGATGATACGGGTAAGCTCGAACCCGGCCCAATTGTGCGAGGACCGAATAAAGCCTACAACGAGACCATGCACTTGCTTGGGTTATTCGAACCAAGCCCAATCAAACTTGGTGTGTGTATGATCACACACGTCCCGAAATAGCCAAGATTCACGTAGTAAATAAAGCCAAAGATCACGCCTCCCTTGCTAGAGATATGCGTGATATCCTTACTTTAAATAAGTTAGAGCAATCTTCTTATTTTGGCAACAAGAGGAGATAATTCCCACTCATATTTGACGATGATTCACGTGAAGATATGCATGTATCTCCTCCCTCAAATAGATAGATAAAATCTCCTCCAACTTGCCAATCCAAATAAGAATATTATATCAAGATATGAATATTCTAGGCAGGAAGATCAAGCAAGAAGCAAACGAGATTTGGCTGCAATATTTTGAAGAGTAGAAGAAGATTTCGTGTATCCCTTGCTCCAAATAAAGGGATACAATCTTAGTTTATTTAAGCAACACAAATAACAATGATCTCTTCAAGATCATTTCGAGATATTCATAGGATTAAAATACTATATCCTCTAGATTAGTTACTATTTTTCCTTGATTAGATATCTTGTAAAATAGGCTAAGTATCTCGTAGTATATTCGAGATATTATTCGTGTAAGGCTATAAAAGCCACGTTCCATAGCATTTTTCATTATTGAACAATTAAGAAATAAAATTTCAGCAATGTTTTGATTTTAAATCAACTCTTGTGTTTTATATTTTGAGAAAGTACTACGAAATCGCGTCGAGGAATTGGTGCGCCAATCTCTACGTTATTAGTTTCGGATTCAAGGTCGAATTCGGGCTAAATATCTTTGGTTTCGTTTGTCCTTAATTTCATCACAAAAATCCTTACGTAATTCAAAGTATTTCCTTTCCTAAAATAGACGTGTCACAAACGTCAAAATCCAGGAAGACCTTAACCACGAACCAAGGTTACATTAACCTTAGTTCTATTTCACTCCGGAATCCACGTCATCATTCAAGGTTACATTAACCTTCGACCCAAATTCATTTCTTAATCTAAACCGCTTCCGCATTCGCATCATTGAGGAATTATCAATAAGGAAAATGTGTTAGGGAGAGTCGGGAATCGGAAATCGGGTTAATGAGTCTCGGAATTTTGGGTCGGTCACAAAGTCGATCGAGGGAGAATGCCACCTTTCGATTTCTTCACCCAACTTATCTAGATCCCGCTTTCGCGGCGAAAAAGGGTAAGTCTCAAGTCAAGGTAACTCTTACCCCGAGTTTCCCCAAATTGATAGGAGTGAGTCAAGGTCGATCTAGCTGGCCGGACTAAGTCAACAAAGACACAACAACCTCAAACATGATAAATCAACAAGCATGTAACCAAACCACAATTATTTAATTACATATTACCCAAGATCTTCCTCCTTTAACCCCCCAACAAGAAAACTACTCAAGATCCATGAAGAAAACTACAAAAGCAATACAATGGAGATAATCACAAAAACATGAATAAAGACAAAATTTAAAGGAAATAAAACTAAAGCAACTATGGAAATTACGATCAATAAAAGAAACTACAAAGCGATCTAAAAACAACGCAAGTAAAATCAATGAAAACGATGCAATATAAAAGAGCAATAGTAAAATCTAATCTAGAGAAAAGGGAGAGGAAAAGAATTATACCAACAATGGAGAAAGATAAGAATAAAGAAGATGAAGATGCATGAAAATAAGGAGAAGCCTTGATGAAGAAGACAATGGATTTGTCACTAATCCCTTGATGATCCTCCAAGAACTTCAAGATTAAAACTAGAATTCCTTACAAAAGCTTGAATCTAAAGCTAGATGAAAAAGATGAAGATTGATGAAAACTTTGTAGCTTCTATCTAATCTAAGTAGTGTAATGAAAGGATGATCTAAAGTATGGTATTGTGCACCTACTTAGGTTAACTATATATATAGTACTCCCTCCATTAAAATCCACTCTTCACATTTCTTTTTTTTGACACTATTCACACTTGAGGAGAATCTTCGATATTCTCGATAATCTATAAGTGAGAATATAGTCACGTAGGATTTTCTTTGATTCGTCTTTATGAGTACATTAAGAATATCAAATTTTTATGATTTTTGCTAATGTAAAATGAAAGATATCTCTAGTGTAAAACGCGCCTCGACAAATGTGTCAAAATGAATAGTGAAGAGTGGGTTTGAATGGAAGGAGTAGTAGCTGAATGAATCACTAAACCAAAGGCCAATTCTAATCTTTGCCCTTGAAATGAAACTTTGCCCTTTGAAATGAAACTTTGCCCTTTGGATCTTCAGAGTGTGAAGTTTTGCCCTGCGGATTCTCTCCAATATGGCCAAAATATCGTCGAGCGAAGTTTTGCCCTGTGGGGTGAAGTTTCGCCCAATGACCTTTTTTGTTCGAAATGGCAATCTAGGGAGGAAACACCGTCAGACAAAGTTTCACCCGGTCAAAATCTCATCGGGTAAAGTTTCGCTCGATGAAAAATCTGACCAAAAACTCAAAAATCTCGTAGGGTGAAATTTCACCCCGTCAAATAATCTCATCGGGTGAAACTTCACCCTGTGATTTCAGAGGGCCATAACTCTCTCGTTTGACCTCCGATTGGGGCGTGTGATATGTCGTTGGAAAGCTAAAATGATAAGCTTTCACCTCCAACTAGAATCGCTTCAATATGAAGTCTAGGACTCTAGATATATTCATTTGAATTTCGACCTCTCCGGTGAAGATGCCCAATGGACTATAGTTTTTCCCTTTTTCTCAAGATTTCACCTCTTGGATTTGGACTTTGAACTTTAATCATGCTTTGGGACGATATTCCGCTCCCTTGAGCCCATGTAAGCTCGAACATGCTCTCGAACAATGGATTCCTATCAAAATAGTAGGAAAACTACCCAAAAACACGTAAAATGCACAAGAGAGGTCGCTAGAGTGAGAAAGACTCAAATAAGGCGATAATCGCACACAAATCTCACAAAAGCGATAGGAAAACGGGTCTAAATGGGGGGGGGGGGGGGGTAAAACGGTCCAAATTTGCGTGTCATTAGTAGTAGACGAAGACAATAACTAAGCTTAGTAGAGATAAGCTCTATAATACACGTGAACGTGCTCGTATTTACTGGCAAATGTTTTCTCTGATATCCCTGAAGAAGCGATTTTCAACCATACCGATGAGGTATGGTTTTCCGATACGTTCATGATCATCTTCCTCATCCATTTTCCCTATTAACTTTTCAGATCTAACAATTACCGTCTTACTGAGCTAGAAGAAAAAGCCATTCTAAGTTAATGATTTTTTAGGATTTAGGGGCTTCTTAGTATGTAATTAATTCAGTATGTAACTACAATGTCTATGCGCATATCGATTGCTTCGTACGTATTACTTATGTTATACAAAGTTATTCAGTATGTTTTTAAGCAAAAAATGCATCTCCTTTGAATTTTCACGCTTGTATATGGGTCAGTAAGTTAAAGGACTATTTCCATTTTGTAAGACTTCAATATGTAACTATCATGTCTATGGGTTTATCGACAGTTTCGTAACTTAATAGTTACACTTAATATTTTAACGATAGAAGACACATCTTTCTTGGAACATATCTACTATTTATTAGCTGCTTTTTTTTCTTGGATTGTAACAACCTCAAATTTGATGTAGTCATTGCTCTTTGTCTTGTGAAATTCACGGTATTTTTTGGATTTAATTCAATATAAGACAAACTTGACAGAAACATGCTCTACCTCAAAAATACCATTTAATATTAATTTATAAATGTTTATATGAACATGCTTACATACTTAAAATTTTGTTAGTTTTTATATTGATTTTATCCTTCTGGTGCAATCATGTGCGACCTGGTATCTCTCTCAGCTCCTTCACTTCTCAGCTCAGTAATAGCATTAGTTGTAGCATTCATATCACTTATCAAGAGAATTGATAAAAACTTAATGGCCGACTTCTCACTTTCTTAGCTTGGATCTTGAAAACAGTCGCCTTTCTGTTTTATGTCATTAGTGAAGTTAGTAGAATTGTGGTGTTAGTTCTGATTACTCCATACAAGAGAACATGATAGGAAGATGGGGGGGGGGGGGGAGAAGGAAAATGAACTTGAATAAGAGGAGCATTAGAGGAGGGGGAAGAATAAGGGGGAGTAAGAGATCAAAGGAAGATCGTGAAAATGGTAGGTGTACAAGGAGATGAGGGTTGACACTCTCATCAAAATAGGTTGAAAGAAGTCATATTTAAGGAGTGATCTTAACTGATGAGGAATAGGAGAAGGAGAGAAATAAAGAGGAATGAGAAGGAAATGTGGTGGAGGTAGTGAAGAGAAAAGTTAAGCACAAGAGGGGCAGAAAGAGTTGAAAGGAATACACTCACTAAAATATATAACTAAAGAAAGTCATATTTAATGACAACTCGCTAAAATAGATAACAAAAGAAAGTCATATTTAATGACAATTTAATTAGAAAGGATAACATTAGATGGAAGATGAGGGGGAGAAAGGTAAGGAGTGGGCTTAGGAAGATAAAAAATGGACATAGTAGAAGAGGGAGGTTTAAATGAGTACGAGGAGGGAGAGAGAGAGAGAGAGAGGCGGGGGGAGGGGGGGGGGGGTGGCAAGGGAAGGAGAAAAGGACGTGGATGAGAAATAAATTAATCTTAGTAATAAAGAATGAGGATAGGTAAAGGAGGAGCATTAATGAAGATAGATAGGGATGGACCGAGGGATAGAGTGAATAATGGGAAGGGATGGAAGGAATTGAAGGATAACATTGTCGCTGTAGTAAATGATAAATAAAGTTATCTTTAAAAATAAATCTTAGACGATATGGAGGAGAAGAGGAGAGAGAACCACTACAAGAAAAACTGTCCCGGGCGTCCACCTGTTTGGCGTCCTGGGCATACGGACGCCTACATGGCGTCCGAAAAGTCAAACGGGCGTCCACAGTCGGACGCTAAACTTGGCGTCCGACTGTATTTGGGGAGGACAAAATTGAACCCAAATGACGTCCGCAGGCGGACGCCATTTAACCCAAATGGCGTCCACTGTCGGACGCCATATTCAGCAAAATGGCGTGCGAATGTGGCGTCCGATAGCGGACGCCCGTTGAGTTGGGTGTGGCGTCAAATACCCGCTCACCCCCCTCTCCCCCTTCATTCGTAAAAAAAAAATCTCTCTCTACACTCTCCCTCTACGCTCGCCGACCCATTTCTCTCCCATTTTTCATCCTTTATTCCTAATTTTGGTACGTTTTCTTAGTTTATTTCGTTTCTATTCATTATAATTAGTTCGTATTCTCCATTGTTAGCGTTATTTATTGATAATTTGTTAGTTAATTTCGTCTAGGTCTAAATTTCGATTAGGTTGATTAGTTTAGGCAAAGTTCGATTAGGTTGATTAGTTTATCCCAAATTCGCTTAGTTAGATTATTTATGCCCATCGTTATTTTGACTAGGGTTTGATTAAGTTGGTTGAATTGAGCTTGAATGACCTATAGGGTTTAGGGTGAAGTTTTGTGTGACTTGAGACGGACCAAAAGGTGTCGTAATAATGCCGGATTTTCCCGAAACCACTTCTATCCTGATCGGGGTTGTAAATAGGTGTTAGCGGCGCTTTCGGAATTTTGATATCTGCATCCGAAAATTTGACCCTTTTTTGACCTGTTTAAGCTGCTTCTGTGTGACCTAAGGCATGAATTATTGTGTTTTGTTTGGTTGAATTGGGATTACATTGATAAGTTAGCTAGGGTTTTTGTAAATTGGGATTAAATTGTGATTAAATTCGGTGACTAATTTGTGTAAGGTCAATTAATAATTAATAAGACATTTGCAAATTAGAAATTGGGTTTACTTAATACAAAATTCTTACATTTTCCCAAAAAAAAAAAATGGGTTTACTAAATTTTTGTAAGGTCAATTCTGAATTAATAAGACATTTGGGTTTATTTTGACGTATTAGTTAGAGAAATGAAGTTTAAGTTAAATGGTGATTAAATATTCGTTTAGTAAGTTATAAATTAAAGTAGGGAAATTAAACTTTAATATGTTATATATATTTTTTGAACATAGAAAATGAAGAGAATTGAACGGAAATGGATGTACGAGGGAAGACTTGATAAGAAGAGATGTCCAACAGTCGAATTTTTGAGGGGTGTTGAGTCATTTGTCGAGGTCGCTAAAAAGTCGGTAGACTACGCATCGAGGGGGGAGGTTAGGTGTCCGTGTACTAAATGCAAGAACCTAAAATTTCTTGAGGTCCTTGTAGTGAAGGAACATGTCATCTATAGTGGTTTTTCACCCGATTACTATTATTGGATTTGTCATGGTGAGTCATCTCAGTCTGAGGGAACCGAAAACCATCAAGATGAGGGGGGATTGAGAGGTATGATAGTTGATGTTGTGGAGTGCAACATGTTTAACTCACCTAACCCACGAGACTCACCTAGCCCACGAGACTCACCCAACCCACAAGATTCACCTAACCCACAAGAGCCTAACCCACGAGCAAAGGCGTTTTTTGACATGTTGGAAGCTTCGGAGAAACCGTTATACGGAGGGTGCGATGTGACTTTGTTAGAAGTCGCGTCTATGGTAGTTAGCCTTAAATGTGAGTTCAACCTGCCCTTTGCTTGTGTCGATGGTATTGCTGCCTTGCTCGAGAGAGTTATTCCAAAAGACAATATCATGACCCGATCATTCTACACAACCAAAAAGGTTGTGAAGGGACTTCAACTCCCGCATCAAAAGATTGACGCTTGTCCAGATGGGTGCATGCTATTTTGGAAGGACGATGCGATGCTTGATGAATGTAGGAGATGTGGTAAGGGTAGGTATAAGATGGTCGAGGGGGATATTGTTTTGAGAGGTAGAAAAGGGAAAAGTAGTGTCAGGGGTAAGAAACCAATCCCAATAAGTCAGCTTACGTACTTCCCTATTGCACCTAGGCTTCAGAAATTGTACGCCACAAAAAACATAGCTGAGCAAATGCGGTGGCACAAGGAGGACATTAGGGTACTAGGGAAGATGTGTCATCCGAGTGATGGTGAGGAGTGGAAGCGTTTTGATAGACTACATCCCCACTTTGCGTTAGAACCCCGAAATGTAAGGCTTGGGTTGTGCACTGATGGATTTGCACCGTTCGGTCAATTTGGTAAATCATACTCTTGCTGGCCAGTGATGATCACACCTTACAACCTACCTCCTTGGTTGTGTTTGAAGCAACCTTTCATCTTCCTATCTCTTATTGTTCCCGGGCCCAAAAACCCGAAAAACCATTTGGATGTTTACTTGCAACCTGTTATTGAGGAACTGAAACAACAGTGGGAGGTAGGGGTGGAAACTTATGATGTCTCTCTGAGACAAAACTTTCAGTTGAAAGCAGCTTTGTTGTGGACTATAAACGACTTTCCCGCGTACGGTATGCTCTCGGGGTGGTCTACTGCGGGTCAGAAAGCATGTCCGTGTTGTATGGGTGAGAGCAAAGCTTTTTATCTTCCAAATTCTAGTAAAATAAGTTGGTTTGACTGTCATCGGCAGTTCCTACCAGAAGGTCACTCATATAGGAAGAATAAGAAGGCGTTCAAGAAGGGTGAGGAGGTGCTTGACGACGCACCTGATCGACTCCCAGGAGATGAAATATGGGAGTTGATTTCTGATTACCCGTCTACTGTTGACAGAACCGAGCAGGAGTTCAAAGATCTCAAGAAGTTGAAAAATGGTTGGTTTAAACATAGCATATTCTTCGAACTACCATATTGGAGGACTTTGTTAATTCGTCACAATTTAGATGTGATGCACATAGAGAAAAACTTCTTCGAGCAGTTGATTCACACGGTGATGGATGTGGAGGGGAAGAGTTGTGACACTACAGGCTCCCGGCGAGATGTAAAGAATTTTTGTGACCGTCCTCAACTGCACATAAAACGGGATGGGTCGAAACCGAGGGCCTTGTTCACACTTGACAAGGCTCAGAGAAAGGCGTTGTTGGAGTGGGTAGAGAAGTTGAAATTCCCTGATGGGTACGCCTCCGACTTCAAACGCTGTGTTGATCTTAAGAACCTGAAGCTTCAAGGGTTAAAGAGTCACGACTGTCACGTTTTCATGGAGAGGTTGCTTCTGGTGTCACTAAAGCACCTTCTGCCACCGACGGTGTGGAATTCTATAACTGAGATATCTCAGTTCTTCCGAGATTTGTGTTCCTCTACAGTATCAATTGAGGACATGTCTCGGCTCGGGGATCAAATTCCGCAGATACTATGCAAACTTGAGATGATCTTTCCACCGTCATTCTTTAATTCCATGGAGCATCTACCTGTCCACTTGCCCTACGAGGATAAGGTTGGAGGACCTATCCAGTATAGATGGATGTATCCATTTGAAAGGTAAGTAACTTTTAGTAACTTCGTTTAAAAAAAAATAAGCTTAACTAATTTGTATTGATTGAAATATATAACTTGTTTATTTAGGTTCCTGAATCATTTGAAGAAGAAAATTGGTAACAAGGCTAGAGTAGAAGGTTCTATTTGTAATGCATATTTGACAGAAGAGATTGCAAACTTCTGCTCCCTATACTTCGATAAAGATGTGCAAACAAAAACCAAGAACCTGAACCTAGGACATTCGGTGTCCATTGACCCCACTATACCCGAATTTTTTCAAAAGAAGGACGATGAAGGAACTTCATCCGTTGAGGGTTCTAGGACACTAGATGAGAAAGAGTACAACCGAGTGCACCTTTACCTACTTTCGAATTGTGAGATCTTAGAGCCTTATGAGAAACAATTTGTAACTGAATATGTCGCTGCGAACCCTTCCGTGAACCCTGATGACGTTTGGAGTAAGCACGACGAACATTTCCCGAAGTGGCTCAAGGATCACGTAGTTGCCGTAGACATACGTGATGATTTGGTTAGAAGTTTGGCATTCGGTCCAGTGCGAGTGGTTAAAACCTGGAACCGGTACTCGGTGAACGGGTTCAATTTTCACACATTCAACTACGGGAAGAACAAGGCTAGATGCAATTTTGGCGTGAGTGTGTCATCTCTTGATGGTGATGAGTACTATGGTATTTTGGAGGATATTTTTGAGTTGTGTTACGCTGGCAAAGAACGAGGGTATAGAGCTGTGGTATTCAAGTGTGAGTGGAAAGACAGCTCGGTGAACGGGACCCGAGTGCATGAACGTTACAAGATTGTGGAAGTTAATCACACAAGGAAATATCCTACGTACGATCCGTTCATACTCGCGCATCAGGCGAAGCAAGTCTATTTTGCTCCTTCTCCTTACACGAGAAATGACAAAAATCAAAGTCAATGGTGGGCAGTCTTTACGACTAAACCACGGGGACAAATAGACAGTTCTCTATTCCAGGAAGATGCGGCTTCAAGTGGTACACGCTTATCTTCTATTGAAGAGAACATATTCTCCGTACAAGATCAGAATGAAGGAGCAGAGGAAGATTTTGAGGATGACGATGATGATGGACAAGGAGAGTACATGGTCAGGGATGTTCCGGAGAACCTCGAGGAGGATGACGGACACGATGAAGAGAACTCAGAGGACGATCAATTTGGGGGCGAGGAGACCGAGGAGGAGGATCAAACTGAGGAGGATGAGGCTGAAGAAAATAACGACAGCGACGGTGACTACTAGAGTTGTTGTATGTTTAAATGTTTACATGGTTAAGTTATTTTGATGTTTACTGTAGTAGGCTATTTTACTTGAATAAAGTTAGAATGAAATTGTTGATGACATGGCTAATTGTTGTTGACATTGTTTAATTTTTTGACAGGTTAATATAATGGCAGGCGGTAGATCGACTAGGAGACGTGGTGGGGGTAGTAGGTCTGCTCACACGTCCACCACTCAGCAGGAGGACGAGGAGGTGGTCCCCGAAACGGGACCGGAGCAGACCGCTGAGCAGGAGGAGGAGCAGCAACAGGGGCCAGATGAAGAGCTGGAGAAGGACGAGGAGGGGCGGTATGTTCTCAAACCAACAGGCACATGGTAATATAATCTAACTTGTTGATTATTCTTTTGTAAATGTTCATTTTTGTACTACATTTTGTATGATTGACTGCATATATGGTCTTCTCGACTCGGTGCAGGTTTCTGTACAAAGAGGTCGTCAAAGGCTGTACCAACAGCTTCATGGTCGACAAAGGGCAAGGGTATGCTAATTGGTCTCAGGTACCGGCTGAGATACGAGAGTGGTGGTTCAACCAGTTCAAGGTACGTGGATTGTTTTCGCTCCCGAGTTTTTATTTTATAATCTGGACTTTGTAAATATTTTTCATACTACTTATTAATCTGTCTTGACTGTATAGTTCAAGTTCAGCTGGGCCTCAGAGTTTGATGGTAGGGTCTGGGAACGGTATAATGAAACGTGCACACGACGTTTCGCCTGTGTGATGAATAAACGACGTATGCGGGGGACTCCGTTGAAGGACCTTAAAGGTGTTAGTTATTTTTTTTTGGGTAATCAGTTTTAACAAATAAACAATCTAACTTCAATCTTTCACTGTATTAAATAATATATTGGGTCGTCATATTTTAGGGGAGGCGTTGGAGAGATGGATTGCCTACCACGATCAGAAAGAGTTTAAGGTGAGGTCCGAAATTGCCCAAAGGAACAAGTTGGCGAACTGTGACCGTGAGGGCCGCGCGAACCCGACACATCATCGGGGTTCTCAGTCTTCTTTCCGTCGTGTCAAGAGAGTATGATTTCTACTAATTAATACCGTACTCTTCCTTGAATAATCGTAAACTACGTTTGCGTAATTTATATTTGCCTAACTTTCATACTAATTTAATAGCTGCGTGCTGAGCTCGGGAGGGAGCCAACCGCGGCGGATATATTCTACGACATGCATGGACAGACCGATGAAACAGGGACTACCTTCAAGTCGAAAAAGGATCAGGCGACCTGGGTGAGTACTAAATCGACTGTAGGTGGTGGATAACTATCTTCAATAATTTCATCTAATAATAACTTAAATTGAAATCGTTCTTCTGTACGCAGGACGCCTACCAACAAGAGATGGAGAGACTCGAGGCTGATCCTGATGTTGAGGAAGTCAACCCAAACGAGACTTGGTTCAAGGTCGTCAAGGGTTACAGGAAAGGAAGTGTGTACGGTGTGGGAAATGCACACGGTATGTACTTCAGACCTCCCACATCGCGTCTGAGCACCTCCACACAAATGGAGTACACGCCGGCCGGATCTCAGCAGCCCGATCCGGAGAAGGAGCAAATGAAGGAGCAGCTGACAGCGCAGCAACAGCAACTGAAGGACCAGGCAGAACACATCAAGAGAATTGAGGAACAGATGGCCATGTTTCAGGCCGTGCTTCAGAAATGCAACCAAGATCCTCCCCCACCCCCTCCAGACGACAGAGACCCCTTTAGCGGGGGTGGCGGTAACTCTGGTGCTGCAGCTAGCTTCACAGTTAGTTGATTGTTTGTTGTTGTTGTTGTTTTAACTGTATCTTTGAACTACTTTACACTTGTGTACCTTCAAACCGTACGTTAAATCTGTTTATATAAGTTTTTTCAGCATAAATGAGTCGAGAGATGAACTCTTTTGGTTGACTGAGCTGGAATGTGGTTGAGGTATTGTGGATAGTCGACATTTGTGGTTGAGTTGTGGTTTATTTTGCAGGTTTTTGCTAAACATTGAACGCATGTTTACGGTCATGCAACAGCGTAAATAACGTCCGATAACGGACGTCATAGCAGACGCCAGGGGAACCTATACTGGCGTCCGACTGTGGACGCGAGATGTACGTGGGAGGCGTCCACAGTCGGTCGCCAACTTCAGGCCCCAGGCATCCGACTGTGGACGCCACTCAGAGACACATGGCGTACACAGTCGGTCGCCACCTTGGCGTACACTGTCGGTCGCCATTTGTTCTGGCGTCCAATAGTGTACGCCCGTTTTAAAAAAGGGCGAGCAGGCGTGGCATCCGCTTTCTGGCGTCTGTTTGCGGACGCCCGTCGCCTTATAGCGTCCACTGTCGGTGACCACCAGGTGGACGCCGAGGACTGTTATTCTTGTAGTGAACATGATTTGAAAGAGGATGAAAATTGTTATTAGTAGAGGAGAAAGAAGGAATAAAAATGGAGTGTTACGGAGGCGGGATGTGGTGATAAGGAGAAGGAAGCGTGCGAGAGGAGAGGTCGTGAATCATATGAGTATAAAGACTTCAAGGGATGACATGCTCGCCAAAATACATGACAAAAAAAATCATATTTAGGATTGAATCTTAGCAGGGCTTTGAAGGATTCAATCATATTGACTGAGACGAGTCGTAATAAAATAAACCAAAACTACTTTCTCCCATCCAAACCAAAGGTAACATGGATCCACTTTTAGTGAGAAGAAAGGTAGGTCCATGTGTGGACATGACATAGGTCCACCCCGACGCGGCCACGCGCGGGTTTGGGGAGACGAATGAATCTCATGTGAGATGGATCGAATTGAAATTTAAATAGAAGTGGAGTCGCCACCGAACTTTGTGGGAGTTCGGGCCCGTTTGAACCCACTCTATTGTCTTAGTGGGCCGTGCACAAATTACGGCCCATTCAGATGTCAGAGTTTATGGGGTTCGTCCCTTTGCATTTGATACCGATACCGACATTATCGGATACCGTGTATTGAATGATTCTCGTGTGCCACTAGGTTCGGATATCCGGAAACCATGGTTCTGAGTAAGGGGTGAGGGTATGTGTTGGGAGTTCACAAAGAACACCCAACCCCGCCCGCACTTAGCGGCCACTACTAAGATATCGCTTGACTTTTGAGTACGCGCGTTAGTAATACGATGAAATGATATGCAAACAGTATTTTGCCTAAACATGCAAAAATAATAATAAGTTGCTATGTCGATTTAATGCATCTAAATTAACGTCAAAGTTGTATTTAGCATGCGAGATTCGTTTTAGTACATTAAAAAAAACGGAAATAAAAATCAAGAAGAAATGAACAAACAAGTTAGTAACGATAATAACAGTTTGCAAATTATATGGAATGATGTAACGAAATATGATGCATGATTTTGAAAAGTAGTATGACACGTGATTGCCTTGACACGTGTTGACCGAAGTCATAAAAATAATTTTATCGAGACTCGAAAGACGTTGTGAGACTCAAGGATTTGACGTGGTAAAGGCCACTCGATTGAGTCATTGAGGGACTCGACCGAGTGGACCTCGGAAAAAGTTTATGTCCCGGAATTTGAGGTGTCATTTGACCGAGTCATGGAGGGACTCGACCGAGTGACCAGCCACTCGATCGAGTCATTACGAGACTCGGCCGAGTGGTTCTCAAAGAACCTTCTGCCTAGGTTTTTTGGGATGTCACTCGATCGGGTGGGCTAGGCACCCGATTGAGTGCCCCCTGTATGAACTAGGGTTCGTTTCGCAATTTGTTATAGATTTCAAATTGCTTTGGGATTTTGGAAATTCGATGATTTTGTTGAATCAGGCAGAAATATTGTATGATTTGTGCTCGATTCGAATTGTGATACTCGTCGTATCTGATATTTGATTATGGAATCAATATCGAATACTTAAGAGTGGAATCTAGAAAAAGATGTTGTGAGTCGTTTTTTAATTGAACTAAAACGAAATAAATTATCTTCGCGTTATAGTGTCGTAATTAATTCTTTCGAATTATGTGACAACTATTTTAGCATCAACAAATTCGTATTAGTTAAATTTATTGACTAATTCGTTTAGATACGATATCCGACTATCGAGTTGGTATCGCATCTAAAGAACAACGCTTTATATTTGCTTGAATTAAAAAGGAATTGATTCCCTCCGCATCTCGACATCGTAATGAATCCTTGCGGATTATATGATGTCAGGTCCGCATCAACGAGTTTCGACCTAACTTGAATAAAAGTGTTCGATTCGAACTAGTTTTAAGGAAACGATGAATATGCGATGTGAAAGATGATGACGATTACGCGAATAATAAAATGTGACCGAAGACGCGACAAAATGAAAAACGCTATTATTGATGTTGACTCGCTTCAACAATCAAACACTCGGGGTGTCGGGATAAGCGACCGGCCACGTCGGGTGAAGCATCCTTGTATTCGGATTTTCTTATTCCGTCATCCTTTGTATTCGACACAAATCGGCGAGTATTTTAATATTTTAATACTATTAATATTAGCGATATTAGAAGTAAAAAAAGAAACGAAAAAAAAGTGAGAAGACGAGGAAGATGACGCGAGAGAAGAGAAGAGGAAAAAGGAAGAAATCGGGTTTGTATGCACCCTCAACCTACATGCTTCGTATTCTCGGACAAGACTCGTCTAGTTGTGGCTTAGGCACGGGAGTTCGAGATTATGTAGATGGAGTTATGGTGGTTTAGGGTTTGCTAGATACCAGGGTTGTAAGTTGTATGTGAAGGTTGTAAAGGTGAAAACTTGTTAAAAGGTGTTACAAAGGAGGTGTATATATAGGAATTCTCCCCCACCCCCGCCTAGGGTTACTCGATCGAGTGCCCCTGTTGACTCGATCGAGTGGCCCAATGAAGATGTAAAAACGGGCCTGTTGAAGGCCCACTCGATCGAGTGGGCTGACACTCGATCGAGTGGGTCAGCTGGAGCGAAGAAATCCGGAGTTTTTGACTCCGGGTTGGATTCTTGATATTTGCATGGCTGTTTTGGGTTCTTGGAAGCGGCTTTGACCGAGGTTTGACCCGGTCGCTAAAAGTCGATTTAATTTCTGGTGTCAGTTTTGACCCAAATTAGTCTTATTTGATTGGAAACGACCCGCTAGGCCTGAATTTGATGTTAGTTTTATGATATTTGAACTCTGTAAAAAGCCCAAGCCAGAAAAAAACGATTTCGAGCCCATATCCGAGCGCGAAGAAGCACGTTTGCGTCCGATCATCATCGGGTGTTTTTTGGAAACTACTATAGACACCTAGCAGCCAAATGTGGGTGTCTACAGAGCCCCCACTTTGACTGAGGCTTGGACAAGGTGAAATTCAATGTAGCTACCAGGCCAATTGAGGATTAATATAAGAACTGGCAGACTTCCGGTCAGGTCTTTTATAGTCCATTAGACTTGCGTGAAAGGGCCCGCCAGCCATAATATAGAAATCATACCTGAGTGCTGTTGTCGGGGATAGCTCCGTGGGACCTGTTTTTTTACGCCCTGGGTGTATCTGTATGCGGATACATCCCATCTTGGAGCTGCGCGGGAGCTTGCCTAAGAAGCCCTGGGTGTGTCCGTTTGCAAACACATCCCATCTCAGAACTATGCGGGAACTTGCCTAAGAATCCCTGGGTGTGTCCGTTGCAGACACATCCCATCTCAGAACTATGTGGAAGCTTGCCTAAGAAGCCCTGGGTGTGTCCGTTTGCAGACACATCCCATCTCATAACTATGCGGGAACTTGCCTAAGAAGCCCTGGGTGTGTCCGTTTGCAGACGCATCCCATCTCAGAACTATGCGGGAGCTTGCCTAAGAAGCCCTGGGTGTGTCCGTTTGCTGACACATCCCATCTCAGAACTATGCGGGAGCTCGCCTAAGAAGCCCTGGGTGTGTCCGTTTGCGGACACATCCCGATCCGAAATTACGCGGGAGCCTGCCTAAGAAGCCCTGGGTGTGTCTGTTTGCAGACACATCCCAACTCAGAATTACGCGGGAAATCAGACTTGTTGTATAAGTCCTGGGTGCGCCTATATATGGACCCATCCCATGCTATTTCGGGAAAATACCGCCTTGAGCTTTCTGCTGGGGAAATACGTGAGTTGCGCAAGTGATCGCCTCCCAATCGGATCGGTCGTTATCGAAGGACGGGGGATCAAACGATATTTGTAAGACTCGGAATAACACAAAAACTACTAGAGTAATCGTGGTAAGTCGAGGTCGGTCCACAGGAAACGGTGTATGTTGTGAAGTTTAAAGTGTCGTGTTCGATGTCTTAGAAGGGGGGTTTTGTAGAGGTCGAGTCTATACTGGAGTGATTAGTACGATGATGTTTTAGAGGTGATCAATTTAGGGAAAGGCGCTAGGGAGAAGTCGGGATTCGGTACTTGGAGTCTAAGAATGTCGGGATCGAGTTTTTGTCACAATATTGGTAAACTCACCTAAAATCCCGCTTTCGCGGTGAATGAGGGTAAGTTCCTAGTCATGGTAATTTCTACCCCGAGTTTCCCCATATTGATAGAAATTAGTCAAGGTCGGTCTAGTTGGCCGGACTAAAACAACAATGACATAACACCAAAAATAAGATAAACCAACATGCAAGCAACCCACCAACATCCCTATATTCAAATAAACCAAGCCCTCATCCCTAAACTCCCCAACAAGAAATCTACTCACACATCATTATGGAAATCATCACAACATGCATATTAATTAGATTTAAACAAGATGATGATGAGAAAATATCACAAAAACTAAATTAGAGATTAGAGACTGGAAGAGAATTATACCAACTATGAAGATCTATAAGAAATAAGAAGATTGTATAAGTAAAGATTGAATCTTTGATGAATAAAGTGAAGAACTTGTCACTAATCCTTCATTAAACCCAACAAATCTTCAAATAAAACTTGAATAATCTTCTACAAGCTTGAGATCTAGATAATTGTTGATGGATACTTGTAGATCTACTATTAATTACTATGTAAACTACTAGAATTTTTTTAGGATTTTTACTACTACTACTACTACTACTACTACTAATGGATGGTGTAATAGGATGGTGGAAAGGTGTAATGTCTTCCCTCCTTAGCACAATGGAGAGGTGAGTTAGGCAATGAATTAAGGTAACATATATATAGTAATCTCTTAATGGATCCTTAACCTAAAGCCCAAATCCAACTTTATGCTCCATTAGTGAGACAATCTCCCTTTCCATCTCCATGGGGTGAAACTTCGCCCTGCGGACTTGACGTTAATTCCCATCGGGTGAAATTTTCGCCTGGTGAGATTTTCTTCCATTTTTGGCGTTTTCGGCACTTCTTCCCATCGGGCGAAATTTCACCCGGTGGGCGAAATTTCGCCCGGTCAGTTTCGCCCGGTGGGTAAGCTCGGAAAATCTTCGGGAGGCACTTTTCACCGTCGGGTGAAATTTCGCCCGGTGGTGTCTCACCGGGTGAAATTTCGCCCGGTCATTTTTCGTGGCCTCGAGTCTTGTCTCATTCTTCGTTTGTTCGATCAGATGGCTTTAAACTTTAAGTTGTGTGCTTTGCTCTTTGGACGGTTTTCCTTTCTCTTGTGCTCGTGAAAGCTCAATCGTGATTTTTGTAGCAAAACCTATCAAAATCGATAGAAAAACTACCAAAAACACGTAAAACGCACAAGAGGGACGCTAATGCGAGAAGTACGCAAAATATGGCGATAATCGCACTCAAGACTCGCAAAACGAGGGAAAAACGGGTCTAAATGGAGGGAAAAACGGTCTAAATTTAGCGCACAACAATTCCCCCACACTAAACCGTTGCTCGTCCTCGAGCAAAGACCCAAAAAGAAATTACAAACTACTACTACTACTAGCTAAACTATGCTAAGCCGATACGGGGCAAATAACGGGCCCGCTCCGTCCCTTCAACTCACATCGAAATACTTATGAGGAGAAGTACTCCCATGCAAGGCAAGTTGGGGCTTGCTCAAAATGGTGGATGCGACTAAACACACAAAAACATATAACACGAAAGAATAGATGCATTCAAAGCAAAAATAAAACACCGAATCCTTCATCGAGACGGCGGGGAGAGACACCGATTACTTACCTAAAACAACAATAAACTTCCAAGATAAATGACCCACGTAAACAAGGACCAAAGCCTAATACTATGACAATTAAGCAATATAGATGTTGATAACTTAGCTAGGTCCGCCTAATCTTCTAAAGGGGTACTACGGGGCGTATAATGGAGTGGAAAAAGTGAACCGTGGATTCGTTCGACACTGTAGGTAAGTGCAGTCTCGCTCTCTTTGGCTAAGCCAAGAGGGTCGTTCCAAAACTCGAATTTCCTAAATTAGCCCAAATAGAAAGGTGGAGTGTTTACAATTATTGGGATGGATAGACTCATCACCGCTATCTTCCGACCTCGGGACTCGGTCCTCTAGTTGGCACTTCACGACAATGAATCGATCAAAGGGCTTTTTTTTTTGAAGGAGATGTTTTTGATAATTTGATTTTCATTTGAAGCTCCTTTTATTCTCCTTTGTTTTTCTTTGTTTTTCATATTTTTGTGCCCCTTTTCTCTTGCTTTGGTTTGCTCTTTTTGGCTTTTTGATGTGGTTTGTAACCAAGCTTGGAGGTTATTTTTGTGTAAACTTATTGTGATGATGTATAGGTGGAGGAAAAATAGGTAATCGAGAACGCGCGCCATTCCGGATAACCCACAAAAGATGGAAAAGATTTGGACTAAAGGTGCAATGATCATTCGAGTAAGGTCACCTAGAAAAAAGGATGCGGGAACCAAGGCTAACTCCTCCATGGGTGGTCAAGGTGGTCAAATGCAAACCCCGAAGTAAACCTCTAGTAGAAAAGGTGGACTCAAAGCTAAAGGATCAACAAATTCATTGCCTAAGAGTCATTCTACTAGACTAAGGTCCAAAATCTACGATGGGTTATCTACAATGGAATGTAAACTCTTGTAATAAGTTTGTAATCGGGTTTTCGAAAGGTTTTAGTCCTAGACACACTATACAAAAGCAAAACAAAACGAAACACACGAAAATGAAAAAGCAAATAAAAGAAAACACAAGTAAGGTCAAGTACTCCATACTCCATCAACATTCAAGCACAATCAACCACAACACCAAAATGCTCAACTTCGAGAGCCTCCAATAGCAACAACCTAACTCCTCTACAAAATTTAAAGAAAGAAGGAAGGAAGTTACCTAGCGGGTGCTTTCATAATCTCTTCAATTCGCGCTATTAAGGTGGTGGTTATCTGTAAGAGTAGAGAACAAGACCATACACGGGACACGAAACATAACAAGAAACAAGAAAAGAAAAGAAAAAGAAAAAAAATATTTTTTATTTTTCGAGTTTTTCAACTTTTTATGGATTTTTGAAAGATTTTTGAAAAAAAAAAGATAGTAGACTCCTCCCCCATACTAAAACTGTACATTGTCCTCAATGGACAAGTAGGGAAGAACGAAAAACACGAAAAAGAAAAATAAGAAAAATCTTTTTGGATTTTTATGGTTTTTAAATGTTTTTGTGTTTTATAATTTTTTTGAGTGTTTTTGGGTTTTTCAAAAATTTTTGAGAAAAGAAAAAATAAAATAAAGAAAACGATAAAATAGTGGCGGGCCTGGGTGCAATCACATCACCTAGACCCTAGCCAAGTGGCTAAGAAAATGCAAATGAAAGAAAATGAAAGGGGTGAAAAATTGGGCGTAGGTGTAGTCACGTCACCTAGCCCGGATTAAGAAAAATTGAGAAAGATTTGATAGAAAAAATTTGGATTTTTCAAAGTGTCAATGGCGTAATCACATCGCCAAGAGACCGGGAGCAATACCAAGGCCGCGACGGCCGCAAAAATCATTCAATGGGACGGTGGGACAGCTTGCAATTTTGTTCAAGATAAAACAATCACAATTATTATAATGATGAAACAAGGAATAAGGAACAAGATTAGTTCAAAGACATACAATGATAGATGATTATGACTCACCGACACAATCCACACATATATATACCCACAACACAAACAAACCACATTATCTACCGACTTTTGTAGGGGGGTCTAGTTCAAATAGTCATTAGACGCAAAGGAGGCCGTGGGAGTTCCTTCACCGGCATACTCCCAAACTCCTAATTCCCCCGAGTTGTTCAGTCGGAATTCACAAGGACCTGGAGGTAGGTCCCAATTACGAGGGTTATAAATGTTGGTTCTGTTTTTGCTGGGGACAATTAATGCTCGGTCATGGCTAAGGGAGACGAGGAAGATCCAAGTAGGGAAATAAGCCTCGTCAAGCCAGACACGGGGGTCATGTGTTTTAAGATGGTCGGTCGCATAACCCAAATTTCTTGCTATTACGGTCACAAGACCACCACAGTCGATAGAGGGGCGTTGGTCAATTATAATTTGATGAAAGTGTAATGCCACGACAATAGGTAGGTCTAGGGGATAAGGGTTACCGAGTAAAGAGTCACATATCAATTGTAAGACACACACATTGAGGTTAATGATATTGTCGATAGATGGCAAAAGACAGTGTGAAAGGATTTTAGCGAAATAATGAATGGCTGGGTTACGGATTTCAGCGGTAAAATTAGAATTGGGTTCGAAATCATGTTGACCCGGCGCTATGCGCCTTCATAAGTCTCTCCTAGTCGCACTACTTTGCGAATCACTTAGGGGTCTACTTAGTCCGGTGCCCGATGAGGGTAATCCTAGAGCGAAGCTAAAGTCAGAAATATTTAAACAGTGATTTCTACCAAACAAATTGAATTTGAACTCCTTAGGTGTGGTCGGGTTATCGATTGTAAAGGTACTTAAAAACTCACAAGTCAAGTCTTTGTTTGTGAAAGGCACAAAATCAAGGAGTTTACTAATACCAATTCTAGACGATAACTCTCTAATATTGTCTTTAATTCCTAGAATTTTCATTGTGAATGGACAAGGCCGTCTCGTACTCTGAAAGTATTTTTCAAAGAAGGTACGAGCAAGTGGTGAATTAAGGCACAGTAAAAGTTTAGGCCTAGCGGACTTACTAGAAGATAAACATTTAGAAGGATTAGAAGTCGAGGCCATACCTTGTTTATGCGCGGCTCTTTGCGCTCTTGTCTCCATGATAATATTTGCAAGAAAAATCCTGAAACTTTTGCTTCTTCTTTCTTCAAATACCCAAAATAAATATTCACTCAAGTATGGAATGGAGTTATGAATGGAGGTTGAATATGGTGTATGGAAGGTGGTGTAATGATTTTGTGATGGGTGAAAGGGTGAAATGATGAGTGAGGTGAAAAAGGTGGTATAAATAAGGGTGTTTGAGAGGGAAAGTGAAAGTTTAAAGTTGGTTGTAAAAATTTGGTGTAAAAAATGTTGGAGGGAAAATTATGTTGAGGTAAATTGTTGGAGGGAGATGAAAATGTAGTGAGTGAGTAAAAGGTGTAGGTGATTGGCCAAGTCACACCGCCGGGTGAAATTTCACCCGGTCGGGCATCATCGGGTGAAATTTCACCCGACGACATTTCGTCGTGAAAATCATTTTTGCCGTCTTTTTCCACCTGGTGAAATTTCACCCGGTCAAAATCTCACCGGGCGAAATTTCGCCCGGTGGTAAGTTCTTCGGTTCCGGCAATTCTGGCAACTTTCCGTAGGGCGAAGTTTCGCCCGGTCGAGTCTCACCGGGCGAAGTTTCACCCGGCGGTCTTCTTTGCTGCGTTTTTCCGCCTTGCCATTTTATGGCTCTTCAATAATCACCTAAAGATTCAAATATTGACTCGACTCACATTACATAATCAATATTTCCCACAAACATGCTTGTGGTCTTTGATTTAAGCTCCATAACTTCTCCAAATGCTTGGTCTTCATCCAAATTTAGCTCCATGGTGAAATCCAATTTCAATCAATCTTCTCAAGCTAACAAAACTAATAAACTCAAAGAAATATGATACATATATACAAGGTGGTTGTTGAGGATACCTCCAAACCTACATCAACTGCAAGAGGGGGTCAAACAACGCTCCCCGATGGGAGCTCACCCAGCTTCATAGTAGCAAAGGTCTCACGAATATGACCGGGATGATAAATCTTCAAACGTTGCCCATTAACCATAAACTTCTCGGTTTCCGGGCTAGATATCTTTATCGATCCATATGGTTGCACTCCGTTCACTTCGAATGGACCCGACCATTTTGATTTCAACTTACCGGGAAAGAGCTTAAAGCGAGAGTTGAAGAGTAATACCTTATCACCAACGGAGAAGTCCTTACGTAGAATTCGAGAATCGTGCCATTGGCGAGTTCGTTCTTTGTAGATCTTCGAATTCTCGTAGGCTTCAAGTCTTAGTTCTTCCAATTCTTGTAGTTGGAGAAGGCGATTATTTCCCACAACACTCTCATCGAAGTTTAGCTCTTTGATTGCCCATTTGGCTTTGTGTTCTAGTTCCACCGGTAAATGACAAGCTTTACCATACACAAGACGATAAGGAGTGGTTCCGATCGGCGCTTTGTAAGCCGTCCTCAATGCCCAAAGGGCGTCATTTAATTTCAATGACCAATCCTTTCGGTGTGTATTTACAACTTTCTCTAAAATTCCCTTGATTTGACGGTTGGATATCTCGGCTTGCCCATTTGATTGAGGGTGGTAGGCTAAGGACATCTTGTGAGTGATACCGTACTTCCTAAGAAGGTGTTCAAAGGTATCCTTCCTAAAATGAGAGCCTCCATCACTAATTATGGCTCTAGGCATACCGAATCTCGGGAAAATTACATTCTTGAAAAGCTTGATTACAACCTTGGAGTCATTGGTGGGGGAAGCTACGGCCTCGATCCATTTTGAGACATAATCAACCGCGACTAGAATGTACTTGTTACCAAAAGAGGATGTGAACGGACCCATGAAATCAATGCCCCAAACATCGAACAATTCAATCTCCAAGATAGGTTAAAGGGGCATCTCATTTCTTCTTGTTATATTGCCACTTCGTTGGCATGTATCGCAGGTGAGAATGAAAGCTCGAATGTCTTTGAATATGGAAGGCCACCAAAACCCGCTTTGGAGAACCTTGGCAATTATCTTTTGATTGGCCAAGTGTCCACCATAAGGTGTCGAGTGAAGGTGCTTCACAATATTATATCCTTCTTTGGCCGTAACACATCGTCGGTAAATTCCATCTACGCATCGGCGAAATAAATAAGGCTCGTCCCAATAATAGCGTCGGGCTTCATAACGCAGTTTCTTCCTCTCTTGTTTTGAATAATCGTCCGGAATAAAATGAGACACTAAGAAATTGACGATATCGGCATACCAAGGTGTAATAGTTTCAACGGCCAACAAGGCCTCATCTCTCAGAGCTTCATTGATGGGAATGCCATCTTCTTCATTGCTCTCTTTACCAACCGTTAGTCTACTTAGGTGATCCGCTACCAAGTTCTCCGATCCGGCTTTGTCTTTAATCTCAATGTCAAATTCTTGTAAAAGGAGCACCCACCGAAAGAGTCGGGACTTTGTCTCCTTTTTGGACATTATGTATCGAATCGCCGCATGATCGGTGTGAATAATGACTTTGGAACCGGTCACATAATTTCGAAATTTCTCCATGGCATAGACAACGGCAAGCATCTCTTTTTCGGTTGTGGTGTACCTCGATTGGGCTTCATCTAAGGTCTTGCTTGCATAATAAATCACATGTAGCTTCTTATCAACCCGTTGACCTAGAACGGCACCAACGGCAAAATCGGATGCATCGCACATGATCTCAAATGGAAGATTCCAATCGGGAGCTTTGATAATTGATGTGGTAGTGAGAGCGGTCTTTATCCTGCAAAAGGCCTCAAGACACGAGTCATCAAAAACAAAAGGTGCATCTTTCATAAGCAAAGAAGTCAAAGGCTTAGCAATCTTAGAAAAGTCTTTAATAAATCGTCTATAAAAACCGGCGTGACCTAGAAAACTCCTCACCCCTTTGACATTCGTAGGTGGTGGCAAGTTCTCAATCACGGAGACTTTCGCCTTATCGACTTCAACTCCTCTATTAGAAACAATATGACCTAGGACAACACCTTGTTCAACCATAAAATGACACTTTTCCCAATTTAAAACAAGTCTATACTCTTCACATCGAGCTAACACTTGATCAAGATTTTCAAGACAAGAATCAAAAGATGTACCATGGACACTAAAATCATCCATAAAAACTTCCATGGATTTTTCAATAAAATCGGAGAAAATAGCCATCATACATCTTTGAAACGTTCCCGGCGCATTACATAATCCAAATGACATCCTTCTATAAGCATAGGTGCCATAGGGACAAGTAAAAGTGGTTTTCTCTTGGTCATCGGGATGAATAGGAATTTGAAGAAATCAGGAATGACCATCAAGGAAACAAAAGTAAGAATGATGCGCCAACCTTCCAAGCATTTGATCAATAAAGGGAAGGGGGAAATGGTCTTTTATGGTGGCCATGTTCAATTTACGATAGTTTATACACATGCGCCAACCGGTAATAGTCCTAGTAGAAATTGACTCACTCTTTTCTCCTTTAACAACCGTCATTCCTCCTTTTTTCGGCACGACTTGTACGGGGCTAACCCATTTACTTCCGGTTATTGGGTATGTAATGTTAGCCTCATAAAACTTGAGGACTTCCTTCATGACAACCTGTTTCATGGTGGGGTTCAACCTACGTTGACCCTCAACTGAAGGACGGTGGTCATCATCAAGGATGATCCTATGCATGCAAACATTTGGGCTTATGCCTTGGAGGTCGGCAATGCTATACCCGATGGCCTTTTTGTGCTTTCTCAAAACAATTAAAAGTTTTTCCAATTGAGGTCCATCAAGGGTAGCATTGACGATAACGGGATAATTAGTTCCTTCAAGAAAAGCATATTTGAGGGAAGAGGAGAGTGGTTTAAGTTCAAGATTAGGAGGAGAAGATACCATACTCTTACCCACCGGTAGTGGTTCTACCTTTTCATCATGGAAACATTCTTCTTCAAGAGGTGGAGAGTCAAATGGTTTCTCTTCTTGCTTATCATCATCTATCAAGCTATACTCAACCAAACTATCAATAACTTCAATGGAATGCATTTGTTCAATCATTGGTTGTTTAAGAGCTTGAGAAAGGGAAAACTCTACCGACTCGTTCCCTATGTTAAATGACAACTTTCCATTCTTAACATCAACTATAGTACCTCCGGTAGCCATAAAAGGTCGACCTAAGATAATGGGGGTAATAGTGTCTTCGGGCATATCCATGACAACAAAGTCGGAGGGGATGAAGAATTTGCCAACTTGAACGGGTACATCCTCAAGTATCCCAAGTGGGTACTTGACGGACCTATCCGCAAGTTGAATCGACATGCTAGTGGGTCTCATCTCCCCCACACTAAGTCTTTTAGCAATAGAATAGGGTAATAAACTAACACTAGCCCCTAGGTCGCATAAAGCTTGATTAACAACAATATTTCCTACCCGACAAGGGATGGAAAAACTACCGGGATCGTCTAGTTTCTTTGGCATTTCGTTCATAAGAATGGCACTACATTGACCCGTGAGAGAGACACATTCTTTGTCCTCTATGGTTCTCTTTTTAGTCAAGACATCTTTCAAAAACTTAGAATAGAGGGGCATTTGAGAAATTACCTCGGTGAAAGGTAAAGCTACCTCTACTTTCTTTAACATATCCACGAAACGGCTAAATTGAGCATTCTCTTTGTGTGGCTTAGCTCGCTCGGGAAAAGGCAATGGAGGGACAAAAACGGGAGGCGGTGGAACATTGGATTCTTCTTCTTCTTCGGCTAATCGCTCCGCCTCTTTTCTTTTGGCTTCTTCCACTTCCATTTGCTCTTTCTTCTTTCTTTGTTCTCTTAATTCATTCTCCGCATTTTGGAGGATATCAAACTCCGCTTGTATTCCCCGGTTTTGTTTTGGGGAAGTAGGAGATGATTCTTGTGGTGCACTTGGTTGATTCACTTTGGATGGGGTAGTCTTGGTGTTCAAGTTCAAGTTCTTATATGGGTCCTCAAGTTCTTTGCCACCTCTCAAAATGGCGGCATTTGCTTGGTGTGAAGGATCTCTTGGGTTTTGGGGTTGACCGGGCAAACCATAGGGTGGATGAATTGGTGCGGCTAAGGCTTTTGTTGCTTCTTGTGATTCCCAAACTTTTAGCCTTGCCTTAGTATCTTGATGTTCATTCCATAGTTGGCCAACGGTTCTATGCAAATCCTTATCGATCATGGCACCCGCAGTGTGTAGAAATGGGCGCCCAAGAATAATGGGAGTGTTAGCATCCTCCGGCATGTCAAGCACAATGAAGTCGACCGGAATGAAGTATTTCCCCACTCGTACCGGTACGTCCTCTAACATTCCTAATGGTCGATTGAATGATTTATCGGCCATTTGGAGGGTGAGGGACGTACATTTCAACTCTTTCATTCCGAGTCGGCAACAAATAGAATAGGGAATGATGCTCACACTCGCGCCCAAGTCGCATAACGCATTCTTGATCAAGAAGTTGCCTATGGTGCAAGGGATCGAAAAACTACCCGGATCCTTCAACTTCGGAAGCGTGGAACCTTGGATAAGCTCGCTCACCACCCTCGTGAACGCTACGGTCTCTTCCTTGTCGACGGATCTCTTCCTAGCTAAGATTTCTCTCATAAATCTTCCATATGCCGGGATTTGGGTAAGTAATTCGGTGAACGGGACACTAACATCCAATTTCTTCACGATACTAAGGAACTTGTCGTAATGAGTTTCCACCTTAGTCTTCATTTGCCTCGATGGGTAAGGCAACTTGATTTGGTACTTGTTTTGATCATTAAGGGTGGACTCTTCAAAGGACACTTTCCTTTTTCCCTTGTCTTTCTCTAGAAGAGGGGGAGGGTTGTCTTCTTGGGGTTTCTCGACTTCCCATAGAACTTGTTCCTCCATTGGATTGTCCAAGGTTGATTCTTCTTGATTTGGAGACACAACTTCCTTCATTGTTTCTTGCTCACTAGGAAACACGGGAGGATTATATGTAGCACCGCTCCTCAAGGTGATGGCATTGACATGTTCATAATTTGGAGTTTCGCCTTGAGGAGGCAATTACCCCCTTTGCCTTGAAGAACTTCCCGATGCAATTTGTGACACTTGATTCTCAATCATCTTCATGTGAGTTTTCATTTCCTTGTTATCCATTAGAATTTGAGCAATGATTCCTTGTTGTGTCATTTGTGCCTCCAATTGACTCTTTTGCATTTCTTGGGTATTCCTTTGCATATCCATCATTTGCTTTTGTATGTCGGATTCCCGTGGTGGGGATGATGGATTATGCGGAGTATCGGTGAGGGCTAATGGAGTACCATAGTCATGAATAGGAGACCGGCTCCTAGGCTTGCTTTGTTGATTGCCATGTGTTGCTTGTTGTTGTTGATGGTTCCCTTGGAACCCATGAGGCTTGCCTTGATTAAGGCCTTGATTGTAGCTTTGATACCCTTGGTTGTGGTTTTGTTGTCCTTGGAAATTTTGGTTTCCTTGGAAACCACCTTGATTGAAGTTCCCTTGTTGGAACCCTTGCTTGTTGTTGAAGTTGCCTTGATTATTTTGCTTGAAATTGTTGAAGGGTCTTTGGTTACCCACATAACCTTGGTAAATTTCATTGTTGTCCCGTAAGGGAGGTGGAACATAGGGACGATGTTGTTGTTGATGTTGAAGTGTTTGTTGTTGAGGGACTTGATTGGAAGCTTGGTATTGATTAGAGAAGGAGGCACCTTGCTTGAACGCTTGAAAGACGTTCACTTGCTCAATACTCCCTCTACAATTCATAGGGTCATGACTAACGATTCCACAAGTGTCGCACATCCCAAAGTAAGGTGTAGGAGGTGCGAACCCCAAAGCATTCACTTCTTGAATCGGTTGATGGTGGGAGGAACTAGAGCCTTGGACTTGGTTGAGGTGGCTTTGGAGCTTCTTGTCAATAGTCTCCATGTTAAGTTGAGCTCCAAGGTCAATGCTTAATTTGGTGATAGCATCGACCTCATGTATGCCTCCTCGATGCGCCTTCCTAGGCCTAGAGTATTGCGAATTATGCACCGCCATCTCTTCGATTCTCGCCCATGTTTGGTCGTCATCGACCTCGGTGAACCTACCGTTGAAGCCCATGTTAAGAATAGCTCTCGAGTCCTCATAAAGTCCATTCCAAAATTGTTGCACCAAGAACCATTGTGAGAGTCCATGATGAGGGCACGATCTTACCAAAGACTTAAACCGCTCCCAAGCTTCATATAGGCTCTCTTCATCCCTTTGTTGGAACCCGGTGATGGAGGCCCTAAGCAAGTTCGTCTTTTCCGGAGGGTAAAACTTTTGGTAAAACGCCAAGGCAAGCTTTTTCCAAGTGTCGATACCCATGGTTGCCCTATCGAGACTCTTGATCCATTGCTTCGCTTTTCCAATAAGAGAAAATGGGAAGGGTACCCAACGAATTTGGTCTTGAGTAACCCCGGTTTGAGATATAGAGTCACAATAATCGGAGAAGGTCTCCATGTGTTGGTGCGGGTCTTCGGTGGGCAAACCACTAAATGGGCTCCTCTCCACAAGTTGGATAAATTGAGTCTTTGCCACAAAATTCCCGGTATAGGCTTCCGGTAATGCACTCGGTCCCGGCAAGACATCCTCGGTGAATGTGGAGTGAGAGGAAAACTTAGGCATTCTTGGATGTAAGGGAGAAGATGGTGGTGTAGAGAGTGTTGATGTAGATGAAGAGGGGGAACTAGGAGAAGAATCACCGAAGGGATTGATGAAGGTCCCTCCGGCCGTCTCTCGAGGTGAAATGTTCAAGCCGGCTCCTTGGGCTTGCCCTTGATGAGTATTGCTTGCACTAGGTTGAGAGATCCTAACCCGATTAATCGTCCGTTGGCGAAAGGCTCGAAAGAGTCTCTCCGGCTCTGGATTAAAGAGATAGAAGTCGCCTCCCCTCCTAGGCATACACTACACACTAGAACAAACGTAAGAACGCCTAGTGCTTTATGGGCACTAGGTAACGACAATAAACAAACACAACTAGAGACAAAGAGAAAAAGAAAGCTAAGGAAAGAAGAGAAACTAGAAATTATTCACAAGAGAAGATGAGAGAGCACAAAGAAGGGTAACTAAGTCTAGAAATAAGCAAACTAAGTCTAAACAATGCACCGTCCCCGGCAACGGCGCCAAATTGATGGTAGGGATTTGTCACGTCCCTAGCCGATCAATAAAACACTGACTAACCTAGTGGGTAGCTAGGGCAAGTCGGGATCGTATCCACGAGGACGGTATATCAAGGTTTAGACTAGGTTGGCCTACAACGAGACTAGATTACCGAACAAACACAAAGAAGCGATAAATGGAAAACTATGATGGAGGAGAAGTAGGAACTAAACTAACACTAGAGACTAACTAAACGATAAAACTAACGGAAATGATGGCTAACTAAGAGGATTAACACAAATATGGAAAGGAGTGGGGTAGGTCGGGTTCATAGGAGTAGAAGGATAATTGGGATGATCAAGGGTATAGGTGTCTCCTAATCGCTAGAGTCGGTCCGGGCTCTCGCAACTTAGACCGATGTCAAGGTGGGTCCGGGCTCTCGCAACTTAGACCCTAGTCCGCGCTCTCGCGACTAAACTATTCTCAACATTTCCGCATCATAGACAAACAATGAGAAGATGAACACAAGTATGGGAAGCATGACCACTACAACTCACACAAGCATATCAACAAACACATAGAGTGCCCACAATGTGACTAACAACAAAGATTCAACCTTTTCCCCTTAATCAACCCTAATCATCCATAATCTACCCCTAATCCCCCTACTAACTCCACAAGAAGACTACTCACTCATTATCATGAATAAAACAACCATAACAAGAGAAAATATTATCACTAAACAAACATCTATAATGATTAACAAGAACAATGTCAATAACAATATAACAAGATGCAAACAAGATTAAATAAACAAGATTAAGAGTAATAATGATTATACCAACACTAAGAAGATGAAAAGATGCAATCTTGTATAAATAAGAACCCAAATAAAACCCAAGGTTGTCAATCTTGGAGAACTCTTCAAGTATCCTCTTAATACAAGAACTAATTACAAGGATTAACTAAAGACTAACTAAGATTAAGGGAAGATTAAAACTAATGAGTGAGAGTAAATCTAGGGTTTTGGAGGCTTAAGAGAGTCTAAACTAACATAAGATGTCTTAAAATTACAAGAAGGGAGTATATATATGGGTACAAGAATGAAGGAGAAGAAAAGAAGAAGCCCGTGCTGCCTCTGTAGCTTCCCGACCGGGACGGATCATCCCGATCGGGACGGCCCAGTCATCCCGACCGGGACGGGATGGTCCCGACCGGGATGGGATCACAGCAGCCATCTTAATGTAGCACCCCATCCCGAACGGGATGAGGCCATCCCGAACGGGATAGGTCTTGTATACCTTCCTTAAACACTCTTTGGTCCTTCCTTGCCTCTCATGGGCTTCCCATCGATTCTCGGGACTCGGGATCGGGTCTCGGAGGCTCGGGATTGGGTCCCAAGGTCTCGGGGTCGATTCCAAGGCCTCGAGTCATCGTTCCTTTATCTCGTTGGCTCCAAAATGTGTATGTATTGAGTCGGAATCGCTCCAACTCTTCCAAATCAGTCTCGGGAACCTGAAACGAACTAAAGGAAGCATAAGAAGCCCATGAATCGCTCCAAAGGAGCGATTCCACAAGGAAAAAGGGACCAAAACACAACAAATAGGCACTACAAACTACACTTATCAGTGGGCCTAGTCCCGTTTGAAGGAAGGTCCACGTGAGACTTTTCCCCAGACTTTTGACTCGAGTGTATAGACGGACATTCCTTTGTAGGGGTATGCCCTACGCGGGTTGGTTGTGCCTTGACAGATATGGCGGACTCGAGGAAGGGGGAAACTCGTGATGTAAGATCGACGGAGTTTCGACTCTATAAACCCTCGACATACTATGCAAAGACCCGACACACGAATAGACGGTAGGTCCTATAACAAGGAGGATTTATTTTAGGAAAGTCGGATGTTTGAAATTTTGAAATTTGAATGCAAGAATGAACGAATTCCCGAGAGTTTGAAAACTGAGAACGGAATTTCGAAAACCAAGATTAGAATTATGAAAATTCAGAAAATCAAGGTGATAGGGGGGCGGAAATTCGAAAGTCAAAATAGGCAGCATGCCGACTAAAGAAAAGGATATTTTGAGTCAAATCATTGATCCTAAATTTCGGTGGCATTCCGAGTTTTGGAAATTGGATATTTTGAAAAGACGGGTCCCGAAATGGGCAGCATTTCGGGTTTTTTCAAAATTTGGCGTTTTGGAAAAATGGGTCCCGAAACGGACAGTATTTCGGGTTTTTTGAAATTTGGTATTTTGGAAAGATGCAATTTTGAAATGACGATTTTTGAAAAATGATACGGAAACCAAGTAGCACGTAGTCAAACAAGCATTATAACGACGCTTATGTATGCATTACGCTAAGTCTCGGTCGGTCAAATAGGGTCTATACCAACAACGATGGCTTTCTCGTAAATCAGGACAGACTCCCTAAGCCGAGTTGGTCTTAGGACATGTCGCAAAACCCATACGAGTTCCACCATCGAAGTCTTTAGCGCACCCATGTAGGAATGCACTGCGGTGTAGTGGGATGTCGGTCACAAGTAACCGGCCCGGGCAAAAATGGGTTATGCATGAATCATTAAACTAATGCGCGCACACAAATATGCGAACGATTTCTCTTCGAGTCTCACCCTATGAACCCCGATGACAAGTGGTACATCAGGTATCCCCAGCGGAGTTGCCAAATTGTGGACATGACGTAGGTCCACCCCGACGCGGCCACGCGTGGGTTTGGGTTGGCGAATGAATCTCGTGGTAAGATTGTTCTCGGGTTCGAAATTTAAGTCGAAGATGGAGTCGCCACCGAATTTGTGGTAATTTGGAACCATTCGAGCCCACTCCATGTCGTCATGGACCGTACACAAAGTACGGCCCATTTCGATTTTAGAGTTTATGGGGCTCGTCCCTTTGCATTGCAATACCGATACCATCTGCACCGGTAATCGTGTATAGAATGACTCTCGTGCGCCAACGGTTTCGGACATCCGGAAACCGAGGTTCTGAGTAAGGGGTGAGGGTACGTGTTGGGAAGCCCACTAAGGACACCCAACCCCGCCCGCACATGGCGGCCTCCACTAAGACATCGTTCGTTTTCGTGTACGCGCGCTAGTAAACCGACTAAATGATATGCAAACAGCGTTTTCGGGCTAAGCATGTGAATTATATGTGAACTACGTCATTTAATGCATCTAATCATAGTCGAATTTGTTTAGCATGCGAGGTTCATTTATAAAGCGATAAACATCCAAAATAAACAAAACTCGTAAATAAGTTACAAATTACACGGGCGGAAATACAACCCGGAATTCACAATACAACAAACAATAAAAAAAGAACAAATAGAATAAGAAGAGCGATAAATAAAATAAATGACTCGAAACGGACCCGTATATAATAGATACAAACTAACCCGTAAGTTGTGCAATTGGACTAACTTCGATTATATATACATTATATTGTGTACTAATCAAAGGACGGAGATTTGGGACCTAGGCGTGGTGCTAGCCCGATCCCGAATCTCGATGCTTTGTCCCGGCTTATCACCTCGAGAAATGGAGTCTAAATTAATCATGTGTCGGCCACGACTAAAGAGTCGTCGACACAAGATTAATAGTGCGAGACCGTCGATCAAAGTCGTTTTAATGTAGTGACATGCATGAGTTTTAAAAATGGAATCACGTGATTGACTACACGCGACGACTAAGTCGTTTTAAAAAGACGAGGCTCGGATGATTAAAGAAAGCTCTCGGTTTTCTGGGCTATAAGACACACTCGATCGAGTCGTGGTCTGACTCGGTCGAGTGTGTCCTCGAGGGTGGCTACTGCCCAGGATTTGGGATGCTACTCGATCGAGTGGCTCATGGCACTCGGTCGAGTGGCACCTGTACGAGGCCTGGCTCGTGTTATTTTTATGTTTGAAAATCGATGGTTGGCCGAGTTAAATAGAAATATCGCACGATTTAAATTTAACTTGGCTTCCGGTACTATAATCGTGTATGTATACGATTATAATACCGTTATCAGAATTTTATGAAAATGTTATCGTTAGATTGAAAATTTTGACTAGTGATGAAATTGGGTCCCTCTACGTCATGACATCGATACTAATCCTTTCGGATTATGTGATGTCGGTTTTCGTATCAACGGGTTCCGTACTAATCGCAGAAATGGGTCCATACGCGTTCAACTATGAATGACCATGATCGCGTTACGCCCTTGAGTACATTGGGGCGGCGCTCCTCGAAAGGGTGCCACCTCCGTCGTTGCTCGTAAAAGGATTAAACGGACCTTAAAATGGTTATCGTAGTCAAACAAGTTTAGATCCGAGTTTTAATACCATTATATATGTACACGGTACATAATGTTAGTAGTAAAGAAAAAGAATTTGAAAATGCAAAAAGTACAAAACGTTAATGTTAGCGTTACTATACTAATATAATTACTATATAAAAAATGCGAAAATGTAAATAAAGAAACGGAGTAATAAAGGTTGAGACGGGGTTTATGACACCCTCAACATACATGCTTAGTAAAGGCCTCGAAAATGGACTCGTAATAGCGGCACGGACGCGGGAGTATCGAGGATGTACGTGAGTTATGGTGTGTGTGTGTGTTGGTGAATGATTTGTCGGTTTTTCGAGGGACAAGGACTCGGTTTGTGCTTAGGGTTGTAGTGTAGAGAGGATGAGTGAATTAGGGTAGAAATGTGAGGTAGAATTGCATTTGCCAAAGCTGAAAAATGAGAAGGGTTTCAGGGGTATTTATAGAGTTTACCCCTCGACCTAGGGTCACTCGATCGAGTGGCCCTAGTGCACTCGATCGAGTGCCCTTGCAAACGGGCCTGGTCCGGTTTTTGAGGCTCCACTCGACCGAGTGGGTCAACCCACTCGATCGAGTGGATCAAGGGAACCGAGTCATTTTAGGAAATAGTTGACTTTGTTTGATTTTTTGAATTTTGTATTGGGCGCCAGTTTCTAGAAGCTACTCTAGGCTGATTTTGAGAACGGATTCGTCTTTGACCGGGTTTTGACCCGGTCGCCAAAAGACGGGTTTTATTTTTGGTGTCGGTTTTGGCCCAAATTAGTCTTATTTTTCTCGAAACGACCCACTGGGCCTGAATTTGAGGTTGGTTTTGGAGAGATTTGTACTCTGCTAAAAGTCCATGTCGGATATTATTGATTCCGAGCCCAAGTTCGAGTATACTAAGTCACGTTTGCGTCCGATCATCATCGGGTGTTTTGTTAGGAACTGTTATAGACTCTAGCAGGCAAAATGCCGGGTGTCTACACCTATTCATATTCGGCCTTCGCTATTTTGGTTATGTCCTATTGAAATTTAGTTAACTTGACATAACCAAACACACTACTAATTAACCAAAATAACAAAACTATTATTCATTTGTGCAAATTAGAATGTTTTATTATAAATGAAAGACAACCATAATTTAGGAATGATTGACTAAATTAACGTGCAAATTGGAATATTAAGTATAAATGAAAGACAATCATAATTTAGGGATGAAATATGCACGAAAATGACTAAATTAACGTCTGAATGTAGTCTTATGACTGATATGTTACGTAGGAGTATATTTTACAATCTAATCTCTATGATTTGCGTTAGTGTATACTAAATACCGAGAGTTTATATACCAACGGAAATACATTTTATTTTTTGTAATAATCATGACTGATATAAGATTGTAATTAAATATTGTAATCCTCTATTAGCTAAGAGAATAAAAATTCTCAAAACTTTTTCCCGAATAAGTTTTAAGCACTTAATTTGGATAAAATTAATATAACAAATAATAAAAGAATCACACTCAATTATGAATCATATCATATACAGAATATTTACAGGTTAAATATTTAAAAACTAATAACGGGTGTATCGATGAAAATAAATTGTAGAAATATAGTTGCTTAAATCTCGAACAACAACTATGAACTTTATGAACAAATGATATATACTGAGATCATAGAGAATAACTACTCTCTCCGTTCCATTTATTTATTTGTCTTTTATATTTATTGTGAGAAGTATTTAAATTAAAGGCAAACAAATGAACAATACATCTAAAAATCAAGAGTATAAAATTATATACTCTATTTTAAAATAAATTTAAAGTGAATATACATTTAACAATTTATTCATATATTATAATAAAAAATATTTAAACGAGAAATGATTGTAATAATAATTTGTTGGACTACATATTTCATGATATTAGTCGAGGTCATTATCTTGATTAATTATGCAATTTCAAATTATTTTATTATATCCAAAAACAAAGATAAAAATAATGAAAAATTATCGGGTTGCTAATTAAAATCCATTTTGTATAAATAATTAACTAAAAATATATAAATTTCTATAAATACCGTGCATACACGCACGAGGTCTATAATAGTTAATATATTAATATATTACTCCAATACAAGAATAAAAAAAAACTCAAAACAATAAAACATAAAAACGATAAAACATAAAGACGATAAATCAATTAATACGATAATGCAATTAAACATTAAAACTATATATGATCATTAATTTCCTCGAGTAGTTCCTCCCTCTTCATTTTTTCGACGGGAGTCGGGTTCGATATTTGGTCGTACGTCTGAAATAACATTAACTTCCTTTTCCATGCTAAATCTTTATTTTCCATTTCCAATCTTTCCTTTTTCTTCTCTTGACCATCTGATATTTTAATATAAAATTTTTCAACTGATCGGTGACCTTTGAAATATCGTTACCATCAACAAGACAACATGAGATTTTCATTTATTCTTTTTTGCCACTTTAACTCCTATCGAGCGTTTGCTACTTCCAATATCGCCCATTGACACGTTGGTTTCAATTTCGTAGTCCTTACTACGCTTACCACTACTTTCCGAGGGCGTATCGATTGGTGTAACGATATTTTGTTAATAAATCTTTGGGCTTGATGAGATAAATTCTTTCCATCTAGGAATTTTTTTAAGAAGTTGTCATTGATTTTCGTAAGTGTATGAGTTAGAACATAAAGCACGAGCCTCGACAAACACATCACCATCAACCATTCCACTAGTGTTTCTTCATTTTCTTAGGTCATGAAAACCTACAAATCTAGACACATCCGCACAAATTCCATGCCATCGATTATTAGTCAACATGCTAATCTCCCGGGGATGTATTGTTGTTGGATTTGCATCCCGAGCTTCGTCGTATGTTTTCTTGATCCTCCCCCAATTTTTTTATTGGTACCAACCAAATCGTTGGTACTAACACACATATAAATCGAGATTAGAGCTGCATCTTCCGATTCGGTCCATTTTTTTTTCATTGGAGTTTTTTGGGTGGGACCCTTGGAAGACGTATTTTGAAACGAATTTTTCGGGAAAAATTGCGTTTCACGAACAACTTGGACTTCGTTGTCACGGTCTTCGTTTTGTGCCAAATCGACGATGGGTGATTTTTCATTGTTCACGGTCTCTTGGGAATTAAAATGAAGATTATGATCACCGAATAAAGAATGTCTTATAGATTCCGGAGGATACGAGATTGAATTTTGAGAAAATAAGTTGGTATTTGGGAAAAAAGGGAATGGTAGACGACGACGGATTATAATTATATTGCATTGGATTTTGGTTGAGTCGTAAATTTGGTTGTAGGAAATAATTACACGAATAATTTTGTACGAGATTATTTTGGAGAAATCGAATATATTCGTGATATCTCGGATCCTTGTTATCCTCATCCTCATCCTTATCCTTATGATTATTATTGTTATTATGATTATTATTGTTGTTATTATTATTACTTTTTTTCCCCCAAAAAATATTTAAAAGATTTTGAGAGTTATTTGAATGAATAAGATTAATTTTATTAAGATGAGAAAAATTAAACAGAAATGGTTGAAGTAATATATTTATAAATGTGAAAACAACATTTTCACACTGAAAACATTTAATGCAACTTAAACAATTAACCCACCAACTTGCACAACATTAATTACTAAAGCATGGTTATCCATGGATTCAAAATGGATCCATGGGTAGGATGGAGTGAAAAATTATCCATATCCATGGATTGGGTAGAAATTTATTGTGGAGAAACAAAATGAATCCGTGTGGACGGATGAAAGGAAGAGGGGAGAGAGGGAGTGAGGGTGGAGTCATGACATTAATTTTTTTTTTCTTTAATTCTTTTTTTATAGGTGTAAGGGGACCCATTTATTAATAAATTATATGAAAATGTTATTAATGTGGGACCTAAAAGGATAAATAATGTATCTCTGGATCTGAGATACATAGTACCTTTTTAGGGAGAAAAAATAGGATAGAGAAGATAAGGTGGAAAGAGTGGGACCCAATATAGATAGAAAATGGATCATGGATAACCATGGTCTAATTGCTCTATCTTTCCCCTTTTTCTCAATCCGTTAGACTATGGTTACTAACGGATACAATTTCTCTCCATAGAGGACTCCACTTCTTCCACCTCACTTTTTCTATCTAATTTTCTCTTTCTTATAAAATAATTTCTTACTCATTGTTTTGTTATTAAACGAGAAAGAAAGGAAAACTATAGAGAAAATAGTGCGAGAAATATGTGAGAGAGTTATCTTATTCATGTCATTGAGATGAGTATATATAGTACATCAGTATGATAAAGGAGTTTACATATGGATCGAAAGCCTAATAGACATTCACCTAATATGATTTTATAACACTCCCCCTTGAATGTACACTACGGAATAATATGTCTCATAAAAACCTCACTCAAAAAAGCTCGTGGGGAAATAAAACTAGTGTAGAATAGAGTACGTTATTCCTCAAACACGCATATGATGCTGCCTCATCAAAACCTTTTCAAGGAAAAATCAGTGGGACACAACCATAGATAAGGAAAAAGAGTACAACGCGTGCATACACCCCCTAATAGTTACGGCACTTAGAAAATAACAATATTATCCATGATATGACGATGAATCTTGACCTTTGAAATAACAATCATTATACTTAAGAAACTTCATAGATGTCTTCGATAATTAGAAATCTATCATTGATCTTCTAATAATTATACGGATAATATGAAGATAGTCTTTGATAATGACTGTTGCGTTTTCATCCAAATATCACTTCAAAATTTCAAAGTATAGTTAAATTATTAATAATTTGCATGAATATGATATGAAATGATGAAATGATGCAATGATGTGATAACAAAACTAATCTATATATACTATTAAAAGACAAGCATTTTGGAGTTAATTAATAAAACATCCATCATAGTATGCCAAGTGGCAGCTCTCTTTACCCATTATCCCGCCAAGTGGCAGCTCTCTTTACTCCTTATCCCTCCACTTAAATATTTTATAACTAATTTATATATCTTCTATATATATTATTAAAAGGCAAGCATTTTGGAGTTAATTAATAAAACATCCATCATAGTATGCCAAGTGGCAGCTCTCTTTACCCATTATCCCGCCAAGTGGCAGCTCTCTTTACTCCTTATCCCTCCACTTAAATATTTTATAACTAAGCCATATGAAAAGTCTTTAAAGATCACAAAAAATAGCATTATTATATGTTCTTTTTATATTTCTTCATTTCATTAACACCTCATAATATGAGCTAAATAATTTAGTTCGAGTTTGTGAAAGTGATTTTATTTTGTAGTTAATGATTATAGTTACGGTACAAAAAGGAGAAATTGAAACATTTAAATTTACTCAACAAATAAGTAGGCTAATATTAACAAATTAGCATTGTTCTCTAAGAAAAAGAGTTTTGACATTTCTTATTTAAATGTTATTCATCACTGTACTTTGAAAGATTAAACGTTGGTGACTTCGAAATATCTCCGTTTTCTGATCTATAAATATAATTAAAAGATGGAGTAATATGTTTCTATTAAAAACATTGTTTAACTTATTCTAATTATAAAATACCAAAATTTAGTATGTTGCTTTTCAAATGAGGACATTAATTAGACAAATGACATTCATACTCTTCCCTCCTAATTAGTTTCTATTATATTTTTTAACTTAATAATAAAGACGATAATGATAATTAAACAAGTAACTAACGATATTAACAATTTAAGAGGGAAAAAAATCAATTGATAACCAACGGTGGTAATTATTGATAATAACAAAAGTAAGACGCATAATTAACATTTTACAATTAAACGATCATGACGTAAACGATAATTAAACACTTAATTAACACTAAATTTAATCATTTGCATAAGTCTAAAAAATATTTAGATAAATGATACGAGTATTAAACAAGTAATTAACGGTTTAAAGATCTAATATACGGTTTTGTTTAAATAAAACCCCGAAATTGTCTCAGGCATCTTCGAGACTAGAACACTTCGAAGTCATATGGATGAGAACACTTCGACACTAGAATAAAAGGGATATAAATCATTCTCAACGTAAAACAAATATGCCCCGTGCATTTGCACGGGTGAAAAAACTAGTATGAAATAATATACTTAGTCTCTATATGCACATGACGACTCAATTATGCAAAATATATAGTAGAGTATATTATTCAATATCCATAAATTGGATTAATTTCAGGATTATGAGCTCATTGATGCCAATAATATATGTCGACAGCCATACGGATTTATTAAATCCTTATTCAATAGGCCACTTGATATTGCGCGCAAATGTGTAGCCATTTCATATGATGTAATTTCATAGAATCGTCATTCTACTTATATATTACTGTACACGATAGATACGCGTAATTTGATATGATAAAACTTCTTCGGAATTACTTTTTCCTAACGATGTTTTACTCAATTCTAACGAATTTACTCTAACTTTCACAAGTTTACCCTTCCCATAATTTACCCTAACTTGTAACTAGCTACCACTTTTCCTCTTTACCTAACGATTTGAATCGAATTGTGAAGGAAGCAGGATCAATATTAACATCATTTCAATTCTCAATCGGTCTTTAAATGAAGTTTCTACACCTCCTTTAACAATTTATGTGTTGTCAATATTTCTATTGATTAGGTTCTTTTGATTTTGCCCAAATTTAAGGGATAAAATACCTGAATTGTAAACCCTAGAAATTAAATTATTCAACTAATATCAACATACCTTGGCTATATTATACTCCGTATATGAAAGGATCAATTTATTGAATTATGAAAACATTGGTACAAGACAATCGAGTTAAAGAAAAAACCCTTGACGGTTTGGATGTTTGTGGTGTTTCATGCGTTTATGGGTGGTTGAATTTCGAGATGTATTTAGAGAGAGAAATTTTTTTTTTTTTGATGGGATGAAATGACAGGGGTAAAATGGTAAAATGTCGTTAGGATTGAGTAAAGTCTCGTTAGAAAAAAGCACGACCCAACTTCTTTTGTTTTACCAACTTATCACTCACTTTCTCCCCCTAAGGTGGTAAAAAAAATATTCAAGATAGATTGCAATCATTTACTTAACCACTTTAGAATGCGATTTATCATATCATATGCAAATGAGAGTTCATTGATGAGTAATTTTGCAAGATTATGATATTTCGGGAAGTACGTGGTTCATAAAATAATTGACTTTTAATGACTGATTCTAAATGCCAAATTTAAGAGATCAATTTATTCACATGATAACGATCGAATTGTGAATTCTAATAGCACAATATACTCGTATTTGATTTGTGGTCTCCAAGCCACTTAAAACAATATTGATCAATTCGTAGAATTGAAGTTAAAATATGTTTATTCAACCTCGAGTAATGTGCAATTGGATCTCCAAATATCATCATTCATAGTCAATTTTAAGAACTCATACTTTTAAGCACTTGTTGATCATATATGCTTAATCATTTCATGTCAACTTTTGATATTTGTTCGCAATTAATTGCAATAATGCATATGCGAAGTTAGTTGATCTCAATATGCATAATTTGCAATAGCAAGCCAAACTATTGAAGCTATTCCTCAACTTCCGTCTTCGTCTCGGCTATTCGAACTTGTGAGAATCGACAGTATCGACTTTCTAATAAAAATCGACATTAAACATATAATTTAGGAAGAAGAAAAGCTCAAAAATGGTTGTCGGGGGACAATAAAATGCGATATAAAATGTGTTGATCATCTGGTCTGGGTTTGTACCGTAAACACCCACAAACCCATTTAGGCCCGACCCATTGGGTGTTGGTCCGGTCCTAGACCACCATTTTGGGTAATATTTCGGGTCCAATCCTAGAAATATTAGTTTAGAAAAATTGGTAGGAAAATTGGGTATGAAAATGAGTAATCTCTTATATATATATATATATATATATATATATATATATATATATATATATATATATATATATATATATATATATATATATATATATATATATATATATATATATATATATATATATATATATATATATATATATATATATATATATATATATATATATATATATATATATATATATATATATTAAACTAGGTTAAATCCCGTGCAAATTGCACGGATGACATTAAAAAAGACGTGACAAAATCAATGAAAAAATAACGAATATTTTACATGGATCCAAAAACGTAATCGTTGTGTTCACAATAAGAAATTAAGAAAATCGTCCAAGCTTCTAAACTGACAATGTCTGAATGACGTACTTGAAAATGAAATAGTATAGGAAGAAATGGGGAAAAAATCAGCACTTATATACAAATATGAAATTACATACGGAGTATATTAGAACACTTCTTGGTACACCACATTAGCAATAGTGTCAGAAGTATGTTTATTGTTATCATAAAAAAAAATCACACTTGTTGGTGACCCCTTGATAACACAACATATAGTTGACCATGGGTGAACACGGGCTTAAGGAGATAAAGACTAACGTGTTAAATTATGAATAATACTTCATCCGTCATGATCAATGTTTACAATTTTTCTTTTAGGAATACACTCTTTCCATCTCAGTCATTTTCACGTTATCCTTTTGATTAAAATACTTCTCGCAAATAATATAACATGACAACAAATAATCGAAATGAAAGGAGTATCAATCAATAATTTAAGTTTCCACTTTTGTTATGTTTAAACTCTCACCATCAAGTCGTGGGATATTGAATTACTTCAACATCTTTTCAATCCTTTCTAGGTTAATCAAATTACATCCACTCACATCCTGATCTTGGACATTGAAGTTCTTCACTACTGGGAAAACAGGAAATTCTGTTAAGAGTGGATACATGACTGCTTTTAAGCAATTACGTGCTTGCAACTTTGGGACACGAGATCAGGGTATAGGTAATAATCAAATCAAGCGGATTCGTTAAATCCCATCTATGGAAACTTTTTACCCTTTTAATCCTTGGATGCATAATTTGTCCTCCTTTTTTTGTCCTTCCTCTTACGTTTTCCCCTCGTAATTATCCCTTTCCTAGGCAGCGGCTCTTTAGTTCTGCCTTGGACTCCCAATACAGTCCGACATCATCTTGTGAAACCCTTGAATAGAATTTCTTGTCGTCCTTTGCTTCACCTTACGAAGGAAATAAGCTAGTGTTGCTTTCTTTTCTCTTCCATCGGAAATGTAGTCTTTCCGTTGATAAGTGTTTTGCAAAGTCTTCATTTTGAGAGTTAATTATTAATCTCCTGCTAACATCCCTTTGTAGACGGTCTATTCATCATTGACATCTAAATATCTCTTCTTGAAGAGTTATATTGAAAGTTCGTCAATCTGAATAGATAACATATAAATTAACATCATATTGTTAAAACATTACGAATTCATTATTATATGTTGTGTAGAACTCTACCTAACTTTCAAAACCCGACTCGCCCGACCCGTGTTTTTAGGATCATGGTACTGATTTTTCAATCCTAAACCCGTTTGACCTGAACTTGAAATGACCCGTTAATTTAGGGCCGGAACTCGACTATAGTTAGTAGCATGTTAAGAGGTATGGAAAACAAATGGTATTAGCTGATAATAAGTGAGAAATAAAAATAAAAATAAGGGCTCTGAACCGGGTTACGATTGAACTGAACCGGGCAGGGCTGACCTGAACCGGTTAATGTTGGATAGGAATCGGGTTTGTGTATATGTTGAACCAGATCTTAGTTGGATCAAGGCCAATTGACATAAATACATAGACCCGGGTCATATCTGTCATTACTCGATTCAGGTCGGAATGTGATCGGGTTCATGTCAGATACTGACCCGGTTCATGTAGGATACTATTAGATTATACTATAGTCTTGAATAGCATATAATATATTCTCGAGAATATATTCCCCGATATTCTGTAACCTATATATATAGGTATTCGATTCATGAATAAGATAACTTAACCTTTCCAAATTCTCTCTTACGTTTAGCATGATATCATAGCCCCAAATCCTGCGCTTTCAAAAACCCTAAAAAAAAAAGTCTGCTGCCATGGCAGGGGCACAAGGTGGTGCCAAATCCGATCCTGTAACCACGATCGATAATCTCTCTCCCTATTATCTTGGAACACAAGATGGTCGCGACACTATTATCTCCCACATCAAACTTACAAGTGACAACTATGAGGAATGGAGTAGGTCTATGAAGATGTCTCTTAAAGCGAGATGCAAATTCGGTTTTTGTGACGGAAGTATCACGAAACCCTCTAATACCGAAAAATTGCTTCTCGAACAATGGGAAGTTGTCCATTGCACAATTATACAATGGATAATGGGTGGAATTTCTGACGGTCTTAATCCGAGTATAAGCTATTTTGAAAACGCAAAAGAACTTTGGGATGACCTCGCTGATAGGTTCTCCGTCGTTGATGGTTCGAAAATTCATGCCTTTAAAACCAATATCAAAAATTGCTCACAAACCAAAGGAATGTCAGTTACTACATATTACGGACAATTGAAAGTTTTGTGGGATGCCTTAGCCGTGCACGAGCCTCCGTTTGCGTGCAAATGCGGTAATTGCACCTGTGGAATTTCTAAAGCGTCGTCTGCCCGTCAAGACAGTGAACGACTTCATCAATTCTTCATGGGTCTTGACCCTACTCTATAAAGTAACATTCGATCGTATTATCTGTCATTAGACCCGTTACTGACATTGAACAGAGCTTATCATGCTGTTCTTCAAGAAGAACGACTCCGTGCTGTGCCTACACCGGTAGCAGTGCTCCTGAAATTATGGCCTACGCGGTTCAAACCACTAGTCGGCCTTCTTTTCGTCCCAATTAGCAGGAAAATCGAGAACGTGACCGCTTTGAAAAACAAAAATTGTTCTGTACCTATTGTACTACTCGGGGTCATGAAGTCGAAAATTGCTATATCAAGAATCAAAATTTCTCGAATTGGTGGGGCCCGGATCGCCCCCGTACTTTAGCCGATGCTTTGGGTCGCAGAAAGAACAACCAGAATCCTGGTTTGAGTAGCAGAAGACCTGCACAAGGGGGGAATAACAAACAGAGCAGCACCGGACAACAGGCAGTACGTGCCAATGCTGTCCAAGTTTCCGATGATCGTTTAACCGGTATGTGTGAATGGTTAATTGATACGAGAGCATCGAATCATGTTACGGGTAATTTGGAATGTATGCACAATGTGAGGAGTATTCCGATACGTCGTGTCAGACTACCCGATGGGAAATACAAGGAGTCAAATCTTGCAGGAACCGTGTCTTAATGACACAATTTCTCTCACTCGTGTTTTATATGTTCCTTCGCTTAATTGTAATTTAATATCCGTGTCTCAGCTGCTTGCGACGAATAATATTCTAATCCAATTATCTAATAATTGTTGCTTAATACAGGACCTCACTTGGAGGATGATGATTGGAGCTGGGGAGCTGAGGGATGAACTATATTTTCTTCGGAATGTGGACCAACGATCGTTTGGGACTCTGGTGAACAAGGTTTCTAATTTTGATCTATGGCATCGTCAACTTGGGCATCCTGCCGTCAAAGTAGTAAAGTCTATATCTTTAGCTAGTAATCTTAGCCCGTCTGATGGGCATATGTGTGATATTTGTCATTTTGCAAAACAGCATAGACACAGCTTTGATATGAGTAATAATGTTGCATCTGAAATTTTTTAGTTGATTCACTGTGATTTATGGGGACCGTATCGGACTCCTTCGCCTTGTGGTACGAAGTATTTTTTGACTATTGTCGATGATTGTTCACGTTCCGTGTGGGTGTATTTATTAACTGATAAGACGGAAGTGACAAACATGTTTCTGAATTTTCTAGCTATGGTAGAGACACAATTTTCTAAACAGGTCAAAACGGTTCGAAGTAATAATGGGTCTGAATTTAATTGTATGGCGGGAATTTTCTTTCGTCGTGGTATTCATTTTTAGACGTCATGTGTGGGCACACCCCAAAAAAATGGTAGAGTCGAACGTAAACATCGTCATATATTGAATGTCGCTCGCTCGCTTTTGTTTCAAGGTCATTTGCCTAAATCTTTTTGGGGTGAGTGTATTTTAAGTGTTGCATATTTGATTAATCGCACTCCTTCATTACTTCTTGGGTATAAGTCTCCTTATGAGATTCTTATTGGGGTACCTCCGACATACTCTAATTTGCGGGTTTTTGGCTGTCGTTGCTTTGTTCACAATCAACATACACACGGTGATAAGTTTGCTCCTCGCGGACATAAATGTGTTTTTGTTGGTTACCCACATAATAAGCGAGGGTGGAAGGTTTATGATATTGACAAAGAAATTTTTCTTGTCTCGCGAGATGTTGTCTTTTATGAGGACAAATTCCCGTTTCAACCACATGATGCTCCTTCTTCTTCTCTTGTTCTTGATGATGAACCGAGTTTCTTTATACTATCCCCACCAGCAGAGTCAGATGACTCTGCCCCTAGGCCCGATAACACGACCGATGACCTAACAGCTACTGGTACACCCTCCGCGGCCCGGTCTCCTCTTAACACTACGTCTGCCGATTCTACTGATGCAACGGTTACTCTTGGCCGTGGGTTACGTTCTAGGGTTCCTTCGTCCCGCTTGCGTGATTTTGTCGTCGGCACCATTACTTGTCCATCCCCCCAGTCCAGCTCACCACCTCCTTGCTCGTCATCCTTAGGTACGTCTTATGCTATAACCAATTATGTTAATTGTGATCGTTTTTCGGAGATGGACCGAATTTTTCTTGCAGCTGTCTCTGCCCAGGAGGAGCCCACTAGCTTTTCAGTGGCTGTTCGTGACGCCGATTGGCGTACCGCTATGCAAAATGAAATTACGGCGCTTGAAACAAATCAAACATGGGAATTGACTGAACTTCTTCCAGGTAAGAAAGCTCTTGGCTGTCGTTGGGTGTATAAGATTAAATATCTTTCTGATGGAACTATTGAACGCCTTAAGGCCCGTCTTGTTATTTTTGGCAATCATCAAGTAGAAGGTATAGACTATGGTGAAACATTTGCCCCGGTAGTTAAAATGATTACTGTTCGTCTTTTTTTGGCTCTTGCGGCTATTAAGCGTTGGGAGATTCACAAATGGATGTTCACAATGCCTTTCTTCACGGGGATTTGACCGAAGAGGTTTTTATGAAGTTAGCTCCTGGATTCGGCAAAGGTAAAGATGGTAAAGTGTGTCGGCTTCGTAAGGCACTTTACGGCCTTAAGCAGGCTCCCCGTTGTTGGTTTGCCAAATTGACCACCGCACTTAAGACCTACGGTTTCACTCATTCTTACTCTGATTATTCTTTGTTTAGTTATTTCCGTGGTGATATTTGCCTTCATGTTCTCGTCTATGTGGATGATTTGGCCATAGCAGGTAATGATTCATCTGCTATTTCTGCTTTTAAAACTTATTTGGCAAATTGTTTTCCTATGAAGGATTTGGGTCCCTTGAAATATTTCCTAGGTATTGAGGTTGCTCGGAATTCCGACGGGATATTTCTGAGTCAGCGTAAATTTGCGCTTGATATTATTTCCGAGACGGGCAATCTTGGAGCTCGCCCTACTCTCACTCCCATCGAGGAGAATCATTGTTTGGGATTGGCCACTGGACCGATTATTGCTGATCCGGAGCGTTATCGTCGGCTAGTTGGCCGGCTGGTTTACCTTGCTGTTACCCGTCCTGACCTATCTTACGCTGTGCATGTCTTGTCCCAATTTTTGACTGAGCCACGCCAGGAACATTTTGATGCTGCTTTGCGGGTTGTTAAATATTTAAAATGGTGTCCGGGTCAGGGTCTGTTGTTGCGAGCTGATAGTGGCCTTGATGTCACGGGATGGTGTGATTTGGATTGGGCCGATTGTCCCCAATCTCGTCGCTCCGTCACTGGTTGGTTTGTTTTTTAGGGGGGTTCCCCTATCTCGTGGAAAACGAAGAAGCAACAAACGGTTTCTGTTTCTTCAACTGAAGCTGAATATCGTGCTATGACACAACTTGTTTGTGAGCTGAAGTGGCTCAAGGGTTTGCTCCTTAGTTTTGGCGTTACCCTCTCGCATTCTATGTCCATGTTTTGTGACAATAAATCTGCTATTCATATCTCGCAGAATCCCGTTTTTCACGAAAGAACAAGGCACATTGAGATCGATTGTCACTTTGTACGTGATGCTATTATTGATGGCTTGGTCTCTCCGTCTTATGTACCCACTGATTCTCAGCTGGCTGACATTTTAACCAAGGCCTTAGGTTCTAAACAGTTTCATGCTTTTCTTCCCAAGCTGGGCATTATCGATCTCCATGCTCCAGCTTGAGGGAGGGTATTAGATTATACTATAGTCTTGAATAGCATATAATATATTCTCGGGAATATATTCCCCAATATTCTGTAACCTATATATATAGGTATTCGATTCATGAATAAGATAAGTTAACCTTTCCAAATTCTCTCTTATGTTTAGCAGATACTGAACATGTGATTAAGTTGGTAAAGTGAAAAAGGGTGACTATTAGGTTGGGTGTAGTTATGAGTTAGGAGAAATTAGGCTTCGAAAATAGAGTATATTTTACTTCAACCCAATAACATTAAATAAATCAGTGACCCATTTAATAAATAAGTTGTAATTGAGAAATAGATATACTCCCTCCGCCCCAGAATGATTTACCCACTTTTATTCAAATGTGAGGGATTAAAATAATAAGTGGGTAAATCATAGTGGTTTGGAGGGAGTACAATTTTTGGAAATTTATTGGGAAACAAAAAATCAGGGCAAAATTTCTGAAATAAAAATACAAATTTTATTTCTGGAAAAGAAAATGTGGTAACACAAAAAAAATTTAGAATCTGTTATATGTTACTGCAGTAAAATATAAAATGATTAAACAGATACTAATATTTTGAATTAGTAACAGTGAATAATTTAGGTAAATGACTCACATCAAATAATACTTTATAATCTATAATTCATTATGTTATTCAGATCTATATAATATTCAGATCTATATAACAAACTACAAATTTATTTTCTCGAAAAATAATATTTACATAAATATACGACGATCTACTATAAATCAACATGCATGGTTTAGATCTACAGTTCAGATAACAAAATAACAGACTACAAATTCATTTTCTCGGAAAATAATATTTAAACAAATGCATGCTTTACATGAATTGATAACATCATATTAATGGATAAACAAAATAAATGACATCTTTGTTTTAAGATCGTAATAATGAATGGTTTTAAATAACAAAATAAATAACATCATACTAATGGATAACACAAAAATAAATCAACATGCATCATTTTCATCATATTCTAAACGTTATTTTCAATTCCATTTTCATTTTCAACGTACACTACTAATGCATCATTTTCATCAACATTTTATTTAAACAAAATAAATAACATACTCCACAAAATAATACGAGTATAAAATGACAACTTTCACAAAATACAATCTGTTAATCGGTTTGCATGAATGGATAAATAATTAAGAATGGAGGAAGACAACGTACCGCTTATTGACCCATTACAATCACCGTAAACGTACAACGAATAAAACCCAGATCCACCCATTGTAATACCGGAAAATGATGAATTTAAGATGTTTGTATACGAAACCCCCAAATATAGTGCATGAAATTTGCTCTTTTCTGCATACATTAAATGTGTTAGAAATTTTATTTAAGAGAAAAGGTAAAATGCATTAAAATATTTTGGTGGTTTGTACCTTGTATTTTTTAGATGGATTATTGTCCAATAATATCCTCGTTGTGATGTGAGTACTGGGTTGTAATCCACGAATTTTCCAATAACATCTGCATTTGAAAAAAGTAAGTAGGTCCAAAAAAATTATAAATACCGAATTATTTATTAATTAGTGATTACATAATTAAACGATTAGATAAGTGCTTACCTATGTACTGATTTATGGGCACTTTTCCACTTATGATGTCATCATATTCGGTAAAGTTATACACACACTTTGGAATATTCGGATCCGGATGCATCTGCATCACTTTTGTGCTAAACTCGATCCAAATCCTGCAATCGTGTGTTGTAGCTTTCTCGAATCCAGTATTAGATGAAATCGAAAATTTAGATATGTTGTAAATATGTCCCTCTTTGAAGCCAACATTGAATGACTTAACCGATCTCTTTTTTTATGGAAGCTTGGATTGTAGAGCCCTAATTTGTAAAAATAATAAATTAGTGATTGATTATCTACAATTGTAGAATACTTGGACGATTTTTGTACTTACACTAGAATCTACCAATATGAGTTCAACACCAAAAATGAAAGGCTTTCTCCCAATTTGGGTCACGTCGATCTCTGATTTTCTTGGAGTTTAAACCATTTCCGCATCACCCTTGCAGCGATCTGTGCAAACTTCGTTGAATCCTTGATTTCAGAAATTAGAATTGACTCATATTGAAAAGACATAACGCAGAACAAAATCTATAATGGATATTTTTTTTTGTGGTGTTAAATGGAGTAGCGTGGTTATATTGGAGATTGCAGATGTGTTTAATGTAATTTGAATGTTATTAATTTAATACTATATTGTGAGGAAAATAAGTTTTAGGTTACTAAAATTGTGGAAGGTGTGGATGGAAATATTTAACTCCCCTATTAACTCTCCTCATTCCTCTATTCTCCTAATCAGCTGCAATTTTCCCTCATTTTTTTGGATTTTTTTCTCCTTTTTTTAAGTTGGCAGTTACCCCCTAATCAGCCGTCAACTTCCCTTAATTTTTTTTTTGATTCTTTTTTTAATCTTTTTTAATTTTTAATTTGACAGTTATTTTCAATTTGGCCTGTTAACTCCCCTCATTCCCAGCCGCAACTTCCCCTCATTTTTTTTGGATTTTTTTCTCCTTTTTTTAATTTGGCAGTTAACCCCCTAATCAGCCGACAACTTTCTTTTTTTTTGGATTTTCCTTTTTAATCTTTAATTTGGCAGTTATTTTCAATTTGGCAGTTAAAGGGTGACTTCTGATTTTTTTTGTGCCACATAAACGCCACTTCATACGACACATACGATCCATGTCATCATCCTATTAATAGTCCTACGTGGCGCAATGTGGGACTTCTAAATGTTGTTTTGTATAATAGAGGATCAAACACAATGTGCCATGATGTGGCACAATGGTGATCCTCTATTTCAAATTAAGTCCATTATTTTGATACAATTTTCTTTCCCCTCAATGTGAACACGATTGTATGTGCATCCAAAACAATTACAAAGTTTCATCAAAATCTCCTCCAAAAACTTCGGTAACAGGAATCGAAGCCGCAACCTGCATGATCTATCCCACAAATGCAAAGCACTGATCCAAGACATCAGTTTGTGAAAAAAATGTGGAAGAAACATACAGTAGCCTTAATTGATGTTCATCAACATAATTACCCAAAAATAAAAAAATGGTCTTCATCAATTTACTCCCCAAGAGTCAATGGTCTTCATGCAATTGATTATCCTCTTACCCCCACCTACCCCTTAATACTCTGTCATAATTAACCTCCCCATCTTCTCGATTTCTCTTCATCTCGATATTCTCTGTTGAATTTCGAAAATTGCACTCTCAATTATGATTGTCTCTTCGTTTCTGCTTCCTCTCCATCAATTACTTCCAACATTCTATTATATATTACATCCGGTTTTCCATCATCTTCCCATTCAAACTTCTACCCGTAGTCGATTACTTTGTTCTCATGTAATATGAGTTTAAATTTTATGATTTTATTCATATAATGGTCAATTGAATTTTAAAAAATCTAATTTTTTTTCTCAATTTATTTGGTGAATTTTCAGGTTGAAGAAAGAAGAGAAGGGCAATAAAAAAACAAAGCATCAGCGTCTAATTGGTATTTTTTTGATTTATGTGATTTTATTGGTATAAAAAACAAAGCATCATCATTTTTTTCTCAATTTTTTTTTAATTCTGTAAAAAAACAAGGAGAGGAGGGTAACAAAAATCATCTAATTTGTAACACCCCGTAAATTCCCTAGACATAATAATACACGATATGCTAGGATATGTGTATAATAAAACTCGGAATTTGATATAACTATTATGGGTAAAACTAAGACATTTAATTACTCCGCCAATAAACTATTTTGAACTATTTCAAGAATGTCGTATTTTAAAAATAAGCGTAAACAAAGACCGGTTTAATTTCGAAACGGACTCAATTACAAGTCCTAAAATTTTTATAATTATTATTGCCTCTTTTTCTCACCCATTCACGTCATTCTCCCTCTCTCTCATCACAAATGCACCTTCCTCCCACTTTCCTCCCTCCTTCCTCATTAATTTAATTACCTTCATTTTCCTCCTTCCTGATTCATTCCACTCACTCCACTTTTCACCACCATAATAAAACAATACACAATAGTAATAATAATAATAATAATAATAATAATAATAATAATAATAATAATAATAATAATAATAATAATAATAATAATCAAAAATATATTTCAACCAAATCAGAGAAAGTAATGGGAGTTAATCAAAATGAAGAACTAAGGCAAGCTTGATTTCCTAAATTAACCAAAATTTTCATTCTGAAAAACGTATATTTCTTCAAATTTCTTATATATAATAATAATAATATTCTTATATGTAACAATAATAATGAAACCAAAATTTATATAATTAAAGTCTTGCATGTTTCTTTTAAAACTTATAATCCATCATTTTTATTTTATTTTTCAGTTTATTTTAAACTTTTGAAAATTTAACAATTTTTCGTCTTGCATGTGCTTAAAACCTACAGATCTAATACATTTGTGTTATATAGCTATTATCTTATTTTTAAACTTTTAAGTTTAAACTAACCTTTGGCATTGCATGTCTTTAAAAATGGTAGATCTGGTATATTCAACTTATAAATCTCTTATTTTATTTTTATTTATTTATGAGATTTTGGTGAAATTAATGAAATTATTTATTCTATGGGTCATGGTGGCGAAAAAGAAGAAGAGGAGGCCGAAGAAGACGTTGGAACCGAGATCGAAGAAGCATAGTTGCCTATCTCGTTTTTTTTAGACAAAAAATTGAATCAAGGGTGAGTAAATTTTTCATCAGCTAATATAATTTACCCACCCTTGATTCGATTTTTGGTCTAAAAAAAAAACGAGATAGACAACTATGCTTCTTCGATCTCGGTTCCAACGTCTTCTTCGGCCTCCTCTGCTTCTCCTTCTTCTTTTTGGCCACCATGACCCATAGAATTAATAATTTCATTAATTTCACCAAAATCTCAGAAATAAATAAAAACAAAATAGAAATAAAAATAAAATAAGGGATTTATAAGTGAAATATACTAGATCTACCATTTTTAAAGACATGCAATGCCAAAGGTTAGTTTAAACTTAAAAGTTTAAAAATAAGATAATAGCTATATAACTCAAATGTATTAGATTTGTAGGTTTTAAGCACATGCAAGACGAAAAATGGTTACATTTTTAAAAGTTTAAAATAAACTGAAAAATAAAATAAAAATGATGGATTATAAGTTTTAAAAGAAACATGCAAGACTTTAATTATATAAATTTTGGTTTCATTATTATTGTTACATATAAGAATATTATTATTATATATAAGAAATTTGAAGAAATATACCTTTTTCACAATGGAAATTTTGGTTAATTTAGTAAATCAAGCTTGTCTTAGTTCTTCATTTTGATAAACCCCCATTACTCTCTTTGATTTGGTTGAAATATTATTATTATTATTATTATTATTATTATTATTATTATTATTATTATTATTATTATTATGTATTGTTTTATTATGGTGGTGAAAAGTAGTGGATTTATTATGGCGGTGAAAAGTGGAGTGGGTGGAATGAATCAGGAAAGAGGGAGGAAGGAGGAGAATAAAGGTAATTAAATTAATGAGGAAGGAAAGAGGAAAGAGGGAGGAAGGAGGAGAATGAAGGTAATTAAATTAATGAGGAAGGAGGGAGGAAAGTGGGAGGAAGGTGCATTTGTGACGAGAGAGAGGGAGAATGACGTGAATGGGTGAGAAAAAGAGGAGAGAGGGAGAAAAAGTAGGCAGTAATAATTATAAAAATTTTGGGACTTGTAATTGAGTCAGTTTCGAAATTAAACCGGTCTTTGTGTACGCTTATTTTTAAAACACGACATTTTTGAAATAGTTCAAAATAGTTTATTGACGGAGTAATTAAATGTCTTAGTTTTACCCATAATAGTTAGATCAAATTACGAGTTTTATTATACACATATCCTAGCATATCGTGTATTATTATGTCTAGGGAATTTACGGGGTGTTATATTCCTACCCTCTAACAAAAAGTTTCGTCCTCGAAACTAAAAAAAATTTAGGTTTTACCTTAAGGAAAAAGTTCAGGGTATTTCACTCGCATGGACTCCTCTATCTCCCACGTCTCGGATTCAGAGTTCTGGCTTCCCCATAGTACCCGAACCAAGGGTACCACTTTGTTACGCAACCTCTTTTCCTTGTGATCTACGATTTTAATGGGTCTCTCTGACTATCGTAAGTTAGGCTCGATTGCAATTTGATCAGGCTCTAAAACATGGGATGGATCACTACGATATCTCCGCAGTTGGGATACATGGAAGACATCGTGGTTGTTTGACAAATTAGGTGGCAAAGCTAGACGGTAAGCCATTTGTGCTGTCCTATTCTCTCTAAAACTTCAAATGGACCAATATACTTAGGCTAAGTTTCCCTTTGACTCCAAATCTTTTAATGCCTTTCATTGGGGATACTTTTAAAAATGCCTTATCTTCAACTTCAAATGTGATTGGTATGTGACGCGGATCAGCGTACCTTTTTTTGTCGATCTTGGGCGGCCCGGAGTTTCTCGCGTATTGTTTTAATATTCTCAATATGCTCCTCGATGGTGGTTGGTCCGACTCGGATTCTATCGATTGCGTCATCCCAACAAATTGGACTCCTACATTTCCGTCCATATAAGGCCTCAAAAGGTGCTTGTCCTATACTTTAATGATAACTGTTGTTATAAGAAAATTCAGCTAAAGGTAAGTTTTTCTCCCAACTGGTGTGAAATTCCAAGGCACAGGCCCGTAACATGTCTTCAAGGGTTTGTATAGTCCTTTCGGTTTGCCCATCTGTCGCGGGATGGAACGCGGTACATATCAATAATTTGCTACCCAGAAGTTGATGTAATTTCCTCCAAAAGTTAGATATAAATCTCGGATCACGATCGGAAACAATCTGTAAAGGCACTCCGTGAAGACGTATAATCTCTTTCTGATATGTACTTGCTAATTCCTCAAGGCTCCAATTATCTTTAATAGGTAAGAAATGTGCAACCTTAGTGAAACGATCAACAATTACCTAAATAGCATTCTTCCCACTATGGCTTCGGGGCAACCCCATTATAAAGTCCATTGCGATAGAATCTCATTTTCCCTCTGGTATTGGCAAGGGCTGTAGTAATCCACCATGTCTTTGACGTACTATTTTTACCTTCTGACAAATAAGACTTCTAGACACATATTCAGCTATTTCTCGTTTTATGTTAAGCCACCAAAATTGTAGTTTTAGATCCTTATACATTTTGTATGCCCCAGGATGGATGGAATACCTCGAATGATGAGCTTCGTCTAAAATCCTCTGCTTTAATTCAATCTTATTAGGTACACACCACCTTCCATGGAAGCGTAAGCTACAATATGGGTGAATCTCAAAGTTTGGCGTCTCCTTCTTTTAAGCCAAGTCTCTAAGATGTATGAATTGGTCATCCTCCCAATGGGCTGTCCGCAATTCATGGAACAAATCAGGTTCTACAGTTAAGGAATATAGTTTTGCTACATCATGGTTGACAAGCTCAATCTCCAATTTCCTTAAGTCCCGCTCGATTTCAATAGGCAAAGTCCTCAAGACATTTAGCCCATGCGATGACTTTCTACTTAAGGCGTCGGCTACAGTGTTTGCCTTCCCTTCATTATACAATAGCTCCAAATCATAGTCCTTGATTAGCTCTAGCCACCTCCGTTGTCTCATATTCAATTCCTTTTGAGTGAAAATATACTTAAGACTCTTATGATCGGTATAGAATCGACATGGAACACCATAAAGGTAATGTCGCCAGATTTTTAAGGCGAAGACAACAGCTGCTAATTCTAGGTCATGGGTGGGATAGTTACGCTCATGGGTTCTCAATTGTCGCGACGCATAAGCAATCACCCTATTATTTTGCATAAGAACACACCCTAATCCATTAAGTGATGCATCGCTAAAGACTTCAAATCCTTTGCCGCTAACGGGTAAGGCTAAAACTGGAGCAGTGGTAAGTCGTTTCTTTAGCTCCTCAAATGCCCTTTTGCATTCCTCACAACAAACATATCTAGACTCTTTTTGCAGCAACTTAGTGATCGCGCCCCAATCGGATCGATCGTTTAGTGAAGGACGGGGGATCAAACAATATTTATAGACTTGGAATAACACAAAAACTACTATAGTAATCGTGGTAAGTCGAGGTCGGTCCACAGGGAATGGTGTGTTGACAAGTTTAAAGCGGCGTGTTTGATGTCTAGAGGGGGGGGAGGGGGGGGGGGGGGGTTTCTAAGGGTCGCGTCTATACTAGAGAAATGACTACGAGGATAGCTAGGGGTGATCAATCTAGGAAAAGGTGTTAGGGGGAAGTCGGGATTCAGAACTTGGAGTCTAAGAAGATCGGAATCGAGTTTTTGTTGCAACATTGATAAAGGGAGAATGTCACCTTTCGGTTTCTTCACCCAACCCACCTAAAAACCTGCTTTCGCGGCGAATAAGGATAAGTCTCTAGCTATGGTAATTTCTACCCCGAGTTTCCTCATATTGATAGAAACGAGTCAAGGTCGGTCTAGTTGGCCGAACTAAAACAACAATGATACAACAACCATAAACAAGATAAACCAACAAGCAAGCAACCCACCAACATCCCTTAATTCAAATAATCCAAGTCTTCATCCCTAAAACCCCTCAACAAGAAATCTACTCACTAATCATAATGAAAGACAACAAAACATTAACTGAGGAGAAAATGACTACAACATGCATAATAACTGGATTTAAGGAAACTAACAACAAAACAATGGAAAAACTATGATCTAACAATTACCCACTAAACTATGGAAGAAATAAGATCTAACACAATAAACTAGAGAATAGACTAGAACATCATAAGTAAAATCTAGAGTAACTAATAACACTAATATGATCTAAACAAGACAATAATGAGAAAACAACATAAAAACTAAAATAGAGATTAGAGAGTGGAAGAGAAATATACCAACTATGAAGATCTACAAGAAATAAGAAGATTGCATAGATAAAGATTGAATCTTTGATGAATAAAATGAAGAATTTGTCACTAATTCTTCAATAAACCCAACAAATCTTCAAATAAAACTTGAGATAATCTTCTACAAACTTGAAATCTAGAGAATTGTTGATGGAAACTAAGTAGATCTACTACTAAATTACTACTAGAATTATAGAGAATTACTAAGAATACTACTAGATTGTTTTACTAATGAATGGTTATGGAGATAATTGTGGATGTGATACTACACTAATGAAGGGATATGAGGATATGATGGATGTCTTGGACAACAAACTAGGGTAACATATATATAGTAATGTCTTAATGGGTATTTAACCTAAAGCCCAAATCCAACTTTTTGCTCCATTAGTGAAACAATCACCCTTAGCATCTTCATGGGGTGAAACTTCGCCCTGCGGTTTGACGTATTAATCCCACCGGGTGAAATTTCGCTCGGTGAGATTTTCTTCACTTTTTGCGATTTTTGGCGCTTCTTTCCATCGGGCGAAATTTCGCTCGGTCAATTTTGCCTGGTCAGTTTCGCCCGGTGGGAAGTCTCGGAAAATCTTCAGGGGAGGCAAACTACCGTCGGGTGAAACTTTGTCCGGTGGTGTCTTAGCGGGTGAAGTTTCGCCCCGGTCATCTTTCTGGCCTCGATTCTTGTCTCATTCTTCGTTGTATGATTGGATGGCTTTAAACTTTAAGTTGTGTACTTTGCTCTTTGGACGGTATTCCCTTCTCTTGTACTCGTGGAAGCTCGATCGTGATTTCGGTGCCAAATCCTACCAAAATTGATAGAAAAACTACCAAAAACACGTAAAACGCACAAGAGGGACGCTAATGCAAGAAATACTCAAAATGTGGCGATAATCGCACTCAAGACTCGCAAAACGAGAGAAAAATGGGTCTAAATGGGAGGAAAAACGGTCTAAATTTAGTACACAACAATTCCCCCACACTAAACCGTTGCTCGTCCTCGAGCAAAGACCCAAAAAGAAATTACAAACTATTACTACTAGCTAGACTATGCTATGCCGATAATGGGCAATTAACGGGCCCGCTCCGTCCCTTCAACTCATATCAAAATACCCATGAGGTAGAGTACTCCCATTCAAGGCAAGTTGGCGTTTGCTCAAAATGGTGGATGCGATTAAACACACAAAAACACATAACACGAAAGAATAGACGCATCCAAAGCCAAAATAAAACACCGAATCCCTCATCGAGACGGCGGGGAAGACACCGATTACTTACCTAGGACAACAATAAACTTCCAAGATAAATCACCCACGTAAACAAGGACCAAAGCCTAATACTATGACAGTTAAGCAATAAAGATGTTGATAACTTAGCTAGGTCCTCCTAATCTTCTAAAGGGGTACTACAGGGCGTATAACGGAGTGAAAAATGAACCATGGATTCGTTCGACACTGTAGGTAGGTGCAGTCCCGCTCTCTTTGGCTAAGCCAAGAGGGTCGTTCCAAACTCGAAATTCCTAAATTAGCCCAAACAAAAAGGTGGAGTGTTTACAATTATTGGGTGGATCGACTAATCACCGCTATCTTCCTACCTCGGGACTCGGTCCTCTAGTTGGCACTTCACGACGACGAATCGATCAAAGGGCTTATTTTAGGAGTCGTTTTTGATGATACGATTTTTCATTTGAAGCTCCTTTTCTCTCTTTGTTTTTCTTTTTCATATTTTTGTGCCCCTTTTCTCTTGCTTTGGTTTGCTCTTTTTGGCTTTTTGATGTGGTTTGTAACCAAGCTTGGAGGTTATTTTTGTGTAAACTTATTGTGATGATGTATAGGTGGAGGAAAAATAGGTAATCGAGAACGCGCGTCATTCCCGGTTAACCCACAAAAAGGCGGAAAGAATTTGGACTAAAGGTGCAATGGTCATTCGAGCAAGGTCACCTAGAAAACGGGATGTGGGAACCAAGGCTTAACTCCTCCATGGGTGGTCAAGGTGGTCAAATGCAAACCCCGAAGTAAACCTCTAGTAGAAAAGGTGGACTCAAGCTAAAAGATCAACAAATTCATTGCCTTAGAGTCATTCTACTAGATTAAGGTCCAAAATCTACAATGAGTTATCTACAATGGAATGTAAACTCTTGTAAAAGGTTTGTAATCGGGTTTTCGAAAAGGTTTTAATCCTAGACACACTATACAAAAGCAAAACAAAACGGAACACACGAAAAGAAAAAAGCAAGTAAAAGAAAACACAAGTAAGGTCAAGTACTCCATACTCCATCGTCATACAAGCACAAAAAATCAACCCAACACCTAAATGCCCACTTCGAGAGCCTCCAAATAGCAACATCCTAACTCCTCTACAAAAGTAAAGAAAGAAGGAAGGAAGTTACCAAGCGGGTGCATTCATAATCTCTTCAAATCGCGCTATTAAGGTGGTGGTTACCTGTAAGAGTAGAGAACAAGACCATACACGGGACACGAAACATAACAAGAAACAAGAAAAGAAAAGAAAAGGAAAAGAAAATGTTTTTGATTTTTCGAGTTTTTCAAATTTTTATGGATTTTGAAAAGATTTTTGAGAAAATAAAAGCTAGTAGACTCCTTCCCCACACTAAAACTGTACATTGTTCTCAATGGACAAGTAGGGGAAGATCGAAAAAGACGGAAAAGAAAAATAAGAAAAATCTTTTTGGATTTTTACGATTTTTCAAATGTTTTTGAATTTTTCAAAATGAACCATGGATTCGTTCGACACTGTAGGTAGGTGCAGTCCCGCTCTCTTTGGCTAAGCCAAGAGGGTCGTTCCAAACTCGAAATTCCTAAATTAGCCCAAACAAAAAGGTGGAGTGTTTACAATTATTGGGTGGATCGACTAATCACCGCTATCTTCCTACCTCGGGACTCGGTCCTCTAGTTGGCACTTCACGACGACGAATCGATCAAAGGGCTTAATTTAGGAGTCGTTTTTGATGATACGATTTTTCATTTGAAGCTCCTTTTCTCTCTTTGTTTTTCTTTTTCATGTTTTTGTGCCCTTTTTCTCTTGCTTTGGTTTGCCCTTTTTGGCTTTTTGATGTGGTTTGAAACCAAGCTTGAAGGTTATTTTTGTGTAAACTTATTGTTATGATGTATAGGTGGAGGAAAAATAGGTAATCGAGAACGCGCGTCATTCCCGGTTAACCCACAAAAAGGCGGAAAGAATTTGGACTACAGGTGCAATGGTCATTCGAGCAAGGTCACCTAGAAAACGGGATGTGGGAACCAAGGCTTAACTCCTCCATGGGTGGTCAAGGTGGTCAAATGCAAACCCCGAAGTAAACCTCTAGTAGAAAAGGTGGACTCAAGCTAAAAGATCAACAAATTCATTGCCTTAGAGTCATTCTACTAGATTAAGGTCCAAAATCTACAATGAGTTATCTACAATGGAATGTAAACTCTTGTAAAAGGTTTGTAATCGGGTTTTCGAAAAGGTTTTAATCCTAGACACACTATACAAAAGCAAAACAAAACGGAACACACGAAAAGAAAAAAGCAAGTAAAAGAAAACACAAGTAAGGTCAAGTACTCCATACTCCATCGTCATACAAGCACAAAAAATCAACCCAACACCTAAATGCCCACTTCGAGAGCCTCCAAATAGCAACATCCTAACTCCTCTACAAAAGTAAAGAAAGAAGGAAGGAAGTTACCAAGCGGGTGCATTCATAATCTCTTCAAATCGCGCTATTAAGGTGGTGGTTACCTGTAAGAGTAGAGAACAAGACCATACACGGGACACGAAACATAACAAGAAACAAGAAAAGAAAAGAAAAGGAAAAGAAAATGTTTTTGATTTTTTGAGTTTTTCAAATTTTTATGGATTTTGAAAAGATTTTTGAGAAAATAAAAGCTAGTAGACTCCTTCCCCACACTAAAACTGTACATTGTTCTCAATGGACAAGTAGGGGAAGATCGAAAAAGACGGAAAAGAAAAATAAGAAAAATCTTTTTGGATTTTTACGATTTTTCAAATGTTTTTGAATTTTTCAAAATGAACCATGGATTCGTTCGACACTGTAGGTAGGTGCAGTCCCGCTCTCTTTGGCTAAGCCAAGAGGGTCGTTCCAAACTCGAAATTCCTAAATTAGCCCAAACAAAAAGGTGGAGTGTTTACAATTATTGGGTGGATCGACTAATCACCGCTATCTTCCTACCTCGGGACTCGGTCCTCTAGTTGGCACTTCACGACGACGAATCGATCAAAGGGCTTATTTTAGGAGTCGTTTTTGATGATACGATTTTTCATTTGAAGCTCCTTTTCTCTCTTTGTTTTTCTTTTTCATATTTTTGTGCCCCTTTTCTCTTGCTTTGGTTTGCTCTTTTTGGCTTTTTGATGTGGTTTGTAACCAAGCTTGGAGGTTATTTTTGTGTAAACTTATTGTGATGATGTATAGGTGGAGGAAAAATAGGTAATCGAGAACGCGCGTCATTCCCGGTTAACCCACAAAAAGGCGGAAAGAATTTGGACTAAAGGTGCAATGGTCATTCGAGCAAGGTCACCTAGAAAACGGGATGTGGGAACCAAGGCTTAACTCCTCCATGGGTGGTCAAGGTGGTCAAATGCAAACCCCGAAGTAAACCTCTAGTAGAAAAGGTGGACTCAAGCTAAAAGATCAACAAATTCATTGCCTTAGAGTCATTCTACTAGATTAAGGTCCAAAATCTACAATGAGTTATCTACAATGGAATGTAAACTCTTGTAAAAGGTTTGTAATCGGGTTTTCGAAAAGGTTTTAATCCTAGACACACTATACAAAAGCAAAACAAAACGGAACACACGAAAAGAAAAAAGCAAGTAAAAGAAAACACAAGTAAGGTCAAGTACTCCATACTCCATCGTCATACAAGCACAAAAAATCAACCCAACACCTAAATGCCCACTTCGAGAGCCTCCAAATAGCAACATCCTAACTCCTCTACAAAAGTAAAGAAAGAAGGAAGGAAGTTACCAAGCGGGTGCATTCATAATCTCTTCAAATCGCGCTATTAAGGTGGTGGTTACCTGTAAGAGTAGAGAACAAGACCATACACGGGACACGAAACATAACAAGAAACAAGAAAAGAAAAGAAAAGGAAAAGAAAATGTTTTTGATTTTTCGAGTTTTTCAAATTTTTATGGATTTTGAAAAGATTTTTGAGAAAATAAAAGCTAGTAGACTCCTTCCCCACACTAAAACTGTACATTGTTCTCAATGGACAAGTAGGGGAAGATCGAAAAAGACGGAAAAGAAAAATAAGAAAAATCTTTTTGGATTTTTACGATTTTTCAAATGTTTTTGAATTTTTCAAAATGAACCATGGATTCGTTCGACACTGTAGGTAGGTGCAGTCCCGCTCTCTTTGGCTAAGCCAAGAGGGTCGTTCCAAACTCGAAATTCCTAAATTAGCCCAAACAAAAAGGTGGAGTGTTTACAATTATTGGGTGGATCGACTAATCACCGCTATCTTCCTACCTCGGGACTCGGTCCTCTAGTTGGCACTTCACGACGACGAATCGATCAAAGGGCTTAATTTAGGAGTCGTTTTTGATGATACGATTTTTCATTTGAAGCTCCTTTTCTCTCTTTGTTTTTCTTTTTCATGTTTTTGTGCCCTTTTTCTCTTGCTTTGGTTTGCCCTTTTTGGCTTTTTGATGTGGTTTGAAACCAAGCTTGAAGGTTATTTTTGTGTAAACTTATTGTTATGATGTATAGGTGGAGGAAAAATAGGTAATCGAGAACGCGCGTCATTCCCGGTTAACCCACAAAAAGGCGGAAAGAATTTGGACTACAGGTGCAATGGTCATTCGAGCAAGGTCACCTAGAAAACGGGATGTGGGAACCAAGGCTTAACTCCTCCATGGGTGGTCAAGGTGGTCAAATGCAAACCCCGAAGTAAACCTCTAGTAGAAAAGGTGGACTCAAGCTAAAAGATCAACAAATTCATTGCCTTAGAGTCATTCTACTAGATTAAGGTCCAAAATCTACAATGAGTTATCTACAATGGAATGTAAACTCTTGTAAAAGGTTTGTAATCGGGTTTTCGAAAAGGTTTTAATCCTAGACACACTATACAAAAGCAAAACAAAACGGAACACACGAAAAGAAAAAAGCAAGTAAAAGAAAACACAAGTAAGGTCAAGTACTCCATACTCCATCGTCATACAAGCACAAAAAATCAACCCAACACCTAAATGCCCACTTCGAGAGCCTCCAAATAGCAACATCCTAACTCCTCTACAAAAGTAAAGAAAGAAGGAAGGAAGTTACCAAGCGGGTGCATTCATAATCTCTTCAAATCGCGCTATTAAGGTGGTGGTTACCTGTAAGAGTAGAGAACAAGACCATACACGGGACACGAAACATAACAAGAAACAAGAAAAGAAAAGAAAAGGAAAAGAAAATGTTTTTGATTTTTTGAGTTTTTCAAATTTTTATGGATTTTGAAAAGATTTTTGAGAAAATAAAAGCTAGTAGACTCCTTCCCCACACTAAAACTGTACATTGTTCTCAATGGACAAGTAGGGGAAGATCGAAAAAGACGGAAAAGAAAAATAAGAAAAATCTTTTTGGATTTTTACGATTTTTCAAATGTTTTTGAATTTTTCAAAATGAACCATGGATTCGTTCGACACTGTAGGTAGGTGCAGTCCCGCTCTCTTTGGGTAAGCCAAGAGGGTCGTTCCAAACTCGAAATTCCTAAATTAGCCCAAACAAAAAGGTGGAGTATTTACAATTATTGGGTGGATCGACTAATCACCGCTATCTTCCTACCTCGGGACTCGGTCCTCTAGTTGGCACTTCACGACGACGAATCGATCAAAGGGCTTATTTTAGGAGTCGTTTTTGATGATACGATTTTTCATTTGAAGCTCCTTTTCTCTCTTTGTTTTTCTTTTTCATATTTTTGTGCCCCTTTTCTCTTGTTTTGGTTTGCTCTTTTTGGCTTTTTGATGTGGTTTGTAACCAAGCTTGGAGGTTATTTTTGTGTAAACTTATTGTGATGATGTATAGGTGGAGGAAAAATAGGTAATCGAGAACGCGCGTCATTCCCGGTTAACCCACAAAAAGGCGGAAAGAATTTGGACTAAAGGTGCAATGGTCATTCGAGCAAGGTCACCTAGAAAACGGGATGTGGGAACCAAGGCTTAACTCCTCCATGGGTGGTCAAGGTGGTCAAATGCAAACCCCGAAGTAAACCTCTAGTAGAAAAGGTGGACTCAAGCTAAAAGATCAACAAATTCATTGCCTTAGAGTCATTCTACTAGATTAAGGTCCAAAATCTACAATGAGTTATCTACAATGGAATGTAAACTCTTGTAAAAGGTTTGTAATCGGGTTTTCGAAAAGGTTTTAATCCTAGACACACTATACAAAAGCAAAACAAAACGGAACACACGAAAAGAAAAAAGCAAGTAAAAGAAAACACAAGTAAGGTCAAGTACTCCATACTCCATCGTCATACAAGCACAAAAAATCAACCCAACACCTAAATGCCCACTTCGAGAGCCTCCAAATAGCAACATCCTAACTCCTCTACAAAAGTAAAGAAAGAAGGAAGGAAGTTACCAAGCGGGTGCATTCATAATCTCTTCAAATCGCGCTATTAAGGTGGTGGTTACCTGTAAGAGTAGAGAACAAGACCATACACGGGACACGAAACATAACAAGAAACAAGAAAAGAAAAGAAAAGGAAAAGAAAATGTTTTTGATTTTTCGAGTTTTTCAAATTTTTATGGATTTTGAAAAGATTTTTGAGAAAATAAAAGCTAGTAGACTCCTTCCCCACACTAAAACTGTACATTGTTCTCAATGGACAAGTAGGGGAAGATCGAAAAAGACGGAAAAGAAAAATAAGAAAAATCTTTTTGGATTTTTACGATTTTTCAAATGTTTTTGAATTTTTCAAAATGAACCATGGATTCGTTCGACACTGTAGGTAGGTGCAGTCCCGCTCTCTTTGGCTAAGCCAAGAGGGTCGTTCCAAACTCGAAATTCCTAAATTAGCCCAAACAAAAAGGTGGAGTGTTTACAATTATTGGGTGGATCGACTAATCACCGCTATCTTCCTACCTCGGGACTCGGTCCTCTAGTTGGCACTTCACGACGACGAATCGATCAAAGGGCTTAATTTAGGAGTCGTTTTTGATGATACGATTTTTCATTTGAAGCTCCTTTTCTCTCTTTGTTTTTCTTTTTCATGTTTTTGTGCCCTTTTTCTCTTGCTTTGGTTTGCCCTTTTTGGCTTTTTGATGTGGTTTGAAACCAAGCTTGAAGGTTATTTTTGTGTAAACTTATTGTTATGATGTATAGGTGGAGGAAAAATAGGTAATCGAGAACGCGCGTCATTCCCGGTTAACCCACAAAAAGGCGGAAAGAATTTGGACTAAAGGTGCAATGGTCATTCGAGCAAGGTCACCTAGAAAACGGGATGTGGGAACCAAGGCTTAACTCCTCCATGGGTGGTCAAGGTGGTCAAATGCAAACCCCGAAGTAAACCTCTAGTAGAAAAGGTGGACTCAAGCTAAAAGATCAACAAATTCATTGCCTTAGAGTCATTCTACTAGATTAAGGTCCAAAATCTACAATGAGTTATCTACAATGGAATGTAAACTCTTGTAAAAGGTTTGTAATCGGGTTTTCGAAAAGGTTTTAATCCTAGACACACTATACAAAAGCAAAACAAAACGGAACACACGAAAAGAAAAAAGCAAGTAAAAGAAAACACAAGTAAGGTCAAGTACTCCATACTCCATCGTCATACAAGCACAAAAAATCAACCCAACACCTAAATGCCCACTTCGAGAGCCTCCAAATAGCAACATCCTAACTCCTCTACAAAAGTAAAGAAAGAAGGAAGGAAGTTACCAAGCGGGTGCATTCATAATCTCTTCAAATCGCGCTATTAAGGTGGTGGTTACCTGTAAGAGTAGAGAACAAGACCATACACGGGACACGAAACATAACAAGAAACAAGAAAAGAAAAGAAAAGGAAAAGAAAATGTTTTTGATTTTTCGAGTTTTTCAAATTTTTATGGATTTTGAAAAGATTTTTGAGAAAATAAAAGCTAGTAGACTCCTTCCCCACACTAAAACTGTACATTGTTCTCAATGGACAAGTAGGGGAAGATCGAAAAAGACGGAAAAGAAAAATAAGAAAAATCTTTTTGGATTTTTACGATTTTTCAAATGTTTTTGAATTTTTCAAAATGAACCATGGATTCGTTCGACACTGTAGGTAGGTGCAGTCCCGCTCTCTTTGGCTAAGCCAAGAGGGTCGTTCCAAACTCGAAATTCCTAAATTAGCCCAAACAAAAAGGTGGAGTGTTTACAATTATTGGGTGGATCGACTAATCACCGCTATCTTCCTACCTCGGGACTCGGTCCTCTAGTTGGCACTTCACGACGACGAATCGATCAAAGGGCTTATTTTAGGAGTCGTTTTTGATGATACGATTTTTCATTTGAAGCTCCTTTTCTCTCTTTGTTTTTCTTTTTCATATTTTTGTGCCCCTTTTCTCTTGCTTTGGTTTGCTCTTTTTGGCTTTTTGATGTGGTTTGTAACCAAGCTTGGAGGTTATTTTTGTGTAAACTTATTGTGATGATGTATAGGTGGAGGAAAAATAGGTAATCGAGAACGCGCGTCATTCCCGGTTAACCCACAAAAAGGCGGAAAGAATTTGGACTAAAGGTGCAATGGTCATTCGAGCAAGGTCACCTAGAAAACGGGATGTGGGAACCAAGGCTTAACTCCTCCATGGGTGGTCAAGGTGGTCAAATGCAAACCCCGAAGTAAACCTCTAGTAGAAAAGGTGGACTCAAGCTAAAAGATCAACAAATTCATTGCCTTAGAGTCATTCTACTAGATTAAGGTCCAAAATCTACAATGAGTTATCTACAATGGAATGTAAACTCTTGTAAAAGGTTTGTAATCGGGTTTTCGAAAAGGTTTTAATCCTAGACACACTATACAAAAGCAAAACAAAACGGAACACACGAAAAGAAAAAAGCAAGTAAAAGAAAACACAAGTAAGGTCAAGTACTCCATACTCCATCGTCATACAAGCACAAAAAATCAACCCAACACCTAAATGCCCACTTCGAGAGCCTCCAAATAGCAACATCCTAACTCCTCTACAAAAGTAAAGAAAGAAGGAAGGAAGTTACCAAGCGGGTGCATTCATAATCTCTTCAAATCGCGCTATTAAGGTGGTGGTTACCTGTAAGAGTAGAGAACAAGACCATACACGGGACACGAAACATAACAAGAAACAAGAAAAGAAAAGAAAAGGAAAAGAAAATGTTTTTGATTTTTCGAGTTTTTCAAATTTTTATGGATTTTGAAAAGATTTTTGAGAAAATAAAAGCTAGTAGACTCCTTCCCCACACTAAAACTGTACATTGTTCTCAATGGACAAGTAGGGGAAGATCGAAAAAGACAGAAAAGAAAAATAAGAAAAATCTTTTTGGATTTTTATGATTTTTCAAATGTTTTTGAATTTTTCAAAATGAACCATGGATTCGTTCGACACTGTAGGTAGGTGCAGTCCCGCTCTCTTTGGCTAAGCCAAGAGGGTCGTTCCAAACTCGAAATTCCTAAATTAGCCCAAACAAAAAGGTGGAGTGTTTACAATTATTGGGTGGATCGACTAATCACCGCTATCTTCCTACCTCGGGACTCGGTCCTCTAGTTGGCACTTCACGACGACGAATCGATCAAAGGGCTTATTTTAGGAGTCGTTTTTGATGATACGATTTTTCATTTGAAGCTCCTTTTCTCTCTTTGTTTTTCTTTTTCATATTTTTGTGCCCCTTTTCTCTTGCTTTGGTTTGCTCTTTTTGGCTTTTTGATGTGGTTTGTAACCAAGCTTGGAGGTTATTTTTGTGTAAACTTATTGTGATGATGTATAGGTGGAGGAAAAATAGGTAATCGAGAACGCGCGTCATTCCCGGTTAACCCACAAAAAGGCGGAAAGAATTTGGACTAAAGGTGCAATGGTCATTCGAGCAAGGTCACCTAGAAAACGGGATGTGGGAACCAAGGCTTAACTCCTCCATGGGTGGTCAAGGTGGTCAAATGCAAACCCCGAAGTAAACCTCTAGTAGAAAAGGTGGACTCAAGCTAAAAGATCAACAAATTCATTGCCTTAGAGTCATTCTACTAGATTAAGGTCCAAAATCTACAATGAGTTATCTACAATGGAATGTAAACTCTTGTAAAAGGTTTGTAATCGGGTTTTCGAAAAGGTTTTAATCCTAGACACACTATACAAAAGCAAAACAAAACGGAACACACGAAAAGAAAAAAGCAAGTAAAAGAAAACACAAGTAAGGTCAAGTACTCCATACTCCATCGTCATACAAGCACAAAAAATCAACCCAACACCTAAATGCCCACTTCGAGAGCCTCCAAATAGCAACATCCTAACTCCTCTACAAAAGTAAAGAAAGAAGGAAGGAAGTTACCAAGCGGGTGCATTCATAATCTCTTCAAATCGCGCTATTAAGGTGGTGGTTACCTGTAAGAGTAGAGAACAAGACCATACACGGGACACGAAACATAACAAGAAACAAGAAAAGAAAAGAAAAGGAAAAGAAAATGTTTTTGATTTTTCGAGTTTTTCAAATTTTTATGGATTTTGAAAAGATTTTTGAGAAAATAAAAGCTAGTAGACTCCTTCCCCACACTAAAACTGTACATTGTTCTCAATGGACAAGTAGGGGAAGATCGAAAAAGACGGAAAAGAAAAATAAGAAAAATCTTTTTGGATTTTTACGATTTTTCAAATGTTTTTGAATTTTTCAAAATGAACCATGGATTCGTTCGACACTGTAGGTAGGTGCAGTCCCGCTCTCTTTGGCTAAGCCAAGAGGGTCGTTCCAAACTCGAAATTCCTAAATTAGCCCAAACAAAAAGGTGGAGTGTTTACAATTATTGGGTGGATCGACTAATCACCGCTATCTTCCTACCTCGGGACTCGGTCCTCTAGTTGGCACTTCACGACGACGAATCGATCAAAGGGCTTAATTTAGGAGTCGTTTTTGATGATACGATTTTTCATTTGAAGCTCCTTTTCTCTCTTTGTTTTTCTTTTTCATGTTTTTGTGCCCTTTTTCTCTTGCTTTGGTTTGCCCTTTTTGGCTTTTTGATGTGGTTTGAAACCAAGCTTGAAGGTTATTTTTGTGTAAACTTATTGTTATGATGTATAGGTGGAGGAAAAATAGGTAATCGAGAACGCGCGTCATTCCCGGTTAACCCACAAAAAGGCGGAAAGAATTTGGACTACAGGTGCAATGGTCATTCGAGCAAGGTCACCTAGAAAACGGGATGTGGGAACCAAGGCTTAACTCCTCCATGGGTGGTCAAGGTGGTCAAATGCAAACCCCGAAGTAAACCTCTAGTAGAAAAGGTGGACTCAAGCTAAAAGATCAACAAATTCATTGCCTTAGAGTCATTCTACTAGATTAAGGTCCAAAATCTACAATGAGTTATCTACAATGGAATGTAAACTCTTGTAAAAGGTTTGTAATCGGGTTTTCGAAAAGGTTTTAATCCTAGACACACTATACAAAAGCAAAACAAAACGGAACACACGAAAAGAAAAAAGCAAGTAAAAGAAAACACAAGTAAGGTCAAGTACTCCATACTCCATCGTCATACAAGCACAAAAAATCAACCCAACACCTAAATGCCCACTTCGAGAGCCTCCAAATAGCAACATCCTAACTCCTCTACAAAAGTAAATAAAGAAGGAAGGAAGTTACCAAGCGGGTGCATTCATAATCTCTTCAAATCGCGCTATTAAGGTGGTGGTTACCTGTAAGAGTAGAGAACAAGACCATACACGGGACACGAAACATAACAAGAAACAAGAAAATAAAAGAAAAGGAAAAGAAAATGTTTTTGATTTTTCGAGTTTTTCAAATTTTTATGGATTTTGAAAAGATTTTTGAGAAAATAAAAGCTAGTAGACTCCTTCCCCACACTAAAACTGTACATTGTTCTCAATGGACAAGTAGGGGAAGATCGAAAAAGACGGAAAAGAAAAATAAGAAAAATCTTTTTGGATTTTTACGATTATTCAAATGTTTTTGAATTTTTCAAAATTTTGAGAAGAGAAAAAAGAAAATAAAATAAAGAAAGCGGTAAAATAGTGGCGGGCCTAGGTGCAATCAAATCACCTAGACCCTAGCCAAGTGGCTAAGAAAATGAAAATGAAATAAAAGAAATTAAAAACGAAATGGTGAAAAATTGGGCGTAAGTGTAGTCACGTCACCTAGCCCGGATTAAGAAAAATTGAGAAATGTGATTAAAAATTTGGATTTTTCAAAAAGGTCAATGGCGTAATCACATTGCCAAGAGACCGGGAGCAATACCTAGGCCGCGACGGCCGCAACAATCGATGGGACGGTGGGACAACTTGCAATTTTTGGTTCAAGATAAAGCAATCACAATGGTTATAAGATGATGAAACAGGGAACAAGAGACGAAATTAATCTAAGAAGATACAATTGTAGACTCACCAACCAACCTACACATATACCCACAACACATACAAACCATATTATCCACCGACTCTTGTTAGGGGGTTGAAATCGGGTAATCATTTGACGCAAAAGAAGCCGTCGGAGTGCCCTCGGTGGGTTCCAACTCACCGGCGTACTCCCAAACTCCAATTCCCCCCGATTCGTTCAGTCGGAATTCACCGGGACCTAAAGGTAGGTCCCAATTGTGACAATTGTAAAAATTGGTTCGGCAGATGGTAACAAGCAATGGGAAAGTATCTCAGCGAAGTAACGAATAGAAGGGTTACGGATTTCAGCGGTAAAATTTAAATTGGGTTCGAAATCTCGTTGTTCTGGCGCTATGCACCTCCACAAGTCTCTCCTAGTCGCACTAGCTTGTACATTCCTCTGGGGTTTACTTAGTCCGGTACCCGATGTGGGTAGACCTAGGGCTAGGCCGAATTCGGAAACATTTAAACATTGGGTTCTACCGAACAAACGAAATCTAAACTCTCTTGGCGTGGTCGGGTTATCGATAGTAAAGGTACCTAAGAATTCACATGCAAGGTCTTTATATGTGCAATGCACGAAACTTAGAAGTCCACTAGTTCCGGTCCTTGACGATAACTCTCTAATATTGTCCTCTATTCCTAGAATTTCCATTGTGAATGGACAAGGCCACCTTGTACTCTGAAAGGTTTTTTCAGAGAAGGTTCGAGCTAGGGTTGTATTAGGACAAGGTAAAAGTTTGGGCCTAGAAGACTTACTAGAAGATGAACATTTAGAAGGTTTAGAAGTCGAAGCCATACCTTGTTCACGCGCGGCTCGTTGAGCTCTTGTCTCCATAATAAAGTTCTTGCAAGAATATCCCAAAACTTATAGCTCTTCCTTCTTTAAAAACCCAAAATAGAATAACCCAAGTTGTAGATGAAGTTATGAATGGAGGTTGGGGTGTATGGAAAGTGGTTTAATGATATTATGATGGGTGAAAGGGTGAAATGAAGAGTGAGGTGAAAAAGGTGATATATAAATAAGGGTGGTTGAGGAGGGAAATGAAAAGTTTTAAAGTAATTGGTAAAAATTTGGTGTAAAAATTTTTTGGAGGGAAAGTTATGTGGGGTAAATATGGAGGGAATTGAAAATGTAGTGAGTAAAAAGGTGTAGGTGATGCGGCCAAGTTCATGCCGCCGGGTGAAATTTCACCCGGTCAGGCACCATCGGGTAAAATTTCAGCCGACGGTTTTTCGTCGTGAAAATCAATTTGCCAACTTTTTTTCCACCGGGTGAAATTTCACCCGGTGAAAATCTCACCGGGAGAAATTTCGCCCGGTGGTATCTTCTTCAATTCTGGCAATTCTAGCAACTTTTCCGTAGGGCGAAGTTTTGCCCGGTCGAGTCTCACCGGGCGAAGTTTCGCCCGGCGGTCTTCTTTGCTGCGTTTTTCCGCCTTGCCATTTCATGTCTCTTCAATAATCACCTAGAGATTCAAATATTGACTCGACTCAAATTACATAATCAATATCTCCCACAAACATGTTTGTGGTCTTCAAATAAGCTCCATAACTCCTCCAAAAGCTTGATGATCATCCAAATAAATGCTCCATGGTGAAATCCAAGTTCAACCATTCTTCTCAAGCTAACAAAACTAATAAACTCAAAGAAATATGATACATATATACAAGGTGGTTGTTGAGGATACCACAAAACCTACATCAATTTTGAGAGGGGGTTAAACAACGCTCCCTAATGGGAGCTCACCAAGCTTCACGGTAGCAAAGGTCTCACGAACGTGACCGGGGTGATAAATCTTCAAACGTTGCCCGTTAACCATAAATTTTCCGGTTTCCGGGCTAGATATCTCTATTGATCCATATGGTTGCACCTTGGTCACTTCGAATGGACCCGACCATTTTAATTTCAACTTACCGGGGAAAAGCTTAAAGCGAGAGTTGAAGAGTAATACCTTATCACCAACGAAGAAGTCCATACGAAGTATTCGAGAATCGTGCCATTGGCGAGTTCGTTCTTTGTAGATCTTCGAATTTTCGTAGGCTTCAAATCTTAGTTCTTCCAATTCTTGTAGTTGGAGAAGGCGATTATCTCCTACAACACTCTCATCGGATTTTAGCTCTTTGATTGACCATTTGGCTTTGTGTTCTAATTCCACCGGTAAATGACAAGCTTTACCATACACAAGACGATAAGGAGTGGTTCCAATCGGCGCTTTGTAAGCCGTTCTCAATGCCCAAAGGGCGTCATTCAATTTTAATGACCAATCCTTTCGGTGTGTATTTAAAACTTTCTCTAAAATTCCCTTGATTTGACGGTTGGAGATCTCGGCTTTCCCATTTGATTGAGGGTAGTAGGCTAGGGACATCTTGTGAGTGATACCATATTTCCTAAGAAGGTGTTCAAAGGTATCTTTCCTAATATGAGAGCCTCCATCACTAATTATGGCTTTGTGGTAGCAATGCCGTAGACTAGTGTTCTTTTGAATTTTTTAGTTTCGGGGTATGTTCCCGAAGTAGGTATTGCTTCGAGTCCCTGACGAATTCTCGTCTTCAACTGAGCCGAGTACTAGGACACTCTATAGAAAGGTGGCTAGATTTTGAAAGTATTTGGATTTTTGTGAGTGGAAGGAAAACTTCTGCCTAAGAGAAGCCCCCAGAATGACAAAGCTAACTGTTGAGAACATGACAGTGTCGTGACCGGAATGATGGCGCTTTTTGAATTTGTGTCAATGTGAATGGTTGTGCCTTGGTTGACAGGCTGCCTACGTATTCACGTGTAGTGAAATCAAACCAAGCCGTAGTTCAGTGTCGAAAGATATATTATGGTGCCTAGTTTATTAGGGCTTGGTGTGTAACTAGCCATAGCGATGGTGTAGGCTAGGTGCATTCCCAATGATGTCTTGATCAAAGGGCTAGAATAGTTAGGATGTTGATCCTGTGACTGTGAGCATTCTCCGGGGTAGACCCCAGAGGTGGTGTGAACTATTTGGGCATGTTCCGTGCCGACCGCAAGTTGAATTCCCGTGTTTGGGGCTGGTAACTGGTTTAGATGTTTTTGGAAATGTGGTGCTAGGACGTAAGTGGCTTTGATGATTCAAAATCTTGAGCTCGATTTTGTGGAGCTAAGGTTTCGAGGGTAAGGTATTGCAATGTGGTAGGAAATGGGGAAGTTGAGTAAAAATGACTCGAACTTCGATCGGGCAGGTTTAATAATGCGGGATCTGGTTTCCATGTCTGGCCCTAATGGTTAGGGGTATCCTATGGAGCTTGAATCCTCAAAATTCTGGGCTGTCTCTAGCCTAGGTCTCGAGAAGGTCTTGAGGGTTGTAATGTGGGAAGGCTAGATGTGGTGTTAGCTGACCAGCTTGACTGTCTCTCCCTTATTTGATGGTATGGACATTGATAATTTTAAATTGTCCGTTTTCACTACGGTCACGAGTTTTTTGAATATTTTTGGGTTGACCTCTTAGCCCCGGTCATGGGATTCTTCATTTGAGTTGACCGTGTCTGGTCGAGGGATGTTGATAATTCTTTTTGATCATGGCCAGCTTTTTTGTTTTGGCCTTTTGCTTTTTCTCTTGGACTTTTGATTTTTTTGTCCAGTTTTTTTTTTCGGTCAGACTATCACCTAAAGTAGGGATTGGTTAGTCTTATTGGATGGGTGTTTATGGTGGGAAATGAGCTTGCCTCCCGTCTTGAACCCAAACTAGGAGACTACCTAGATTTGTCCTAGGATTCGATACCGCTCCTGCTAAGGGTGGTTATGTGGCTTTCTATGTCAGACATGGAACAGGTAAAGGAAAACACGGGTTCAGTTTCCTGCAGTCGTTATAGATGGGCCTATAATAGTCACGTGCATGTGCTCACAGTGTATGACGGTATTCATCATGTTCTCGGAAACACATAAGGAAATATATGAGAAAATAGAAAAGCTGATTTTATTGAAATGTGAAAAGAGGACAGAATGCAAATGACTCTGACTTTGACAGAAAATAGTGATCCTTGACTCGGACTCAGACTAGGACTTAAACTAGATCTAGACTCTCGGATAATGTCGTCAGTAGTCTTCGGCCTCTAACGACTCAAGTGGATGTCCAGTAGAAACTTCACCCAGATCTTCATTGTGTCGAAGATCATCTTCAATCCTAGTGCCCATTTCGGTAAGCACTGCAAAGTTGGAAATGCCGGCATATCTAAGATGGATGCGGTAGGAAGGTAAGAGGTTGTTGATGAACGCCTCCACTAGTGTCTTCTCGTTGGGCTTATCTACCAACTTTACACTCTCGGCCCTCCACCTTTGAAGGTACTTGGTGAAACCTTCCTTGGGCTCTTGGGCCATGACTTCTAAAGTACGCATCGTGGTCTGGATCTCGGTATTATCGGCATAATTCCGAGCGAATTCTGTCGCCACGTCATCCCAAGTCTTGTACTTCTTGGAGTCAAGCCTGTAGTACCAGGCTTTCGGGTGCTTCTCGAGGGAGGAAGCAAACAGGTGCTTGAACATGGTTGATTTCACTCCTTCGATGGCCATGAATTCTTTGAAAGCCCGGATATGTAATACCGGGTCTTCAGTCCCGTCGAACATTGGTAGGCCCGTCAGGTTGAGGTTAGCGGGTAGCTCGTCGGTCAAAGGTGAATAGGAACGAGCATTTTCCATATGGATTGAATTGTTGGTCGACAGGTGGACCTGTTCCTTCAGCTTGCGGACTGCGTTGGCCAGTTCAGCTATGGGCCTAGTGATTTCATTCCCGACCTTAGGAGTCCTTTGTTCCAAGGCACTCAAACGGGTGACAATGGCGGTTTGGTCGGTCCTGATTGCTATCAGCTGGGCCTCCATCTTAGCAAGTGAGGCGGTCAGCTCGTCTATGGCTTGTTGCGTCATGGTTCGGGTGAAGGGCGGCCTGTCTGTAAGAATACCGCGTAATCAGGAAAGTTGCTTCGGAACTCAAATTCACCAAGGCATAGGAAATAGCGCGGGAGGAGAGACGACTCCAGTTTGACTCGGGTTAGACTCTCCTAAGACAAATGTGCGGGGTACGATTCTCGGAGTGACTGTGATTAATCGCTCCGTCGGAGAATAGCCCCCAAGTGAGACTAAGGGCTCAGACAGGACTCAGGTGGTGTGACACCTAAGTGACTCGAAAGTGGGATACGTGAGACAACACGTGTAAGACCTGATCCTTAGAGCAACCGTGATTGACCGCTCTGCTAAAGGGTAGCCCCCGAGTGGGGGTGAAGACCGACTCCTAGACGGGTGACTCGTGGACGGTGGGCCTTCCTTAGGATTTTGGCAAAATGGGCCTAGTCCCGTGTGAAGAAAGACCTACGTGTGAGCTATTCCCCAGACTTTGGACCCTAAAGTGTAAATGGGCCTCCCTTTGTAGGAGTTTGTCCTACGTAGGTGGGCCGTGCCTTGTCAAATAAGGCGGACTTGGGATGGGGTAGAAACTCGTGATGTAAGATCGACGGAGTTTCGACGCTATAGACTCTAACAACTTATCACAAGACCCGATACTGCTAAATACGGGAAGTCCTAAGAAGAAGAAAGTTTTGAAAAGGGAGTTTGGATTTGAAAACCGAGCAAGGTCGGATAAGAAGGCCCGAATTTTTTTTGAAAATCGGGAAAAAAATTACGGGCCGAAATTTCGAAATTTTGAAATGGTTCGGGCAGCATACCGGCTAAAAATAGGCTATTTTGAGCCAAAATCATAAGTCCTAAATTCGGTAGCTTTCCGGGTCTTGAAAAATAGATAGGTTTGAAAAGGATGCAAATTTTTGAAAATGACGGTTTTTGAAAAAGAAAACAAGTAAATCAAGTAGCACGTAGTCATGGAAACAGTATAATGACACCATGTATGCTCTTAATCTAAGTCTCGGTCGGTCGAATAGGGTCTATACCAACGACGATAGCTTTCTCGCAAATCAGGACGGTCTTCCTAAGCCGAGTTGGTCTTAGAACCTGCCGTAAAACCCATGCGAGTTCCGCCATTGAAGTCTTTAGTGCACCCATTTAGGAATGCACCGTGGTATAGTGGGACGTCGGTCACAAGTAACCGGCCCAGGAAAGATTTGGGTTATGCATGAACCATTGAACTAAAACGTGTACATTACTATTCGAACGATTTCTTTTCGAGTCTCACCCTAGGGATGCCGATGGTAAGTGACTCATCAGTTGATCCCCAGCGGAGTCGCCAAATTGTGGACATGACATAGGTCCACCCCGACGCGGCCACGCGCGGGTTTGGGGCGGCGAATGAATCTCCATATGAGATGGTCAAATTGAAATTTAAATCGAAGTAGGAGTCGCCACCGAACTTTGTGGGAGTCCGGGCCCGTTCGAACCCACTCTATGTCGTAGTGGGCCGTATACAAAATACGGCCCATTTCCGATGTCAGAGCTTATTGGGTTCGTCCCTTTGCATTATGATGCCGATACCGACATTATCGGATATCATGTATTGAATGACTCTCGTTGCCAATGGATTCGGACATCCGGAAACCATGGTTCTGAGTAAGGGGTGAGGGTACGTGTTTGGAAGTTCACTAAGAACACCCAACCCCGCCCGCACTTAGCGGCCTTTACTAAGATATCGTTCGTTTTTGGTGTACACGCGTTAGTTCAACGGTTGAATGATATGCAAAGAGTGTTTTGACTAAACATGTGAATTATGTTTGACTACGTCGTTTAATGCATCTATGCTAACATCAAAGTTGTTTTAGCATGCGGGGTTCATTTTAGTACAATAAAACAAACAAAAAATGATAACAGATTACAATATACGAGCGGCTTACCACCCGGAATTACAATGCAACCAATGATACAATACAACAATTGCGATAATAAAGGAGCAAACGAGTTAGAAGATGTAAATATGATATGATGAAAAAATTGTATTTGGTTTTGGAAATCGATGATTTGGTTAAGTCGTGTAAAAATATGGTGCAATTTATACTTGACTTAAATATTGATACTCGTAATATTCGATGCTTGATTATAGAATCAATATCGAGTATTTAGAGTGATTTTGAAAAAGTTTCTGAAAAAAATTGTGACGAAAAATTGTGACAAAAAATTGTGACAAAAAAAAATTGTGACAAAAAAAAATCGTGACAAAAAAAATTGAGAAAGGGAGAAAAAAGGGATTTGAAACACCCTCAGCCTACATGCTTTGTTTACTCGGAAGGGGGCTCGTCGGAATGTGGCTTAGGCACGGGAGCGTCGAGATGATATAGGAAGAGTTATGGTGGTTTATGATTGGGATGGGATTTGACGAGTTTTGCTCTCGGGTTTGTATATGGTTTTCCTAAAATTGCCTAGAATTCCGGGGATGAATTGTATGGGATTGTATCGCCTAGGATGTTATGAGTTGTAGATGTGTTATGAATTGTAGATAATGAATGTGTGAATCGTTGATGGGAGGGTCCTATTTATAGGAGAGGTCCTCGATAGGAGCTAGGAGAAGTACTCTTGCTTAGGTGACAAGAAATACCGGTTTGGATAGGAAACGTAGGAGTTTGAAGGGAACAAAAGTCCCGTTTCTTGGTGAGGAAGCCATGTCTCGGCTGTCTTGGGGCTGTTTTGGCCGAGTGTTTGAGGTCGGTCGGTAAATTGATTTGGTTTTCGGATAGAATTCCTACTTGAGATCGAATTCTATCCTTGAATGGATTTATTTAATATTTTCGAGGCTGATAATTTGTAGTATATGAGCCTAGCCGAACTGATGAGGTGTCACGGCTGGTCCGTGTATCTCGGGAAAAAATATCTTTGACCGGGTTTGATCCGGTCGCTAAAAGATGGTTTTGCCCCTGGTGCCGGATTCGACCCAAATTAGTCTTATTTGTCTCTAAACGACCCAGTGGGCCTGGATTTGAGGTTGGTTTTGTAAGATTTGTACTCCGTAAAAAGCCTAAACCAAATGTCCATGATTTCGAGCCCATATCCGAGTCCGTCAAAGCACGTTTGCGTCCGATCATCATCGGGTGTTTGGCGGAAACTACTATAGACACCTGGCGGTCAAAATGTGGGTGTCTACACAAGGGTTGACCGAGTCTCAACATGTGTCCATGATAAAGTCGAAGCATTTCTAGTCTTAGAGATCCCCAAAATCCATCCAATGGTAAGCTGTGCACAAATTCCATTCCTCCAGCAATTTCATCATTATGACAATCATGTGAACATCCAGATACGTAGGTCAAGGTCCATTCTCTCATAACCTCTATATGACGCTCCATACAATCACCTTCTTGCATGATTGGAAAACGTGGGGAAACTGGTGGACCGATAAGTCGAGGGCGATTATCAATATCTTGTAAGTAAGACATTCTATGCACAAATTCGTAGGAAACAATTAGCATATAAGAAGTCTTAGATCAAAAAGCTTAATTGAGTCGGGTTCCTATTCTCGGTCATTCCTAGTGGTTCTCCCCCGCCCCCTACTCATTTTTCATATTCGTGATTTCCTTAGAATGGGTGTCAGGAGAACAATATAATCTCCTCTATTAACGAGTTGGAATCTTAGAAGCTTGAGATGTTCAAGCTAAGTGTCAAAATTTGGTGATTTCAACACGTTCCGGGACTATACCACTCTGATACCAACTGTAACAACCCAGATTTTCTAAACTTGAGTGACGTCCAAAATAAGGTAGCGGAAGTTATAATACATAAACATAAATTCTCTTATTACATTTATTCCTAATACTTGAAAAGGTAGCTATTATACCCGTCTTCGGTTATCTCCAACTTTGTCCGCCCAAGGTGTGGTCAGTCTCTGAGAAATATGACGATTTAAAATATTTTGAAAAATATTAAAGAAAACAAATCGTCAGGTGGTTAAATTATATTAACTGATGAAAAATTCATTTTTACAGAATGAATTTTTCATATAACTGTTTGCATGTTAATTTTAGTCATAGTTTTATGTTAATAAGGGGTTGCATGTAAAACTACTACTAAATTATGGGAAACATTAGTATAATAACTTATAGTATAAGTAAGACTTTGGTCTAAACTCATAAATAATAAAAATAATTAGTTAAAGTGGCAGTTTGATTTGAAATGAGAACAATAATAAAATTTAGGGTCTAATAATCTGCATCTAAATTTAGGTTTGAGTCAACTCTAAAAATATTATTTTTTAGAGTCATCGTATAATTAAGAATAAAGAAAATCACCTTGGGTGTTGTGACAAAATCCGGCCTTGGGACTTTTTCCGAAATTATTTTAGTGTCTCAAAAGAGTCCACAGAAACCCCACTATAGTCCAGTATTTCGTTGACCAATTACGTGCTAAATGATTTCTTGCTTTTATTTGTTATCACTAAAATAACTCGTTGTAAATTTAGATTTGTATTTTGTTTTGTTTTAAAGACTTCGAAAATTGATGTAATTTAATAGATTAGGCGTGAGACTTGACCAAACGATACCCCAAAATATGTAATATAAAAGACCTAGTTATTCTTACGAATAGGTTAGATTCCTAGGACCTTGGCAAGCGTTTAGGCATGACTCATGATATCACTAAAATTCACCTAAATAAATCTCGGTATTTCCTAAAGAAAAATATTTAAATAAATTTTTTGGTATACTTTGACGCTTTCAAAAGAAAATTTCTTATAAAACGAAATTTGGGTTTTTAGCAAGCATGAAACAAATATATATACATCAGTTTTTTTTAACTCTGTCAAAACGTTCCAACATAGACTTAAATTCACAAACAATCATTTTAAAATCAAAATATTTAAATAAACAAACTTTTTAAAATAAAAGTTTCAAATCAAAAAGCATTCGCTTACGTTACACTACGTAATCAGAGACCTTTTAAAATAACTTTTCTTAAAATTATTTCAAATCGATATTTTTAATCGGAATTAACCAAATTAAACTAAGACGATCTACATCGATTAAACTACTCAGGGGAATAAAAATCGTCCCTTAGTTAAATCGATTAAACTTGGCCAAACTCCGTAAAATGATCGTACTAATCATTTGACATATTAGGCCAAGTTCGTTAGCCAAATCCCGGCTTACAAATAGGGACACTCCATTAAGCAGACCAATAGTTAAATACGTGTTATGTGCTTACGGATATAACCATTTTCAAAAATGAAATTCGTTTACACAGAAATTGAGATGGATAGAACCTGACATTTTAAAAATAATATTAGAAATAATTTTATCTTTTATTGGCCATTTTTAGGACTTTATTTGAAATCTCATTGAGCGGGAAAGTATGTTATTTCTATTGTGTACGAAATAGCATGGAAGAATAGCGCTTAGCTTAACCGTATAAAACCGTCCGTAGTGTACGAAGGGTCTTTGGCTGCCCTTGTCATTGACTCGAGAGTAGGCGGAAGTGTGGCTATACTTTAGGTGGGGACCTGATCAGTCACGTACGCGTTAGGTTGATCGCACCCGGGTTCCCGAGTGTCGATGATTGGAGCATGACTTCGAGGATAACCGGCCGGGTGGAGAGTAGTCCGTGGTGCGGGTAACAACCCTACGTACCGGCATTTGACCCTGGAGATGAGAGGACGAATTTTGTTTTAAATGGGTTTATGTCACCACGATAAACAAGGGTAATAATGTAAGCCCTCTTATATCGGTGTGATTGGCGGTATATTTTATCGTACGAGTATCAAATAAGAACCTATTTGGAACCCATACAATAATTGGCTGGTATATCGTGATAAAAACTTCTAAAACAATACGGCCATAAATATATTTGTTTAAACTTTCAAGACACGGTGCATGTTAGATGTTGTTATTTTATGGTTAAGCATCAATATTATTTATTGTTCGTTATTCATTTTTAATAATGTACCCACCTGACGATTTGTTTTCTTTGATATTTTTCAAAATATTTTAAAATCGATTTCTTAGAGACTGACCACACCTCGGGCGGACAACATTGGAGATTAATCGAAGACGGATACACTACAAGAAAAACTGTCCCGGGCGTCCACCTGGTTGGCGTCCTGGGCATACGGACGCCTAAATGGCGTCCGAAAAGTCACACGGGCGTCCAGAGTCGGACACCAAACTTGGCGTCCGACTGTAATTTGGGAAGACAAAATGAAGGACGACGGGCGTCCACAAGCGGACGCCATTTACCCCAAATGGCGTCCGCTGTCGCTCGTCATTTAGCAGCATCTGGCGTCCGACAGCGGACGCCCGTCCGGGTGAGTGTGGCGTCAAATACCCGCTCACCCCCCTCTCCCCCTTCACTCTCTAAAAAAAACACTCTCTACAATCTCCCTCTTCCCTCGCCGACCCCAATCTCCTTTCCTCTCCTCCAATTTTCATCCTTTATTCCTAATTTGTGGTACGTTTTCTTAGTTTACTTAGTTTCTATTCATTATAATTAGTTCTTATTCTTGATTGTTAGGTTATTTATTGATAGTTTGTTAGTTAATATTATTTAGGTCTAAATTTCGATTAGGGTGATTAGTTTAGGTCAAGTTCGATTAGGTTGATTAGTTTATCCCAAATTCGATTTGGTAGATTATTTTTGCCCATCACAATTTTGATTAGGGTTTGATCAATTTGGTTGAATTGTGCTAGAATGACCTCTAGGGCCTTCCGTGAGGGTTTGTGTGACTTAGGACGGGCCAAAAGGTGTCGTAATAATGCCGAATTTTCCCGAAACCACTTCTATCTTGACCGGGGTTGTAATTAGGTGTTAGCGGTGCTTTTGGAGTTTTGATATCTGTATCCGAAAATTTGACCTTATTTGACCTATTTTAGCTGTTTTTGTCGGACGTAGGCCATGAATTTTTGTGTTTTGTTCGGTTAATTTGGGATTAAATTGATAAATGAGTTAGGGTTTTCATAAATTGCGATGAAATTGTGATTACATTTGTGATTAAAATCGGTGACTGCTTTTTGTAAGGTTAATTCTAAATTAATAAGACATTTGGGTTTACTTTCATGTATTAGTAATTAAATTGATGAAACTTAGTTAGAGAAATGAAGTTTAAGTTAAACGGTGATTAAATTTTCGTTTAGTAAGTACTAAATTAAATTAGGGAAATTAAACTTTAATTTGTTATATATATTTTTTGAACATAGAAAATGAAGAGAATTGAACGGAAATGGATGTATGAGGGAAGACTTGATAAGAAGAGATGTCCCACCGTCGAATTTTTGAGGGGTGTTGAATCATTTGTCGAGGTAGCTAAAAAGTCAGTAGATTATGCATCGCGAGGGGAGGTTAGGTGTCCGTGTACTAAATGCAAGAACCTAAAATTTCTTGAGGTCCTTGTAGTGAAGGAACATGTCATCTATAGTGGTTTTTCACCCGATTACTATTATTGGATTTGTCATGGTGAGTCATCTCAGTCTGAGGGACCCGAAAACCATCAAAATGAGGGGGGATTGAGAGGTATGATAGTTGATGTTGTGGAGTGCAACTTGTTTAATAACGAGAACACATATGCGAATGATGACTCACTGTGGACATGACATAGGTCCACCCCAACGCGGCCACGCGCGGGTTTGGGTAGGCGAATGAATCTCCATATGAGAATGGATCGAATTGAAATTTAGATCTATGTGGAGTCGCCACCGAATTTTGTGGTTATTCGGAACCATTCGAGCCCACTATATGTCGTAGTGGGCCGTATACAAAATACGGCCCATTTCCGATGTCAGAGTTTATTGGGCTCGTCCCTTTGCATTTGATACCGATACCGACATTATCGGATATCGTGTATTGAATGACTCTCGTGCGCCAACGGTTTCGGGCATCCGGAAACCGAGGTTCTGAGTAAGGGGTGAGGGTACGTGTTGGGAAGCCCACAAAGGACACCCAACCCCGCCCGCACATGACCGGCCTCTACTAAGAATTCGAATGACTTACAATACGCGTGTTAGTAAAATGGGAAAATGATATGCAAAGATTATTTCCCCTAAACATGTGAATTGAATTGAAAAGGGTTTCTATGTCAATTTAATGCAATTAATTCTACGTCAAAGTGGAATTTTAGCATGCGGGTTCATTTAGTACAATAAACGAACAAGCATTAAATTGACAAAAGAAATAACAAACGCGTTAGTAACGATGTAATGATTTAACGAATAATAACGGTTTGTGCAAATATGAGATGCGATGAAAAGGATGCAAATATGAGATGCATGGTTTGAAAAGATAGTATACACGTGATTAATTAAGCACATGTTGACCTAAGTCGTAAAATACTATCGACTTTGAAAATAGGAGGATGTACGACTCATTGTTTTAGTCATTACGAGGTTACTCGATCGAGTAGTCGATGGACTCGATCGAGTTGACCTGTAAAAGACGATTCTGTTTTGCGTACTAGACCGTACTCGGCCGAGTTATTGACCAACTCGGTCGAGTACGTAGCCACTCGATCGAGTCACTGTGAGACTCGACCGAGTGGAGGTCGTAAAAAGCATTCTGACTTGACTTTGTGATGTCACTCGATCGAGTGACTAAGGCACTCGGTCGAGTGGCACCTGTACAAACTTAGTTCGTTTGCAATTTAATTATTGATTTTGAAATTGCTCTTGATTTTTGATGAATCGACGGTTTTACCGAATTGGGTGTAAGTATTGCATGACCTATGCTCAATTCGGGTTTTTTATAAATCGTTGATTTTGTTAAACCGAATATAAATATTGTTGAATTTATACCCGATTCTAAATTTGGATACTCATCGTATCCCATATTTGATTATTGAATCGATATGGGATATTAGAGTGAAATAAAAAGGAGATAAATTAATTTTAGTCGCTTTAAATTAATTATCGTGATATGAATAAATCGCGTTAATTAATTCATATGACTTGATTGTTAGATTCGATATCCAATCATGGAATTGGTATCGAATCTAAAATCGACGCTTTATTTGAATAAAAAAAGGAACTTGATTCCCTCGACTTCTCCGACATCGAAATAAATCCCTAGGGATTGTGATGTCGGATCCGTGTCAACGGGTTTCGACCCTTATTAAAATTGATTTTAAAAATTAATGAATGCAAAATCAATGATGATGACTACAAAAATAAAAAAAAACGAATTATTGTTTAAGTTAAATTATTTCAATAATCAAACGATCAGGGTGATGGGATAAGCGACCGACGCGTGTGCAGTACACTTGTATATGCGGTTTTCCTTATCCCACCATCACTCACGTTCGACACAAATCAATAATTATTTTAATGTTTTGTACTAATAGTAGTATTATCGATGTTATGATGCAACGAACAAAATAAATAAAAAAAGCGAAAAAAAAAAAGACGGAGAAGAGGGAGACGGACGACGAGAAGAGAAAGAAAAGAAAAAAGGGTTTTGACACCCTCAACCTACATGTTCTTGTCTCGGTGCGGACTCATAATCGTGGCTTTAACACAAGAGTCTTCGAGGTGTATGAAGGTTAAGTTATGGTGGCTCGGGATTGATTCCTAAAACTAGGTTTAGGGTTTTTTTTGCTAGTGTAGAATTGCTAGGGTTTGATTAGGGTTTGCAATTGATGTTGCATGTGTGTGTAGGGTTGCTCTAGGGTGTATTAGGGTTGTAAAGGTTGTGTAAAAGTTGTAAAAGTTGTTGCATGACGGTTGCTTATATAGGCAAGGCTAGGGCACCCGGATTAGGGTTACTCGACCGGGTAAAGGGCTAACTCGGTCGAGTGGCCCGTTAAGCCTGCAGCCGGGCTCAAAACAAGCCCACTCGATCGAGTGGCCCAACTGGATCGCGTCCGTTGGCTTTGGACCGTGACCTTGAGTTTGATGGGTTTTGTGTTTGACTTGGACTTTCGATGATTGTATGGCTGTTTTGTGTGTCTCGGAAACGACTTTGACCGGGGTTGACCCAATCGCAAAAAGTTGGTTTTAATTCCGGTGTCAGTTTTGGCCCAAATTAGTCTTGTTTGACTCGGAACGATCCACTGGGCCTGGATTTGAGGTCTGTTTAGCGAGATTTGTACTCTGTAAGTGTGTTAGCCAGCGATTAATGGATTTGAGCCCGTATCCGAGCGCATAGAGACACGTTAGCGTCCGATCATCATCGGGTGTTTTTTTGGAAACTACCATAGACACCTGGCGGTCAAAATGCGGGTGTCTACACTCACCTAACCCACGAGACTCACCCAACCCACAAGACTCACCTAACCCACAAGAGCCTAACCCACGAGCAAAGGCGTTTTTTGACATGTTGGACGCTTCGGAGAAACCGTTATACGGAGGGTGCGATGTGACTTTGTTAGAAGTCGCGTCTATGGTAGTTAGCCTTAAATGTGAGTTCAACCTGCCCTTTGCTTGTGTCGATGGTATTGCTGCCTTGCTCGAGAGAGTTATTCCGAAAGACAATATCATGACCCGATCATTCTACACAACCAAAAAAGTTGTGAAGGGACTTCAACTCCCGCATCAAAAGATTGATGCTTGTCCAGATGGATGCATGCTATTTTGGAAGGATGATGCGATGCTTGATGAATGTAGGAGATGTGGTACGGGTAGGTATAAGATGGTTGAGGGGGATATTGTTTTGAGAGGTAGAAAAGGGAAAAGTGGTGTCAGGGGTAAGAAACCAATCCCAATAAGTCAGCTTACGTACTTCCCTATTGCACCTAGGCTTCAGAAATTGTACGCCACAAAATCCATAGCGGAGCAAATGAGGTGGCACAAGGAGGACTTTAGGGTACTAGGGAAGATGTGTCATCCGAGTGATGGTGAGGAGTGGAAGCGTTTTGATAGACTACATCCCCACTTTGCGTTAGAACCCCGAAATGTAAGGCTTGGGTAGTGCACTGATGGATTTGCACCGTTCGGCCAATTTGGTAAGTCGTACTCCTGTTGGCCAGTGATGATCACACCTTACAACCTACCTCCTTGGTTGTGTTTGAAGCAGCCTTTCATCTTCCTATCTCTTATTGTGCCTGGACCAAAAAACCCGAAAAATTATTTGGATGTTTACTTGCAACCTGTTATTGAGGAACTGAAACAACTGTGGGAGGTAGGGGTGGAAACTTATGATGTCTCTCTGAGACAAAACTTTCAGTTGAAGGCAGCTTTGTTGTGGACTATAAATGACTTTCCCGCGTACGGTATGCTCTCGGGGTGGTCTACTGCGGGTCAGAAAGCATGTCCGTGTTGTATGGATGAGAGCAAAGCTTTTTATCTTCCAAATTCTAGTAAAATAAGTTGGTTTAACTGTCATCGGCAGGTCCTACCAAAAGGTCACCCATATAGAAAGAATAAGAAGGCATTCAAGAAGGGTGAGATTGTGCTTAATGACGCACCCGATCGACTCCACGGAGATGAAATATGGGAGTTCAAAGACCTCAAAAGTTGAAAAATGGTTGGTTTAAACGTAGCATATTCTTCAACCTACCATATTGGAGGACTTTGTTAATTCGTCACAATTTAGATGTGATGCATAGAGAAAAACTTCTTCGAGCAGTTGATTCACACAGTGATGGATGTGGAGGGGAAGAGTTGTGACACTACAGGCTCCCGGCGAGATGTGAAGAATTTCTGTCACCGTCTTCAACTGCACATAAAACAGGATGGGTCGAAACCGAGAGCCCTGTTCACACTTGACAAGGCTCAGAGAAAGGCGTTGTTGGAGTGGGTAGAAAAGTTGAAGTTCCCTGATGGGTACGCCTCCGACTTCAAACGCTGTGTAGATCTGAAGAACCTGAAGCTGCACGGGTTAAAGAGTCATGACTGTCACGTTTTCATGGAGAGGTTGCTTCCGGTATCACTAAAGCACCTTTTGCCACCGACGGTGTGGAATTCTATAACTGAGATATCTCAGTTCTTCCGAGATTTGTGTTCCTCTACAGTATCAATTGAGGACATGTCTCGGCTCGAGGATCAAATTCCGCAAATACTATGCAAACTTGAGATGATCTTCCCACCGTCGTTCTTTAATTCCATGGAGCATCTACCTGTCCACTTGCCCTACGAGGCTAAGGTTGGAGGACCTGTCCAGTATAGATGGATGTACCCATTTGAAAGGTACGTAAATTTTAGTAACTTCATTTAAAAAAAATTAAGCTTAACTAATTCGTATTGATTGAAATATATAACTTGTCTATTTAGGTTCCTGAATCATTTGAAGAAGAAAATTGGTAACAAGGCTAGGGTAGAAGGTTCTATTTGTAATGCATATTTGACAGAAGAGATTGCAAACTTCTGCTCCCTCTACTTCGATAAAGATGTCCAAACAAAAACCAAGAACCTGAACCTAGGACATTCGGTGTCCATTGACCCCACTATTCCCGAGTTTTTTCAGAAGAAGGACGATGAAGGAACTTCATCCTTTGAGGGTTCTAGGGCACTAGATGAGAAAGAGTACAACCGAGCGCACCTTTACCTACTCTCGAATTGTGAGATCTTAGAGCCTTATGAGAAGCAATTTGTAACTGAATATGTCGCTGCGAACCCTGCCGTGAACCCTGATGACGTTTGGAGTAAGCACGACGAATATTTCCCGAAGTGGCTCAAGGATCACGTAGTTGCCTTAGACATACGTGATGATTTGGTTAGAAGTTTGACATTTGGTCCAGTGCGAGTGGTTAAAACATGGAACCGGTACTCGGTGAATGGATTCAATTTTCACACATTCAACTACGGGAAGAACAAGGCTAGATGCAATTTTGGTGTGAGTGTGTCATCTCTTGATGGTGATGAGTACTACGGTATTTTGGTGGATATTTTTGAATTGTGTTATGCTGGCAAAGAACGAGGGTATAGAGCTGTGGTATTCAAGTGTGAGTGGAAAGACAGCTCCGTGAACGGGACCCGAGTGCATGAACGTTACAAGATTGTGGAAGTTAATCACACAAGGAAGTATCCTACGTACGATCCGTTCATACTCGCGCATCAGGCGAAGCAAGTCTATTTTGCTCCTTCTCCTTACACAAAAAATGACAGAAATCAAAGTCAATGGTGGGCGGTCTTTATGACTAAACCACGGGGACAAATAGATAGTTCTCTGTTCCAGGAAGATGTTGCTTCAACTGGTACACGCTTATCTTCTATTGAAGAGAACATATTCTCCGAACAAGATCAGAATGAAGGGGCAGAGGAAGATTTTGAGGATGACGATGATGATGGACAAGGAGAGTACATGGTCAGAGATGTTCCGGAGATCCTTGAGGAGGATGACGGACACGATGAAGAGAATTCAGAGGACGATCAAGTGGAGGGCGAGGAGACCGAGGAGGAGGATCAGACTGAGGAGGATGAGGCTGAAGAAAATAACGACAGCGACGGTGACTACTAGAGTTGTTGTATGTTTACATGTTTACATGGTTAAGTTATATTGATGTTTACTATAGTAGGCTATTTTACTTGAATAAAGATAGAATGTAATTGTTGTTTACATGGATAATTGTTGTTAACATTGTTTAATTTTTTGGCAGGTTAAGATAATGGCAGGCGGTAGATCGACTAGGAGACGTGGTGGGGGTAGTAGGTCTGCTCACACGTCCACCACGCAGCAGAAGGAGGAGGAGGTGGTCCCCGAAACGGGACCGGAGCAGACCGCTGAGCATGAGGAGGAGGGGCAGCAGCAGGGGCCAGAGGAGGAACTGGAGAAGGACGATGCCGGTCGGTTGGTTCTCAAACCAACAGGCACATGGTAATATAATCTAACATGTTGATTATTCTTTTGTAACATATTCCGTTTTGGACTACATCTTGTATGATTGACTACATATACGTGCTTCACGACTCGGTGCAGGTTTCTGCACAAACAGGTCGTCAAAGGCTGTACCAACAGCTTCATGGTCGACAAAGGGCAAGGGTATGCATGTTGGTCTCAGGTACCGGCTGAGATACGAGAGTGGTGGTTCAACCAATTCAAGGTACGTGGGTTGTTTTTGCTACCGAGTTTTTATTTTATAATCTGGACTTTGTAAATATTTTTCATTCTAATTATTAATCTGTCTTGACTGTATAGTTCAAGTTCAGTTGGGCCTTAGAGTTTGATGGAAGGGTCTGGGAACGGTATAATGAAACGTGCACACGACGTTTCGCCTGTGTGATGAATAAACGACGTACGCGGGGGACTCCGTTGAAGGACCTTAAAGGTGTTAGTTATTTTTTTTTTGGGTAATCAATTTTAACAAATAAACAATCTAACTTCAATCTTTCACTGTATTAAATAATATATTGGGTCGTCATATGTTAGGGGAGGCGTTGGAGAGATGGATTGCCTACCACGATAAGAAAGACTATAAGGTGAGGTCTGAAATTGCCCAAAGGAACAAGTTGGCGAACTGTGACTGTGAGGGCCGCGCAAACCCGACACATCATCGGGGTTCTCAGTCTTCTTTCACTCGTGTCAAGAGAGTATGATTTCTACTAATTAATACCGTACTCTTCCTTGAATAATCGTAAACTACGTTTGCATAATTTATATTCGCCTAACGTTCGTACTCATTTAATAGCTGCGTGCTGAGCTCGGGAGGGAGCCAACCGCGGCGGAGATATTCTTCAACATGGATGGGCAGACCGATGAAAAAGGGACTACCTTTAAGTCGAAAAAGGATCAGGCGACCTGGGTGAGTACTAAATCGACTGTAGGTGGTGGATAACTATCTTCAATAATTTCATCTAATAATAACTTAAACTGAAATCGTTCTTCTGTACGCAGGACGCCTACCAAGAAGAGCTGGAGAGACTCGAGGCTGACCCTGATGTTGAGGAAGTCGACCCAAATGCTACTTGGTTCAAGGTCGTCAAGGGTTACAAGAAAGGAAGTGTGTACGGTGTAGGAAATGCACACGGTATGTACTTCACACCTCCCACATCGCGTCTGAGCACCTCCACACAAATGGAGTACACGCCGGCCAGATCTCAGCAGCCTGACCTGGAGAAGGAGGCCATGAAGGAACAGCTGACGGAGCAGCAGCAGCAACTGAAGGCACAGGCGGAGCACATACAGAAGATAGAGGATGAGATGGCCATGATTCGGGCCATGTTTAACAAATGCAACCAAGGTCCTCCCCCAGCTCCTCCAGACGACAGAGACCCCTTTAACGAGGATGGTGGTAACTCCGGTGCTGCAGCTAGCTTCACAGTTAGTTGATTGTTTTTGTTGTTGTTGTTGGAACTGTATTTAAGGATTATGTATCTTCGAACTAGTTTAGACTTGTGTACCTTCAAACCGTATGTTCAATCTTTTTATATAAGTTTTTTCAGCATAAATGAGTCGAGAGATGAACTCTTTTGGTTGACTGAGAGTGACTGTGGTTGCGGTATTGTGGATGGTCGACATTTGTGGTTGGTTGAGAGTTGTGGTTGTGGTTTATTTTGCAGGTTTTGGCTAAACATTAAACGCATGTTTACGGTCATGCAACAGCGTAAATAGCGTCCAATAACGGACGCCATGATAGACGCCAGGGGAAGCTGAAATGGCGTCCGACTGTGGACGCAAAGTGTCCCTGGGTGGCGTCCACATTCGGTCGCCAACTCAAGGAACATGGCGTCCGACTGTGGACGCCACCCAGGGACACCTGGCGTCCGCAGTCGGTCGCCACCCATGGCGTCCATTGTCGGTCGTCAATTACCTTGGCGTCTAATAGTGGACGCCCGTTTTGAAAACGGGCGACCGGTCGTGGCTTCCGCTTTCTTGCGTCTGTTTGTGGAAGCCCGTCCCTTTATAGCATCCATTATCGGTGCCCACTAGGTGGACGCCCGAGACTGTTTTTCTTGTAGTGATATAATAGCTACCTTTTCAAGTATTAGGACTAAATGTAATAAGAGAATTTATGTTTATATATTATAACTTCCGCTACCTTATTTTGAACGTCACTCAAGTTTAGAAAATCTGGGTTGTTACATAAATTCTGTGATTTTATTTTAAAAAAATGGGGTAAAAATTCAGGTTTCTTATTGTATAAGATTGTTGAACAAAACATTGGCTAATGATAATGTTTGTACTTGCAATTTTTTTTGTTTTGGTTACAGATAACCGTGCGATAAATAATCTGGGACTACTTTCATGTTTTCTGAGGTAATTTGTATAAAGAAGATTTCAGGGATTTTCAGTTTTTCATGAATTTATGCTATTAAATGTCAAAATTTGTAGATTTATTCAAAATTAGTCTTCGATTTGCTGTTGTTTAGTCTTTTTTTTAATGTCATTGTTTTGCTCTTTCTGTTTTGCACTTTTATAAACAAATAATTAAGTTTCAGGATGTGCATTTGGGGCTTTGGGCATTCAAGGTTGAAGCAAAAGAAGACGATATATATATATATATATATATATATATATATATATATATATATATATATATATATATATATATATATATATATATATATATATATATATATATATATATATATATATATATATATATATATGGGTTCTAATGAGTCCCCTTATATATGTTGAGTCCCTAAGTCCTCATCCCATGGGATGAGGATGGATGGACAAGATGCATCCTAATATTTTGTATTTAAAAAAAAAAAAAAGGAAGATTTAGTATCCTAAAATAACTCCCATGATTTTAGGAAACAATAGCTCCCATAATCACAATCATTCCTCATTCATTCATTCATTCATTCACGTTCATTCACAGGTAAACCTTAAAAAAAAAACGCTCCCATCAATCATCACGTTCATTCATTCAATCAAATCTGTGCTCGAAATTCCGTTACTATGAATTCAATGATCGCTACATCTTCATTAACGGTTGATAAGCAATTCATCGAGTATAACAATGGTGAGTTTCGATGTTGCTTTCATGTTTTGCGTCAATTTTTATTCATTATCTTGATTAATTTGCTTCAATTTGTGTTCATGTTTTGCGTCAATTTTCATATTGATATTGTTTTCATGGTCGTGTCATTCATGTTTTGCGTCAATTTTCATGTTGATATTGTTTTCATGGTCGTGTTATTCATCATAGATTCATATGCAAATCGTAGAACACACAAACGGTGAGTATATATGTTTTGTAATTTATACTGGAATCGCCATGGAAGTCATTAAGATGCTACTCAATTATTAGTTTTTACGTTTACAATATATTGAGTTATTGTAGTTCTTATACTGCGTTACTTTAGTGTAGAGCATCTGTTACTTTAATGTCTACCATCTGTTACTTTATATATCGTGTTACTTTAATACACTCCAGTTGTTACTTTAGTGTTTTTCATCTGTTATTGTAGTGCATTGTAGTGTCCTAAGAATTTAGGAAACTGCCATATTAAAATAATAATAAAAAAAAATATTGTTTCCTATAATAATGGGACGTGATTGCCACCAAAATAGGAAACAACATCAAAGAGTAACGCCATATAAAAAAAAGAAAAGAAAATACTACTTCCTATAATTATGGGACGTGATGATTTCAAAATAGGAAACAATATCAAAGAGTAAGATACTCTCAATTTTTATCATTATATGAATTATTTGCACTAACTTATATCTGGTGTTATTTTAATGAACATTATCTGTTACTTTAATTCATACTATCTGTTACTTTAATGTCTGACCTCTGTTACTTTATACCTGGTGTATAAGCCTACTCTGTTAATTTAATTCAATGTTACTTCAATGCACTTCATCTGTTACTTTAACTCTTGTTATCTGTTACTTTAATCCTCATGAATGATGTAGGGATGTGGGTGAGAGTTTCCTCCATTGTGCGGTGGTGAGATTAAATCAAAGCTTCTGAGATGATGATGAAGAAGATGAAAAAGAAGAAGACGGAGAGAACGAGAAGGATGAAGAAGAAGCAGTATTATAAGTAGGACATTATGAGTAACAAGTGTGAACATTGGAATTGTAATGGAGTTGATTTAGTTGGAATCTTGTACCACTTTTTGTTTTGGAGTATCTTAATAAAAACAAACATTGTTCTTTTTGTTAATTGGAACTTCTGTTTTTGCAAGAGACTACTATGCAACGTAACTGATTTTATGAGTTAAAGTAACACAGTTCATGAATTAAAGTAACACATTGTATGAGTTAGAGTAACAGTTTTTGCAAGAGACTATGCAACGTAACAGATTTTTTGAGTTAAAGTAACACAGTTCATGAATTAGAGTAACACATTGTATGAGTTAGAGTAATAGTTTTTTCAAGAGAATATATTAAACAACGTAACAGATTTTATGATTTAAAGTAACACAGTTCATGAATTAAAGTAACACGTTATATGAGTTAAAGTAACATAGTTTATGGATTATGGCAGTAACATAGTAACATACGTACAATGGCAGTAGGAAAATGATGATTTATTTGGTGAAAATGAAAAAAACTTAATTTTGAAAAAACTTGTTGTGTGAGAGAAAAAAAACATTTAAAAAGATTGATAAGAGAGAGAAAAGATTTGCATCGAGATAATTAAGGAGAAGAGAGAGAAATGATATATTTATTAGATTTGTTAGTTATTTCCTTAATTATGAAATCAAATCTTGTCCATTAATCTAACCTTGAATCAAAGGCTAAGATGGGGACTCACGGACTCAACATATATAAGTGGACTCACCTGATCCCACTTCTATATATATATATATGTATATATATATATAGGATCTGGTGTAAACACACCAATTTGGTGTAAACATCCTAACAATCTGGACTGTTGATCTAATACTTGATCAACGACTCAGATTTAATCTTCAAAAGAGAACAAAATCTTCCCAAAGTCCCTCCCTTACCTCTCTTTTCTCTCTCCTCTCTTTCTTTGATACTCATGTAACCAAATTTTTCTCTAGAAATTTTGCTCTCAAAATTGAAATGCTTAATTTGTCCGGATAAATGCTCAATTATAAGTTCCTATTGCTAATCGTAATCTTAGATTGTAGATTACTTCAGTTAATTCGTTATAATTTTCCATAAATTTATTCAATTCATTCAATTTTTTGATTAAAATTGCAATTTTTGTAGAAAATTCGTTCCTATTGCTCTATTTCCGAAAAATTGCTCAATTATAAGTTCTTGTTGCTTAATCGTAAGATTAGATTGTAGATTACTTCATTGAATTCGTTTTAATTTTCCAGAAATTCGTTCAATTTTATGCAAAATATATGCGTTCATTAGAATAATTGAATATATGCCTTGGAATACTTGAATATATACGCTGGAATACTTGAATATATACTCAGTTATTCCAACACATATATTCAAGTATTCCAACACATATATTCAAGTATTCCAACATATATATTCAATTACTCTAACATATAAACTCAGTTACTCCAACACATATATTCAAGTATTCCAACATACATATTCAAGTATTCCAACATACATATTCAATATTTTTCACCGACTAATACTGTTTTACAGCAGTCGATGATGAAGAAACAATGCAAGAACACAAGTTCAGAGATATCAAAACATCTACCGTGTCGGAATATCAGAAAGACGCATTTCAAAATGGTCGAACTTGCCGTATTTTAATTGTCGTATCCCATATGTAATTACACGTATAGAATTAAGCAGTTACTCCAACATGTTTTGTTGATTATTCCAACAATCATTCAAATTATGTATTGAATCAATCAATTATTCATCCTCAATTACTTTAATGTCGTTATTTCAATGTTGCAAGCAGTTATTCCTATGTTCGACAATAGGTATTCAAACATTTACCAATTGCTGATGGAATCAATCAATTTTTAAATCTTCAATTACTCTAATGTCGTTGTTATTCCAATGCTTACAAGCAGTTATTCCTATGTTCGACGACAGTTACTCCAATATTTTACTAGTTGATTGAATCAATAAATTTTTAATCTTCAATTACTCTAATGTCGTTGTTATTCTAATGCATATAAGCAGTTATTCCTATGTTCGACAACAACTACTCCAACATTAATTGTTGATTGAAACCACATGTAAAGAAATACATCTTATAAAAACTATTCTATTTTTCATGAGTTTTGAAACATCTCTCTATCTTAGGCATGAGCTCATCTTCTACCGTCCTTATCCAATTGTCGTTGGCACCCGGAGTCCAAGTCAAGCTTAGAGAATTCGTACTATTTTCAATAGTTGGTGTTGAGCATTGTTGTGAACTTTGTAATGTTGCTATCAACTGATTGAATGTCTGCAAATATATACAGGTACTCCAATATTCAAATTCAAGTACACTAATGCATATTCTCAAGTACTCTAATGCATATATTCAAGAATATGCAAAAACATACATTCAAGGACTCTAAAATTCCATAGATTCAAATACCTATTTTAACCTTCCGATTCAGCTATTCGAACATACATGTTTAAGTACTCCAACATATATAAATTAAAGTATTCTAAAACATATAGTCAAGTACTCCAATGTATACGTATACTCAAGTATTTCAATTACTCCAAGACATATACTCAGTTACTCCAACATAAATATCCAAGTATTCCAACACATATATTTAAGTACTCTATTAAATTTTGAGATTCATATACTCAAGTACTCCAACTACTTTAAGACATATATTCAGTTATTCCAACATATATATTCAAGTATTCCAACATATATGTTCAAGTATTCCAACATATATATTCATGCAGTTACTCCAACATATATACTCAGTTACTCCAACATATATATTCAAGTACTCTAAAAATTTTGAGATTACCTTCAAGTTGATTCATGTCTTCTATGTTGAAATCGATATTCATCATAAAGAATTCTGGAAGAATTCAAAAACGAATATATGTCGTGATAAATTACCTTAAAAAACAAATAGGCGTTCAAAAACAAATATGTATTGAAGTATAACGATATTACCTTCATGTTCATCAACAATAGGTTCATGCTTAGTGAAATTCATGCTCATCAAAAACGAATTTCGTATAAAATTTCTGGAAATTTGAATGAATTGAACGAATTTCCAAAAATTGAATGAAGTAATCTATAATCAAATCTTACGATTAAGCAATAGGAACATACGATTGAGCAATTTTCTTTTTAATTAGGCGTTTCAATTTGAAAGATATAATCAATTTTTAAGAGAAAATTTTTTGAGAGAAAATTTGGGGGTTTATCAAACCCTAAAGAGAGGAGAGAGAAAGGGAGGAGAGAGAAACGCCTAATGAAAATTTGGGGGTTTTGTTATCTTTTGAGAATTAATCTCGACCGTCGATCTTGCAAGATCTAACGGACCAAATTGTTAGCGTATTTACACCAAATTTGGTGTTTACACCAAATCCCACCTCTCTCTTTCTCTCTCTCTCTCTCTCTCTCTCTTTCTCTCTCTCTCTCTCTCTCTCTCTATATATATATATATATATATATATGCCCATTTTGATGTCTGACATTTAGGTATGCATTTTAGTTTAAAGAAGGAGACTCAATTACGTAATTATTGATGAATATTACATTACGTAATATTGCGATGAATCTTTGAAAAAAAATCATTAATTGGTAAGTTTGCCATGATCATAAATTCATAATCCAATGTCTTTTTTTTTTTAGGGTATCTATCAAGATAATAATCAAACCCCACCTAACTTAATTCAACCCCTTTCTGCTTTCTATCTCTGATTTCTTTTGTTTTGGTTGGTACGGAGTAATTGTTGAATGCAATTCTGATTTAATACACAAAAATTTTTAGGACGAAATGTTTGTCTGTGCTTTTAGGGCACTTTTCTGTAACTCATGATGATGTAAATTAATTTTTTTTAATCAAAGATTCAATGTTAGAATTTCTTGATTTTCTGTCTGTACAGCAACAGATTTGGATGACGATGTTGATGAAAAGAATGAGATGGACAATACTCTAGATGTTGCTGGAGAAGAGGAAAAAACTCCAAGTGTATGTCAAACAGGTAGAGTTCGGTGGGTTCTGTTCGGAGTCAATTTTTATGTCCTGAGTACCGACAACCTGATTCACCAACTGATGTCTTGACAGTTTAGATGAAGTTAATAGATTGAAAAGTTGTTTTTTTTGGTTAATTTTGTTGAAAGTATACGAACAAAAGTAGGTTCTTTGTTTTTTCTTTTTTGTGAAAGTCAGTTTATAAAATTCTAAGAAATTCAATACTACAAATATTATTGCTCCACCACCCACATATCTTTCATGTTACCGAGAACGAGTATTATTTATGGCTAATTAGAGTACTTTTTAGAATGTTAATTATGTGCTTTTAGGATGTTAATTACATGTTTAATTACTATTTATGTCATTACTTATTTTCGTTGCTATTAAATTATTTAGGCTTTTGATTTTTTTTTTGAATTCCCAACACGAGATTACATACTATCATGAAAATCAAAACGTACAAGAGCGTCAGTATATATTTTATTTCGATACATGGACATACTCTGATTTTGGACATGGTGGAGTATATTAAAATTATAAATTTTAATTTAAAGTATATATATGTATATAATGTATGGTATACATTATATATAAAATTTATAAACTAATTTATACATTATAAAATATATAATGTATGATGTCCAATGTTTAAATTTTTAATATATAATGTATATTATATATTTATATTAAATTTATACAATACATTACGTAAATTATACATTACATTATGTAATTTATATAAATTTATATGTAAATTATACAATACATTAATGTATAAATTGGACATAAAATTGGACATTTATAATATATTATATAAAATATAAAATATTTAATTATATATATAATGGACATTTTATAAATTATTTTAAAAAATGGACATGGGAGATTCGAACCCACGATCTCAAGGATCTATCTCATGTGAGCAATCCACTGATCCAAGACATTAGTCTGTGTCAATGTGTAGAAAATAGATACAGTAGGCTAATAATAGAAAATTAAAAACAAAACATTAAATTGCAGTAACAGTTCACGAGGCATTATTATTACTCTCCACCATTACCAATTAATCTCTCCACCACTTTTTCAAAAAACAGTCTTCACTTAGTCTTCAATTACTTCAGTAATTACTCCCTTAATTCCACCTACCCCTCTAATTAATACTCCAATCTTCCCTTTTCCCACCCCAATTTTCAGTTTCCCACTCCAATTTTCCCTCTTCCCAACTACCCCCTCTAATTAATAATCATCTTACTTTTTCTAATTTTCCAATCACATCAATTCATACTACAAATTAGATTCTAATGGACATTGCAATCTGAATTCATATCGTAAAATCTAAAATTTGTATTTAATTGCATAGTAGAATTTTTTTAGTTCTTGACTACAAGTAATTGGCTTTTTATTTTCGAGACCAAATAATTAATTGCATATTTAGTTTTAAAAAAAAAAGTAAATTTGACACCGGATTTAGTTGGTAAAGGCAATTCGCAATTAATTAATCGCGTAGTAGAATTTTTTTGTGTATGTTAAGGAAAAATTTAGCGTTTGATTGGAATTGATTCTCAAGACATAGTAATTAATCGCATTAGAATATTTTTTAAGTTGGTACCGTTTTAATTTTATTTGGTCCCAGAATTTTTTTTTTATAACAATTGTAAATTGCTTCACTTTTCTTTTTTCAAGATAGTGTAGAAGTAAAATTTATTCTTTGTATCTCGAGAGAAATTTTAATTCTACAAATTGGAATGTATAGAACTGTTAATAACATCCAAATATATATAGTATCAGATACATCTAATCTAAAGATTGCATTAATTGTAAGAGTTAATTGAGACTACTAATTCTTTGCAACTACGATGCATAAAACTCACCGCTTATATTTACATAAACCGAGACATTGAACGCATTTAATAGTGGGAACAAAAAATCAATGTCTCTTCGTTATTCTAAAATGGGTAACATTTCACTATAATCAAACGACGCCGAAAGATTTATTTTAATTATTTCACTATAATCAAACGATATTCAAGACGGGTTATATTAATATATTTTACTATTTTTTACTATTTTAATTTTGAATAAATGAGTATATTTAATTGTAAAGATATAATTAGTAACGTATGAAATAAAGAATAAATTGTCTTACTCTAGCAACAAAATTATCCTTTAAGACGATTATGTTGTTCGATCTTTCGTACACCCACATATTGATGATCACACTCTTTCGATCACATATTTCATAATTTTTTTGTCATTTAGAAAATTACTGGATAGATAATGAACTAATGACAATATCGTACAATAAAAGACGGTGTCATATGAGAATAGTTGTACTTAACGAGACATATTGTCCATAATTTATTGGTATCTCGATAATGTGGATTGTATTATGCAATTACTATTTATTAATAACTCCGTATAAAATATAGAACAATTAAATGACACGGTTCACATAATCAAAATAAATAAACAGAGATTAATAGCATAATACATTTTACATAACCAACATGTAATTAATTCTTCAACTTTCCCCGTAAATTTCTCATTTCCCATCACTTGCATTTTGATTCCCCAAAATTTATAGGGAGTAAATTTTTAAATGCATTGCGATTTAAAAAAAAATTACATAGTGTGGGTAAAAGAGTTGTTTCATTGATGCTATAGGATTCTATATTTCTATCTGACATTATTTTTTGTTCTTTTTTGTAAAGCACAATCATATCCCAAATGAGTATTATGTTTCCGAGGCTAATTTATCATATTTCAATTGCTTGACTATAGAACTATAGAAACTTATAAATTGCGAGACTTTAATTTCTCTATATTTCATAAGTATACTTAAACTTCAATTGAAAATACTTTATATCATTAATGTGCAGTTTTCATGGACTACTTATTTGTTGTAATTTTAAAAACTAAATGTCGGGAAAAAGGGGATTTTATTTCCCGATAATAAATGTAATAATTTACGTAAAAAAATTATAGAGAAAATTATCTTTATATAGCTAAAGCGCATAAATACTCCTTAAATTTACGGTTGTTTATAGTAATATATTACGAGTATGTCATTTACAAACATTGTCAATAGTTTTCTCCTTATTTCATTAAACAATTCATAGGGTTATGTTATATATAACTCATAGGTTGTATTTAAACATTTAAAATATTCCAATTTTAATATAGACATATGGATTTGAGCACAAATTACACATACATCAAGACAATTAATACATGTATTAGAAGATTTATATCATTCTACTTCTCTTTCACACTTGCTGTCTATTGTTTAACACTATGTCCTGTATACCAAATAAACGTTTCAATCCCATGAATTTTCACGGGTATTACACTATTAATATTAATGGCAAGAAAAATTGAGGGGTAGCGGTAAGATTGTTATTGAGCAATATCTAGGCCGGGTTTAAAGGGTTTTCGTGTGAAAACGGTTTATTAACGCATGTTAAAAATATTAACTATACGGGTCGGGTTTATACGGATTTTGAGACGGGGTTTGGGTCAAATACGCGTTATTTTCGCATTTACGGGTTATTAACACATATTAATCGCATTACTTTCACGGGTGTTACACTATTATTTGTTTATATACTTTAACAATTTTTTTGTAGATACGGTGTAAGTAATTTGAATAAGATTGAAAATATCAACAATATGAGACAAAAGGCGAGAGCGGTCCTGAAAGGACCAAAAGCTATGAAACCGGTCACTCGAAAGGCGAAAGAGGATTTGCTACGTAAGGTTGTGAAGAATTCGAAATTGGATGAAAATCGATCCCAGGCGGAGGACAGTTCGTCGACGTCGACGAACTCAAAATTGAACGATATCCCGGGTTTGAACTATGCGTCAGAGACAGAGGACGACAATGTGTCTGAATATGTTCCGGACTCTGTTAATGATACGAAGATGAACGGGAGTAGATGGAAGCAGAGGGAAGGCAAGAAAATTGTCGATATGGAAGAGGATGAGGAACTGTTGCAATTCTCAGAGGACGATTTGGATGATGAAATTGAATACTGGAGCTCGGCAGTATATTGTTTCATAATGGGTGCGAACCCACCAATCCACCATGGGAAGTGGTAGAAGGGTTTGTGAAGAGAATTTGGAAGGAACATGGAATTGACAAGATTTCATTCCTTCCTAATGAAATATTCGTAGTTCGGTTTAAGGACAAAGATGCAAAGGTAAAAATTCTTGATCATGGTTTTTATATGTTTGATAATAAATCTTTGATTGTAAAAGAGTGGACACCCAATGCTAAATTAAATAAAGAGGATGTCCATGAAGTGCCTATTTGGATTCAATTGCATGACCTACCCTTGAAATTTTGGGGTCGTTGTCTGCCTTGTTTGGGATCCCTTGTAGGTTCGTATGTAAAGTCAGATTTAGCTACGGAGGAGCGTACTAGGCTAGGGTATGCGAGAGTCTTGGTCATGGCAAAGGTGGGTCAAAATTTAAGAACTCGATCAAATTCTTGGATGAGCGGGGAGAGTTAGTTGAGATCTTTGTCACATATGAATGGAAACCTACTTGGTGTTCTAAATGCAAGGGGTATGGGCATGAGATTAGTGAATGTAGGAAGGATGAGTTGAAAAAAGCAAGACAAGAAGCACAACTGAAGCGAGTTGAGGGGGGTGGGGTGCCTAGGCAGCCTGCTGCTAGGCTGCTTTCGGGTGCTAAAGGGTAGTGCAGCCCCTCAGTCAAATGCTGGAGGTGTGCGAATTGCTCCTCAAAAGTCAGTGGGCAACGTGGTTAAGAGCTCGAGAAACAATGTGGGTGTGAAAAATGGGGTCTCATTTACTGATGTAGTGATGGGATCTCCGAGAAAAGAGACGGGTGCAGGGAACAAAGGGGTTGGATTGGAGTTGGTGATCCATGGAGGTACATAATATAGGATGTTGGAATGTTCGCGGCATGTGTAATATAAATAAGCAACGGACAATTTGTGAGTTTATTAGGAAGCAGCAGGTAGACATCTTTGGTTTACTTGAAACTAAAATAAAGAATAAAGCGTATGCAAAAGTTCATAAGAATATTTTCTATGAATGGAGTATTACGGCCAATAATCATTGTTATGAAGGAGGTCGGGTTTGGCTGTTATGGAAACATGATAGGGTGAACTTGACAATTTTGGAGTATAGTAACCAGAGTATACACGTTATGGTCTCAACGAGCTCGGGGTTAGAGTATTTGCTTACCTTAGTATATCCATTTAATTCTGCTTTGGGGAGAATTGAGCTTTGGCGAAGACTGGAATCCTATGCTTCGAGGGGGGCCTTGGATGATCTTGGGTGACTTTAATTGTGTGGTGGATGCTCGAGAAAGGCTTGGTGGTATATCCTCGGATGAGGAGATGAGCCAATTTCGGGATTGTATTGCTAATTGTGAAGTCAATGATATCAAGGCGAGTGGATCGTGGTTCACTTGGAATAATAAACATAAGGTAGTGGAAACTAGAGTCTTTAGTCGCATTGGTGATTCCACGGTGGCTCGTTTCAACCCCGGCGGGGCGCTAACTAAGGCCTTGTCTCGCTTGTTGCTTTCGTTTTCTTGCGTTGACCGGTGTTTGTTTAATGACGAGATGATGAGGCTCTACCCGAACGGATTTGCTAACTTCCTGCCTGAGGGTACCTTCGATCATTGCCCTTGTGTTGTGCAGCTGGGTAATCCTCCGGCTAGAAAGAATCGGAGTTTCAAATATATGAATATGTGGAGTAAGTCCCCTGACTTTAAAAGCTGTGTCTTGTCAACCTGGGGAATGACGGTCAGGGGTACTGAAATGTTTAAAATTGTGTCCAAGTTACGGAGTTTAAAGAGACTATTAAAGGAATTGAATGCGAGCTGCTTTTCTGATATAGAAAATAGATGTTTGCAGGCTGAACTCAGGCTTAAGGATCTAAAGTCTCGCCTGCGGACGGACAGTACCAATGCATTGATGCTGGAGGAATCGGCAATGAACGAGCAAGTCCGGGTGTTGCAGGCTGCTAGGGCGGATTTTTGGGCCCAAAAATCTAAGCAAAAGTGGGTCAAAGACGGTGATGTTAACTCCGCATACTTTCATGGCATCCTGAGGGTGAGAAGAGCCCACAATGCAATCTCGAAGATTTGTGACGCTGATGGCCGCGAATGTGCGACTAAGGAGGGAATCGAGGACGCATCTCTTCGATATTACCTGACTCGTTTAGGTGAATCAAGGAATGTCGAACCGATTAATGTTGGCATTGTTCGAAAGGGACGAATCTGTACTGAGGAGCATAAAACTTGGCTTGGTGCGAGTGTGACCGAGGAGGAGATTAAACGTGCGTTGTTTAGTATCCCTCGTGACAAAGCCCCGGGGCCGGATGGTTTCTCGATCCAATTTTTTATTGATTCTTGGGACATAATTGGAAGCGATGTGGTGAAAGCAATCCAAGATTTTTTCAGCTCAGGTAAACTTCTGAAACAATTAAACTGTGCTAATATTACCTTAATCCCTAAGGTGAATAGACCTCAGTCTGTGAAAGAGTTTAGGCCGATAGCATGCTGCAATGTTTTGTACAAATGCATTGCTAAGATCATTTGTTCAAGACTAGCTAGAGTCTTACCGCATATAATCTCCCCTACTCAAGGGGGTTTTATTGAGGGGCGGAGCATTGTGGGAAATGTGCTGATTTGTCAGGACTTGGTCCGTATGTATCAGAGAAGGCGTATTTCACCTAGGTGTTTGTTTAAAGTTGACATCCATAAGGCCTATGATAGTGTGGAATGGAGTTTTGTCGATCATATGATGCGAGCTCTAGATTTTCATGATCACTTTCGTAGGCTAGTAATGGAGTGTGTTGAGTCTGTTTCATACTCTCTTTGTGTTAACGGCGATAATTTCGGTTTTTTTCGGGGAAAAAGAGGATTGAGGCAAGGTGATCCTATGTCTCCGTTGCTGTTCACTATTTGTATGGAATATTTTTCTTGACTTTTGACTCATGGCAAGATGGATAGGAATTTTAAATATCACCCAAAGTGTGGTCCGATGAAACTTACCCATCCCCTTTTCGCCGATGATTTGCTCCATTTTTGTAAAGGAGAGATGGAGTCGATGGAATTCTTATGGAGGGCCTTTGCCACGTTTAGCAGAGCCTCGGGCTTGTGTATAAGCGTGGGTAAGTCGCATGCCTATTTTGCAGGAGTTGATGAGGATAGGAAGGCGGCTATTCTGCAATACTCCGGCTGTGTGGAAGGTACGATGCCTTTTCGTTATCTTGGTTTGCCAATCCAAAGTACACGACTGGGTAAAAATGATTGTGAAAAATTGCTTGCTCGAATTATTTCGAGGATATCGAGTATTGGTGCCCGTAAGCTGTCTTATGCGGGAAGGTTGACTTTGGTTCAGGTTGTTTTATCTCAGCTGCATAATTATTGGGCTATGGTGTTCATTATCCCAAAATATGTTATGGCTCGATTAGATCATTATGTCGCAATTTCCTATGGGATGGGGGTGTGGAGGGAACTAATAGAGCCTTAGTGAGTTGGGAGAAAATTTGTTTTCCTAAGGAGGAAGGAGGGTTGGGTCTTAGGGATCTTACTTTGTGGAACGAGGTAGCTGTGGCGAAATTAGCTTCGTGGATTTTCAATCAGCCTGATCGCTTATGAGTCCGTTGGGTGAACAACATTTATCTGAAGGGGCGGACCTGGAGTGATTATCAGCCCAATACTGATGTCCCTTGGGCATGGAGGAAGATTTGTCAAGCAAAGGAGAAAATAAAAGATATGTATGTGAATTGAGTGTGGCATGACTCGAGAAACTGCTATTCTATTGCGATGGCCTACGAGACTTTGCGGGTTCATAAGTTGCGGGTTCCTTGGTCGCGCCTTGTTTGGAGTGCTTGGAGTATCCCTAAGCATAGCTTTATTGCTTGGCTTGTGTTTAGGGGGGCTCTAAACACCAAGAAGAAATTATTGCGGATTGGGGTTGCAGACTCCGATCGGTGCTATTTATGTGAAGGCCAGGAGAAGAACTTCGAACACCTATTTTTTGGGTGTCCTTGGAGTTCTCGAGTTGTAGATTTGTTGAGTGAATGGGTGAAGAAGAAGATGCCATGTAGTGGCGCACTGATTTGGCCGTGCAATATGAGGGGATCGAAGTTTCAATGAAATATACTTCAGACTCTGATTAATGCTACGATTTATCATGTTTGGAGGCAGTGCAACTTGTGTAGAGTTGAAGGAATGGTTCTACAACCGCATTATGCTGTTAGGATGATTAAGATGGACGTCAGAAATAAAATTATGTGTAAGATTAAATACCCTTTACTTGCAAAAGACGCTAGATGGCTACATATTTTGATGTAGTCATATTTTTTGTAATTTGATTACACGACATATATATATACTTACCCTTTACCCAAAAAAAAAGAGCCAATTTGTCATACAGAGTATTAAATAAATCATATTTCTTTTATGGATTAGTTTGAATCCTATTCATAACCGCTTAATCAGGTCTAAATTATGATGTCTTTGAAAACACGCAACAAATAGTACTTTTCACACGATTAGAAGTGCAATAAAGTCCCAAATGAATAATTTATATTGATTTTAAAAAAATAAAGCTCTTAAATGCATTTATAGTCCCCAAATGAATAATTTTCATTGATTAGATATGCATAATTTGTAGTCCAAATGCAATTAAAACGACTACTCATTATCTACTGCCCCAATTATCTATACTTTTTGGAACCGAGAAATTTTTTAAATTCCCTGTATTTTATACTGTAACTCATAAAATTTAAATTCCCTATATACTGTAACTCATTGGGAGTTGAGACTTTAGTGTGGCAAGTACTCTCTCCGAGTCTAAGATATGTTCCCCCATAGATTTTGGGGAAAAAATAAGAATGTGAAAATGTGTGGTGTAAAATAAAGGAGAAAGAGAGAGAAGTAAATGGAAAAATATGAGCCACATTGTAGACACCCACATTTTGACCGCCTGGTGTCTATAGTAGATCCCGCCAAACACCCGATGATGATCGGATGCGAACATGCTTTAATGGACTCGGATATGGGCTCGAAATCATGGACATTTGGCTTGGGCTTATTATGGAGTACAAATCTTACAAAACCAACCTCAAATCCAGGCCCAGTGGGTCGTTTCGAGTCAAATAAGACTAATTTGGGTCGATTCCGACACCAGGGGTAAAACTGTCTTTTAGCGACCGAGTCAAAACCCGGTCAAAAATATTCTCGAGACACGCGAGTCAGCCGTGAAACCTCACGTGGCTGATTCGGTCACCAACACTACAAAAAATCAGCTTCGAAAATATTAAACAAATCCATTCAAGGATAGAATTCGATCTCAAGTAGGAATTCTATCCGAAAACAAAAACAACTCACCGACCGAGCTCAAACACTCGGCCGAGGTATCCAAAACAGCCGAAATACCCCACCAACCAGCCGAGATTCTTGCTTCCCCACCAAGCAACGGAATTTACGTTCCTCTCGACTTCCTACGTTTCCTATCCTAAACGGTAGTTCCAATCCAACTACTTCTCCTAAGCCAAGGTCGGGAATTCTCCTATAAATAGTCGCTTGCACAACACAGAAAAGACACATGAAATACACATCAATTATTCACATACTCGTCTAGCAAAAAATAATTCAAAGCAAATCCCGACACACATCCGAAGAAGTACCAAAATATTGTCAAAATGCCGACGAATCCGACCCCGAGAAGCCGGCCGAAACCCGTCCCATCACACGTCAAAAAACCGCACCATCCTAAACTCATCCACATCGTCTCGACGCTCCCGTGCCTAAGCCACTGTCCGACGAGCTCTATCCCGAGAAAACAAAGCATGTAGGTTGAGGGTGTAAATCAAACCCGATTCTTCTCTTCTTCTCTTCCTTTCTCACGTTTTTTTATGGGTCTTGTCGTCGTCGGTCGTATTTTTAATATGGGTCATTCGTCGCATATTTTTCATTATTTCTAATAATCGATATTACAAAAAAAATCTATTTTTTTATATAACGTTCTTATAATACGATACTGATTCTCTAATCAAATATCGTATCTAACAAGAACTAAATTAATTAATTCTCGTTGATACTAATAAAATCGTTACATCTTTTTTTAAACAAAATTCGATGATTTTATACGCGGAGAGAATTAACATCTTTTTCGTTCAAATTCTTTTTTTCACTTTTTCGTTCAAAACAAACTTTTTTCAAAACCTTTTCTAAAATCATTCCGACTATTCGATATCGATTTCATAATCGAATATCGAATACGACGAATATCGAAAATATGAATCGGGTATAAATTAATCCATATTTGTACGCGATTTATAAAAATTAACGGTTTTCGACAAATAAAAAAAAGCGGACAGACCGCCACGCGAGTCGCGCGCCTGTCAGGCGACTCGCGCGGTGGCCTGTTTAGACGGGTCCTTTTTTTTTGTTTCCTCGCTTTTCTATTTTTTATTCTTTTCGGATCTTACATAAAAAGCGGTTTTCGCGACATATTTCGATAAATACTTTTTTCGACCTCAGTCAACACGTGCTAATCCATCACTTGTCATAAATCTTTTTTAAAATCATGCATATTATTTATTTACGTCTTTATTCAATTTATTCAATCGTTACTAACTCGTTTTCTCGTGTTTGTAGCAATTTATTTATTTCTATTGTTTTATTAGACTAAAACAAACTTCGCATGCTAAAATAATTTTGACGTTATTAGTTTAATATGCATTAAACGACTTAGCAACCCATTTATTTTTCTCTCACATGCTTAGGGAAAATAATTTTTGCATATCATTCAACCGTCGAACTAACCCGTGTACACCAAAAAAAAATAATAATAATCAAAAGTCCAAAAGAAAAACTGGACGAAAAGAAATCAAAAGTCCAGGAAAGAAGCAAAAGGTCAAAACAAAAAAAAAACAGGCCGTTATCAATAAAAAGAGAGGCACCCATTACCAAGGTTAAGCGGTCAATTCAAATGAAGAATCCCACGACCGGGGCTAAGAGGTCAACCCAAAGAATTCTAAAACCCATGACCGTAGCTAATGATCAACTCAAGTGAAACGGTCAATTCAAAACCCATACCTTCAAATAGGGGAAAAACAATCAAGCTGGTCAGCTAACACCACATATAGCCTTCCCACATTACAACCCTCAAGACCTTCTCGAGACCCAGGCCAGAGGCAGCCCGGAATTTTGAGGATTCAAGCTCCATAGGATATCCCTAACCATTAGGGCCAGACATGGAAACCAGATCCCGCATTATCAAAACATATCCCAATCAAAGTTCGAGCCATTTTACTCGACTTCCCCTTTACATAACAAAATTCACAATCACCATACAAAGCCCCGAGAGCAAAACTCGTTAAAATCCCGGAGAGCAAAACTCGTTAAAATCCCCTAGAGCAAAACTCGTTAAAATCCCCGAGAGCAAAACTCGTTAAAATCCCATCCCAATTCTTCACATCCAGACCAGTTACCAACCCCAAACACGGGAACTCAACTTGCAGTCGGCATAGAACATGCCCAAATAGCTCCCACTACCTCTGGGGGCTACCCCGGAGAACGCTCACGGTCACAGGATCAACATCCTAAATATTCTAGCCCGTTGATCAAGACATCATTGGGAATGCACCTAGCCTACACCATCGCTATGGCTAGTTACACACCAAGCCCTAATAAACTAGGCACCATAATATATCTTTCGACACTGAACTACGGCTTGGTTTGATTTCACTACACGTGAACACATAGGCAGCCTGTCAACCAAGGCACAACCATTCACATTGACACAAATTCAAAAAGCGCCATCATTCCGGTCACGACACTGTCATGTTCTCAACAGTTAGCTTTGTCATTCTGGGGGCTTCTCTTAGGCAGAAGTTTTCCTTCCACTCACAAAAATCCAAATACTTTCAAAATCTAGCCACCTTTCTATAGTGTGTCTAATACTCGGCTCAGTCAAAGACGAGAATCTGTCAGAGACTCGAGGCAACACCTACTTTGGGAATATACCCCGAAACCAAAAAATTCAAAAGAACACCAGTCTACGGCGTTGCTACCACAAAGCCCTGTCGTACGGAAACAGTCTCATAACATATCTTTCCCGTTCCGAGGATTCGACCATGTTGCCACTCGCCTAGGCTACGGAATAGCGCAACTTAAGAGTCTTGTCATCTTAGGTGGCCCATCCCCTACCGAGTCACGGTCCAACCCTTAGAGAGTCCACTTCGTGTCTGTCAACTCGTCCTCTCGCGTCCAGAGTCGAGTCTGTCGGTATGTCTCTCTCTTCAAATTCTCATTTTAAAATTTGCAAAACTTAGCCATTTGAGAAAATCCCTTTCCTAGTCACCGCGGAAATAGGAATTTTTATCATACTTCATCTAGGCATACAGGGCTAACTAGAGATGGCAATTGACCGGATCTGGACCGGGTCCACTAGGATCCGGACCCGGACCCGTCAAAATTACCCTAGACCCGGACCCGGCCGGGTCCAAAATTTTAAGACCCGGATCCAGACCCGCCAGGTCCGGTTCGGGTCCGGGTCTACCCGCGGGTCTCACTATTTTATTTTATTTTGTCCTACATTCCTCATTTCTTCCAAATTTCAGATTTCGCCGGTATTTTTTATCACGTAAAAAATTATCTACGACATATATTTTACTAAGAAATTAAACACTCTTACAAACTCATTCATAACGGTCTTAGGAAACTTACATAAATGTCCGACAACAAACTAAATTCACCACCACAAGTCCACAAGTTATAACTACAAGTTGACAGATCTGAAAAGGTGGTGAGTCTGGTGACTGGTGAGCTATGAACTTTGAAAGGGTGACGGGATCTAGGGTTTGAAACCTTGAATGAACATTGAAATGACGAGGAAAGAAGTGAGAGAGTGAGTTATTTTAGTAATTTATTTGTTTGTTGGCTTCTCCAGTTCTGCGTAGGTATGTTGGTAGATTTTTGTTTTTTTTTTTTTTAAATTAAAGTGCTGGGTCCACGGGTCGGGTCCGGGTCCGGGTCCAGTATTTCAGACCCGGACCCGGACCCGATTTTTAAAAATAAGATCCAGACCCGACCCGGATCCGCCGGATCTGAAGAAATGAGACCCAGACCCGACCCATATGGGTCCGATCCGACGGGTCTGGATCAGGTCCTGGACCCGTTGCCATCCCTAGGGCTAACCAGAGGATCTTAGGAGTCCGTGTCAGAATCTGATCAGGAATCAAGTCATCCCAAGCTTTCTTATTTCCAAAAAAAAATTCAAAATTTTTCGGCATTTCAAAAATTTTCAAATTTTTTTTTCAGCATTTTATTATTTAAAAAAATCAAAAATCATTTCCTTCCCCAGCATGAGTTGGTATTTTATCTGAGTATTTTCATGCAATTTACAGACAAATATCCCAGCTCCCGAAGAATTCTCCAGTGGAAAAGCACAAGCGACATTTTTTTTGGATGTATCTGTAAACAGATACACCCGTAGCCTCCAATGCAGGTTCCCGCGTAATTCTAAGATGGGATGTGTATGTAAACAGACACACCTATAGCTTCCAAGGCAAGCTCCCGCGCAATTCCAAGATGGGATGTGTCTGTAAACAGACACACCCAAGACTTTTTAGGAAAAGTCCCCGCGACATTATTGACATCTATCCAGGTATGATTTCTATCTTATGGCTGGCGAGCCCTTCACGCAAGTCTAATGGACTCTAAGCGACCCGATCGGAAGTCTGCCAGGTCTTAATCCTCGATTTGCCTGGTAGTTACTCTGACTTTCGCCTTGTCCAAGCCTCAGTCAGAGTGGGGGCTCTGTAGACACCCACATTTTGACCGCCAGGTGTCTATAGTAGGTCCCGCCAAACACCCGATGATGATCGGACGCGAACATGCTTTAATGGACTCGGATATGGGCTCGAAATCATGGACATTTGGCTTGGGCTTATTACGGAGTACAAATCATACAAAACCAACCTCAAATCCAGGCCCAGTGGGTCGTTTCGAGTCAAATAAGACTAATTTGGGTCGATTCCGACACCAGGGGTAAAACCGTCTTTTAGCGACCGAGTCAAAACCCGGTCAAAAATATTCTCGAGACACGCGAGTCAGCCGTGAAACCTCACGTGGCTGATTCGGTCACCAACACTACAAAAAATCAGCTTCGAAAATATTAAACAAATCCATTCAAGGATAGAATTCGATCTCAAGTAGGAATTCTATCCGAAAACCAAAACAACTCACCGACCGAGCTCAAACACTCGGCCGAGGTATCCAAAACAGCCGAAATACCCCACCAACCAGCCGAGATTCTTGCTTCCCCACCAAGCAACGGAATTTACGTTCCTCTCGACTTCCTACGTTTCCTATCCTAAACGGTAGTTCCAATCCAACTACTTCTCCTAAGCCAAGGTCGGGAATTCTCCTATAAATAGTCGCTTGCACAACACAGAAAAGACACATGAAATACACATCAATTATTCACATACTCGTCTAGCAAAAAATAATTCAAAGCAAATCCCGACACACATCCGAAGAAGTACCAAAATATTGTCAAAATGCCGACGAATCCGACCCCGAGAAGCCGGCCGAAACCCGTCCCATCACACGTCAAAAAACCGCACCATCCTAAACTCATCCACATCGTCTCGACGCTCCCGTGCCTAAGCCACTGTCCGACGAGCTCTATCCCGAGAAAACAAAGCATGTAGGTTGAGGGTGTAAATCAAACCCGATTCTTCTCTTCTTCTCTTCCTTTCTCACGTTTTTTTATGGGTCTTGTCGTCGTCGGTCGTATTTTTAATATGGGTCATTCGTCGCATATTTTTCATTATTTCTAATAATCGATATTACAAAAAAAATCTATTTTTTTATATAACGTTCTTATAATACGATACTGATTCTCTAATCAAATATCGTATCTAACAAGAACTAAATTAATTAATTCTCGTTGATACTAATAAAATCGTTACATCTTTTTTTAAACAAAATTCGATGATTTTATACGCGGAGAGAATTAACATCTTTTTCGTTCAAATTCTTTTTTTCACTTTTTCGTTCAAAACAAACTTTTTTCAAAACCTTTTCTAAAATCATTCCGACTATTCGATATCGATTTCATAATCGAATATCGAATACGACGAATATCGAAAATATGAATCGGGTATAAATTAATCCATATTTGTACGCGATTTATAAAAATTAACGGTTTTCGACAAATAAAAAAAAGCGGACAGACCGCCACGCGAGTCGCGCGCCTGTCAGGCGACTCGCGCGGTGGCCTGTTTAGACGGGTCCTTTTTTTTTGTTTCCTCGCTTTTCTATTTTTTATTCTTTTCGGATCTTACATAAAAAGCGGTTTTCGCGACATATTTCGATAAATACTTTTTTCGACCTCAGTCAACACGTGCTAATCCATCACTTGTCATAAATCTTTTTTAAAATCATGCATATTATTTATTTACGTCTTTATTCAATTTATTCAATCGTTACTAACTCGTTTTCTCGTGTTTGTAGCAATTTATTTATTTCTATTGTTTTATTAGACTAAAACAAACTTCGCATGCTAAAATAATTTTGACGTTATTAGTTTAATATGCATTAAACGACTTAGCAACCCATTTATTTTTCTCTCACATGCTTAGGGAAAATAATTTTTGCATATCATTCAACCGTCGAACTAACCCGTGTACACCAAAAACGAACGATATCTTAGTAAAGGCCGCTAAGTGCGGGCGGGGTTGGGTGTTCTTAGTGAACTTCTCAACACGTACCCATACCCCTTACTTAGAACCATGGTTTCCGGATGTCCGAATCCATTGGCAACGAGAGTCATTCAATACACGATATCTGATAATATCGGTATCGGTATCGTAATGCAAAGGGACGAGCCCAATAAACTCTGACATCGGAAATGGACCGTATTTTGTATACGGCCCACTACGACATAGAGTGGGCACGAATGGTTCCGAATAACCATAAAATTCGGTGGCGACTCCTACTTCGATTTAAATTTCAATTTGACCATTTCATATGGAGATTCATTCGCCTCCCCAAACCCGCGCGTGGCCGCGTCGGGGTGGACCTATGTCATGTCCACAATTTGGCGACTCCGCTGGGGATCAACTGATGAGTCACTTACCATCGGCATCCTCAAGGTGAGACTCTAAAAGGTATCGTTCGAATAGTAATGTACACGTTTTAGTTCAATGGATCATGCATAACCCAAATCTTTCCTGGGCCGGTTACTTGTGACCGACGTCCCACTATACCACGGTGCGTTCCTAAATGGGCGCACTAAAGACTTCGATGGCGGAACTCGCATGGGTTTTACGGCAGGTTCTAAGACCAACTCGGCTTAGGAAGACCGTCCTGATTTGCGACAAAGCTATCGTTGTTGGTATAGACCCTATCCGACCGACCGAGACTTAGACTAAGAGCATACATGGCGTCATTATACTGTTTCCGTGACTACGTGTTACTTGATCCATGTCTCTTCTTTTCAAAAACCGTCGTTTTCAAAAACTTGCATCTTTTTTTCGAAAATCATCTATTTTTCAAACCCGGAAAGCTACCGAATTTAGGACTTATGATTTTTACTCAAAATAGCCTATTTTCTAGCCGGTATGCTGTCCAAACCTTTTCAAAAATCCGAAATCTCGGCTCGATAACTTTTTTTCGATTTTCAAAAAAATGGGCCATCCTATCCGACTTTGTTCGATTTTCAAATCCAAATCCTCTTTTCAAAACTTTCTTCTTCTTAGGACTTCCCATATTTAGTAGTGTCGGGTCTTGTCATAAGAATCTCTAGCGTCGAAACTCCGTCGATCTTACATCACGAGTTTCTACCCTATCCCAGTCCGCCTTATTTGTCGAGGCACGGCCCACCTGCGTAGGACGAACTCCTACAAAGGGAAGCCCGTTTACACTTTCAAGTCCAAAGTATAGGGAGTATCTCACATGGACCTTCCTTCGAGCAGGACTCGGCCCACATAGCCGAATCCTAAGGAAGGCCCACCTTTCACAAGTCACCCGTCTAGGTGTCTTTTCCGAGTCAACCTTTTACAAGGCATAGCTTTATAACAAAAGGTTCGTGATCCTTACATCTAAGGGTCACTCGTCCGACACTCGAGTCTTAACAAAGTCTTCAGTCCCACTCGGGAGCTACCCTTCAGTCACGGGTGCTCTAAGGGTCATGTCTTACACGTGTTGTGACACTACTTTTAAATCACTTAGATGTCGCACCATCTGAGTCCTACCAGAGTCTTTAGTCTCACTTGGGGGCTGTCCTCCACCCGAGCATTCAACCACGGTCACCTTAAGGGGTACCCTACGTTCCTGCACCGGCGTCCTTATGATGCCTTCTTCGAGTCGAACTTATGCTACGAACACTCAAGTTACCTAGGTTTAGGTCACCACGGTTGGTCCGAGCACGTGACGCGGTCAAACACGGTCGCCCCATTTTCAAACTCACCCTTCCGCATCTCGAGTCCAAGTCGCGGTCGTTACTTTGTCTAGGTCAACGTTCGAGTATCCCAGTCCAAGAGTCTTAGTCATTCCCGTCACCCCGGGCCATGTCTAGTTTGACTCCCTCTCTTGCATTTGCGCAAAGCCGAGTTTAGGTGAGTCGTGGCACCTGTCGAAGACCTTACCAAAAAAACAACCAACCGAGCATCCGAGTCCGGATCTGATTCGAGTCTAAGTCTGAGTCCGAGTCTAGGATACCCTACATCCTCATTTCCAAAGTCAGAGTTAGAGTCAGTTGTATTTTGTCTTCTTTTTTCAAAATTCAATAATCAGCATTTCTATTTTCTTATATATTTCCTTATATGTTTCCGAAAACATGATAAACATCATCATACACTGTGAGCACATGCACGTGACTATTATAGGCACATCTATAACGACTGCAGGAAACCGAGCTCGTGTTTTCCTTTTACCTATTCCATGTCCGGCATAGAAAAGCCACATGACTACCCGTAGCAGGAGCGGTATCGAATCCTATGACAAATCTAGGTAGTCTCCTAGTTTGGGTTCAAGACGGGAGGCAAGCCCATTTCCCACAATAAACACCCATCCAACAAGATCAACCAATCCCTATCTCAGGTGTTAGTGTGAAAAAAAAAATAATAATAATCAAAAGTCCAAAAGAAAAACTGGACGAAAAGAAATCAAAAGTCCAGGAAAGAAGCAAAAGGTCAAAACAAAAAAAAAACAGGCCGTTATCAATAAAAAGAGAGGCACCCATTACCAAGGTTAAGCGGTCAATTCAAATGAAGAATCCCACGACCGGGGCTAAGAGGTCAACCCAAAGAATTCTAAAACCCATGACCGTAGCTAATGATCAACTCAAGTGAAACGGTCAATTCAAAACCCATACCATCAAATAGGGGAAAAACAATCAAGCTGGTCAGCTAACACCACATATAGCCTTCCCACATTACAACCCTCAAGACCTTCTCGAGACCCAGGCCAGAGGCAGCCCGGAATTTTGAGGATTCAAGCTCCATAGGATATCCCTAACCATTAGGGCCAGACATGGAAACCAGATCCCGCATTATCAAAACATATCCCAATCAAAGTTCGAGCCATTTTACTCGACTTCCCCTTTACATAACAAAATTCACAATCACCATACAAAGCCCCGAGAGCAAAACTCGTTAAAATCCCGGAGAGCAAAACTCGTTAAAATCCCCTAGAGCAAAACTCGTTAAAATCCCCGAGAGCAAAACTCGTTAAAATCCCATCCCAATTCTTCACATCCAGACCAGTTACCAACCCCAAACACGGGAACTCAACTTGCAGTCGGCATAGAACATGCCCAAATAGCTCCCACTACCTCTGGGGGCTACCCCGGAGAACGCTCACGGTCACAGGATCAACATCCTAAATATTCTAGCCCGTTGATCAAGACATCATTGGGAATGCACCTAGCCTACACCATCGCTATGGCTAGTTACACACCAAGCCCTAATAAACTAGGCACCATAATATATCTTTCGACACTGAACTACGGCTTGGTTTGATTTCACTACACGTGAACACATAGGCAGCCTGTCAACCAAGGCACAACCATTCACATTGACACAAATTCAAAAAGCGCCATCATTCCGGTCACGACACTGTCATGTTCTCAACAGTTAGCTTTGTCATTATGGGGGCTTCTCTTAGGCAGAAGTTTTCCTTCCACTCACAAAAATCCAAATACTTTCAAAATCTAGCCACCTTTCTATAGTGTGTCTAATACTCGGCTCAGTCAAAGACGAGAATCTGTCAGAGACTCGAGGCAACACCTACTTTGGGAATATACCCCGAAACCAAAAAATTCAAAAGAACACCAGTCTACGGCGTTGCTACCACAAAGCCCTGTCGTACGGAAACAGTCTCATAACATATCTTTCCCGTTCCGAGGATTCGACCATGTTGCCACTCGCCTAGGCTACGGAATAGCGCAACTTAAGAGTCTTGTCATCTTAGGTGGCCCATCCCCTACCGAGTCACGGTCCAACCCTTAGAGAGTCCACTTCGTGTCTGTCAACTCGTCCTCTCGCGTCCAGAGTCGAGTCTGTCGGTATCTCTCTCTCTTCAAATTCTCATTTTAAAATTTGCAAAACTTAGCCATTTGAGAAAATCCCTTTCCTAGTCACCGCGGAAATAGGAATTTTTATCATACTTCATCTAGGCATACAGGGCTAACTAGAGATGGCAATTGACCGGATCTGGACCGGGTCCACTAGGATCCGGACCCGGACCCGTCAAAATTACCCTAGACCCGGACCCGGCCGGGTCCAAAATTTTAAGACCCGGATCCAGACCCGCCAGGTCCGGTTCGGGTCCGGGTCTACCCGCGGGTCTCACTATTTTATTTTATTTTGTCCTACATTCCTCATTTCTTCCAAATTTCAGATTTCGCCGGTATTTTTTATCACGTACAAAATTATCTACGACATATATTTTACTAAGAAATTAAACACTCTTACAAACTCATTCATAACGGTCTTAGGAAACTTACATAAATGTCCGACAACAAACTAAATTCACCACCACAAGTCCACAAGTTATAACTACAAGTTGACAGATCTGAAAAGGTGGTGAGTCTGGTGACTGGTGAGCTATGAACTTTGAAAGGGTGACGGGATCTAGGGTTTGAAACCTTGAATGAACATTGAAATGACGAGGAAAGAAGTGAGAGAGTGAGTTATTTTAGTAATTTATTTGTTTGTTGGCTTCTCCAGTTCTGCGTAGGTATGTTGGTAGATTTTTGTTTTTTTTTTTTTTAAATTAAAGTGCTGGGTCCACGGGTCGGGTCCGGGTCCGGGTCCAGTATTTCAGACCCGGACCCGGACCCGATTTTTAAAAATAAGATCCAGACCCGACCCGGATCCGCCGGATCTGAAGAAATGAGACCCAGACCCGACCCATATGGGTCCGATCCGACGGGTCTGGATCAGGTCCTGGACCCGTTGCCATCCCTAGGGCTAACCAGAGGATCTTAGGAGTCCGTGTCAGAATCTGATCAGGAATCAAGTCATCCCAAGATTTCTTATTTCCAAAAAAAAATTCAAAATTTTTCGGCATTTCAAAAATTTTCAAATTTTTTTTTCAGCATTTTATTATTTAAAAAAATCAAAAATCATTTCCTTCCCCAGCATGAGTTGGTATTTTATCTGAGTATTACATGCAATTTACAGACAAATATCCCAGCTCCCGAAGAATTCTCCAGTGGAAAAGCACAAGCGACATTTTTTTTGGATGTATCTGTAAACAGATACACCCGTAGCCTCCAATGCAGGTTCCCGCGTAATTCTAAGATGGGATGTGTATGTAAACAGACACACCTATAGCTTCCAAGGCAAGCTCCCGCGCAATTCCAAGATGGGATGTGTCTGTAAACAGACACACCCAAGACTTTTTAGGAAAAGTCCCCGCGACATTATTGACATCTATCCAGGTATGATTTCTATCTTATGGCTGGCGAGCCCTTCACGCAAGTCTAATGGACTCTAAGCGACCCGATCGGAAGTCTGCCAGGTCTTAATCCTCGATTTGCCTGGTAGTTACTCTGACTTTCGCCTTGTCCAAGCCTCAGTCAGAGTGGGGGCTCTGTAGACACCCACATTTTGACCGCCAGGTGTCTATAGTAGGTCCCGCCAAACACCCGATGATGATCGGACGCGAACATGCTTTAATGGACTCGGATATGGGCTCGAAATCATGGACATTTGGCTTGGGCTTATTACGGAGTACAAATCATACAAAACCAACCTCAAATCCAGGCCCAGTGGGTCGTTTCGAGTCAAATAAGACTAATTTGGGTCGATTCCGACACCAGGGGTAAAACCGTCTTTTAGCGACCGAGTCAAAACCCGGTCAAAAATATTCTCGAGACACGCGAGTCAGCCGTGAAACCTCACGTGGCTGATTCGGTCACCAACACGACAAAAAATCAGCTTCGAAAATATTAAACAAATCCATTCAAGGATAGAATTCGATCTCAAGTAGGAATTCTATCCGAAAACCAAAACAACTCACCGACCGAGCTCAAACACTCGGCCGAGGTATCCAAAACAGCCGAAATACCCCACCAACCAGCCGAGATTCTTGCTTCCCCACCAAGCAACGGAATTTACGTTCCTCTCGACTTCCTACGTTTCCTATCCTAAACGGTAGTTCCAATCCAACTACTTCTCCTAAGCCAAGGTCGGGAATTCTCCTATAAATAGTCGCTTGCACAACACAGAAAAGACACATGAAATACACATCAATTATTCACATACTCGTCTAGCAAAAAATAATTCAAAGCAAATCCCGACACACATCCGAAGAAGTACCAAAATATTGTCAAAATGCCGACGAATCCGACCCCGAGAAGCCGGCCGAAACCCGTCCCATCACACGTCAAAAAACCGCACCATCCTAAACTCATCCACATCGTCTCGACGCTCCCGTGCCTAAGCCACTGTCCGACGAGCTCTATCCCGAGAAAACAAAGCATGTAGGTTGAGGGTGTAAATCAAACCCGATTCTTCTCTTCTTCTCTTCCTTTCTCACGTTTTTTTATGGGTCGTGTCGTCGTCGGTCGTATTTTTAATATGGGTCGTTCGTCACATATTTTTCATTATTTCTAATAATCGATATTACAAAAAAAATTATTTTTTTTATATAACGTCCTTAAAATACGATACTGATTCTCTAATCAAATATCGTATCTAACAAGAACTAAATTAATTAATTCTCGTTGATGCTAATAAAATTGTTACATCTTTTTTTAAACAAAATTCAACGATTTTATACGCGGAGAGAATTAACATCTTTTTCGTTCAAATTCTTTTTTTCACTTTTTCGTTCAAAACAAACTTTTTTCAAAACCTTTTCTAAAATCATTCCGACTATTCGATATCGATTTCATAATCGAATATCGAATACGACGAATATTGAAAATATGAATCGGGTATAAATTAATCCATATTTGTACGCGATTTATAAAAATTAACGGTTTTCGACAAATAAAAAAAAGCGGACAGACCGCCACGCGAGTCGCGCGCCTGTCAGGCGACTCGCGCGGTGGCCTGTTTAGACGGGTCCTTTTTTTTTGTTTCCTCGCTTTTCTATTTTTTATTCTTTTCGGATCTTACATAAAAAGCGGTTTTCGCGACATATTTCGATAAATACTTTTTTCGACCTCAGTCAACACGTGCTAATCCATCACGTGTCATAAATCTTTTTTAAAATCATGCATATTATTTATTTACGTCTTTATTCAATTTATTCAATCGTTACTAACTCGTTTTCTCGTGTTTGTAGCAATTTATTTATTTCTATTGTTTTATTAGACTAAAACAAACTTCGCATGCTAAAATAACTTTGACGTTATTAGTTTAATATGCATTAAACGACTTAGCAACCCATTTATTTTTCTCTCACATGCTTAGGGAAAATAATTTTTGCATATCATTCAACCGTCGAACTAACCCGTGTACACCAAAAACGAACGATATCTTAGTAAAGGCCGCTAAGTGCGGGCGGGGTTGGGTGTTCTTAGTGAACTTCCCAACACGTACCCTCACCCCTTACTCAGAACCATGGTTTCCGGATGTCCGAATCCATTGGCAACGAGAGTCATTCAATACACGATATCCGATAATGTCGGTATCGGTATCGTAATGCAAAGGGACGAGCCCAATAAACTCTGACATCGGAAATGGGCCGTATTTTGTATACGGCCCACTACGACATAGAGTGGGCTCGAATGATTCCGAATAACCATAAAATTCGGTGGCGACTGCTACTTCGATTTAAATTTCAATTTGACCATTTCATATGGAAATTCATTCGCCTCCCCAAACCCGCGCGTGGCCACGTCGGGGTGGACCTATGTCATGTCCACACACATATTTATGGCTTAAACAGGAAAGAAGAAAGAAAGAATGTTCAGCCCAAAAGGGAAAGAGGAAACATAAATCAGACTCGGTAGGGTTATGATTTATTGAAGATATAAATATATTTCTCTGTAACTCCTACGGAGTATATATTGTAGATAAGATTTCAGTATAATTAATACGAAATAAGTAGTACATGTACGAGTAACATTTCACTATGATCAAACGAAGCCAAAATATTCATTTTAACTATTTCACTATAATCAAACAATATTCAAGACGGGTCAAACTATATACTTAACTATTTTAATTTTGCTTATGAGTAGATTTAATTGTAATTTATATAATTAGTAAAGTATGAAATAAAGAATAAAATGTCCTATTCTAGCAACAAAATTATCCTTTAAGACGATTATGTTGTTCGATCTTTCGTACTGTTAACCCTAATATTGATGATCACACTCTTTCGTCTAATTTAAAAATCAATCTCGCTTCCTTTATCTTTAAATCTTTTATATATTAAAGTAGAAACATTTAGAGCCTCCACATTCACCCACGTAGGCATCCACATCAGCATCTTATATGGCAATGAGGTGGCATTGACATGGCAGTTATATGTTATCTGACCACCACAACTCCCTTCCCCATTCTCGCATAAACCGTCTTCCCTAACTTCTCACTTTTTAATAACCTCATATGAATCCTGTACAAACCATCTACATTATCTCCACCACTTCCAACTGTCTTTCTTTATATCCCTTCACTTCCCCCTTGAAACTGTCAATCATCACTAGATCTTATCTTACTGTTGTTGTTACAACAATCGGTTGTTCTCTCTATGAGCAATTTCAGCACTTCCCCTCTTAATTTTTTGATGTTTTATTTATTTATTTATTAAAGTTCTATCTTTTTGATTAATTTGTACAATTTAATTTTTGTTGAGGACTCTTCTGTGTAGATATGTAGGTTAACTCTACTTTGGATTCAATCAAGGAAATCCACTTAGGTTGCGTTTGGGTACTCGGAATTGATTTGAATATCAAGAATTCATTTCCTGTATTTGAAATTCTAGAATTCAAATCTAAATCTAAATCAAAAATGATGTTTGGGTACCCTTGGATTTGGATTTGGATTTCGGACGGGTGGAGCCGGGTCAAGTTCACCAATTTTTGTTTTTTAAAATTTTTTATTAGAAAAATGTAAATGTTCAAATACGGGAAAAAAATAAAGAAAAACAAATACTACGACAAGATTATGCGAAAAAACAATGAAACGACAAGTGACGGAATTGAAATGACTACCATATACTAGGGATTTGAGAAAACCAAATTTGAACTAGGTTGGATTTGGTCAGAATTTCAAATCCATATCCAGATTTCCAAAGGCTCAAAATATTTCAAATCCGGAATTGAAATCCAAATCCAAGTTCCCAAACATACCACTAGGTAAATCAATTTTCCATCTTTTTTCTCTCTTTGAAGTAAATTAAACCCAGTTCTATTTCGTTCTTCTTATAATGACTTGAGTTTAATTTTTACTCCGTATATTGGTTTGTATATATAAATCATAGATAGATGATGATCATGTTGAAGGTATTAGGAGGAGGAGAGAAGAAGAAGAAGAAGAAAAACAGTGGTAACAAGTTAACAGCAACCACTGCAAGAACTTTCCGACGGAGATTGGGTTTATATTCAGGTATAGTTTAGGCGAGGTAGGAGGTCGGTGGTACCTTTCTTCTCTCAATTCATTGTCTTATTGAATATGATCTTGGTTTATGTAATTTTGTTTTTTGATTTAGTTGTAAGTTATCTATTGGGTTACTATCTAATTTAGTATAAACTCAATATAAACTCAGTAAACAGATTCTCAACATAATTTAGAATAATCACAGTAAATTGAGTTACTCAACTTAATTCGGTTTCCGAAACAATACTACCAACGATTTAGCTGGACTATCTTTGCATTTCTGGTTTCCTTATTTGTAATAATTGCATCTCATATTTGTGAAGGAGTTATGTCCACTGTCCTACGGATTAACCCGCTTAAGTCTATGTATCCGATATGCCTTGCTAGAGGTCGATGTCGGGTTGACATGTAAATAGGTTACGTGTCTGGTAGTCTTAAGTGGGCCCATTGGGTCACACACAATATGTACGGGATATTATTATTATATATCGATATATTAAATATATTGGGTCAGTAGTAATACGGATCCAGCTGCGTTGTCGGGTTATGGTAATTAGAGTTATACTAATAATCTAATTATGGTAATTAGGGTTATAGTAATAACCTAATTCTAGTTTCTCATCTCCTATATAAGGAGGTTCATATGATGAACCAAGATATGGAATTAAGAGTATTGACTCATAATATATATACGGAGTATTCTTCTTATAAAGAGTTATAAGATAGATATAGAGAGAAGTTGTGAGACGGTCTCACGTACCTTTATACTAGCATATACGTCGCAGTTCTGTACCCGTGTGGATACCAAAGGAGGCATCACGTTTGGGGTGATTTATTCTATCCGTGAAGATTATTTATTCTGTCCGTGGGAATTATTTATTCTGTCCGTGAAGATTATTTATTCTGTCCGTGGAGATTATATATATTTATGGGTTTATTATACTTCTTATTAATACGTTGTTCCGCTGCAAATAAGGTATAATTGTTATCCCTCTACTTTTGTCTTTTCGATTAATACTCGTAATAGGTCCTTGGGTTTAAGGGTTGTAACCCTACAGTGGTATCAGAGCCTCTGTTATGTAGTATTAATCAAATCGACCTGAATCTTTGACTCATAATTGGTTATGAGGGATTCAATCCGCGTATTAATTGGATTTTATACGATGTCTTGCTGGTAAATTGTACTGATTTGACAACGTGGTAAATTGATAAATTCCTCTCGTAGTAAATTTTTTTTTCGTCAACATGGTGTGTGCAAATTTGGTGTATTGCTGCGGTTGATTTGACATAGAGTAATGATTAACATAATTAATGGTTGTTTATCATTTGTTTTTTGCAAATTGGTTGTTTTACCGTATATAACCTTTTAACGTATTACTTGGTTAGTCTAGTAATTTTCGTTTAAATTTAGGGTTTATTTTAATTTGTGAATTTAAACCGTTAAATTCTAAAATTGACTCGTAAAATTAATTTAAGATTTAATATCGATTATGTTTTACTATAATTTTGCCCTAAATTGACCCACTATAATCTTAAATTTCTTTGTTGACGATGAGACTAATTAGATTAGTCAAGATTCGATTGAAATTGGGAACGTAAAATTACTAGAATTTATGGTTGACGATGAGACCTAATAAGATTAAGACAAGACTCGTTTTAATAATGGTGGAGACGGAACGAAAAGAGACCAACCCAGTTAACACGAGTATGACTCGGTGGGCACGAGTTTGACTCGACAAGCACGGGTGTGTCCCGGTCGGAACGGGATGACCCGGGAGATACAGGTTTGACCAAGATGATACAATATTTACTCGGACGACATCGTGTCGGGTCGAGCGACGCTTTTAAGAAAAGTCGTTTTCTTGCGTTTGTGTGTTGATTATGAATCAAACATGGATTATACTTTTATTTTTCCGAATCAATGAAAAATTAGTTTTCTGAATCGGCTAAATAATTTTATGCACTTTAATTATCATATTATCATAAATAGATCGGAAAAAGAGTTTCTCGAGTCTTATTTGATTTTGATGAATTTTTCATCTATATGACAATTATAAGTTGCAGATCGATTGTGAATCGAGTTTTGTATATCCGTTCAATTTTTCCGGGTGGGAAATTGTTCCTCATAGTTGGAAAAATGAAAGATATTGGTGAAATTGTTCAAACCAAATAGCAATTATGAATTGTTATATGATTATGAATCAAAATATGAGATCTTTTAACTTGTTTTATGCGCAAATTACTAATAACAATTAAATAATTATGTCATATGATGCATAAATTTTATTGTTTAGACTTGTGACTTGTGTGCTTAGGTTGCCTTGTAAGTTGACCTAGCAACATGTTTAGGACCCATATGCATTTAATCCCTCGCACAAATATTAAGTATTGCCTTTCCAGAATTGACCACTACAATAATTTCATATCATTGGTTGAAGTGACTGCCTAAGCGGTGCTTTGCCGATGTGTGCGAACTGAGTAGGTGGGTAACGGTTACCCACAGGTTAATTCTGGTTTGCTTAACATTGCTATCAAGTCGGACTTGGGCTTTGAGGCAAATAGTTGGTGTCATATGATGACTAATTCCGACAAACCAATAATTACATAGAGATGTAATTGACAAATTTGTTGTCTACCTTTACTTTTGAAGCTTGAGCAGTGAGCCCAAGTTCACTTGAGCGACAAAAGGTTTAGGATCTTGGAATATTATGCGAACTTGAGGGTAGTTTGCATGATTTTATCTTAAAATTGTTAAAGATTGTTAATATTAATTATCATTTTACTTTGCATATAGTTATAGTTGTAAGTTAGTCACCGTTATCACATTTATTAAAGATGAGTTTGAATTGTTCAACCTCGTCGATTGGTATCTTGAAAATTGTTTTCAAAATTAGAGATATGGATTTTTTCCTTGTGAAGGATAATTTCGACAAATTATAACCAGTGCTAATGTACAGTATAGACTGTATAATTAGAGTTATGGAGATGACTACTGTAAGTACCAAAATCAATTGTTTCAATAAGGGAATCGTTCCCATTGAGTAAGAAAATGTTAAAGATGATCCAATTAATCCATGTCATATGATGAATGATTATCTTGATAATCAGGAGAATTTTGGATGTTTCTTTCTAAAGAATTAGGAATTGAAATCTTTTCAATTAGTACTAAGTTTAGGTCACTTTATTATGAATAAACATGTGACTTAATAAAGTTTCTCACCTTTTAGCATGAGATGTTAAAAGACGATTGAACATTGTATCAAGAAGGCAAATAATACAAATGTTCTATGAGTTCATTAAGAAAATTGCTTGAGATAATGATTAATAAATCTAAGATGTTGGTTAAAGTAAGAGAAGGATAATTGTTATCATATCCAAACTTGTTGCCAAATTTAGATTAGGTACGATTTTATTAGTCATTAATGTAATGACAAATATATGACATTGGTAGATAGCTTTCTAGAAGTGTCTAGAAATTCTGCAAATCAATTGAAGTATGACTTCAGGTGTGTATGTTACTGAAGTAATAGTTACTTTCATTCTACTGTTTTGGTATAAGATACTAAATGCAACTATTACATTGTGGATGTGATGGCTCAAAGAGGGTGGAATAATGGTATATAAGTGAAGTGTTTTATGATGAAATAGACAAACGTTGTTGTTTCATATATAAAAGGAAAATCACTTAATTTTACCATAAAGCTGAATACTAGAATTGAATAATTGTTATTCTTGTACTAGTCATAAGCAAGGACATTGATTCTGTTTCATGTATGGGCATGAAAAGTTTTGATAAAAGTAGAACAATTGTTGCTCTATATCTTGCAAGAATATGAGGTACAATAAGGCTAAACATGATTGTTGAGCTCTACATTCCTAGTAGTGAATGCTTTTATTTGTAACATAACGACCAAAAGGTTCAACTCCCTCGATCTGAATTTTACCCATCACGGCATTGTCTTTAATCCATGAGACAAGAAACATAAGAATAAGTTTCATAATGATGATATTATTAACCTTATTGATAAAGATCAACTGAGGTGAATGGATCTTGTTAAGATGGATAAATGACATTAGAAGCGACTCCTATTATTTGTAATGGGAGGGTACTTAGACTTGTTGGATCACACATATAAAGATACGTGTGAGTTTAACTAGTAGTGTTGCAAAAATGGGTAACATGTATGGTTTTGTTCATTTGATGAATTTTGAAACTAAATGCTTTGAATTGTTCAAGGAAATTCAGATAAAAGCACAAGATCAACTTGATAAGTTGATACGAGTCGTTCGATATGATTGAAACAGGGAGGAATGAACTAAAAGATTGTGATCATCTTAGAAGTAGTGAAAAGTGTTTCAAACTACATCGAACCATATTTGATATGATTTGGTCTATGATGAGTTATGCAGATTTTATTGACTGTTTAGAAAGTTATGCACTATAAAAGTCTTTGTACGAATGTTGATGAGATTGTTCATGTAAGTCGGAGAATAGACACCATATGAGATATGGATTGAAAATGTTCTAAAAAGTCTTTTCTTAATTATCAAGTCTTGAAGTTTAAAGAAAATTGTTTTGTAGAACTTAGACTCGATTATGACGTGTGTTTTATTAGGGTATTATGTTAATTCTACAAACCATCCAAAGAACAAAACTGTTTTGTTGCATGGAGTGATATGTTCCTTTTAAAAATATGTGATTTCTAATAGAAACAGTGGGAGTAGATGCGACACTTGAATTGTTCAAGATTAACAGGAATTCTCTACAATTGTTGAAGAGGACATTGATGAATCCATGAAAAGTCATGATCATCTTACCTGCGAAATATTACCCTACACAGGTTTGACCTATGATGAAACAATAATGGGCAACGACTCCAAAATTCACATAAAATCTAATAGATTCTATATACCATAACTAGCAAGTATAGACTTTGGTTAAATGGGTCTTATAGTGAAGAACAATCTTCAATATAAAGACGATATAGGTTGATATAAGAGTATCTATGAAGCATAGTTGGTAGTTAAGGAATGATCTCATAGTAGTGACTATGGAAAAATTCTTTTTACAACATTATGCTTAAGTCTATTAGGATTGATTTAGCATTTTGAATGTCATCACTCATATGATGAGTTTGGGACATATATATGTGAAATACATTTCTTGAAAGAGATGCAATATGATGTGTGTGCGACTCATCGTATGAAGTTCATATATTATCAAAATTGCTAGACAAATTTGAATGATCCAATTTGATTGGAGCAAGTATTATGGAGTAGTATCTTCGTTCTCAATGTGGTAATTCAAAGATGTTTGTTTTCCTTTGAGACGAAGAAAGACAGTGTGTACAAGAGGCTAGTGGGAGTGCATTTATCATTATGATTTGGTATGTATGTGACATACTTCTCTAACTAAACGACATTTGATTGCTTTGCAAGAAATGTGTTTATTATGTGCTCGTGTGACGAGTAGATACTAATCTAGTGAGTGTCACTAGAATGCTATCTAAGAATTGTTCCTTTGAGCTTAAGAAGCAAAAAGGGAAATAATTTAAGAGATGCGCATGATGTGATAAGCGAATTATTGTAAACAAGTTACAACGATTCATATTTCCAAATAGACAAAGATGACATGAGATTGTAATCTCAGTAAATTTTGTTTTGGATGAGAAGTTGTGTATTGGAACGATTCCAAATGACAACTTGGTGACTAGTATTATAACTAAAGTTGGTGTTTTATTGCTTTTGAAGCAAATAGACGTTTGGTTACGAATCAAACACGCACTCAACTTTAAAGTTTATGAAGCAATTTGTTGCTTATGAAACTAACAGTTTGCCTCAATTGAGATAAGGTAGATTGGTCATATGCTTGTAAATAACCGATACAAATGTTGTATGTCCCGAAACCTCCTCTATATAAAGATCATATTGTTATGATTGGTATAAGACGCATGGGCGAGTGGTCTTAGTACTTTTAGAGGTGTTTGGTTTAGTGGGAGTTATTTTGATAATTGATATATGTATGACATATTATCATTTGGTTAATGTAACCGAGTTTTGTCCCTAAATAATTTACATTGATGAAATAGATCACTAAGTACGTGACTTAGTCTTGGAACTCTATTTGGATGATGTAATTATTTTGTCTCTAGTCAGGGTATTGTGTTGGGACATTTGAATACCTTTAAATGACTAGTGTGTGAGTTGGTTGATGACTAAGTTCCTTGAGTCATAAGTATTGAGATACTAAACCAGGCACACGGGTGTATGTTAAGAACATGCATTAGACAGACCAGCCGAAAAGGATTTTACTAAGATTTCGCTTAGTGTCAGTAAAGTTCTTTGCAAGTTATGAACTTGTACGGTCTTTAGACCTGAGTCTTTGACTATTCTGTACATGTGATGTGCATGCTTTGATACTATTCCTCGTCAGCTGTGAAAGGGGGCTATGGATGGTTATTGAGCATGCATGGATCATGTGATAGGATGTGGTTAGACAAGAGGGGATTTGCTCTTCCTTTATTGAAGGGAATTTATTGTTTCTTGGCCACTCGAAAAGTGTGACTTGTGCAAATGCGTGACCGCGCTCAGATAGGATGATTGTCATCTATCTGCTCTTTTAACAAGTCAACTCAAAGATTCGAGTAAAAGATTGAGATATGTGAGGATGACACTTCTTCTTACCTCATTCTCAATTGGAGACAATAGTAGCAAAGAGACTTAACGCCGTTCTTGAGAGGACATGTACAAGTGGGAGACTGAAGGAGTTATGTCCACTGTCCTACGGATTAACCCGCTTAAGTCTATGTATCCGATATGCCTTGCTAGAGGTCGATGTCGGGTTGACATGTAAATAGGTTACGTGTCTGGTAGTCTTAAGTGGGCCCATTGGGTCACACACAATATGTACGGGATATTATTATTATATATCGATATATTAAATATATCGGGTCAGTAGTAATACGGATCCAGCTGCGTTGTCGGGTTATGGTAATTAGAGTTATACTAATAATCTAATTATGGTAATTAGGGTTATAGTAATAACCTAATTCTAGTTTCTCATCTCCTATATAAGGAGGTTCATATGATGAACCAAGATATGGAATTAAGAGTATTGACTCGTAATATATATACGGAGTATTCTTCTTATAAAGAGTTATAAGATAGATATAGAGAGAAGTTGTGAGACGGTCTCACATACCTTTATACTAGCATATACGTCGCAGTTCTGTACCCGTGTGGATACCAAAGGAGGCATAACGTTTGGGGTGCTTTATTCTATCCGTGAAGATTATTTATTCTGTCCGTGGGAATTATTTATTCTGTCCGTGAAGATTATTTATTCTGTCCGTGGAGATTATATATATTTATGGGTTTATTATACTTCTTATTAATACGCTGTTCCGCTGCAAATAAGGTATAATTGTTATCCCTCTACTTTTGTCTTTTCGATTAATACTCGTAATAGGTCCTTGGGTTTAAGGGTTGTAACCCTACAATTTGTTCCCAACGCAAGTAGCATGGTTCCTTCATTAGAAGATTTTTAATAAATTCAAGTTATCCAACATAAAATTATCCTATTAATGTTTTTTTTGTGTAAGGCAATTTTGTATAGGTTTATCTACATAGCATTAGGCCTTCACTCCTGCGAGCATGGAATTCTAGGTTTTTGTATTGTAGTATTTTCAAAGAGAATGCTATGTGGTTCGATGATAGATTTTGTAGCCGGACATGAGTGACAGATCTTGGAGGTTAATTCACATTTTCAACCTTTAATTTGAAAAATAAAACCGCTATGACCATTACGTCAAGAGGTATTTGCTGAATCATATACGGAGTATAAACTTGGAAGGCTAGCAATTTATTCATCCCGGCCAATTCCCAATAGAACATTGATCTACCCTTGAAAGTGACGATGCTTTTGTAGACAATGTATAAGGATTAGTATTGTGTTCAACTTCTACCCATTTTTTATTTCAGAGAACATATAATGTACATTTTCAAAGAGAATGTTATGTGGTTCGATGATAGATTTTGTAGTCATCTGTTACGGATCTTGAAGGCTAATATAAGCGGGGCTAATATTCACATTTTCAAAAATGTTGTTTTTTTCATAAAAGTGAACAAGGCCGTCGAGTGAATCAGTTAATATGTACATCAGTTAATCAACAATGGAACATACATCAAAATAACTGTTATATACACTAAAAAACTCATTATATTCTATTAAACTCACTACATATATATATACACTTACGAACTTAATACATACAGTAAAATAATTGTTATATACATCCAAATAGTTACCATGTACACCAATTAATCAACAATGGAAAATACATCCAAATAATTTTTATATATACACCAAAAAACTCATTATATACGCTATTAAACTCACTATATATATATACACACACTTAAGAACTCAATATATACAGTAAAATAAATGTTATATACAGTTAATATTTTTCGGGAATTTTTTTTTTTTTTTGGGAAAAAAAATTGAAAAAAAAAATTTGGGAAAAAAAATTCCGAAAAAAAAAAAAATTAAGAATTTCCGATATTTTTTTTCCCGAAAAATATTGATTTTTTTACCCCGGGAAAAAAAATTGGGGAATTTTTTTTTATGTATGAGTTTTTGTTTTAATTTTAGCCTTTAATTTGATTTTAATCTAATGGTTGAGATTGTGCCTCAATGGGTGCGACGAGTTGAGCTGCCTCAAAGGATCCTAGATCTATATATATAGAGAGAGAGATAGGTTCTAATGAGTACCCTTATATATGTTGAGTCCCTAAATTCTCATCCCATGCGACGGATGGGATGATGATGGATGGACAAGATGCATCCTGATATTTTGTATTTAAAAAAAAGGAAGATTTAGTATCCTAAAATAACTCATGATTTTAGGAAACAATAACTCCCATAATCACAATCATTCCTATTCATTCATTCATTCACGTTACAGGTTCATCAAAACCTTAAAAAAAATAAAAAAACGCTCCCATCGATCATCACGTTCATTCATTCAATCAAATCTGTGCTCGAAATTCCGTTACTATGAATTCAATGATCGCGACATCTTCATTAACTGTTGATAAGCAATTCATCGAGTATAACAATGGTGAGTTTCGATATTGCTTTCATGTTTTGCGTCAACTTTTATTCATTATCTTGATTAATTTGCGTCAATTTGTGTTCATGTTTTGCGTCAATTTTCATGTTGATATTGCTTTCATGGTCGTGTCATTCATGTTTTGCGTCAATTTTCATGTTGATATTGTTTTCATGGTCGTGTTATTCATCATAGATTCATATGCAAATCGTAGAACACACAAACGGTGAGTATATATGTTTTGTAATTTATACTGGAATCGCCATGGAAGTCATTAAGATGCTACTCAATTATTAGATTTTACGTTTACAATATATTGAGTTATTGTAGTTCATATACTGCGTTACTTTAGTGTAGAGCATCTATTACTTTAATGTCTACCATCTGTTACTTTAATGCAAAATTGTATGGGATATTGAGTTAATGTCTACCATCTGTTACTTTAATGTCTAGCATCTATTACTCTATGACTTCGTTGATCGCCTTGCGAATATTGTATGGGATATTGACTTAGAGCCGTCAGAATTTGAAGAGAAATGGTGTCGAGTGATTGAGGACTTCGAATTGGAGAGCAACACCTGGTTAACACACATTTATAGTATTAGGAGACAATGAAATTATGCAATTCCGAGTGAGCATGTTAAAATCTGAGTAGGCACACAGATCCTCCCTACCACAAGATAATGAGTAAAGAAACACAGTAATGGTCAGTACGTGTTGTCATAATCAAATAGGGTGTTCAATAAATGTGCATATTTAATGCTTACCCGTCTCGGAGCTCTTCAGTGTCATTAACAAAGCAATAATCAAGGACATTCTTTCTAAGCTTTACAATTGGGGATAACAAGTCCTTGTAGTCGCAGAAGAACTTAGACACACCAAGCTGAAAAACATTAACTGGTCTGCAGTCTATACTACACCCTAGATCATCGAGAATGATACCCTCATACTTAGGTATAATGGTCGAATGCAAAAGATACAAATCTATCCTACACTTGCTATAAATTGATTCACCTGAGAATGCATTCGTCAAGGTGCGAGATATGACATCGTTTAATGTAACGAAGTTTCCACTATTCTCCACCATCTGTAGTACTGACGTACCGGCATTGTCACTTCCCCCCTCCTCACGCACATCCTCCCTAACCTCCCGCATCTCCATCTCGTTACGAAATGTATCAAATGATGGGAGACTGTCTCCAGCCTGTCTGAGTTCTTCGGCTTTCTCGCTAACATAATCAAAATAGCGGAGGAAGGCAGAACTCTTCTCGTCCATTAACTCGGGGGTCTGGGATAGTATAGAAAACACCTGAGAAGCATCATTGCTACCATCTTGCCCTATCTCAGCTAACATTGCATCTTTTTGTTGCTTGTATCTGTGATAAAAAAGATCAATGTCACTCTTCATGATCAAGCAATGTGCTTGAAAGGACTGCAAATGGTGAACATAAATACCATATAGTTAGAGATAAATATATTCTAACCACATTTGGGCATTAGTATAACTGTGGGTAGAAAAACCTTAGTTGGTGTTAGAATAACCAACTGATTACTTTAAAATATCCAAATCAATCCTATAAAATAACTTAAGAAACTTCACAGTTATAATTATATTTTTTAAGTACTTGGGATAATTAAACAGGTGTGAATACAATAACCTAATTTAAGCGCTAGAATAACCAATCGACTACTACAGAATAACTAAATTAAAAATATAAAACAGGTGATAGGTATATAAAAAATGGTAGAGAAATTAACATATATACAATATTGTTAGAGAAAATAATAATACTTTAATGAGTAGTTTAGAATAACAAACAGATTACTATCAAATAATTAAATCAATACAATAAAATAATTTGGTAGACAACTTCGTTTGGTTATACAGTAACTACATTTGTTAATTACAATAACTGCGTAGACACTTCACAATAACTAACAATTGATTAGTATAATTATATTTTTAAAGTACTTGGGATAATTAAACAGGTGTGAATAGAATAACCAAATTTAAGCGTTAGGATAATCGAATGACTACTACAAAATAACTACATTAAAAATATGAAACAGATGATAAGCATATAAAAAAATCCTAGAGAAATTAACATATATACAATATTAATATTGTTAGAGAAAATAATACTACTTTAATAGTTGGATTAGAATAACCAACAGATTACTATCAAATAATTAAATCAATATTATAAGATAATTTGGTAGAGAACTTCGTTTGGTTATACAATAACAACATTTGTTAATTACAATAACTGTGTAGTCACTTCACAATAACTGGCAATTAATTAGTATAATTATGCAGGTTGATGTACAATAAAATAATTTCCGGCGTTAAGATAACCAAATGACTACTACAAAATAACTAAATCAAAACTATAAAATAACTGAAAGTGACAAGTGGGTAAGATGGTCATAAACAAAGTAGTAACAAATTCTAGGCCAGTGAGCCGCTTACAGTAGCTTAAGACATCCGGTAGAATGATTACTATGCAAATAGAAATACAATAAAAGAGTATAACATATTAAAGAGAGTAGTAATCATTACATCAACTGCCCTGGCTCGTATTGCATCATCGGTTTCAAATCCATCGGGAAGTTCCATGTAATTTTTTTGGCCTTTCATAGTACTTACTCCTTGCTCTGGAGAACCCTCACCGTGTCGGAAACCTAACAAAATACACGGTATCAATCTGAATCCTTAGTTGACTATATAATTACATATTCACGAAAAGAAGTATACGTTAGGGTAGAACATACTCTGTATTCCTTTCGATGGTTGATTCTGGCAGACAGGATATACACCCGCAATGTATTTCCCATTCCCCAACGAACCGGCCCTCATCTCCCCATTCGCCCTCTCCCGTATCAAAATGTCAGTCCAATGCTTTATGAGAGGGACATCGGACGGAGACGATTTCCCCTGGAATGACATTCTATGGAAGTATGCCATGATTACCACAATAATACAGCCACGAAGTGTACGGTGGCCTTTCCTGCATGCACCTACGGTTGACGTTAGGCGAGAAAAAACATACTCGCACCAGTCATGTTGTCGGATAGTTGACGTGTTTTGTACAGCTTTTAGGAGTGCAAAGTCAACCGTATGGTTTGATGTTGGCTCAAGAAATACCGACATCGCATAGAGCACAAACAGCCGTTTGAACGATTCTACCATGTCGTCATCCATGCGGTCGTCATCCATGCCAACTAATTCTTTGTTTAACCGATGCACCGACACTGATTTGTTCCCCTCTACCCCAAACTCTTTTCGGAAATCACCTTTCATTGTATCCTGGGAGGACAAAGTGTTATGTCCAGTTGGTACAATTTCAATCTCGCGATCCCCCATTGGCAACCCAAATATATCATGGACATCTTGCTTCGACAACACAAATTTCACCTCCTGTGCTTTGAACATGTGGGCGGCCGCATTAAAGTGCCTAATAAATAGAGGGATGATGTCCAATGGTAGTTTTATCAATCTCAACTCGAGCAAACCACCAAAACCAATATCAATTACTGCTTTTTGCTGATTTGGCCCAAGCTTTGATATCAGCTCAACCAAGCTCTTCGGTCGACATCGCAGATCTATGTCATCAGCCCTACAAATCAAACAATGCACAAATGAAGATAAAATATACGATGAGGATAAAATATACGATGAGGATAAGAAAAGCAGGAGAAATAGTAACATACAATGTTATGGATTGAGCTTGGTTAGCCTTCTTTGGCTCAATCTTTATATTATCTATCTTAGAGCGTTTTTGTTTTGTTGCACCATCTTCACCTCCTACGTTTACGTGCGTTTTCTGCTTTATTTTTTGCCATGTCTGTAGAAAAGATTACATGTGTTAGAATAATTGACAAAAAAAAGTTAACAGACAATATATAAGTGCAATTGGTTTAGTTAGTTTTAATTTGCTTAATTAAAGTCATGTGCATGCATATTGAAATACAATAACTTGATTTAAGCATTACAATAACTGAATTTTATAGTGTACAAAGAGAACTAAGCAATGAGAGTTTGGTTTAATTTCAGACATGCATATTGAAATACAATACCGTGATTAAAGCCTTAGAAAAAGTAATTGAACACTATAAAATAACTAAATAAGCAAAGAAAATAAAAGAAGTTTACTAAATAATTTATAATAACTGAATATGCAACTTACAATAATTGGAATTGGGGATTAAAATAACTGGATAGACAACATGTAATAACTGATCATCCATAAAGCAATATCTTATATGGAGTATTAGACTAGTTAGACTTTAAAGTCCACTACAAACAAAAATTGAAGAAACGCAACGAAATTGCAGATCAGATGCTCAATTTCAATACAAAAAAATCATACAGTACCAACATTCAAAACAAAAAAATAGAAGAAAAGCATTCAAGTACAACAGTACAAAAAAATACGAGATGCGAATACGAAAAAAAACGTTGACAGCACAGTACGATTTGAGATGCAAGATGCGAATTCAAAAACGTTGTCATTACAGTACAAAAAAATTTGAAGGCATAAGATATGTACGATTATGTGAATTTAAACGCCTAATTATTTGAATTTGAATTTCAACTCTCGAAATTGAAATTTTAGTATCAATCTAAACACGTAATACAATACCGTGATTAAAGCTTTAGAATAAGTAATCGAATACTAAAAAATAACTAAATAAGCAAAGAAAAGAAAAGAAGTTTACTAAACAACTTATAATAACTGAATATGCACCATACAATAATTGAAATTGGGGATTAAAATAACTGGATAGACAACATGTAATAACTGATCATCCATAAAGCAATATTTTATACGGAGTATTAGACTAGTTAGAATCTAAAGTCCAGTACCCAAAAAATTGAAGAAAGGCACCAAAATTGCAGATCAGATGGTCAATTTCAACACCAAAAAATCATACAAAAAATTCACATAATCAGACATGAATGCCTAATTATTTCAAAAACCGTACGCCTAATTATTTCAATAAGAATACAAAAAAATACGATATGCGAAAACAAAATAATCGTATAAAAAAACAGAATCGAAACATGGTCGATACTTGTCCTGTCTGTGACATTAGCCTCGGTAACATCCCAGTCGATAAACTCAGGTCGATTGCATTCTCTTTTCCTCGTTCCCTTCCTCTTTCTCACTAGCATCTTCATTGAAGTGATATTACATTCCACATGCCTTCTTTAAAATTATTTTGATAAATCGAATAAAAAAAATCATCGAATATCTTTCTTTGAGTTTGTAACCGAGGAAATTGTACAGTACGATAAACAAGAATTGAAACAGTAATCGAATTGAAACATTCGATTACGATAAACAGTAATTTCGAATGGATAAATCAAATTGAAACACCCATATTCTATGTGGCATTACTATTATTACTTGTTATTGTAATTATTTCAATTTCAAATTACTATTAGAGTCTAACTAGTCTAATTACGTATTCAGTTATTGAGTTTGTAACCGAGGATATTGTACAGTACGATAAACAAGAATTGAAACAGTAATCGAATTGAAACAGTAATACAATAATCGATTTGAAACAACTATAAACAGTAATACAGTAATACAGTACAATAAACAGTAATTTCGAATGGATAAACAATAAACAGTAATACAGTACAATAAACAGTAATCGAATTGAAACAGTAATCGAATTAAAACATTCGATTACGAGAAACAGTAATTTCGAATGGATAAACCAAATTGAAACACCCATATTCTATGTGGCAAAGTAATACAGTACGATTGAAATCGAAATCGTACCTGATGCGAGACTATGTAAATCGAAAAAACAAATTGAAATCAGATGCGATTTCAGATGCGAGATGATGCGCGTGATGTGTTGCCTTCGTGATGAAATACCTGATTGACGCAGATTCGATTACTGTTTCAAATAATGAAAAACCAGCATCGATAAAAAAAATGGAATTTCGATTACTTTTTCAAGAGGATGAAATACCTGATGTGTTGCCTTCGTGATGATTTCGTGATTGACGCAGATTGGAGAGGATTTGGTGATCTTTCAGTTTGTGAGCGTTCAACGTTTGGTTTTCTGTTTCAGCTTTAGGGTTTGATGAGTGTTGGGTTCAGTTTAGTAATGATATTCAATCTTAGCCCTTGATTAAACTACATTTAGTGGCTGAAAACTGAAGGTATATTGTACACAAAATTAAGGTGGGTAAAAGATCCCACTTCTATATATATATATATATATATATATAGAGAGAGAGAGAGAGAGAGATATGGGATCAGGTGAGTCCACTTATATATGTTGAGTCCGTGAGTCCCCATCTTAGCCCTTGATTCAATGTTAGATTAATGGACAAGATTTGATCTCATAATTAAGAAAATAACTATAATATCTATCAAAATATATTTTCTTTCGCTCTCTTCCTTAATTATCTCAGTACAAATTCTCTCTCCTGTCAAATTTTTAATTGCCTATTTCTCTCACACAACAAGTTTATTTAAAATTAAGTTTTGTTCATCTTCAGCAAAAAATCATCCGTTTCCTACTGCCATTGTACATATGTTACCATGTTACTGCCATAATCCATAAACTATGTTACTGTAACACATACGTTGTGTTACTCTAATTCATGAATTGTGTTACTTTAACTCATAAAATCTGTTACGTTGCATAGTCTCTTGCAAAAATTGTTACTCTAACTCATACAATGTGTTACTTTAATTCATGAACTGTGTTACTTTAACTCATAAAATCTGTTATGTTGCATAGTAGTCTCTTGCAAAAACAGGAGTTCCAATTAACAAAAAGAACAATGTTTGTTTTTATTAAGATACTCCAAAACAAAAAGTGGTACAAGATTCAAACTAAATCAACTCCATTACAATTTCAATGTTTCACACTTGTTACTCATAATGTCCTACTTATAATTCTGCTTCTTCATCCTTCTCGTTCTCTCCATCTTCTTCTCTTTCTTCTTCTTCATCATCATCTCTGAAGCTTTGATTTAATCTCACCATCGCATAATGGAGGAAACTCTCACCCACATCCCTACATCATTCATGTGCTTTTGCGTCTACTGAAAAACAATAACAGTGCCAATAAACGTGACGGAAAAAAACAATTAAAACTTGAAATATGGATTAAAGTAACAGATAAGAAGAATTAAAGTAACAGATGAAGTGCATTGAAGTAACATTGGATTAAATTAAAAGAGGATGCCTATACACCAGGTATAAAGTAACAGAGGTCAGACATTAAAGTAACAGATAGTGTGAATTAAAGTAACAGATAATGCTTATCAAAATAATACCAGGTATAGGTTAGTGCAAAAAATTCATATAATGATCAGAAATGAGAGTATGACGCAGTATCTTACTCTTTGATATTGTTTCCTATTTTGAAGTCATCACGTCCCATAATTATAGGATGCAATATCTTTTTTTTTCTTTTTCTTATATGGCGTTACTCTTTGATATTGTTTCCTATTTTGGTGGCAATCACGTCCCATTATTATAGGAAACAATTTTTTTTTTTTTTTTTTTTTTTTTTTTTTTTTTTTAATATGGCGGTTTCCTTTATCCTTACGACACTACAATGCACTACAATAACAGATGAAAAGCACTAAAGTAACGACTGGAGTGTATTAAAGTAACACGAGATATAAATTAACAGATGGTAGACATTAAAGTAACAGATGCTATACACTAAAGTAACGCAGTATATGAACTACAATAACTCAATATATTGTGTGCGCGCAAATTTCATATGATGAATATGCAGTTCAATGTAGAAAATTAGAAAATAAACCAGTATCTTTTTCCTATTTTGTTGGCAATCACGTCCCACTATTATAGGAAACAAGATCTTTTTTCATTATTATTTTAATATGGTGGTTTAATATATCTCCATGACTCTTTAATGCGTTACAATAACAGACATTATTAACCAAAGTAACATCTTCGATGAATTAAAGTAACAGACCATAAAAGTAATAGATGTTTGTCACTAAAGTAACAGACACTCCACACTAAAGTAACACAGTATGTGAACTAAAATAAACCAATATATTTTCGTGTGCGCAGATGAATATGCAGTTCAACGTAGAAAAGTAGAAACTAATAATCTAATATCATCTCAATGACTCCCATATACAATCCAGTATAAACTACAATGTATATACTCACCGTTTGTGTTTACTACGATTTGCATATCAGCCATTGAATGAAAAGTAAAAGCCGGATTGATCGAACGTATAATGCAGCGCGATGAAGACGATTACTTATTGAATGTGGTCTTGATTGTGTGGTTTTGAAGGAAGAATGAATGATTGAATGAGCAAGAGAACGAGAGAACGATGAAGAATGTAATGAAAACTGAATTGATGAACGAGAGAACGATTAAGAATGATGAAGCAGTATCTTTTTTTTTTTGAACGAGAGAACGATGATGAATGAGAGAGTGAATGATTGAATGATTGTGAATGATACGTTACTGAATGATATTCTTCTTCCTATTTTGTTGGAAGCAGTATCTTTTTTTTTAATAATATAGTGATTAATCTCGTCCCTTCATCCATCTCCCATCCAACGGATGAGATGAGGACTTAGGGACTCAACACTTATATAGAGACTCATTAGAACCTATCTCTCTCTCTCTCTCTCTCTCTCTCTATATATATATATATATATTTATATATATATATATATATATATATATATATATATATATATATATATATATAGAGAGAGAGAGAGAGAGAGAGAGAGAGAGAGAGAGAGAGAGAGAGAGAGAGAGAGAGAGAGAGAGAGAGAGAGAGAGAGAGAGAGAGAGAGAGAGAGAGAGAGAGAGAGAGGTGGGTTCCGGTGAGGCACTGTAACTCCTTTCACCCATTGAGGCACAATGTAGACCATTAGATTAAGATGGAACATACATCCAAATATGTGTTATATACACTAAAAAAACTCATTATATACGTTATTAAACTCACTATATATATACACACTTAGGAACTCAATATATAAAGTAAAAAAATTGTTGTATACTCTCAAATAGTTATTATGTACACCAATTAATCAACAATGAAACATACATCAAAATAACTGTTGTATACACTAAAAAAACTCATTATATACGCTATTAAACTCACTGCATATATACACTTAAGAACTCAATATATACAGTAAAATAATTGTTATATACACCCAAATAATTAATATGTAAATCAGTTAATCAACAATGGAACATACATCAAAATTTATGTTATATACACTAAAAAACTCATTATATACGCTATTAAACTCACTACATATATACATTTAAGAACTCAATATATACAGTAAAATAGTTATTGTTATATACACTCAAATGGTTACTAGGTACACCAATTAATCAACATATATACACTGAAATAATTGGCGTATGTACTTAATTATTTGATATAATAGAATTGTTATATACCATAAAATAGTTATTATGTACACTGAAATTGTTTTTATATATATACACCAATTTTATTTTAAATTTTGAATTTTTTTTTTGGAATTTTTTTTATTAATATAATTTTATTGATATCAATAATTTTATATATATATACACATGTCAAATGTCAAATAATAATCTTTAAGTATATTATAGCTATTAAAAACATGACTCCAAGCCATCAATTTGAATATTTTATTATGCTCATAATTATTAATGGACAACTTTTCGACAAAAGTTTATATTCATCACAATTATACAATAAAACAACTTTTTTTTCATTGAAACTTATATAAAATATTTATATGTTAAGCCTATTTATGATTATAGTGAAATGTATAATCATAATAAACCTATTATTCACTATATATAGAGTTTATAAAATGAAATTATTATTCTACGCTATATATTTTAATAATAGTGTTTATTATTACGTGTACTTAGTTAATCATATGAGCATATTTTTTTTAATAAAACTAATCTAACACTAATCGAATTTAGGAGTGATAACTTATCATCCTAATCCCTTATTTGACCAATTATTTATACATTTATTATGTAAGAATAAACACGTGTATACTATCATAAAATTTAATTACACATATATATATAGATTCGGGATCCTTTGAGGCAGCCTAACTCCCTGCAACCGTTGAGGCAGCATCTGGGCCGTTAGATCTGATTGAGATCAACGGACCAGGGTTGATCAAAATTCTAAGCACAAAAACAAACGCGCGCCATCTCCTTCCTTTCCTTTTGAATTAGTCGACTTTCTCTCTCAAGAAATTTGTTTATTTTTTCATTCAAATCATTCGATCATCTTCATCAGTTCCGTTGCAGATCTTCATCATTTTTACTTGCATATTTAATTGTGCTCACTCGTAAAATCGAGCGTCTTCATCATTTCAATTGCAGATCTTCATCATTCGATTATCATCATTTAAGTTGCAGATTTCATTTTGTTCACTTTGTAAATTCGTTCGTAGAATTGATTTTACGAATTCTGTTCTTGATTATCAAGGAATTCTATGCTTGATTATCAACGATTTCTGTTCTTGATTTGATTGTCGTCATTTTCACTTGCAGATTTGATTGTAATCCTCAACAATTCGTTTAGAGAAAACTGATTATGAACCTGCTGATCCAAGTAGACAATCGATTATCAAGAATTACGTAGATTCTGTACTGATTCTCTGCTGAATTATTTTGATAACTTATGATGTACATATTTGTCACTGAATAATGTTGATATTTTGATATCAGTTGTACATAATCCATCTGAGGACATCACTAGACATAATTCTATATTAGTTGTACATAACTCATCTAGTTACATCTTAAAGTAGAAATTTTGTTGCGATTGTAAAAATTTACAAACTGTATATCTTCCTAAATAATTATGTACACTGTATTCATTATTATGTACATGACGTAGGGTCATTATATAAGGTACATAATTCTATATCAGCTGTACATAACCCATTTGAGGACATCATTGTACATATTTCTATATCAGCTGTACATAATTCTATATCAACTGTACATAATTTATCTGAGGACATCATTGTACATAATTCTATATTAGTTGTACATAACTCATCTATATACATCTTAGACTGAAAATGTACAGATACTAAATAATTAGTTATATACACTGCATTCATAACTATGTATATCATATTTTTAATTAAAAAACACAATGCAAACAGTATATCTTCCTAAATAATTATGTACACTGTATTCATTATTATGTACAGGACGTAGGGTCATTATATAAGGTACATAATTCTATATCAGCTGTACATAACCCATTTGAGGACATCATTGTACATATTTCTATATCAGCTGTACATAATTCTATATCAGCTGTACATAATTTATCTGAGGACATCATTGTACATAATTCTATATTAGTTGTACATAACTCATCTATATACATCTTAGACTGAAAATGTACAGATACTAAATCCAACCCTAAACCCTTTTCCGTCCCGTCTTATGCGGTACCCTACTCTTAAGGTTCAGTGTCCCATCTTTGAATCACATCCACGACAGGGTTCACCAATACCCTCTTAGGGTACAGTTTCTTGCGGGTTTAGTGACCTTGAATAAGGAAAAGGGTTTAGGGTTGGATTAGGCAGATCCGCGAAGCGGGTCCGCCTAATCCAACCCTAAACCCTTTTCCGTCCCGTCTTATGCGGTACCCTACTCTTAAGGTTCAGTGTCCCATCTTTGAATCACATCCACGACAGGGTTCACCAATACCCTCTTAGGGTACAGTTTCTTGCGGGTTTAGTGACCTTGAATAAGGAAAAGGGTTTAGGGTTGGATTAGGCGGATCCGCGAAGCGGGTCCGCCTAATCCAACCCTAAACCCTTTTCCTTCTCGTCTTATGCGGTACCCTACTCTTAAGGTTCAGTGTCCCATCTTTGAATCACATCCACGACAGGGTTCACCAATACCCTCTTAGGGTACAGTTTCTTGCGGGTTTAGTGACCTTGAATAAGGAAAAGGGTTTAGGGTTGGATTAGGCGGATCCGCGAAACGGGTCCGCCTAATCCAACCCTAAACCCTTTTCCGTCCCGTCTTATGCGGTACCCTACTCTTAAGGTTCAGTGTCCCATCTTTGAATCACATCCACGACAGGGTTCACCAATACCCTCTTAGGGTACAGTTTCTTGCGGGTTTAGTGACCTTGAATAGGGAAACGGGTTTAGGGTTGGATTAGGCGGATCCGCGAAACGGGTCCGCCTAATCCAACCCTAAACCCTTTTCCGTCCCGTCTTATGCGGTACCCTACTCTTAAGGTTCAGTGTCCCATCTTTGAATCACATCCACGACAGGGTTCACCAATACCCTCTTAGGGTACAGTTTCTTGCGGGTTTAGTGACCTTGAATAAGGAAAAGGGTTTAGGGTTGGATTAGGCGGATCCACGAAGCGGGTCCGCCTAATCCAACCCTAAACCCTTTTCCGTCCCGTCTTATGCGGTACCCTACTCTTAAGGTTCAGTGTCCCATCTTTGAATCACATCCACGACAGGGTTCACCAATACCCTCTTAGGGTACAGTTTCTTGCGGGTTTAGTGACCTTGAATAAGGAAAAGGGTTTAGGGTTGGATTAGGCGGATCCGCGAAGCGGGTCCGCCTAATCCAACCCTAAACCCTTTTCCGTCCCGTCTTATGCGGTACCCTACTCTTAAGGTTCAGTGTCCCATCTTTGAATCACATCCACGACAGGGTTCACCAATACCCTCTTAGGGTACAGTTTCTTGTGGGTTTAGTGACCTTGAATAAGGAAAAGGGTTTAGGGTTGGATTACGCGGATCCGTGAAGTGGGTCCGCCTAATCCAACCCTAAACCCTTTTCCGTCCCGTCTTATGCGGTACCCTACTCTTAAGGTTCAGTGTCCCATCTTTGAATCACATCCACGACAGGGTTCACCAATACCTTCTTAGGGTACAGTTTCTTGCGGGTTTAGTGACCTTGAATGAGGAAAAGGGTTTAGGGTTGGATTAGGCGGATCCGCGAAGCGGGTCCGCCTAATCCAACCCTAAACCCTTTTCCGTCCCGTCTTATGCGGTACCCTACTCTTAAGGTTCAGTGTCCCATCTTTGAATCACATCCACGACAGGGTTCACCAATACCCTCTTAGGGTACAGTTTCTTGCGGGTTTAGTGACCTTGAATAAGGAAAAGGGTTTAGGGTTGGATTAGGCGGACCCGCGAATAAATATCAATATGTGCATCAAAACAGATACTGTTTTAACCATAGTAACTTATGTACATCAAAACAGACACTGTTTTAACCATGTATTAATTTCAATATGTGCAACACATAGTACCTTATCTACATCAAAACAAACATTGTTTTAAGCATGTACAAATTCCAAAATGTGCAACACATAGTAACTTATTCAACAGATATCAATTTATGTACGTCAAAACATGTTTAGATTACTCTATACATTTTATGTTTTTGACTATTTACAGAAGAACGTTATAGGTTAATTTTGTTTTACGTTTAACAATTTACAAAGTACAGTGTATAGGTCATTATGTAATGTACATATGTACATATTAGCTGTACATAACTCACCTGAGAATGATTATAAAAATGTTGATGTTTATATAAATTCTTGTCATGGAGTAATGTTTACATCACTGACTGTTTACATACACACAGCTAAAATAGAATTTTATATTTTCTGTCAACTGTAAAATCCTTAACAAAGTTCTTATCCCACCTCATAAGATTTATGCATGTTTGACGACAAAAGTCATTGATGTCATTAAAATAATCTTTGTCTGTCCATTTCTCCTTGTCATGAAATGCATTTATCCACTTCAAGACAAAAACACCACAATCAAATCCATTACTTTGTTGAGTTGCATTTTTGACATACTCCATTGGATTTGTCATCATTTTTTTGGAGATGTATTCATAGCCCGAGTAGTTTTCAATGATGATTGCGATATTTGTCATTATTCTGTGGCAAACATCAATTCGTGCTTTGTTACCCTTCCTTTTACTTGAATCCAAGATGTAATTCTTCTTGTCTTCAAAATCACACACAATCAAAATCCAGTGTAATGGTGTGCCAATTTGAACTGGGATAAAGATCTGAAAAAGTATACATTTCACAGTTATTGTAATGTAATACATATTTTCAACACATATTAACTTAAGTACATCAAAACAGACACTTTTATAACCATGTACAAAATTCAACTGTGTTAATGGTATAGGAGTATACAGATTAGATGGTTATACCTTTCTCAAGAATTTACCATCTTCAGGCAAGTATGATACAGTACAGTATGGCGTTGTCAGAGAAGAGAATACTTCTGGGTTTAATTCCTGTAACAATGGATACACAATAGGTAAACAACTGTATGATTATGTACCAAAAAAGTACTTAAGTACAGGAATTTTGACATATTTTACCCCTGATTTTGTAGGAATGAATAGTATATCGCTCCTCTTGAATGTTGCATATATTCCAGCTATATCGATTGCCTATTAAAAGAACACTTGTTAGATTGATTTGGTAGCATTTGAATTTATAATATTAGTGTAACATTTACCATATCATATAGTTGTTCTTTTGGTAATAACAAGGATTGCATCGCCTTTCGGCTTACATTCATCCATTGTGTTTCCATAACCTCTTCCCTGCAAGATAACATAGTTCAAATAATCAACAATTTTAAAATTAATTATGATGAAAGAATTAAAAAACATTGGACAGGATAGAATATATTACATGTTATATGAAATTAAAATGTTTTCATATGAGTCCTTCTTTTTCTCATTTGCCTTTCCTGCAAAGGTCTTCTTTTTTGTTTCTTTTAAGAATTTTTGAATAATTTCTTCATCACTGAATATTTTTTCCACATGGAGTTCTGCTGCCCTACTGAGAAAAGTTATAAAACAATAAATGTTAATGATTTATGCTTTATGTGCAATATATGGTAGTCATATGATAGCATAGTGCAAGTCTATAACATACAGAAGTTTCCTTGACATTTTTCTTGCATCTTTCAGAATAGTATGTTTCATCTGATTCCTGGTGGAGGTTAGTATTTTGTGACAATACCGCACCTTCATCATCCTTACATACTTATCATATGTAACATTGTTCTGAACATATACATTAATCAATAACATTTATATATGGAAATATAGTCAAACATAAAATAGTATCAATGATATAAGTAGAATAATTAAGTTTACCGGTTTGAACATTTGGACAAAATAATTTTTATCCCCATTGTACATTTCCATGACCCTCATTGAGAAAATACCATTGTCAATTTCCAAATGACGACTAAAATCTGGAATAAATTCCGCTATTTCATATTCTGTCACTTGATTGGCCCATTTGATCTTATTCTTGAATTTTTCAGAGAAATAATTACACTGCAAATATAACAAAGTATTCAACAAAGGTGAAATAATTTTCAATGTACAAAAAAGTAAAAACAATACATCAGTGTGCTCACATATTTATCTTTAGCTTCAGAACTGTTCAGTTGGCTGTCACGTTCTTCAGGATACCCAAAGTGAATTATTTCAAATGATTTTGTCATTGAGTTTAAACAGTAAAGAATAATAAATGGTAATTCTGTTGTCCAGAAAAAGACCTTGAAGAAGATTGCACTATTAGTTTACATAATGAATGAATGAATGGAGGTTATAAGGAGTATCTATTTGTTTACCAATTGCACATTATCCAACTGCATTTCACTTGTAGGAATCTAAAACATTAAAGAAGTGTTTAGAAGAGATTCATGACCAAAAATATATTTACACTGTTGACATTGTTGATGGAATATATAACATTACCACATATTTATTAAATGGAGACATATAAACACGCTTTATGGATGATGGAGATGATAGCTTTTCCAAATCATTCATCAATAATCCCCAAAGATTTAAAATTGGTTCCTCAACATTACTTCCAGACTGTGATATCATCAACATCTGCCTCCTTGAAATCTGAATCGTTTCAAACTTAAAGAGAGGTTCACTGTAAAATTAAAAAGTAATTAGTGTATTAGTTTTGGTATAACAATCACTCATATGAAACAATTTTAACTATGACTTTCAAACTATTAGCATTTAAACACATTTCCCTACCTTCTCAGTGCTTTACTTATGTACATCTGTTGTATGAGTTATATACAATAAGTTGTAACTTATCTACATCAAAACAGACACTGGTCTAATAATGTGCAAATTTCACACATGTGCATCACATAGTATCTTACGTACATCAAAACAGACAGTGCTTTAGCTATGTAAATTAGTTGTTTACCTTGGAGAGATATCTAATGCAAATGCATAGTCTGTCACATATTTCTCTTCGGCACTCAGATTGGTTAAAAAGCTGATGTTCCTTTGTATGAAAGGAGATTTGAAAATAGCTAGTATTGCTTGTTTCCTCTTGTATTGTGCTTCAATTTCTTTTTCATTCATTTCATCATCTTGCTGAGATGCATTCCCCACTATTTGTGGAGTGACCAAGTTTTCAACAATATCTGGGCTCTTTCGAATGATATTTTTCACAGCATAAGGAGTTTCTAAGTTAACTTTTTCTACTGCATGTGCAGGAGTACATTCCATGTTCTCAACAAACTCCACAAGCTTGTTATTGAACATTTGTTCAGTAGTAGCTTCCACATCCACATTCTTCATATCCACATTTGACACACTCTGGTAATTGAACACTTGTTCATTTATGGTGGGAGTTTTTTCTTTATCCACATCTTCATTTATTTGAGGTGTATCTTGAGGGTCAGAATACATGTCAAGGTTAATATCTTGACTGAGTTGATAGCTCTCATCTGAGTTCAACAAACTGTATCTTGGCATCATTGGGTCTCTCTCCTTCTTCTTCTTCATCTTTGGTACCTCATTCTTTTTGGCAGAAACAGCTTCTTCTACTATCTGATCAAACATCTCTAATACGTGTGGAGTCAGTTCTTCTAGACCAAAGTCTGCATCTGAGAAGGTAGGGAAGTCCTTTTGACAAGTAGAAGGTATTTTGCGTTCTTCTTTTGTGTTGTCATCATTGACAACTTGTGATGCAATATTAGTAACATCCTTCCATTTATCTCCAGATTCTAAGCAGTAAAAGATGAAAAATAAATACTGTATATAAGTTATAATTATACAACACATAGTAAATTATGTACATCAAAACAGACACTTCTATAATCATGTACAAATTTCAACATGTCCAACATATAGTAACTTACGTACATCAAAACAGACACTGTTTTAACCATGTATAAATTTCAATATGTGCAACACATAGTAACTTATCTACATTAAAACAGACACTGTTTTAACCATGTACAAATTTCAATATGTGCAACAAATAGTAACTTATATACATAAGAACAGACATTGTTTTAACCATGTACAAATTCCAAAATGTGCAACACATAGTAACTTATGCAACAGATATCAACTTATGTACGTCAAAACAGACAGTTCTATAAACATTTATAAATAGATATAAAATTAATTATAAAAAAAAATATTACCATTCTCTTTTGATGGCTGTTCTCTTCTCGTTTCTGAAAGTTTGTTTATAAATTCATTTGCCAAATTTTCAAAGTCTAGTAGTGGTTTGCATTGGGGGGAGGCAACTTTTGCAACTTTTATCGCATCTTTCAGCCCCCTGAAAGACTTTGAGAACTGAGAAGATTTGTTGATTAAATTCTGCACCCAGTGTATTGCTTCCTTTGGCTCATCATTCTCATCTTTTATTTCCTCCGCCACTTTCACTAGCTTCTCTTTTTCCATTACGGAAGAAACATTTGCAGTACAGGTTTTAGAGTTATCCACCTTGTACCAATCAACCGGTTGTAATTGCAAGACAAAGCCGTTACCGAATGTACCCGATTTCTTCGCTTCGTCCATTATTCTCTTTGAAATGGACTCTTGTGTCCAGAACAACATTGTCGGGAAACAACGAACAGGTGTGTTGTTTCTGTAGCACATTCTTTGTAGAAATATGAACACAAAGACCATTATAGGTCCATCAAAGCATTTGTTTCTCTCTGCTGTGTTCATCTTCCACATATCAACGGCCTCAATGAAAGCATCAAGGCAAAATTTACACCAATTAAAGGTGCGTACCAATGATAAGTCGACTAAAGACATCAATATCTTTAAGCTTGGGGTTGTAGAACAGCTACCCGCTATAAAAATAGAGCAAAGATAAACAATGAAGTTCCTCTTGAATTGATCCCCCCCATCCGTCTCTGTTGTTAGCACGTATTGTAACACATTGTTTGTTATCTTGGAACCTTTAAACTGTTCCTTGAACTCATCAACTAATTGATTATATTTAACATCCTTGTCATCATAGGATGCTAATACAATATCATTTGATCCCATAGGAAGCCCGGTTGCTATGTGTACATCCAAATTCGTAACCTGAAGTGTCTGACCTTTATATGATGATGAATCAGGTTCAAAATTGGAAACAAGCCAATGACCAAGTTTAGCTGGGACTTCTCTTACATTTAGAGAAATTATATCCCCGAACCCCAATTCCTTAATATCTTCAATTTGCTTGTCTGACAGATTTCTTACAAATTTAAACAAACTTTCAAGGGACATCCTTGTGGTCAATGATGGGAGTTCATTCACTGCATGTAGAACCCTCTTCCTTCTATTTTTTGTAGGTTTTGTAGGCTTATTAATGACAGATGTAAATTTAAGTGAGCAAAACAGATTTAAATGATATGTATAAAGGGCATATGTAACAAGTTCAAGTTCTAAGAACAGATAATTAAAACAACAAATGTACATACCTACAATCGCATCTGAGAGTAAGTGTAATTGTGATTTTGGTGTTTGAAAACTACAATCCTTAGAATCATCAGAATTATCCTTAGAATCATCCTTAGAATCATCAGGAGCATCCTTAGAATCATCCTTAGAATCATCGTTTACTTCTACCCGTCTCTTTTTACATGCAACTATACATAATTAACGAAAAATCAATATGCATCATTTACATTGAGAGTATGGGGTTCAATACGGAGTACTGTATAAGTTTATATACCTTCGATCTTATGAGCAGCTTCCCTCTTTGTTCCGGTTTTCTCCCGATTTGTTTTCATCTTTTTTGTTAACCTAATTTGCACAAGTTGAATAATCTGTCAGAAGAAATCGTTTTATACACAATCGTAAGTAATTGCATACTGCCTATTATTTTATAACAATCTTCAAAAAATCGTTTCAAAAAACAACAATATACCGCAATGTCGAAGGTAATCGGAAAAGATAATCTAGAATAAACTTACAGAAATCGTTGAATTGTTGAAGATAATTCGGGGAAGATCTTAAGAGATCGCTTTCTTTTTTTTCTTTTTCTTTTGTGGCTATGAAGTAGGTCAGATACCAATTTTGAGTATTCTTTTTTGGGTTTTAATTAAATAATAAACGGGCTCCTGTTAAGATACGGAGTACTATGTTCGATTTATAATGCTGTTATGTTCATTGAAAATAAAACAGATTCTAAGTATATAAGATATTATATTTTGTACATAAGTGTACTGGAAAACATACAGTAAGAGATTAATACTTTTAGTGTACATAATATAGAATTTAGAGAACATAAGTCAAATATCAAGCTTATTTTAACATTATACAAAAACATAAGACATGACTATTTTAACCATACATAATACTTTAAATGTATTTTGTCAGTTCAACATAACACAAGTAGTTTAAATGTACATAACATAAACTTTAGCATACATAGGGATCAGTTCAACATAATTGGCTGCCTTGATCTTCAAACTAGATTTATGATTCACAAAATAAGGCAAAGATCAACTTTACCGGTAAACACTCCTTCCACAAAACAACGTTTTGTATGCTTCTTGTGTGAAGTTTACTATCTACAAGACATATTTCGTCCTAGGTTATCTTAGAGATGTTCCTTGTACATATTTGTATTTTGATGCGTACATAACATATCCAATGATAAACAAATAATCCATTGATTGCCATTTTCGTATTAATAGATCGTCTATTACAGTAATATAACTAATTCTACATACAATTAAAATAAGATCTCATATTTTTCCTTAACACTGAAATTTGTCACATAGTTCTTTTCCCACTTCAAAAGATCCAAGCATGTTTCACGCCTAAATTCTTTGTTATTTCTAAAGTATGATTCACTTGTCCATTTCTTCTTGTCATTCAATGCCTTTATCCATTTCATAACAAAGACACCACAATCAACTTCATTGTTTTGCTTCGCTGCATTTTTAAACGCTTCCACTTGAAATTTTCCCATTTGTTTGGAAATTTCTTCATAGCCAGGGTAGTTTTGTAAAATGTTTGAAACATTATACATTACTTTTTCAACAAGCTTGTTCCTTTTTCTGTAAAACTTCGTCTTGCATGAATCAAGGACGTAATTCCTTTTATCTTCTAGATCACAGACAAGTAAAATCCAATGATTCGGGTGTTCGGTGTGAATTGGAACAAAGATCTGAAAATTTACACATTTCACAGTCATAAACATAGTTTTTTTTATAGTTAATTATCGTCAACTTTTAATACTTTAATCATTGGGTGTACCTTTCTCATAGATTTCGTATCATGAGGCATGTATGATACAGTACAGTACGGAGTATCAAGAGTAGTAGTGCTCTTTGGGTCTAATTGCTGAAACAAAAGATAAGCATCAAATAAACAACTGTAACCTTAAATACCGAAAATAAGTACACCAATTTGATATACTTACCTCTGCCTTTGTTGGAAAGAATACGACATCCTTCCGTCCTAATGTAATATAAATTCCATACAAATCTATCGCCTATTAAAATGGAACTTGTTAGATTTATTTAGAAGCATTTGAATTTATAAGATTAAAACTTGTTAGACATTTTCTTACCATATCAAATAATTCCTCATCTGCAAATAACAATGCTTGCATATCTATGCGGCTTAAACACATCCATTCAGTTTGTATAATGATTTCGCTGTAAAATAACACACAACGTGGGAGTAATAACCTTAAAATTAATTAATTATAATGAATGATTTCAAAAACAATGGAAAGGGTAGAATGTATTACCTATTATACGATCGTAGCATGGCATCGTATTCTTTCTGCTTGTCCTCTAATCCCTTTCCAGCAAAATTCTTTTTTGTTACTTTTTTCAAGAAATTTTCAACTATATGAGAATCGCTGTATTTTTTTGTTGTTAAATTTTCCACTTCCAAGCTGATAAAAGTCATAGAACAGAATATGACTTTGTAATCGAAACAATATATAATAATTTATGTATGTCAAATTATGACTTATCAACAGCAAGCTATCAGATACATACAACATTTTTTTTGCCTCCTTCAACACAGTATTCTTCAGCTTATTCCTGTCTGAAGTTAGTATTCTGTGGCAATACGACACTGTCATCATCTTTACGTAATCATTGTATGAAATGGTGGACTGCACATATACATAATCATTACACATGATAACATTAGTATATTGGAAAATAATAACATATAGATTAGTATCAGTGATGAATGTGTTGTGATTTTTAACTTACTGGTTTGAACTCTTCGGCATAATTGTCTTTATTGCCTTTGTATGTTTCAATGATTCTCATTGAAAGAATGCCATTGTTACTTTCCAAATCTTTAGAGAAATCTGGAATATATTCGATCAACTCATAGGTATCAAACTCATTCACCCATTCGATTTTATGTTCGAAATGTTCCTTCAAATAACCACTCTGAAAATATAAGCCAATTATTCAGGCCAGATAACATAAATTATAATGTACAAAAGAGCACAGACTTATATATAAATGCCTAAAATTTTAATGAACGAAAAAACACAAACATAGAATGTGTAATGTTAATGCCTAGAGTATGCTCACATAAATCTCTTTAGCTCCAAGACCAATCTCTTTGCTGTTAATTCCTTCATGAAACCCAAAATGAATCATCTCAAATTTCTTCGAGACTGAGTTTGCACAGTAAACAACATAACCTGCTGAATATCTAAAGCAGAAAAGTGCCTTGAAGAAAATCACATTATTAGTTCTCACAATGAATGAATGATTAAATAAATAAATAAATAAGAGTTATAAAGAATATCTTTTTGATTACCAGTTGCACATCATTAACGTCCATTTCACTTGCGGGAACCTGAAACATTGTAGTGATTGTTTAGAAGAGAATCATGAGTGAAAACAGTTTTTATCATATGTGAATGGAATACATAACATTACCTGATATTCTTGAAAAGGAGACATATACACACGTTTGATTGATGATGTCGGTGATAGTTTTTCCAAATCATTCATCAATAGGCACCAGAAATTTAAAATTAACTCATTGATTCGGGTATCACAGGTTGCCATCATCGACAGGTCCCCTCTTGAAAGTTCAATGTTTCCAAACTTAAACAGAATATCCCTGAAAAATTAAATTATTTAGTGTACTAGTTTTGCTATACCTGGTATGAATCTTATGTACAAAATATATTAATTTATGTACATCAAAATAGGCACTGCTATAAGCATGCACAAATTGATATCAAGTTATGTACATCAAAACAAATGGTGCTTTGACAATGTACAAATTGTGAACATGTGCAATAGATATCAACTTATGTACATCAAAACAGGAACAGATATGAAACTTGTTTAAAAGATTAATGAGACTTACTGCAAAGACTTTCCTGGTGCAAATACATAGTCTGACACATATTTCTGCTGAGCTTTGAGAGAGGTCAAACAGCTGATGTTCCTATTAATAAAAGAAGATTTGAAGACTGCTACATCTCCTTGTTTTCCCTTTTGCCGTGCTTCAATTACTTTTTTTTAAGTGTATCAATTTCCTTGTTTTGATTTGTAAGAGATTGCAAATGCACATTTACAACAGAAGTTTCCAAATCCACATCAACACTTTCCAACGTATGTGCATTCAAAAAATCTTTGTGTTCTACAAAAATAATTTCACAGTCATTATTAACAGGAGTAGAAATATGAACATCTGTACAGATGTCTTCTGCAGCATTAACATTTTCCACATTGTCCGCATCGAACAAATCTTCATTTTCCTCGGAAATAATTTCACTGTCATTCTTGACAGGAGTAGAAATACGAGCATCTGTACAGATGTCTTCTGCAGCATTAACATTTTCCATAGTGTTCACATCGAACACATCTTCATTTTCTTCGGAAATAATTTCACTGTCATTCTTGACAGGAGTAGAAATACGAGCATCTGTACAGATGTCTTCTGCAGCATTAACATTTTCCACAGTGTCCGCATCGAACACATCTTCATTTTCCTCGGAAATAATTTCACTGTCATTTTTGACAGGACTAGAAATAGGAGCATTTGTACAGATGTCTTCTGCAGCATCAACATTCAACACATCTTCACTGTCATTCTTGACAGGACTAGAAATAGGATCATCATGAATATTGATGTCTTCTGCAGTATCAACATTTTCCAGAAGTAGTACAGTATTCATTTCATCTATCTTGTCCTTTTCAAGATCAGTCTTTTTCACGGAAGTAAGATCTTTTGCCATCTTATGTATCATATGCAGTATTTCTAGATTCTTCTCATTTTGTTCCTCCTCACCTATTTTGAAGCAAAAGATGAAACATAAGTACTATATTCAACATATTATAACAAATGAATGGGGATAAAACCAATTGAAGAAAAATTCTTACCAAATTCTTCATGTTCTGTTATTGTCACAAGTTTTTCAACAAAATCATTGGTCAACATTTCCAATTTTGTTATTGGTTTGCATTGAGGGGAGGCAAACTTTGCAACATTTATAGCATCTTTGAACCCCTTGAAATTTTTTGTGAATTCAACAGATTTCAGCATTAAACTTTGTAACCAATCTCCTTCTTCCTGTCCCTCTTTGTTCATACTTTCCTTTACTTCCTCCCCCTTGTACCAATCAAGGGACTCTAATGGGATAACCAGACCATTACCAAACGTACCCGATTTTTTTGCTTCTTTCATTATTCTCTTTGAAATGGACTGTTGTGTCCAGAACAGCATTGTTGGGAAAGCACAGACTGGTGTGTTGTTTCTGTACCGCATTCTTTGCAAATATATGAACACAAAGACCATTATAGGTCCATCAAAAAACTTCTCCTTCTCTGCTGTGTTCATCTTCCACATATCAACAGCCTCAATGAAGGCATTAAGGCAAAATTCGCACCAATTATATGTAGGTACCAATGACAAGTCAACTAAAGACTTCAATATCCTAAAACTTGGAGTTGCAGAACTAGTACCTTCTATAAAATAAGAACAGATATAAACTATGAAGTTCCTTTTGAAGAGATCACCTCCATCCTTTTGATTACTAAGGATGGATTTCAATGCAGTGGCCGTAACCTTTGACCATTCAAATTGATTCTTACATTCATTAAGAAGTTTTTTGTATTCCATGTCTTGGTCATCATACGATGAAAGGACAATCTTGTTTGGTCCCATAGGAAACCCAGTTGCAATATGTACATCAAGATTTGTCACATCAAATGTATTATCTTTAAATGTGGCTGAATCAGGAATGAAATTCGTAACAAGCCAATAAGCAAGCTTGCACGGGACTTCTTTTACTTTCAAATCAATTAAATCCCCAAACCCCAATTCTTTAATATCTGCAGTCTGTTTCTCTGACAAATCATCATTTAGAAATCTAACCAAACCATCAGGGGACATTCGTGTCTTCAATGATGGCAGTTCGTTCATTGCATGTAGAACTCTCTTCCTCCTATTCTTTGTAGTTTTAGGAGCAATACCTGTAAATTGTATGTTCATAACGCATTACACAATGCACATAACTTCAAACACAAATTGTATGTAAATTTTTAAAGCTATACTAAATAAAAAAAGTTCTTTTCAAACAATATTGAAACATAGTAGTCTATTTAATGAATATACCTTTATCTGCGTCTGTTACCAAACATAATTGTTTGTCTGATGTTTCTTCGTAATTATCAGAGTATGTATCCTTTTCTTCCGTTCGCCTCCTTTTACATTCAGCTACGAATAAAGAACACAAAATCAGTATAATTTCATTGTACATAATTTAAATTGTACACAAATACCTTAAATTGTACATAATTTAAATTGTACCTTTCTCCTTTTTATCAGTTTTCCTCTTTGGTGCAGTCTTCTCCAGGTTTGATTTCATCTTGTCTCGTGAATTACTTAACCCTAATTTTCAACAAAATCACTCTAAAAATCAAAAACATAACAAACAAAACTGCATATGTACCTAATCTCCAAAGAATAAAAGATTGCAATTTTACTTTACTGTAAATTTCACAAAATCGTTCGAAAAACCAGTAGTTATGGCATGCAAAGAATCAAGAACATATCACTCACCAAATAATCGTTGAAGATGATCGAAATAGTTGAAGTGATTATAGGAATTCTCAGTAGTTGAAGTGAAATAGTTCAAATTATGCAATACTAGTAGTTGTCAAATGACTGTTGAAGTGATTATAGGAATTCTCAATAGTTATTTCCAAACTCTTAATAATACGTCATTTTCAAAAAGTCCTAATACGTCATAAATACGTCCTAGAGTAGTGGAATACTGAGTACTAGTACTATATTTCAAAATAATGTGTCTAATACGGAGTACTTTATTATTATTATTATTATTATTATTAATTAATTAATTATTATTATAATTTGACAATGTACAAATTGTGAACATGTGCAACAATATCAACTTATGTACATCAATTCAGACACTGTTTTAACTATGTAAAAATATCGATATGTACAATATATGTTAACTTATGTACAACAATTCAGACACTGTTTTAACTATGTAAAAATGTCGACATGTACAACAGATGTTAACTTATGTACATCAAAACAGTCACTACTTTAAGTATGTAAAAATTGACAAATACAACAGTTATTATGTTATGTACATACAAATTAATAAATAAATGAAGGTAATTAATATACTTCAGAATTAAAATATCATTTTCATTAAAATCAATTTCCACTGCGCAACATTTTGCATAACTTATCCATATCCATGCACTCTTCTAATGTAATTAATTTTAATCTATATAGGTCACTTTCTTCTTTAGCACACTTAATAGTTTCCAAGTGTTTATTTTCCTTAGAATCAATAGTTTTGAAATGATAATAGTGCAATACTGTTTGTGCATGCACATTATCTGTCAGATAGCATCTGCATCTCTTTGAAACAATAATTCCACCTCTAAGTACAATATTCATTCCATCACGTATCAATGTTGTCAAGCTTCTATTGTAATCAACAACCCATCGAGGTGCATCGGAGTGTAATAGGAACATCTGCGCCCATGTTTTACAGACAATCGCCGTGTTAGCCTTATCAACGTAAGATGGAAGTTTTTCGAAAATTTTCCACATGCAATCTTGGTTGCACATAACTTCGGTTGTTGACGAAGATCGTTTATCATATGTCTCAAACTGATGACACTGATTGAAAATGAAGGAAAGATTATGCAACTTCTGCTGCCTTGAGTTGTTTATAGTTGTTAATCTATCTTCAACCTCGTTATTTATCAACCATCCCTTGCATATAAATTTCATAATGTAAATTTAATTAACGAAATTAAAATAGATTGACTGAGCTGGATGTGAAAATAAGTAGATGATGTGAATAAGATGGGAGCAAGTGGATTATAAAGGTGAAATTCAACTACCCCATTTATTGTACTAATTACTAATAATCTGGCACGTGTCAAACATGCAGTGCTTTTATTACTGTACAAATTTTCAACATGCACAACAAATATGTAAAAATGTCGACATGTACAACAGATGTTAACTTATGTACATAAAAAAAGTCACTACTTTAAGTATGTAAATAATTGAAAAAAAAAACAGATATTATGTTATGTACATCAAAACAGACCCTGTTTAAAATATGTACATCAAAAGCTTTTATACGGGTAGTTTTGTCAATACATAATGTACATATGTACATCAAAGCAAACATTTCTATAAACATGTACAAATTCCAACATGTGCAACATATAGTAACTTATGTACATCGAAACAGGCACGGTTGTATATATATAAAACAGTAATTATTGTGTACAACCGTTGTACCATGCGACGGTAGTAAAAGTTTGCAACTTATGATAAAAAGTGATCATTTTAGGTTAGTCAGTTACCACTTTCCGATAAATAGTTATCAATTTTTCATATTAAAATGTGGTCACTATTTAACTTAAAGTGGTCACTAAATAACATAAAGTGGTAACTTTTTACCATAAATTAGGCCCGTCATACCGTACAACGGTTGTATACTATAATTTGTGTATATAAAAAGCTTTTATACAGTTATATTAAAAATAATGTACTCCCTCCGTATCTATATGTTCGTCCACTTTGTTTAATATATGGGTGAAGTATTATATTAAAAGTGGACGAACATATAGAATACGAAGGGAGTACATATTGAAACAAGTACATATTAGTCATCAATATATAATGTACATATTTAAATATCAACTGTACATATTAGTCATAGTAATAATCAAGGTTTTCTAACACAATATACGTAATTTCTAACGCTTTTTTTTTATATATTTTTTATTAATGATACAATTAATTAAGAGACGATATCTGTCCTAGGAAAAACATTACGCATATAAAAAAAATAAAAACTTATAAACTTATAAAGACAATATATACATCTCTCAATACCGTTAATCAGAGACGACTTTTTACACGATATACCTAATTTTTTTAACCCTTTTTTTTGACATTTTTTCATTAATGATATAATTAATTAAGAGACGATATCTATCCTAGGAAAAACATTACGCATATAAAAAAAATAAAAACTTATAAACTTATAAAGACAATATATATACATCTCTCAATACCGTTAATCAGAGACGACTTTTTACACGATATACCTAATAATGGGTTATTTAACAACAATAATACAAACTATAGAGCGTCTTCCCAAAATAATATCAATTTTAATAAATCTGAGAATAATACGTATTATTGAAGTAGTTAAACGAGAGTAGTATGGGGCAGTTGAACACAATTATATACACATATAATAAACTTTATATACACTATGTATATAAAGTATGTCATTTACATAAACTATGTATATCATATCTATTATATACACTATATATGTAATAAACTTTTACATGCATTTAGACCCAGCAAACAGATCGGGTTGTATCCTGTTTGTGTTTGTGTCATTAGTAAACGGGTCATGAAACCCTTAACCTTATTTATTCTTATATGGGTAGTTTATGCATAGTATATAGATCAATACATAATGTACATACTTACACATCAGCTGTACATATTAGTCATAGTAATAACGGTGAACATGGTGTACATATTTCTATAATTGTTGTACATAACTCATCTAGTTACATATTACTGGAACGAAATCATAAGTTATTCTAATTAGATTTATATTTACTGAAGCACTCATAATCCGTCAAACATAGCCTTATGTACAAATACATATAAAAACGCGTGATAAGTAAATAATTTTATAACAAGTGTACATAAGTTCAAATTAACTTGAGATTCATCTTTCATATAGTTCAAACATTACATATATAAGGAAAAAACAAAATACACTTATATATCTGGATAAAAATTTGTTGGCTCAAACAGATATTCAGCAAAGGTAGATGATCGACAAAAATCTTCAGGAGAAGAACCATGAAGATGAACTACATCTTCTGGAGATGCAAGTCGAAGTTGCATATAGTGTAGCATATCTCTACAAAGCAGATCTTTAGTCAGATAGCATCTGCATTCCTTTAACAGCAAGACACCATTCCTATGAAGAGAAAGTAATCCATTGTTAATGCTTGCATGCACACTCATACTGTACTCTATTTCTAAGAGAAGAGAATGAGGATGTGCCAAAAGTATTTGAGCCCATCTTTTGCAAACAAGACTCAATTTTGCAAACTCTTTCTTTCTAAAAGTAGGGTTGACCTTTCTGAAAATTATTTCCATTATATTTTCATTTTCAAAATCCTTTTCAAGTGATTCAACATATGGACTTGAAATAGGTCCATGAGAATCGGTAAATATAAAAGGCAACTTCTCCTTCTTTTGAGAAGCAAACCACAGTTTATGTTGTTGCCTAATATCATATATCTTTCCATCACATGTAATATTCATCTTTTGTTGAGAAAGGAAGAGAGAAAAAGGGATACAGAGAGAGACACACAAAAAGAGAGGGAAACAGAGAGACAAATTGAGAATTTGTTGAGAATGTGGGATTTTATAGCACAAGTTTTTAATTTTTTAATGTTCTGAGACAGATTATGTGCACCAAAACAGAAGGTTCGTAGTACATAAATTTCAATGTATAAGAGAGTGAAATGTGTATAAAATGTATAGAGCAAAGAATTGACCAATGTATAAAATGTATATAAGACAGATTATGTACAAAGAAACTTATTAATGTATAAGGCAGTGATTTACCAATGTATAAAACGCGTTAAATGTAGTACATAAATTAAAATTGAAGTAAAGGTGAATAGTCTGTACACACATAAATTCTGGATTCTATTAGACACAATTATTAACTTTTGTAAATGAGGTATTTCATGGGTGAATTAAAACGTGTCTATCATGCAATAAATAAATATCTCAAAATTTCATGAGTAATTACAAAGGGGGTTGAGTGGACTTTCAATCAGTTATATATATACTCCTCAAGTTAAGATTGGGAGTAGTTAAACATTGAAAATTTAAAAAAAAAAAACCCAAAAAAATGTATGTAGAACTGATGTACCCTCCTAAATGCATTATTGCAAATTTACCATTTGAGGTGGTTGATAACAAGGTTACCAGTAGATCACTAACTGGTTTAAGGAACAGGTTAATTTGTGTAATAAATACTTACATGCATTGAATAAGAAATCATATACAAAGCTTTTATTAGATAAATTGTGTTTTTGTACATAACTAATAGATAAATTTATACTGTTTTAATGTTACATAAATTGTTGGGATAGATTAATACATACTGTATTATTTAAGTACAATATTTACATACTGTATTAAATAACTGGTAGTTTTGTTGTACATAGATTAGTATATACTGTACATACTAGTAGATCACTAACTGGTTTAAGGAACAGGTTAACTGCCTTGGGTTATCCGGTGGAGAAGATTATGCTAAAGTGAATTTCCAGTCCAAATGGCCCGATCTTCACCAGAGCTGCAGTCATTTGTTTCAAGAGCGGTTATCAGAACTACCTCCACGTGTATAAGCTGCAACGAGCCTTTGAAGACTTCGGAAAAGGCAAACCTGAAATGGGGATGCAAATTCATCCATACGACGGACCTCGCTGTTGGGTTGCCTCTTGGATGGATGACCAATATCTGTCCAGGGACACAGACTACAGGATGGTTCCCCTGACGTTGAGGGGAGAGGGTGGATATTTGGCGGACGTGACGGAAATCTGCCACTATGAGATCTGCCTGGAGGCCTTGTGGCAGATTTACCCAAACTTCTACCCTTGAAAAGATGATTTAGGTAAGTGATCGAGGAACCCTAGGATATGGATGTTATTTTGCAAGCATATGAATTTTTGTGCATATGCAGTTACTGTTAACTCGGATTGTAATTCTAATCCTACTTTGGATGTATTGTACTGCAATTATTGATCACTTACATTTTGGAAGGAACTGATTATAGTATGAATGTTAATTACGTATTTGACGTATGTGTTCTTGGTAGTACTGATCTGTACTGAGTATGCATGCAATTTTTGGTGAATAACTTCCAGTTCAATCGATATGAACAAGGGGCTTGGAATAATTCTCAAATCCCTCAAATCTCCACTACCCCTTTTGATGCAATGTTAAGGTTCATAGAGAGAGGAGTAGATGTTGGTAAAGAATGCAAACGGTCATTATCAATTTTACATAATTTCATATGAGATGTACATATCTCAACTAGTTATCCATGTCCAATTTTCACCATGTACAACAAATATTAACTTATGTGCATCAAAACGGACACTGCTTTAACCATCATAGGACATTAGAATTTGGAGTGTACATAAAGTAATTTTTAGTGTACATAAATTTAATGAGCAACCAGCCCATAATCTAGAGTCGGGCAACCAGTCCATCAAATATTTTATTTATAAATAAAATATATTGACCTTTAATTTACTGACCTTTAGTTCAAACAATACGAACTGCTTTATATGTACTTGAAGTATAGCATCTTATATGTACATATATCCTTTAAAAGAAACACTGCTTTCAGACATGTATCATGTACAACGCACATTTACTTATGTACACCAATACACAGTATAAGTTTATGTACAACACAGTATAACTTTATATACATAGTATTTACTGTTTTAATATACATAAATTACATTAACATTAAAACAATTTTAAAACACACCATTAATAATATTTTAAATATAGAATCGACAGTGTTATACCTTTGAATATGTGCAGTACAACTTATATACAACAAATCATAAGTTATGTAACATTACTTTGATTCAATATGTACTACAACTTAATAGAGTATACCATAATCAATACTTTGAAATGAAAAGTCGCCTGGGGTATTTGAGTATGAAAAAGTCACGATTACTTTGCAGTCAGTATTACTTTAGAATATTAAAAATAGTTTTTTATGGTTAAAATAATACTCTTACTCTATACTTTGACAGTGCTATACCTATTATGTACAGTAAAACAACAAAACATAGAAGACTAAACTCCCTTTGTGAGTATTTAATACCCCAACTCCATTTCAAATAAAATCTTTAGCAAATTTTTCCTTAGTACCTCAGATGAATTGGTGCAAATTATATGTTCATTAACTTGCACTAATTCATCTAAGGTACTAAAGACAAATCCGCTAAAGAATTTATTTGCATGGTATTTGATGGATAATTATAATTATTTTTAATTAAATAATGCAAAGAGGAATGTATTGTGGGTGTGGGTGTGGGTGTGGGTGTGCTTTCGTCAATTTATACTGTAAGAGGCAAAAAGTCATTAATTAGAAAAAAAAGAAGGTATACATGGGGAAGATATAACTGGTGTAGGTATATATGAGAGAATATAAATGCTTATGGTCAAGAGCATCCTTTCCCAAAATGACAAACGTGTCCAAGTACAATTGTATGTTTTTATATCGTCAACGTAAAAACTGTCATTAATTTGTACTGGGGAAGGTAATTTTTTGGGGAAGATATGTCATTAAATGCTTCACTGTACATTGTATCTTACCCGGACCCCAATTCCTAGATAATAGTGTACATTGTTTTATACACTGTTATAACTTTGAACATATGTGCAACAGATATTATGTTATGTACATCAAAACATACACTGTTATAACTATGCATAAATTGCGAACATGTGCAACAGATATCAACTTATGTACATCAAAATAGACACTAGTACTATTTTTACTATGTAAAAATATCAATATTTACAACAGATATCTACTTATGTACACCAAAACAAACACTATGTTAACTATGTATTTTAAAATTTAAATTTATATTCCAATTTACATCACACTTTACATCAAAAGACATACAGTATATTCCACTAATTAATGCATATATTACACTACATAATGTATATATTCATATTCCATCTAAAGACATAATAAAGTCTACGTGGGGAAGGTATAACTGGGGTAGGTATGAGATGAGGTTGGTAAAGTAATGTATATCCACGCGTAAAGAACCAAGCTGGGGTAGGCAATTAATACGAAGACTATTCAGTAAATTCAAAGACTTCTGAAGTTGAAATATTGTATCAACTTTACAGTACTTGTTTATACATCTTTCCATTTCACCTTTTTCTCTTCATCTCATTAATAAAACCATGAAAATATTGTGTAAGGGATGGGCGAAGAATAATGAAATTGAAGATAGAGTAACAACCATTAATAAGAGCAAGGAACAAAAAATTAATCATCTATCTTTCATTTATAATCATCATCATGAAGTTGAAATACATGGAAGTCGATTTTCATCAACAATTGAAGTAATGTGCAATGAAGATTTCATGGAAAAAGTCTTTCAAAGGCTTCCCTCTGATTATGACAAAGCTAACATGACTATGGTTTGCAAGAAGTGGTCCCAAATGTTTCTATTATGGTCCGATGCACCAAAATGGAATATAGATTATAATAGAATATTGGGAACAACTCATATTAAAGGAATGACTACTGTTCGTAGAGATGGAATTGAAGTTTCCAAGAGATGTAGATGTTATTTGACGAACAATATGCATGCTAGAAAATTATTGCACAGCTTTCAACTTGGATCTGAAGAAAATGAACATTTGAAGATTATTGAATCTACGGAAGAGGAAGATTACAGATCACATTTTTCTTTAAGAGATTATTTAAAAGGATGTAGATTAAGTAAAATTCTCTATAGCCAAGAAGAAATTTTCATGATTGAATGACTTATTCTATGGAGTGATTAATTAGCCAACCATTTGTATGTTTTGGGATTTTCATTCATAAGTACTGTTTTAGGAATGTTTACTTATGGTTGTGGTAGGAACTCCCGTTTATTCAGAAAGTAACTTATGTACACCCGTTTATCAACTTATATGCATTCCTTATGTTCAGTACAAATGAACTTATACTGTAAATGAGAAAAAGAAGGTATACATGGAGAAGGTATAAATGAAAAAGTCCTTTCCCGAAATTGTACGAGTACTCCGTATCAAAAGCATCTAATGTTACGTACATCAAAACATATACTGTTATAACTATGCATAAATTGTGAACATGTGCAACAGATATCTACTTATGTACATCAAAATAGACACTACTTTAAATATGTAAAAATATCAACATGTACAACAGATATCAAGTTATGTACATCAAAACAGACGGTGCTTTAACTATTTACAGATTTTGAACATGTGAAACAGATATCAAGTTATATACACCAAAACAGACGGTGCTTTGACAATGCATAAATTGTGAACATGTGCAACAGATATCAACTTATGTACATCAATTCAGACACTGTTTTAAGTATGTAAAAATATCAATATGTACAACAGATATCTACTTACGTACATCAAAATAGAAACTACTTTAAATATGTAAAGATATCAACATGTACAACAGATACCAAGTTATGTACATCAAAACATATACTGTTATAACTATGCATAAATTGTAAACATGTACAACAGATATCAACTTATGTACATCAAAACAGACACTATTTTTACTATGTAAGAATATCAATATGTACAACTGATACCTACTTACGTACAATAAAACATACACTATTTTTACTATGTACAAATATCAACATGTACAACAGATATCAAGTTATGTACATCAAAACAGACGGTGCTTTAACTATTTACAGATTTTGAACATGTGCAACAGATATCAAGTTATGTACATCAAAACAGACGGTGCTTTAATTATGTAAAATTATCGATATGTACAACATATGTTAACTTATGTACATCAAAACAGACACTACTTTAAATATTTAAAAATATCAACATGTACAACAGATATCAAGTTATGTACATCTAAAAAGACGGTGCTTTGACAATGTACTAATTGGGAATATGTGCAACGGATATAAACTTATGTACATCAAAAAAGACGGTGCTTTGACAATGTACAAATTGTGAACATATCCAAAAGATATCAACCTATGTACATCAATTACTCCGTATATATTGTCAAATCATAAATTATATAGAGTATACACTATATAATTACTCCGTATGTATTGTCATATTTTTAATTAAAAAACAAAAGGTACATATTAAAGTGGTTCATTGTACATATTTCTATATTACTTGCACATAACATTTTTCAGCACCTAAAAGAAAACGAAAGATTACAAGTACAACTGAACTAAGCATCAAAGTACTTGTTTATTTGCTCAGTTGCATTTCCCTGCCACATATCAGTATCTTTAAGCTAGGAATAAATTGAACTAACACTCCCATGTATAAAAACAGAGCATATGTAAACGATGAAGTTCCTCTTGGATAAATCTCCACCCTGCTTCTGGTTAATTAAGATGTGTGTGGAGAATAGAGTTTGACATCTTACAACCTTTAAACTAATCCCTAAATATCTTAACCAAATGACGATAGATTTATCAGATTTATCATCATATTCAGCGAGAACAACGTCAGTAAATCACTATGGGACAAATTGACGTGTTTCTCGCTGAATATGATGATAAATCTGATGAGTATTGTCAATTGGTTAAGACATTTAGGGATCAGTTTAAGGGTGTTGTAAGATGTGAAACCCAATTCTCCAACACATCTTGAAGTTGTACCCTTGATGAAACCGAAGAATGTCGTCTCTAGTTTCGACACGTTATACCCTCACGGCTTTGTACCATTCAAGGGACTATAACGGTATCATATAACCCTGTGTTGATAACAGATCAACACAAGACTTGAACTTGCACCAATTCATCTGAGGTACTAAAGACAAATCAACTAAACATTTTTTTTGGAATAGTTCGTGATGAAATAACTCCATGAACATCTACAATTCTCATTATTAATTAAATTTAATAATAAAGTAGTACTTTTAATGCTTATGATAATATTTTTATAGTAGTTGCGGATGATAATATTTGAATTATAAAATATTGTAGAATATTATATTTATAAATTAGATGATAATATTTTGATAGTTGTAGGGTTGTAGTAGGGAACGGAAGGATTATGGATGTGTTTGTGTGTGTGTGGATGTGTTTTTATACTGTGAATGTGAAAACTGTCATTAATTTGAAATGCTCCACGCGTTATACTGTAATTAATTTGTACTGGGGAAGGTACTTTTTGGGGAAGGTATGTCATTAAATGCTCCACGCGTTAAAAGCATCATTTCCCATAATAACAAAGTTACGTAAAATTAGACACTATTTTTACTATCTAAAAATATCAACATGTACAACAAATATCAGGTTATGTACATCAAAACAGACGGTGCTTTTACTATTTACAGATTTTGAACATGTGCAGTAGATACCAAGTTATGTACATCAAAACATATACTGTTATAACTATGCATAAATTGTAAACATGTGCAACAGATATCAACTTATGTACATCAAAATAGACACTATTTTTACTATGTAAGAATATCAACATGTACAACAGATATCAAGTTATGTACATCAAAACAGACGGTCCTTTAACTATTTACAGATTTTGAACATGTGCAATAGATATCAAGTTATGTACATCAAAACAGACGGTGCTTTGACAATGTACTAATTGTAAACATGTGCAATAGATATCAACTTATGTACATTAATTCAGACACTGTTTAAACCATCTATATCTGTTGTATAAGTAGAATTGCTGAACATAAATTTAAACCATGGTACAAACAGAATTGTTGTATAAACAGATGTACGTCATAACAGATGTTCATATAATAAATCATTTTCAATTTTCAATTTATTATATTTAGAATATATTAAAATTGAGTAAAATTAAGAGAATGCATTATTATTAAACTTTGCCAGGACAATTTCTTGAATCATGGTATCCCATCTCTCCACAAGCATTGCACTTCCGAGGAGGCTTCTTATGTTCTTTCATGGCTTTTTCTTTAGACAAAATAAGTCGCCTTCCAGAACCTTTAGTTTTACACTGTTTTGGAGGCAAGATCTTAATGTCAGTGGGAATAGTGGCACCCATCAAAAACTCAATCTCACACCTCTTGTCATTTCGCCGGTTTGTTCCTTCTTCCACAACCTTATCTTTGAATGCTCTCACTACTTCTAAGAGTTCATCCACCTTCTCTTCCTTGTTCTCAACCACAGTCACACAATCAAAAATTTCAGTCCATAATTCTGCAATCTTTGTTTTTATTCCATCTGATGACCGATAATCAGAAAGAAGTGTGTCATTTGCATCAAACATTTCCTTGGATGTTGCAAACTTGTTCCAACGAGGAAGTAGATATGAATTAGGTATCCTTTTGGCACCTCTTTCTTTCAAAACCCAAAGAGCATGACGACACAACAATCCACGCTGCTCAAACATCTTGCAGGCACAAACAATTTTCTCTTCTGCAGGTGTATAGTCAACTACATATACCCTATTTTTGATGTTATCCTGTATAGATATATGTTCAACACCATCCTCCTTTATAATCTCATCAACACCACAATTGTACATGGATGCCTTTAACTCTTCCTGCAAGTCATAGAAGACAGTTCGTGTGTAGATTTCAGAAGCATGTTTTTCAAGAGAAAATAGACTGATCAAAGCAGCAGAAGTGCTCTTAGATTCAGCAATCAGCTTGGACTGCTCCCATCTTTGAGCATCAATGGCACTGTCAAACCTCATGTAAAACTCAACAAGTGTCAGATGAGGATTCGTGAAGTTGTTGAAGAAGTTATTCTCAGACTCAGACCTTGAAGTTGTCCTCATCAACCCTGAAAGAAACAGGTCACAGTGGTAAGCTAGTATCCACTTCTCTCGCATATCAAATATATCCTGAAGCCACTCATTTTCCTCAAGATTGTACTGAGTAATAAGATCCTGCCACATCTGTTCAAACTGAGTTGGGTTTACATCCGCACCCCAAACAGCAGCATTTAGATCCTTGAGAAAATCTGTTTCAGTGCATATTTTTGAACCCACTTTATCTGTTACTTTCTTCATGATGTGCCACATGCACAACCTGTGAAATGTGTGGCTTCCAAAAACCTCCTTCATCCCAGCTTTAATTCCCAAATCCTGATCAGTGATAATGAATGAAGGAAAAGTACCTCCCATTGCCTTTATAAAGTTTTCAAACAGCCAAGCAAAGCCGTTACCTGCATGTGCATTGAGGAGAGAGTATTATAAAATTGCTTATGTGCATCACGTATTATCTTCAAAACAAAAAAAATGACAAAGATAGCAATAAGAAATGCTCTCACCATTCTCTCTCTCAACAAGGCCAGCAGCAAATGTGACACATTTCTTGTGATGATCTATACCCGTGAAGGGAGCAAAGATCATGTTGTACTTATTCATTTTATACGTAGTGTCGAAAGACACCATATCACCAAATAACATGTAGTTCTTTATCATTATAGGGTCAGCCCAAAATAAACGAGTGATCCTTTGTTCATCATCAACATCAAAGTCGAAATAAAAAGAGTCACAGAGGGCTTTTTTTTTCATAAGAATCTCAATGAACATCTGTCCATCAGAGTCCTTGATGAACTTCTTTATATCTCTACCAAAATTTTTAAAATCGACCTTCGATGCACCTACATACTTATAACCCTTTACGAACTGCTTGAACATTCTGAATGTTTTAACGGCACCTTGGTTCACCATGGAGTTGTCAATGATCATCTTTTTGTGCAAAATGGTGAGTTTCCTTGCCTTTTTAAGGTGCATCATCGTGGAAGGTGTGTTCAAAGGATGGTTATGTCCTTCAATAAATTCTGTGATTTTATATTTCCCATCAGATGTTCTGTGCAAGATGATTCTGGCCATACAAAGAATTCTTGTTATCTCCCTTCTTTGCTGTTGTCCCTTATGTTCATAATCACCTTCTTTATTACAGACAATGTACTTTTTTTTAACAATACCACGACTAGTGCGTCCAGTACTCTTCCTAGGAATGAAGCCACCAGCAGTTGCGTACTTGGAATAAAATTGAAATGCTTCTTCCAAATCCTTAAAAATTTGACCCACATAAGGTTTCAAATCTTTCGAACAACTTGGCATCTTCAAATCTTGCTTAGGTTCGGGAGTATCTATGTAAATTTAACACATAATATTAAATTCTACATCAAAATTATGAACAATTCCAAACATGTACAACAGATATTAGGTTATATACATCAAAGCAGCAACTGCTTTAACTATGAACAATTCTCAACATGTACAACAAATATTAAGTTATGTACATCAAAGCAGCAACTACTTTAACTATGAACAATTTTAAACATGTACAACAGATACTCAGTTATATACATCAAAGCAGCAACTGCTTTAACTAGGAACATTATCAACATGTACAACAGATACTCAGTTATCTACACCAAAGCAGCAACTGCTTTAATTATGAACAATTCTAAACATGTACAACAGATACTCAGTTATCTACACCAAAGCAGCAACTGCTTTAATTATGAACAATTCTAAACATGTACAACAAATACGTAGTTATCTACACCAAAGCAGCAACTGCTTTAATTATGAACATTATCAACATGTACAACAGATACTCAGTTATCTACACCAAAGCAGCAACTGCTTTAATTATGAACAATTCTAAACATGTACAACAGATACTCAGTTATCTACACCAAAGCAGCAACTGCTTTAATTATGAACATTATCAACATGTACAACAGATATTAACTTGTGTACATCAAAGCAGCAACTGCTTTAAATATGAACCAAACAATATAAGATACGTCTCTATGAAAACTTGACCAATTAAATTGATGAAATAATATAAACTAAAATTGAAAAATAAATGAATTAATGAAATATTTTACCTAATATATTAGAATCGCCCATCATTGAACATGTTGCAGTTGTTTCTTGACTATTTACTGCATTCAAAAAACGAATCACGGCATAAATAAATTAAGAATCAGACTTAAAATCTGAAATTGAATTTTAAAATAAATAGAAATTTTCTGACCTAAATCTGAAGTAATTGAAGGTGAAATTGAAAGTTTTTCATTTGTATCTAATTTTCGACGCTTTGATGAAGAATCAGTCGCCATTGAAGATGCAGAGTTATTAGCCATTGAAGTGCAGAGGAGAAGCGCGTGTTTTTTAGAATTTCAGAGTAGAGAGAGAAAGTAGTAGTGTTCAAATGATAGGGTTTTAGAAGGTGGAGAGGAGCAGCACGTGTTTTTAATCTTTTAATCTGGATCGTTAGATAAGATCTTAATCTTATGGTCCAGATGCTGCCTCTATGGGTGTAAGGAGTTGCCCTGCCTCACCGGAGCCCTCCTCATATATATATATAGAAGTGAAATCTTTTACACATCTCTATTGTGTACAATTTACCTAACAATCACAACCATTAGATATAAGTAAATCAAAAGGTCAAGATTAAAGCTTAAAACGTCAAACCTTATTCACTCCTACCAAACCCTATTCACTAAATCTCTCACGCACGTTATCAATCTCTATCACACACAAAATCAAAATCACTCGCAGTCACGAAATCCTCTGCAGAATTCAATCTCTTCAAACCATCTCTACAATCTCTCCAAATTAGGTATTTCAAACATAATTTGTTGTTGTTGTTCGATTTATAGATATTTCGTGTTCAATTATGATTTTTCTGATTCGTGATTTCTGATTTTGTTTCGTGTTATCGGTATTTCGTGAAATCGGTATTTGATGCCCAAATTGCTCGTCCGTTTTTCTACTTCAATTTCAATTTCGTTTTAAATTTCTTCAAATTCGTTATCAATTTGACGCCCAAATTCTAATTGCTAGTTCGTTTATTCTTCAAATTTCATTTTTTTCGTAATTTGTTTTTAATTTCGTTATCAATTGTTGTTGAATCTGATTATCAGATATCAATGTTATTTCTTTTTCATTTTTTTTTTATGATTTCAGTAAATTTTAGGGTTCCTGGGTAATTTTGGGGTAAAATATCTGTATGTTACAGACAAATGAATCGACGTTATCAATTTTATTAAATCTTACTGTTTGATGATTACGTGTACTGAATATCACTTATTTCGTTCAATGTTTTGATTTTGTGTTCAATTCTGATTGTGATTCAATTCCGTACCCTGTCTTTGACTCAATTTTGCGTGTTATTCTACATGGTTTGATACATTATTGGAGTTATTTTTGGATTTTTTATTACAAGATTAAAAATTGAAATTATGAATATTACAATATTCGAATATGAACAATGAAATACTTGAATATGAACATTGAAATAACTACATGTTATTTCATTTCTGATTTTGATACATTATTATTACTATGAAATACCCAATTATTTTATTATGTTATTCCAGTTATTCTATACTATTGTTGCGGTTATTCTATATTTTTTTTGAAGCTATTTCATTATGTGGACATGACGTAGGTCCACCCCGACGCGGCCACGCGCGGGTTTGGGTAGGCGAATGAATCTCGTGGTAAGATTGATCTCGGGTTCGAAATTTAAGTCAAAGTTGGAGTCGCCACCGAATTTTATGGGAATTCGGAACCATTCGAGCCCACTCTATGTCGTCATGGACCGTACACAAAGTACGGCCCATTTTGATTTCAGAGTTTATGGGGCTCGTCTCTTTGCATTGCGCTACCGATACCGTCTTTACCGGTTATCGTGTATAGAATGACTCTCGTGCGCCAACGGTTTCGGACATCCAGAAATCGAGGTTCTGAGTAAGGGGTGAGGGTACGTGTTGGGAAGCCCACTAAGGACACCCAACCCCGCCCGCACTTAGCGGCCTCTACTAAGACATCGTTCGTGTTCGTGTACGCGCGCTAGTAAATTGATTAAATGATATGCAAACAACGTTTTTGGCTAATTATGCGAGTTATTGGTTAACTACGTCATTTTAATGCATCAAAACTATAGTCGAATTGTTTAGCATGCGAGGTTCATTATAAAACGATAAACATCGAAGAATAAATAAAACTCGTAAATAAATACAACGTACACGGGCGGAAATACAACCCGGCCAAAACAAAATAGCGAACAATAAAATGGGATAATCGAAGTACAAGCGGCAAATACTAACTAGAAACGGACCCGTATATAATAAATATAAACTAGACCGTGAGTTGTGCAAATGGACGAACTTCGATTAAATACACATTATTTTGTGTATTAAACGGAGGACGGAGATATGAGACCTAGACGTGGTGCTAGCATGATCCCGAATCTCGATGCCTTGTCCCGACTTATCACATCGAAAAAATGGTGTTTAGATTAGTCATATCTCGGACACGACTAAAGAGTCATCGATATAAGACTAATTGTGAAAGAGATCGATCAAAGTCGTCAAAGGGAAATAAAATGCATGAGTTTTGAAAGAGGAGATCACGTAATTGACTTTGCATGCGACGACTAATGTCGTAACAAAAAGACGAGACTCGAATGATGCTTTGAAGTTCTCGGTTTATTTGGGCTTAAGGGATCCACTCGATCGAGTCATGGCCTAGACTCGATCGAGTGAGCCTTTGAGGTAGCTACTGCCCGTTTTTTGGGGTGCTACTCGATCGAGTGGCCCATGACACTCGGTTGAGTGCCCCCTGTACGAGCCATAGCTCGTTTCGGAAAAGATGGTTATTATTCCATTTTTATTTATTTTAAAATCGATGGTTGACCGAGTTAAATAGAAATATTGCATAATTTAAACTCAACTCGGTTTACGGTGCCTATAATCGTGTATCGTGCGATTATAAGACCGACATCGGAATTTTGTAGAAAATGTTATTATTGGATCGAAAAATTTGATTAGTGACGAAATTGTATCCCTCCACGTCACGACATCGATACTAATCCTAACTGATTATGTGATGTCGATTTTCGCATCAACGGATTTCGCGCTAATCTTAGAAATGAAATCGTACGCGTTCAACTATGAACGACCACGATCTCGTTACGCCCTTGAGTACTTGGGGCGGCGCTCCTCGAAAGGGTGCCACCTCCGTCGTGACTTGTAAAGGGATTAAACGGACTTGAGATGGTCGTCATAGTCAAACGTGTTCGGATCCGAATTTTATTACTATATACATATACGCGGTATATAGATATTAGTAACGATAAAAAAGAACAAGAAATTAAAATGCGATAAATATAAAATGTTAGTGTTAGCATACTAAAAAAACTATAATATAAAGCATAAAATGTGCATATGTAAATCGAGATAGAAAAGATTGGGATGAGGTTGATGACACCCTCAACATACATGCTTAGAAAGGCCTCGGCAATGGACTCGTAATAACGACGGGAACGCGGGAGTATCGAGGATGTATGTAAAGTTATGGTGTGTGTGTGTGGATGGTTTTGTCGGTTTTTTGAGGGACAATGACTCGGTTTTTGGCTTAGGTCGGCTTAGGGTTGTAGTGTAGAGGGAAATGTAGGACTTAGGTTAGAAATGTTGGGTTCTTAGCATTTTGCAAAACTGAATTTGTGAAGGGTTTGACGGGGTATTTATAGAGAATACCCCACGACCTAGGGTCACTCGATCGAGTGGCCCTAGTGCACTCGATCGAGTGCTCTATGAAAAGGGTCTGTTCCGGTTTTTTTGGCTCCACTCGATCGAGTGAGCTCAATCCACTCGATCGAGTGGATCAGGCGGGTGAGCCAAATAGGGAATGGGTTGACTTTTTTGAAAATTGAAAAAGGTAGTTGAGCGCAATCTTCTAGAAGCTCACTTAGCTGACTTTGAGGACGGATTCATCTTTGACCGGGTTTTGATCCTGTCGCCAAAAGACGGTTTTTATTTTTGGTGTCGGTTTTGGCCCAAATTAGTCTCATTTTACTCGGAACGACCCACTGGGCCTGAATTTGAGGTTGGTTTTGAGAGATTTGTACTCCGCTAAATGTCCACGTCGGATATTATTGATTCCGAGTCCATATTCGAGTATACTAAGTCACGTTTGCGTCCGATCATCATCGGGTGTTTTGTCGGGAACTGCTATAGACACTAGCAGGCAAAATGCGGGTGTCTACAGAGCCCCCACTCTGACTGAGGCTTGGACAAGGCGAAAGTCAGAGTAGCTACCAGGCCAATCGCAGATTACGACCTGGCAGCCTTCCGGTCGGGTCGTTTATAGTCCAGTAGACTTGCGTGAAGGGCTCGCCAGCCATAAGTAGAGGGCCATACCTGTCTTGATGATGATAGTTCCGTGGGGAGTAAATGAGCTGCGCGGAGACTTGCTTCTGAAGTCTGGGGTGTACCTGTATGCTGACACATAACAACTTGCATGTAACATATAGGCGAAACACCGACTCATGCTGGGGAAAAAAAATATTGAATTTTTGGAAGGCAAAATTTTTGAAAGATTTTTTATTTTAGAAATTTTTAGGAAAGCTCGGGACGACTTGATTCCTATTCTGGGTTCTGAACTGCAATCAGGCCTGCGCGCGCGTAGGGCCCATATTTGCTGAGGAGGCACGGTAGTTAGGGTTCAGTTAGGTGTCCTATTATAAATATAGGAATCCCTGCTTCGACTTACTGTATCCCAAATTACAAACTTCTTCTTCTCCTCAAAATCTTTTAAACTTTCAAGAAGACTCAAATATCTGCCATGGGTATCGATCACCTGACTGCAATGCTTTTTGCTTGGTCCCAATATTTTCGGGACGAGGAAAAGGTTCAGTTGACCCAGATGGGAATCGTCAGTCTATTCCCACTTCAACGTCTGATAATTGACTCACACTTTTTGGACGCCTGCCTAACGTTTTGGGATACTACCCATCACGTTTTCGCGTTCCCGCGAGGAGAAATCTGCTCTCTACCTGAGGAGATTGCATCTATAAGCGGTTGGAGCCCTATTGCTTGTCCTGCTATCCCTCCATTCTACCCGGACCCACGAAGGAGGCTGAGGGATTTCTTGGGTTTGTCTCATGCTGAGACAGATCGAATGGTGCGGGGAAATTCCGTTTCCCTTTTCGACCTGGCTGACAAGTTTATGAACAATCAAGATGTGAGGGCTACCCCTACCCACAGGCGTAGGGCTTTCGCCTTTTGTATGCTGCATCGTTATGTTTTTGAAGGGATGATGGAGGCTGACTCCTGCTTGGGTCAGATTAGGCTGATTGGTGTGGTTGACCAGATGGAGACTGATCATAGCCCTGCTTGGCTAGCCATTAGGGAGATCATTATGGGTCTTGATGCCAGGCGACTTGATCCGGACCGACAGCTGACGGGGAGTGTTCGCCTTCTACAGGTATACATCTCACGATTTTTTGTTTTTGCGCGAATTTTCTGATGTACGTAAGTCAATCGATCGAGTGGACCTGTCACTCGATCGAGTGACCTTTTTGACGAGCTTCTGCCTGTTTTCAGAGGGCTTACTCGATCGAGTCAGCTGTAGTACTCGATCGAGTGTGTAACACCCCATATTTTTAAGATTCTTTTATAAATTTTTCTTATTTTACGCTATATTTTGTCGTATTTTAGAAATTACCAGACCACCTCCCGTGGGGTGGATAGAAATTTCATATTTGATTTCTACAAATTTTCTCATTTTATCCTTCTTTCAAAATCTGTAACATGTCATTTTATTTATTTATTTATATTAGTTACTATTATTTATAATAGATTTTTCAGCTTAGCTTAAGACAACTTAAGTCGAACATAACTCTTCCATTAATTCTTATTCTCGCGCACTTCAGCATACTAGCCCGACATTTTACGACATATATTTAAATAAAAATAATAATAAAAATAATAATAAATAAATAAATTATTAATGTTTTCCATATTCAAATACTTTAATACTAAAGACATACGTAAAGCATTTTTCGACCCAAAATGTCATTGTACTTTATTTTATTTGAATGAACCTTATCAAATACGTTCGATATGCAACACGTTTATCATACTCCCATCTTATTCCACTTCATATATTAATTTTACGTCCTTACTCGCCATATTTTCATCTTAAACTACTTAAATAATTTCTATGACTCAAACCCATTTGACAAAAACGTCCCATCCTTCAGTGTTCTAAAATAATACTAGTACTTTTGCATTAGTGACACGTTATTGTCATTATTGCACGATTAATATCAACCCGTGACCAGACCTTCATATTAGTCAAAGTTTTATCTATCCAATTACACCATTTGTACTATAAAATTATTCTAATTTAGACTTCATTTTAAGATTTGAAATGTGTGGCCTTATAACTTAAAACCGACTCTTACGGAATAAAAATTAGTCGATTATGAAACGACATATAATTCCGAAATCAAGACCCCATGAACCTCCTGCGGATCCTACATGTGTCCAATTAATTATCCTACCCTATTAAGTATTCTCAATCCTAACTAATACTCCATATTTCCTCACCCTCCTCGCCACTTCTCTTTTAATCTCCACTTTCTTCTTAGTAATCTTCCTTACTCACCCTTAATCTCCATAACTCGCTCATCTCACCTCCTGTAAATTACAACCTCCTTCATTTCCATAAATTAAATACCTTCAACTCCTTCAAGTCCTTTTTCCTACACTACAAAGTGTAGACCTTATATCTTCCTAAGATACTGGTATATTGTTCTTTAGCCTATAAAACTACTTTTTTCAAATTTTCTATTGTTAATTAAGTAATCCTAATCAAACATTTTTTTTTCGCCAACGAGTCACCTATTTGATTACATTCTCTTAAGCGCTATAGAAGCTAGTCTATGTGCTCTAGAGTTTCTAGTCCTAGGGATAAACTTGAAACTACAGCAATGGAAGTAACAACATTCACCCTGGATATCATCTATAAGAGATGAAAGAGCTCCTGCTGGTTTCAGGACGCCAATAATTTGAGAGACGAGGAGAAGACAATCAGACATGATGCAAACATGCCTGACACCTCTATTTCTGATCCATTTGATGGCCCTAAGAATCGTTATTCCTTCACTGTGGATAGGAGATTCTGCTTCAAAACATTGGCTAGCTTCCTCCATTGATCGTCTATCAAATCCTTCCACGTCCAACCTCCTGCTGCTCTATAGTTTGACATCCACCCGGCGTCTACCTGAAACTCAGTTCTGACACAAATATTGATCCTGCTGGCTTGTCTAATGACAAAAAATTCCTTAGAAGCACGAAGCTGGTCCAGAGACTCCTCCTGCGACACCTCTCCTTCCTGGGAAGTGAAAGGCGTAGAATAAGAAATTCTACCTCCACAACCATCTCCAGATTGATGTTTCAAGGCTGATTTCTTGTTAGCAATGTTGAAGAAGATGTGCAACTCTCTGCAGGAAGTTTCATATCGCTTCCAAAAACCGAAGGTTGTGTTGCTCCATTTCTTGAAAATAATGCCATTTCGGAATAGCCAAATTGAATACAATATGTTACGAAAGTGGAGAAGACCAATATTACTCTTGTCAGACTTGGTTAGAAACACTATCCATCCCATGGTCCAATCTTGAAGGGAGATGTCAGTTGCATACTCAACTCTTATACCAATCGAGCTACTGGCCCAGATCCTAGCTGAAATAGGACAGTCCCTAAATAGATATTCCAGAGTCTCAGTAATCCCTTCGTCCGACCCTTGAGAAGACAGTGGCTCAGAATTGGCACAAAGGACACACTTGAATGGTCCTGACAAATTCCTTCTTTTTCTTTCCTTACCAATCCGTAGTGCCGAAGCCAAAATTTTCTAGATGAACGTTTTCCACACTTGGGGTCCTGGAAGTTTCCATATAAAATTTCTGTTATAGAAATCTGGAAAACTTTTGATCCTTCTAACTGCTCTAGTCCTATGGACATCGAAATTAGGATTTGTAGAAATTCCTTCTCGATACACACTCTTAACATTGTAACGTCCATCCGCAGTTCGCGTCCACACTGGTGAAGAAGATTTATGACCTCCTGGTATGTAGATTGCCTTTATCTTGGAGTACCAATCAGAGTCGCCCGCTGACAATGATTTCACTACTCCACAAAATATCTCTCCAATTTTTAGAAGAGGTGCAGTATTTCTGTTGACCATCTTTCTGCAGCCAGCTCTTTATTGAGCCGAACTTTCCTTCAAAGATCCTCTTAAATAACGAAGCTTCATCCCCTAACATTCTCCATGCTAACTTTGCAAGAAGTGCCTAATTAACAATAGAGATATCTCTAATTCCCAGCCCACCCTCTCTTTTCGGCAAAGACAGAAATCTGTTCGCCCTCTAGTAGACCGTTCCACCCGTTCTAGAGCCCGCCCACCAAAAATGTGCTAAAAGAGAGTTAATCTTTGTAGCAACACTTACCGGCATTTTAAATACCGATAGAAAGAAACTAGAAAGGTTGGCTAAAACCGAGTGAATAAGGGTCAGTCTTCCAGCAGGTGAAAGGAAGGTACCGTTCCATGAAGAGATCCTCTTCCTTACCTTATCAATAATCAAGGAATGTGAGATAGACTTTCTAGCACTTCCAATATCCTGAATCCCCAAATAAGCTCCCAGGTCTTCACTCATTTTAATATCCAAAAGAAGCAGACTTCTTTTAACGAAAGATATATTACAGTTGTCGCTGAACAGGATAGAGGATTTATCCTTATTAATAACTTGTCCTGATAAATTGCAGTATCTTTGCATGATCTTGTAAAAATTTACCATATTCCTCCAAACCCCCTTAAGGAAAAAAAATCCTAATCTAACATGCATGTCAATTTTCTGGCTATATCTGAACTGAAAACAAATTTTTACTTTGATTTAATTTAAGTGGTATAATTAAAATTCTTATTTGATTATTTGTGGAAATTCTGCCGGCAAGAAGAGACCGAGGAGGACGGAACGGATCGAGTATCTCAACTCAACCGAAGCAGCACAAGAATCCGACTATCTTCTAGACTAACCTTTTAAGTAGGGTGGGTAAATCGTCCAAATATTTTAAACAATTCAATATTTTTAAAAAAAAATTACTTTCTTAATATATATATATATATATATATATATAGATTAATTTCCATATTATAATTAGTTGGATGCGATTAAAAATTGATAAGATTGTCTATTTCCAAATGAAATTTTCATTTCATTAACTTGCATGTTAACTCCTTGGATGAAGTTTTGTTGCATGGGATAACTACGTGATTAAGGAATAATAATAACAATGAAATAATAAATAGAGAGCCAAATTATTAGGGTCAAATATGATTTTAGTAGATTAATTGATGATTATGGAGGATAGACCGGAGCACACAGGTAGTTAAGGAATTTTTTTTGAAAAGAATAACCTTCCTCACCAATTAAAATACCGAGTTAATTTATTTAAAGGATGATTTAGTTGGGTTTAAATTAGATAAGAATAAGTAAATTGTGATTAGCGGTTTCGGTGGTGTCTTGAATGAATGATTATTAGAGCGGCACAATATTTGAGATAGGTTGATTATAATATTACTTAGAGATAGTTATAATGGTCGTCTTATGAGTCGAAAATAATATTTTCAAGACGGACTAATTTGTTTCGGATGTCGTTGTGACTTAAGCTTAAAGACTATTCCGAAATTGTTTTCGGTGTCGTAAAGAAGTTTCATAAAAAAAAAGGGGCCTAAGACTATTTTACTAGTTGATAAGTGTGTTTTGTATTGATTATTTCTTGTGTTTAGTCCCGTTTTCTCTATTGAAATCGCTCTTCGGGGCGGTTTTCGAGTCTACTTACGCTTCTTCTAGCTTGTTTTAGGTTCCTAGGGCCTATCTTGAAGAAACGGAACGATTTCAGCTCGTATCCGATGCATATGGGGCCAAAGAAGAGAAGCGGCGATGACTCGGTGGCTTAGACTCGATCCCGAGTCCCTTAGGGCCAACTTAATGATATCCCGAGCACCGAGCATCGATAAGAAGCCAAGAAGAGCAAAACAGGACCCATCCCAGGCGGGACCATATCCATCCCGACCAGGATGGAAGGCATGAATAGTCGGCCTTCTGACAAGCCATCCGAACCGGGATCATACCTTCCCGGTAGGGAAGGAGGAAGCTTCCCGAACGGGACGAGGCCTTCCCGATCGGGAAGGATGGAGCAAAGCAACCCATTTCTGTGAAGCCGCCCCGATCGGGATCGTGTCATCCCGGTCGGGACCATCGTTTCTTCTCGATCGGGACCATCCCTTCCCGGTCGGGAAGGACCCAGCTCCTAGTCCTCTTCTTTCTTTCACTTCTCTCACTTATGGAACACTATATATACCCCTCTTGTAATCTTTTGAAGGCACAAAACCCTAGAGAGAAACCCTTGCCTCTTAGACTAATCCTAGCTAAATTCTTCCTTAATTACTTTTCATTTAGCCTTAATTTAGTGTTAATCCTAGTTTCAACTTTGGATTCTTGAAGACTTGTAATAGATATTTCAATCTTGACAACATTGAATATCTCTTTGGGTTGATTTTATTCAAAGTTCCAATCTTTCCATTTCAAATTTGTGTTGGTATAATTTCTTCTTGTCCCTCCTCTTTTAATCTTAGTTTTGCATTAAAGTTTCAATCTTTTCCTTTAGATTATAGTTTTCTCTTGATTATCTTGCATTATGAATGTGTGGGCTTTCATGTTAGTTTCTCTTGTTCATGTTGGTGTTAGTTTAGTCATGAGTGAGTAGACTTTTTGTGGGGTTAGTAGGGAGATTAGACGTAAATTATGGGTGATTAGGGTTAAGCATGGATAAAGGTTGAGTCTTTATTGCTTGTCACTTGTTTTGCATGTTAAGTGTTTGTTGAATTGCTTGTTAGGGTGGTAATGGCCATGCTACTCTTACTTGTTTCTTCTCCCTTAATGTTTGCTTGACTTGTGATCGATTCCTCATGTCTTGGGTAATAGCTTGCATGAATTATCGGGTTTGTTTCCGTTGCGAGAGCACAAGCTTGCCTTAGTGATTAGGTCTTACCCTTATCCTCGTTTTTCCTATTAGCCTTTTACGTCTATGAGCCCGATCTAACCCTACTCCTTTCCTTATTTGATTTTATCTCCATTTTAGACATTGCTACAGTTGTTTGCAGTAGTTCAACCTTTTTCGAATTGTTTAGTTTATGTTAAACTTAGTCTCTAGTCATATCCAAACTCAAAAAAAAATTACCTTCCTTTATTGTTTCTTGTGACTTTATCTTGTCTCTAAGCATACTCTAGCCTATTCTTTACCGTCTTCGTGGACCGACCCGACTTGCCCCTAGCTACTAGTTAGGTTAGTTGGTTTAATTGGTGTTAGGGTCGCCGACAAATACTCACATCAATTTGGCGCCGTTGCCGGGGACGGTGTTTGTTTTAGTCTTTTGATAAGTGTAGTTTGTAGTGCCTATTTGTTGTGTTTTGGTCCCTTTTTCCTTGTGGGAGCGATTCATGGGCTTCTTATGCTTTCTTTAGTTCGTTTCAGGTTCCCGAGGCCGAATTGGAAGAGTTGGAGCGATTCCGACTCAATACATACACATTTTGGAGTCAACGAGATAAAGGAACGATGACTCGAGACCTTGGAATCGACCCCGAGACCATGGGATCCAATCCCGAGCCTCCGAGACCCGATCCCGAGTCCCGAGAATAAGTGGGAAGCCCATGAGAGGCACGGAAGGACCAAAGAGTGTTTAAGGAAGGCATACAAGACCCATCCCGTTCGGGATGGCATCATCCCGTTCGGGATGGGGTGCTACTTTGAGATGGCTGCTGTGAGCCCATCCCGGTCGGGACCATCCCGTCCCGGTCTGGATGACAGAGCCATCCCGATCGGGATGATCCGTCCCGGTCGGGAAGCTACAGAGGCAGCACGGGCTTCTTCTTTTCTTCTCCTTCACTCTTGTACCCATATATATACTCCCTTCTTGTAATTTTAAGACATCTTATGTTAACCTACATTAGTTTAAGCCTCCAAAACCCTAGATTTACTCTCACTCATTAGCTTTAATCTTCCCTTAATCTTAGTTAATCCTTAGTTAATTATTGTAATTAGTTCTTGTATTAAGAGGATACTTGAAAAATTATCCAAGATTGACAACCTTGGGTTTTATTTGGGTTCTTATTTATACAAGATTTCATCTTTTCATCTCCTTAGTGTTGGTATAACCTTTCTTACTCTTAATCTTGTTTATTTAATCTTGCTTGAATCTTTTCATATTGTTAGTATCATTGTTCTTGTTAATCATTATGGATGTTTGTTTAGTGATAATATTTTCTCTTGATATGGTTGTTTTATTATTGATAATGAGTGAGTAGTATTCTTGTGGGGTTAGTAGGAGGATTAGGGGTAGATTATGGATGATTAGGGTTGATTAAGGGGAAAAGGTTGTATCTTTGTTGTTAGTCACATTGTAGGCATTCTATGTGTTTGTTGATATGCTTGTGTGAGTTGTAGTGGCCATGCTTCCCATGCTTGTGTTCATCTTCTCATTGATTGCTTATTTTGTGGAAATGTTGAGAATAGTCATAGTCACGAGAGTGCCGACTAGGGTCTAAGTTGCGAGAGCCCGGACTCACCTTGACATCGGTCTAAGTTGCGAGAGCCCGGACCGACTCTAGCGATTAGGAGACACCTTTACCTTTGCTTACCCCAATTATCCTTCTACTCCTATGAACCCGACCTACCCCACTCCTTTCCATATTTGAGTTCATCTTCTTAGTTAGACATCGTTTACTCTAGTTTATTTGTTAGATCGAGCATTATCATTGTTTAGCATTGATAGTCTAGTTCTTATTCCTCTTCCTCAATAGTTTTCCTTTTATTGCATTCTTTGTGTTCGTTTGGTAATCTAGTCTCGTTGTAGGTAGACCTAGTCTAAACTTTGATATACCGTCCTCGTGGATACGATCCCGACTTACCCTAGCTACTCACTAGGTTAGTCGGTGTTATATGGATCGGCTAGGGACGTGACAAATCCCTACCATCAATTTGGCACCGTTGCCGGGGACGGTGCATTGTTTAGACTTAGTTTGCTTATTTCTACACCTAGTTATCCTTCTTTGTGTTCTCCCATCTTCTCTTGTGAATATTCTCTAGTTTTTCTTCTTTTTCTCTTTGTCTCTAGTTGTGTTTGTTATTGTCGTTGCCTAGTGCCCATAAAGCACTAGGTGTTCTCACGTTTGTTCTAGTGTGTAGTGTATGCCTAGGAAGGGAGGCGACTTCTATCTCTTTAATCCAGAGCCGGAGAGACTCTTTCGAGCCTTTCGCCAACGGACGATTAATCGGGTTAGAACCTCTCAACCGAGTGCAAGCAATACTCTTCAAGGGCAAGCCCAAGGAGCCGACTTGAACATTTCACCTCGAGAGACGGCCGGAGGGACCTTCATCAATCCCTTCGGTGATTCTTCTCCTAGTTCCCCCTCTTCATCTACATCAACACTCTCTACACCACCATCTTCTCCCTTACATCCAAGAATGCCTAAGTTTTCCTCTCACTCCACCTTCACGGAAGATGTCTTGCCGGGACCGAGTGCGTTACCGGATACTTATACCGGGAATTTTGTGGCGAAGACTCATTTTATCCAACTTATGGAGAGGAACCAATTTAGGGTTGCCCACCGAAGACCCGCATCAACATATGGAGACCTTCTCCGATTATTGTGACGCTATATCTCAAACCGGGGTTACTCAAGATCAAATTCGTTGGGTACTATTCCCGTTTTCTCTTGTTGGAAAAGCGAAGCAATGGATCAAGAGTCTCGATAGGGCAACCATGGGGATCGATACTTGGAAAAAGCTTGCCTTGGCGTTCTACCAAAAGTTTTACCCTCCGGAAAAGACCAATATGCTTAGGGCCTCCATCACCGGTTTCTAACAAAGGGATGAAGAGAGCCTATATGAAGTTTGGGAGCGGTTTAAGTCTTTGGTAAGATCGTGCCCTCATCATGGTCTCTCACAATGGTTCTTGGTGCAACAATTTTGGAATGGACTTTATGAGGACTCGAGAGCTATTCTTAACATGGGCTCCAACGGTAGGTTTACCGAGGTCGATGACGACCAAACATGGGCGAGAATCGAAGAGATGGCGGTACATAATTCGCAACACTCTAGGCCTAGGAAGGCACACCGAGGAGGCATGCATGAGGTCGATGCTATCACTAAGTTAAGCATTGACCTTGGAGCTCAACTTAAAACACACATGGAGACTATTGACAAGAAGCTCCAAAGCCACTTCAACCAAGTCCAAGGCTCTAGTTCCTCCCACCATCAACCGATTCAACAAGTGAAGGCTTTGGGGTTCGCACCTCCTACACCTTACTTTGGGATGTGCGACACTTGTGGAATCGTTGGTCATGACCCTATGAATTGTAGAGGGAGTATTGAGCAAGTGAACGCCTTTCAAGCGTTCAAGCAAGGTGCCTCCTACTCTAATCAATACCAAGCTTCCAATCAAGTTCCTCAACAACAAGCACTTCAACATCAACAACAACCTCGTCCCTATGTTCCACCTCCCTTACGGGACAACAATGAAGGCTACCAAGGTTATGGGGGTAGTCAAAGACCCTTCAACAATTTCAAGCAAAATAACCAAGGCAACTTCAACAACAAGCAAGGGTTCCAACAAGGGAACTTCAATCAAGGTGGTTTCCATGGAAACCAAAATTTTCAAGGGTATCAAAACCGCAACCATGGCAACAATCAAGGCCATCAACAAGGTAATTCTCATGGGTTCCAAGGGAACCGTCAACAAGCAACTCAAAATCAACAACAACAAAGCAAGCCTAGGAGCCGGTCTCCTACTCATGATTATGGCACTCCCCTCGCCATCACCGACACTCCACATAATCCATCCTCCCCACCTCGGGATTTCGACATTCAAAAGACTTTGATGGACATGCAAAAAGGTCAAATGGACATATCAAGAAACCATCATGAGCTCTTCACTTATATTCAAGGGGAAAACGCGATAAGAGACACCCGTATGAAGATACTTGAGACTCAAGTATCTCAACTCGCTTCGGGGAGCTCCTCAAGGCAAAAGGGGCAACTACCTTCTCAAGGTGAAACACCGACATTTGAGCATGTAAATGCTATCACCACAAGGAGAGGTACATCCTATGACCCCCTCCATATCCTAGTGAGCAAGAGCCAATGCAAGAACCGAGAATGGAATTGGCATCTCCAAATCAAGAAGAGTCAAGCTTTAATAATCCAATTGAGGAGCAAGTTTTATGGGAGGTCGAGAAACCCCAATAAGACAACCCTCCCCCTCTTCAAGAGAAAGACAAGGGAAAAAGGAAAGTGTCCTTTGAAGAGTCCACCCTTAGTGATCAAAACAAGTACCAAATCAAGTTGCCCTACCCATCTAGGCAAATGAAGACTAAGGTGGACACTCAATTCGACAAGTTCCTTAATATCGTGAAGAAATTGGATGTTAGTGTCCCGTTTACCGAGTTACTTGCCCAAATCCCGGCATATGGTAAATTCATGAAAGAAATCTTGGCTAGGAAGAAGCCCATCGACAAGGAAGAGACGGTAGCGTTCACTAGGGTGGTGAGCGAGCTTATTCAAGGTTCCACGCTTGAGAAGTTGAAGGACCCGGGTAGTTTCTCTATCCCATGCACCATCGGCAACTACAAGATCAAGAGAGCTATGTGTGATTTGGGCGCGAGTGTGAGCATTATTCCCTACACCATTTGTGAGCGATTAGGGATGACGGAGTTGAAGTGTACGTCCATTACACTCCAAATGGCCGATAAGTCTCTTAACCGACCATTGAGAATGTTAGAGGATGTGCCGGTACAAATGAGGAAGTTCTTCATTCCGGTCGACTTCATTGTGGTTGACATGCCGGAGGATGCTAACACTCCCATCATCCTTGGACGCCCATTTTTACACACCGCCGGTGCCGTGATCTATGTGAAGAAGGGTAGGATCACTTTTCAACTAGGCGACGAGGAGTTAGTGTTTGACCTCCAAGGCAACACTTCGCCTATGACCGAGACATGTAATATGATCCATACCACGGAAGACATCGATCTAGGGGAAGGATCGGGACAAAGCTTGAAGGAGTACTCTTATGTACTTGAGGATGATGACTCCGATTTGGAGGAAGATGAGTGCCTGAATCATGGGCTTGACGACAAGTTGCAAAGCAAGGACAAAGATGAGCCTCCCTTGGGGCCACATGAGGATCGTTGGACGTTTGGGTATATCCCGAAGGATCGCAAGTACAAGTTCAAACCATTGAACTTAGTAGACCGGGATGCCCCGGGAACGTCGAGGCAAGGCCTTGAAGAGCCTCGGGATGTAGTCGGTTACATTACGAGCTTGATTGAAGACTTCTCAAGGGCCTTCGACTTGTTCTTACGTGCCCTTGATGGAGATGGAACTAGTTTTGGTTGTTGAAAAAGATTGAAGAAAGAACCACCTTGGTTTGACGGAGTTCCACAAGAACCGCCCCATTGTATATATCTCTTTCTTGTAGTTAGTTGGATTTTTGTGAATTCTTGTTATTTGGATTGATTGATGAGCGTTGCGAGGGAGAGATTTTGATGTATGTTTGAGTATTGCTTGATAGGTGAAGTGAGAATGCTCCTAGAGGAGATTGGCTATGGTTTACCTTGGGTTGTAGGTACGAGGATCGGGTTTTTGAAGCTTGAAGCAAGCTTTTGTGGATTGTGGAAGTTGAAGAAGACCCATCCCGGCCGAGATGAGGCGTCCCGACCGGGAAGGGTAAGGCAACCCGACCAGGAAGGACCCGTCCCGATCGGGATGGGTGCGCCATATTTGGAGCTTCCAGTGAGTCCATCCCGACAGGGATGAGGGCGTCCCGACCGGGACGGGTGTGGCATCCCGACCGGGAAGGAGCCGTGCCGATCGGGATGGGTGCACCAAGAATTGAGCTTACTGTGGGTCCGTCCGGAACGGGATGAGGTCGTCCCGACCGGGACGGGTGAGGTAACCCGATCGGGATCAGTCATCCCGACCGGGATGATCCTCTGCTCCCCCGTTGTGATTCTTCTTCTCAAAACAAGTCCACACAACCGTTTTATGCCCCCTCCCAACCTCCCTACACCTCACTTTACACCGAGATCCACATCAAATCCCACCCCCCTCACACCTTTACCACCTCTACCATGCGATGTTATCGAGAATAAAGAGGAAAAGCAATGATGAAGACAAGCGTGCCTTTATTGATCTAGGAGACGATAGAGAGAGTGAGTTGCTAACCTATGGTATGGCAACTATCCTTTCTTTTCCGTTTTTGTTATCACTTGTTTTCCTTTGTTTCTTCCCTTTGTGTCTTGATGTCATGGTAGCCTTCGAGGCTTTGGTGTTGATTGCTCCCGACTCTCGACGACGTGATTGCGTCGAGAGTCAATCTAAAAATCCAATTTTACAAGTTTTTCACTTTCTTTTTTTTTGAGGATCTAGTCGGATTTAGGCGGAATCCGGGCTAGGTGACTTGATTACACCTAGCCCTCCCCTCACCTTCTACCCTTTTCTCCACTTTTCTTTTTGATTTTTAGCTTTATTTTCGTAGTTTCTTTTCTTTTCTTTTGTCTCTCCGCACCCTACGATCGAGCATGAGGACATGTCTCGATTTAAGTGTGGGGGAGCGATATTCTAGTGTAGTTAGTTTTATTTTCTTTGTTTTTCGAAAAAATCTTAAAAATCCCTAAAAATTTGAAAAATTTTCACAAAAATCAAAAAGATTTTTCTTTTGTGTGTTTTCCTTTTTTTTTCTTGTGTCGTGTTTTTGTCGTATTGTGCGTGTTTGCCTCCCCTTTTCCTTATAGGTCGCTTATTCACCGCTAGCTTTGGAGAGCTTTCAAGACACCCGGTAACATCTTTTCAACCCTTTTCCCTCTTTGTTTCTTGTGGAGTTTGGAGGAGATATGTGTTGTGGTGTGCTCGGGTGGAGCTTTGTAAAGTTTGTGGAGGATTGGTTGCTCATTTGGAAGTTCGGGGTGGTGTTTGTTTTGTATGTGTTCGTTTTGTTTTGTTCTTGTTATGTTGCTTTTGTTTTTTTTTCTTTCGTTTGTTTTCGTCGTGTCTTCATTTTGTGTGTGTTGTGTGTCTTGTGTGTAAATGTTTTCGAAAACCCGGTTTAGAGGCTAGTGTGTGAGTGTGTACTTTCCCTTCCTAGTAGTGTAAATCGAGTCTTGGACTTTAATCTAGTAGAATGACCCTAAATCAATGAATTCGTTGGTCCTTTACCTTGAGTCCACCTAGCTTACTAGGGATTTACAACGGGATTTGCATTTTGACCATTATGACCACCCACGGTGTGAAAAGGCCTTGGTTACCGAGTCTCGTCCCCTAGGTGACCGTGTTTAGGATTGTTTGATTAGTCCAATTTCTCCACTTTTTGTGGGTTTGAAGGGAATTCGCAATCCCCGACTCACCCATTACCCTACCTTCCTCACATACACACACAATAAAATGCAATTTGTTGATTCTCTCTTTCTTGATTGTCGAGAAATGCCAGAAATGCCAAATCTTGCCAAAACGACAAAGAGAAGAAAAAGAAAGAAAAGAAATGAAAGAAAGAAAAGAAATGAAGAAAAAAAGAAAAGGCACAAAAGCCAAAAAGAAAATAGAAAAGAAGAAAAAGAAATGGTATGGTAACGAACAAAGCAAAAACGTCGAAAAGAAAGAAAATGCCAAAAGAAAACCCATCTCACAAAAAAACAAATCCCCACAAAAATAAGTTTTTTCCGACTTTTGCCGTGAAGAGCCTACCAAAGGACCAAGTCCCTAGGAAGGATGATAGCGGCATTAGTCGGTCTTCCCTCATTTTGCATATTTTCCACCTTTTTACTTGGACTAGTCAGGCGGTTTTGGACACGGGACGACCCTCTCGGCTCACGCTAAAGGGGGCGGGGTCTCACTTACCTACAGTGTCGACTAACACCGTGGTTCCTCATTTTTCCACTCCGCCGATCGTCCCATAGTACGTTTTTAGAAAGTTAGGAGGACCTAGGTAAGTTACCAACGTTTTTATTGCATTATGGTCATACTATTAGGGTTTAGTCCACCTTGGTTTGTATTGCTAGCTTGGGAACATTGTCGCTAACCTCGAGTCCTAAACCGGTGTTTCATTCACCGCTTTTAGAGGGAAGCGGTATTTCTTTTGTTTTGGGTGCAACCGATTATGTGTTGTTTGTGTGTTTCTTTGTTTATGTGCTTTGTGTCCGGTTGCATCCACAGTTTTGTCGCAAGACCCAACTTGCCTTGCGGAGTGCACTTGTCCTCTAAGTGCACAAGCGTGAGTTAAAGGGGCGTAGGGTGCGCTAATACCCATTCGGCTAGTGTAGTAGTTAGTATGTGCTTACTCGAGGGCGAGTAAGGGTTAAGTGTGGGGGAGTTGATAAGTGTAGTTTGTAGTGCCTATTTGTTTTGTTTTGGTCCCTTTTTTCTTGTGGAATCGCTCCTTTGGAGCGATTTATGGGCTTCTTATGCTTCCTTTAGTTCGTTTCAGGTTCCCGAGGCCGAATTGGAAGAGTTGGAGCGATTCCGACTCAATACATACACATTTTGGAGCCAACGAGATAAAGGAACGATGACTCGAGACCTTGGAATCGACCCCGAGACCTTGGGATCCAATCCCGAGCCTCCGAGACCCGATCCCGAGTCCCGAGAATCGGTGGGAAGCCCATGAGAGGCAAGGAAGGACCAAAGAGTGTTTAAGGAAGGCATACAAGACCCATCCCGTTCGGGATGCCCTCATCCCTTTCGGGATGGGGTGCTACTTTGAGATGGCTGCTGTGAGCCCATCCCGGTCGGGACCATCCTGTCCCGGTCGGGATGACAGAGCCATCCCGATCGGGATGATCCGTCCCGGTCGGGAAGCTACAGAGGCAGCACGGGCTTCTTCTTTTCTTCTCCTTCACTCTTGTACCCATATATATATTCCCTTCTTGTAATTTTAAGACATCTTATGTTAACCTACATTAGTTTAATTTAAGCCTCCAAAACCCTAGATTTACTCTCACTCATTAGCTTTAATCTTCCCTTAATCTTAGTTAGTCCTTAGTTAATTATTGTAATTAGTTCTTGTATTAAGAGGATACTTGAAGAATTATCCAAGATTGACAACCTTTGGTTTCATTGGGTTCTTATTTATACAAGATTTCATCTTTTCATCTCCTTAGTGTTGGTATAACCTTTCTTACTCTTAATCTTGTTTATTTAATCTTGCTTGAATCTTTTCATATTGTTAGTATCATTGTTCTTGTTAATCATTATGGATGTTTGTTTAGTGATAATATTTTCTCTTGATATGGTTGTTTTATTATTGATAATGAGTGAGTAGTCTTCTTGTGGGGTTAGTAGGGGGATTAGGGGTAGATTATGGATGATTAGGGTTGATTAAGGGGAAAAGGTTGTATCTTTGTTGTTAGTCACATTGTAGGCACTCTATGTGTTTGTTGATATGCTTGTGTGAGTTGTAGTGGCCATGCTTCCCATGCTTGTGTTCATCTTCTCATTGATTGCTTATTTTGTGGAAATGTTGAGAATAGTCATAGTCACGAGAGTGACGACTAGGGTCTAAGTTGCGAGAGCCCGGACTCACCTTGACATCGGTCTAAGTTGCGAGAGCCCGGATCGACTCTAGCGATTAGGAGACACCTTTACCTTTGCTTACCCCAATTATCCTTCTACTCCTATGAACCCGACCTACCCCACTCCTTTCCATATTTGAGTTCATCTTCTTAGTTAGACATCGTTTACTCTAGTTTATTTGTTAGATCGAGCATTAGCATTGTTTAGCATTGATAGTCTAGTTCTTATTCCTCCTCCTCAATAGTTTTCCTTTTATTGCATTCTTTGTGTTCGTTTGGTAATCTAGTCTCGTTGTAGGTAGACCTAGTCTAAACTTTGATATACCGTCCTCGTGGATACGATCCCGACTAACCCTAGCTACTCACTAGGTTAGTCGGTGTTATATGGATCGGCTAGGGACGTGACAAATCCCTACCATCAGCTTTGTTTGCTTAGTTTATAGATTTAGTTACCGTTTAGTGTGTCCTTATTTGTGTTACTTATCTTCTTTATCTATTCCTTGCTTCTTGTTTGTGTAGAGTTTATTTCCTTCTTGTCTAGTGCCCATAAAGCACTAGACTTCTCACGTTTGCTTCCTAGTCTACAGTTTATGCCTAGAGGCGGTAATCACCCTCTTCTTAACAACTCAGTTCCGGAAAGGTTTTTCCGGAAAGGTTTTTCCGAAACCTTCGACAAAGGACGGTTGCTAGATTGAGAGGTTCCCAACCGGGCACAAGCCGAGATTTTGAGCAAAACGTGGAGATTGATCTAAATTCTCCACCAAGAGAAGCCACCGAAGAGGGTTTTCTAAACATCTTCGGCACCCACAATTCAACCACATCTCATTCTACATCACCGGCATATTCTCCGACTTCTTCACCTCCTACATCTCCAACCACCTCTATCCCAAGTTCTACACCGACATCACCAATCCATCACATCATGCCTAAATTCTCTTCACATTTGACGTTCACGGAAGATGTTTTGCCCGGTACCACCGCTTTACCGGGTACCTACACCGGCAATTTTGTGGCTAAGACTCAATTCATCCAATTGGTCGAGAGGAGCCAATTTAGTGGCTTGCCGGCGGAGGATCCATATCAACATATGGAATCCTTTTCCGACTATTGCGATGCCATCTCACAACCGGGAATAACCCAAGACCAAATCCGGTGGGTATTATTCCCTTTCTCTTTGACCGACAAGGCTAAGCAATGGCTCAAAGGTTTAGACAAGACGGTTCTCGGTATCGACACTTGGAAGAAGCAAGCCTTAGCATTCTACCAACAATTTTATCCACCAGAGAAGACCAATCTATTGAGGGCTTCAATCACGGGATTTCAACAACGTAATGAAGAAAGCCTCTATGAATCGTGGGAAAGGTTCAAAGCCTTGATCCGTTCTTGTCCTCACCATGGTTTATCACAATGGTTCCTTGTTCAACAATTTTGGAACGGGTTATATGAAGATTCAAGGGCCATACTCAACATGGGATCTAATGGAAGGTTTATCGAGGTAGATGATGACCAAACTTGGTCAAGAATTGAGGAGATGACGGTACACAACTCTCAATACTCAAGGCCTAGGAAGGTGAATCGAGGGGGAAAGCACGAGATCGATGCCATTACACAACTCAGTATTGATCTTGGAGAACAAGTAAGAACTCACATGGAAACTATTGACAAGAATATCCAAAGCCATCTTGATTAAGGTCATGGCACAAGTGCCTCCGACCAACATTCAATGCAACAAGTCAATGCTATGGGAGTTGTACCTCCTACATCTTATTATGGGATATACGAGATTTGTGGGATACATGGACATGAGCCTTCATATTGTCGAAGTAGCATTGAGGAAGCGAATGCTTTTCGAGCATTCAACACTACAATAAATTGACACTTGCGCCACGATTTATGCCACAGAAATTTGTTATTTGTGGCTAAATTTTACCTAGCCACGGGAAAAATTTGATTCACTACTTGGGGAAACAAATATGCCACGGGAACACTTTTTTCCGTGGCAAAAATTCACTTGCGCCACGAATTTTATTAAAGTCGTGGCCAATAATCACTCTTGCCACGAAAGATGCCACACCCGTGGCAAAAAATATACTTAGCCACGACATAATTAACTTCCGTGGCGAAATTATTTTTTTGCCACAGATGTAATAAATGCATGTGGCTAATGGTTCTCCGAACTTTAATCAAATTACTTTCAAGTTAAGCCAAGTTTCAAATATTGATCTTAAAAAATTCATTAAAATTCAAAGCTAAAGTAATATGAAGAAAAAATTATTAAATTTGAAAATATTTTGTTAATAAAAAAAATTTGTATTATTTTATTTAGTTTTAAGAAAAAACAATAGATTTTTTGTAAAATTAAGTACAAGAAAATTTTGGTTGGCTAATTTGTTGATTTTTTATTAATCATCATTTCTGAATCAATTGATTTCTCTTAATCTGACAATATGTATTGTTAAAATTTTATAATCTTAAGTATGACTTTTGAAAGACAACTAACATTTAAATAGTGTAATATATGATAGCTAAAATGCAGCGTACATAGCATATCAAGTAAAATTAGTATGTGATTGATCATCCATCATTAAGACGTCTAATATTATTTAAGACTCTTTCATTTTTACCGCTTAATTAATTAATTTTTTCACATGTAATAAACTTCTTTTAAGACAAAAAAACTTAAAAAGAAAGTGGCTGAGCATGATTTTTTTTCCAAATTATTGATTTTCTTACAATATTTTCAGTGTGAAAAAAACCGCTTTATTAGACTCGTATTTAAGAGTTCTAATCGATCTATATTTTGTTATGGAATTAACTTTGACTGCGAAAATAATAATTATTTTTGTAAATTAATTGTCTTTCAAGTTGTTTGGTTTGGAAGAAAGATTAATGTATTAGAAAGTCGTGCCTAAGTTCAATAACCAGTCAAAATATTTTTTCAAAAAAAGAGAGGTATAAGTGAGAAAATTAAATAATTAACAAATACAAGTAAGAAAATCTAATAATTAAGAACTAATAGTGAGAAAATCAAAAATTAATTTATCGTCAACTTTTTAATTCGGTAACTGTTCTGTAATATTATTTGGAAGATATTTCAAAAAATGAATTTAAAATAAAATTTACTTAATAAAAAAATAAAATTCAAATAAAACTTGAAGTAGGCAAAAGGAAACTCAACGAGGATAAAAAACTGATGAAATAAAATAATGACTGATAACGAAAAGAAAAAAACATATCGAAAGAATTATCAATAAATGAACGTGGAAAATAGAAACTAAAATAAAAATATTGATAAATTAATGAAATCATGAGTCCGAAAATCAACTTCGAAATTTTTTTTTTTCCGGAATAATAATTTTTTACTCATTATATGTAAATCATTGGGAAAAAAAAATTAATTACTCAAAAGTAAATGTAGTTTGTGAAAAAAAATCACTTTAAAAGAACTCAAACCAATGATTAGGTCAATAAAGTTCAATTTCATTTCTGGTAGCTGGGCATAAGAACTCCGCAGTTAAGCGTGCTTGAGCTAGAGTAGTGTTAAGATGGGTGACCTCCTGAGAAGGCTCTTCGATGCGTATGGTGAAACCAAATAATATTTGAATGACTCAACTATAAATCTAGTAACCGTTCTAGATGTGACTACTATAGGGGTAGAGAATTCTTACGGTTATTAATTTATTTAATTTATTATATATATTTTGTCACCGGAATAAATATTTTCGCCACAAACATAATTAGCCACAGAATAATCCGTGGCAAAAAATTAATTCAGCCACGGGAGACTCAGTGGCAATAAAATCAATACTTGCCACGCTTTTTTTTTTTCCCGTGGCTATTTGTTTGCCACGGCCACTTGCGCCATGGATGGTGATGGGAGGGATTTGTCGTGGAATCCCAACCGTCAATAATATAACCGGCTATTCCTACGGTAGATAGGGCAAGTCGGGTCGAATCCACGGGGACGGTAATGTATAGCCTAGACTAGGTCGGACCAAATACTAGACTAAGTCAACGAGCTAAGCTAAACTAGAGAATGATAGAAGGGGAGGAAGCTAGACTAAGACTAAGGTGCCGGAGAAAACAACTAAGGAAAACGGGCTAAGATTAGGTCGGGGTCAAAGGGGTAATGGAATGGTCAAGGGAGAACTAGAGTGAAGGAGGTAGTAGGGTAATGTAGGTAATGCCCGGGCTCTCGCAACTTAGACCCACCTAGAGGTTTCACCTAAAACCCATCTCGGCGATACACACAACAAACGGGGTTACTAGCGTGATATCGGGGCCTAGGTCAAATCCGGGCTCTCGCTACTTAGACCGACCTAGGGGTCGTCCTCACCGGGCTCTCGCAACTTAGTGAGGGAACCGAACCCACAAACAAACTATCACCCACAAGAGAAAGTCAAGAAAAACAAGTATTTGCAACTACTAGTCAATCAAGCATTTCAACAAACATGTGATGTGCACCAAACCAAGAGGAAACCCAAATCTTCCACCAACATCTCCAACAATCCCTTAATCACCCAATTAACACCCTAATCACCTTACTAACCCTAGCAAGAACACTACTCTAACATATCTAATCTAGAGTCAACACTAACAAGAGGAATCATCAAAGAAACAAAACAAACATCAACAAACTAATGATAACAATGAACAATAACAAAACAATCAACTAAAGATTCAAACTTGGATGAATAAACAAGATAAAGAGTAAAAGGAGAAGAGGATTATACCATACTACAAAGGAAATGGAAAAGGAGAACACTTGTATATAAGAAAACCCAAATAATTCCACCAAGGTTGTCAAGCTTGAGTGGATTCTTCAAGAAATCCAATAATACAAGATTAAACTAGGATTAACTACTAATTACCGACTAATCTAGGCTAATCTAATCTAATCTAACCTAAAGTAGTCTAGGGTTTAGTGTCTAATGAATAGCATCAGCTTAACATAACAAGGGAAGAGTATATATAGGGTTACAAATGGAAGGGAGAAGAAAAGAATAGAAGGCGGGCTGCAGCACCCCCGTCCCGGCCGAGACGAGGTGGTCCCGGTCGGGATGGGTTCGGTCCCGGCCGAAACGAGATGCTCCCGGTTGGGACGAGCCACAGACAGCAGCTCCTTCATCCCGGACGGGATGAGGCCATACCCGTCCGGGATGAGCCTTGTAGGCCTCCAATATGAACTTTTTGGTCCCTCCTTGCTTCTCATGGGCTTCCCATCGATTCTCGGGACTCGGGATCGGGACTCGGAGGCTCGGGATAGGGTCCCAAGGTCTCGGGGTCGACTCCAAGGCATCCGAGTGATCGTTCCTTAGCTTCGTTGGCTCCAAAAAGTGTATGTATAGAGTCGGAATCGCTCCAACTCTTCCAAATCGGGCTCGGGAACCTGAAACGAACTAAAGGAAGCATAAGAAGCCCCTAAACCGCTCCCAAGGAGCGATTCTACAAGGAAAATGGGACCAAAACACTACGAAATAGGCACTACAAATGGCACTTATCAGATGGTATTTCCGTGGCAAAGTACTTTAGCCACGAAAATTTAGCACTTTTGCCACGAATTCAGCCGTGGCCCAAGTGCTCATTTGTAGTAGTGCAAGCAAGGTGCCCCATACTCTAACTTCAAGGCTCAAAATGTGCCAAATCCTCACATGTTCCAAGGTTCCCATCAAGCTTCCCAACAACAATCCCTACATCAACACCGTCCATATGTTCCACCTCCTTTAAGGGACAACAACCAAGGGTACCTAGGTTATCAAGGCAATCCAAGGCCTTCCAACAACTTCCAACAACATAACCAAGGCGCCTTCAACAACAATCAAGGGTTCCAAAATCAATGGAACTTCAATCATCAAAGTGGTTTCCAAGGAAACCAACACTCACAAGGATCACAACGCAACAACCAAAGTTACCAAAACCACAATCATGGTTACTCTCAAGGTTTTAGTCAAGGAAATTCTCATGGGTTCCAAGGGAACTTCCAACAACAACAACAAGGGTCTCAAGGTAATCAACAAGATGCCAAGCCTAGGAGTAAATCACCCACCTATGATTATGGCTTTCCTCTATCCATCACAAATGCTCCACACACTCAACAAGCTCCAACATGCCGATTTTGATATGCAAAAGACAATGTTGGATATGCAAAGGAGCAATCAAGAGATGCATTGCAATCAATTGGAAATGCAAATGAATCAACAAGAATTCTATGCTCAACTCCAAAGAGATAACAAGGCTTGAGACACTCATATGAAAATGTTGGAAACTCAATTGTCTCAAGTAGCCTCGGGTAGCTCTTCAAGGCAAAAAGGGCAATTGCCTCCCCAAGGCACGACACCGGACCAAGATACCGCTAATGCTATCACCTTGAGGAGTGGTTCTAGCTATGAGCCACCTATGATGCCCAATGAGAAAGACTATGGAGGAAAACTAAGGGAGGAGCCTATACTTGAAGAGGTTAATCAACCTCTAGAGGATTCTTGTGATGAAGAAGTCCCTAATCCGGACTTAGGGGAAGAAGTGCTTGTGGAGGATATAGATGGGGGGGGGGGGTAATGTTCTTTCCTCACAAAAGACCCCATCTACTTTCATTCCCTATGAGAAATCCAAGTCTAGGGGAGCTCCTTCAAAGTCCAAAGGGACCCATGGTGAGAACTCGAAGTCCAAGGAAGTGGGGGATGCTACTAAGGTTAACTTGCCTTTTCCCTCAAGACAAGCCAAGTCCAAAACGAACAAGCAATTCGAGAAGTTCCTTGAACTTGTGAAGAACCTAGAAGTGACTATTCCTTTTACCGAATTGATTACTCAAGTACCTACCTATGCTCGGTTTATGAAGGAGATCCTATCTAGGAAGAGATCGTATGGAGAACCCGAGACTATTGCCTTTACGGGGAGATTGAGTGACATGTACCTACAACCATCCCCACCTAAGCTCAAGGATCCGGGAAGTTTCTCCATACCATGCAAGATTGGGAATGTACACATTGAGAGAGCCCTTTGTGACTTGGGAGCGAGTGTGAGTATTATACCTTACTCCATTTGTGAGAAGGTAGGCATGAATGAGCTCAAGTGCACCACCATCACACTCCAAATGGCGGACCGATCAATAAAGTGCCCCCTAGGCATATTAGAGGATGTTCCGGTTCGCATAGGCATGTTCTTTGTCCTGGTTGATTTCATAGTGCTCGACATGGCCGAGGATGCCAACATTCCCATCATCCTTGGACGCCCGTTCCTCTATACGGCGGGTGCCCTAATTGATGTGAAGAATGGGAGGATAACCCTAGAGATTATAGATGAGAAGGTCTCCTTTGACCTCCATAGCACGATGAAGACTCCGAATATCAACGACTCTTGTTGTGCAATCGATATACTTGATGAAGTCGTTGAGGATGCTACCGATACTCTCCTTGTGAAAGATCCCCTTGAAGCTCTCCTAACAATGGAGCTTGAGAAAGCTAAACATGGACTATGGGACGAAGACTTGGATGTACTCAAAGAGACTCTAGATGGGGAGGAAGTTGTTCCTAAGAAACGGGTCGAGGATCGAGCTACACTTCATGGAATATACTCGGTTGAGGTAAAATCTCTAGATCTTAAACCCCTTCCCCCTAATTTATGCTATGCCTATCTAGATGATAAGAAGTCTTGTCCGGTAATAGTTAGCTCTAAGCTTGAGTCTAACCAATTGGATGCTTTGCTTGAGGTTTTGAGGAAGTACAAGAGCACCATTGGTTATAGCCTTGATGACATACAAGGGATTAGTCCCGACTTTTGCATGCATAGGATTCACTTAGAAGAAGACTTTAAGCCTAGTGTCCAAGGACAAAGGAGGCTCAATCCTAATATGCAAGAGGTGGTAAAGAAAGAAATCATGAAACTCTTTGATGCCGGGATCATATATCCCATCTCGAGTTCAAATTGGGTGAGTCCTATACAAGTGGTTCCTAAGAAGGGTGGAATCACGGTCATAAAGAATGAAAAAGATGAACTAGTGCCCACTAGGTGTGTCACCGGTCATAGGATGTGCATTGACTATAGGAAACTCAATAATGCTACAAAGAAAGATCACTTCCCAATCCCATTCATTGACCAAATGCTAGAGAGGTTGGCTTCCCACACTCACTTCTGCTTTCTTGATGGTTTTTCGGGATTTTTCCAAATCCCGATTCACCCGGATGACCAACCTAAGACCACATTTACTTGTCCTTATGGAACCTTTGCATATAGACGCATGCCGTTTGGCTTGTGTAATGCCCCGGCCACCTTCCAAAGGTGTATGATGGGCATCTTTTTGGACTACATCGAGTCTATTGTTGAGGTTTTCATGGATGATTTTAGTGTTTATGGTAAAGACTTCGAGTCATGTTTGGTGAATTTGTCTAAAGTGCTAGCTAAATGTGAGGAAGTGAACTTGGTGTTGAATTGGGAGAAATGCCATTTCATGGTAAATGAGGGCATTGTGTTAGGTCACTTAATCAAAGATCGGGGCATTCAAGTAGACGGGGCAAAAATTTAAGTCATTGAGCATTTGCCCCCGCCTACGAATGTCAAGGGAGTGCGGAGCTTCTTAGGCCATGCGGGATTTTACCGCCGTTTTATTAAAGACTTTTCAAAATTGGCCAAGCCTCTCACCGAACTCCTCTTGAAGGATGCCCCATTTGTGTGGACTAATACTTGTAATGAGGCTTTTGCTAGGTTGAAGGAGGCTTTGATCACCGCTCCCATTATTAAATAACCGGATTGGTCCAAGCCATTCGAGGTGATGTGTGATGCTAGTGACTATGCGGTAGGAGCCGTGCTAGGCCAAAGGGAAGGAAAAGCCTTACATGCCATATACTATGCTAGCAAGACTCTCGACAACACCGAAGCTCGGTATGCTACAACCGAGAAGGAGCTATTGGCCATCGTATATGCTCTCACCAAGTTTAGGTCCTATCTTCTTGGCTCTACGGTGATCGTCTTCACCGATCATTCTGCATTGAAATATCTATTATCCAAGAAGGACTCAAAGCCAAGATTACTCCGTTGGATTCTTCTTCTCCAAGAATTCGACCTCGAGATTAGTGATAAGAAGGGGGCCGAGAATGTGCTGGCGGATCACCTATCACGTCTCCGTGCTGAAGACCTTGAGAGTACTCGCATCGATGACTCATTTCCGGATGATGCTATAATGTTTGTTTGCACCACATCGTCGGATCAACCTCCTTGGTTCGCCGATTATCCAAACTATATTGTGGGAGGTGTTCTTCCCCCGGACTTGAGCTACCAACAAAAGAAGAGGTTCTTCTACGAGGTCAAGCAATACTTTTGGGATGATCCGCAATTGTTCAAAGCATGTGCCGATGGCCTATATAGGAAATGTGTTCCTCAATGGGAACAAAGGGATATAATGCAAGCTTGTCACTCATCCCCATATGGAGGACATCATGGTGCCTCCAAAACGGTCGCAAAAATACTACAATCCGGGTTCTATTGGCCAACGATGTTTCAAGATGCAAGGGAATTTGTTTTCCGGTGTGATGCGTGCCAAAGAACCAGGAACATATCATGGAGGCACGAGATGCCACAAAGGGGGATATAGGAGCTTGAATTAGTTGATGTGTGGGGCATAGACTATGAAGGCCCGTTTCCATCGTCAAAGGGGAATCACTACATTCTAATGGCCGTTGACTGCGTGTCCAAGTGGGTGGAAGCCGTTGCCGCGCCCACGAATGATGCTAGAGTCGTAATGAATCTCCTAAAGAGGGTGATCTTTCCAAGGTTTGGAGTTCCTCGTGCCCTTATAAGCGATGGAGGAACCCACTTTCATGAAAAACGTCTTGATGCTCTCTTGTTGAAATATGGCGTACATCATAGAACCGGGTTGGCCTATCACCCTCAAACAAGTGGCCAAGTAGAAATCTCAAATCGAGAAATTAAAGCTATCCTTGAGAAAGTTGTCACAAGAAACCAGAAGGATTGGAGCATGAAGCTCGATGACACGCTATGGGCCTACCGGACGGCATTCAAGACACCTATTGGCACATCGCCATATTGGCTTGTCTATGGGAAAGCGTGTCACCTTCCGGTCGAAATGGAGTTCAAGGCTTTTTGGGCCATAAAAGAACTCAACCTCGATCCTACTTTAGTTGGCGAGAAGCGGTTGCTTTAAGTGCATGAATTAGAAGAATTCCGACTACATGCCTATGAAAGTGCGCGGATCTACAAGGAACGCACTAAACAATGGCATGACAAGAGGATCAAAAAGAGGTCGTTTCAAGTGGGTGACAAGGTGCTATTGTTCAATTCAAGGCTTAGGCTATTTCCCGGAAAGCTCCGCTCACGTTGGTCCGGACCATTCACAATCACGGAAGTCGGTCGGTATGGAGACTTCGAGTTGAGCAATGAAAAAGGTGAATTGTTCCGGGTAAACGGTCAAAGAATCAAGCTTTACAAAGAGAGTGCAACCACGGGGTCGGTGGAGGTTCTTCACCTCCAACCAATCCCCTCATAACCAATCAAACAAACTCGGTTTGGCGGAGTTCCTCAAGAATCGTCACGTTGTAAATATTTTTTCCCATCTTCTTTTAATTTTTGTGAATTATTTTGTGTTTCTTGTTTTCTCTTAGATTTTGTGTGTGAAACAATTGTTATTGGAAATTTTCTTGTGAGCGATGTGAGGGAGGGAGTTTTAATGATATTTGTGGAGTTGTGAAGGGTGATTGAAGATTGATGGGTCATTATGTTGAGGTTGGTGAATGCTTGTAGAAATCTTGGGAACAATTTATCGATTTTCGGAGCTTGGGTGAAGCTTTGTTGCTTAGGCGAATATTCAAGAGAAGCTCTACATTTATCTCCTATGATTATCATCAAGTATCTCCTGCTCGGTTTCCTTTTTTTTCCTACAAGTTCCGGCTCGGTGGGAATTTTATTGGAAGACGGAAGCTAGGTGGTCGTTTTTGAGCTGAGAATAAGCTTTTGAGGACGGGATTCCGGATCCCGAGGTGTTTTTTATGAAGAAACGTGCTAAGGTCATGTCTTTGGCTCATCCCGTTCGGGACAGAAGAGTCATCCCAGACGGGATCGAGGCATCCCGATCAGGACGAGGTGGCAATTTAAGCAATATTCTGTGAGCTCATCCCGGACGGGACGGAAGAGTCATCTCGGACGGGATCGAGGCATCCCGATCGGGACGGGGATGTAGTTTAGAGCGTTTTCTGTGGGCTCATCCCGAACGGGACGAGGTCATCCCGTTCGGGATGGAGGAGCGAACCCGGAGGAGATCGTTCCTTCCCGGTCGGGACGGAGTTTGACCAAGCCCAGTTCACCCATCTCGAAGCCCAGCCCGACCCTCCTCCTAATTAACCCAAGCCCGACCCGTCCCAACCCCCCTCCTCATAACACCCAACCCCAACCCAACCCAACCCATCTACATATCACTTCAACACTAACTCTTTCAAACTTCATCTTCAACCTCTCTTCCACATAAAACCCCAATTTCAAACATAACTCCAAATCACCATAAATCCTCCATTACTCCACCAAATCTCACAAAACCACTGCCTAAACACAAAAAAAAAATCAGTTTCTATCCCATAAATAACAATCTTAGACCCATTTTCTACCCTCCAAACCTCCAAAAATTGAAAAAAATTGAGTTTTTGTACCCATTTTTCTTCAAATCCGAAAATTGGGGTTTCTTCTCATACTCGATTTTTCTCACTAGGGTTCACTTTGGAGGCTTAATTCATCAATATTAAGCTTCATTGAGGTATTTTTGTGGGTTATAGCTCTTATTTGTGTGTAAAAAATTGTTCTTGGTGTATTTGCTTGTTCTAAAGCTTCTTCATCTACTATGGCTCCAAAGAAGAGAGGGCAGTCGGTAGCTAACAAAAAAAGGAAGAGTGCGTTGAGTTCAAGGACCGAGGCCGAGGTCGTGGTCGAGGCCGGGGAGCCAGAAATTGCATGTCACCCGAATTTTCCAAACCTCGTTTTTGAGTCGGAACTGCAAAAAGGAGCAATTCCCCAAGCTCCTTGGTAAGAACCTTGAACCAACTAGATTTCTTTGCAAACTTATTCTTAGAAAGCTTGGCATACTTGAGCAGAGTAGGGAATTTTTTGTTGGGTTGGGGATGGAAACACTCTTTGACATGCATGAGCTCACCTATAGGCAACTCACCCTAGAGTTCCTTAGTAGCTTTCATCTGAATATTAGTTCCATTCCCCATAGGGTTTATTTTAGGATCAATAAGACATCCTATTTGTACACCCTCCCCGAATTCGGTGAGCTTTTTGGCCTTCCACCAACTACCGATAGTAGCGTACCTGCCGGATTTAATGTGGTGGATGTCTGGCGTTGTATCACGGGTCTTACACTCGTGGACTTTAGACACTTGTCAAGTCGTCTAGTCCATCACCCGGTCCTACATATATGGCACCGATTAGTGGCGGGTACCTTATTCGGGAGGTGCGAAATGGGCACCTACACCCAACAAGAATTGACCATCAAATCCACTATACACACTCTCACCTCATCTTATCTTCACTACACACCGACTTTCCCATCAAATCCCGCCTCCTTCTACCAATGCAAGCTTAATACTTCAACCATGCGGGCTTATCAAGATTGAAGAGGAATAGCAATGACGAAGACAAGCTATGTGCCGATATTGAACTTTGAGACGATGGAGCAAGTGAGTTGCTAACCGATGGGTACGACAACTATCCTTTCTTTTCCGTTTTTTATCGCTTGTTTTCCTTTGTTTGTCCCCTTCCCTTTATACACTTTTGTGTCATGGTGGCCCTCGGGCCTTTGTAGTTATTGCTCCCGACTCTCGATGACGTGATTACGTCGGGAGTCATTTCAAAATCCAAATTTACAAGCCTTTTCACATCATTTTTCACTTTTGGGATTTAGTCGGATTTAGGCGGAATCCGGGCTAGGTGACTTGATTACACCTAGTCCTCCCCTCCCATTTCCTTTTATTTCCTTCTTCTTATTTCTTCCCCCATCCATATCTTTTCTTGTCTCGGCCCATGGTGACTTGACTACACCCCGGCCGGACACATTCTACCCTTTCTTCACTTTTCTTTTTGATTTTTAGCTTTATTTTTGTAGTTTCTTTTCTTTTCTTTGGTGTCTCCATACACTACGATCGAGCATGAGGACATAGCTCGGTTTAAGTTTGGGGGAGCGACATTCTAGTATAGTTAGTTTTATTTTCGTAGTTTCTTCGAAAAATCTTAAAAAATCCCTAAAAATTTGAAAAATTTCACAAAAATCAAAAAGATTTTCTTTTGCGTCTTTTCCTTTTTGTGTCGTTATGTCGTGCTTGTGTTTTGTTGTGCGTGTTTTGCCTCCCTTTTCCTCTTAGATCGCCTAATCGCCGCTAACTTTGGAAGGCTTTCAAGACATCCGGTAACGCCTTTTATCCCTTTTTCCTCTTTACCTCTTGTGATGTTCGGAGGAGATTTGTGATGATACTCGGGAGGAGCTTTTTAAAGTTTGGTGTTGGTTGGTTGCTTATTTGGAAGTTAGGGGTGGTATTTGTTCCCTTTGTATGTTTGTTTTGTTTTGTTTTTGTTTTGTGGCCTTTTGTCTCTTTTTCTTTCGTTTTTGTCGTGTCTTTGTTTTGTGCGTGTAGTTGTGTCTTGTGTGTAAATCGGTTTTCGAAAACCCGGTTTAGAGGCTAGTGTGCAAGCGTTTACTTTCCCTTTCTAGTAGTGTAGATCGAGTCTTGGACTTTAGTCTAGTAGAATTACCCTAAATCAATGATTTCGTTGGTCCTTTACCTAGAGTCCACCTAGCTTACTAGGGATTTAGTACGGGATTTGCATTTTGACCATTATGACCACCCACGGTGTGAAAAGGCCTTGGTTGCCGAGTCCCGTCCCTTAGGTGACCATGTTTGGGATTGTTTGACTAGTCCAAGTTCTCCTCTTTTTGTGAGTATGAAGGGAAGACGTCGTCCCGACATACCCATTTCCCTACCTCCTACACATATCCACACAATAAAGTTGCAAATTGTTGAAATCTCTCTTTCTTGTTGCAAAGAAATGCCTATCACTCAATCTAGCCAAAAGGGCAAAGAAAAGAAAATGAAAGAAACAAAAGATTGAAGAAAAAGAAAAGGCACAAAAAGCCAAAAGAAAATAGAAAAGAAGAAAAAGAAATGGCATGGCAACAAACAAAGCAAAAGTACAAAAAAGAAAGAAAAATGCCAAAAGAAAACCGTCCCACAAAAAGAGCCCCCACATCTCAAAAATAAGCCTTTTACCGACTATTACCATGAAGAGCCTACCAAAGGACCGAGTCCCTAGGAAGGATGATAACGGTAATGGTCGGTCTTTCCTCATTTTTCAATATAACCACCTTTTTACTTGGACTAGTTAGGCAGTTTTGGACATGGGACGACTCTCTTGGCTCATCGCTAAAGGGGGAGGGGTCTCACTTACCTACAGTGTCGACTAACACCGTAGTACGTTCTTAGAAAGTTAGGAGGACCTAGGTAAGTTACCAACGTTTTTATTGCTTTGTCGTCATACTATTAGGGTTTAGTTCATTTCGATTTGCATGATTAGCTTGGGAACGTTGTCACTTGCCTTGAGTCCTTAAACCGGTGCTTCTTTCACCGCTTTTTTGAGGGAAGCGGTATTTGTTTTTTTTCGGGTGCAACCTTGTGTTTGTTTGTTTGTTTGTTTGTGTGCTTGTTTGTTTTTTGTGTCTTGTGTCCGGTTGCATCCACAGTTTTGTCGCAAGACCTTACTTGCCTTGCGGAGTACGCTTTTCCTCTAAGTGTACTCGTGTGAGTTGAAAGGGCGTAGGGTGCTCTAATACCCGCTCGGCTAATTTAGTAGTTAGCATGTGCTTACTCGAGGGCGAGTAAGGGTTAAGTGTGGGGGAGTTGATAAGTGTAGTTTGTAGTGCCTATTTTGTTATGTTTTGGTCCCATTTTCCTTGTGGAATTGCTCCTTGGGAGCGGTTTATGGGCTACTTATGCTTCCTTTAGTTGGTTTCAGGTTCCCGAGACCATTCATGAAGAGTTGGAACGATTCCGACTCGATACATACACTTTTTGGAGCCAACGAAGTGAAGGAACGATCACTCGGTGCCTTGGATTCGATCCCGGTGACCTTGGGACCCATTGCCGAGCCCCTTAGGCTCTATCCCGAGCCCCGAGAATCGATGGGAAGCCCATGAGAAGCAAGGAGGGACCAAAAAGATCTTAAAAGAGGCCTACAAGGTCCTTCCCGGGCGGGATAATGCCTTCCCGACTGGGAAGGAAGGTGCAAAAACAAGTGCTGCTGACTTGAGCTCTTCCCGACCGGGAAGGTGGCTTCCCGGCCGGGACCGACCACTTCCCGACCGGGACCACCTCTTCCCGGACGGGAAGGCCCACCTGTAGCCCCGCGCTTCTTCCTTTCTCCTCCTTCATTCTTGTAACCCTATATATACCCCCCTCTTGTAATCTTATAAAAGGTTAGACATTACCCATAAACGCTAGCATTAGCATAGATTAGAGTAGATTAGTCGGTAATTTTTCCTTAATCCTAGTTTAACTCTTGTATTTTGGGAATTCTTGAAGAATCCAACCAAGATTGACAACCTTGGTTGATGTATTTGGGTTTTCTTCTATTTATGCAAGATTTCTTCTTTTCATCTTCTCTAGTATGGTATAATCTCTTTTTCCTTCTCTTTATCTTTGTTTTATAATTCAAGTTTTCATCTTTATATCTTGTTTATTGTTTTGTTCATCATCTTTGTTAGTTTTACATATGTATGCTCTTGTTCTTGTTTTGGTTTCTCTTGTTAGTGTTAGTTTTAGTTTAGTTATCTTTGAGTAGACTCTTGCTAGGGTTATTAGGGTGATTGGTTGTGATTGTGGATGATTAGGGTGAGATGGGTGGTATTAGATGTTGTTATTGTTGTTTCCCATTTACCTTGCACTCCACATGTTCGATGAAATGCTTGTGAGACTAGTGACGATCAATCCTTGTTTTTCTTGCATATTCTCTTGTATGTGTGTGTTTGGTGGGTTGGTTTGGTTCCCTCATTACGTAGCGAGAGCCCGATGAGGACGACTCCTAGGCCGATTACGTAGCGAGAGCCCGATCGGTAGAATCTAGGCTACGAAAGCATGCTAGTAACCCCAATCTTCCCCTTTTTGTCTCCTTTGCATCCATGAACCCGACCTAACCCTAGTCTTCATTCTTATTGTTATCCTCGCTTCCCTTAGTCGTTAGTTACTTGTTTTGTCTCCCTTTCCCGTGTTTTAGACCTAGTTTAGTCCTTAGCCTCCCCCTAGATTAGCTCGTCTCGAACCTAGTCCTAGACCGTAGCACACCTTAGTCCGAACGCATTTCCGTCCCTGTGGATTCGACCCGACTTGCCTTAGCTACCCTAGTTAGGTTACTCGGTTATTATTTGACGGCGGGATCCGCGGCAAATCCTGCCCGTAAGTTTTTGGCTTAGGTCGGCTTAGGGTTATAGTGTAGAGGGAAATGTAGGGTTTAGGTTAGAAATGTAGGGTTCTTAGCATTTTGCAAAACTGAATTTGTGAAGGGTTTGAGGGGGTATTTATAGAGAATAACCCACGACCTAGGGTCACTCGATCGAGTGGCCCTAGTGTACTGGATCGAGTGCCCTAGGAAAAGGGTTTGTTCCGGTTTTTTTTGGCTCCACTCGATCGAGTGAGGTCAATCCACTCGATCGAGTGGATCAGGCGGGTGAGCCAAATTAGGAATGGGTTGACTTTTTTGAAAATTTAAAAAGGTAGTTGAGCGCAATCTTTTAGAAGCTCACATAGCTGACTTTGAGGACGGATTCGTCTTTGACCGGGTTTTGACCCGGTCGCCAAAAGACGGTTTTTATTTTTTGTAACACCCCCATTTACCCAGAAGCCTTATCAAGACACTTCCAAGTAAATAAAAGTGTTACCATCTCGGTATTACCCAAGGTAGTAGTCCATTACAATGCAATTATGAAACAAACCATTCAAAACTAAATAATGAATTGTAACAATCTCTTATCTAAGGAACACTGTTTCGTAATTACATCAGTGGAAGCACAACTATTATGTCTACAACCTATAAATGTGGTCAGTGACAGCGTAGACCCATCCCGTACAGTCAACCAGAATACAATCATCACACATCATCAACCTGCACACTAGCACTGCTCCCCAAAAGACCGAAAATATCAATTGGATCGTTGCAGGTCCCCAATAAAATAGGGCGACAATTTAAACAGAGAATACGGTTAGAACATGCCGACATCATAAGACAAGTACGTAATATGATAAGTGTAGTTTGTAGTGCCTATTTGTTGTGTTTTGGTCCATTTTCCTTGTGGAATCGCTCCTTTGGAGCGATTCATGGGCTTCTTATGCTTCCTTTAGTTCGTTTCAGGTTCCCTAGGCCGAATTGGAAGAGTTGGAGCGATTCCGACTCCATACATACACATTTTGGAGCCAACGAGATAAAGGAACGATGACTCGAGACCTTGGAATCGACCCCGAGACCTTGGGACCCAATCCCGAGCCTTCGAGACCCGATCCCGAGTCCCGAGAATCGGTGGGAAGCCCATGAGAGGCAAGGAAGGACCAAGGAGCATTAAAGGAAGGCATACAAGACCCTTCCTGGTCGGGATGGTGACCTTCCCGATCGGGAAGGGATGCACGTTTAGGAGCGCCACTGTGGGTCCTTCCCGGTCGGGTTGAGCCCTTCCCGATCGGGAAGGAAGAACCCTTCCCGATCGGGATGATCCTTCCCGATCGGGATGGGCTACAGCTCACCCGCTCTTCTCTTTTCTTCTTCCTCATTCTTGTACCCATTTATATACTCCCTTCTTGTAATTTTAAGACATCTTATGTTAACCTACCTTAGTTTAAGCCTCTAAACCCTAGATTTACTCTCATTCATTAGTTCTAATCTCTCCTTAATCCTTAGTTAATCATTGTAATTAATCTTGTATTAAGAAGATTCTTGAAGATTATTCCAAGATTGACAACCTTGGAGTTCTATTTGGGTGTCTTATTTATACAAGTTCTCATCTTTTCCTCATCTAGTATTGGTATAATCATCTTTACTCTTGTTCTTAGTTTATTTAATCTTGTTCCTATCTTTTTATGTTATTATTGTTATTGTTCTTGTTAGCCATAATGAATGTTTTGATTGTGAGTTTGTTTTCTCTTATTTTTGTGAGTTTTGCATTGATGATGAGTGAGTAGTGATCTTGTGGGGTTAGTAGGGGGATTAGGGGTAAATTATGGATGATTAGGGTTAATTAAGGGGAAAAGGTTGTGTCTTTGTTGTTAGTCACATTGTAGGCACTCTATGTGTTTGTTGATATGCTTGTATGAGTTGTAGTGGCCATGCTTCCCATGCTTGCGTTCATCTTCTCATTGATTGCTTATTTTGTGGAAATGTTGAGAATAGTCATAGTCACGAGAGTGCCGACTAGAGTCAAAGTTGCGAGAGCCCGGACTCACCTTGACATCGGTCTAAGTTGCGAGAGCCCAGACCGACTCTAGCGAATAGGAGACACCAATACCCTTGATCACCCCAATTACCCTTCTACCTCTATGAATCCGACCTACCCCACTTCTTTCCATATTTGTGTTAATCTTCCTTAGTTAGACATCGTTCTTCTAGTTTATTCATTAGTTCGATCATTAGCTTAGTCATTCTTCTTCTCCATCATATTTTTCCTTACATCGTTTCTTTGTGTTTGTTTGGTAATCTAGTCTTGTTGTAAGTAGACCTAGTCTAAGCTTTGATATACCGTCCTCGTGGATACGATCCCGACTTACCCTAGCTACTCACTAGGTTAGTCGGTGTTATATTGATTGGCTAGGGACGTGACAAATCCCTTACCATCAATTTGGCGCCGTTGCCGGGGACGGTGCATTGATTAGACTTAGTTTGCTTATTTCTAGACTTAGTTACCCCTCTTTGTGCTCTCCCATCTTCTCTTGTGAATATTCTCTTGATTTTTCTTCTTTCCTTAGTGTTATCTCTTCTTTTTCTCTTTGTCTCTACTTGTGTTTGTTATTGTCGTTGCCTAGTGCCCATAAAGCACTAGGTGTTCTTACGTTTGTTCTAGTGTGTAGTGTATGCCTTGGAGGGGAGGCGACTTCTATCTCTTTAATCCAGAGCCGGAGAGACTTTTTCGAGCCTTTCGCCAACGGACGATTAATCGGGTTAGGATCTCCCAACCAAGTGCAAGCACCATTCATCAAGGGCAAGCCCAAGGAGCCGACTTGAGCAACTCACCTCGAGAGACGGCCGGAGGGACCTTCATCAATCCCTTCGGTGATTCTTCTCCTAGTTCCCCCTCTTCATCTACATCAACACTCTCTACACCCCCATCCTCTCCCTTACATCCAAGAATGCCTAAGTTCTCCTCTCACTCAACATTCATCGAGGATGTCTTGCCGGGACCGAGTGCATTACCGGAAGCTTATACCGGGAATTTTGTGGCAAAGACTCAATTCATCCAACTTGTGGAGAGGAGCCCATTTAGTGGTTTGCCCACTGAAGACCCGCATCAACATATGGAGACTTTCTCCGATTATTGTGACGCTATATCTCAAACCGGGGTTACTCAAGATAAAATTCGATGGGTACTCTTCCCGTTTTCTCTTATTGGAAAGGCGAAGCAATGGATCAAGAGTCTCGATATGGCAACCATGGGGATCGATACTTGGAAAAAGCTTGCCTTGGCGTTCTACCAAAAGTTTTACCCTCCGGAAAAGACCAATATGCTTAGGGCCTCCATCACCGGTTTCCAACAAAGGGATGAGGAGAGTCTATATGAAGCTTGGGAGCGGTTTAAGTCTTTGGTAAGATCGTGCCCTCATCATGGACTCTCACAATGGTTCTTGGTGCAACAATTTTGGAATGGACTTTATGAGGACTCGAGAGCCATTCTCAACATGGGCTCCAATGGTAGGTTTACCGAGGTCGATGACGACCAAACATGGGCGAGAATCGAAGAGATGGCGGTGCATAATTCGCAATACTCTAGGCCTAGGAAGGCACACCGAGGAGGCATGCATGAGGTCGATGTTATCACTAAGCTAAGCATTGACCTTGGAGCTCAATTGAAAACACACATGGAGACTATTGACAAGAAGCTCCAAAGCCACCTCAACCAAGTCCAAGGCTCAAGTTCATCCCACCATCAACCGATTCAAGATGTGAATGCTTTGGGGTTCGCACCTCCTACACCTTACTTTGGGATGTGCGACACTTGTGGAATCGTTGGACATGATCCTATGTATTGCCATGGAAGTATCGAGCAAGTGAACGCCTTTCAAGCGTTCAAGCAAGGTACCTCTTATTCTAATCAATTCCAAGCTTCCCAACAAGTCCCCCAACAACAAGCCTTTCAACATCAACAACAACATCGTCCCTATGTTCCACCTCCCTTACGGGACAACAATGAAAGTTACCAAGGTTATTTGGGTAACCAAAGACCCTTCAACAATTTCAAGCAAAATAACCAAGGCAACTTCAACAACAAGCAAGGGTTCCAACAAGGGAACTTCAATCAAGGTGGTTTCCAAGGAAACCAAAATTTTCAAGGATATCAAAACCGCAACCATGGCAACAATCAAGGCCATCAACAAGGAAATTCTCATGGGTTCCAAGGGAACCGTCAACAAGCAACTCAAAATCAACAACAACAAAGCAAGCCTAGGAGCCGGTCTCCTACACATGACTATGGCATTCCCCTTGCCATCACCGATACTCCGCATAATCCATCGTCCCCACCTCGGGATTTTGACATTCAAAAAGACTTTGACGGAAATGGAAAGGAGTACTCAAGATTTGCAACAAGGTCAAGTGGACATATCAAGGCATCATCATGAGCTCTTCACTTATATTCAAGGGGAAAATGCAATGAGAGATACCCGTATGAAGATACTTGAGAATCAAATATCTTAACTAGCTTTGGGGAGCTCCTCAGGACAAAAGGGGCAACTACCTCCTCAAGGCGAAACACCAAAATTTGAGCATGTAAATGCTATTACTACGAGGAGTGGTACGTCCTATGAACCCCCTTTTTCACCTAATGAGCAAGAGCCAATACAAGAACCGACAATGCAAATGACATCTCCAAATCGAGAAGAGTCGAGCATTGACATTCCAATTGAGGAGAAAGTCTCAAGGGAGGTCGAGAAACCTCAAGAAGATAACCCTCCTCCTCTTCAAGAGAAAGACAAGGGAAAAAGGAAACTGTCCTTTGAAGAGTCCACCCCAATTGATCAAAACAAGTACCAAATCAAGTTGCCTTACCCATCTAGGCAAATGAAGACTAAGGTGGACACTCAATTCGACAAGTTCCTTAATATCGTGAAGAAGTTGGATGTTAGTGTCCCGTTTACCGAGTTACTTACCCAAATCCCGGCATATGGTAAATTCATGAAAGAAATCTTGGCTAGGAAGAGGTCCATCGACAAGGAAGAGACGGTAGCGTTCACTAGGGTGGTGAGCGAGCTTATTCAAGGTTCCACGCTTCCAAAGTTGAAGGACCCGGGTAGTTTCTCTATCCCATGCACCATCGGCAACTACACGATCAAAAGAGCTATGTGTGATTTGGTTGCGAGTGTGAGCATTATTCCCTACACCATTTGTGAGCGATTAGGGATGACGGAGTTGAAGTGTACATCCATTACACTCCAAATGGCCGATAAGTCTCTTAACCGACCATTGGGAATGTTAGAGGATGTTCCGGTACAAATAGGGAAGTTCTTCATTCCGGTCGACTTCATTGTGGTTGACATGCCGGAGGATGCTAACACTCCCATCATCCTTGGACGCCCATTTTTACACACCGCCGGTGCCGTGATCGATGTGAAGAAGGGTAGGATCACTTTTCAACTAGGCGACGAGGAGTTAGTGTTTGACCTCCAAGGCAACACTTCGCCTATGACCGAGACATGTAATATGATCCATGCCACGGAAGACATCGATCTAGGGGAAGGATCGGGACAAAGCTTGAAGGAGTACTCTTACGTACTTGAGGATGATGACTCCGATATGGAGGAAGACGAGTGCCCAAATCACGGGCTTAACGACAAGTTGCTAATCAAAGAAGAAGATGAGCCTCCCTTGGGGCCACATGATGACCGGTGGACGTTTGGGTATATCCCCAAGGACCGAAAGTACAAGTTCAAGCCGTTGAACTTGGAAGAGCGGGATGCCCCGGGAACGTCAAAGCAAGGCCATGAGGAGCCTTGGGATGTGGTTGGCTATATGACGTGCTTGATTGAAGACTTCTCGAGGGCCTTCGACTTGTTCCTACGTGCTCTTGATGGAGATGGAACCGGTTGGAGTATTGTTGAAAAAGAATGAAGATTGTACCACCTTGGTTTGACGGAGTTCCACAAGAACCGTCTCATTGTATATATCTCTTTCTTGTAGTTAGTTGGAATTTTTGTGAATTCATGTAATTTGGATTGATTGACGAGCGTTGTGAGGGAGAGAGTTTGATGCATGTTTGAGTGTTGATTGATAGGTGAAGTGAAGATGCTCCTAGAGGAGATTGGCTATGGTTTACCTTAGGGTGTGAGCGAGAGGATTGGGTTTTTGAAGCTTGGAACAAGTTTTTGGGATCGTGGAGGTCGAAGAAGATCCATCCCGGCCGGGATGAGGCGTCCCGACCGGGAAGGGTGCCTTCCCGACCGGGAAGAGCGCACCACATTTCGAGCTTACTGTGAGCTCATCCCGATCGGGATAAGGGCGTCCCGACCGGGACGGGTGAGCAAACCCGATCGGGAACAACCTTCCCGACCGGGAAGGTTTTATGCTCCCCCTTTGTGATTCTTCTTCGCAAATCCAGTCCACCCAACCGTTTTATGCCCCCTCCCAACCTCCCTAGCTACCCTAGCCATACCATATGTCCCATGTACTTCATTGTCTTACCTTCACCTCACCTCCTCTTCACTTTACACCTTGATTCGCATCAAATCCCACCCCCTACCATTACTACCTCTACCGTGAGTTCTTTTCAAGCGACGAGCCTCTAATGATCAACGAGACGATGGAGCAAGTGAGTTACTAGCCGCTCGGTTTGGGTAACTATCCTTACTTTTCCGTCTTTTTATCGCTTCTTTTTCATTGTTTACCCCCTTCTCTTGAGTCACGGTATCTAGGGGCCTTCGAGGCCATAGTTTGGTTGCTCCCGAGTCCCGACGACGTGATTACGTCGAGAGTCAATTGATTAGTCCAAATTACAAGATTTTCACTTTCTTTTTTTGAGGATTTAGTCGGATTTAGGCGGAATCCGGGCTAGGTGACTTGATTACACCTAGCCCTCCCCTCCCGTTTCCTTTTATTTCCCTCCTTTTATTTTCTTCCCCCTTCCATATCTTTTTCTTGTCTCGGCCCATGGTGACTTGACTACACCCCGGCCGGGCACCTTCTACCTTTTTCTCCACTTTGTTTTCAATTATTTTTAGCTTTATTTTTTTTAGTTTCTTTTTCTTTCTTTTTGTCTCTCCGCACCCTACGATCGAGCATGAGGACATGGCTCGATTTAAGTGTGGGGGAGCGATATTCTAGTATATTTTAGTTCTATTTTCTAGGTTTTTTTCGAAAAAATCTTAAAAATCCCTAAAAATTTGAAAAAATTTCACAAAAATCAAAAAGATTTTTCTTTTGTGTATTTTCCTTTTGTGTCATTGTGTAGTATTTTTGTTTTTTTGTGTGCGTGTTTTGCCTCTCCCTTTCCTTATAGGTCGCTTAATCGCCGCTAGCTTTGGAGAGCTTTCAAGACTCCCGGTAACATCTTATCCCTTCTCTTCTTTACCTCTTGCAGAGTTTGGAGGAGTTGTGATGTTGTGTGCTCGGGCGGAGCTTTGTAAAGTCGTGGTGGATTTGGAGACTTGTTTGGATGATCGGGGTGGTGTTTGTGTTGTGTATGTGTTTGTTTTGTTTTGTTTTTGTTTCTTACTTTTGTTTCTTTTTCTTTCGTTTGTTTTCGTCGTGTCTTCATTTTTGTGTGTGTTGTGTGTCTTGTGTGTAAATGTTTTCGAAAACCCGGTTTAGAGGCTAGGGTGTGAGTGTCTATTTTTCCCTTCCTAGTAGTATAAATCGAGTCTTGGGCTTTAGTCTAGTAGAATGACCTTAAATCAATGAATTCGTTGGTCCTTTACCTTGAGTCCACCTAGCTTACTAGGAATTTACTACGGGATTTGCACTTTTGACCATTATGACCACCCACGGTGTGAAAAGGCCTTGGTTACCGAGTCTCGTCCCCTAGGTGACCGTGTTTAGGATTGTCTTGATTAGTCCAAGTTCTCCACTTTTTGTGGGTTTGAAAGGGAATGCGCAACCCCGACTTACCCATTCACCTACCTCCTACACATTCCACACAAATAAAATGCAAATTGTTGATTCTCCCTTTCTTGTTATTCAATGACAGTGCCAAAAAAATGCCAAATCTTGCCAAAAGGGCAAAGAAAAAGAAAAAGAAAGAAAAGAATGAAAGAAAGAAAAGAATGAAGAAAAAGAAAAGGCACAAAAGCCAAAAAGAAAATAGAAAAGAAGAAAAAGAATGGCATGGCAAAACAAATCAAAAACGTCAAAAGGAAAGAAAATGCCAAAAAGAAAACCCGTCTCACAAAAACATATCCTCTCAAAATAAGCCTTTTTCCGACTTTTGTCGTGAAGAGCCTACCAAAGGACCGAGTCCCGAGGAAGGATGATAGCGGCATTAGTCGGTCTTCCCTCTTTTTGCATATTTCCACCTTTTTACTTGGACTAGTTAGGCGGTTGTGGACACGGGACGACCCTCTTGGCTCACGCTAAAGGGGGCGGGGTCTCACTTACCTACAGTGTCGACTAACACCGTGGCTCTTCACTTTTCCACTCCGCCGATCGTCACGTAGTACGTTTTTAGAAAGTTAGGAGGACCTAGGTAAGTTACCAACGTTTTTGTTGCTTTATCGTCATACTATTAGGGTTTAGTTCACCTTGGTTTGTATTGCTAGCTTTGGAACGTTGTTACTTGCCTCGAGTCCTAAACCGGTGTTTCATTCACCGCTTTTTGAGGGAAGCGGTATTTCTTTTGTTTTGGGTGCAACCGATTATGTGTTTGTTTGTGTGTTTGTTTCTTTGTGTGTTTTGTGTCCGGTTGCATCCACAGTTTTGTCGCAAGACCCGACTTGCCTTGCGGAGTGCACTTGTCCTCTAAGTGCACTCGTGTGAGTTGAAGGGGCATAGGGTGCGCTTATACCCATTCGGATAGTTTAGTAGTAGTTTGTCCTTACTCGAGGGCGAGTAAGGGTTAAGTGTGGGGGAGTTGATAAGTGTAGTTTGTAGTGCCTATTTGTTGTGTTTTGGTCCCTTTTCCTTGTGGAATCGCTCCTTTGGAGCGATTCATGGGCTTCTTATGCTTCCTTTAGTTCGTTTCGGGTTCCCTAGGCCGAATTGGAAGAGTTGGAGCGATTCTGACTCCATACATACACATTTTGGAGCCAACGAGATAAAGGAACGATGACTCGAGACCTTGGGACCCAATCCCGAGCCTCCGAGACCCAATCCCGAGTCCCGAGAATCGGTGGGAAGCCCATGAGAGGCAAGGAAGGACCAAGGACCATTAAAGGAAGGCATACAAGACCCTTCCCGGTCGGGATGGTGGCCTTCCCGATCGGGAAGGGATACACGTTTAGGAGCGCCACTGTGGGTCCTTCCCGGTCGGGTTGAGCCCTTCCCGATCGGGATGATCCTTCCCGATCGGGATGGGCTACAGCTCACCCGCTCTTCTCTTTTCTTCTTCCTCATTCTTGTACCCATTTATATACTCCCTTCTTGTAATTTTAAGACATCTTATGTTAACCTACCTTAGTTTAAGCCTCTAAACCCTAGATTTAATCTCATTCATTAGTTCTATTCTCTCCTTAATCCTTAGTTAATCATTGTAATTAATCTTGTATTAAGAAGATTCTTGAAGATTATTCCAAGATTGACAACCTTGGAGTTCTAATTGGGTGTCTTATTTATACAAGTTCTCATCTTTTCCTCATCTAGTATTGGTATAATCATCTTTACTCTTGTTCTTAGTTTATTTAATCTTGTTTCCATCTTTTTATGTTATTATTGTTATTGTTCTTGTTAGCCATAATGAATGTTTTGATTGTGAGTTTGTTTTCTCTTATTTTTGTGAGTTTTGCATTGATGATGAGTGAGTAGTGATCTTGTGGGGTTAGTAGGGGGATTAGGGGTAGATTATGGATGATTAGGGTTGATTAAGGGGAAAAGGTTGTGTCTTTGTTGTTAGTCACATTGTAGGCACTCTATGTGTTTGTTGATATGCTTGTATGAGTTGTAGTGGCCATGCTTCCCATGCTTGCGTTCATCTTCTCATTGATTGCTTATTTTGTGGAAATGTTGAGAATAGTCATAGTCACGAGAGTGCCGACTAGAGTCTAAGTTGCGAGAGCCCGGACTCACCTTGACATCGGTCTAAGTTGCGAGATCCCGGACCGACTCTAGCGAATAGGAGACACCTATACCCTTGATCACCCCAATTACCCTTCTACCTCTATGAACCCGACCTACCCCACTTCTTTCCATATTTGTGTTAATCTTCCTTAGTTAGACATCGTTCTTCTAGTTTATTCATTAGTTCGATCATTAGCTTAGTCATTCTTCTTCTCCATCATATTTTTCCTTACATCGTTTCTTTGTGTTTGTTTGGTAATCTAGTCTTGTTATAAGTAGACCTAGTCTAAGCTTTGATATACCGTCCTCGTGGATACGATCCCGACTTACCCTAGCTACTCACTAGGTTTGTCGGTGTTATAATGATTGGCTAGGGGCGTGACAAATCCCTTACCATCATAATATAAAACACTCCGTCTCAACCGTCTCGGTACTACATCGGTACCAATCAATAATATCATCTCAACATTCAGTACCATCCCGGTACCAATCAATAATCTCATCTCAACTCTTCTGGCAGGCCCTTTCATTCCGAGTGTGCCCACCCCCCGCAGGTTCAACAACCCGCGAGGAGAAATCAGGGAGGGGATCGTGATCAAGGGCCCCGGCTAGGTCTAAAGCTAGCCTCACCAACTCCAATATATCAATATTCATCAATCATTCCACCATCATATCATTATTCAAACATAATTCTCATTATCCCACTATCACATCGAGCTCGTAACTCATACATGCACAATAATATTAACGTATTCTAAGTATGGAAAACCTTACCTAATTAAGGGCTCACCACCGCGTCCGTAGTAAATGTCACCACGGAAACTCTAGGAAGTCCAATCCTATTAAAATATTATATACTTAAATTAATATCGATATCATTCTAACTACAATATTAAATGAACCTGACGTCGACCCATCTAAATTATAAAATGACATCGACCCATCCTAACTAAATTATAAAATAAGACCGACCCGACCTAATTAGATTATAAGTTGAAACCAACATCTAGTCGTGACATGTGCTACTTCCCGACATCTTCTTCTTGACCCACTACTCTACACCTTCTTCTCGACCCACTACTGGTAAATAGTACACGACAATATAAAATGTACTACTCCGTAACACGTCTAACAATTCTCACTTACGACATAACTATAACCATATCAACACTCTGTTACAATATAACTATAACAATAATTTATAGCTCCTCGCTAGATGATGTGGGTTAAGTCGTCTCACCCAATCAAGATAATCCTAATGCTACTAACAAGAAGATAGCGGCAAGTAGGGTATCGTATCCACAGGGAAGCGGTCAATTTTCGTCTATTAGCTATAGCGATTCTAAAATGCTCTAAACGGTTGATTGATGAAAAATATATAAAAGACTCCTAAAATATGATGATAAATTATCGAATCTAACAATTAGATGAAAACTAAGGTCACGAGTTCACGATTGATGTTCAACAATTATGCGACAATAATAGTAAACACATAAACGTGCTAGTCGGCTATAACACGTTCTCTCGAATCGTGTCAACCTAAGAAGGATCTAACGGGCTCTCGCAACTTATTAGACTCCCTACCAAATCGCGCGTGATCTAATCCTAATTCGACTTTCGCACAAGAACTAGAATTTCCAAAACAGATTAAAATGTTGTGGCCTTTGACAAATTAATCGACAAATAAAACACGCGAAGATGGTACTAGCATAATTATAAATTTAGTATCAAAGTAGCATAATCGTATAATAATCCATCGATCCCCCTCGACCCTAGCGAGAAAATTAGCTACCCATGATGATCACGAAACAACAAATCGCATACATGTAATTCATAATAAAAATTGAAGCAGATAAATCTAACGATAAACGAACGAAAATCTAACGAACTAAACGGAGCAACAAATTGCAAATAGGGAAAATTACGACGAACTAAATAATTTACGACAAACATTGAAAATATTAAACTGAAAATTGCATAAACGAGATTACCGAAATCGAGTACGAGTGAAAACCGAGTGCTAGAATCCTAAAAGTCACGATTTTTCTAATGTAAATAAACTAACTATGAAAAATTCATGCTTAGGAAATAATACTCCTCCTTAGTTATTCAAAATAGGCGGAAATAAAGAGGATGTGCATGCCGGCCGGCTGGCAGGCCGCCTGCCACATGCAAGGGCCGACGCACACCTAAAAATGAAGCTCAATTCATCCTTGTGTCATGCTGGTCGGCCAGCAGGTCGCCTGTCACATGCAGGCTGGCGCGCACAACACTAATAGAAGTAATGGGCCGCTTTCCATGGCCCAATGAATCGACACTTCTCGTTTCTTCTTCGCCTAGACGTCCTAAAGCACGGGTTTTGTCTCGGGATCGTTCTTTTAACCAGATATGAGTGTAAATGCGCATAAAGACCTGAAATCATGTAGAATCTACAAAAACACTCACTCAAAGCAAAATGTTAGAAGAAACGGCTCTAAAGAGCGCGTTCCGACCGGAAAAGGCAATGGAATCGAGGGAATGAAACTATATAAACACAACACATCAAACTCCCCCGAACCAAACCCTTGCTTGTCCTCAAGCAAGACCCGTAGGAAAACAACTAATATAATACCGAAACAGCTCAAAGCAAATAATAGGCAACCAAAATACACAAGTCCGCCATAGCAAACATCTAACGAAGTCTAAGAAACGAATTCCAAGATGGGAAATAGGAAAAATAATTCATCAACAAATGCACAACTTCACCAAGCGTAATATGTAGAAACCACATTTCCAACCAAAACCCTTGCACAGGCTACTCACGGAGTCACTCATCGCTCAATTAGGAAGGGTGTGTATATGTGAAATATATATGTGAAAACGCTCAACTACTCCAACTCATGGAAATATGCCCGCAATCTAGTATGGTATCGACCTCTAAATTTTTACAAAACATGCTAAGATCACATAGGGAGGCAAGGATGGTGATAACAAGGTAGAATGTGGAAATCGATATGGTCATGTGAGGTTAAGGCCAAGCTAGTGAACTAACCAGTGCGATAATGCTCAACTCAAAAATTCTTCCACTTCCATAAACAAAACATACAAGTCACCAATCAACGAGAACGAGTCCGGGGTCAAAAGAGGGCGCTCAAATTTCATCAAGTAAACGGAAAATAAAAGTAACGAGAATAACATATTTTTTTGTTTTGATTTTTTCTCTTTTTTTTTTCTTTTTCGATTTTTTTCTTTTTTCTTCTATTCGACAGGGCCAGTAACAAGGCGGCAATGACAAAAGCCCTTTGATCTGGTCAGCGAGGTAAGGCAGGAGGCCAGCTCCAATATCGCAGCCTATCAATAGAGAATGAGAAGGGTCTACAACAGAAGAGTAAACGAGAGAAATTTCCAGATAGGTGACCTGGTCCTGCGTAAAACCCAAGCGGTTGGGAAGGCTACAGAGCATGACAAGCTAAGTGCAAACTGGGAAGGCCCGTATCAAGTTACCCAGATCATGGGACCAGGGACATATAGGATCGCCAACTCTGAAAGCCAGGAGCTAGCAGCCCACTGGAATGCGGATACCCTTAAGAAATATTATGTCTAAGCTAGAGTCACAATCCTTTTTTTCCTGAAGTACCGGCGGAAGACGATCATGCTAAAATGTCGACGGCTCCGACCATAGAGTTAAGTTTTTGTTTCAAGAAATGAAGGACTCCCACAATCGTACTCGTTGTCTGTTCAGATTCGCACTTCACACCCAAACAAGCAGGGGGCAATAGGGGGAGGGGCCCCCTGTTGCAGAACCTAGGGAAAATATACCCCCCAACAAAAAAACGCTAAGTCCCCCTCCCTACCTCTAGGCAGGCAGGGGGAAGGCCTTCTAACTCCAGTCAGGAGTCAGGGTCAGGCCGGGCCTCAAGGGCCGAACTAACAAGGATTGATAGACATTCAACCTTGTATAAAAAACGCTAAGTCCCCCTCCCTACCTCCAGGCAGGGAGGGGGCAGGCCCTCTGACTCCAGTCAAGAGTTAGGGTCAGGCCGGGCCTCAAGAGTCGAACTAACAAGGATTGATAGACATTCAACCTTGTATTAAAAAACGCTAAGTCCCCCTCCCTGCCTCCAGGTAGGCAGAGGGCAAGCCCTCTGACTCCAGTCAGGAGTCAGGATCAGGCCGGGCCTCAAGGGCCGAACTAACAAGGATTGATAGACATTCAACCTTGTATAAAAAAGCTAAGTCCCCCTCCCTACCTCCAGGAAGGCAGGGCCAGGCCCTCTGACTTCAGTCAGGAGTCAGGGTCAGGCCGAGCCTCAAGAGCCGAGCTAACAAAGATTGATAGACATTCAACCTTGTATAAAAACGCTAAGTCCCCCTACCTACCTCCAGGCAGGCAGGGGGCAGGCCCTCTGACTCCAATCAGGAGTCAGGGTCAGGTCGAGCTTCAAAAGGCGAACAAACAAGGATTGATAGGCATTCAACCTTGTAAAAACGCTAGTCCCCCTCCCTACCTCCAGGCAGGCAGGGAGCAAGCCCTCTGACTTCAGTCAGGAGTGCGGGTCAGGCCAGGTCCCTGAGCCAAATCAGTAAAGTTGACAAACATTCAAGCCTACAAATGAAAGCACTAAAACTCGCTACTATTGAAGACTGATCACATAAGGCAACAGAAAGGGAACACTTAAAAAAAGAAAGTTGAGAAAATCAACATAAAGTCAATAAAGGAAAGGCTTGCAGAGCAAGCAGTAAGAATCTGGGAGCAAGGAAATTAAAATTACACAGCTGGCAGCCGGCCACATTTGGGCTCGGCGCGCAAAAGTTTAAGCAATTAACGAGGAAACAAAGGCGCTTGAGGGAAGGGACACGAGCCCTCAGAAGACGACTGCCCTAGGTCCTATGCAGGAGGTGCGGCTTGGTCAGGAGCAGTAGGACCATCAGAGCCATCATGAGGTGACCTACTAGACCGAGCCTCATTCTTGGCCACGTAAAGCTCGTCAAAGGCGTCCTGGTCGAAGTACGGAATTAACTCCCGAATAACTTCCAAGTAGAACTCAGAAGATGAGTTAGCACCCTTAACAAAAGCGTCGTCGACCGCCGCGTTTGCTTCCTGAACAATCTCCTTCTTCTCCTTCAGCCATTCTTCTTTTTGAGCCTTTAACCCCACCAACTCGGAATCGGCTTTGGAAAGACGATTAACGTATTCCTTTAGGCGCCCCTCCAAATCAGCTGCACCTTTCCTAGCCTGCTCCAGTCCCACCTCCAGGTCAGCAGCTTCCTTCATAGCCTTCTGCCCTTGGGCCTTCCAGGCGGCGGTTTGGTGCTTGGCCTCCTCTAACTCACCTTCCCTGTTGCACAGTTGAAGTCTCAGACTGCTTATGAGGGCAGCGTCCCTCTCAACCACCGCTATACGGTAAGAAAGGGAGGACCCAGGGGTAATGGCTAGCTTTTCATCACTCAGGCGGTTGAGTGCCGCCAGCTCTCCAGAGGCTTGAAAGACTAAAGAGCTGCAGTAGAGTAGTTGCATTGCCTGAGCACTAGTGTGTGTTAGAGCCTTAGCAGTTCGATCTAGGATAGCAGAGCTAGAGTCCGAAAATAGAGCAGAAATATCGATGCTCTTATCAGCAAAGTTAAACTCAGCATTCCCTTCATTGAACAACGTCTCTGGAAGGCTGGGAGGAGGGCATTTTGGTTGAGGAGTGCTGGCATCAGCCTCCAAATCCACCACCTGGTCAGCATCCACAGGCTCTATGTCCTTCCTCTTTCTATTAAGAGGAGGAACGCTCTCCCCTGTCTCTTTAGAGAAAGAAGGCACTGCCGCTGGAGAAGGATAGGGACGAGGAGTAGGACCCTCGCGCTTGGTAGAAGAGGAAGGAGTGGCCTCTGTTGTCTTACCTCCCTTAGATGTCTTGGGAGAAAAAGTGGAAGGTGCAGGCCATTTTGAAGCCGATCTAGGTGGACGAGGGAGTCTGGCCTTGCTCGTTGTGATGCTTTTCACATGTCTCATAAGAGTCTCCTTCTTGAACCCAGGAGGATTAACTGGACGAGGGTTGAAAGGAGCCAAATCTTTAGCCAGACCAAGAGCCTTCAGCTGCTTCTTCATCCAAGAATTCCTGCAGATGTCTGCAAAAGACAAAAAATAACTAAGTAAACAGCAAAACACCCTGAAAGGAACGCGCTACTGCTAAAACCCCTAAGCTACGTTAGGTAAGGCTAGGATTTAACCCCACTGGGGTCAAGTACTCGTCGGTCGATATGAGGTCTGCTGGGGGGAGCCAGTTAGCAGGGCCAAACTCGCCCTTCCCATTCTTGGCATAAGCAAATTGCTTAACCAAGGAGTCCTCCTTCTTGCTCAACTTCACCTCCAGAGCCTTCCCACCGACCACGGGATGGTATTCCTCGCGGGTTTCCAGGCGAGTATGAATGTGATTCCTGAAGTGCCAGGGAATATTCCAACCCCTCTCACTATGAACGAATAGGAAGTTATTCTTCCAATTCTTCAAGCTGTTCATGGACGGCCAAACTGGTGAATAACCCTTCTGCCTAAGAATGGAGAAATACCCTGAAGGCCCTTCCGGAGAGGTGACCATCTGTAAGCCTATCATAAATTTAAGAACGTCTATTGAAGGCCGGTTCCCGACGAACAGGCAGACCCAGGCATAGGTCACCAGCAAACTGACAGACACGGGTGTCAACTGTGCAATGACCACGTTCATACATTTAAAGATCTCTTAAAAAAAGGGGTGAAGGGGGAAGCGCAGACCAAATTCCAGATATTTATGATAGACAGCTATGCAGTTCTCATCAGGGGGGGTTACACACAGTGTCTTTCTCCCCTGGGATTACGATTGTATATCCAGCCCCAAAGTTGTAAAAATTGGCAATAGCCTCCGCGGCATTTTTCGCCGTAATAACCTCCCGCGGCCCTGGCTCAGGATACGTATGCAAGGGAATCTTATATTTAACCCTATCCAGGTAGTAAACACGCCCGGGCTCCCAGAGTATTAGATCGCTGGCGATGGAAAAGCGATCGACCTCTAGCGCCTCGTCATCTGTGTCAGGGACGTCGACCAGGGCAGGGTCTGGGGAGTTAACGCCCCCACTGTCCTCGGAGGGCGGCCCCTGGGCCACAGTAACCCCCAACCCAGTAGAGGAGGAGGGGAGATCAGTGTCAACCACCTCCATGTCCCTTACTGGGGTTTCGTTAAAAGACAAGAGTCGACGGTGGGGTTGCATCATGGTGGTCGGAAAAATAAAAAGGCAGGAATAGCAGAAAAATGAGGAAGTCAAGGATTGAGGTTCTAACCTAGTAAGGTCCTTCAGGTGCCGCCGGAGACAGGACGCCGGAGAAATCCTCAAGCTAATTGATCGACAAAGCGAGGAGGGCAGAAGAGATGGAGTTTTTGAAAGATTGAAAATGTGAAAAGGAGAGTAAGGGGGGGGGGTGAGAAAGTATTTTATAGGGGAGGAAGTTGAGGAGTCCTCCCTATAGGCTTTCCTGTCAAAACACCTTCCCCATAAAACCCCCACCCGTGTCACACATCCAACCAACCCATCCATCACTTCCAAAGGACTTCGAAAACACAAAAGAGCAGCAGAAAATGATTGAAATACGTCACCCAAAAAGTAGTTAAAAAAAACAACAAACAACGAATAAAAACCAAACCACATCACTTCTTCATTAAGAAAAAAGCCCGAAGGCCAAAATTACATACTTAGGGGCAAATCCCTATCCAGTTACAATCAAAATGAGGCATGGAGCCCAGCTCGGCCAGTCAGGAGAAATAAGCAAGACTTAATCTTCATCAGAGCCTGGAAAGGAGTAGTCCCTAGGGCTGTTGCAACCCTCGTCGTCAGATCCCCAGTCCCAGCTGCCTAAAGCGTCCATCGGGTCATCAGGTCCTTTCTCTTCACTCCCTGACGCTGCACGTCCAGACGAATAGCCCTGACCATCGCTATCTCTTGAGTCGTGGCTGCTGACGTCCTAGTCCTCACCAAATTTAGCCACCTTGGTACCCTCAAGATCAAGATCGCCCTTTAACCTTTTCGGCACCGGAGAAGAAGGACTTAAGTCAGGAAGATTAGGGTCGATGTTCTCTGGTTGCAACCAGGGGAAGCAGCGATGACACCCCCTGTAAGAGCAACCTCCTGCCTGCGTGCAGAATTTGGGCTTCGGCCTCAGAAAGAACAAGGCCTTCTTGGGGCGTTGGATAGCTTTCGGCAAGGTACTTGCCCCAGGGGCATAAAGAGACCGGAGGAAGATCAGCCTGCTGCGATGGATGATTGATCGCACCTGTCTTGGGTACTTGAACCGTTTAGGGCCACTATACCGAAAGGCGGTAAGGATAACCCCCGTCAGAAAATCTTGTCTTTTATCCAAGGCATAGTGAAAGGAGAAATGGCAAAGGAGAGCGCTCAGAAATTCGCAAAAAAGAACTGGGGTGGACTCAACCCTTTATATCCAAAAGAATGAGGAGCCATGCATTTAATGGCGCTCCAACCACTCTCGTAGAGGAGGCCAAGTGTCATCCAAACACAAGGCTCAAGGGAGTGCCTTGGAGTGTAATCATGAGGAAGGACCTTTTAACTCCTTCCACGCCCGAGCAATAAAGACATTCCCCCTAGGGAATACGCATAACATTAAATGAAAGAAGAAAGCCAAAAGTCAACCTCCTACTAACTTGATTGAGAATCGACGGCAGACGCGAGCCCATGCTCCCCCCTGCTGCCGAGGGGCAATTGATGAGGCTGGTTACACACCTCGGGCCACCCGTCATCAAAACCAGGGGCTAACACGACCCAGACCATAGGGCAGCCTGTGGACGTCCATCCGCACCGCCCGGCGCCCCGCTCGTGCCCGTGAGGGACCGACCCAGTTTTCAACATGTGGCGGCGGCCACCCACAGGGCCCCCTCCCTGCCAGGGGCTGGTCCGATCTCGCATACGGGGCGAAGTCTCGGACCTCGATTTGGATGACGATCCGGACTTGTACTAGACAGGTGTGGGGCACCCATGTTTCCGTTTGGGAATCGATCGAGTCGTGGTTGTAAATGTTTAAAGGCTGTTTTGTTTGGTAAGGCGACCTTTTTAGCCAAATGAAGTTGTTGCCGATTTGTGGAGTCATCACCGAGTCAATTATGGGGACTCGGAAACCGTTCAAGTTAACTTTGATCCCTTGCCGGCTCAAATTTGAGTGGCACGGGACCTAAAGATAAAGACTTGTACCCTTAAGCATTCCATGCCTGGAATGACTCTTATTGCAAATGGTTTCGGACATCCGAAAACCGTCGATTCTGAGTAAGGGGTGAGGGTACGTATTGGGAAGCCAACATCTGACAGATGTCAACATCTGATCCCGCCCGCACTATAGTGGCCTCTACTAATCAATCGGTGGGCTGATATCCTAGTTCTTTTGTTGTGGTGAAAGTACTGTAACATTCGTTATTTTAACCCTAAACCTTTTGCTATGTCGGTTGTTTAAAGACAAGTAAGTTTTGTCGTCGAAGTAGTTGTGTTTACATTCTTTGCATGCGATTTCACGTGACAAGCAGGCCATGAAAAGATGCACGTAGGAGAGTAGAGAGTACTAGTATTATTCGTATTAGCAAATCAGTTTTAACGAGATAATATGGATATTAGTCATTCTCGTGGTATACCTTACCTGGTATTCTGCTTAAGATGCGTCGGCTCGGTATTAATAGAGATGCGTCGAACCTAATAAGGCGAGCACCGAGACTAATACGGGACCAGACCATCACTTTGTTCAGTTTTAGTTGTTTTACATTTTGAATTCCGTGTTAGGTGATTTAGCATGCGATTATATGGTCATAAAAGCGGTAAATCATACGAAAAACTGTAAATGCGAATGTAAGTAAATCACATAGTGAGGAGTTGCACCCTCGGAGTATACACCAAACGGGACTCGATGCATAGATAGTTTTGAGAACGGATCTCGGAATTACTCGGGTCTATTTAGTGTGTTTTAGTATTTGCGATTGAAGTTGGGACGTTACGTATTTTAGTGGATGTTTGTGGGCCTAGTGCCCACATCTAGTGTCGTCGTAATGCATAATAATAGAAAGTGCAAGTATGAAAAGTTTTGTTTAGATGGCAACCTAGTGACGATACTACTTCGACAGGCGGATCCTCCTAGCTTGACAAGTAATTCCGGCAGAGCTCCGTTACCGTTTGACCTTCCCGCGGCTACTCCGGCAGAGTTTCGTTGCTAAGGACTAGTTCTGCGGCTAATCCGGCAGAACCTGGGTACTAGTTTTGAGCTAGTCGATCACAGGCACCTCGGTATCGAGTGGAGTGCTCGAAGGTGAGGAGTAGCGTCGATGTCGCTTTTTTTATTATCCGAACTACGATCGAGTGGATCGTTTGCCTCGGGTGTCGGAGTGCGAGCCCTTAGCGAGAGTTTAGAGGGATTTATAGGTGTCGGGCGTGAAGGGGGGTATTTATAGGTGTTTTCGGCCCTCGTCGCCCATATAGGCGCGTGAGCTGGGGCGGACTGGGACACAGGCGCCTGGGCTCAGGCGTGGGGAGTCTTAGGCGCGTGAGGCCGGGCGGTTGGAGTTTTGAAGATACGATTTCGATACTTTCCAAAACCAAGAGACGGGTGTATGATACTAAGCTTAGGGCTTAAGGATCCCCGCGGCTTGACCTAGCACCGTGGGTTTAGTGGGCCTTGGGTGTTCATCCTGAGGTTCGCTTGGTGCGGTGTTGACTCGGTTCGAGTTTCGGGACCGACTCGGTGTCCCGGTGTCAGAATTGACTATAATTAGTGTCTATGCGACCGTAACGACATGTTTAAGGCTGTCATCATGTTAGTTTAATTTGCCCAAATAATTTATTTGATCCGTTCTATAGAAAAACTATCTAGAACACCGCGAACCCGCGTCGCGTTGCAGTCCTATCGTCATTGGGTGTTTGTTAGGCACTTCTGCAGCCACCAGGTCCAAATACGAGTGTCTATAGAAGCCCCCACTTTGACCGAGGCTTGGACAAGGCGAAAGTCAAAGTATAGCCGCTCAGGTCAATCGAAGATTACGACCTGGTGGCTGTCCGGTCGGGTCGTTTTAAGTTCGTTAGACTGTGCGTTGGGGCTCGCCAGCCAAGGTTTAGGAGTCATACCTGATGTCTTCGCTTGTGGTTGCTTGCTTGGGCCCGGGCCATTGCTTGTTGTCTTGTTCTTGATTCTTTGTGCGTGTGCGCTTTGTCTTCATCGATTTATTTAAGGTTTTGTTTAATTTTAAGCGCATTTATGTGTTAGGTGTAAATGTATTTGTTTTTACTTGGGATGCTTATGAACCCTTAATTACATAGAGCGTTCAAGGGCGCGAGCGATCGTCTTTGAGATGCTTATGACCCCTATGACAAGAATAAAATGATATAAAACTATCTGAGGGCGTTGGTCTCCACTCGGATAGCTGTCTTTCGGGATGCCCCTGACCCCTAGGAGAAAATAAAGTGATATAAAACTATTCGAGGGCGTTAGTCTCCACTCGAATAGCTGTCTTTCGGGATGCTTCTGACCCCTAGGACAAAATTGTTGTTGCTGTGCCTCCGGGATAACTCAGATCCTTTGGGCAAAACTCCTCGAGGGCGTCAGTCTCCACTCGAGTAGCTGTCTTTAGGGATGCTTCTGAGCCCTAGGACAAAATTGATGTTGCTGTGCCTCCGGGATCACTAAGATCCCTTGGGCAAAACTCCTTGAGGGCGTCAGTCTCAACTCGAGTAGCTGTCTTTCGGGATGCCTCTGACCCCTAAGACAAAATTGTTGTTGCTGTGCCTCCGGGATCACTAAGATCCCTTGGGTAAAACTCCTCCAAGGCATCAGTCTCCACTCGAGTAGCTGTCTTTCGGGATGCCTCTGACCCCTAAGACAAAATTGTTGTTGTTGTGCCTCCGGGATCACTAAGATCCCTTGGGTAAAACTCCTCCAAGGCGTCAGTCTTCACTCGAGTAGCTGTCTTTCGGGATGCCTCTGACCCCTAAGACAAAATTGCTGTTGCTGTGCCTCCGGGATAACTAAGATCCCTTGGGCAAAACTCCTCGAGGGCGTCAGTCTCCACTAGAGTAGCTGTCTTTCGGGATGCTGATAACTGTAGTTTGTACTGCCTAATTTGTTGTGTTTTGGTCCCGTTTTCCTTGTAGAATCGCTCTTTGGAGCGATTTCTGGGCTACTTATACTTCCTGTAGCTCGTTTTAGGTTCCCAAGACTATTCATGGAGAATTGGAACGATTCCGACTCGTTTCATACACTTTTGGAGCCAACGAAGAGAAGGAACGATCACTTGATGCCTTGGATTCGATCCCGAGACCTTGGGACCCATTCGCGAGCCCCTTAGACTCGATCACGAGCACCGAGAACCCATGAGAAGCAAGGAGGGACACTTGAGATCATATTTGAGGCCTACAAGACTCATCATGGTCGAGATGAGGGACATCATGGTCGGGATGAAGAGTACAAGCAAAACCAAGCCACTGGAGTGTGATCTCGGCCGAGATGCCCTCTTCTCGCCCGAGATGGAGCACCTGATGCCCCGCGTCACTTCTTTTATTTCCCTTCATTCTTGTAACCTTATAAATACTTCCCCCTTGTATTGTTTAAGCATCTTACATTACCTTAGACTCCTCTACATTACTCTAAACCCTAATTAGACTCTCTTCATCCTTATCTTAGTTTACATTAATCTCTTCTCTAAACTTTTGTTAATCTTAGTTTAATCTAGTTGATTAGTCTTGTATTAAGGGATTTCTTCAAGATCCATCCAAGATTGACAACCTTGGGAGTTTCATTTGGGTTTATCTTTTCAATACAAGTTCTCATCTTTTTCATATTCTTGCTAGTTTGGTATAATCCTCTTCTCCTCTTTACTTTTAATCTTGTTAATATTTCAAGTTTGAATCTTTACATATTGTTTATTGTTCTTGTTTGTTCATCATGGATGTTTGGATTATCATGTTGATTTCTTTTGTTAGTGATAGATTTAATTTCATAATGTGTGAGTAGACTCCTTGTGGGGTTAGTAGGGGGATTAAGTGTGGATTATGGGTGATTAGGGCTTGATTGTGGGTAAAGGTGAATCCTTTGTTGCAAGTCACTTAATAGGCACTCTATGTGTTTGTTGAATTGCTTGTGTGGGTGGTAGTGGCCAATGCTTCTCGTACTTGTCTTCCTCTCCTCATTGTGTGAATAATTTGTGATTGAATCCTTGTGTTTTGAGTAGCATCTAGCATGAGTGTCCGGGTCTAGTGTTAGACACGAGAGTGCGGACTTTGGCTTTGGCGCGAGAGCGCAAACCGACCTTAGTGCCTAAGTGGCACCTACACCCTTGATTACCCAACCATCCTACTACACTTACGAACCCGACCTAACCCTACTCCCTTCCATATTTGACTTATCCTTCTATTTAGTCATCATTTCTCTAGTTCGTTTGGTTAGTTAATTTTTAGTTATTTCATTTAGCTCATATCATACATAGTACATTGTTAGCCCATTTTCATACCTCTTCAACCATCATAGTTTGTCAATTATCGTCATCTTTGTGTTTGTTGTGACTTAGCCTCGTTTTAGGTGAACCTAGTCTAGACACCCAAAGCCGTCTCCGTGGATATCGACCCGACTTACCCTAGCTACCCGTTAGGTATAGTTGGTTATTTATTGACGGTGGGGAACGCGGCAAGACCCTACCATCAGTTTGGCGCCATTGGCGGGGACGGTGCATTGTTTAGACTTAGTTTGCTTATTAGCTAGACTTAGTTACCTTTCTTTGTGTTCTTTCTCTATCACTTGTGCATATTTTAGGCTTTTTCCTTGTTTTTATCATTTTCTTTCTTCTTTGTCTCCCGTTGTGCTTGTTTATTGTCTTTGCCTAGTGCCCATAAAGCACTAGGTGTTCTTACGTTTGTTCGAGTGTGTAGTGTATGCCTAGGAGGGAAGGCGATTTCTTTCTCTTCAATCCAGAGCCGGAAAGACTCTGTAGAGCCTTTCGCCAACGGACGATTGACCGGGTTAGAATCTCTCAACCAAGTGCAAGCAATACCAATCAAGAACAAGCTCAAGGTTCTGACTTGAATGAGATACCTCGAGAGACGACCGAAGGGATTTCATCAATCCTTTCGGTACTTCTAGTCCTATTTCTCCTTCTACATCTACGTCAACACCGTCAACACCAACATCTCCCGCATATCCAATCATGCCTAAGTTCTCTTCTCATTCAACCTTTACGGAAGACATTTTGCCCGGTCCCACCACTTTACCGGAGGCATATACCGGCAACTTTGTGGCAAAAACGCAATTCATCCAATTGGTCGAGAGAAGTCAATTTAGTGGGTTACCAACCGAAGATCCTCATCAACACATGGAAACCTTTTCGGATTATTGCGATGTTATCTCACAAACGGGAATAACCCAAGATCAAATCCGGTGGGTATTATTTCCCTTTTCTTTAATCGGTAAAGCTAAGCAATGGTTCAAGGGGTTAGACAAGGCGACTCTTGGTATTGATACTTGGAAGAAGCTAGCCTTAGCTTTCTACCAACAATTTTATCCCCCGGAGAAGACAAATCTATTGAGAGCCTCTATCACCGGATTCCAACAACGTGATGAAGAAAGCCTCTATGAATCGTGGGAAAGATTCAAAGCCTTGATCTGCTCTTGTCCTCACCATCGTCTATCACAATGGTTCCTAGTTCAACAGTTTTGGAACGGGTTATATGAAGACTCAAGGGTCATTCTCAATATGGGATCGAATGGAAGGTTTACTGAGGTGGATGATGACCAAACTTGGTCAAGAATCGACGAGATGGCGGTGCACAACTCCCAATACTCAAGGCCTAGAAAGGCGAATCGAGGAGGTAGGCACGAGATTGATGCCATCACACAATTAAGCATTGATCTTGGAGCTCAACTAACAACCCACATGGAATCTATTGACAAGAAGCTCCAAACCCATTTTGACCAAGGTCAAAGTGGAAGTGCCTCCCACCAACATTCTACTCATCAAGTCAATGCTTTAGGAGTTGTAGCTCCTACACCTTATTATGGGATGTGCGATATTTGCGGGATAGTTGGACATGAGCCTATACATTTTCGAGGTAGTATTGAGCAAGTGAACGCCTTTCAAGCGTTCAAGCAAGGTGCCCCCTATCCTCATATGTTCCAAGCTTCCCATCAAGCTTCCCAACAACAATCTCTACAACATCGTCCATATGTGCCACCTCCCTTAAGGGACAACAATCAAGGTTACCAAGGTTATATGGGCAACCCAAGGCCATTCAACAACTTCAAGCAACATAATCAAGGTAACTTCAACAACAATCAAGGGTTCCAACAAGGGAACTTCAATCAAGGTGGTTTCCAAGGAAACCAACACAACAAAGGACACCAAAGCTACAACCAAAACTCTCAAGGCCTTAATCAAGGAAACTCTCATGGGTTCCAAGGGAACCATCAACAACAACAAGCAACCCAAGGTAATCGACAAGAAAGCAAGCCAAGGAGCCGGTCTCCTATTCATGATTATGGTACTCCATTAGTCCTCACCGATACTCCGCAAAATCCACAATCTCCACCTCGAGATTTCGACATGCAAAAATCTATGATGGATGTGCAAAAGAGTAACCAAGAAATGCAAAGAAGCCAAATGGAGATGCTAAGAAACCAACAAGAGTTCTTTGCTCATCTTCAAAGGGAGAACATAGCAAGAGATGCTCATATGAAGATGCTCGAAACCCAAATAGCTCAAGTTGCTTCGGGAAGCTCTTCAAGGCAAAAGGGGCAACTACCTCCTCAAGGTGAAACAGCGAAATTTGAGCATGTGAATGCTATTACCACGAGGAGTGGTGCATCTTATGATTCCCCCTTAAACGCGATTGAGAAAGCACCAATGAAAGAAGTTGCATCTTCAACTTAAGAGAATTCAAGCTTGGGAAATCCAATGGAGGAGCAAGTTTTGTGGGAGATTGAGAAACCCCATGAAGATAAGCTCCCCCCACTTCAAGGAAAAGACAAAGGTAAAGGGAAAATGTCATTTGAGAAGTCCAACCTTAATGAGCAAGACAAGGTGCATATCAAGTTGCCTTTCCCAACAAGGCAAATGAGGACCAAGGTGGATGTTCAATATGATAAGTTCCTAGACATTGTGAAGAAATTGGATATGAGTGTCCCGTTTACCGAGCTACTTACCCAAATCCCGGCATATGGAAGATTTATGAAAGAAATCTTCGCTAGGAAGAGATCCGTCGACAAGGAAGAGACCATAGCGTTCACAAGAGTGGTGAGCGAGCTTATTAAAGGTTCTACGCTTCCCAAGTTGAAGGATCCGGGTAGTTTCTCGATCCCATGCACCATAGGCAACATTAAAATTGAGAGAGCACTATGTGATTTGGGTGCGAGTGTAAGGATCCTTCCCTATTCCATTTGTGAGCGACTTGGGATGAAGAAGCTCAAGTGTACTTCTATTACACTCCAAATGGCCGATAGTTCACTCAACCGACCATTGGGGATCTTAGAGGATGTGCCAATAAGAATCGGGAAGTTCTTCATTCCGGTCGACTTCCTTGTACTTGACATACCGGAAGATGCTATCACTCCCATTATCCTTGGGCGCCCATTTCTACATACCGCCGGTGCCATGATCGATTTGAAGAATGGTAGGATCACATTTGAGCTAGCCCACGAGAAGCTCGTGTTTGACCTCCAAGGCAACACCTCGCCTACTAATGATGAGTCTTTTAAAATGATCACCGCCATGAAAGACATCGATCTATGGGATGAGTCGAGTGAAAGCTTGAAGAACAACTTCTATGAAATTGAAGATGATGATTCCGAGCTTGGGGCAGATGAATGCCCACGTGTAGACACCCACATTTTGACCGCCAGGTGTCTATGGTAGTTTCCAAAAATCACCCGATGATGATCGGACGCTAACGTGTTTCTACGCGCTCGGATACGGGCTCAAATCCATTAATCGTTGGCTAACACACTTACGGAGTACAAATCTCACCAAACAGACCTCAAATCCAGGCCCAGTGGATCATTCCGAATCAAACAAGACTAATTTGGGTCGAAACCGACACCGGAAATAAAACCGACTTTTAGCGACCGGATTAAAACCCGGTCAAAGCCGTTTCCGAGTAGCTCACCCACGGTCCGCCTCCAAACGGGCCATCAAATCAAGTCCGTCAAGGCACAAAACCCTAGACACCAAGGTGCCCTAGCTTTGCCTATATAAGCAACCCCATGCAACACAATTACACAACTTTCACAACCTCAAAAACCCTAGTATACCCTAGTACACTCTAGGACATCTACACATCACAAAAAAACCCTAGCAATCTACACCCTACACACATACAGACTACGTCGTCTACAAACCCTAGAAAAACCCTAGGAAAATCAACCCTAGCAAAACCCTAAACCTAGTTTTAGGAGCTCAACCCGAGCCACCACAACTTAGCCTCCATATACCTCGAAGACTCCCGTGTTAAAGCCGCGTTTACGAGTCCGTGCCGAGACTGAAACATGTAGGTTGAGGGTGACAAACCCCTTTTTTTCTTTCCTTTTCTCTCTTTTCTCATTATTATTATTATTATTTTTATTATTTTTATTACATATTATAACTATTACGTACTACTACTATATATTATTATTATTATTATTATTATTATTATTATTATTATTATTATTATTATTATTATATACTACTATTACGTACTACTATATATTATTATTATTATTATTATTATTATTATTATTATATACTACTATTTCGTATTATTATTATTATTATTATTATTATTATTATTATTACGCATTATTGTTATTATTATTATTATTACGTATGATTATTATTATTATTATTATTATTACGCATTATTGTTATTATTATTATTATTATTACGTATGATTATGATTATTATTATTATTATTATTATTTCGTATTATTATTATTAGTGTTACGGTTATTTTATCATTATTATTGCGCATTCATCATTCTTCCTCGTTTTTTTCGTTTTTTTATTATTTTAGTCATCGCATCATAATATCTATAATATCTTTAGTATTAAAATATTAAAATACTCATTGATTTGTGTCGAGTAAGAAGGATATCGGGATAAGAAAACACGAACATACAAGTGTACTGCACACAGCGTTGACGGTCGCTTATCCCGGTACCCCGATTATTTGATTATTGAGATGAGTCAACTTAAACAAGATTCCGTTATTACTTCTCGTTATCATCATCAATTTTGCATTCATCAATTTTCTAAAGTCAAATTTTAATAAGGGTCGAAACCCGTTGACACGGATCCGACATCGCAATCCCTAGGGATTTATTTCGATGTCGAAAAAGTCGAGGGAATCAAGTTTTTTTACTATTCAAGTAAAGCGTCGATTTTAGATTCGATACCAATTCCATAATTGGATATCGAATCTAACAATCAAGTCATATGAATTAATTAACGTGATTTATTCATATCACGATAATTAATTCAAAGCGACTAAAATTAATCCATCCTTTTTATTTTTCACTTTAAATATCCCATATCGATTCAATAATCGAATATGGGATAGGATGAGTATTCAATTTTAGAATCGGGTATAAATTCAACAATATTTATATTCGGTTCAACAAAATTCGCGATTTATAAAAAACCAAGTCGAACATAAATTGTGCAATATTTATGTCCGATTATCAAAAATCAAAAGCAATTTCAAAGTCAACAATTAAATAGCAAACGAACCAAGTTCGTACAGGTGCCACTCGACCGAGTGCCTTAGTCACTCGATCGAGTGACACCCTAGAATCGAGTCAGAATGCTAATTATGACCACCACTCAATCGAGTCTCACAGTGACTCGGTCGAGTGGCCATGTACTCGACCGAGTTGGTCAATAACTCGGCCGAGTACGGTCATAAACGCAAAACAGAAATCTTTTTTAAAGGTCTACTCGATCGAGTCTATTGACCACTCGATCGAGTGACCACATAATGACTAAAATGCAAGTCGTACATTATTCTATTTTGCGAACTCGGTAGTAATTTATGATTTAGGTCAACACGTGTTTAATCAATCATGTGTATTACTATCTTTTCAAACCATGCATCTCATATTTGCACCTTTTCATCTCATCTCATATTTACATAAACCGTTATTATTCGTTATATCATTACATCGTTTACTAACGCGTTTGTTATTTCTTTTGCCAATTTAATTATTGTTCGTTTATTGTACTAAATGAACCCGCATGCTAAAATACAACTTGGACGTTAATTTTAGTTGCATTAAATTGACTTAGAAACCCTTTCAATTACATTCGCATGTTTAGGGAAAATAAATATTTGCATATCATTTTCCCGTTTTACTAGCACGCGTATTAGAAAGTCATTCGAGTTCTTAGTAGAGGCCGCTAATGTGCGGGCGGGGTTGGGTGTCCTTTGTGGGCTTCCCAACACGTACTCTCACCCCTTACTCAGAACCTCGGTTTCCGGATGCCCGAAACCGTTGGCGCACGAGAGTCATTCAATAGACGATTAACCGCTCAAGTCGGCATCTATATCGATATGCAAAGGGACGAGCCCAATAAACTCTGACATCGGAAATGGGCCGTATTTTGTATACGGCCCACTACGACATAGAGTGGGCTCGAACGGTTCCGAATAACCATAAAATTCGGTGGCGACTCCACATAGACCTAAATTTCAATTCGATCCTTCTCATATGGAGATTCATTCGCCTACCCAAACCCGCGCGTGGCCGCGTCGGGGTGGACCTATGTCATGTCCACAATTTGGCGACTCCGCTGGGGATTAACTGATGCGTGACTTACCATCGGCATCCTCAGGGTGAGACTCGAATAGAAATCGTTTGACGAATACAATACGCGTGTTAGTTTTACGGTTCATGCATAACCCATATTTTCCCGGGCCGGTACTCGCGACCGACGTCCCACTATACCGTCGATGTACTCCAATATGGATATGTTGAAAGGTGTCCATAGTCGATTCGAGTGGGTTTCGCGGCATGTTCTAAGATCAACTCGACTTAGGAAGTCCGTCCCGATCAACGTCTAGACTATGTACATTGGTATAGACCCCTTATAGACCGACCAAGACTTAGTATAGAGCATACATGGCGTCGTTATAATGCTTGTGTGACTACGTGCTACTTGGTTTCCGAGTCGTTTTCAAAAAACCGTCAACTTTTCAAAATTGCATCCTTTCAAACTATTCAATTTCAAAACCCGGGACACATACCGAATTTAGGACTTATGATTTTTACTCAAAATAGCCTATTTTCTAGCCGGTATGCTGCCCAAATCAAAACTCGAACTTTCAAAACCTGTGGCCCAATGACTTTTCGTCCTTTTTCGGAAATTTGGGCCATCCACCGAGTTTACTCGGTCCTTTTTTGCAAAAATCATCAATTTTCAAAACCTTCCACTTCTAGGACCTCCCGTATTTAGCAGTGTCGCGTCGCGTCTTAAGTTGTCAAGGTCTTTAGCGTCGAAACTCCGTCGATCTTACATCACGAGTTTCTTCCCTATCCCGGCCCGCCTTATTAGACTAAGGCAAGGCCCACCTACGTAGGACATACTCCTACAAAGGAAGGCCCGTTTACACAATCGAGTCAACCTTCCTTCGGACAGGACTAGGCCCACGTAGCCGAATCCTAAGGAAGGCCCATCTTGCACAAGTCACTCATCCAGGTTTTTTTTTTTTTCCGAGTCAACCTTTTACAAGGCATAGCCCTATGACAAAAGGTTCGGGGTCCTTACGTCTAAGGGTCACTCGTCCGACACTCGAGTCTTAACAAAATTATCGATCCCACTTGGGGGCTACCCCTTAGCAGAGCGATCAATCACGATTGCTCTAAGGGTCATGTCTTACACGTGTCTCACGTACCCCACTTTCGAGTCACTTAAGATGTCACACCATCTAAGTCCTTAGTCTCACATCGGGGGCTATTCTCCGACGGAGTGACTAATCACAGTCACTCCGAGAATCGTACCCTACACATTTGTCTTAGGGGAGTCTAACCCGAGTCAAACTAGAGTCGTCTCTCCTCCTGCGCTATTTCCTATGCCTTGGTGAGTTGGAGTTCCGAAGCAACTTTTCTGATTGCGTGGTGTTCTTACAGACAGGCCACCCGAAACCAGATACCAACGCAAAATGGACGATTTGAAAAATGCTCTGGCCAAGATCGAGACTCAACTGGCCGCCATCCAGGCTAACCAAGCAACGATAGTCACCCGCCTAAGTGCCGTGGAAAAAGCGGCCCCAGTCGAAGGAGCTGAGCCCAATGGGCCCATGGCCGAATTGGTCAGTATCGTTCGTAGGCTCGAGGAACAAGTTCACCTATCAACGAACAACTCGATCCACACCGAGAATGCTCGTATTTATTCACCTCTGGATAACGAGCTTCCTGCTAACCTCAACTTAACGGGACTTCCTATGTTTGAGGGTACCGAAGACCCGGTCCACCACATACGGGCTTTCAAAGACTTCATGGCGGTAAAGGGGGTAAAGTCCACCATGTTTAAGCACTTATTCCCTTCCTCCCTCCAGAAGCACCCAAAGCCTGGTACTACAGGCTCGATTCCAAGAAATACCCGACTTGGGACGACGTGGCAACAGAGTTCGCTCGGAACTACGCCGATAATATCGAGATCCAGACTACAATGCGTACTCTGGAAGTCATGGCCCAAGAGCCCAAAGAAGGGTTCACTAAATATCTTCAAAGATGGAGGGCCGAGAGTGTAAAGTTGGTAAACAAGCCCAACGAGAAGACACTAGTGGAGGCCTTCATCAACAACCTCCTACCTTCTTACCGCGTCCATCTTAGGTATGCCGGCATTTCAAACTTTGCCGTACTTACCGAAATGGGCATTAGGATTGAAGACGATCTTCGACACAATGAAGATCTGGGTGAAGTTTCTACTAAAGGCTATATTGGACATCAACTCGAGTCCTTAGAAGCCGACGACTAATGACAACATCTCCAAGAGTCCAGATTTGGTTTAAGTCTGAGTCTGAGTCCGAGTCTAGGATGTACCATTTCTTTCAAAGTCAAAGTCAGAGTCAGAGTCAGTCGTATTCTGTCCTCTTTTACAAAATTCAATAAAATCAGCTCATATATACTTTCCTTATGTGTTTCCGAGAACATGATGAACACCATCATACACTGTGAGCACACACACGTGACTATTATAGGCACATCTATAATGACTGCAGGAAACCGAGCCCATGTTTTCTTTTTACCTATTCCATGTCTGGTATAGAAAAAACCACATAACTACCCTTAGCAGGAGCATATCGAATCCTATGACAAATCTGGGTAGTCTTCTAGTTTGGGTCTAAGACAGGAGGCAAGCCCATTTCCCACGACAAACACCCATCCGATAAGATCAACCGATCCCTACCTTTGGTGTTAGTCTGACCAAAATCAAAAAAAAAACCCATGACCGGGGCTGAGAGGTCAACCAAAATCCAAAAATCCATGACCGGGGCTGAGAGGTCAACCAAAATCCAAAAACCCATGACCGGGGCTGAGAGGTCAATCAAAAGTCGAAAAAAAAAGAAAAAAAAAGGGGCCAAAGCAAAAAAAGGCCATCAAAAAAACTGGACAAAAAAAAAATCGAAAGTCCATGAAAAAAAAAGAACAAAAGGCCAAAATAAAAAAAAGCAGGCCATCATCAAAAAATTCAGAATACCCATGACCGTGGTCAACGGCCAATTTCAGTGAAAGCCCCACGACCAGGGTACGGTCAAAATTATCAAAACCCCATGATCGCGAGGTCAATCAAAAATCAAATACCCATGACCGTGGTCAACGGTCAACTCAAGTGAAAATCCTTTGACCGTGGTACGGTCAAATTCAAAATTATCAATATCATCCAATAGGGGAGTGACAATCAAGCTGGTCAGCTAACACCACATCTAGCCTTCCCACATTACAACCCTCAAGACCTCCCCGAGACCCAGGCCAGAGACAGCCCGGAATTTTGAGGATTCAAGCACCATAGGATACCCCTAACCATTAGGGCCAGACATGGAAACCAGATCCCGCATTATCAAAACCAATCCCAATCAAAGTTCGAGCCATTTTACTCGACTTTCCCTTTACATAACAAAATTCACAATCACCATACAAAGACCCGAGAGCAAAACTCGTCAAATCCCCGAGAGCAAAACTCGTCAAATACCCGAGAGCAAAACTCGTCAAATCCCCGAGAGCAAAACTCGTCAAATCCCCGAGAGCAAAACTCGTCAAATCCCCGAGAGCAAAACTCGTCAAATCCCCGAGAGCAAAACTCGTCAAATCCCCGAGAGCAAAACTCGTTAAAATCCTCGAGAGCAAAACTCGTTAAAATCCCCGAGAGCAAAACTCGTTAAAATCCTGTCCCAATTCTTCCCATCCAAACCAGTTACCAACCCCGAACACGGGAACTCAACTTGCAGTCGGCATAGAACATGCCCAAATAGTTCACACCACCTCTGGGGGCTACCCCGAAGAACGCTCACAGTCACAGGATTAATATCCTAACCATTTAAGCCCTTTGATCAAGACATCACTGGGAATGCACCTAGCCCACACCGTCATTATGGCTAGTTACACACAAAGTCCTATTAGACTAGGCACCATAATACATCTTTCGATCCACTGAACTACGGCATGGTTTGATTTCACTACACGTGAATACGTAGGCAGCCTTTCAACAGAGGCACAACCACTCACATTGACACACATTCAAAAAGCGCCATTATTCCGGTCACGACACCATCATGTTCTCAACAGCTAGCTTTGTTGTCCTGGGGGCTTCTCCTAGGCAGAAGTTCTCCATCCACTCACAAAATCCAGATAAATCCAACAAAAAATCTAGCCTTCTTTCTGTAGTGTGTCCTAGTACTCGGCTCAGTCGAAGACAAGAATCTGACAGGACTCGAGGCATCACCCACTTTGGAAAAGTATCCTAAAAATAGGAAATCCGGAAGGGCACCAGACTAAAACAGTCTCATTACGGACTACTGCCAGTCCCCTATAGCATATCTATCCCATTTCGATATACGATCGTGTTGCCACTCGCCTAGGTTACGGGATAGCGCAACTTGAGAGTCTTGTTAGGCGGCCCACTACCCTACCGAGTCACGGTCCAACCCTTAGAGAGTCAAGTCCGTGTCAGTCAACTCGTCCTGTCCAGAGTCGAGTCTGTCGGTAGTTCCTTCTCTTCAAACTCCATTTTGAGATTTGCAAAATTTAGCTATTTGAAAAAAGATCCTTTTCGACAAGGTCAGATTTCAGTCTATTTAAACTGCGAATTTCCTTTCTACCCCTTTCCATTTTGAAAACCTAGCTCGTGATTGCTTTCAGGATTTCAAATTCAAAATTTCAAAAACTTCAAAAATCATTTTCCCCAGCGCGAGTAATTTTACTACCTACGTGTTGCATACATTTTTATGTGACTCATACAGGTACGACTCAAACAGGAACACGCAAGTCATCAAATCTCCCCAGCAGCATTCTCCGGGATATCACGGGATGGGCCAACACACAGGCACACCCAGGGCTTATCCGACAAGCCCAAATTCCCCACGGAGCATTATCATCAAGCACAGGTATGATTTCTGCCTTATGGCTGGCGAGCCCTTCACGCGAGTCTAACGGACTATAAACGACCCGACCGGAAGTCTACCAGGTCTTAACGGGCTTGGTAGCTACTCTGACTTTCGCCTTGTCCAAGCCTCAGTCAGAGTGGGGGCTCTGTAGACACCCGCATTTTGACCGCCAGGTGTCTATGGTAGTTTCCAAAAATCACCCGATGATGATCGGACGCTAACGTGTTTCTACGCGCTCGGATACGGGCTCAAATCCATTAATCGTTGGCTAACACACTTACGGAGTACAAATCTCACCAAACAGACCTCAAATCCAGGCCCAGTGGATCATTCCGAGTCAAACAAGACTAATTTGGGTCGAAACCGACACCGGAAATAAAACCGACTTTTAGCGACCGGATTAAAACCCGGTCAAAGCCGTTTCCGAGTAGCTCACCCACGGTCCGCCTCCAAACGGGCCATCAAATCAAGTCCGTCAAGGCACAAAACCCTAGACACCAAGGTGCCCTAGCTTTGCCTATATAAGCAACCCCATGCAACACAATTACACAACTTTCACAACCTCAAAAACCCTAGTATACCCTAGTACACTCTAGGACATCTACACATCACAAAAAAACCCTAGCAATCTACACCCTACACACATACAGACTACGTCGTCTACAAACCCTAGAAAAACCCTAGGAAAATCAACCCTAGCAAAACCCTAAACCTAGTTTTAGGAGCTCAACCCGAGCCACCACAACTTAGCCTCCATATACCTCGAAGACTCCCGTGTTAAAGCCGCGTTTACGAGTCCGTGCCGAGACTGAAACATGTAGGTTGAGGGTGACAAACCCCTTTTTTTCTTTCCTTTTCTCTCTTTTCTCATTATTATTATTATTATTATTATTATTTTTATTACATATTATAACTATTACGTACTACTACTATATATTATTATTATTATTATTATTATTATTATTATTATTATTATTATATACTACTATTACGTACTACTATATATTATTATTATTATTATTATTATTATATACTACTATTTATTATTATTATTATTATTATTATTATTATTATTACGTATTATTATGTATTATTATTATTATTACGCATTATTGTTATTATTATTATTATTATTACGTATGATTATTATTATTATTATTATTACGCATTATTGTTATTATTATTATTATTATTATTATTACGTATGATTATTATTATTATTATTATTATTATTATTTCGTATTATTATTATTAGTGTTACGGTTATTTTATCGTTATTATTGCGCATTCATCATTCTTCCTCGTTTTTTTCGTTTTTTTATTATTTTAGTCATCGCATCATAATATCTATAATATCTTTAGTATTAAAATATTAAAATACTCATTGATTTGTGTCGAGTAAGAAGGATATCGGGATAAGAAAACACGAACATACAAGTGTACTGCACACAGCGTTGACGGTCGCTTATCCCGGTACCCCGATTATTTGATTATTGAGATGAGTCAACTTAAACAAGATTCTGTTATTACTTCTCGTTATCATCATCAATTTTGCATTCATCAATTTTCTAATGTCAAATTTTAATAAGGGTCGAAACCCGTTGACACGGATCCGACATCGCAATCCCTAGGGATTTATTTCGATGTCGGAAAAGTCGAGGGAATCAAGTTTTTTTACAATTCAAGGAAAGCGTCGATTTTAGATTCGATACCAATTCCATAATTGGATATCGAATCTAACAATCAAGTCATATGAATTAATTAACGTGATTTATTCATATCACGATAATTAATTCAAAGCGACTAAAATTAATCCATCCTTTTTATTTTTCACTCTAAATATCCCATATCGATTCAATAATCGAATATGGGATAGGATGAATATTCAATTTTAGAATCGGGTATAAATTCAACAATATTTATATTCGGTTCAACAAAATTCGCGATTTATAAAAAACCAAGTCGAACATAAATTGTGCAATATTTATGTCCGATTATCAAAAATCAAAAGCAATTTCAAAGTCAACAATTAAATAGCAAACGAACCAAGTTCGTACAGGTGCCACTCGACCGAGTGCCTTAGTCACTCGATCGAGTGACACCCTAGAATCGAGTCAGAATGCTAATTATGACCACCACTCAATCGAGTCTCACAGTGACTCGGTCGAGTGGCCATGTACTCGACCGAGTTGGTCAATAACTCGGCCGAGTACGGTCATAAACGCAAAACAGAAATCTTTTTTAAAGGTCTACTCGATCGAGTCTATTGACCACTCGATCGAGTGACCACATAATGACTAAAATGCAAGTCGTACATTATTCTATTTTGCGAACTCGGTAGTAATTTATGATTTAGGTCAACACGTGTTTAATCAATCATGTGTATTACTATCTTTTCAAACCATGCATCTCATATTTGCACCTTTTCATTTCATCTCATATTTACATAAACCGTTATTATTCGTTATATCATTACATCGTTTACTAACGCGTTTGTTATTTCTTTTGCCAATTTAATTATTGTTCGTTTATTGTACTAAATGAACCCGCATGCTAAAATACAACTTGGACGTTAATTTTAGTTGCATTAAATTGACTTAGAAACCCTTTCAATTACATTCGCATGTTTAGGGAAAATAAATCTTTGCATATCATTTTCACGTTTTACTAGCACGCGTATTAGAAAGTCATTCGAGTTCTTAGTAGAGGCCGCTAATGTGCGGGCGGGGTTGGGTGTCCTTTGTGGGCTTCCCAACACGTACCCTCACCCCTTACTCAGAACCTCGGTTTCCGGATGCCCGAAACCGTTGGCGCACGAGAGTCATTCAATATACGATTAACCGCTCAAGTCGGCATCTATATCGATATGCAAAGGGACGAGCCCAATAAACTCTGACATCGGAAATGGGCCGTATTTTGTATACGGCCCACTACGACATAGAGTGGGCTCGAACGGTTCCGAATAACCATAAAATTCGGTGGCGACTCCACATAGACCTAAATTTCAATTCGATCCTTCTCATATGGAGATTCATTCGCCTACCCAAACCCGCGCGTGGCCGCGTCGGGGTGGACCTATGTCATGTCCACACCATGTCATGATGTTGAAGACAAGTTGTAAAGCAAGAAGAAAGATGAGCCTCCCTTGGGGCCACATGAAGATAGATGAACGTTTGGGTATATACCGAAGGATCGCAAGTACAAGTTCAAGCCATTGAACTTAGTAGATCGGGATGCCCCGGGAACGTCGAGACAAGGTTGTGAAGAACCTTGGAGTGTGGATGGTTATACCACAAGCTTGATTGAAGACTTTGCAAGAGCCTTCGATTTGTTTCTTCGTGCCCTTGATGGCGATGGAGTTATCCTTAGTATTTTTGAAAAATAATTGAAGAAGGCACCATCCTTGGTTTGACGGAGTTCCAAAAGAACCATCTCATTGTATATATATCTTTTTCTTATCCTTTTGAGATTTATGAAACCCTTGTAATTTTGTATTTTGATGAGTGATGTGAGGGAGGGATATTGATGAATGTTATTGAGTTTATTTGATAGGTTGATTGTGAAGATGAAGCATTGAGAGTTGTTGATGATAGAAGCTTGGATTTGGGCATAGGAGTCGGTTTTTGAAGCTTTTAAAAAGCTTTTGGGGACGAGATTTTAGATCTCGATGTATTAGTTGTCATATGGGAGAAGCTTTCATGAAGATTGAAGAGGTATATGAGTCATCCCGGCCGAGAAAGACTTCATCTCGACCGAGATGAAGTGTGCGCGAAAGTTGGAGCTACTACCTGTCAATCTCGGTCGAGAAGGAGTTTCATCTCGCCCGAGAAGGTATCTTCCCGACAGAGATGGGATCATCTCGCCCGAGATGAGGCCCAGCTCCCCCATTTTGCTTCCTCTTCGACATTTGAGCCCACACAACCACTTTATACCCCCTCCCAACCTCCCTACCTACCCTTTCACCTATCATATGACCCCTACACTCCATATGCATACCCTCACCTCATCTTATCTTCACTACACATCGAATTTCACATCAAATCCCACCTCCTAATACCTTTGTACTTCAACCATGCGGTGCTATCAAGTTTGAAGTGGGATGACAATGACGAAGACTAGCTATGTGCCGATATCGAATTATGAGATGATGGAGCGAGTGAGTTGCTAACCGATGGGTACGACAACTATCCTTTCTTTTCCGTCTTTTATCGCTTGTCTTCCTTTGTTTGTCTCCTTCCCCTTATACACCTTTGTGTCATGGTGGCCCTTGGGTCCTTGGTAGTTATTGCTCCCAACTATCGATGACGTGGCTACGTCGGGAGTCATTTCAAAATCCAAATTTACAAGCCTTTTAACTTTAATTTTCAATTTTTAGGATTTAGTCGGATTTAGGCGGAATCCGGGCTAGGTGACTTGATTACACCTAATCCTCCCCTCCCATTTCCTTTTATTTCCTTATTTTTATTTCTTCCCCCTTCCATATCTTTTCTCGTCTCGGCCCATGGTGACTTGACTACACTGATGGTAGGGATTTGTCACGTCCCTAGCCAATCAATATAACACCGACTAACCTAGTGAGTAGCTAGGGTAAGTCGGGATCGTATCCACGAGGACGGTATATCAAAGCTTACACTAGGTCTACTTACAACAAGACTAGATTACCAAACAAACACAAAGAAGCGATGTAAGGAAAAATATGATGGAGAAGAAGTATGACTAAGCTAATGATCGAACTAATGAATAAACTAGAAGAACGATGTCTAACTAAAGAAGATTAACACAAATATGGAAGAGTAGTGGGGTAGGTCGGGATCATAGAGGTAGAAGGGTAATTGGGGTGATCAAGGGTATAGGTGTCTCCTAATCGCTAGAGTCGGTCCGGGCTCTCGCAACTTAGACCGATGTCAAGGTGAGTCCGGGCTCTCGCAACTTAGACTCTAGTCGGCACTCTCGTGACTATGACTATTCTCAACATTTCCACAAAATAAGCAATCAATGGGAAGATGAACACAAGCATGGGAAGCATGGCCACTACAACTCACACAAGCATATCAACAAACACATAGAGTGCCTACAATGTGACTAACAACAAAGATACAACCTTTTCCCCTTAATCAACCCTAATCATCCATAATCTACCCGTAATCCCCCTACTAACCCCACAAAGAAACTACTCACTCATTATCAAAGAGAAACTAACATTAACAAGAAAGAACAAACTAAACATCCAAGCATTCATTATGAACAACTAACAACAATAACAATAAAAAGATGAAACAAGATTTAATAAACAAAGACAAGAGTAAGAAGGGTTATACCAATACTAGGAAGATGAAAAGATGCAAACTTGTATAAATAAGAACCCAAATAAAACCCAAGGTTGTCAATCTTGGAGAATTCTTCAAGTATCCTCTTAATACAAGAACTAATTACAATAATTAACTAAGAATTAACTAAGATTAAGAGAAGATTAAAGCTAATGAGTGAGAGTAAATCTAGGGTTTTGGAGGCTTAAACTAATGTAGGTTATGATAAGATGTCTTAAAATTACAAGAAGGGAGTATATATATGGGTACAAGAATGAGGAAGAAGAAAAGAGAAGAGCGGGTGAGCTGTAGCCCATCCCGATCGGGAAGGATCATCCCGATCGGGAAGGGTTCTTCCATCCCGATCGGGAAGGGTTCAACCCGACCGGGAAGGACCCACAGTGGCGCTCCTAAACGTGCATCCCTTCCCGATCGGGAGGGCCACCATCCCGACCGGGAAGGGTCTTGTATGCCTTCCTTTAATGCTCCTTGGTCCTTCCTTGCCTCTCATGGGCTTCCCATCGATTCTCGGGACTCGGGATCGGGTCTCGGAGGCTCGGGATTGGGTCCCAAGGTCTCGGGGTCGATTCCGAGGTCTCGAGTCATCGTTCCTTTATCTCGTTGGCTCCAAAATGTGTATGTATTGAGTCGGAATCGCTCCAACTCTTCCAATTCGGCCTCGGGAACCTGAAACGAACTAAAGGAGGCATAAGAAGCCCATGAATCGCTCCAAAGGAGAGATTTCACAAGGAAAAAGGGACCAAAACACAACAATTAGGCACTACAAACTACCCTACACTTAACCCTTACTCGCCCTCGAGTAAGCACATACTAACTACTACACTAACCGAATGGGTATTAGCGCACCCTACGCTCCTTCAACTCACGCGAGTGCACTTAGAGGACAAGTGCACTCCGCAAGGCAAGTTGGATCTTGCGACAAAACTGTGGATGCAACCGGACACAAAACACACAAACAAACGAACACACAAACAACACATAATCGGTTGCACCCAAAACAAAAGAAATACCGCTTCCCTCAAAAAGCGGTGAATGAAACACCGGTTTAGGACTCGAGGTAAGTGACAAAGTTCCCAAGCTAGACATACAAATCAAGGTGAACTAAACCCTAATAGTATGACGATAAAGCAACAAAAGCGTTGGTAACTTACCTAGGTCCTCCTAACTTTCTAAAAACGTACTACGGGACGATCGGCGGAGTGGAAAAGTGAAGAACCACGGTGTTAGTCGACACTGTAGGTAAGTGAGACCGCGCCCCCTTTAGCGTGAGCCAAGAGGGTCGTCCCGTGTCCAAGACCGCCTAACTAGTCCAAGTAAAAAGGTGGAAATATGCAAAATGAGGGAAGACCGACTAATGCCGCTGTCATCCTTCCTCGGGACTCGGTCCTTTGGTAGGCTCTTCACGGCAAAAGTCGGAAAAAGGCTTATTTTGAGAGGATATGTTTTTGTGAGACGGGTTTTCTTTTTGGCATTTTCTTTCCTTTTGACGTTTTTGATTTGTTTTGCTATGCCATTCTTTTTCTTCTTTTCTATTTTCTTTTTGGCTTTTGTGCCTTTTCTTTTTCTTCATTCTTTTCTTTCTTTCATTCTTTTCTTTCTTTTTCTTTTTCTTTGCCCTTTTGGCAAGATTTGGCATTTTTTGGCACTTTCATTGAATAACAAGAAAGGGAGAATCAACAATTTGCATTTTATTTGTGTGGAATGTGTAGGAGGTAGGTAAATGGGTGAGTCGGGAGCGCGCTTTCCCTTCAAACCCACAAAAAGTGGCGAACTTGGACTAATCAAGACAATCCTAAACACGGTCACCTAGGGGACGAGACTCGGTAACCAAGGCCTTTTCACACCGTGGGTGCTCATAATGGTCAAAAGTGCAAATCCCGTAGTAAATCCCTAGTAATCTAGGTGGACTCAAGGTAAAGGACCAACGAACTCATTGATTTAGGGTCATTCTACTAGACTAAAGCCCAAAACTCGATTTATACAACTAGAAAGGGAAAAATAGACACTCACACACTAGCCTCTAAACCGGGTTTTAGAAAACGTTTACACACAAGACACAAAAACACCCAAACAAAGACTCAACGAGAACGAAAGAAAAAGAAGCAAAAGAAACAAAACACAAACAACACAAAACGGACACATACGCAACACAAACACCACCCCGATATTCAAACAAGTCTCCAAATCAACCACCATCTTTACAAAGCTCCTCCCGAGCACACATCATCACAATCTCCTCCAAACTTCACAAGGAAGAAAGGAGAAAAGGGGTGAAGAGATGTTACCGGAGGTCTTGAAAGCTCTCCAAAGCATTTGGTGAATTAAGCAACCTATAAAGAAAGAGGGGGCAAACACACACAACAAAACAAAAATACGACACAAGGACAAAAAGGGAAAACACACAAAAGAAAAATCTTTTTGATTTTTGTGAAAAATTTTCAAATTTTTAGGGAATTTTAAGATTTTTTTTGAAAAACAAAGAAAATAAAACTAACTATGATAGAATATCGCTCCCCCACACTTAAATCGAGCCATGTCCTCATGCTCGATCGTTGGGTGCGGAGAGACAAAAGAAAGAAAAAGAAACTACGAAAATAAAACTAAAAATCAAAAATAAAGTGGAGAAAAGGGTAGAAGGTGTCCGGCCGGGGTGTAATTAAGTCACCATGGGCCGAGACAAGAAAAAGATATGGAAGGGGGAGGAAAATAAAAGTAAGGAAATAAAAGGAAATGGGAGGGGAGGGCTAGGTGTAATCAAGTCACCTAGCCCGGATTCCACCTAAATCCGACTAAATCCTCAAAAAAGAAAGTGAAAATCTTGTAATTTGGACTAATCAATTGACTCTCGACATAATCACGTCGTCGGGAGTCGGGAGCAACCAAACTATGGCCTCGAAGGCCCCTAGATACAGTGACTCAAGGGAAGGGGGTAAACAATGAAAAAGAAGCGATAAAAAGACGGAAAAGTAAGGATAGTTACCCAAACCGAGCGGCTAGTAACTCACTTGCTCCATCGTCTCGTTGATCATTAGAGGCTTGTCGCTTGTTTTCTCGGTTGCCATCTTGCTTCACACTTGAAGAGAACTCACGGTAGAGGTAGTGATTGTAGAGGGTGGGATTTGATGCGAATCACGGTGTAGAGTGAAGAGGAGGTGAGGTGAAGGTATGACAATGAAGTACATGGGACAAATGGTAGGGCTAGGGTAGCTAGGGAGGTTGGGAGGGGGCATAAAACGGTTGGGTGGACTCGATTTGCGAAGAAGAATCACAAAGGGGGAGCATAAAACCTTCCCGGTCGGGAAGGTTGTTCCCGATCGGGTTTGCTAACCCGTCCCGGTCGGGACGCCCTCATCCCGATCGGGATGAGCTCACAGTAAGCTCGAAATGGGGTGCGCTCTTCCCGATCGGGAAGGCACCCTTTCCGATCGGGAAGCTTAACCATTCCCGGTCGGGACGCCTCATCCCGGCCGGGATGGGTCTTCTTCGACCTCCACGATCCCAAAAACTTGTTCCAAGCTTCAAAAACCCAATCCTCTCGCTCACAACCTAAGGTAAACCATAGCCAATCTCCTCTAGGAGCATTTTCACTTCACCTATCAATCAACACTCAAACATGCATCAAACTCTCTCCCTCGCAACGCTCGTCAATCAATCCAAATAACAAGAATTCACAAAAATCCAACTAGCTACAAGAAAGAGATATATAATGCGACGCTTCTTGTGGAACTCCGTCAAACCAAGATGGTGCTTTCTTCAATCTTTTTCAACAACCTTGAACAATTCCATCTCCATCAAGGGCACGTAAGAACAAGTCGAAGGCCCTAGAGAAGTCTTCAATCAAGCTCGAGATATAACCGACCACATCCCGAGGCTCTTCAAGGCCTTGCCTCGACGTTCCCGGGGCATCCCGATCTACTAAGTTCAATGGTTTGAACCTGTACTTGCGATCCTTCGGGATATACCCAAACGTCCAACAATCCTCATGTGGCCCCAAGGGAGGCTCATCTTCTTCCTTGTCATTGCACTTGTCATCAAGCCCATGATTTGGGCACTCATCTTCCTCCATATCGGAGTCGTCATCCTCAAGTACATAAGAGTACTTCTTCAAGATTTGTTCAGGTTCACCCCCTAGATCGATGTCTTTCTTGGCTTGGATCATATTGCATGACTCATCGCTAGTAGGCGAAGCGTTGCCTTGGAGGTCGAACACTATCTTTTCCTCGCCCAACTCAAATGTGATCCTACCTTTCTTTACATCGATCATGGCACCCGCGGTGTGTAGAAATGGGCGCCCAAGAATAATGGGAGTGTTGGCATCCTCCGGCATGTCGAGCACAATGAAGTCGACCGGAATGAAGAACTTTCCTATTTGTACCGGCACATCCTCTAACATTCCCAATGGTCGGTTAAGAGACTTATCGGCCATTTGGAGTGTAATGGACGTACACTTCAACTCCTTCATTCCGAGTCGGTAACAAAAAGAATAGGGGATGATGCTCACACTTGCGCCCAAGTCACATAACGCATTCTTGATCAAGAAATTGCCTATGGTGCAAGGGATCGAAAAAATACCCGGATCCTTCAATTTCGGAAGCGTGGAACCTTGTATGAGCTCGCTCACCACCCTAGTGAACGCTACGGTCTCTTCCTTGTTGACGGATCTCTTCCTAGCTAGGATTTCTCTCATAAATCTCCCATATGTCGGGATTTGGGTAAGTAGTTCGGTGAACGGGAAGCTAACATCCAATTTCTTCACAATACTAAGGAACTTGTCGTAATGAGTGTCCACGTTAGTCTTCATTTGCCTTGATGGGTAAGGGAACTTGATTTGGTACTTGTTTTGATCAATTGGGGTGGACTCTTCTCTTGACGCTTTCCCTTTACCCTTTTCTTGTGCTTGAAGTGGGGGAGGAGTGTCTTCTTGGGGTTTCTCGGCCTCCCTTGAGACTTGCTCCTCAATTGGAATGCCAAAGCTTGACTCTTCTTGAATTGGAGACACAACTTTCTTCATCTCTTGTTGCTCACTAGGAAACACGAGAGGATTATATGTAGCACCGCTCCTCAAGGTGATGGCATTGACATGCTCAAAATTTGGAGTTTCACCTTGAGGAGGTAATTGCCCCCTTTGTCTTGAAGAACTCCCCGATGCAAGTTGAGCTACTTGGTTCTCAATCATCTTCATGTGAGTCTTCATTTCCTTGTTATCCATTAGAATTTGAGCAATGATTCCTTGTTGCGACATTTGTGTTTCCAATTGACTCCTTTGCATATCTTGAGTACTCCTTTGCATATCCAATATTTACTTTTGTATATCCGAATCCCGTGGTGGGGATCAGGGATTATGCGGAGTATCGGTGAGGGCCAATGGAGTACCGTAGTCATGAATAGGAGATCGACTCCTAGGCTTGCTTTGTTGATTTCCTTGTGTTGCTTGTTGTTGATGATGGTTCCCTTGGAACCCATGAGAATTGCCTTGATTAAGGCCTTGGTTGTGGTTTTGTTGACCTTGAAAGTTTCGGTTTCCTTGGAAATTTTGGTTTCCTTGGAAACCGCCATGATTGAAGTTCCCTTGTTGGAACCCTTGCTTGTTGTTGAAGTTACCTTGTTTGTTTCGCTTGAAATTATTGAAGGGTCTTTGGTTACCCACATAACCTTGGTAACTATGATTGAAGTTCCCTTGGTTGTTTTGCTTGAAATTATTGAAGGGTCTTTGGTTACCCACATAACCTTGGTAACTTTCATTGTTGTCCCGTAAGGGAGGTGGAACATAAGGACGATGTTGATGTTGTTGTTGATGTTGAAGTGTTTGTTGTTGAGGGACTTGATTGGAAGCTTGGTATTGATTAGAGAAGGAGGCACCTTGCTTAAACACTTGAAAGGCGTTCACTTGCTCAATACTCCCTCTACAACTCATAGGGTCATGACCAACGATTCCACAAGTGTCGCACATCCCAAAGTAGGGTGTAGGAGGTGCGAACCCCAAATCATTCACTTCTTGAATCGGTTGATGGTGAGATGAACTAGAGCCTTGGACTTGGTTGAGGTGGCTTTGGAGCTTCTTGTCAATAGTCTCCATGTGTGTTTTCAATTGAGCTCCAAGGTCAATGCTTAGCTTAGTGATAGCATCGACCTCATGCATGCCTCCTCGGTGTGCCTTCCTAGGCCTAGAGTATTGCGAATTGTGCACCGCCATCTCTTCGATTCTCGCCCATGTTTGGTCGTCATCGACCTCGGTAAACCTACCCTTGGAGCCCATGTTGAGAATGGCTCTCGAGTCCTCATAAAGTCCATTCCAAAATTGTTGCACCAAGAACCATTGTGAGAGTCCATGATGTGGGCACGATCTTACCAAAGACTTAAACCGCTCCCAAGCTTCATATAGACTCTCCTCATCCCTTTGTTGGAACCCGGTGATGGAGGCCCTAAGCAAATTCGTCTTTTCCGGAGGGTAAAACTTTTGGTAGAACGCCAAGGCAAGCTTCTTCCAAGTATCGATCCCCATGGTTGCCCTATCGAGACTCTTGATCCATTGCTTCGCCTTTCCAATAAGAGAAAACGGGAAGAGTACCCATCGAATTTGATCTTGAGTAACCCCGGTTTGAGATATAGCGTCACAATAATCGGAGAAAGTCTCCATATGTTGATGCAGTTCTTCGGTGGGCAAACCATTAAAAGGGCTCCTCTCCACAAGTTGGATGAATTGAGTCTTTGCCACGAAATTCCCGGTATAAGCTTCCGGTAATGCACTCGGTCCCGGCAAGACATCCTCGGTGAATGTGGAGTGAGAGGAGAACTTAGGCATTCTTGGATGTAAGGGAGAGGATGGGGGTGTAGAGAGTGTTGATGTAGATGAAGAGGGGGAACTAGGAGAAGAATCACCGAAGGGATTGATGAAGGTCCCTCCGGCCGTCTCTCGAGGTGAGTTGCTCAAGTCGGCTCCTTGGGCTTGCCCTTGATGAGTGGTGCTTGCACTTGGTTGGGAGATCCTAACCCGATTAATCTTCCGTTGGCAAAAGGCTCGAAAGAGTCTCTCCGGCTCTGGACTAAAGAGATAGAAGTCGCCTCCCCTCTTAGGCATACACTACACACTAGAACAAACGTAAGAACACCTAGTGCTTTTTGGGCACTAGGCAACGACAATAACAAACACAACTAGAGACAAAGAGAAAAGAAAGCTAAGGAAAGAAGAGAAACTAGAAAATATTAACAAGAGAAGATGGAGGAGCACAAAGAAGGGTAACTAAGTCTAGAAATAAGCAAACTAAGTCTAAACAATGCACCGTCCCCGGCAACTGCGCCAAATTGATGGTAGGGATTTGTCACGTCCCTAGCCAATCAATATAACACCGACTAACCTAGTGAGTAGCTAGGGTAAGTCGGGATCGTATCCACGAGGACGGTATATCAAAGCTTAGACTAGGTTTACTTACAACAAGACTAGATTACCAAACAAACACAAAGAAGCGATGTAAGGAAAAATATGATGGAGAAGAAGTATGACTAAGCAAATGATCGAACTAATGAATAAACTAGAAGAACGATGTCTAACTAAATAAGATTAACACAAATATGGAAGAGAATTTGGGTAGGTCGGGTTCATAGAGGTAGAAGGGTAATTGGGGTGATCAAGGGTATAGGTGTCTCCTAATCGCTAGAGTCGGTCCGGGCTCTCGCAACTTAGACCGATGTCAAGGTGAGTCCGGGCTCTCGCAACTTAGACTCTAGTCGGCACTCTCGTGACTATGACTATTCTCAACATTTCCACAAAATAAGCAATCAATGGGAAGATGAACACAAGCATGGGAAGCATGGCCACTACAACTCACACAAGCATATCAACAAACACATAGAGTGCCTACAATGTGACTAACAACAAAGATACAACCTTTTCCCCTTAATCAACCCTAATCATCCATAATCTACCCCTAATCCCCCTACTAACCCCACAAAGAAACTACTCACTCATTATCAAAGAGAAACTAACATTAACAAGAGAGAACAAACTAAACATCCAAGCATTCATTATGAACAACTAACAACAATAACAATAAAAAGATGAAACAAGATTTAATAAACAAAGACAAGAGTAAGAAGGGTTATACCAATACTAGGAAGATGAAAAGATGCAAACTTGTATAAATAAGAACCCAAATAAAACCTAAGGTTGTCAATCTTGGAGAATTCTTCAAGTATCCTCTTAATACAAGAACTAATTACAATAATTAACTAAGAATTAACTAAGATTAAGAGAAGATTAAAGCGAATGAGTGAGAGTAAATCTAGGGTTTTGGAGGCTTAAACTAATGTAGGTTATGATAAGATGTCTTAAAATTACAAGAAGGGAGTATATATATGGGTACAAGAATGAGGAAGAAGAAAAGAGAAGAGCGGGTGAGCTGTAGCCCATCCCGATCGGGAAGGATCATCCCGATCGGGAAGGGTTCTTCCACCCCGATCGGGAAGGGCTCAACCCGACCGGGAAGGACCCACAGTGGCGCTCCTAAACGTGCATCCCTTCCCGATCGGGAAGGCCACCATCCCGACCGGGAAGGGTCTTGTATGCCTTCCTTTAATGCTCCTTGGTCCTTCCTTGCCTCTCATGGGCTTCCCACCGATTCTCGAGACTCGGGATCGGGTCTCGGAGGCTCGGGATTGGGTCCCAAGGTCTCGGGGTCGATTCCAAGATCTCGAGTCATCGTTCCTTTATCTCGTTGGCTCCAGAATGTGTATGTATGGAGTCGGAATCGCTCCAACTCTTCCAATTCGGCCTAGGGAACCTGAAACGAACTAAAGGAAGCATAAGAAGCCCATGAATCGCTCCAAAGGAGCGATTCCACAAGGAAACGGGACCAAAACACAACAAATAGGCACTACAAGCTACACTTATCATATTACGTACTTGTGTTATGATGTCGGCATGTTCTAACCGTATTCTCTGTTTAAATTGTCGCCCTATTTTATTGGGGGCCTGCTTCCCTTTTTCCTTGTAGGTCGCTTAATCACCGCTAACTTTGGAAAGCTTTAAGACATCCGGTAACCTCTTTTTATCCTTTTTTCCTCTTTGTCTCTTGTGGAGTTTGGAGAAGATTTGTGATGATGTGTGCTCGGGTGGAGCTTTGTGAAGATTTGTGGTTGATTGGTTGTTTATTTGGAAATTCGGGGTGGTGTTTGTTCTCGTTATGTGTTTGTTTTGTTTTGTTTTGTTTTGTATGTCTCATTTTCTTTCGTTTTTGTTGTGTCTTCGTCTTGTGATGTGTAGTTGTGTTGAGTGTGTAAAAAGGTTTTTGAAAACCCGGTTTTGAGGCTAGTGTGCAAGTGTTTACTTTCCCTTTCTAGTAATATGAATCGAGTCTTGGACTTTAGTCTAGTAGAATGACCCTAAATCAATAGTTCGTTGGTCCTTTACCTTGAGTCCACCTAGTCTACTAGGGATTTACTACGGGATTTGCATTTTGACCATTATGACCACCCATGGTGTGAAAAGGCCTTGGTTGCCGATCCCGTCCCTTAGGTGACCGTGTTCGGGATTGTTTGATTAGTCCAAGTTCTCCACCTTTTGGTGGGTTTGAAGGGGGATCGCGACTCCCGACTTACCCATTCCCCTACCTCCTACACATATCCACAAAATAAAGTTGCAAATTATTGAAATCATCTCTCTTAGTTGCAAAAAGAAATTCTTACAACTCAAATCTAGCCAAAAGGGCAAAGAAAAGAAAAAGAAAGAAAGAAAAGATTGAAGAAAAAGAAAAGGCATAAAAAAGCCAAGAAAAAGAAAATACAAAAGATGAAAAAGAAATGGCATAGCAACGCACAAAGCAAAAATGCAAAAGAAAGAAAAATGCCAAAAGAAAACCGTCCCACAAAAAGATCCCCACCTCTCAAAATAAGCCTTTTACCGACTATTACCATGAAGAGCCTATCAAAGGACCGAGTCCCTAGGAAGGATGATAGCGGTAATGGTCGGTCTTCCCTCATTTTGCAATCATATCCACCTTTTTACTTGGACTAGTTGAGTGGTTTTGGGCATGGGACGACCCTCTTGGCTCATCGCTAAAGGTGGCGGGGTCTCACTTACCTACGGTGTCGACTAACACCGTGGTTCATCCTTTTTCCATCCCGCCGATCGTCCCGTAGTACGTTCTTAGAAGGTTAGGAGGACCTAGGTAAGTTACCAACGCTCTTATTGCTTTGTTGTTGTACTATTAGGGTTTAGTTCATTTCGATTTGTATTGTTAGCTTGGGAACGTTGTCACTTGCCTTGAATCCTAAACCGGTGCTTCTTTCACTGCTTTTTAGAGGGAAGTGGTATTTATTTCTTTTTGGGTGCAACCTATTACTTGGTTGTTTGTATGTTTGTTTGTTTGTGTGTGTTTGTGTCCGGTTGCATCCACAGTTTTGTCGCAAGACCTTACTTGCCTTACGGAGTGCACTTTTCCTCTAAGTGTACTCGCGTGAGTTGAAAGGGCGTAGGGTGCGTTAATATCCGCTCGGCTAGTTTAGTAGTTAGTTTGTGCTTACTCGAGGGAGAGTAAGGGTTAAGTGTGGGGGAGTTGATAAGTGTAGTTTGTAGTGCCTAATTTGTTGTATTTTGGTCCCGTTTTCCTTGTGGAATCGCTCTTTGGAGCGATTTCTGGGCTACTTATACTTCCTCTAGCTCGTTTTAGGTTCCCAAGACTATTCATGGAGAATTGGAACGATTCGGAGTCGTTTCATACACTTTTGGAGCCAACGAAGAGAAGGAACGATCACTTGATGCCTTGGATTCGATCCCGAGACCTTGGGACCAATTCTCGAGCCCCTTAGACTCGATCCCGAGCACCAAGAACCCATGAGAAGCAAGGAGGGACCCTTGAGATCATATTTGAGGCCTACAAGACTCATCATGGTCGAGATGAGGGCCATCATGGTCGGGATGAAGTGTACAAGCAAAACCAAGCCACTGGAGTGTGATCTCGGCCGAGATCACCACCATCTCGGTCGAGACCACTTCATCTCGGCCGAGATTCCCTCTTCTCGCCCGAGATGGAGCACCTGATACCCCACGTCACTTCTTTTATTTCCCTTTATTCTTGTAACCTTATAAATACTTCCCCTTGTATTGTTTGAGCATCTTACATTACCTTAAACTCCTCTACATTACTCTAAACCCTAATTAGACTCTTTTCATCCTTAGATTAGTTTACATTAATCTCTTCTCTAAACTTTTGTTAATCTTAGTTTAAACTAGTTGATTAGTCTTGTATTAAGGGATTTCTTCAAGATCCATCCAAGATTGACAACCTTGGGAGTTTCATTTGGGTTTATCTTTTCAATACAAGTTCTCATCTTTTTCATATTCTTGCTAGTTTGGTATAATCCTCTTCTCCTCTTTACTTTTAATCTTGTTAATCTTTCAAGTTTGAATCTTTACATATTGTTTATTGTTCTTGTTTGTTCATTATGGATGTTTGGATTATCATGTTGATTTCTTTTGTTAGTGATAGATTTAGTTTCATAATGTGTGAGTAGACTCTTTGTGGGGTTAGTAGGGGGATTAAATTTGGATTATGGGTGATTAGGGCTTAATTGTGGGTAAAGGTGAATCCTTTGTTGCTAGTCACATATTAGGCACTCTATGTGTTTGTTGAATTGCTTGTGTGGGTGGTAGTGGCCAATGCTTCTCATACTTGTCTTCCTCTCCTCATTGTGTGACTAATTTGTGATTGAATCCTTGTATTTTGAGTAGCGTCTAGCATGTGTGTTCGGGTCTAGTCTTAGACACGAGAGTGCGGACTTTGGCTTTGGCGCGAGAGCGCAAACCGGCCTTAGTGACTAAGTGGCACCTACACCCTTGATTACCCAACCATCCTACTACACTTATGAACCCGACCTAACCCTACTCCCTTCCATATTTGACTTATCCTTATATTTAGTCATCATTTCTCTAGTTCGTTTGCTTAGTTAATCTTTAGTTATTTCATTTAGCTCATATCATACATAGTACATTGTTAGCCCATTTTCATACCTCTTCAACCATCATAGTTTGTCAATTATCGTCATCTTTGTGTTTGTTGTGACTTAGCCTCGTTTTAGGTGAACCTAGTCTAGACACCCAAAGCCGTCTCCGTGGATATCGACCCGACTTACCCTAGCTACCCGTTAGGTATAGTTGGTTATTTATTGACGGTGGGGAACGCGGCAAGACCCTACCATCAGATGCCTCTGACCCCTAAGACAAAATTGCTATTGCTGTGCCTCCGGGATCACTAAGATCTCTTGGGCAAAACTCCTCGAGGGCGTCAGTCTCCACTCGAGTAGCTTTCTTTCGGGATGCCTCTGACCCCTAGGACAAAATTGCTGTGCCTCCGGGATAACTCAGACCCCTCGGACAAATTGTTGTGCCTCCGGGATAACTCAGACCCCTCGGGCAAATTGCTGTGCCTCTGGGACAACTCTGATCCCTCGGGCAAATTGCTGTGCCTCCGGGATAACTCAGACCCCTCGGGGAAATTGTTGTGCCTCCGGAATAACTCATACCCCTCGGGCAAATTGTTGTGCCTCCGGGATAACTTAGACCCTTTGGGCAAATTGCTGTGCCTCCGGGATAACTCAGACCCCTCGGGCAAATTGTTGTGCCTCCGGGATAACTCAGACCCCTTGGGCAAATTGCTGTTCATTTATTTGTTTTAGTAAAATGCTGGTGTTGTGAGATTGTCTTAGTTAGTTTTGTTTTGCAGGCTTGTCTTATTTTGTTCGGGTTTGTTCTTGCTTTTGTTTTGATCACAGTTTTGAGTTTGCTTATGTTAATCTTGGTTGTTTTTTGTTACGGGTCCGGATGCAGCGTTAAGTGCTTGTTTCATTAGTCGAGACTGCATCATCGATGTTAATTAGTAGTTGTCTCGTTATTGTTGTTTGGCTTGTCTTAGTAGGTGCATGTGTATTGTCTTTGAGTTGTGCTTGTTTTGCTTTGCTTTATCACGCGGTCAAGTGCGAGCATTCTTATTGATCGTGGTTCTCGTGTTTGTTTCTTACTGGGGTTGATTTCGACTAGAGGAGGTTTTAAGGCTTTCTTTATGAGTCGGAATTTACTCCTAAATCCCTCGATTGGCATCTAAGACTGTGCATGCTTGTCCGGTTAGGTTTCCGACGGGGATTGAATAGAGGTTGGCTCGGGCTAAGAGCACGGCGGGTTACTATTTGCTGGTGAACTAGCTGCGCCTTGCAGATGTAAGTTTCTTTCTTAAAGTTTGTTTTAGTATCCCCCAAGGTTTAGGATTATTGAAGTGTTGGTTTTGGTTTTACCGCTTGTTTTGTCTTATGGTCTAGTGTTTGGTTCGCTTTTTTTTTTAGTTGGCCGATTCGGCTGATGCTGTTTAGCTCCCAGATTTTCCTCTAACTCTGCTTAGGGTAAATGCGGCTGGGATACCCTTTAGTTAGCCCCTCCCCCCGTGTTTTGCTGAGGAGATGGATGCCGGGATAGAGTGGCGAGACCGGGTGTACCGGGTGAGTTTCGGGTATCGTTACTCGTTTGGGTTTCAAGGATTAGGGTGAGTTTGCCTAGCTTTTGCGGTTTTTGCTTTCAGGTTTCGTCGGTTTGTCATCAGAAGTCGTGGCAGGCCGCCAACTGCTTCCGGGCCTATGCCTCGAGGGTCTCCCGTGACACTTCGGGACCTCGATCGGTGAGTTTACATGGCTGAGGTATTTTTCCTAGGATGCTCGTATGCGTTATCCTAATGTTTGAGTGTATTTCTAGGATGTCCCGGATATGGTGGGATAGCTAGAGACTCGGGTGACCGAGCTCGAGGCGAGAGAGGTTGAATCGCAATAGCTCCTGCAATCTCGGGCTGACGAGATCGCTTTCCTTAAGGAGCACCTGGCTCGGTCTCGGGGTGAGACCTCTACGCAGGGTGAGGCCAGGCATCGGGTCGAGAGGGAAGCTGAGGCTGAGGATGAGGATGAGGAGGTGGGAGGAATCCCCGAGACAGCTGCTCTAGACATGTTGTCGGGGATGGATGGTAGTGAGTCTCCTCTCATTAACTTGGAGGACCTAGATTTTGATGACATCATTTGTGAGGTTGTGATAGCCGTCGGTGCGGCTTCTAAGGGTCCTACCCAGCCTTGATTTTGTGTATGAATTTGTATATGTTTGTATATAGTTTTTAAATTTTAGTATTTGAATTAGTTGGATTAGTCTTGTGCTTTTATTTGGCTAATCGTTTAGCTAGATTGACAAGTAATCGCTATTTGCTTTTGTTTATTTGCAATTCGACCTAGTCTAGGGTATGTTAGTGTTAAATTAGAGTGTGAAAATAGCCTGTTTCGGAAGTTTTCTGAAATGCGTTAGTTTTAGCCGGAATCGGATCAGGTAGTACGTCGATTAAAACGTTTTGACTCGAGATGTAAAACATTAACGTGCTTTGACCGGATGCGTCAAGAGATGAGCGCGATCGTTTTGGCATTCGGCATGGGACCGAAGTTTAAAATTCGAGCGAATTTTGTAAAAAAAAGTCGAGCCACTTTTATTCATTCGTAAAATTGCCTCGTCGGGCTACAGACGCGACTTGACGATGACCGCTAAAATGCTACGACACGCCTAGGTGGGGTAGCTTCTCCCCCTAAAAAAACGTCTAAGTCTCGTGCGTCCGACGAGTGAACTTGCGTTCCCCTAGCTCCCGCGTTGGTGTTTCGGTTTTAGGGGTGGTCTCTAGTGATTTTGGGAGGTTGTTCCCGATGCAAAATGATAGCCATGGTGATCACGGGGGTTCGAGTTTCTATTCTGGGGTTGCTCAGGTTGAGTCATGCCTGGCCTCAGGCGCTCGGGCTAAGGCAAATGAGTTTCGGGCCGCTTGGGCGTAGGCGGCCGGATGACCCGGGCGCGTGGGCCGGTGCGGTTCGGGTTTCGGGTTATGGAAATTTTCGTTGTTTCCTAATTCTCGTGGGGTTAGGACTATATATACGGGCTGCGGGTGCATGTTCTAGACATAGTAGGATATCCGTAAGGTATAGAACCGTATCTAGGGTTATGCCGGGTTTTGGGAATGTCCTTGCAGAGTGGGCGGTTTTATTCAAGAAACGTTACCCCGAGGTTAGTTCAAATGACGGTTTGTCAACGGTTGTAGCTCTAAGTCGAGTCAAGGTGCAGGACAGCTTCTTGGGTGCATGTTCTAAGTTCTGGGACCCAAAATATCATGTTTTTGCTTTCCCCGGGGGTAAAATTTGTCCCTTGCCCGAAGAGATAGATGTTATAGGAGGGTGGATCTCGGTTCGACCTTGTGTGCCCTATGGGGATGATGCTTATGTGGAGCCGTTTTACCACTTTTTGGACCTCTCTTCATTGGAGGAAGCTAAGGGTTATTTTGGTGTGGATGGTCTTAACCTAGAGTTATTTTCTAAGACATTCTATCGGGTTGACTCTCGTTATGTTTTGGCCTTGGCATGTAGGCGTGCTTTCAATATTGCTATTGCTTGTACTATCTTTTTGAGGATACGTGGTCGCGTGGAGGTTGGGGTAATCCTCGTGTCATGGATGTGGTAGCGGCTATGGAACATGGACGATCACCCTCTTTGCTTATTTTGAGTGAGCTTGTTCTTGGTCTTGATGCTAGTGTCCGGTCACGGGGGACACTTTCTCGGGGTTCTAGGATCAACTTACATGTTTGTTTTGCTCCTCTTTTTCTTTATGTGTTTTTTTGGCTTGGTTTTATTTATTTTGTGGTTGTTTTGGCTTTGTAGGTGTGACGCTTCGTCGTGTTTTCGTACAGGTTTGGCTGCAAGAGCGGCTCGGTTTGATCGACCCTCTCCGGTGTTCCAAAGATTATAACTACAGGGGTTTCGCGGGCCGTAAGATGGCGTTGGTGTGGAGCAAAAATCACGAAGAGGATGATTGGCTTTCCTATTTGGTTGAGAGAGGTGTTGTCATCAGGTGGTTTATCCCATGGTGGAATATTAGTGGGCATGTTGGGTTTCCTTTTTCGTCTTCGACCCGGGCTTTGCTACTACTATCCATGAGGGATCAAGTCTATATTTACCCGAGCATGTTGTCTAATCAGATGGGTGTCCGACCTTCAATTTCAGACGATGCTGAAGTCATTTCTAGTTTTGATCCATGGACTGGGGATTTGCTTAGGGGTTTCAGGGTATCTTGGGAGCGGAAGTTCTTGCATCCCGATGCTCGAATGACCGACAATACTTTCATGCAGAAGAGGGGGTTGCGAACACCCGTAGGACAGTCCGACTTAAAAGTGAAGAAGACAGCCCAACTAAGAGGCGAGGAGGAGACTCGAGAGACCGTTAAGTGCCTATCCAAAGACAATGGGACCGATCCTAGTTTCATCAGTTCATCTGAACGGGCCAAGACTAACGAGACCCATATTAAAGCTTTGAAAGAGCAAATAGAGTGGGATTTGCTGGACTCGCGTTTGGACAGGGCGTTAGAAGGTGGCTTTCAGAAAATCGAGGAGGACGAACGCAAGCAGTCACATCCGAATAGTGAGGGTAGGGAAAAGTTGGACCGATAGAGACCATCCGTTTAGTACTATGTTATATTAATCGATATTATGTGGCGTATTAGTACTGTTTTTTGTGGAGTATAGACACGTTGTTAATTTTCGGGATTCCCGGGTTTTGGATGTTTGATGTAGATGCCTCGACAAAGGCTCGATTTAACCAGTTTTGTGTTTTTTTTAAAATGAGAAGCACATTTATTATTTTTCTTTTTTTTGTGGTGGCTCGCAACTCGATTCTTCATTTTTTACCCGGAGCGCCCTTTCGGGTTTTCACTCCGTCCTCGGCTCACCTTTTTGTTTTGTTTTTTTCTTTGCTCTCTTCTTTTTGACTACTCGCAACTCGTTTCTTCATTTTGCCCGGGGCGCCCTTTCGGGTTTGCACCCCGTCCTCGGCTCGTCATTTTTTATTTAGAACGACGGCTTGCAACTCGATTCTTCATTTTGCCCGGGGCGCCCTTTTGGGTTTTCCCCCCGTCCTCGGCTCGTCGTTTGTGCTTCGTCATTTTGAATCACTCGTTGACCGGGTCGCGGTAGGAGTCCTGGTTTATGCATGAATCGATTATTCGATTATTTTGCTTGGTTGTTTGGTTGTACCCGGAGAAGGGTTGCCTACGTATCCGCTTCTGGACGGAATCAAACCATGTTCGTAGTTCTTTATAAAATGTGAGTGATTTTGCTTTAGACTCGTTTAGGCCAATTATCGATGCGAACTTGATTTTTGTTGTTGTTTTTTGGTGGTTGGGACGTAGTTGTCATGATTTTTACGGGTAGTACCGTTTGAGTTGGTCCATGTTGGTCGGGGTTGAAAACTCTTAACCATCTAAGTCAGTGAGGATCACAACACTCCCCGAGAGTATTTTCTTAACGAGGTAGGGGGCCGCCCAGTTTGATTTGAATTTCCCTAGCTAGGGTCGTCAGGAAGGGGTGCTCTAATGGATTTGATTACTAAATCTCCCTCGTGTATGTTTCGGGATTTCACTCGTTTATTAAAGGCTCGTTGGATGCGTTGTTGGTAGGATTGCACGTTCGATAGGGCATGTATCCTACGCTCATCTAGGAGTACTAACTCGTCGTACCGTTTTTGGTTCCATTCTTCTTCGGGAATACCGCTCAAGGCTAATATCCTTAGTGACGGTATTTCTAGCTCTACGAGTTGGAATGCTTCGGAACCGTAGGTTAGGTAGTATGGTGTGGCTCCAGTGGGTGTTCTGTAAGATGTTCAGTATCCCCATAAAGCGAAGGGGATCTTGTTTGGCCAATCTCGGTAATTGTCTATCATTTTCTTAAGGATTGCGGTTATGGTTTTGTTGGCTGCCTCTAAGGCCTCGTTTGTTTGTGGTCTATAGGGTGATGACTTGTGTCTTTGGATTTTGTATTTGTCGAGGAATTTCCGGGTGTCGGCCATAAAGTGAGCCCCCTGGTCACTGATGATCTCGTGAGGTATGTCGTAGCGGCAGATGATGTTGCTTTGTAAGAATTTGACTACTTGTTTTGAGGCTAGAACGGTGTAAGAGGCGGCTTCTACCCATTTGGTGAAATAATCGACGACCACTAGTATAAAGCAATGTCCGCCGGTCCCGGATGGGTGTACTTTTCCTAAGATGTCTATTCCCCAAGTAGAGAAGGGCCAGGGTGTGGCTAAGGTGTGTAGAGGATACGGAGGTAGGTGTTGGACATTGGCAAATATTTGGCAGTTGTGGCAGTGTCGGACATAGTGTCGACAGTCGGCTTCTAAGGTGACCCAGTAATAGCCTAGTCTCATTATTTTTCGGGCTAATAGGTATGCACTCATGTGGGGCCTGCACTCTCCGTCATGTACTTCGCCCATGACTTTCTCGGATTGATTTTTGTTTATGCACCTAAGGAGGACTCCTTGTGGGGTTCGTTTGTATAGTAATCATTGATTCAGGACGTAATGGGTGGCTTGCATTCGTAGGGCTCTTTTGTTCTTGGTGTTAGTGTTCGGCGGGTATGACCCGCGGGTTTTAAATTCTAGGATTGTTTTATACCAAGGTTCTTCGGGGGGTGTCATCGGTTTCGTGGCTATGGATGTAGGCTGGTTGTTCGCTTCTTTCTACGCAAATGGGCATAGAGAAGAGGTGATCGGGCATGTTTACTAGTGAGGCTAGTTTGGATAACGCGTCAGCGAATTGGTTTTCATCCCGGGGTATGTGTATGAAGTCGATTTCGGTGAATTCCCGGGACATTATTTCTACCTTGGTTTGGTATGGGGTTAGGCCTTTGCTATAGACCTTCTAGTTTCCCGTGGCTTGGTTGACTACTAAGGATGAATCTCCGTGTATTCTAAGGTTTTTGACTTCTAATGATAAGGCTGCTTTGAGAGCTATTAGGCAGGCCTCGTGCTTGGTCGTATTTTAGGCGGGCTTCGTGAGGTCCGGTTGTTGTAGGTTTATTGGTGTTTGGGTGATGGTGTCGATCTTGGGGTTGTGATGATTTTTCCTTTCCTCTTTGCAGCAAGATGGACCGTTAGTTATAGCCCTTGTGCTTTAGTTAGTTGTCATTGATAATTGGCATAAAGTTGAGTTCTTAAGCATTTTTAAATGAAAAATTAAGCGATTGTCGAGGCATGTTTGTAAAAAAAGAAGATTGTTTTATTGATGATAGTAGACGGGCTAGATGCCCGAGATTTTGTATTGGGGGAGGCGGAGGACATGTCCCTCACATCTCCCTGGACTTGCTAAAAGAAAAGACACTAATTACTATTTTAGTCTAGGCCCTAAGATGAACTAGACTCCGACTCGAGTACGGACTTGCTGGCCTTGGTAGGTGTCTTAGCTCCTTCGTACTCAGGGTAAGCCCTGAATTTTTCTTTCTGAATGAGGTGGCGGACCTGTTACCTAAATTCGCGACATTCCCTAATGTCATGTCCTCGGCCTTGGTGGTATCGGCACCATTTATCGCCATTCCAGTGTGGTGGCCTTTTGTCGGTTGGTGGGTCAGGTGTTGGACCCAAGGGATAGAGTAACTCGTCAGATATTAGCATGGTTAGGGCCTGATCGTGAGATAACCCAAGGTGTTCCAGTAGCCGGAGACCCCTTTCCTCGGAGTTATCCGTTAAGAAGCGAGTGGGTCTTTTTGTTAGTAATGCCGTTTTTACCACCCCCATTTTTATCAACCTCTCGATTTTATCTTTTAGCAACGTACAGGATTCTGTATCATGGTCGTTGCCCCTATGGTAGTGACAGTATTTCCCTTTGGACCAGTGACGGGATCTATGCTTAAGTGGGGGATCGGCCATTGGCCCTATGGGTCGTAAAAGGCGAAGGGAGGCTAATCTTCGGAATGCAGCCGCGTAACTGACCCCGATTTGGGTGAACTTCTTCTTGGGTTCGATAGTGTCGGGTGATCCTATGTCCTCTCCTTTGATGGATCCGTTACACGTGGAAACGGGAGGTTTGGGAGGTTCTTCGAGTTTTTCCTCGATGTGAGTGATTCTAGTCTCAATACTTATGAGTATGGGGTGTACTTTTGAAACTAGGCAGGTTAGGCTCTCGATAGTTGTTGCGAGGTCGAGGAGTGTAGGCTCCGGATGGGTGTCGGTTCGTCCTCGATGTTCAAGACCTCTTCCTCTAGTGGAACAAGGTGGGAGCAGTCAATGGCATCATCAAAGATGGCATGGACACTAAAGGGGTTCGTGGTATTATTAGGCTTCTCCGGTGGGGGGAGAGGGATTATCCCGTTTTCTATCATGTCCTGTATGGTATGCCTGAGCCGAAAACAAGACTCTGTGTCGTGGCCTTTGCCATGATGATATTGGCAGTACTTATTAGCGTCCCACGACTTTGCCCTCTTGTCTGCGGGCGGGTCCGGAGTAGGACCTATTAGTTCGAGCTTTCCTTGCTCGGTCAATCTTTTTAAGGCTTCGGTGTATGTGATGCCTAACTTAGAAAATGTTCTGGGGGTTAAATCTGCCCTCCCCTGGGTAGTTGGCTAAACTAGGTGTACTTCCTCGGTTTTATTACTCCCATAAGATCGGGCCCCCGTAGAAGTGGTCGGCCCTTGATAGCCTTCCCCATTATTTTGGAGAATGTCCCTCTTTTCATATCATCCTCTAGGCGTATTCCTAAGGTGCGTGGATAGCTCCTTAAAGGTGTGGATATTTTGGTACCTAAGATGGAAGGCGTAGGCTGGCCTAAGGTTATTGACGAACTTTTCCACCAAGGTGGCTTCGTCTGGGCGATTTACTAGCTGGGTACTGACTTTCCTCCATCTAGTCAGAAATTCTGAGAAGTCTTCCTTCTCGTTTTGGGAGAGAACCTCAAGGCTCCTAATGGTGACTTGCATTTCGGCATTGTCCGCGTACTGTTTTGCGAATTCTATGGATATATCGTCCCAGGTAGATACCTTCTTAGGGTCAAGTGAATAGAACCAGGATCGTGGGGTGTCTCCTAGGGATGAGGGGAATATCATAGTGAAGAGGCTAGGTTTGACTCGTTTAATGGCCATGTAATCCTTAGAGGCTCAGATGTGATTGAGGGGGTCTTCAGTTCCTTCGAACTTAGGTATGTCGGCTAGGGAGAAGTTCTTAGGTAATTGATCATTCACCATTTCGAATTTCCTATGGTTTTCGAGGTGGCCGTTGTTTCCTTGGTTCAGGCGCATTTGATTTTCGAGGAAATCTATACGGTTCATGGCGGATTGGAGGGTGTCATTTTGAGGTGGGATAATGGGATCGCTTGGGATGAGGCCAAAGGGTGCCCCACCTAGCGGGGTGGAATTTAGAAGGGCCTCTTTGAGGACCCGGGTGTGGTGTTCGTCTGAGGCCTTGTCCTCCAGATGGCCTAAACGAGAATCTATGCTATTCACAGACGCGTTTACTGTGATGGCAGTGACTTGTAAATCCCGGATCAGGTCAGCTAATGCTCCTATGGTGTTGTCTGCGGATTGCCCGGCATTGTCCCCACTGTGATTGCTTGCGTCCACGCTTGAATCCCCCGTCATGACTGTGGAAAGGTGTTTTTGCTGAGAACGAGTTTGTTGGGTATTTTAAAGGCTCGAGGGAACGCGCTTAACTAAGTGACGCAAAAACGAGGCCCTTGACTCGCGAGTGTGCGAGGTTACTTATTTAGGGACTCGGGTGCTTTATACCTTTGGTGTACTCGGCGAAACGCCTAATGAACTTTAAATCTCTGTAACGAGATGATTTGACACAAGCCTCGTGGGTGAGGTTTAAAGAGGACTTCTCGAAATGAGACGACCCAAAATGTAAGACCTCGAGTAGAGGCGATCCTAGTAACTAACACGGACAGTTAAACACACGATTGTACGACGTAAGGAATTGATCGCGATCCCGGCTCAGGATCAAAGAATTTTGATATTTATGAAAACAACTGATACTCATAGGGAAAAGTTTTGGCTTTTGAGAATGATTTTGCAAAACTAGGGTGACGATGGTGTGGTGACATTGTTTGTAAAAAATGCGTTGCTATCTGTGCGTCGGGAATCCGACGATAGCCAAAGTGCAAACATTTTTTTTTTGAAAGAAACACGACCCCTTGGCGGACCGGTTTTTTTTTTTTTTAAAAAAACATGAGGAAGTGATTATCGAGACTACTATTAATTAGCTAGTTCGATATCGGATGTGTGTGGTGCTTTAAAGGTGTGACTAAATCCTTGTCAAGAGTTTAGGTAGTAAATAGTGTGTTTTTTTTAGAAAAGTTTTTTTTTTTTTTTAAACGAGCGATCCACGTTTGTCGGTTGTAATAAATAGCGTTCGACCATGGACGACGATGTGTTGTGAAAAGTGCTTTAAGAATGTAACCGTTTTGGATTCCTTGACTTCGTTAATTGAAGCTTCGGTTGTGTTAACGGTATGTGTGTAAAAAAACTTGTTTTTTGAAAATAAAATGTAACCGTTTGGTGTGCCTTGATCCCATTAATTGGGAGTTTCGGTAGTATTAACGATATTTGTTGTTTTGACGGGTTTTACTTTAGTCGTATGACGACATTTGCAAATATATTTTATTTGAAAATATCGAGTGTAAAATTGGCCATGACGATTACGTTTGAAAATGTTTGTTTTTCTTTTAGAAATCATGACTTGACCGAAGTATCGGTGTTTCAGAAGTCGTTTTGGAAAGATGAGATACTTTTCGAAAATGGAATTGGGTGTGGTTGAATATGTTGGCGTGGTTGAATCCGGATTTTCGTGTTTTATTTGGGTTGAATTGTTCAAACACGCTACACATAACTAGGAATGCATACACACATGTAGGATGCAGACTCGGGTGGGTTAAGGGTAGGCTACCGCCCACGAATATTCTTTACTTAGGCATTGACAATGGTCTGAGGAGACAAGTGTCATGCCGTCCATTCGGAACTATCCGCTTAATAATCTCGCGGGGTACGCGTTAGGCGACCGGAGCGTCAACCGAGGATCTCTCCGCGTGTCCCTAAAGATCTTACCACGAAAAGATCGATTGGTCCTGATATCGGTTAAGGTGGGCTTTTTAGGGCCAAAACATGTAGTGACCACATCTAGGAACTAAGAAATGAGCTTCACCGACCTCGTTCAAGTTACACCACCGCTTGAAACTTTTTTCCAAGTCCCCAGCGGAGTCGCCAAACTGTGGAAGTCCGTCCGCACCGCCCGGTGCCCCGCGCGTGCCCGTGCGGGACCGACCCGGTTTTCAACGTGTGGCAGCGGCCACCCACGCATCCCCCTCCCTGGTCCGATCTCGCATACAGGGCGAAGTGTCGGACCTCGATTTGGATGACGATCCAGACTTGTACTAGACGGGTGTGCCATGTTTCCGTTTAGGAATCGATCGAGTCGTGGTCGTAAATGTTTAAAGGCCGTTTTGTTTGGTAAGGCGACCTTTTTAGTGAACTGAAGTTGTTGCCGATTTGTGGAGTCGCCACCGAGTCAATTATGGGGACTCGGAAACCGTTCAAGTCAACTTTGATCCATTGCCGGCTCAAAGTTGAGTGGCATGGGACCTAAAGATAAAGACTTTTACCCTTAAGCACTCCATGCCTGGAATGACTCTCATTGCCAATGGTTTTGGACATCCGGAAAACGTCGATTCTGAGTAAGGGGTGAGGGTACGTATTGGGAAGCCAACATCCGACAGATGTCAACACCCAATCCCGCCCGCACTATAGCAGCCTCTACTAATCAATCGGTGGGCTGATATCTTAGTTCTTTTGTTGTGGGGAAAGTACCGTAACATTCGTTGTTTTAACCCTAAACCTTTTGCTATGTCGGTTGTCTAAAGACAAGTAAGTTTTGTTGTCGAAGTAGTTGTGTTTACATTCTTTGCATGCGATTTCACGTGACAAGCAGGCCATGAAAAGATGCACGTAGGAGATTAGAGAGTACTAGTATTATTCGTATTAGCAAATCAGTTTTAACGCGATAATACGGATATTGGTCATTCTCGTGGTATACCTTACCTGGTATTCTGCTTAAGATGCGTCGGCTCGGTATTAATAAAGATGCGTCGAACCTAATAAGGCGAGCACTGAAACTAATACGGGACCAGACCATCACTTTGTTCAGTTTTAGTTGTTTTACATTTTGAATTCCGTGTTAGGTGATTTAGCATGCGATTATAAGGTCATAAAAGCGGTAAAACATACGAAAAACTGTAAATGCGAATGTAAGTAAATCACATAGTGAGGAGTTGCACCCTCGGAGTATACACTAAACGGGACTCGATGCATAGATAGTTTTGAGAACTGATCTCGGAATTACTCGGGTCTAGCTATTTTGTGTGTTTTAGTATTTGTGATTGCAGTTGGGATGTTACGTATTTTAGTGGATGTTTGTGGACCTAGTGCCCACATCTAGTGTAGTCGTAGTGCATAATAATAGAAAGTGCAAGTATGGAAAGTTTTGTTTAGATGGCAACCTAGTGACGATACTACATCGACAGGCGGATCCTCCTAGCTTGACCAGTTATCCTGGCAGAGCTCCGTTACCGTTTGACCTTCCCGCGGCTACTCCGGCAGAGTTTCGTTGCTAAGGACTAGTTCTGCGGCTAATCCGGCAGAACCTGGGTACTAGTTTTGAGCTAGTCGATCACAGGCACCTCGGTATCGAGTGGAGTGCTCGAAGGTGAGGAGTAGCGTCGATGTCGCTTTTTTTATTATTGGAACTACGATCGAGTGGATTATTTGCCTCGGGTGTCGGAGTGCGAGCCCTTAACGAGAGTTTAGAGGGAGAAGAGAGAATTGAATTGTGTGTCGAAATGAGGGCGTGAAGGGGGGTATTTATAGGTGTTTTCGACCCTCGTCGCCCATATAGGCGTGTGAGCTGGGGCGGACTAGGACACAGGCGCCTGGGCTCAGGCGTGGGTAGTCTTAGGCGCGTGAGGCCGGGCGGTTGGAGTTTTGAAGATACGATTTCGATACTTTCCAAAACCGAGAGACGGGTGTATGATACTAAGCTTAGGGCTTAAGGAACCCCGCGGCTTGACCTAGCGCCGTGGGTTTAGTGGGCCTCAGGTGTTCATCCCGAGGTTCATTCGCTTGGTGCGGTGTTGACTCGGTTCGAGTTTCGGGACCGATTCGGGGACCTGGTGTCAGAATTGACTCTAATTAGTGTCTATGCGACCGTAACGACACGACTAAGGCTGCCATCATGTTAGTTTAATTTGCCTGAATAATTTATTTGATCCGTTCAATAGAAAAACTATCTAGAACACCGCGAACTCGCGTCGCGTTGCAGTCCTATCGTCATTGGGTGTTTTTTGGGCACTTCTGCAGCCACCAGGTCCAAATCCGGGTGTCTACAGAGCCTGCCAAGCAAGCCATCAGACGAGCCTCTCCAGGCAACCCGTTGGGGCATGCCTCAATATATCTTGTCGAGCTAAGCCGCAGGGCTCAGCGCCCTGCTCGTCAGGGACAGACCGATCCCGCGGTTACGGGAGGGGGAAGGAGACCCCTTCTGCGTTCCAGATGTCAAGAGACCTCCCCATGCCAAGCCCGGGATAGTCGGAAGGAACTCCCTGAATCATGCCTAAGGTAAGAAAGAAATGTGCGGAGGAGATGTTTCCACGAGTCCCCCACTCATTTCCCCTTCTCTCTCTCTTTTTCTCTCTACTCTCTCTTATGGAAACCTATAAATACTCATTTATTTCCCACAAGAGAAGTTAATTAATTTTCTCTCACTAGAATCTTACTCTAGAAAACGCCACCTTACTCCTCACGATTAAGGTCCGTCAAGTGCTTTCACGGACTGACTTAGGCATTGGAGAGGGTTCCCTTGGGTACCCCCGAGACCCTGTGCGCTCTCTGTGTGCAGGTGACGAGCCCCTTCGTCAGGAAGGTCCGATCGCTAGAGAGGAGGAAAAGTGAGGCTTTGAGATAAGGCAACATCAACTAGGAACCAAGGTTTAAAGCAAGATACGAATCCGTTTCGGGTCCATTGTTACCATACCGGAACAGTAGTAGTAGTAGATTAGTAGTATTAGTAGTAGTAGAAGTAGAAAATTAGTAATAGTAGTAGTAGTAGTAGCAGTAGATTTGTTGTAGTAGATTAGTAGTAGTAGTAGATTAGTAGTATTAGTAGTAGTAGATTCCTAGTATTACTAATACTACTAATCTACTACTAATACTACTACTAATCTACTACAACAAATCTACTTCTACTAGTACTATTGTACTACTAATTTGCTACTACTAATCTTCTACTACTACTACTACTACTAATTTTCTAATACTACTACTACTACTACTACTACTACTACTACTACTACTACTACTAATTTTCTACTTCTACTACTAATTTTTTACTTCTACTACTACTACTGCTAATCCACTACTACTACTACTACTTTTCTACTTCTACTACTACTAATCTACTACTACTACTACTTTTCTACTACTACTAATTTTCTACGTCTACTACTAATTTTCTACTACTACTACTACTACTAATTTTCTACGTCTACTACTTATTTTCCATTACTACTACTACTACTACTACTAATTTTCTACGTCTATTACTAATTTTCTACTACTACTACTACTAATTTTCTACTACTACTACTGCTACTGTTGCTACTACTACTACTACTAATCTAAAACTAATCTACTAGTACTACTACTACTAATACTAATACTACTATTACATAAACAATACTAAAAAAAGGGTAATTCGTTGTTGTTTTTTAAATTTCAGCAGTTAGTGGTGGTAATAACATTAAGTATTAATGTTTTTGATGAATGTGTTGAGATATGATTGTTGTTGTTATGTGTTTTCGTTATGTATTGTGTATAAAGACTGTTCGATATCTACTCAGACCCACCTAGTACCTCTTCAAGAGTTACTCATTAGGAGTAATTCTTGGACAACCCCCGTTTTGGGACTGTTCTTATACTTTTCATGTCGCTTGATGGGAGGGAATTGCCGTGGGTCCTACCGATCAAGTATACCAACTATACCTAACTAGTAGCTAGGATAAGTCGGGTCGAGTCCACGGGGACGGTAGTAGGCGTCTAGACTAGGGTCAACTCACAAACAAGACTAAATCACCAATACAACACAAAGGGAGACTAACTAATGAGAATTGATTAACTATGATGGTTGGAAGAGATGAAAGTGGACTAACAATGAACTATGTATGAAATGAACTAATTGAACAACTAGAACTAATACAATCAACTAACTAGATAAATATATGCTAACAAGATGGAGATATCAAATATGGGAAGGAGTAGGGTTTGTTTGGGTTCATAAGTGTAGTAGGATGATTAGGAGGTCAAGGGTGTAGGTTTCACCTAGTTACTAAGGTTGGTCCGCGCTCTCGCGTCAAAGCCTAAGTCCGCACTCTCGTGCCAAGGACTAAACCCGAATACTCATGCAAGATATTACCCAATACACATGAATTCAACCACAAATCAAACACACAATGAGGAGATGAAAATGAGTATGAGAAGCATGGCCACTACAACTCAAACAAGCAATTCAACAAACACATAGAGTGCTCAACATGTGACTAATAACAAAGAATCCACATTTTCCCTTAACCAAACCCTAATTACCCATAATCCACACTTAATCCCCCTACTAACCCCACAAAGAGTCTACTCACACATAATGAAACTAATCCTAACCATGACAAGAGAAATCAACATAATAATCCAAACATGCATTATGAACTAACAAGAACAATGAACAATAAGTAAAGATTAAAACTTGAAGAATTAAACAATGAACAAGAGAAAAGAGATTAAGAAGATTATACCAACTAATAAGAGGATGAAAAAGATGAGAACTTGTATTAAAAGAACACCCAAAAATCTCCACCAAAAGTTGTCAAGGATTGATTGATTTTCAAGAGATCCTTAATACAAGATTAACTAACTAAACTAATCTAAGATTAACAAAAGTTTAAGGAAAGATTTAAGCTAATGAGAGGAGGAAGTCTATCTAGGGTTTAGAATAATGTATAGGAGTCTAAGATGCTTAAACAATACAAAGGCAGGGTATATATAAGGTTACAAGAGTGAAGGAGAATGAAAGAAGTCATGCGGGCTGCAGCACGCTCTTCCCGACCGGGAAGACATTTGGTCTCGGCCGGGAAGGCTGGTCTCGGTCGGGAAGGCTGGTCCCGACTGAGAGGACACTTGGTCTCGGTCGGGAAGGCTCAACAGTAGCCGCTGTCTTCACGCACTCCTTCCTGACCGGGAAGGCTACTCTTCCTGCCCGGGAAGGGTCTTGTAGGCTCCCAATATGATCATAAAGGTCCCTCCTTGATTCTCATGGGCTTCTCATCGATTCTCGGAGCTCGGGATCAAATCTAAGGGGCTCAGGAAAGGGTCCCAAGGTCTCGGGATCGAATCTAAGGCACCGAGTGATCGTTCCTTCTCTTCGTTGGCTCCAAAAGTGTAGGAAACGTGTCAGAATCGTTCCAATTCTCCATGAATGGTCTTGGGAACTTAAAACGGACTAGAAGAAGCATAAGTAGCTCAGAAACCGCTCCAAAGAGCGATTTCACAAGACAAACTGGGACCAAATACAACAAATAGGCACTATAAACTACACTTATCATCGCTTAGGTAGTAAACATGAAATTGTGTTGTATTGGTAAGAGGAAAATTTGGTGACAATTTCCTCAATGTTCTTCGATTGCATATCACTACTACAAATCCCTTTATTTTATGACGCTTTTCCCTAGACGCTTTTATAAACGTCGAGCTATCATAACCTTTTTTAATTACTTTTTATAATAACCGCTCATTCTTTTAGTGAGCGCGTATATGAAAAGTTAAAAAAATTAATAAGCGCCTTTCTGAAATCCTTTCCCTCTTCAATTCATCTGCTTCCTAAGAAAAAAACCCTAAATAACTATTCACCCAACTGTTCCCCTATCTCAACTCTCGACTCAAAGGCATCATCAATCAATTTTGAAGATCGATTATTCTTCTCCTTTCACTAAGTTTGATCTTAGTCACAGTATGTCTTTTCTCTTCTCTCCAGTGTTTTTTATTTCGGTAAATTTTCAATTTATCATCTGTAGATTGCTGATTAACAGGTAGTTGAAGGAATTTATCAACCGATGAATACAAATTTGTAAGGCTGTTTAGACTGTGGCTTAAGGATGATGAAGAAGTGGATGTAGATTGAGATGACCTCAATTGGTTCGATGCTCATCGAGTTGCTCTACAACTGGATGAGACATTGATGGTAAACTGATTGAACGAGCGTGGTGGACTGTGAAAGAAGAGATTTGTTATTTTTATTTTTTTGCCGAAGCAAAGGTGAAGAAGAAGATGAATATCCAATTGTACTTTGTATGCTGAGTTCCCTTCCTCTCAAAACCGTATTTATATGAAAACAAGCATAGACAGAAGGATTCTCATAGTAATTAGAATGAAGAAGTAGCATGGTTTATGTAGTTAACAGTCACTTCTTTAGGCTATGTTTTTTTATTCCTTCAACTACCTGTTAATCAACTCGATGAGCCCGAATTCCTAGCATTCAGTTGATTGTTATCAATTCATTTCGAATAATAGTGCTTGTAGGCTGGAGCGAACCCCTAGATTGTTTATATGGTCTGAAAAACTCAATAGTATAATCTTAATTAAATGAGTTTAACTCAACACCCTCAAAATAGTCTCATACGGAGTACTATTTTGAAGATAAGGAAATGGTGGCTATGTAAAACCCCCTGCCCACCTCGTCCATTTGCTGGGTCCCTTCTCGCACTAGGCTTTTGTTGGTGGTTAGTTGGATGTTCATAATAAATTGTTAATTAGAAGTTGTTGCCTTTTAAAAATTAAGATGTAATGTTGTTGTGAAAACTTGTACTCATGTATGGACAGATTTAGAAGGCCATTAGGATGATGTGGGGATTTTTGCAGTTCTCTCATGAACGAAGACATTGGGCATCAGCGTCAAATGATCGGTCAGTTATAATATGGGAGGTAATTTTCTAATTCTTCTAGATTTGTGCCTTCAAAGCATGGTGTGTTTTTAAGGTCTTAAGGGTGAATATTATTATGAGTCGATTGATAATGTTATATTTTCTATACACTTCTAACTCTTATACGAGTATATGTGAAACAAACACTAGACCTTGCTGATACTGCAAGGAGGTCAGAATCATTCTCTTAAACCTGCATTTCACTGCTGTAATACTATAATTGCCACATTCATCTGCCTTCTATTCCTCGATCACTTACCCTATGCATTCTCTACATATGCAGATACGCTTCCTCCATGACCCTGCAAAAGATATTGGATATTTTGGATGTGCACTTTCGAGTAAGATGGTTCAAGTTTTCAAAATCTCGGATGGTTCTTGGAGTCATGAGGTATTTTTAATACACCACGTAGCCTTAACACGATTTGTGACCGTTGCCTTGAACACTTGAACATCCGTTGCCTTCGCAGTGAAATGGACTACTTAAGGGAGTTTATGAACATTTATCTCAATCAGCCTAATCCTGTTACAGCGCGGTGGGAAGGAGTCAACCATCTTAGAGATCCACAGTTTCAACGAGATGCATTCAGGGTAACATGTTTGACTAGACTTTGGAAACATCAAAAACTGAACATATATCAATTTTGTAACTATTTTTATTCGTGTTTTGAAAACGTGCCCAACACCTGTATTCTCATTTTAGGACCCTGCTCACATGTTAAAACAATTCAGTCACACGGGAGAGTCTGAGTAATATAATTTGTAATTTATGATTAAGAAAAATGTGTGATTTATATAATTTTTGTAGTACCGAATATCAAGGCTTCTTCAAAGTGTTGATCCACGACTTAACAAATCCTCCAAAACTCTCGGTGCCTTTGGAGCGTGGACAAGATTGTTGAAGCACCTTCTGACTATGGCAGAGTCCCATATGGAATCCGTCATTTTGGCTAAATTCATTGAGGTCGTAAACAAGTATAAATTTCCCTCGTGATCTTAGTTGCCATATAAGTTTTGTTATCCTGGATTGGTTATTTCCTTCATTTACATACTCTAATCGTTTTTATCTATTCTTTAGTTGTCTCGATGAAATTAGCTACGCTGCTTTAAAGCTTGCTTGTGATCTATATGCATTACATCGCATCGGGAATGACATTAGGACATACTGTAATGAGGATTATGTAGCCCCCAACAAAGCTTAGTCATTGTTTGACAAATCTTATCCGAAAAAGCTAAGGTATTTCCTATTCCATTAAGTGACATCTTTCTCATCCAAGGCTGTTAAAACTTGATCTCATAGTTGTGTACTTGTATGCAGGACTTTAGTTGTTTAGTATATAGGTCTGTAATAGGGCGACAGCTTCAATGACTTTACTACTGGTTATGCTTGCCTATATACAAACAATTAAAATGATTGTGGGGTTTCAGGTGATTCACAAGCGGGTTGACTACCGTAGCTTTCAGATAAGGAATATGGCGAAGGAGCTAGTTGATGCCTTTAATCTTCCAAATTATGTAACATGAGCTCCTATAGCAATGCAATCGCAAGCTTATTCACAGTATACGCAACATGTCGGATTTGAGACCTAAGAACGGTAGCGGTATAATTGTTTCATTTCTTAATTGCCCTGATTCAGTTATGTTGTACTCCTATTATTCAGTTATTATTTTATTCACAGTATACGACAAAAAATGTACTCTTTTTGTAGGTTCATTTGAACGAAGAAGAAACCTCATATTCACATGATTGTCTTATGTGAATGCTAATAGGATTAACGAGAATTGTAAGTTACATTCGTCTCTATTTTCTAACTTTTTCATAATTAAAGGAGTTGAAAATACCGTGAGTACCTTTTATAATCATTTACACTAATCGAGTTGAGTACACCATAGAGTAATTATTTGTAATTTTTTAGCTGTTAGTAGCAAAATTTCTTACTTCACCGACCTGATAATTAATTTCCATGCGTATTGAGCAAATACTTTTGGCGGTGCAACCAGATGAAAGGAGCAGTTCTGGAACTCAGTTTTGGGAGCGGATATGTCACACCTAGTTAGGATTTTTTTTGGGACTATTTTTTATTGTTGTTAAAACCGTAGTGGCCTTGCGACTATTTTCAAATTTTAGTTCTTCAAATAGCTAGAAAACTTCTTTTGAATTTCTAATGTATCTGATTCAATAATTCAATTGTATGCTATGCAATTTTGTTTTTGATCTATTCTTGTCAAATTATTGTTTTTATTTGCTGCTCTTTGGGATGTCATTTGTTAATCTATTTAATTTATTCGTTAATTGTGATGAAAACATTAGGAAAGCAAAGAAAGTGACGCAAAAAGGCGACGACAATATTCAATTGTTGACGCAAATAAGTGTTAAAACCTATGACGCTACAAAGCGTCGCTGCTTAGAGACGCATAAAATTATCGCCATTCTCGACGCCTAATAGTGTAAAAAATTCCCGACGCCCCAAAAAACCACGCTTTTGTAAAGCGTCGAGATATAAAATGACGACGCTTTTAAGCGTCGATAATCGACTAAAAAAGCGACGAAAAAATGAGGGTTTTGTAGTAGTGTATGTGGAGTTTTCATATATTCCACATTGTGCTTTTGGAGAACTAAGGCGAATTGCTGCCGAATTTTTTTCTCTAATCGACACAACACAATGTGTGTTTATCAGTGACATGGAACGTATGAATGGGTTTAGGTTGGAGTGATAAGGTCCCCGGTGATGAATCGTTTCAAAATTGATGGTTGTGAGAGTTCGAACTGATGGAAAAAGTCGTTGTTTTTCTTCAATGTGCATTACCCCTGTTGTTGTACCCTGCTTCAAATTATATGTACCAGTTAGATGTTGTTGACTGCTTTCCCCCATGCCAGTTTTTTCATGTGTACATACCCTGATCATTAGTAGTTGAATCCATATAGAACGAATAGAGTAGAACGAAGGTGGATGTATGAGAGACTGGCCGACAATAAGTGGCCGAAAATTGAATTTAGAGACGTAGTCGAGGAGTTCATCAAGTTTTCCTTAGATAATAACCCCCCACTACACCACCGAGCAGCTTAGGTGCCCATGTAGAAAATGCCAAAACCGTGCCTTAAAACATTAAGTAGATGTTAGAGAGCATCTATACAAGCACGGTTTTGTTGAGAACTACTATGTGTGGACGTATCATGGTGAAAATGAAAATATCACCACTCGCCCGGAAGAACCTGTTTGCAAAAATCCATATCGTGACTTCGTGGAGGACGCACTACGTACGACGGTTGAGGACATAATAGAGGAGGAGCGTAACCCATACCACATAAGCGACGAAAAAGTGCAGCACGAACCCAACCCATAAGTCCTTTCGTTTTTCGAAATGCTTAAAAATGCTGAGCTCCCAGTTTATGACGGATGCGAAATGAGTTTGCTGCAAGTCGCTTCAAGGATGTTGACTCTAAAGTTTGAGAGCAACATGTCCCTTAGATCTTTAGACGGTTGGATCAAGCTGATTGCTGAACTTCTACCGAAAAAGGATAACGTCATGTCAAATAATTTCTACGAGGTTAAAAATGTGTTGAAGGGCCTTCAACGCCCCCATGAAAAGATAGACTCGTGTCCGAACGGATGCATGTTGTTCTGGAAGGGAGATTCGGACGTCGACGCGTGTAGAAAATGTGGTTCGGAGAGGTACAAGTGTCCAACTTTAAATACTAGGGGGAAGAGAGTACCAACTAAGGTTCTGACTTATTTCCCAGTAGGCTCGAGCCTGCAACGACTGTATGCAACAAAGAAAATTGCGGCGGAGATAAGTTGGCACCACAATAACTCGCAAATAAGGGTTAGGTGTACGATGACACACCCATCAACGGTGAAGCTTGGAAGACATTTGATGTCAAACATCCGGAGTTCTCAAAAGAGTCGCGCAACGTACGTTTGGGTTTGTGCACATACGGTTTCTCACCGTACGGGCAGTTCGGCAAGTAGTACTCATGTTGGCCGGTGATTGTGACATCATACAACCTACCTCTATGGTTATGCAATAAGAGACAATTTATGTTCATGTCCCTTATTGTTCCTGTCCCTAGGAACCCGAAAGCCAATATGGCTGTGTATCTCCAACCTCTAGTTGAGGAGTTAAAAAGTTTGTGGGATAACGGGGTTTACACGTGGACTAATGACTTCCCAGCTTACGGGATGTTGTTTGGTTGGAGTACAACAAGTTACCGTGCTTGTCCTTATTGTCAATCGAAGGACCAAAGATCCTTTTGGCTTAAAAGTAGCGACAAGGTATCTTGGTTTGACTGTCACAGACAGTTTCTACCTTCCAACCATCCATTTAGGCATAAATGTAAGAGTTTTCTAAAGAAAAAACATAATGAAAGTAGGATCGCATGTAAATGGTTATATAAGAAACAAGGCGATGAGATATGGGCAGATGTCCAGAAGTATCCTACAATAGTACACGCTACCCACCAACATTTGAAAAAATTGAAGGACAAGAAGGAAGGTTGGTGGAAGCAGAGCATATTTAGGGAGCTTTCTTAATGGAACACTCTGTTAATCAGACACAACCTGGATGTTATGCATATCAAGAAGAATTTCTTTGAGCATATTATCAACACCGTAAAGGATGTAACGAACAAGACAGCCTTCAGACCAAAAGGCAAAGCCAATTTCAAGGAACTGTGTCTTGGGCGACCCAAATCGTAGTCGTTTGTTATGGAAAAAAAATGGAAGGAAGGCTTTGTGCGACTGGGTGGCTGGTTTGAAGTTCCCGGATGGTTACGCATCCGACTTATCTCGGTGTGTGGTCCAGTCGAAGTTAACTCTGCATGGCATGAAAAGCCACGACTGTCACGTGTTTATGGCGCGCTTGTTGCCAGTAGCATTGAAGCAGCTGGTGTCTATGAACACCTGGAATACAATAACAGAGATTAGTCAATTCTTCCGTGATTTGTGTTCCAATATGGCGTCACTCGAGTCCATGAATCGGCTGGAGAAAAATATTCCCGAGATCCTTTCCAAGTTGGAGAAATTTTTCCTCCGTCATTCTTAAACTCAATGGAGCATCTCCCACTTCACTTGCCGTATGAAGCAAAGGTTGGCGATCCAGTTCAGTACCGCTGGATGTACCCATTTGAAAGGTGACATCCTCAACTCCCGTTAGTATGACTTATTGTGTATTAGTTACCAAGTAAGTGCTATATTTTCCTACCACCATTTTGCAGGTTCTCAAACCATTTGGAAAAAAAATTTGGAACACAGCGCGTGCCGAGGAGTCAATATGCAACACGTATTTTTTAGAGGAGACATCAAACTTCTGATCCTTCTACTTCGAAGAGCACGTTGACACAAAAGTCAAAGACCTGGAAGTGGGTGTGCATGAAACTGAAGACCATCAAATGAAGGTGGAACCATTTCAGAATGACGTTGGAAGCAGCACTGGAAAATGTAAGGAGAGGTGGTTGACTGATGTTGAGTATAAGCAAGCACACTCCAACGTTCTGAGAAACTGTGGCACTGTCATCCGACCGTACGAGGAGTAAGTGACTCACGTACAGCATACCCTCCTAATAATTAATAGTATGTTCGATTAACTACAACTTGTAACCATTTAAGGATGTTTGAGGCTTTTATTATGGAAGAACACGCGGAAGTGAAAACATCTGACGACGTTTGGGTGAAATATGAGTCACTGTTTCCCTCCTGGCTACGTAATCAAGTATGTCGAAATTCTATTTGAATGAACTTTGTAAATTGTGTCTGCGTTTGGTTTAAATTAAATTGCATTGTTTATTGATATATTTTACCTTCACAAAAGCCTGAAGCGTTGGAGGATCCCCTCGTAATACCTCTAGTCACTGGTTCGTCTTCACGAGTCCGAACTTGGAAGCGATATGCAATTAATGGGTACAAGTTCCGTGCGTTTAAAGAGGGTGTCAACGTTCAAAAATTGACCAAAAGTAACGGCGTCTGTATGTTGTCTACCGACGAGTCAGATTATTATGGAACCCTAGTCGAAGTGATCGAGCTAGACTACTACGACAGCAACGAAAGTTGCAAGGCCGTACTGTTCAAATGTGATTGGATCGACAACTCCGCGCACGGAGTCAGTGTTCATGAGTTGTACAAACTTGTGGATGTCGACCTGACGAAAAAACTGCGAGGGCACAACCCTTTTGTGTTGGCGTATCAAGTTGTGGACGTCCGTCCGCACCGCCCAGCGCCCCGCGCGCGCCCGCGCGGGACTGACCCGGTTTTTCAACGTGTGGCGGCGGCCACCCACGCGGCCCCCTCCCTGCCAGGGGCCGGTCCGATCTCGCGTACAGGGCGAAGTGTCGGACCTCGATTCGGATGACGATCCGGACTTCTACTAGACGGGTGGGGGGCACCCGTGTTTCCGTTTGGAATCGATCGAGTCGTGGTTGTAAATGTTTAAAGGCCGATTTGTTAGGTAAGGCGATCTTTTTAGTGAACTGAAGTTGTTGCCAATTTGTGGAGTCGCCACCCAGTCAATTATGGGGACTCGGAAACCGTTCAAGTCAACTTTGATCCCTTGCCGGCTTAAAGTTGAGTGACACGGGACCTAAAGATAAAGACTTGTACCCTTAAGCGCTCCATGCCTGGAATGACTCTCATTGCCAATGGTTTCGGACATCCGTAAACCGTCGATTCTGAGTAAGGGGTGAGGGTACGTATTGGGAAGCCAACATTCGATAGATGTCAACACCCAATCCGGCCTGCACTATAGCGGCCTCTACTAATCAATCGGTGGGCTGATAACCTAGTTCTTTTGTTGTGGTGGAAATACTGTAACATCCGTTGTTTTAACCCTATACCTTTTGCTACATCGGTTGCTTAAAGACAAGTAAGTTTTGTCGTCAAAGTAGTTGTCTTTACATTCTTTGCATGCGATTTCACGTGACAAGCAGGCCATGAAAAGATGCACGTAGGAGAGTATAGAGTACTAGTGTTATACGTATTAGCAAATCAGTTTTAACGCGATAATACGGATATTAGTCATTCTCGTGGTATACCTTACCTGGTATTCTGCTTAAGATGCGCCGTGTAATACCCCGTATTTTTCAAATAACGTTAGAATTTTAAACATTTAATTAAATCAAGTTTAACGATTGAAAATTTTATTTTCGTTAAATTAAAAATTGTTCCGTATTAAAAACGTGAGCATTTATTTATTGAAATTTTTATCTTTTGTTAAATAAAGTTTAAAACTCGAATATATATTTTAATATTGACCTGTTGTTTTAACATTTTCTCGTCTCGTAAAAATTTAATAATTAATCGAATTCTTACAATAATAATTTCTTATAACTTTTGTCTCATAATACTATTTACCGTCTATTTTACTTACCATCTCACAAATTTCTTTTTAAAAAAATAAATTTTACGGTTTTTATCATTTTAATTCTTTAATCTTATATTTCGACTTTTAAAGAAAGACGAGTTTCTTTTTACCCATATTAAAATTTGTTTATCGATCTTTTATAAATGCTTTTAGATTTTTACAACCAAAATGTTTAGCATTTAAATCGGTAACGATTTTTACCTAAACCGTAATGAAATTGGAAAGAAAAGTGGAAATTGACTTGGGTAAGACATGCATGTCTCCCACGTCCATCTATCTACCACCTCAATTACATGCCTCTTTAAAACATCAAATTGGTTTTTTCCACTTAAATACTTCTATATATACACCACTACTAGTGATCACCATTTTTTCATTTACATTTTCACTTCCTTTCATTTTACTAATACCTTTTACTCTTAAGTCATTTTAAATAGTATCTTCATTAACTTGCTACACTACTATTATATATTACTCCGTACCATATTATACTACTACATACTCTCCGTACTATATTACGTACTACTGCTTCTACTTACTATATTATATACTCCGTACTATATATTATATTTACTTTCTCGTCCTTCCCTATATAATTGGAGCATCGGGAATGAGAAGCTGCCTAATATTTGACGGAGTTACTTTTCTAGTACTGTATTTGGCTCAAATCATTTCGACTGAAAAATTCTTTAAGAGGGGAAAAAAGTCGACTTTCCTAACGTAGACGATATTATTGACCTCGTTGACCTTAATTCTTAATAACGTTAATAAATACTCCGTAATAGCTAGCTAGTAAGGTAACCAAACATTTCTTCTAATAACATTTCTTATATATAAGTATATTATGTTACTAATTTAATAAATTGCTTATTTAAATATTTAGATTTTTTTGTACAACTAACTTATATATATATATATATATATATATATATATATATATATATATATATTACGTGATATTTTATTTGTGTTATATATTTTATTATGACTAAATTCAACTCGATTAAATTATCACTTGTTTATTTTATTTACTTGTTACCTTTACATTTCTGTTTATATGAGAAACTGGTAAAATAAATAAAAGAACTTAAATTAATAAAATTTACTTATATCATTTTCATTGTATTTTATTTATTTACTTTTATTTGCTATGTATGTTTATTCTATGTACTTTATATTTTGTATAATTGTAATTTTGGTCATATTTAATTTTCTTCAGTACTTTTACATTTGTTTACATATTATAATAATAGAGTAAATTAGTAACTTGCAAAATATTTTTATTATAATAAAATTTTACTTATTAATTTTATATAGGTAAAAATTTATAAATTTCATTTTTTTATAAAATAAATGGATTTATTTTATACCAAAACTGTTACACGACATTTATAAATATTTAAAAAATAATTTTTCTACATTTATAAATAATTTTTGTAAATCGATTAAGTACGACTTAATTTATATTTTCATAAACTTTTATATTTTTCAGAAATTATAAATTTTGAAATAATATTTTATTATACTTTAAATTTTATTTTTAATATAAAACATCTTTTAAAGAAACTTTTATTTTTAAATAAAATTTATACGATATTTGGGATATGATGTTTCGGGTGACACTTGAGGAATAAAGTGTAACGTTGTCCCACTGAAAGTAAGTATTTGAGGATTTGACTTTTTTAAATGAGTCCGACCAATTATTGAAGGTCACCAAATAAAGTACTACTTGTTCACGGGCGACTTTTATATAAAGTTTACGATGCGAGTCTGGGAAGAATTACTTGTGTTGGATCCTACCATGCGTGGTGTTTCGACTGCACTTGTAATGAAAAGCAGACTCGGAGGCTGCGGTCCGAGAGTCGACCTAGTTTTTAAGGTACTCATCCTACGGCAGTGAGAGCTGCAGTTCAAGAGTCTGCGTAGGGTATGTGCGCATGTATAGACAAGTACTTGATCCGTATTACCACCTAGGTAGCGGGGGCAGAGCATGATTCTGAAAACTGCGGGTTCCCTCTTGGTGATGCAGAGAATGTAATCATCAGCTTTCATTTCAGCCCAGAGCCCCGTTTGAATAAACGTATAATATAATAGAAGTTCGGGCCCAATTGAGCCTTATGGGTGAGATGTAAACCTCATAAGATCGGTTCGATCTACAAGTCGGTAACACGGTTACTTCTATTGGCGAGATGCAAGCCAATATGAAGTAGCGGTGATACTAGGAGCCACGACTCGTGTGTTTATTCTCTGTTTACGTGAAAAATTAAATGATTTTAAAATCAAATGGCTGCCAATTTCCCATCTTTTAAACTTTACCGTTTTCATCACCTCACATGTTGGATAATTGAATTAAAGGAAACTATCTGTTACATGATATCCTTTAATATTTTTGTAAGCATATTATTTGTTATTCACATGATTGTCTTATGTGTTCGAGGTGATGTTAGATGAACGGCTTGGTTGCTGTCCCGCTCAGCGGCTACTGTTTTAATTTTTGCAGGTCTGAGACGTTGGGGAATTGAGCAAGAGAAATTTAATAATATGTTTGTATAAAATACAATCTATATTCTGTACTAAGTGAATCAAGAATATGTAATTAATAGTCGTTTATTGTAAGGATCCGTAGCGATCCGGATTTATTTACACTCTGATATAATTCTAATTAAATGACTTAGATAACTTTCCGCATTATCTATTAATTTAATTCATCGAAAATCCGGGTTGTTACACGCCGGCTCGGTATTAGTAGAGATGCGTCGAACCTAATAAGGCGAGCACCTGGACTAATACGGAACCCGACCATCGCTTTGTTCAGTTTTAGTTGTTTTACGTTTTGAATTCCGTGTTAGGTGATTTAGCATGCGATTATAAGGTCATAAAAGCAATAAATCATATGAAAAACTGTAAATGCGAATGTAAGTAAATTACATATAGTGAAGAGTTGCACCCTCGGAGTATACACTAAACGGGACACGATGCATAGATAGTTTGAGAACGGATCTCAAAATTACTCGGGTCTATTTAGTGTGTTTTAGCGTTTATGGTTGAAGTTGGGACGTTACGTATTTTAGTAGGTGCTTGTGGACCTAGTTTTATTGGAACTACGATCGAGTGAAAAGTTTGCCTCGGGTGTCGGAGTGCGAGCCCTTAGCGAGAGTATAGAGGGGGAAGAGAAGAATGAGAATTGTATGTCGAATGAATGAGGTGAAGGGGGGCTACTTATAGGTGTTTTCAGCCCTCGTCACCCATATGGGCGCCTGAGCTGAGGCGCACCAATACTTATGCGCCTGGGCTTAGGCGCGGGGAGAACAAGACGCGTGGGGTGGGGCGGTTGGGATTTTGAGGATACGATTTTTGATAGTTTCCAAAACCGAGAGGGGGAGTGATAAGTGTAGTTTGTAGTGCCTTTTTCACTATGTTCTGGTCCCTTTTTCCTTGGGAGCGGTTTTTGGGTTTCTTATGCTTCCTTTAGTTCGTTTCAGGATCCCGAGACCAATTTGGAAGAGTTTGAGCGATTCCGACTCTATACATACACATTTTGGAGCCAACGGAGTAAAGGAACGATGACTCGATGCCTTGGAATCGACACCGAGACCTTGGGACCCAATCCCGAGCCTCCGAGACCCGATCCCGAGTCCCGAGAATCGGCGAGAAACCCATGAGAGGCAAGGAGGGACCAAAGAGCTCTTAAGGGAGGCCTACAAGACCCATCCCGTTCGGGATGGCCTCATCCCGTTCGGGATGGGGTGCGCTTTGAAGAAGGCCACTGTGAGCCCATCCCGATCGGGAAGGTCCTTCCCGATCGAGAAGGATGGCCCATCCCGATCGGGACCAAGCCTTCCCGACCGGGAAGGGTCAGTTACATCTCGCGACTTCTTTATTTCTTCTCCTTCATTCTTGTACCCATATAGATACTCCCCTCTTGTATTAGTAAGACATCTTATCATACCCTAGACTAGTTTAAGCCTCCAAAACCCTAGATTAGTTCTACACACATTAATCTTAATCTCCCTTTAATCTTCCTTTAATCCTTTAGTTAATCTAGTGTAATTAGTTTTTGTATTAAGAAGTTCTTGAAGAATTCTCCAAGCTTGACAACCTTGGGTTTTATTTGGGTTCTTATTTATACAAGATTTCATCTTTTCCTCTCCATAGTGTTGGTATAATCTTCCTTTATTCTTGTTCTTTGTTATTCAATCAAGTTTCATCTTTTACATATTGTTATTGTTATTGTTTGTTTATGATGAATGTTTGGATGCTTGTTCTAGTTTCTCTTGTGAATGTTAGTTTGTTCATGATAATGAGTGAGTAGTAATCTTGTGGGGTTAGTAGGGGGATTAGGGGTAGATTATGGATGATTAGGGTTGATTAGGGGAAACGGGTGAGTCTTTGTTGTTAGTCACATTGTGGGCACTCTATGTGTTTGTTGATATGCTTGTATGAGTTGTAGTGGCCATGCTTCCCATACTTGTGCTCATCTTCTCATTGTTTGTCTATGATGTGGAAATGTTGAGAATAGTTTAGTCGCGAGAGCGCGGACTAGGGTCTAAGTTGCGAGAGCCCGGACCCACCTTGACATCGGTCTAAGTTGCGAGAGCCCGGACCGACTCTACCAATTAGGAGACACCTATACCCTTGATCACCCCAAATTACCCCTCTACTCTTATGAACCCGACCTACCCCACTTTCTTTCATATTTGAGTTCACCCTCTTAGTTAGTCATCGTTTACTCTAGTTTCATTGTTTAGTTAGTCTCTAGTGTTAGCCTAGTTCTTACTCCTCCTCCTTCATAGTTTTCCAATTATCGTTCTTTGTGTTTGTTTTGGTAGCATAGTCTCGTTTGTAGGCCGACCTAGTCTAAACTTTACAATACCGTCCTCGTGGATACGATCCCGACTTACCCTAGCTACCCACTAGGTGTAATCGGTAGTTTATTGACGGTTAGGAACGTGACAAATCCCTACCATCAATTTGGCGCCGTTTCCGGGGACGGTGCATTGTTTAGACTTAGTTTGCTTATTTCTAGACTTAGTTACCCTTCTTCGTGTTCTCCCATCTTCTCTTGTGGATATTTTCTAGTTTTTCTTCTTTTCTTAGTTTTCTTTTCTCTTTGTCTCTAGTTGTGCTTGTTTATTGTCATTGCCTAGTGCCCATAAAGCACTAGGTGTTCTCACGTTTGTTCTAGTGTGTAGTGTATGCCTAGGAGGGGAGGCGACTTCTATCTCTTTAATCCAGAGCCGGAGAGACTCTTTCGAGCCTTTTGCCAACGGACGATTAATCGGGTTAGGATCTCTCATCCGAGTGCAAGCAATACTCATCAAGGGCAAGCCCAAGGAGCCGACTTGAACAATCCACATCGAGAGACGGCCGAAGGGAATTTCGTAAATCCTTTTGGTGATTCTTCTTCTCCTAGTTCCCCCTCTTCATCTACATCAACACCGTCTACACCACCATCTTCTCCCTTACATCCAAGAATGCCTAAGTTTTCCTCTCACTCCACATTCACCGAGGATGTCTAGCCGGGACCGAGTGCATTACCGGATACTTATACCGGGAATTTTGTGGCGAAGACTCATTTTATCCAACTTGTGGAGAGGAACCAATTTAGTGGGTTGCCCACCGAAGACCCGCACCAACACATGGAGACCTTCTCCGATTATTGTGACTCTATATCTCAAACCGGGGTTACTCAAGATCAAATTTGTTGGGTACTTTTCCCGTTCTCTCTTATTGGAAAAGCGAAGCAATGGATCAAGAGTCTCGATAGGGCAACCATGGGTATCGACACTTGGAAAAAGCTTTCCTTGGCGTTCTACCAAAAGTTTTACCCTCCGGAAAAGACGAATTTGCTTAGGGCCTCCATCACCGGGTTTCAACAAAGGGATGAAGAGAGCCTATATGAAGCTTGGGAGCGGTTTAAATCTTTGGTTAGGTCGTGCCCTCATCATGGACTCTCACAATGGTTCTTGGTGCAACAATTTTGGAATGGTCTTTATTAGGACTCGAGAGCTGTTCTTAACATGGGCTCCAATGGTAGGTTCACCGAGGTCGATGACGACCAAACTTGGGCGAGAATCGAAGAAATGGCGGTGCATAATTAGCAATACTCTAGGCCTAGGAAGGCACATCCAGGAGGCATGCATGAGGTTGATGCTATCACTAAGTTAAGCATTGACCTTGGAGCTCAACTGAAAACACACATGGAGACTATTGACAAAAAGCTCCAAAGCCACCTCAACCAAGTCCAAGGCACTAGTTCCTCCCATCATCAACCGATTCAAGAAGTGAATGCTTTGGGGTTCGCACCTCCATTGCCTTATTTTGGGATGTGTGATACTTGTGGAATCTTTGGTCATGATCCTATAAATTGTAGAGGAAGTATTGAGCAAGTGAACGCCTTTCAAGCGTTCAAGCAAGGTGCCTCCTACTCTAATCAATACCAAGCTTCCAATCAAGTCCCTCAACAACAAGCACTTCAACATCAACAACAACATCGTCCCTATGTTCCACCTCCCTTACGGGACAACAATGAAGGTTACCAAGGTTATGTGGGTAACCAAAGACCCTTCAACAACTTCAAGCAAAATAACCAAGGTACCTTCCACAACAACAAACAAGGGTTCCAACAAGGGAACTTCAATCATGGTGGTTTCCAAGGAAACCAAAATTTCCAAGGAAACCGAAACTTTCAAGGACACCAAAACCACAACCAAGGCCTTAATCAAGGCAATTCTCATGGGTTCCAAGGGAACCATCAACAACAACAAGCAACTCAAGGCAATCAACAACAAAGCAAGCCTAGAAGCCGGTCTCCTATTCATGACTATGGTACTCAGTTAGCCCTCACCGATACTCCGCATAATCCATCATCCCCACCACGGGATTTTGACATACAAAAGCAAATGATGGATATGCAAAGGAATACTCAAGAAATGCAAAAGAGTCAATTGGAGGCACAAATGTCACAACAGGGAATCATTGCTCAAATACTAATGGATAACAAGGAAATGAAAACTCACATGAAGATGATTGAGAATCAAGTATCACAACTTGCATCGGGAAGTTCTTCAAGGCAAAGAGGGCAATTACCTCCTCAAGGTGAAACTCCAAATTATGAGCATGTCAACGCCATCACCTTAAGGAGCGGTGCCACCTATAATCCTCCCGTGTTTCCTAGTGAGCAAAAAGCAATGAAGGAAGTTGTGTCTCCAACTCAAGGAGATTCAAGCTATGAGAGTCCAATGGAGGAGCAAGTCCTTTGGGAGGTCGAAAAACCCTAAGAAGACAACCCTCCCCCACTTCAAGAGAAAAACAAGGGTAAAGGGAAAGTGTCAAGTGAGGAGTCCACCCATATTGAGCAAAACAAGGTTCAAATCAAGTTGCCTTTCCCATCAAGGCAAATGAAGACTAAGGTGGACACTCAATACGACAAGTTCCTTAACATTGTGAAGCAATTGGATGTTAATGTCCCATTCACCGAGTTACTTACCCAAGTCCCGGCATATGGAAAATTCATGCGGGATATCCTAGCTAGGAAGAGATCCATCGACAAGGAAGAGACGATAGCGTTCACGAGGGTGGTGAGCGAGCTTATTCAAGGTTCCACGCTTCCAAAGTTGATGGATCCAGGTAGTTTCTCTATCCCATGCACCATTGGCAATTACAAGATCGAAAGAGCTATGTGTGACTTGGGCGCGAGTGTGAGCATCATTCCATACTCTATTTGTTGCCGACTCGGGATGAAGGAGTTGAAATGTACGTCCATTATACTCCAAATGGCCGATAAATCTTTTAACCGACCATTGGGAATGCTTGAGGATGTGCCGGTACGAATAGGGAAATTCTTCATTCCGGTCGACTTCATTGTGCTTGATGCAAACACTCCCATTATTCTTGGGCTCCCATTTCTACACACCGTCGGTGCCATGATCGACGTGAAGAACGGTAGGATCACATTTGAGTTGGGCGAGGAAAAGATAGTGTTCGACCTCCAAGGTAACACTTCGCCTACTAGCGATGAGTCATGCAATATGATCCAAGCCAAGAAAGAAATCGATCTAGGGGGTGAACCGGGACAAAGCTTGAAGAAGTACTCCTAGTTGCTTGATGATGATGACTCCGAGAGTGAGGAGGATGAGAGCCCATATCATGGGTTGGATGACAAGTGCAATGACAAGGAAGAAGATGAGCCTCCCTTGGGGCCACATGAAGACCGGTGGACGTTCGGGTATATCCCGAAAGACCAAAAGTACAAGTTCAAGCCGTTGAACTTGGAAGATCGGGACGCCCCGGGAACGTCAAGGCAAGGCCATGAAGAGCCTTGGTATGTGGTCGGTTATATGACATGCTTGATTGAAGACTTTGCTAGGGCCTTTGACTTGTTCTTACGTGCCCTTGATGGAGATGGAATTGATCATAGTTGTTGAAAAAGAATGAAGAGAGCACCATCCTTGGTTTGACGGAGTTCCACAAGAACCGTCCCATTGTACATATCTCTTTCTTGTAGTTAATTTGAATTTTGTGATATTCTTGTTATTTGGATCGATTGAAGAGCGTTGTGAGGGAGAGAATTTGATGTGTATATGAGCTTTGTTGATAGGTGAAGTGCATGTGATTCCTAGAAAGGAATTGTTGATGATGGAGTTTGGTTTGCGAGCGAGGAAGTCGATTTTTGAAGCTTATGATAAGCTTTTGGGTTTGGGGAAGGCCAAGAAGACTCATCCCCACCGGAAAGAGGGCTTCCCGACCGGGAAGGATGAAGAATCCCGACCGGGAAGGAGCCATCCCGATCGGGATGAAGTTGCAGAAAGTCGGACTCACTGGAGTGCATTCCCGACCGGGACGAGAGCTTCCCGATCGGGAAGGGTTTATCAACCCGATCGGGAACATCCATCCCGACCGGGATGGTCCCCTTTCTCCCTTTTGAGCCTTTTCTTAGGCGTTTGACTCCACCCATCCATTATACCCCCCTCCCAACCTCCCTACTCCTCCTTACTCCTATCATATCACCCGTACACCTCACCTTACAACGAAATCCACATAAATTTTCATCCCCTCGCACCATTACTACCCCGACCGTGAGTCCTTCTTAAGTGTGAAGCGAGATGGCAACCGAGAAGACAAGAAACGAGCCTCTAATGATCATCGAGACGATGGAGCAAGTGAGTTACTAGCCGCTCGGTTTGGGGTAACTATCCTTACTTTCCCGTCTTTTTATCGCTGGTTTTTCATTGTTTGCCCCCTTCCCTTGAGTCATGGTATCTTAGTGGCCTTCGAGGCCATAGTATGATTGCTCCCGACTCTCGACGAAGTGATTGCGTCGAGAGTCAATCGATAAATCCAATATACGAGATTTTCACCCCTTTTTTTTTTAGGATTTAGTCGGATTTAGGCGGAATCCGGGCTAGGTGACTTGATTACACCTAGCCCTCCCTTCCCATTTCCTTTTATTTCCTTCTTTTTATTTCTTCCCCCATCCATATCTTTTTCTCGTCTCGGCCCATGGTGACTTGACTACACCCCGGCCGGACACCTTCTACCCTTTTCTTCACTTTATTCTTTGGATTTTAGCTTTATTTTCGTAGTTTCTTTTCATTTTCTTTTGTCTCTCCGCACACTACGATTGAGCATATGAGGACATTGCTCGGTTTAAGTGTGGGGGAGCGATATTCTAGCATAGTTAGTTTTATTTTCTTAGTTTTTCGAAAAAAAATCTTAAAAACCCTAAAAATTTGAAAAAAATTTCATAAAAATTAAAAAGATTTTCTTTGGTGTGTTTTCATTTTGGGTCTTTGTGTCGTATATTTGTTTTATTGTTTGTGTTTGCCTCCCTTTTTCCTCTTAGGTCACCTAATCGCCGTTAATTTTGGAGAGCTTTCAAGACTCCCGGTAACATCTTATCTCTTTTTCTTCTTTACCTCTTGCGGAGTTTGGAGGAGATTGTGATGTTGTGTGCTCGGGTGGAGCCTTGTAAAGTTTGTGGGTGATTTGGTGATTTGTTTGGATGCTAGAGGTGCTGTTTGTTTTTGTTTATGTGTTTGTTTCCCCTTGTTTTGTTTTGTTATCTTTTGTCTCTTTTTCTTCCATTCTTTGTTGAGTCTTTGTTTGTATGTAGTTGTGTCTTGTGCGTAAAAGGTTTTTGAAAACCCGGTTTAGAGGCTAGTGTGCAAGTGCTTACTTTCCCTTCCTAGTAGTGTAAATCGAGTCTTGGACTTTAGCCTAGTAGAATGACCCTAAATCAATGAATTCGTTGGTCCTTTACCTTGAGTCCACCTAGCTTACTAGGGATTTACTGCGGGATTTGCACTTTTGACCATTATGACCACCCACGGTGTGAAAAGGCCTTGGTTACCGAGTCTCGTCCCTTAGGTGACCGTGTTTGGGATTGTTTGATTAGTCCAAGTTCTCCCCTTTTTGTGGGTTTGAAGGGAAGGCGCCGTCCCGACTTACCCATTTCCCTTCCTCCTACACATATACACACAATAAATTGCAAATGGTTGATTCTCTCTTTCTTGTTACACAATGAAATGCCAAAAAGCCAAATCAAGCCAAAAAGGCAAGGAAAAGAAAAAGAAAGAAAAAAAAATGAAAGAAAGAAAAGAATCGAAGAAAAAGAAAAGGCACAAAAGCCAAAAAGAAAATAAAAGAAGAAAAAAAAAATGGCATGGCAACAAACAAATCAAAACGTCGAAAAGAAAGAAAATGCCAAAAGAAAACCCATCTCACAAAAAGAAATCCCCCCAAAAATAAGCCTTTTTCCGACTTTCGCCGTGAAGAGCCTACCAAAGGACCGAGTCCCGAGGAAGGATGATAGCGGCATTAGTCGGTCTTCCCTCATTTTGCATGTTTTCCACCTTTTTACTTGGACTAGTTAGGCGGTTTTGGACACGGGACGACCCTCTTGGCTCATGCTAAAGAGGGCAGGGTCTCACTTACCTACAGTGTCGACTAACACCGTGGTTCTTCACTTTTCCACTCCGCCGATCGTCCCGTAGTACGTTTTTAGAAAGATAGGAGGACCTAGGTAAGTTACCAACGTTTTTGTTGCTTTATCGTCATACTATTAGGGTTTAGTCTACCTTGGTTGGTATTGCTAGATTGGGAACGTTGTCACTTACCTTGAGTCCTAAACCAGTACTTCTTTCACCGCTTTTTGAGGGAAGCGGTATTTGTTTTTCTTTGGGTGCAACCTTGTGTTTGTTTGTTTGTTTGTTTATGTGCTTTTTTGTTTTTATGTCTTGTGTCCGGTTGCATCCACAGTTTTGTCGCTAGACCCGACTTGCCTTGCGGAGTGCACTTTTCCTCTAAGTGTACTCGCGTGAGTTGAAAGGGCGTAGGGTGCGCTAATACCCGCTCGGCTAGTGTAGTAGTTAGTATGTGCTTACTCGAGGGCGAGTAAGGGTTAAGTGTGGGGGAGTTGATAAGTGTAGTTTGTAGTGCCTTTTTCACTATGTTCTGGTTCCTTTTTCCTTGAGGAATCGCTCCTTGGGAGCGGTTTATGGGTTTCTTATGCTTCCTTTAGTTCGTTTCAGGTTCCCGAGACCGATTTGGAAGAGTTGGAGCGATTCCGACTCTATACATACACATTTTGGAGCCAACGGAGTAAAGGACCGATGACTCGATGCCTTGGAATCGACCCCGAGACCTTGGGACCCAATCCCGAGCCTCCGAGACCCGATCCCGAGTCCCGAGAATCGGCGAGAAACCCATGAGAGGCAAGGAGTGACCAAAGAGCTCTTAAGGGAGGCCTACAAGACCCATCCCGTTCGGGATGGCCTCATCCCGTTCGGGATGGGGTGCGCTTTGAAGAAGGAAACTGTGAGCCCATCCTGATCGGGAAGGTCTTTCCTGATCGGGAAGGATGGCCCATCCCGATCGGGTCCAAGCCTTCCCGACCGGGAAGGGTCAGTTACAGCTCGCGACTTCTTTATTTCTTCTCCTTCATTCTTGTACCCATATAGATACTCCCCTCTTGTATTAGTAAGACATCTTATCATACCCTAGACTAGTTTAAGCCTCCAAAACCCTAGATTAGTTCTACACGCATTAATCTTAATCTCCCTTTAATCTTCCTTTAATCCTTAGTTAATCTAGTGTAATTAGTTCTTGTATTAAGAAGTTCTTGAAGAATTCTCCAAGCTTGACAACCTTGGGTTTTATTTGGGTTCTTATTTATACAAGATTTCATCTTTTCCTCTCCATAGTGTTGGTATAATCTTCCTTTATTCTTGTTCTTTGTTATTCAATCAAGTTTCATCTTCTACATATTGTTATTGTTATTGGTTGTTTATGATGAATCTTTGGAAGCTTGTTCTAGTTTCTCTTGTGAATGTTAGTTTGTTCATGATAATGAGTGAGTAGTAATCTTGTGGGGTTAGTAGGGGGATTAGGGGTAGATTATGGATGATTAGGGTTGATTAGGGGAAAAAGGTGAGTCTTTGTTGTTAGTCACATTGTGGGCACTCTATGTGTTTGTTGATATGCTTGTATGAGTTGTAGTGGCCATGCTTCCCATACTTGTGCTCATCTTCTCATTGTTTGTCTATGATGTGGAAATGTTGAGAATAGTTTAGTCGCGAGAGCGCGGACTAGGGTCTAAGTTGCGAGAGCCCGGACCCACCTTGACATCGGTCTAAGTTGCGAAAGCCCGGACCGACTCTAGCAATTAGGAGACACCTATACCCTTGATCACCCCAAATTACCCTTCTACTCTTATGAACCCGACCTACCCCACTTCCTTTCATATTTGAGTTCACCCTCTTAGTTAGTCATTGTTTACTCTAGTTTCATTGTTTAGTTAGTCTCTAGTGTTAGCCTAGTTCTTACTCCTCCTCCTTCATAGTTTTCCAATTATCGTTCTTTGTGTTTGTTTTGGTAGCATAGTCTCGTTTGTAGGCCGACCTAGTCTAAACTTTACAATACCGTCCTCGTGGATACGATCCCGACTTACCCTAGCTACCCACTAGGTGTAATCGGTAGTTTATTGACGGTTAGGGACGTGACAAATCCCTACCATTTGGGAGTATAATACAAAGCTTGGAACTAAGGCTCCCGTGCGCGTTACACTAGCGCCGTTAATATTAGTGGGCCTCGGGTGTGCATCTCGAGGTTCGCTTGGCGCGATGTTGACTCGGTTCGTGTTTCGGGACCGACTCGGGGTCCCGGTGTCAGAATTGACTCTATTTAGTGTCTATGGGACCGTAACGACACGACTAAGGCTGCCATCATGTTAGTTTATTTTCCCCGAGTAATTTATTTGATCCATTCTATAGAAAAACTACCTAAAACATCGCGAACCCGCGTCGCGTTGCAGTCCTATTGTCAGTGGGTGTTTGTTGGGCACTTCTGCAGCCACCAAGTCCAAATCTAGGTGTCTACAGAAGCCCCCACTTTGACTGAGGCTTGGACAAGGCGAAAGTCAAAGTATAGCCGCCCAGGTCAATCGAAGATTACGACCTGGTGGCTGTCTGATCGGGTCGTTTTAAGTCCGTTACACTGCGTGTTGAGGCTCGCCTGCCAAGGCTTAGAAGTCATACCTAACGTCTTCGCTTGCGGTTGCTTGCTTGGGCCCGAGCCGTTGCTGGTCATCTCGTTCTTGATTCTTTATGCGCGCGCGCTTTGTCTTCTTCGGTTTACTTAAAGGTTTTGTTCAATTTTAAGTGTTTTCGTGCGTAGGTGACGCGTCAAACGTGGGTGTAAGGAATGTTCATATGTGTTGGATTTCATTTTGAACAAACGTTTTGGGATGCTTGTGAACCCTTGACGCAATGAAACGTTCGAGGGCGTCAGTCTCCCCTCGAACGCTTTTCTTTGGGATGCTTGTGACCCCTTGGGCGAAAACGAACAAGATAAACTACTCGAGGGCGTCAGTCTCCATTCAAGCAACATTCTTCGGGGATGCTCTGACCCCTACGACAAAATTAACCATAATAAACTACTCGAGGGCGTCAGTCTCCACTCGAGCAGGTGTCTTCGGGGATGCTCTGACCCCTAGGACAAAATTGTTGTTGTTGTGCCTCCGAGATACTAACGTCCCTCGTGCAAAATGCTGTGCCTCCGAGATACTAACATCCATCGGGCAAAATTGCTGTGCCTCCGGGATACTAACGTCCCTCGGGCAAAATTGTTGTGCCTCCGGGATACTAACGTCCCTCGGGCAAAATTGTTGTGCCTCCGGGATACTAACGTTCCTCGGGCAAAAATATTGTGCCTCCGCGATACTAACGTCCCTCGGGCAAACTTGTTGTGCCTCCGGGATACTAACGTCTCTCGGGCAAAATTATTGTGCCTCCGGGATACTAATGTCCCTCGGGCAAAATTGCTGTGCCTCCGGAATACTAACGTCCCTCTGGCAAAATGTTGTTTGTTTATTCGTTTTAGTTAAATTTTGTTTTGCAGGTTTGTCTTATCTCGTTCGGGTTTGCTTTTGCTCGGTCTTGATTGGTTGTGTATTTGAGTTTGTTCAGAGTTTGTTTAGTTTAGTTTAGTTCAAATTGCCTTATTATGCGTTCGAGGGCAGCGTTTAGGTTAAGTGCGGCTCTTATGCTTGTTTCATTATCGATAGTGCGTTATCGATGTTGATTAGTAATCGCTCTGTTATCGTTATTTTGCTTGTCTTAAGGGTGTGTTTGTTTTGCTTTAGTCTGTACTGGGCCGTTTAGGCGCGCATCCTTCAGCGCTCCGATATTCAGGCGCATAGCCCCCAGCGTGCTGGGACTCAGGGGCGTCACTTGGGGCGGTCGGGTTTCTGTGGACCGGGTCTGTTTAAGTAATCGAAAAATTGGGGCGCTCGTTTCATTCAACACAAAACTCGAACGCGTCGCCCCTTTCACCCCAAAGCCGATTTCTCGTCCTTTCTTGCCAAATTTCGTCTCGCTTTCCGTTATTCACGACAATGTCGACTCTGAGTAAGTGTTCTTTACTTGTTTGTAGTCATTTTTGTTTGATTCAATTGATTATGAGCTTGTTTTGTTGAAAACCCTAGAAAATCGATTTGGGTGTTTTTGATTCACTAAGTTTCGATGCTTGTGCTTAATCTCATTGTTAAATTAAGGTCGATTAGAGCTTGTTGAAGTCGTCATAACCCTGATAAGGGTTTTCGAGGTGCGACAATGGCTCGTTATGGAAATATGTTTGGAATGCTAGGGTTAAGGACCGTTTCCCGATTATTCCCGTATTTATTTTGCGTAATTTTACTTAAATAGTGTTTGTGAGGACGTCGGTAGCTCTCTTGTCGATTCTTATAGGCTAGGATGACCTTTAGGACCCTCTGTGAGGTTTTATGTGTCTTAAGACGGACCGAAAGGTGTCGTAACGATGCCGGATTTTCTCGAAACCACTTCCATTGTGATCAGGATCGAAAATGGTTGCTAGCGGCCTTTTCAGAATTTTGATATCCTTATCCAAAATTTTGACCCTATTTTGACCTATTTAAACTGTTTCAGCCTGACCTGAGGTATGGTTTCTTTGTTTTTGTTTGATTTCACAGCCAGAGGCGATACCGAGCGTCCCGAGGGGGCTTCCTCGGTCGGTGCTACTGAGGAGGTGGTTGGGTCGAGTTCACAGACTCCTCGAGGGATTCACAGGAGACGTCGGAGCATCTCGTCTCAGCGCCGCAACCCCGAGACCATTAATGAGGCGGATTTTGATAGAGTGAAGAAGCGTAAGCTTCCAGAGACGGTGGCTAGGAGGGCTCATGTTCTGGCTCCTGTACCGGAGAATGAGGAGATTGGTTATAAAGATCCCGAGTGGGCTCGGGATTGGGATGACCATCAGCTGCTGTTTCACCTTGACCTTCACGTTTCCCACCGTATCGTGCGTGGTTTGGTGAGTGTTCTATTCATGTTTATTATTAGTTGTGTCGTAGATTTGCTCGGGTTAGGTTAGGTTTGTTTTGTTTATACTTGTGTTGTTTTGGCTTGTAGTCTCCAAGTCCGATGAGAACTTTCTCGGGCTTTACTACATGTCTCGATATCTATTTTCAGAAGTTGGCCCCTGCGGCAAAGGAAATTATCGCGAGGACTGCTCTAGATCTCGTGGTCGAGCAGTGGGTCCGACTAGTGAGCTGTAAGACTAAGTGCAACCTTATGGTGATTAGGACGATGATAGATCGCTTTCATGATACTACCTCGACCTTCCACGTGGCTTTTGGGGAGGTTGCGATGACCCTAGAGGATTTTGGGATGATCACTGGTCTGCCCTGGGGTCCGGATTGGATTAGGTGGGCCGTCGAAGGCCCTAGTCTAGATAGCGATGAGGTGCGGGGCCTCATCGGGGATTGTTTGGAGCGTGAGGCATATAGTGCGTCTCATGCTTTGGTGAGCTCCTATATCACCGATCACTTCGAGCGAGTGGCGGTGTTAGGGGGTCGAGAACCCAACACGCTGGAGCAGGACGCCCGGTTGTGGTTGTGGTATTTCCTAGGGTCGACCCAGTTCTCGGACAAGGGCGAGAGGTTCAGTACTAGGATTTTGCCCTTCCTGGCTGACCTGACTCAGCTAGGACGCTACGATTGGGTGACCGCGGCTTTCGCGGAGATGACTCGCTGTCTGCAAATCATGGTGAGGCCACTGGCGATAGAGTCGGCTTCAGCTGTGCCCATTGTGGGTCCGGGCCTTATACTGGAGGTTAGTTACCTTTCTCACTTTTGTCTCTCAAGTTCTGCTTAGTTTGGTTTAGTCTTGCTAAGGTTGTCTTGTGATCTTACAGGCTTGGATTTACTCTTATTTTCCTTGTTTGGCACCTAAGACGGTGCAAGTTCACCCGAAGAGATTCCCGGCGGGGATCGAGTGGAGGCTGGCTCAGCCTAAGAGCACAATCAGCCATTACCCGTCGGAGAATGCGTTGGTTAACAAGCTACGCCTCGAGGATGTAAGTTTTCTTTTTATAACCTATTTTGTTCAATAACCCCCAAGGTTTGGGATTCACTGGGGTGTTGGTTCTATTTCTGTAGTTTGTGGCCCGCCCTTGGGTCGATTATGAGGGCGTGCCCGGGTATGTGACTGCGGAGCTGAGGCCTCGGAGTTATAGGAGGATACTCCTTCCTGCGTTGTTTCGCCTAGTTTGGTATCTGGGCGAGCGGTTGGTACGTCAGTGTCTGTATGACGATTTCAGGGTGCTGGTTGATCCTCCCCGGACCATGTTCAGAGCGCCGACCGCCGCAGAGGTCCTCGAGGATAGGGACGGAGAAGGAGGCGATACACTCTTGGTGCCTGGTGCCTCCTATCTATTTCACGTCACCCGGCGGTTAGCCCGGTACCGCCTCGTGGTAATGTTCTAATTTTGGTTCTAAGGTTTGTCTTGTGGTTTATTATTTCTTTACCCTCCGACCGACCGATCTATTGTCTTTTCAGCTGGCCGGTCCGGTCGATGAAATCCAGCCCCTAGATTTTCCCCTGACGCTGCTTAGGTGGACGCGGCCGGGATACCTTTCACCAAGCCTCTCCCCCCATGCTCTGCCGAGGAAATGGACGCCAGGATAGAGTGGCGCGACCGAGTACACCGGGTGAGTTTTGGCTTTCGTTTTCGATTTGGGTTCTAAGGCTTAGGATTGGTTTATCTAACTTTTATGGTTTCAACTCTCAGGTTTTGTCAGCTTGCCATCAGCGGTGGTGGCAGGCCGCCAACTGCTTCCGGGCCTATGCCTTGAGGGTTTCCCGTGACACTTCGGGACCTCGATCGGTGAGTTTGCAAGACTGAGGTAGTTTTCTAGGTTGCTTGCGTGTTTCCCTAATGTTTGAGCGTATTCGCATGATGTCTCGGATATGGTGGGACAGTTGGAGACTCGGGTGACCGAGCTCGAGGCGAGAGAGGTTAAGTCGCAATGGTTTCTGCAGTCTCAGGCTGACGAGATCGCTTTCCTTATGGAGCAGCTGGCTCGGTCTCGGCGGGAGACCTCTGCGCAGGGTGAGGCTAGACATCGGCTTGAGAAGGAGACTGAGGTTACGGGTGCGACCGAGGAGGTTGGAGGAATCCCCGAGACAGCTACCCTAAATATGCTGTCGGGGATGGATGGTAGTGCGTCTTCTCTTATAGACTTGGAGGATCTAGGTTTAGATGACAACCTTTGTGAGGTTGTGATAGCCATTGGCGCAACTTCGAGGGGTCCTTCCTAGCCTCAATTTGTGTATGGATTTGTATATCTTGTACATTTTCTTTAAATTTTAGTGTTTGAATCAGTTGGATTAGTCTTGTGTTTTTATTTGGCTAATTGTTTAGCTAGATTGAAAAGTAATCACTTTTTGCGTTCATTTGTTTCCGATTTGACCTAGTTTAGGGCGTGTCAACGTTGCATGAGAGTATGAAAACAGTTCCTTTCGGATGTTTTGAAATGTGTTAGTTTGAGCCGGGAATTGGATCAGATAGTACGTCGATTAAAACGTTTTGACCCAAGATGTAAAATATTAACGTGCTTTGACCGAGTGTGTTAAGAGATGAGCATGGACATTCAGAACGAGACCGAAGTTAAAATTCGGGCGACTTTGGAAAAAAAAGTTAGAACACTTTTATACATTCGTAAAATTGCCTTGTTAGGCTACAGACGCGACTTGACGATAACCGTTAAAAGACTACAACACGCCTTGGTGGGGTAGCTTATCCCCCTAAAAAAATAAAAAGGACGTCTAAGTCTGATGGATCCGACGGGTGAAATGTGTTGTCCGTGTGGACCTGCCACTCTTATGCGGGCATTTCGACTTTTGGAAAGGGGGTTAGCGATTTCAGGAGGTTGTTCTTGACGTCCGGGGTTGTCGAATGTGAGAGAAAGGTTAAGGATTGTGGAGATGACTGTACTATAGAACAAGGAAGATATGTGGGCCAATGTCGCTAAGCGCCCGACCGAAGACAGCATTACCAATCCTAGTATTTGTCAGTTCATCTAAACGGGCCGAGATCGACAAGACCCATATTGAAAATGTGAGTGAGGAGGGGAAGTGAGATTGGCTGGGCTCGCTTTTGGCTAGGGAGGTGGAAGCTTGCGTTAGGAGGGTCAATGGTGAGAGACTCAAGCAAGCACACCTGAATGGCAAGGGAAAGGAAGAGTTGGACCGGTAGAGCCCAACCCTTTAGTACTATGTTGCATTAATTGATATTATGTGGCGTACTAGTACTAGTTTTTTGTAGGGTTTTGCTTGACACGTCGTCATTTTCCGGGGTAGCAGGATTTCGGATGCTCGATGTAAAGGGCCTCGACAAAGGCTTGATTTAAATGAATTTTTTTCATATTAATGAGAAGCACATTTTTTATCTTTTTTTTGGTGGCTCGCAACTCCATTCTTCATTTTGCCCGGAGCGCCCTTTCGGGTTTTCACTCCGTCCTCGGCTCGTCGTTTGTACTTCGTCACTTAAATCACTCATTAGCCGAAATGTGGTAGGGGTCCCGGTTCGTACGTGAATCGAGTAATCGATTTTTGTTATTTGGTTGGTTGTACCCGGGGAAGGGTTGCCTACGTATCCACGTTTAGACGGAATCAAACCATGTTCGTAGTTCTTTATTAGATTTGAGTGATTTTGCTTTAGACTCGTTATGCCAATTATCGATGTAAGATATTTAGAGTCTATTCACCATAGTTAAAGAACTAAGGTGGAGTGATTGGGGTGTGACCCATCGAAAATGACAAATACCGAGATATCGTGTTTGCGTCAGGGCGACTGGCTTGGATGGTTTTGGACAAATCAAAATCTGGAGCTTGATTTTTGTGGAGTTAGGGATATGGGCTAAGGTTTCGTAATGTGGTAGGAAAGGGGAAGCTGAGTAAAAATGACTCAGACTTCAATCGGGTGGGATGTAAATTATGTGGGATCTGTTTTCCATGTCTGACCCTAAAGGTTGGGATTATCCTATTGAGCTTGAATTCTCAAATTCTGGACTGTCTCCTAACAAGTGTCTCGGGAAGGCCTTAAGGGTTTTAATGTAGGGAGGCTACTATTTGGGTGCTAGCTGACTGGCCTATTCATTTTTTTTGTTTTTTGCATTTTGTTCGGACTTTGCATTTAAAGTCGAGTTGAATGATTGGGGGTTTCATTTTGACCGTTGAGTTTGGTCTTGATCATTGAATTGGGCCGCTTTAGTGTGGCCTTGATTTCGTTTTTTCTTCGGGCTCCTTTTAGCCACTTTAGACTCTTTTATTTTGTCGGACTAGCACCTATGGTTGGAATTGGTCGGTCTTTGTTCGAGGGTGTTTATTGTGGGAAATGGGTTTGCCTTCTGTCTTTGATCACAGGCTGAGAGACTATCTAAATTTGTCATAGGATTCAGTAATGCTCGTTCTAAGGGATAGTTTGTGGCTTTCTATACCAGGCATGGAATAAGTAAAAAAAAGGAACAAAGGATCTCCGTTCTTGTAATTCCTCGTTGTTTTGAGGTTTGTTTGATTGTTATCGATAAATGGCATAATATCGAGTTTTAAGCGAGAAAGTGCGTTATTAAATCAAGCGATTGTCGAGGCGCATTGTAAAGGAAGAAAAGTTTATATCTTTTTATTGATAGTAATGAGCGGGCTATGCGCCCGAGATATTGTTTTCGGGGAGGTGGAGGACAGAACCCCTCGCACCTCCTGACTTGATACGAGAAACAAAAGACATTTGTTATACTATTAGGTCTAGCCCCTAAGACGAACTAGACTCTCACTCGGACACAGATTTGCTCGTCTTGGCGGGTGCCCGTGGGTTCTCGTTTTCGGCATCTTCCTTGATATTTAGGGCATCTTCCTCTATAGGGTCGAGGTGGGAACATTCAATAGCATGAACGCTAAAGGGGTTTGTGTTGTTATTTGGTTTCTTGGGTGGAGGGAGAGGAATGGTCCCGTTTTCGATCATATCTTGTATGACATGTTTGAGTCGATAGCAGGACTCGGTATCGTGACTGTTACCTTGGTGATATAGGCAATAAGCATTAGGGGTCCAACTTTTCCCTCGTCTGCCGACCGGTGGGTCCGGAGTGGAACCCATGGGTGAGAGTAACCCTTGATCGACTAGGCACTTAAGAGCTTCGGTGTAAGATGAATTGATTGGGGTAAACTCTCTCGGTGACCTTTCTACTTTGTTGGATGTGGTTTTGTAAGGTCTTGGTGTTCTTTCTGCATCGACTTTAGGAAGCTTTGATCGGGTGGAGCATTGGTATAATCTATCCTGGGTAGGCTTTTGGGCATGGTAATTGCCCGAATTGGCGTTCGTTTCGCTTTCTGTGTCTCTACTCTCAAGGAAATTGAGACGGCTATAGATGTAACGGACCGAGAAAGTCAAACGGGTTACCGAAGTGTGGATGTTGCGTACCAATTTGGTTAGGGTATTGACATCGTTACGGATGCTTTCGATGGCGTTTGAATCTACCGACATGTTGGGACGTGGTTCTAGTGAGAAAGGAATAAAAGGTCAGATCGGATCCACCGGATGACTTAGAGACTCGAGGAATGCTCCTAGTAGAGCGACACGGGAATAAGACCTTTGATTTGCGCGCGTGTGTGGTCATTGGCTTAGGGACTCAAGTGCTTTAGACTCTTGGTGTATTCGGCGAGACACCTAATGAAATTTAGGTCTCTGTATCAAGACGATTTGACACAAACCTCGGAGGTGAGATTTAAAGAGGACTTCTCGAAATGAGACGACCCAAAATGTAAGACCTCGAGTAGAGGTGATCCTAGTAACTAACACGGACAATTAATCACACAGTTGTACGACGTAAGAAATTGATCGCGATCCCGGCCCAGGATCAAAGAATTTTTATTTTTTTTTCGAAAACGACCGATACTCGCATAGGAAAGTGATAAGTGTGATTTGTAGTGCCTATTTTGTAGTGTTTTGGTCCCATTTTCCTTGTAGAATCGCTCCTTGGGAGCGGTTTAGGGGCTTCTTATGCTTCCTTTAGCTCGTTTCAGGTTCCCGAGACCGTTCATGAAGAGTAGGAGCGATTTCCGACTAAATACATACACATTTTGAAGCCAACGAAGCTAAGGAACGATGACTCGATGCCTTGGAATCGACCCCGAGACCTTGGGACCCAATCCCGAGCCTCCGAGCCCCGATCCCGAGTCCCGAGAATCGACGGGAAGCCCATGAGAACCAAGGAGGGGCCAAAAAGTTCATATTGGAGGCCTACAAGACTCATCCCGGACGGGTATGGCCTCATCCCGTCCGGGATGAAGGAGGAACACGAAGTGCAGCTACTGGAGGTTGTTCCCGATCGGGAACATAAAATCCCGATCGGGAATTCATATAATCCCGATCGGGAATTACTTTCCCGACCGGGAAAAGCTCCAGCTCACCCGCGCCTTGTTGCTATCACTTCCTTTCATTTCCTTTCATTCTAAAACCCTATATATACCCTTCCTCTTGTATTAAGACATCATCTTATGTTATGTTAGATATTAGAGACTAAACCCTAGATAGATTAGCATAGATTAGTATAGATTAGTCCTTAGATTATCGTTAATCTTAGATTAGTACTTGTAATTTGGGAATTCTTGAAGATTCCAACCAAGCTTGACAACCTTGGTTGAGGTATTTGGGTTCTTCCATTTATGCAAGTTTCTTTCTTCCTTTCATCTATGGTTTGGTATAATCTTCTTTTCTCTTCTTTTAATCTTTGTTTTATCATTAAAGTTTGAATCTTTAGTTCTTGTTAGTGTTTAGTTCTTCATTCTTGATAGTTTCATTATGTTGGTTTTGTTGTTTGGTTTGATTCCTCTTGTTAGTGATAGTTTTAGTTTAGATATGTTAGAGTAGTGTCCTTGCTAGGGTTAGTAAGGTGATTAGGGTGTTAATTGGATGATTAAGGGATTGTTGGAGTTGTTGGTGGAAGATTTGGGTTTCTCCTTGGTTTGTTGCACATCACATGTTTGTTGAATTGCTTGAATGACTAAGTATGTACGAATGCTTGTTTTCTTGCCTTTCTCTTGTGGGTATTAGTTGTTTGTGGGTTCGGTCCCCTCATTAAGTTACGAGAGCCCGGTGAGGACGACCCCTAGGCCGGTCTAAGTCGCGAGAGCCTGGATTCGACCTAGGTCTATAGCATGCTAGTACTCCGTTTGTGTTGTGTCGCCGAGTTGGGTTTTAGGTGGAATCTCTAGGTGAGTCTAAGTTGCGAGAGCCCGGGCATTACCTAGATTACCCTACTACCTCCTTCACCTCTAGTTCTCCTTCGACCATTCCATTACCCCTTTGACCCCGACCTAACCCTAGCCCGTTCTCCTTTGTTTGTTTCCTTTGTTTAGACCTTAGCTTAGTCCATAGCCATCCCCCTTAGACTAGCTTGTCTCGAACCTAGTTCTTGACCGTAGCATACCTTAGTCCGACCTCCCGTCCCTGTGTATTCGACCCGACTTACCCTAGCTACCCACTAGGTTTGCCGGTTAGTATTTGACGGTTGGGATTCACGACAAATCCCTTCCCATCAAATTGGCGCCGTTGCCGGGGACGGCGTAGTTTAGACTTTTGTTTGCTTAGTTGTGGACTTTGTTCTTGATTTTTGTGTTCCCTTCTCCTTGTGTATCTCCGTTCTTCTTCTTGTTTGTTACTCTCCCTTCCTAGTGCCTCAAAAGCACTAGGATACTAACGTTTCCTCAAGTGCTTCTAGCTCATCCTAGGTACCTAAGCGACGTTATGGACATGGCTTGTCCAAGCTACCATCAATCGTCACGAGACAACTATGGGGCGAATTACCAAAACCCACAACTTTACCAACCATATCAACCTCATCAACAATCTTATGAACCCTCTTCTTATGGTTACCAAGAATGTTGTCAAGGATCGTTCCCACATCCTAACAACTACCAAACACCCTCACATAACCCACAACCGCAAAATCCCAACTTTGAGACTTGTCAAATGATGGTTCAATTGCTTAAGAGCCAACAAGAGTCGATGACTCTTTTGCAAAAGAATCAACAAGCGATGGTGGCTCAAATAATAGGGGTTAGGGAGGAGTTCAAGGCCCAAATAGAGGTGCAAGATGCTCGCATCAATGCACTCATGGCTCATATCAGGATGTTGGCCGCTCGAACTCCACAACATGTTGAGGAAGGTTCATTTGGGCATGAAGGTCGGGTATCTCAACCCAATCATGAAGCTACAAATGAAGAAGTGAGGGTCGATCAAGAGGTCATTGTTGAGTGTTGCTTAGGCGGTGAAGATGAGGGAAGAATAGAGGAAGTTGAGGCTTCAAGGGCCAACAATGAGGAGGGGAGTGAACATGATTCTCGAGATAACTCTTGGGGAGCCGATGTGTTGGCGATAAAATTGGATTTGTTCGATTTTCTTCATGATGAACCACTAGACAATCCAAAGCCGAGTGAAGACATACCTCCTCTAGGCCATATTGACAAGGTGAGTGAAAAGGAGCGCAACACTTGGGAGAAAGAAGTAGACGCCTTGGAACTTGCCTTGCATGGGAATTTGGAGGATCCTAAAGCCTCCAATGAAGAAAACTTGATGCCTTCTCCTCCTCTACCACACTCGATGTCTAGCCCTTTGTCTTGTGAGACGGTTGGTGAAGAGGATCCTTGTCGGGCGGTGGAAAAGAGTTCCACTCTCGACCCCGTAGAAGAAGCAACACCTCTAGGGTGTGATCTCCCACATCATGACACCGAGCACGACTCTAGACCACTATACCTACCGGATGGTCATAAGAGTCGTAGCTATGTTGGTTTAGAAGACCCAGAAGATCATGAGAGCCCCGAGCATAATGAAGACGATTGCTTCTTCCCTCCGACTTGGAAACTTTTGGGAGTGGCTAGGCTCGGCCATGAGAGCTTAAATGAAGATGTTGCTAAGGCATTTGACCTACTCCTTCGAGCTCTCGATGGCTATGGAGGCGTTGTTGGTGAGAGTATTTAGTGTAAATATCTTTTGTGCTTGTATTTGTGTTTATGTTTGTGTTTAGGACTTGTTAGTTTTTGTGGAATTCTTGTTCGTTTGGATTTTTGATGAGCGATGTGAGGGAGGGAATTTGATGTTGTATTTGAGTTCATTGTGATAGGTGTGAAGGAAAGGTGATCCCTAGACGAGAGTAGATAATGATAGAGCTTGGATCGTGGGAATGGAAGTCGGTTTTTGAAGCTTCGTCGAAGCTTTTGAGGTTTTGGGAGTCATGAAGACCCTTCCCGACCGAGAAGGAGGTTTCCCGACCGGGAAGGGTATGCCATCCCGACCGGGAAGAAGGCTTCCCGATCGGGATGGAGGTGCAAAAATTGGAGCATTCTGGAGTGGCTTCCCGACCGGGAAGGAGGCTTCCCGATCGGGAAGGGTTCATCATCCCGATCGGGACCACCCTTCCCGACCGGGATGGTCCCCTTCCTCCTCTTTTGGCCTCTTCTTTGACATTTGAGCCCACCCAACCATTGTATACCCCTACCCAACCTCCCTACCCATCCTTGCTCATGTCATACGACCCTTACACTTCATTTACATACCCACACCTCGTTTCTCTTCCCTTTACACCGACTTTCACATCGAATCCTACCCACCCCCCCCCCCCCCCTCGCACCATTACTACCTTAACCATGCAGTTATATCACGTTTGAACCGGAATAGCAATGATGAAGACAAGCAAGTGCCTATATTGATCTATGAGACGATGGAGAGAGTGAGTTGCTAACCTTTGGTACGGCAACTATCCTTTCTTTTCCGTCTTTTAATGCTTGTTTTCCTTTGTTTACTCCCCTTCCCCTTGTACACTTTTGCGTCGTGGTGTCATGGTGGCCTTCGAGTCCTTGGCATATGGTTGCTCCCGACTCTCGATGACGTGACTACATCGAGAGTCCTTTTCAAAATCCAAATTTTTTTTTTCAAGTTTTTCACCCCTTTTTGTTGGATTTATTCGGATTTAGGCGGAACCCGGGCTAGGTGACGTGATTACACCTAGCCCTCCCCTCCCATTTCCTTTTATTTCCTTCTTTTTATTTTTCTTCCCCCATCCATATCTCTTTCTTGTCTCGGCCCATGGTGACTTGATTTCACCCCGGCCGGACACCTTCTACCTTTTCTTCACTTTATTTTTGATTTTTAGCTTCATTTTCCTAGTTTCTTTTGTTTCTCTTGTCTCTCCGCACCCTACGATCGAGCATGAGGACATGGCTCGATTTAAGTGTGGGGGAGCGATATTCTAGTATAGTTTAGTTTATTTTCTTAGTTTTTCGAAAAAATCTTAAAAATCCCTAAAAATTTGAAAACATTTCACAAAAATCAAAAAGATTTTTCTTTTGTGTGTTTTCCTCTTGTGTCTTTGTGTTGTCTATTTGTTTTGTTGTGCGTGTTTGCCTCCCCTTTTCCTTATAGGTCGCTTATTCACCGCTAGCTTTGGAAAGCTTGCAAGACTTCCGGTAACATCTCTTCATCCCTTTTTCCTTCTTTGCTTCTTGTGATTTTGGAGAACATTTGTGATGATGTTGTGCTCGGGAGGAGCTTTGTAAAGATTGTGGTGGATTTGGAGTCTTGTTTGAAGATCGGGGTGGTGTTTGTTTTGTTTATGTGTTGGTTCTCCTTGTTTTGTTTTGTTTTGTTTTGTTTTGTCTCTTTTTCTTCCATCTTCGTTGTGTCTTTGTTTTGTGTTTTGTTGTGTGTCTTGTGTGTAAACATTTTTTGCGAAAACCCGGTTTAGAGGCTAGTTTGTGAGTGTTTACTTTCCCTTCCTAGTTGTATAAATCGAGTCTTGGGCTTTAATCTAGTAGAATGACCCTAAATCAATGATTTCGTTGGTCCTTTACCTTGAGTCCATCTAGCTTACTAGGGATTTACGACGGGATTTGCATTTTGACCATTATGACCACCCACGGTGTGAAAAGGCCTTGGTTATCGAGTCTCGTCCCTTAGGTGACCGCGTCTAGGATCGTTTGATTAGTCCAAGTTCTCCCCTTTTTGCGAGTATGAAGGGAAGACGTCGTCCCGACATACCCATTCCCCTACCTCCTACACATACCCACACAATAAAAATGCAATTTGTTGATCTCTCTTTCTTATTACTAAGGAATGCCAAAAAGCCGAATCAAGCCAAAAAGGGCTAAGAAAAGAAAAGAAAGAAAAGAATGAAGAGAAAGAAAAGGCACAAAAGCCAAAAAGAAAATAGAAAAGATGAAAAAGAATGGCATGGCAAAACAAAGAAAAAAAATGCAAAAGAAGAGAGAAAATGCCAAAAGAAAACCCGATTCACAAAAATAACCCCTACCTCTCAAAATAAGACTTTTTCCGACTTGTGCCGTGAAGAGCCTACCAAAGGACCGAGTCCCGAGGAAGGATGATAGCGGCATTAGTCGGTCTTCCCTCATTTTGCATATTTCCACCTTTTTACTTGGACTAGTTAGGCGGTCTTGGACACGGGACGAACCTCTTGGCTCACGCTAAAGGGGGCGGGGTCTCACTACCTACAGTGTCGACTAACACCGTGGATCATCACTTCCCACTCCGCCGATCGTCCCGTAGTACGTTTTTAGAAAGTTAGGAGAACCTAGGTAAGTTACCAACGTTTTATTGCTTTATCGTCATACTATTAGGGTTTAGTCCACCTTGGTTTGTATTGCTAGCTTGGGAACGTTGTCGCTTACCTCGAGTCCTAAATCGGTGTTTTATTCACCGCTTTTTGAGGGAAGCGGTATTTCTTTTGTTTTGGGTGCAACTGATTATGTGTTTGTTTGTGTGTTTGTGTGTTTTGTGTCCGGTTGCATGCACAGTTTTGTCGCAAGACCCAACTTGCCTTGCGGAGTGCACTTTTCCTCTAAGTGCACTCGCGTGAGTTGAAGGGGCGTAGGGTGCGCTAATACCCACTCGGATAGTTTAGTAGATAGTATGTGCTTACTCGAGGGCGAGTAAGGGTTAAGTGTGGGGGAGTTGATAAGTGTGATTTGTAGTGCCTATTTTGTAGTGTTTTGGTCCCATTTTCCTTGTAGAATCGCTTCTTGGGAGCGGTTTGGGGGCTTCTTATGCTTCCTTTAGCTCGTTTCAGGTTCCCGAGACCGTTCATGAAGAGTAGGAGCGATTCCGACTCAATACATACACATTTTGGAGCCAACGAAGCTAAGGAACGATGACTCGATGCCTTGGAATCGACCCCGAGACCTTGGGACCCAATCCCGAGCCTCCGAGCCCCGATCCCGAGTCTCGAGAATCGACGGGAAGCCCATGAGAACCAAGGAGGGGCCAAAAAGTTCATATTGGAGGCCTACAAGACTCATCCCGGACGGGTATGGCCTCATCCCGTCCGGGATGAAGGAGGAACACGAAGTGCAGCTACTGGAGGTTGTTCCCGATCGGGAACATAAAATCCCGATCGGGAATTCCCATAATCCCGATCGGGAATTACTTTCCCGACCGGGAAAAGCTCCAGCTCACCCGCGCCTTGTTGCTATCACTTCCTTTCATTTCCTTTCATTCTAAAACCCTATATATACCCTTCCTCTTGTATTAAGACATCATCTTATGTTATGTTAGATATTAGAGACTAAACCCTAGATAGATTAGCATAGATTAGTGTAGATTAGTCCTTAGATTATCGTTAATCTTAGATTAGTACTTGTAATTTGGGAATTCTTGAAGATTCCAACCAAGCTTGACAACCTTGGTTGAGGTATTTGGGTTCTTCCATTTATGCAAGTTTCTTTTTTCCTTTCATCTATGGTTTGGTATAATCTTCTTTTCTCTTCTTTTAATCTTTGTTTTATCATTAAAGTTTGAATCTTTAGTTCTTGTTAGTGTTTAGTTCTTCATTCTTGATAGTTTCATTATGTTGGTTTTGTTGTTTGGTTTGATTCCTCTTGTTAGTGATAGTTTTAGTTTAGATATGTTAGAGTAGTGTCCTTGCTAGGGTTAGTAAGGTGATTAGGGTGTTAATTGGATGATTAAGGGATTGTTGGAGTTGTTGGTGGAAGATTTGGGTTTCTCCTTGGTTTGTTGCACATCACATGTTTGTTGAATTGCTTGAATGACTAAGTATGTACGAAAGCTTGTTTTCTTGCCTTTCTCTTGTGGGTATTAGTTGTTTGTGGGTTCGGTCCCCTCATTAAGTTGCGAGAGCCCGGTGAGGACGACCCCTAGGCCGGTCTAAGTCGCGAGAGCCCGGATTCGACCTAGGTCTATAGCATGCTAGTACTCCGTTTGTGTTGTGTCGCCGAGTTGGGTTTTAGGTGGAATCTCTAGGTGAGTCTAAGTTGCGAGAGCCCGAGCATTACCTAGATTACCCTACTACCTCCTTCACCTCTAGTTCTCCTTCGACCATTCTGTTACCCCTTTGACCCCGACCTAACCCTAGCCCGTTCTCCTTTGTTTGTTTCCTTTGTTTAGACCTTAGCTTAGTCCATAGCCATCCCCCTTAGACTAGCTTCGTTACAATGGATTGATTCTGCGGCTAATCTGGCAGAACTTCGTTACTAGACTCGAGTTAGTCGAACACAGGCACCACGGTATCGAGTGGGTGCTCGAAGGTGAGGAGTAGCATCGATGTCGCTTTTTTATTGGAACTACGATCGAGTGGAAAGTTTCCCTCGGGTGTCGGAGTGCGAGCCCTTAGCGAGAGTATAGAGGGGGAAGAGAAGAATGAGAATTGTGTGTCGAATGAATGAGGTAAAGGGGGGGTAATTATAGGTGTTTTCGGCCCTCGTCACCCATATGGGCGCCGTAGCTGAGGCGCACCAATACTCAGACGCCTGGGCTTAGGCGCGGGGAGAACAAGACGCGTGGGGTGGGGCGGTTGGGATTTTGAGGATCCGATTTTGATACTTTCCAAAACTGAGAGGGGGAGTATAATACAAAGCTTGGGAGCTAAGGCTCCCGTGCGCGTTACCCTAGCGCCGTGAATATTAGTGGGCCTCGGGTGTGCATCCCGAGGTTCGCTTGGCGTGGTGTTGACTCGGTTCGTGTTTCGTGACCGACTCGGGGTCCCGGTGTCAGAATTGACTCTAATTAGTGTCTATGCGACCATAATGACACGACTAAGGCTGCCATCATGTTAGTTTAACTTACCCGAGTAATTTATTTGATCCGTTCTATAGAAAAACTACCTAAAACATCACGAACCCGCGTCGCGTTGCAGTCCTATTGTCATTGGGTGTTTGTTGGGCACTTCTGCAGCCACCAGGTTCAAATCTAGGTGTCTACACAAGTCGATCAAGTTTGCTACGCTCCTTACCCGAAGGGAAAAAAGAGTACGAATTGGTCTCTGGTTTTTAAGATCAAGGCAAGATCACAAGTTGGTAATCCTATCATCGACGATGACATCTACCAAGAGAATGTAATTCGTACTAATCAACCAATATCATCTATTTTGATCGAACACAATGACGTCAATGAGCAACAATATGAAGTTGAAGTTGCTGGTGCTGAAGGGGAGGCCGACGAATTTGCCGATTGGATTGTTCCTGAAGGAGAGGGCGATGAGGAAGAGTTGATCGTTGATGAAGATGATGGGTTTGAGGTGAATAGTGACTGGGGCGATGACGATGAGGAAGGGTAAGAGGGGTTCATTGAAGCGCACACCGATGCGGACAGTGATAGTGACGATAATTAGCAAGTCTATAGTTCTTTGTATTTTATTCAGTACAAATTGTAATTTATTTATTTGTAATTAAAGACTATTTTGTTAATCAATGAAATTCCTAGGTTACCCTAAACTAATTGACTCTATATTTTAACTTTGCGCAAACATGTTTCTCGTAGACGTGATTATGGCAGGTGGCAGTGGAATGGTTCCTTTGACGGGTAGCAGTAGCCAAAATGACAGCACTCTCATGGACGAAGACGTACCTGTCGACGAAGGTGTGGACGCTGTACTGGAAATCGGGGCGACGGTGTACGTGGCGACGCCTTCGAAGCCCTACCTTTCACGGCGGAAAGTAGATAGCGCTACTTAGTGAGTTTCTGTTGTTAAAATCTGTTGTTTTATATATTTTCAATCATTTGTCTGCTTAACATCCAAAATTAGATGTATAGGTGGGATTACAAGAAGTACTCTGATTATTTGCGTGATTCCATAGTCATGACCTACGGGTCTACCTTTGGCGCCTATGTAGCTGGACGGAGGCGCCCCAGAAAGCTCGGGACGACATGTTTACGCACTTCACAGTAATTGCCTCGTCTGTCATTCTGAATTGTTCATTGCACGACTTATACATTAAATTATAGAGTAAATTAAAAATTACTCCTTTTTAAAATACCAATTTTAAAATTTACTCCATTTTTAAAACTTTTGTTATTTTTAACTCCCAAAATCTATTAAAAGTTCAAAATTTGCTCCCAAATTTTCTTTTCAGGACGAAAATGTCCTTGGCTGGAGGGTGGGGTTAAGTAATTTTGCATAAAAAAGTTGGGGGTATTTTTCGTCCAAAAAATATATTTTGGAGCAATCTTTGAACTTTTGATGTATTTTGAAAGTTATTTTTAACAAAAAATTCAAAAGGGATTAAATTTAAAATAGATATTTTAAAGGGGAGTAATTTTTAATTTACTCTAAATTATAACTAACAAATTATATTTTTGACAAACAAAAGAGTGTGTGTATAGACTTAGGGTATGACCTCAGATCCGACTACGAGAGTCGGATAAAGAAGAAAATAACTGACATATTTCAGAGAGTGGTTCCGAGGGTTCAAAAGGCGGACTGGATTCCGGAGGAGAAGTGGGCGGGACTGAAGCAGAAAGCAGACGACCCAAACTTCAAGAAGAAGTCGGCGGTGAAGAAGTCGAACCGCAGAGGTTGGCAAGTTGACGGGGTGGCCAAACCCACCAGCTGCCTTGGTAGTAGGAGCGCAGCAACAACTTTCAAGCAAATGGTAAGTAGTGCTTATAACACAAATAATCAATTTAAGTATAATTCAATATATTATTGGTAAATAAACGCTGAAAGTTCTAACACTGTTTTATGAAGGACTCAACCGCAACCCCGGTGCAACTTTTGGAGAAGACGAAGAAGGGGAAGGATAGGAAGTGGATTTGACCCCCGAGGGCCGGAGATCGTTGTGAGTAGTAGTAAAGTTTTTCAAGAAAATACTAGTCACAAAAATTATGATGTGATAGTGTATATTGTTCTAAAAGTTCTAACGCTGTTTCATGTTGATGTTTCAAGAGAACTTTGAGAAAGCGGTGGAGGAGGCACGAGCCTCTGATCAATCACCGAACACATTGAAGATCTTCCACGCTGTCACGGGGGGGCTACAACCAGAAGTGACGGTTCTGGGGGGATAGGAAACGCGGCGAAAGATCTTTTTCGCCCATGGTTGAGTAGTGGTAAGGAGTCATCTGCGGACACGTACTTCCCTACCGCTGCTTCCTAGAAACGCACCGTTAACGAGTGCATGGAGGAGAAATTCAAGAGACAAGAAGAGCGCGTGCAGACATTAGAAGAGACAGCAGAATCCCAACAGAAGAGGTTGGAGGAGCAGGACAGGTTTATGGAGATGATGAGGGAAAGGTGGGCCATGGAGAATGAAACCTGCAACAGTGGACCACGCATTAGTAGGCGCGATGACAAATTGACAACAACGACAATGGTCATCCCTTTGAGTCGGAGCAGCTTCAGCCCCTTGCGTAGGTGGTTCTTCTCATCTATGTTACTTGTTTAGACTATGGTTGTGTATATATTTCTATGTCACCAACTCCTAGATAGAATTGTGAACCCAACACATGTTTTCTTTGTAATAAATTTTCATTTTCTACAACAGTACACTGGTTTAGATTTGCTGAGTGTGTGGACGTCCGTCCGCATCGTCCGGCGCCCCGCGCGCACCTACGCGGGACCGGCCCGGTTTTTCAACGTGTGGCGGCGGCCACCCACGCGTTCCCTCCCTGCCGGGGGCCGGTCCGATCTCGCGTATGGGGCGATGTTTCGGACCTCGATTTGGATGACGATCCGGACTTGTACTAGATGGGTGTGGGCACCCGTGTTTCCGTTTAGGAATCGATCGAGTCGTGGTTGTAAATGTTTAAAGGCCGTTTTGTTTGGTAAGACGACCTTTTTAGTGAACTGAAGTTGTTGCCGATTTGTGGAGTCGCCACCGAGTCAATTAAGGGGACTCAGAAACCGTTCAAGTCAACTTTGATACCTTGCCGGCTCAAAGTTGAGTGGCACGGGACCTAAAGATAAAGACTTGTACCCTTAAGCACTCCATGCCTGGAATGACTCTCATTGCCAATGGTTTCGTGACATCCGGAAACCGTCGATTCTGAGTAAGGGGTAAGGGTACGTATTGGGAAGCCAACATCCGATAGATGTCAGCACCCAAACTCGCCCGCACTACAGCGGCCTCTACTAATCAATCGGTGGGCTGATATTCTAGTTCTTTTGTTGTGGCGGAAGTAATGTAACATCCATTGTTTTAACCCTATACCTTTTGCTACGTCGGTTGTTTTTTTTTTGGTGAAATGTGAGATTATATTAAATCAAAAAAATCGTCCAACAAGCTATACAACAACTAATTGGGCTCCTCTATAAGAGGAAACCCAACCAAAGAAAATCTCAACGAGCAAGCAGGAAACAAAAAATTCAGCTCCAACCCGGTTACCAAAGAAACCTCTGGTAGCCTGGTTCAAAGTCCCTCTCTCTTTCAGTTCAGTCTGCATCCTCACTGCTACGTTCTCAGGTCTGCACAGTCTAGCATTCATTCTCGCTTCATTCCTTTGCATCCACGTATGGTACGTCGGTTGTTTTAAGACAAGTAAGTTTTGTCGTCAAAGTAGTTGCGTTTACATTCTTTGCATGCGATTTCACGTGACAAGCAAGCCATGAAAAGATGCACGTAGGAGAGTAGAGAGTACTAGTATTATACGTATTAGCAAATCAGTTTTAACGAGATAATACGGATATTAGTCATTCTTGTTGTATTCCTTACCTGATATTCTGCTTAAGATGCGTCGGCTCGGCATTAGTAGAGATGCATCGAACCTAATAAGGTGAGCACCGGTACTAATACGGAACCCGACCATTACTTTGTTCAGTTTTAGTTGTTTTACGTTCTGAATTCCGTGTTAGGTGATTTAGCATGCGATTATAAGGTCATAAAAGCAATAAATCATACGAAAAACTGTAAATGCGAATGTAAGTAAATCATGTAGTAAGGAGTTACACCCTCGGAGTATACACTAAACGGGACTCGATGCATAGATATTTGAGAACGGATCTCGGAATTACTCGGGTCTATTTAGTGTATTTTAGTGTTTGTGGTTGAAGTTGAGACGTTACATATTTTAGCGAATGCTTGCGGACCTAGTGTTCACATCTAGTGTTGTCGTAGTGCATAATAATAGAAAGTGCGAGTGTGGAAAGTTTTGTTTAGATGGCATCCTAGTGACGGCTCGATCAACAGGCGGATCCTCCTAGCTTGACCAGTGACTCCGGCAGAACTCCGTTACCGTTTGACCCTTCCTGCGGCTACTCCGGCAGAGCTTCGTTACTATGGACCGTTTCTGCGGCTAATTCGGCAGAACCTGGGTACTAGTTTTGAGCTAGTCGATCACAGGCACCTCGGTATCGAGTGGGGTGCTCGAAGGTGAGGAGTAGTGTCGATGTCGCCTTTTTAATCGGAACTACGATCGAGTGGATCATTTGCCTCGGGTGTCGGAGTGCGAGCCCTTAACGAGAGAGTTTAGAGGGAGAAGAGAAGGTTGAGAGATGTGTCGAAATGAGGGCGTGAAGGGGGGTATTTATTGGTGTTTTCGGCCCTCGTCGCTGTGGACATGACATAGCTCCACCCCGACGCCGCCACACGCGGGTTTGGGGAGGCAAATGAATCTCCATATGAGAATGGATCGAATTGAAATTTAAATCGAATTGGAGTCGCCACCGAACTTTGTGGGAGTTCGGGCCCATTCGAACCCACTCTATGTCGTAGTGGGTCTTATACAAAATACGGCCCATTTCCGATGTCAGAGTTTATTGGGCTCATCCCTTTGCATTGCGATACCGATACCGTCACTACCGGTTATCGTGTATTGAATGACTCTCGTGCGCCAATGGTTTCGGGCATCCGGAAACCGAGGTTCTGAGTAAGGGGTGAGGGTACGTGTTGGGAAGCCTACTAAGGACACTCAACCCCGCCCGCACATTAGCGGCCTCTACTAAGATATCGAATGACTTTCTAATACGCGCGTTAGCAATCCGGTAAAATGTTATGCAAACAAGGTTTTACAAGATATAGAAATTGAATAGGTTGCTACGTTATTTTAATGCATCTAATTTATTGTCGAAGTGATTTATCATGTGAATGTTTATTTAAGGCAATAAATGGCAAACATCGAAAATAGAAAACTCCTAAATAAATTACAAATTACACGGGCGGAATACAACCCGGAATTCACAATACAACGAGCGATAATATAATAATTGAATTAGAAAACGGTAAATATTAACTATAAACGGACACATAAATAGTAAATATAAGCTAGACCGTAAATTGAATAAATGGACGAACTTCGATTAAATACACATTATATTGTGCATTAAACGGAGGACGGAGACTTTAATACGCATTCGCGTATGGGACCGAAGCGTGGTGCCAGCTCGATCCCGGGTCTCGATGCCTTGTCCCGACATATCATATGGAAAGATTGGTGTCTAGACTAGTCATGCATCGGATACGACTAAGGAGTCGTCGACACAAGACTAGTCGTATAAAACGTTAGTCAAAGTCGTGAGAGTAATAAAATAGAATAAAATGTATGGGTTTTGAATATGTAGGCACGTGATTGACTTTACACGTGACGACCGAATTCGTAAAATATTTGACGAGTCTTACGGTATTTAGAAGGATCACGGTTTAGGCATGATACAAGACATTCGATCGAGTCATGAGGGAGACTCGATCGAGTGCCCCTCGTGGGGACCTTCTGCCTGATTTTTGGAGTGCTACTCGATCGAGTGGGCTTGCGCACTTGATCGAGTGCCATCTATACGGGTGTTTAATTTATGCTTTAAAATGACCCATTTTGTAATTTTAATGTTTTTGAATCGAGATGCAATTACGCTAAATATAAATATTGTCCAATTTATGTTAGCTTAAATCTCGATGGCTCGCCATACTCGACATTCGGTTATAGAACCAACATCTAGTATTTAGAGCGAATTTGCGAAATCGAGTTTGATCGGGCTAGAACAAATATCGATTCCCTCTGCGTCATAATGTCGTGATCAATCCTTCCGGATAGTGTGACAATTAATTCGGCGTCAACGGGTTTCGTCCTAATCCGATTTGTCGATGATTCTTTGAATAATGTTTTGAATGAAATGGGGTCGGACATATTTAACGACGAATCTCCACGATCTATTACGCCCTTAAGTGTTTAGGCGGCGCACCTCGAAGGGCGCCACCTCCAATACAACTTGTAAAGAGATTAAATAGACTTTAGGCGAAATTTGTAATTAAACATATTCGACCCGAAAATTCGACCGTCGTTGCAAACTTAAGTCCTAGGCATTTTAATATCGTAATTTGGCCTTAAGGCCTATGATCATTAATTTAGCCTCAACGGACGTTGCTCGGATCGTTTTGAAAATAGTTTTGTTCAATAATTATACGCGGTATTATATAAGACGGAATATAAATAACGATAATTAAATGTTAGATTGTTAGATTGGTTAGTATGCGAATAATGAAAATGTTAGATGTTAATTGACATAAAATAAAATGTTAGCATACAAAAATATAAAATGTTAGTATACATAAAATTAGAAGTTAGTATGTTAGTATAATTAATATAAATAATATATATAGAAAAAGACGAAAAAGAAGAAAGGAAAAAGGGATGTCGGGATTGAATGTTACACCCTCAACCTACGTGCTTTTACTTCTTGGAATAGGGCTCGTCAAATGGTGGCAAAGTCACGGGAGCGTCGAGATACGTAAGGGAGTTATGGTGTGTATGTGGTTTGTAGAGATGGATTTTAACGAGTTTTGCTCTCGGTCTTTCCCGAGTTTTGATCTCGGGATTTGATTTATGTATGTGTATGTGTATGAAGGTGATGAATGGTGTAGATGCTGTAAATGTGATGGGTTTTTTTAGGTGGTAGAAGGGTTGAAAAGAAGTTGTGTGATTATGGTTGCCAAAAAACCTTCTTTTTTGAAATGAATTGATGTGATGGGGTATTTATGAGGAGGACCCCAGTTTAGGGTCACTCGATCGAGTGGTGTAAGTGCACTCGACCGAGTGCCCGGTTCAGGAACGATTCGACCGGTTCACAGGCTTACTCGATCGAGTTGGCCTAAGCCACTCGATCGAGTGGGTCAAAACGGGTGAAGTGTATTTAGGGAAAGATTTGTTGACTATTTTGAATTGATTTGGTTGTTGGGCTTGATTCATTTTGTGTATTTGGACATAATGTGGGGCTGGTTCATCTCGGGATTCGACTTTGACCAGGTTTTGACTCGGTCGCTAAAAGACGGTTTTATTTCGGTGACGGTTTTGACCCAAATTAGTCTCATTTTATTGGAAATGACCCACTGGGCTTGGATTTGAGGTCGGTTTTGAGAGATATGCACTCCGCTAAATGCCCACGTCGGATACTATTGATTCCGAGTCCGTATTCGAGCGTATTAAGTCACGTTGACGTCTGATCATCATCGGGTGTTTTTTGGAAACTACCATAGACACCTGGCAGTCCAAATGTGGGTGTCTACCGTCGTCCATATGGGCGCCTGAGCTGGGGCGCATCAAGACTCAGGTGCCTGGGTTGAGGCGCGGGGAGTCTTAGGCGCGTGAGGCGGGGCAGTTGGAGTTTTGAAGATACGATTTTGATACTTTCCAAAACCGTGGGACGGGTGTATGCTTTGTATCTTGGAGGTTAAGGTTTCCCTTCCTTGACCTAGTGTCGTGAGCTTGGTGGGCCTCGGGTGTGCATCCCGAGATTCACTTGGCGCGGTCTTGACTCGGCTCGAGTTTCGGGTCCGACTCGGGGTCCCGGTGTCAGAATTGACTCTAATTAGTGTCTATGCGACCGTAACGACACGACTAAGGCTGCCATCATGTTAGTTTAATTTGCCCGAGTAATTTATTTGATCCGTTCTATAGAAAAACTACCAGAAACACCGCGAATCCGCGACGCGTTGCAGTCTTATCGTCATCGGGTGTTTGTTGGGCAATTTTGCAGCCACCAGGTCCAAATCTAGGTGTCTACAGAAGCCCCCACTTTGACTGAGGCTCGGACAAGGCGAAAGTCAAAGTATAGCCGCCCAGGTCAATCGAAGATTACGACCTGGTGGCTATCCGGTCGGGTCGTTTTAAGTCCATTGGACTACGTGTTGAGGCTCGCCAGCCAAGGCTTAGAAGTCATACCTGACGTCTTCGCTTGCGGTTGCTTGCTTGGGCCTGGGCCGTTGCTTGTCATCTTGTTCTTGATTCTTTATGCGCGCGCGCTTTGTATTCTTCGGTTTATTTAGGAATTTGTTTAATTTTTAAAGCGTGATGGTGAGGATTTGCCGTGGATCCCCACCGATCAATAAATAACCAACTATTCCTAACACGTAGCTAGGGCAAGTCGGGTCGAATCCACGGGGACGGTAAGAGGCGTCTAGACTAAGGTCACCTAAACACGAGACTAAGTCAACAAGCTAAACTAGACTAGAGAAATAAGAAGGGAATGAATGTATGACTACAACTAAGGCAACGAAGAAATCAAATAAGGAAAGGGTAGGGTTAGGTCTGGTTCATAAGTGTAGTAGGATAATTGGGAGATCGAGGGTGTAGGTTTCACCTAGTTGCTAAGGTCGGTCCGGGCTCTCGCTACGTAGACCAATGTCCGCACTCTCGTGTCAAAGACAAAACTCGAATACTTATGTAAGTTGTCACCCAATACACAAGGATTCAACCACAAATCAATCACACAATGAGAAGAGGAAGACAAGCAAGAGGAGCATTTGCAACTACTACTCTAACAAGCAAGCAATTCAACAAACACATGGTGCTCTTAATATGTGACTAGTAACAAAGAATCCACCTTTACCCACAATCAAACCCTAATCATCCATAATCAACACTTAATCCCCTTACTAACCCCACAACAAGTCTACTCACACATAATGAAGCTAATCCTAACCATAACAAAAGAAATCAACACAAACATCAAAACATACATAATGAAACTAACAAGAACAATAAATAATAATCAAAGATTAAAACTTAAATGAGTAAACAAGATTAGGAGAAGGGAAAAGAAGGTTATACCTACTAACAAGAGGAAGAAAGATTGAAAACTTGTATTAATAAGAAAACCCAAATACATCAACCAAGGTTGTCAATCTTGGATGGATTCTTCAAGAATTCCCCTAATACAAGATTAAACTAAGATTAAGGACTAATTATCGACTAATCTACTCTAATCTAAGCTAACCTATGCTAAAGTAGTCTAGGGTTTAATGGGTAATGAGGAACATAACATAAGATTACAAGAGGGGAGGTGTATATATAGGGTTACAAGAGTGAAGGAGAAGAAAAGAATCAAATGCGGGTAGCAGCTGGGTCATCCCGACCGGGACGGTTCGGTCCCGACCGGGACGACGTGATCCCGACCGGGACGGGTTGGTCCCGACCGGGACGGGTTGGTCCCGACCGGACCGGACCCAGGACAGTAACCGCAAATGTGCACCTCATCCCGGACGGGATGAGGCCCTTCCCGTCGGGGATGAGTCTTGTAGGCCTCCAATATGATCTTTTTGGTCCCTCCTTGGTTCTCATGGGCTTTTCACCGATTCTCGTGGCTCGGGATCGGGTCCCAAGGTCTCGGGGTCGAATCCAAGGCATCGAGTGATCGTTCCTTCACTTCGTTGGCTCCAAAAAGTGTATGTATCGAGTCGGATTCGCTCCAATTCTTCACAAATGGTCTCGGGAACCTAAAACGAACTAAAGGAAGCATAAGTAACCCATAAACCGCTCCCAAGGACCGATTACACAAGGAAAACGGGACCAAAACACAGCAAATTAGGCACTACAAACTACACTTATCAACTCCCCCACACTTAACCCTTACTCGCCCTCGAGTAAGCACATACTAACTACTAAACTAGCCGAGTGGGTATTAGTGCACCCTACGCCCTTTCAACTCACGCGATTACACTTAGAGGAAAAGTGCACTCCGCAAGGCAAGTAAGGTCTTGCGACAAAACCGTGGATGCAACCGGACACGAAACACATAAACAAACAAACATACAAACAAACAAATAATCGGTTGCACCCAAAAGAAAACAAATACCGCTTCCCTCAAACAAGCGGTGAAAGAAGCACCGGTTTAGGACTCGAGGCAAGTGACAACGTTCCCAAGCTAGCAATACAAAACAAGATGAACTAAACCCTAATAGTATGACGATAAAGCAACAAAAACGTTGGTAACTTACCTAGGTCCTCCTAACCTTCTAAGAACGTACTACGGGAAGATCGGCGTGATGGAAAAAGGATGAACCACGGTGTTAGTCGACACTGTAGGTAAGTGAGACCCCGCCCCCTTTAGGATGAGCCAAGAGGGTCGTCCCATGCCCAAAACCGCTCAACTAGTCCAAGTAAAAAGGTGGAAATATTTGCAAAGTGAGGGAAGACCGACCACTACCGCTATCATCCTTCCTAGGGACTCGGTCCTTTGGTAGGCTCTTCACGGTAATAGTCAGTAAAAGGCTTATTTTTTAGAGGGGATTCTTTTTGTGAGACGGTTTTATTTTGGCATTTTTCTTTCTTTTGCATATTTGCTTTGTGTATTAATATGCCATTTCTTTTTTCTTCTTTTCTATTTTTTTTTGGCCTTTTGTGCCTTTTCTTTTTCTTCAATCTTTTCTTTGTTTCATTTTCTTTCATTTCTTTGCCTTTTTGGCTTGATTTGAATTGTAGAAATTTCTTTGCAACAAGAAAGAGAAATTTCAACAAATTGCAAATTTATTTGGTGGATATGTGCGGAAGGTAGGGGAATGGGTGAGTTGGGAGCGCGCTTTCCCTTCAAACCCACAAAAAGGGGAGAACTTGGACTAATCAAACAATCCTAAACACGGTCACCTAAGGGACGGGACTCGGCAACCAAGGCCTTTTCACACCGTGGGTGGTCATAATGGTCAAAATGCAAATCCCGTAGTAAATCCCTAGTAAGCTAGGTGGACTCAAGGTATAAGGACTAACGAAATCATTGATTTAGGGTCATTCTACTAGACCTAAGTCCAAGACTCGATTCATACTACTAGAAAGGGAAAGTAAACACTCGCACCCTAGCCTCTAAACCGGGTTTTCGAAAACCGTTTACACACATGACACACTACACAACACAAAACAAAGACTCAACGAAAACGAAAGAAAAAGAGACAAAAGGCAACAATATAAAACAAAACAAGACAAGTACATAAACAAAACAAACACCACCCCGAACTTCCAAACAAGTCACCAAATCAACCACAAATATGCATCAAGCTCCACCCGAACACACAACATCACAATCTTCTCCAAATTCCACAAGAGACAAAGGGGAAAAAAGGGTAAAAGATGTTACCGGGGGTCTTGAAAGCTCTTCAAAGCTATCGCTGATTTAAGCAACCTATAAGGAAAAAGGGAGGCAAAACACGCACAACACAACAAATATACGACAAAATGACACAAAAGGAGAAAAGACACAAAAGAAAATCTTTTTGGTTTTTGTGAAATTTTTCAAATTTTTAGGGTTTTTTAAAGATTTTTTCGAAAAAATTACGAAAATAAAACTAACTATACTAGAATATCGCTCCCCCACACTTAAACCGAGCAATGTCCTCATGCTCGATCGTAGTGTGCGGAGACACAAAAGAAAAGAAAAGGAAATACGAAAATAAAGCTAAAAATCAAAGATAAAAGTGAAGAAAGGGTAGAATGTATCCGGCCGGGGTGTAGTCAAGTCACCATGGGCCGAGACAAGAAAAAATTTGGAAGGGGAAGAAATAAAAAGAAGGAAATAAAAGGAAATGAGAGGGGAGGACTAGGTGTAATCAAGTCACCTAGTCCGGATTCCGCCTAAATGCCACTAAATCCTACAAAAAGGGTGAAAATCTTGTAAACTTGGATTTTGAAATGACTCTCGATGTAGTCACGTCATCGAGAGTCGGGATCAATAACTACCAAGGCCTCGAAGGCCACCATGACATCATGACACAAAAGTGTACAAGGGGAAGGGGACAAACAATGGAAAACAAGCAACAACAAAAACGGAAAAGAAAGGATAGTTGTCATACCTATAGGTTAGCAACTCACTCTCTCCATCGTCTTCAATGGTCAATAATTGCACTTTGCTTGTCGTCATCATTGTCATCCCTCCTCAAGCTTGAAAGTATCGCATGGTTGAGGTAGTAATGGTGTGAGGGGTGTGAGATTTGATGTGAATCTCGGTGTAAAGTGAAGAGAAAATGAGGTGAGGGTATGTAAATGAGGTACATGGGTCATATGGTATGTGCAAGGATAGGTAGGGAGGTTGGGAGGGGGTATAAAGTGGTTGGGTGGGCTCACAAGACAAAGAAGAGGCAAAAAGGGAAGCAGGGGACCATCCCGGTCGGGATGACATGTCCTTCCCGGTCGGGACGCTCCCATCCCGGTCGGGATCATGCTCCAGAAAGCTCAAATTCTTGCACCCTCATCCCGATCGGGATGGCTCCTTCCCGGTGGGGATGCCTCATCCTTCCCCGTCCGGATGCTCTCCGTCCGGCCAGGAAGAGTCTTCCAACTCTCCACAACCCCAAAAGCTCATCCAAAGCTTCAAAAACCGACTCCCTAACTCAAAATCCAAACTCTAACCACAACCATTCCTCTCTAGGATTCATCTTCACTTCCCACCTACCAAACAAGCTCAAAGCATTCATCAAAATCTCTCCCTCACATCGCTCAACAAAATACCAAAATTACAAGGATCCCACAAAAATAAATAAATCCTAGAAACAAAATCATAAAAAAAAACACAATTACAAACACAAAAACTAAGGAGAAGAGAGAAAGGGGAATATACAACATGACGGTTCTTTAGGAACTCCGTCAAAGCGAGGATGGTGAACTCTCATTCTTCAACCATACCCCTCAAGGGCTTGGAGGAGCAAGTCAAACGCACGACCGACATCGTAATGAAGGCCCAAAGAGTGCTCGAGCCAAGCTATCCTTTACGGCCTCCAAGGTGGAGGCAAGAAGTAGTCCTCAAAAGACCCAACGTCATCTCTCATGTTGTCTCCGGGGTCTATCCATCCTACGAGCTTTACCGACCTCTTCCTCCCTAAGCATCGTCTCCAATCACAAGCAAGCTTCAACTCTTCATCATGAGGCACAAAAAACGGCTTTGGCCCCATTTCCTTGTTGCACATCCCAACACCTTCCTCAAGTTGTGGTTCCCCATCTTCATCACTTGTCCCCACATCATCTTGGAGGAAAGAATTGAAACTTCTACCGGCGGTTTCAATCTCTTCCAAACCATTGCTTGGTGTATTAGCAAGGGGCTCTTGATGTTTTTCCACATTCTCGGACAAGGGCAACTTGAGCTCATCAATTTCACCTAACAACTTCACAAACTCCACCAACTCATCCAACTCACTATCCTCCTCCAATTCTTCACCAACAATGCCTTCACCAAGGGTCATATCCTCATTCGTCTCTTTTTGGGTAGACGATTGAGGTTCTTCAAAGCAAGTTTTGCTTTCAAAAGGAACTACATCGGCGGCTTCGTGATTAGATTGCTCCCCTTTCTCAAGTGGGCACCCTTCATCTAGTTGTGACGTTCGGGATAAAAACATTAAGGTTTTAACCGTTAACGTATTTAATCGAGCATCCATCGCCTCGTTTTCCCTTTGATATTGGGTCATGAATTCATCTTGATTCTTTTGTATTTGAATGGCCATTTCTTGGTTGCTCCTTTGCAATTGAAGAATCGATTGATACAACTCCAAGTTTGGCGATTGGTGGTCATTGGGGTTTTGTAATGCTCCTTGAAAATCTTGATGATACCCAAGGAGTGGGGCATCATATTGTTGGTAGTGAGGTTGAGATGATTGGTAGTATTGTGGGTTTTGGGGTTCATATTGTGGTTGGGGTGGAGGGTAATGCGGTGGGTTTTGGGGATATTGGCTTCCATACGGTGAATCTTGATGAAACATGGTGGGTTCACAATGATTGCTTGAGTAATAGCCACCATGATCGTAGGATTGGTAAGCGTTCACTTGTTGGTAGCCGTTCCCATGTCCTTGAAACTCATACCCACGGGTGTCTTGATTACCCCTCGAAGCTTGATAGTGGTAGGGGGACGTCATGTCATACCCTTGGCTCGTACCCGGTTGAGGACCTCTCAATCTAGCAACCGTCCGTTAAAGCGACTCTAAGTTGCAAGGAAAAGATGGTCACCACCTCTAAGCACAAACTGTAGACTAAGAGCAAACGTGAGAAGCCTAGTGCTTTTTGGGCACTAGACAAGAGAGAAATAAACCTCACACACACAAGAAGCAAAAGGGACAAAAAAGAAAAAGAAAAACACAACACAAAACAAAGTCAAGTAACTAGGAAAACAAAGTCTAAACTAGCACCGTCCCCAGCAACGGCGGCAAATTGATGGTGAGGATTTGCCGTGGATCCCCACCGATCAATAAATAACCAACTATTCCTAACACGTAGCTAGGGCAAGTCGGGTCGAATCCTTGGGGACGGTAAGAGGCGTCTAGACTAAGGTCACCTAAACACGAGACTAAGTCAACGAGCTAAACTAGACTAGAGCAATAAGAAGGGGATGAATCTATGACTACAACAAAGGTAACGAAGAAATCAAATAAGGAAAGGGTAGGGTTAGGTCGGGTTCATAAGTGTAGTAGGATAATTGGGAGATCGAGGGTGTAGGTTTCACCTAGTTGCTAAGGTCGGTCCGGGCTCTCGCTACGTAGACCAATGTCCGCACTCTCGTGTCAAAGACAAAACCCGAATACTTATGCAAGTTGTCACCCAATACACAAGGATTCAACCACAACTCAATCACACAATGAGAAGAGGAAGACAAGCAAGAGGAGCATTTGCAACTACTACTCTAACAAGCAATTCAACAAACACATGGTGCTCATAATATGTGACTAGTAACAAAGAATCCACCTTTACCCACAATCAAACCCTAATCATCCGTAATCAACACTTAATCCCCTTACTAACCCCACAACAAGTCTACTCACACATAATGAAGCTAATCCTAACCATAACAAAAGAAATCAACACAAACATCAAAACATACATAATGAAACTAACAAGAACAATAAACAATAATCAAAGATTAAAACTTGAATGAGTAAACAAGATTAGGAGAAGGGAAAACAAGGTTACACCTACTAACAAGAGGAAGAAAGATTGAAAACTTGTATTAATAAGAAAACCCAAATACATCAACCAAGGTTGTCAATCTTTGATGGATTCTTCAAGAATTCCCCTAATACAAGATTAAACTAAGATTAAGGACTAATTACCGACTAATCTACTCTAATCTAAGCTAACCTATGCTAAATTAGTCTAGGGTTTAATGGGTAATGAGGAACATAACATAAGATTACAAGAGGGGAGGTGTATATATGGTCCCGACCGGGACGACGTGATCCCGACCGGGACGGGTTGGTCCCGACCGGACCGGACCCAGGACAGTAACCTCCGCAAATGTGCACCTCATCCCGGACGGGATGAGGCCCTTCCCGTCGGGGATGAGTCTTGTAGGCCTCCAATATGATCTTTTTGGTCCCTCCTTGGTTCTCATGGGCTTCTCACCGATTCTCGGGGCTCTGGATCGAGTCTAAGAGGCTAGGTATCGGGTCCCAAGGTCTCGGGGTCGAATCCAAGGCATCGAGTGATCGTTCTTTCACTTCGTTGGCTCCAAAAAGTGTATGTATCGAGTCGGATTCGCTCCAATTCTTCACAAATGGTCTCTGGAACCTAAAACGAACTAAAGGAAGCATAAGTAACCCATAAACCGCTCCCAAGGACCGATTCCACAAGGAAAACGGGACCAAAACACAGCAAATTAGGCACTACAAACTACACTTACACTACTACAAATCCCTTAAAATTATGACACTTCATTAATGATGCTTTTATAGAGCGTCGATCTCCAAATTTTCCCTCCTTTGAATCCCGACGCCACTCGTGTCATATGTCACTTAACCGCTTTCTAATTTATTTTGGAAAGAGCGCTATCACCTACCGTAAACCTAATACGGAGTATGTTACTGCTAAAACTAAAACGAAAACCCGCCCCTCACCCCCATTTGTACGATACGTTTCACAAATGCTGCGCTCTATACTTAACTTTTCCCTATCTACAACCCTGCATCATCAACAACTCCATCATCTTACTCAGACCCTCAAGAATTTTTTCCTGCAATTCATCCTCAAATTTATTCGTCATTGGAAATCCTACACAAGGTAATTTCTATTCCTTCTTTCTTTTAATTTTAAATACACAATTTCTGTAAGTTCGTGGATTTAGGGTTGAATTTAGAGTTGAATAAAACTGCGAATTTAGGGTAGAATAATTCAATCGAATTATAATCAACTATTCTTATATATTTGAAGCATATGATTTGGGTAAATTCAGTTCGTCTTTGGAAATCCTACACAAGGTATTTTTGATTCCTTTTTTTCTTTCAATTTTAAATATCCAATTTCTGTAATTTCGTTGATATAGGGTTGAATTTAGAGTTGAATGAAACTGCAAATTTAAGGTAGAATGATTCAATCGAATTGTGATCAACTATTCTTATATATATGAAGCATATGATTTTGGTAAATTCAAAATTGGGATACTTGTTTGAGAATTGGAGAATGTTCTGATAGTTTTTCCTTGGTGTTGGTTGATTACATTTTTTTTCTCCAAATCTGCATATATAAAGTATTTGGTGATGTGTTTTCCTTATTTTTCATCCTTGATTGTGATTCTTAGAGTTATTATTTTTATTAATCCACCTTCAAATTATGTAACTTCTTCAACTTAATTTTGATAACCTTATATATATATATATATATATATATATATATATATATATATATATATATATATATATATATATATATATATATATATATATATATATATATATATATATATATAAGATATAAGATTAGTGTTAAAGTTGTTATTTTGTTGGTTTTGGTGGAAAATTACTATAACTTGAGTTGATATTAGTACTTGGTACATTTACTAGTGATCATGTGGTTGAATTTAGGAATATAAGCCATCTTACTCCGACTCCTCTGTAGTTGTCGGACAGACAAACATGAGGATATTCGTTCTAAAATGAATTGTTCTACGTGTGATGTCATGTTGTGGTGTAGTACTGGAGTGTGAAATGTCGAAGTAACATAGAAAGATTATTATAGTAACTTAAAGAGTCGCCTAGACCGGGTTTTTAACTAATTTTGCATATGATACCTTGATGTACGCCCTTATCTGATGGAGAATGACCTTGATTTTTCAAATTTTGAGGTTTTGATGTTGTTAATATCTTCAAGTAGTTTTGCTTGGTTGGTCTAGGTGGACTTAGAATATCAATATGGTTCAGCCCTAACTCACAATTGTTTAATTCTTTTTAATCACCATCGATATCTCACATTTATTTTATATCACCAAAGGTTATACTCAACTATTTATTCGTGGTTTATTAAAGCTTAGATTATTTGTTGAAGGAGGTTCAAAAGATTAGAACATGGAGGGTGGAAGTCTGAGTAGTCTGAACTCGGTCTGTTGATTAAGTAGCAGCATGAACCATTATTGCATCTTGTTTATTATACAACATTATGGCATAGTCTAATATGTAGAGTGCGCGCGTCTCATATTGGAACATAACATGTGCCTGTATCTAATAATAGAATGAGTAGCATCCCATACTAACTTAAAATGACCCGCATAAACCCGATGCAATGAATATCTGGATTCATCTAGCATGCGTTGAACTTTGTCTACTTGTTTCTCCAATCTATATTCTATTTGAGACTTCCAATTTATTCAAGTAAATTTCTATGATTTGTTGGCTCATAAAATTAGGGTTTTTTTTTGCTTCCTTCATCTATCTTTCTTTTCGTTACTTAATTTCTTTCATTATTATCACAAAATTTATGTAGTCTACGTATCACAAAATTTGCTTTCCCTTATTGGGCTTCCTCCTTATCCTTCCCCTGGTCCTCATGGTGGTTTTTATAGTGGGAAATGCTTTAACGAGCATGTCGATGTTGAGGCGGTTATAATTTCTACTGAGGTGAAACAACAGTTTGACATTGACCCCGCGTCACTTGCCGGTTTGCTTCGCTTGAAATTCCATGCTTCATCACTGTACGCATTCACTTTTCTTCATTTTCCTTATATGATTATCATTGCAGCCTGTATGTATGTATTTGCTTTTTTTAGTGTCAAAACTCAACCAACAACCGCCACCTGGTTGGTATTTATGTATTTATTGATAAATTATCATAACCTGATCATATACTAAGTACGGAGTATAATATATCGAGAGGATATTTATGAGGGGCTACTAAACTATTTCTCTTGACATTTTTATTTTTAATTAGTCATTGAATGATGTAATATTAATTAATGATGAACAGGCATCTGATGCATCAATCCATATAGAGGGAAATTTGACAAAGAAAATCGCAAGCCTAATCACAGTGTGAGAGGAGATACATTTGTGGATGTTGTAGAGCTATATCTAGAAGCCGAATGTCCTGGTGTTCTGTGCCTTGCTAGTAAAGTGCTCATCAAACTTGTATAAGACACGGCGAATCCACACGTAAACTCTCTCTTTATTAATGTTCTCTTTTTTCTATATCAAGGGGCCGGGTTGAGCTAAACATGTTTAGCTTTCTTGTTCCCTCTTTCTAGCTCTTGAACGGACGGTTCGGTGTCTACTTTCTGTTAGGCTATCCGTTATCCTCTTAATCAAGCATTATGTGGACTGAAGGTGTGATATTACAAACTAGTACGTTTTTGATGCGGATGAATATCTTTGTTATTTTGTCGTGTTAGTCTAAAATTGTTTACCTTTAGACTTGTTTGTTAGTAAGTGATAAGTGTCATTTGTAGTGTTTTGGTCCTGTTTTCCTTGTAGAATCGCTCCTTGGGAGCGGTTTAGGGGCTTCTTATGCTTCCTTTAGTTCGTTTCAGGTTCCCGAGACCGATTTGGAAGAGTTGGAGCGATTCCGACTCTATACATACACATTTTGGAGCCAACGAAGCTAAGGAACGATGATTCGATGCCTTGGAATCGACCCCGAGACCTTGGGACCCTATCCCGAGCCTCCGAGATCGATCCCGAGAACTGAGAATCGATGGGAAGCCCATGAGAAGCGAGGAGGGACCAAAAAGTTCATATTGGAGGCCTACAAGGCTCATCCCGGACGGGTATGGCCTCATCCGGTCCGGGATGAAGGAGCAAAGCAAGGAGAAGCAAGCTGTAAGCCTTCCCGATCGGGAGGAGCTGTTCCCGACCGGGACCGACCCCGTCCCGACCGGGACCACCCCTTCCCGGCCGAGATGGGCCACTGCTACCCCGCGCTCACTTCCTTTCTTCTCCCTTTCATTTGTAACCCTATATATACTCTTCCCTTGTTATGTTATGCTTATGCCTTTCATTAGAGACTAAACCCTAGATAATTTTAGCATAGATTAGCATAGATTAGTGTAGATTAGTCCTTAGATTATCGTTAATCATAGATTAATACTTGTAATTTGGGAATTCCTCAAGATCTTCACCAAGCTTGACAAACTTGGATGTTTGTTTTGGGTTCTTCCATTTATGCAAGTTTCTTTCTTCCTTTCATCTTCTAGTATGGTATAATCCCTTTTCCTTCTTAATCTTGTTTTTATTATTCAAGTTTGAATCTTTAGTTCTTGATTGCTGTTTTGTTCTTCATATTTGTTAGTTTCATTATGTATGTTTGGATTCTTGTGTTGATTCCTCTCATTCTTGTTAGTTGTAGTATGGTTATGTTAGAGTAGTGTTCTTGCTAGGGTTAGTAGGGTGATTAGGGTGTTAATTGGATGATTAAGGGATTGTTGGAGATGTTGGTGGAAGATTTGGGTTTCCTCTTGGTTTGTTGCACATCACATGTTTGTTGAAATGCTTGATTGACTAAGTAGTTGTGAATGCTTGTTTTTCTTGCCTTTCTCTTGTGGGTGATAGTTTGTTTGTGGGTTCGGTCCCCTCACTAAGTTGCGAGAGCCCGGTGAGGACGACCCCTAGGTCGGTCTACGTAGCGAGAGCCCGGATTCGACCTAGGCCTATAGCGTGCTAGTAACCCCGATTGTGTTGTGTCGCCGAGTTGGGTTTTAGGTGGAACCTCTAGGTGGGTCTAAGTTGCGAGAGCCCGGGCATTACCTAGATTACCCTACTAGCTCCTTCACTCTAGTTCTTCCTCGACCATTCTGTTACCCCTTTGACCCCGACCTAATCCTAGCCTGTTCTCCTTTGTTTGTTTCCTTGTCTTAGACCTTAGATTAGTCCATAGCCATCCCCCTTAGACTAGCTCGTCTCGAACATAGTCCTAGACCGTAGCATACCATAGTCCGACCTTCCGTCCCTGTGGATTCGACCCGACTTACCCTAGCTACCCTAGTTAGGTTAGTTGGTTTTATTTGACAGTTGGGATTCACGACAAATCTCACCCATCAAATTGGCGCCGTTGCCGAGGACGGCGTAGTTTAGACTTTTGTTTGCTTAGTTGTGGACTTTGTTCTTGATTTTTGTGTTCTCTTCTCCTTGTGTGTCTCCGTCTTACTTCTTTTGTGCTACTCTCTCTTCCTAGTGCCTCAAAAGCACTAGGATACTAACGTTTGCTCAAGTGCTTCTAGCTCATCCTAGGTACCAAGGCAACGTTATGGACATGGCTTGTCCAAGCTACCATCAATCATCACGGGACAACTATGGGGCAGATTACCAAAACCCACAACTTTACCAACCATATCAACCTCATCAACAATCTTATGAACCCTCTTCTTATGGTTATCAAGAAAGTTGTCAAGGATCATTCCAACATCCTAACAACTACCAAACACCCTCACATAACCCACAACCGCAAAATCCCAACTTTGAGACTTGTCAAATGATGGTTCAATTGCTTAAGAGCCAACAAGAGTCGATGACTCTATTGCAAAAGAATCAACAAGCGATGGTGGCTCAAATAATAGGGGTTAGGGAGGAGCTCAAGACCCAAATAGAGGTGCAAGATGCTCGCATCAATGCACTCATGGCTCATATCACGATGTTGGCCACTCAAGCTCCACTACATGTTGAGGAAGGTTCATTTGGGCAAGAAGGTCGGGTGCCTCCACAAGAAAGTCAACCCAACCTTGAAGCTACAAATGAAGAAGAGAGGGTCAATCACGAGGTCATTGTTGAGTGTTGCTTGGGCGGTGAAGATATGGGAAGAATAGAGGGAGTTGAGGCTTCAAGGGCCAATAATGAGGAGGGGAGTGAACATGATTCTCGAGATAACTCTTGGGGAGCCGATGTATTGGCTATCAAATTGGATTTGTTCGATTTTCTTCGTGATGAAACGGATCTAGACAATCCAAGGCCAAGTGAAGACATACCTCCTCTAGGCCATATTGACAAGGTGAGTGAAAAGGAGCGCAATACTTGGGAAAAAGAAGTAGATGCCTTGGAACTTGCTTTGTATGGGAATTTGGAGGATCCTAAAGCCTCCAATGAAGAAAACTTGATGCCTTCTCCTCCTCTACCACACTCGATGTCTAGTCCTTTGTCTTGTGAGACGGTTGGTGAAGAGGATCCTTGTCGGGCGGTGGAAAAGAGTTCCACTCTCGACCCCGTAGAAGAAGCGACACCCCTAGGGTGTGATCTCCCACATCATGACACCGAGCACGACTCTAGACCACTATACCTACCGGATGGTCATAAGAGTCGTAGCTATGTTGGTTCCGAAGACCCGGAAGATCACGAGAACCCCGAGCATAATGAAGATGATCGCTTCTTCCCTCCGACTTGGAAACTTTTGGGAGTGGCTAGGCTCGGCCATGTGAGCTTAATTGAAGATGTTGCTAGAGCATTTGACTTACTCCTTCGAGCTCTTGATGGCTATGGAGGTGTAGTTGGTGAGAGTATCTTATTGTAAATATCTCTTTTTCTTTTCTTTTGTGCTTGTATTTGTGTTTATGTTTGCTTGTATAGTTTGGTTTCTAGGATTTGATAGCCCTTGTGGAACTCTTGTTCATTTGGATTTTTGATGGCGATGTGAGGGATGGAATTTGATGTTGTATTTGAGCTCATTGTGATAGGTGTGAAGTGAAGATGATTCCTAGAGAGGAATGGTTAATGATAGAGCTTGGATCGTGAGTATGGAAGCCGGTTTTTTAAGCTTCGGTGAAGCTTTTGGGGTTTTGGAGGTCAAGAAGACCCTTCCCGGGCGGGAAGGGAGCTTCCCGATCGGGAAGGATGTGCCATCCCGACCGGGAAGAAGCCGTCCCGATCGGGATGGAGGTGCAAAAATTGGAGTTTGCTGGAGTGCCGTCCCGACCGGGAAGGTGGCTTCCCGACCGGGACGAGTGTGTCTTCCCGATCGGGACCATCCATCCCGACCGGGATGGTCTCTTTTCTCCTCTTTTGGCCTCTTCTTCGACATTTGAGCCCACCCAACCATTGTATACCCCCACCCAACCTCCCTACCCATCCTTGCTCATGTCATATGACCATTACACTTCATTTACATACCTTCACCTCATTTCTCTTCCCTTTACACCGAGTTTCACATCGAATCCCACTCCCCTCACACCATTACTACCTCTACCATGCGTTTTATCGAGAATGAAGCGGAATAGCAATGATGAAGAGAAGCAAGTGCCTATATTGATCTACGAGACGATGGAGCGAGTGAGTTGTTATCCTATTGGTACGGCAACTATCCTTTCTTTTCCGTCTTTTATTGCTTGTTTTCCTTTGTTTACTCCCCTTCCCTTATCATTTGTGTCATGGTGGCCTTCGAGGCCTTGGTATATGTTGCTCCCGACTCTCGATGATGTGATTACATCGTGAGTCATTTCAAAAATCCAAATTTTACAAGTTTTTCACCCCTTTTTGTTGGATTTAGTCGGATTTAGGCGGAATCCGGGCTAGGTGACTTGATTACACCTAGCCCTCCCCTCCCATTTCCTTTTATTTCTTTCTTTTTATTTCTTCCCCCATCCGTATCTTTTCTTGTCTCGGCCCATGGTGACTTGACTACACCCCGGCCGGACGCCTTCTACCATTTTCTTGACCTTATTTTTGATTTTTAGCTTTATTTTCATAGTTTTTTTTCTTTTTCTTTTGTCTCTCCGCACACTACGATCGAGCATGAGGACATGGCTCGGTTTAAGTGTGGGGGAGCGATATTCTAGTATAGTTAGTTTTATTTTCTTAGTTTTTCGAAAAAAATCTTAAAAATCCCTAAAAATTTTAAAAATTTTCACAAAAATCAAAAAGATTTTTCTTTTGTGTGTTTTCCCTTTGTGCCTTTGTGTCGTGTTATTTGTTTTGTTGTGCGTGTTTGCCTCCCTTTCTCCTTTTAGGTTGCTTAACCACCGTTAATTTTGGAAAGCTTTGAAGACATCCGGTAACATCTTCTATCCCTTTTTCCCCTCTTTATTTCTTGTGAAGTTTGGAGAAAGTTGTGTTGAGGTGTGCTCGGGAGGAGCTTTGTAAAGTTTGATGTTGGTTGTTGCTCATTTGGAAGCTCGGGGTGGTGTTTATGTTGTGTATGTGTTCATTTTGTTTTGTTTTTGTTTTGTTGCTTTTACTTCTTTTTCTTTCGTTCTCGTTGAGTCTTTGTTTGTGTGTTTTTGTGTCTTGTGCGTAAATGGTTTTCGAAAACCCGGTTTAGAGGCTAGTGTGTGAGTGTCTATCTTTCCCCTCCTAGTAGTGTAAATCGAGTCTTGGACTTTAGCCTAGTAGAATGACCCTAAATCAATGATTTCGTTGGTCCTTTACCTTGAGTCCACCTAGCTTACTAGGGATTTACTACGGGATTTGCACTTTTGACCATTATGACCACCCACGGTGTGAAAAGGCCTTGGTTACCGAGTCTCGTCCCCTAGGTGACCGTGTTTAGGATCATTTGATTAGTCCAAGTTTTCCCCCTTTTGTGAGTATGAAGGGAAGACGTCGTCCCGACATACCCATTCACCTACCTCCTACACATACCCACACAAATAAAATGCAACTTGTTGAATTCTCTCTTTCTTAATTATCAAGAAGCGCCAAAAAGGGAAATCGTGCCAAAAAAGGGCAAAGAAAAGAAAAGAAAGAAAAATGAAAGAAAGAAAAGAATGAAGAAAAAGAAAAGGCACGAAAAGCCAAAAGAAAATAGAAAAGAAGAAAAAGAATGGCATGGCAAAACAAAGCAAAAATGCAAAAGAAAAGAGAAAATGCCAAAAGAAAACCCGATTCACAAAAATAACCCCTACCTCTCAAAATAAGTCTTTTTCCCGACTTTTGCCGCGAAGAGCCTACCAAAGGACCGAGTCCCTAGGAAGGATGATAGCGGCAAAGGTCGGTCTTCCCTCATTTTGCATTATATCCACCTTTTTACTTGGACTAGCTAGGCGGTTTTCGGCATGGGACGACCCTCTTGGCTCATGGCTAAAGGGGGCGGGGTCTCACTTACCTACAGTGTCGACTAACACCGTGGTTCATCACTTTCCATCCCGCCGATCGTCCCGTAGTACGTTTTTAGAAAGTTAGGAGGACCTAGGTAAGTTACCAACGTTTTTGTTGCTTTATCGTCATACTATTAGGGTTTAGTTCACCTTGGTTTGTATTTCTAGCTTGGGAACTTTGTCACTTACCTCGAGTCCTAAACCGGTGCTTCTTTCACCGCTTTTAGAGGGAAGCAGTATTTCTTTTGTTTTGGGTGCAACCGATTATGTGTTTGTTTGTGTGTTTTGTGTCCGGTTGCATCCGCAGTTTTGTCGCAAGACCCAACTTGCCTTGCGGAGTGCACTTGTCCTCTAAGTGCACTCGCGTGAGTTGAAGGGGCGTAGGGTGCGCTAATACCCACTCGGATAGTTTAGTAGTAGTTTTTGCTTACTCGAGGGCGAGTAAGGGTTAAGTATGGGGGAGTTGATAAGTGTCATTTGTAGTGCCTTTTTTGTAGTGTTTTGGTCCCGTTTTTCTTGTAGAATCGCTCCTTGGGAGCGGTTTAGGGGCTTCTTATGCTTCCTTTAGTTCGTTTCAGGTTCCCGAGACCGATTTGGAAGAGTTGGAGCGATTCCGACTCTATACATACACATTTTGGAGCCAACGAAGCTAAGGAACGATGATTCGATGCCTTGGAATCGACCCCGAGACCTTGGGACCCAATCCCGAGCCTCCGAGACCGATCCCGAGTCCCGAGAATCGATGGGAAGCCCATGAGAAGCAAGGAGGGACCAAAAAGTTCATATTGGAGGCCTACAAGGCTCATCCCAGACGGGTATGGCCTCATCCCGTCCGGGATGAAGGAGCAAAGCAAGGATAAGCAAGCTGTAAGCCTTCCCGATCGGGAGGAGCTGTTCCCGACCGGGACCGACCCCGTCCCGACCGGGACCACTCCTTCCCGGTCGGGATGGGCCACTGCTACCCCGCGCTCACTTCCTTTCTTCTCCCTTTCATTTGTAACCCTATATATACTCTTCCCTTGTTATGTTATGCTTATGCCTTTCATTAGAGACTAAACCCTAGATAATTTTATCATAGATTAGTGTAGATTAGTCCTTAGATTATCGTTAATCATAGATTAATACTTGTAATTTGGGAATTCCTCAAGATCTTCACCAAGCTTGACAAACTTGGATGTTTGTTTTGGGTTCTTCCATTTATGCAAGTTTCTTTCTTCCTTTCATCTTCTAGTATGGTATAATCCCTTTTCCTTCTTCTTAATCTTGTTTTTATTATTCAAGTTTGAATCTTTAGTTCTTGATTGCTGTTTTGTTCTTCATATTTGTTAGTTTCATTATGTATGTTTGGATTCTTGTGTTGATTCCTCTCATTCTTGTTAGTTGTAGTATGGTTATGTTAGAGTAGTGTTCTTGCTAGGGTTAGTAGGGTGATTAGGGTGTTAATTGGATGATTAAGGGATTGTTGGAGATGTTGGTGGAAGATTTGGGTTTCCTCTTGGTTTGTTGCACATCACATGTTTGTTGAAATGCTTGATTGACTAAGTAGTTGTGAATGCTTGTTTTTCTTGCCTTTCTCTCTTGGGTGATAGTTTGTTTGTGGGTTCGGTCCCCTCACTAAGTTGAGAGAGCCCGGTGAGGACGACCCCTAGGTCGGTCTACGTAGCGAGAGCCCGGATTCGACCTAGGCCTATAGCGTGCTAGTAACCCCGATTGTGTTGTGTCGCCGAGTTGGGTTTTAGGTGGAACCTCTAGGTGGGTCTAAGTTGCAAGAGCCCGGGCATTACCTAGATTACCCTACTACCTCCTTCACTCTAGTTCTTCCTTGACCATTCCGTTACCCCTTTGATCCTGACCTAACCCTAGCCCGTTTCCTTTGTTTGTTTTCTTGCTTTAGACCTAGCTTAGCCCTAGCCTCCCCCTCTTTAGAATAGCTCGTCTCGAACCTAGTCTAGAACCGTAGCATACCTTAGTCCGACCTCCCGTCCCTGTGGATTCGACCCGACTTACCCTAGCTACCCACTAGGTATAGCCGGTTTTGTTTGACGGTTTGGATTCACGACAAATCCTACCCATCAAATTGGCGCCGTTTTCCTTGTAGAATCGCTCCTTGGGAGCGGTTTAGGGGCTTCTTATGCTTCCTTTAGTTCGTTTCAGGTTTCCGAGACCGATTTGGAAGAGTTGGAGCGATTCCCACTCTATACATACACATTTTGGAGCCAACGAAGCTAAGGAACGATGATTCGATGCCTTGGAATCGACCCCGAGACCTTGGGACCCAATCCCGAGTCCCGAGAATCGATGGGAAGCCCATGTGAAGCAAGGAGGGACCAAAAAGTTCATATTGGAGGCCTACAAGGCTCATCCCGGACGGGTATGGCCTCATCCCGTCCGGGATGAAGGAGCAAAGCAAGGAGAAGCAAGCTGTAAGCCTTCCCGATCGGGAGGAGCTGTTCCCGACCGGGACCGACCCCGTCCCGACCGGGACCACCCCTTCCCGGCCGGGATGGGCCACTGCTACCCCGCGCTCACTTCCTTTCTTCTCCCTTTCATTTGTAACCCTATCTATACTCTTCCCTTGTTATGTTAAGCTTATGCCTTTTATTAGAGACTAAACCGTCAAATTGATGGTAGGGATTCGTCACGTCCCAACCGTCAATAATATAACCGGCTAACCTAACTATGGTAGATAGGGTAAGTCGGGTCGAATCCACGGGGACGGTAATGTAAAGCCTAGACTAGGTCGGCCCAAATACTAGACTAAGTCAACGAACTAAACTAAGGAATGATAGAAGGGGAGAGAGCTAGACTAAGACTAAGTCTAAGGAAGCGGACTAGGATTAGGTCGGGGTCAAAGGGGTAACGGAATGGTCGAGGGAGAACTAGAGCGAAGGAGGTAGTAGGGTAATCTAGGTTGGTCCGGGCTCTCGCAACTTAGGCCTACCTAGAGGTTCCACCTAAAACCCCTCTCGGCGATACACAACACAAACGGGGTTCTAGCGCGCTATAGGCCTAGGTCGAATCCGGGCTCTCGCAACTTAGACCAGCCTAGGGGTCGTCCTCACCGGGCTCTCGCAACTTAGTGAGGGAACCGAACCCACAACAAACTAACACCCACAAAAGAAAGGCAAGAAAAACAAGCATTCGTACATACTTAGTCATTCAAGCAATTCCACAAACATGTGATGTGCAATAAACAAGAGGAAACCCAAATCTTCCACCAACATCTCTAACAAACCCTTAATCATTCAATTAACACCCTAATCAGCTTACTAACCCTAGCAAGAACACTACTCTAACATATCTAAAGGAAATACTAACAAAAACAAGGTAAACAAACTCAAACAACCAAACATACACAAACAAAATAGTGAAAACAATAAACAAGAACTAAAGATGTAAAATTGATGATTAATAAAGGAATAGGAGCAAAAGGAGAAGAGGATTGTACCATACTACAAAGGAAATGGAAAAGGAGAACACTTGCATAGAAGATACCCAAATTCATCCACCAAGGTTGTCAAGCTTGGATGGATTCTTCAAGAGATCCTTAATACAAGCACTAATCTAGGATTAACTACTAATTACCGACTAATCTACACTAATCTAATATAATCTAACCTAAAGTAGTCTAGGGTTTTAAGGATATAACATAGCATGGTGTCTTAATACAAGAGGAGGGTATATATAGAGTTTAAGAATGAAAGGAGAAGAAGGAAAGCAAGCGCGGGTGAGCTGCAGCATGGTCCCGCCCGGGACGGATTGGTCCCGCCCGGGACGGTTTGGTCCCGACCGGGACGGCCTGGTCTCGGCCGGGACGGGCTCCACACAGTGACCTCTTCAATTGTGCACCCCATCCCGATCGGGATGAGGCCTTCCCGATCGGGATGGGTCTTGTAGGCCTCCATAATGATCTTTTTGATCCCTCCTTTGTTCTCATGGGCTTCTCACCGATTCTCGGGACTCGGGATCGGGTCTCGGAGGCTCGGGATTGGGTCCTAAGGTCTCGGGGTCGACTCCAAGGCATCGAGTCATCGTTCCTTAGTTTCGTTGGCTCCAAAATGTGTATGTATTGAGTCGGAATTGCTCTCACTCTTCCAAATCGGTCTCGGGAACCTGAAACGAACTAAAGGAAGCATAAGAAGCCCCTAAACCGCTCCCAAGGAGCGATTCTACAAGGAAAATGGGACCAAAACACTACGAAATAGGCACTACAAATGACACTTATCAACTCCCCCACACTTAACCCTTACTCGCCCTCGAGTAAGCACAAACTAACTACTAAACTATCCGAGTGGGTATTAGCGCACCCTACGCCCCTTCAACTCACGCGAGTGCACTTAGAGGACAAGTGCACTCCGCAAGGCAAGTTGGGTCTTGCGACAAAACTGTGGATGCAACCGGACACAAAAACACACAAACAAACAAACAAACACACAAACAAACAAACACATAATCGGTTGCACCCAAAACAAAAGAAATACTGCTTCCCTCTAAAAGCGGTGAAAGAAGCACCGGTTTAGGACTCGAGGTAAGTGACAAAGTTCCCAAGCTAGAAATACAAACCAAGGTGAACTAAACCCTAATAGTATGACGATAAAGCAACAAAAACGTTGGTAACTTACCTAGGTCCTCCTAACTTTCTAAAAACGTACTACAGGACGATCGGCGGAGTGGAAAGTGAAGAACCACGGTGTTAGTCGACACTGTAGGTAAGTGAGACCCCGCCCCCTTTAGCGTGAGCCAAGAGGGTTGTCCCGTGTCCAAAACCGCCTAACTAGTCCAAGTAAAAAGGTGGAAAACATGCAAAATGAGGGAAGACCGACTAATGCCGCTATCATCCTTCCTCGGGACTCGGTCCTTTGGTAGGCTCTTCACGGCAAAAGTCAGAAAAAAGGCTTATTTTTGTGAGGATTTCTTTTTTGTGAGACGGGTTTTCTTTTGGCATTTTCTTTCTTTTCGACGTTTTTGCTTTGTTTGTTGCCATGCCATTTCTTTTTCTTCTTTTCTATTATCTTTTTGGCTTTTGTGCCTTTTCTTTTTCTTCATTCTTTTCTTTCTTTCATTCTTTTCTTTCTTTCATTTTTTTCTTTCCTTTTCTTTTCTTTGCCCTTTTGGCAAGATTTGGCATTTTTGGCATTTCTTTGACAATTGAGAAAGAGAGAAATCAACAAATTGCATTTTATTTGTGTGGAATGTGTAGGAGGTAGGTGAATGGGTGAGTCGGGAGCGCGCTTTCCCTTCAAACCCACAAAAAGGGGAGAACTTGGACTAATCAAACGATCCTAAACATGGTCACCTAAGGGACGAGACTCGGTAACCAAGGCCTTTTCACACCGTGGGTGGTCATAATGGTCAAAAGTGCAAATCCCGTTGTAAATTCCTAGTAAGCTAGGTGGACTAAAGGTAAAGGACCAACGAACTCATTGATTTAGGGTCATTCTACTAGATTAAAGTCCAAGACTCGATTTACACTACTAGGAAGGGAAAGATAGACACTCACACACTAGCCTCTAAACCGGGTTTTCGAAAATGGTTTACGCACAAGACACACAACACAACACAAAACAAAGACAAGACGAAAACGAACGAAAGAAAAAGAAGCAAAAGCAACAAAACAAGACAAAACGAACACATACAAAACACAAACACCACCCCGATCATCCAAACAAGCCACCAACCAACATCAAACATTACAAAGCTCCTCCCGAGCATACAACATCACAATCTCCTCCAAACTCCGCAAGAGGTAAAGAAGAAAAAGGGATAAGATGTTACCGGGAGTCTTGAAAGCCTTCCAAAGTTAACGGCGATTAAAGCAACCTATAAGGGAAAGGGAGGCAAAACACGCACACAAAACAAATATACGACACAATGACACAAAAGGAAAACACACAAAAGAAAAATCTTTTTGATGTTTTGTGAAATTTTTCAAATTTTTTGGGATTTTTAAGATTTTTTTTTTTCGAAAAACTAAGAAAATAAACTACACTATACTAGAATATCGCTCCCCCACACTTAAATCGAGCCATGTCCTCATGCTCGATCGTAGGGTTCGGAGAGACAAAAGAAAAAGAGAGGAAACTACGAAAATAAAGCTAAAAATAAAAAATATAGTGAAGAAAATGGTAGAAGGTGTCCGGCCGGGGTGTAATCAAGTCACCAAGGGCCGAGACGAGAAAAAGATATGGATGGGGGAAGAAATAAAAGAAGGAAATAAAAGGAAATGGGAGGGGAGGGCTAGGTGTAATCAAGTCACCTAGCCCGGATTCCGCCTAAATCCGACTAAATCCTCAAAAAAGAAAGTGAAAATCTTGTAAAAATTTGGATTTTGAAATGACTCTCGATGTAGTCACGTCATTGAGAGTCGGGAGCAACCACTATCAAGGCCTCGAAGGCCACCAAGATACCATGACTCAAGGGGAGAGGGGGTAAACAAGAGAAAAACAAGCAATAAAAGACGGAAAAGTAAGGATAGTTACCAAAACCAATCGGCTAGTAACTCACTCGCTCCATCGTCTCATAGATCAATATTGGCACAAAGCTTGTCTTCATCTTTGCTATCCCACTCCAAGCTTGATGGAACCGCATGGTAGAGATAGTAATGGTGCGAGGGGGTGGGATTTGATGTGGATTTCGGTGTAAGGTGAGGTGTACGGGTCATATGATAGGAGGAAGGAGGAGTAGGGAGGTTGGGAGGGGGCATAATGGATGGGTGGAGTCAAGGGGACCATCCCGGTCGGGATGGATGGTCCCGATCGGGTTGATAAACCCTTCCCGATCGGGAAGCTCTCATCCCGGTCAGGAATGCACTCCAGTGAGTCCGATTTTTGGCACCTTCATCCCGATCGGGATGGGTCCTTCCCGGTCGGTATTCCTCATCCTTCCCGGTCGGGAAGCCCTCTTCCCGGTCGGGATGAGTCTTCTTTGCTTCCCCAAGCCCAAAAGCTTATCATAAGCTTCAAAAACCGACTTCCTCGCTCGCAAACAAAACTCCATCATCAACCACTTCTTTCTAGGAGTCACCTTCACTTCACCTATCACGATAAACTCAAAGTACACATCAAATTCACTCCCTCACATCGCTCATCAAAATACCAAATCAATTATAAGAATCCCACAAAAACCAAGGAGTCCTAGAAACAAAAATCACAAATACAAGCACAAGTACTCTAAAGAGGAGAAGAGGGGAATATACAACATGACGGTTCTTTTAGGAACTCCGTCAAACCTAGGATGGTGGACTCCATTCTTCAACCATAGCCCTCAAATGCATGGAGGAGCAAGTCGAACGCGCTACCGACATCATAATGAAGGCCCAAGAAGCGCTCGAGCTTAACCGACCTCCACGGCCTCCAAGGAGGAGGCAAGAAGTAGGATTCCCAAGACCCGACATCATCTTCAAAGTAGTCTCCGGGGTCTATCCATCCTACGAGCTTCACCGATCTCATCTTCCCTAAGCATTGCCTCCAATCATTAGCAAGCTTCATCTCCAAGAGGCAAGGCACAAAAAGCGGATTTGGCCTCATTTTCTCAATGCACACTCCCACACTTTCCTCAAGTTGTGGTTCCCCATCTTCATCACCCGGACCCACATCATCATGGAGAAGAGGATCGAAACTTCTACCGGCGGTTTCAATCTCTTCCAAGCCATCTCTCGGTGTACAAATAAGGGGCTCTTGATGCTTATCCTCATTATCGGACAAGGGCAACTCGAGGCTAACAATTTCACCCAACAACTTCACAAACTCCACCAAACCATCCCACTCACTATCCTCCTCCAATTCTTCACCAACGATGCCTTCACCAAGAGTCATCTCCTCATTCGTCTCTTTTTGGGTAGACGATTGAGGTTCTTCAAAGCAAATCTCTCTTTCAAAGGGAACTACATCGGCGGCTTCTTGATTAGGTTGCTCCTCTCTCTCAAGTGGGCACCCTCCATCTAAATGTGATGCTCGGGATAAAGACATTACGGTTTGAACCGCTAATGCATTTAAATGAGCATTCCTCGCCTCGTTTCCCCTTCGAATTTGGGCCATTAATTCCTCTTGTTGTTTTCGCAATTGAATGGCCGTTTCTTGAAGGCTCCTTTGCATTTGAAGCATCGATTGATGTAACTCTAATTTTGACGATTGGTGGTCATTGGGGTCTTGTAAAGTTCCTTGAAAATCTTGATGATACCCAAGTGGTGGGGTATCATATTGTTGGTAGCAAGGTTGGGGTGATTGGTAGTATTGTGGGTCATGGGGTTCATATTGTGGTTGGGGTGGAGGGTAATATTGTGGGTCTTGAGGGTATTGGCTTCCATATGGTGAATCTTGATTGAACATGGTGGGTTCACAATCATAACTCGAGTAATAGCCACCATGATCGTAGGAGTTATAGTCATTCACTTGTGGTAGCCATTTTCATAACCTTGAAGATCATACCCGTCTTGATTACCCCAAGAAGCTTGATTATGGTAGGGGGACGTCATGTCATAGCTTTGGTTCATGGAAGAAGAGTGGTAGCTCATATCGGCTTCCGAGTATGTGGAGTTTAGATCAAACCCCATGCTTGCTCGAAAATCGTGGTCCATACCCGGTTGGAAACCTCTCACCCTAGCAACCGTCCGTTAAAGCGGCTCTAAGTTACAATAAGAAGATAGTCACCACCTCTAAGCACAAACTGTAGACTAAGAACAAACGTGAGAAGTCTAGTGCTTTTTGGGCACTAGACAAGAGAGAAATAAACTTCACACACACAAGAAGCAAAGAAACAAAAAGAAAAAAAAAAAACAAAAACACAAACACAAAGACAAAGTCAAGTAACTAGGAAAACAAAGTCCAAACTAGCACCGTCCCCGGCAACGGCGCCAAATTGATGGTAGGGATTCGTCACGTCCCAACCGTCAATAATATAACCGGCTAACCTAACTAGGGTAGATAGGGTAAGTTGGGTCGAATCCACGGGGACGGTAATGTAAAGCCTAGACTAGGTCGGCCCAAATACTAGACTAAGTCAACGAACTAAACTAAGGAATGATAGAAGGGGAGAGAGCTAGACTAAGACTAAGTCTAAGGAAGCGGGCTAGGATTAGGTCGGGGTCAAAGGGGTAACGGAATGGTCGAGGGAGAACTAGAGCGAAGGAGGTAGTAGGGTAATCTAGGTTGGTCCAGGCTCTCGCAACTTAGGCCTACCTAGAGGTTTCACCTAAAACCCCTCTCGGCGATACACAACACAAACGGGGTTCTAGCGCGCTATAGGCCTAGGTCGAATCTGGGCTCTCGCAACTTAGACCAGCCTAGGGGTCGTCCTCACCGGGCTCTCGCAACTTAGTGAGGGAACCGAACCCACGACAAACTAACACCCACAAAAGAAAGGCAAGAAAAACAAGCATTCGTACATACATAGTCATTCAAGCAATTCCACAAACATGTGATGTGCAATAAACAAGAGGAAACCCAAATCCTCCACCAACATCTCTAACAAACCCTTAATCATTCAATTAACACCCTAATCACCTTACTAACCCTAGCAAGAACACTACTCTAACATATCTAAAGGAAATACTAACAAAAACAAGGTAAACAAACTCAAACAATCAAACATACACAAACAAAATAGTGAAAACAATAAACAGGAACTAAAGATGTAATCTTGATGATTAATAAAGAAATAGGAGCAAAAGGAGAAGAGGATTGTACCATACTACAAAGGAAATGGAAAAGGAGAACACTTGCATAGAAGATACCCAAATTCATCCACCAAGGTTGTCAAGCTTGGATGGATTCTTCAAGAGATCCTTAATTCAAGCACTAATCTAGGATTAACTACTAATTACCGACTAATCTACACTAATCTAATCTAATCTAACCTAAAGTAGTCTAGGGTTTTAAGGATATAACATAACATGGTGTCTTAATACAAGAGGGGGGTATATATAGGGTTTAAGAATGAAAGGAGAAGAAGGAAAGCAAGCGCGGGTGAGCTGCAGCATGGTTCCGCCCGGGACGGATTGGTCCCGACCGGGATGGCCTGGTCTCGGCCGGGACAGGCTCCTCACAGTGACCTCTTCAATTTTGCACCCCATCCCGATCGGGATGAGGCCTTCCCGACCGGGATGGGTCTTGTAGGCCTCCATTATGATCTTTTTGGTCCCTCCTTGGTTCTCATGGGCTTCTCACCGATTCTCGGGACTCGGGATCGGGTCTTGGAGGCTCGGGATTGGGTCCCAAGGTCTTGGGGTCGACTCCAAGGCATCGATTCATCGTTCCTTAGTTTCGTTGGCTCCAAAATGTGTATGTATTGAGTCGGAATTGCTCCAACTCTTCCAAATCGGTCTCGGGAACCTGAAACGAACTAAAGGAAGCATAAGAAGCCCCTAAACCGCTCCCAAGGAGCGATTCTAAAAGGAAAATGGGACCAAAACACTACGAAATAGGCACTACAAATGACACTTATCAGTAAGATAAATTATTGATATGGAGGAATGTTTTGTTTTCATGATGCTTACAATATCTGTAGCATGTTTGTTGATTAGATTATTAATTGTTGTTAACTATAGTTGCGGACGATACTTGGTCATAGTCATGCTCTTGATTATATTATGTCATTTAATAATAATTCTTTTCCCCTTGTATAGGTTTCAACGACTGTAACAAGTCCAGATTCGCCTAAATGAAGATTGAAGAAGATATATATATATATATATATATATATATATATATATATATATATATATATATATATATATATATATATATATATATATATATATATATATATATATATATATATATATATATATATATATATCATGTATTCATGTGTAATAGATCTTCGTCGATATTTTTGTCGACCAACGACATTTTTTTGTATTCGTTCTTATGTAGTTTAAATTTCAGAAATAATGTAATACATTTGAATTAAGTGCATTTGAAGAAATGTTGGTTTTTAGTTAATGTAGTTCTTAGAGTTAACGACATAGATATTTTTTTAATTTATTGGATGAAATTATTTTGATTTAATTAAATTACTACAATCATTAGTTAATTGTAGTTGGTTAGTTTATTAGGAGTATTTGATACGGTACGTTTTAATTAAATAATAATCTATATATAGAATAATCAATATTGCCGCTTGTGATGCCTTTTAATGTCAATTTGTTTTTCTACTCTTTACCTAAAAATGTCAAATATATGGATTTGACACAAAAAGGCGTCATAATTTAATAAAATTGATGCTTTATCGTGTCTAATAAATTGACGTCAAAAAGTGTCACAAATATTTAAGACGCATAAGAGTGTTGATATGATTGACGCAAAAGAGCGTCACAAAATTGTGACGGCTCAAATTGTGACGCTTATGGTTAGCGTCAATAAATAAATTTGTATCGCTTTTAAGCGTCAATAATAGCCTTGAAAAGTATCACATAATTGAGTGATTTGTAGTAGTGTTACCAACTCTCCCACACTTAACCCTTACTCGCCCTCGAGTAAGCACATACTAACTACTAAACTAGCTGAGTGGGTATTAGTGCACCCTACGCCCTTTCAACTCACGCGAGTACACTTAGAGGAAAAGTGCACTCCGCAAGGCAAATAAGGTCTTGCGACAAAACCGTGGATGCAACCGGACACGAAACACATAAACAAACAGGTTGCACCCAAAAGAAAACAAATACCGCTTCACTCAAACAAGCGGTGAAAGAAGCACCGGTTTAGGACTCGAGGCAAGTGACAACGTTCCCAAGCTAGCAATAAAAAACAAGATGAAATAAACCCTAATAGTATGACGATAAAGCAACAAAAATGTTGGTAACTTACCTAGGTCCTCCTAACCTTCTAAGAACGTACTACGGGACAATCGGCGGGATGGAAAAAGGATGAACCATGGTGTGAGTCGACACTGTAGGTAAGTGAGACCCCGCCCCCTTTAGCGATGAGCCAAGAGGGTCGTCCCATGCCCAAAACCGCTCAACTAGTCCAAGTAAAATTCCTGTTGTTGTTCCTCCGGGATAACCAAGACCCCTCGGGCAAAAATTGTTGTGCCTCTGGGATAACTAAGACCCCTCGGGCAAAATTGCTATGCTTCCGGGATAACTAAGACCCGTCGGGCAAAATTGTTGTTTCTGTGCCTCCGGGATACTAAGATCCCTCGGGCAAAATTGCTGTGCCTCCGGGATAACTCTGACCCTCGGGAAAAATTGTTGTTTGCTTATTCGTTTTAGTAAAAGTTTGTTTTGTGAGTTTGTCTTATTTTGTTCGGGTTTGCTTATGCTCGGCCTTAATTTGCTTATGCGGTTGAATTTTGCTCAGATTTTGTTTAGATTAGTTCGAATTGCTTTATTATGCGTTCGGGTGCAGCGTTTAGGTTAAGTGCGGTTCTCATGTTTGTTTCGTTATCGAGAGTGTATTATTGACGTTGATTAGTAATTATTCGCTCATTGTGATTTTGTTTGTTTTAAAGGTTGCATGCTCTATGTGTATCGAATTTTCAGTTTGTTTGCCTTGTTTTAGTCTGTACCGGGCCATTTAGGCGCGCGTCTGTCTGCGGCCTAGTCTTCAGGCGCCTAGTCCCCAGCGAGCCAGGATTCAGGCGCGTCATCTGGGGCGGTCGGATTTTTACGGATCGGGTCTGTTTAAATGATCGAAAATTGGGGAGATTTTTCATTTCACAAAGAATTCGAACGCGTCATCCTCTTCACCCCAAAATCGACTTCTCGACTTTTCTTCCCAAATTTTGTTTCGATTTCCGTTATTTACGGCAATGTCGACTCTAGGTTAGTGTTCTTTACTTGTTTAATGTCGGGTTTGCTTGATTTGCTTGATTATGATTTGGTTTTGTTGAAAATCCTTGAAAATCGATTTGGGTGTTTTTGTTATACTAAGTTTTGATGCTTATGCTTAGTCTCATTGTTAAATTAAGGTCGATTAGAGCTTGTTGGAGTAGTTATAAGCTTGATAAGGATTTTCGAGGTGCGACAATGGCTCACTTTGGAAATGTGTTTGGAATGCTAGGGTTAAGGACCGTTTCCCGATTATTCCCTTGATCATTTTGTGTAATTTTGCTCGAATAGTGTTTGTGAGGATGTGGGTAGCTCTCTTGTCGATTCTTATGGGCTAGGATGACTTTTAGGACCCTCCGTAAGGTTTTGTGTGTCTTAAGACGGACTAAAAGGTGTCGTAATGATGCCGTATTTTCCATCACTTCCATTGTGACCGAGATCGAAAATGCGTGCTAGCGGCCTTTTCGGAATTTTGACCCTATTTCGACCTGTTTAAGCTGATTTAGCCTGACTAGGGTTATGTTTTTCTGGTTTTGATTTGGTTTACAGCTAGAGATGATACCGAGCGTCCCGAGGGAACTTCCTCGGTTGGTGCTACTGCTAGTGAGGGGGTTGTTGGAGCGAGTTCACAGACTCCCCGAGGAATTCGCAGGCGACATCGGAGTATCTCGTCCCAGCGTCGTGATCCCGAGACTATTAATGAGGCTGAGTTTGATAGAATGAAGAAGCGCAAGTTTCCAGAGACGGTGGCTAGGAGGGCTCACATTCCGGCTCCTGTACCGGAGAATGAGGAGATCGTTTATGAGGATCCCGAGTGGGCGCGGGACTGGGATGGTCATCAGCTGATGTTTCACCTTGACCTTCACATTTCTAACCGCATCGTGCGGGGTCTAGTGAGTATCCTATTCGTGTTTGTTAGTTATGCCTCAGATTTCATTTTGCTTGGGTTAGGTTAGGTTAGGTTTGCTTATACTTGTATTGTTTCGGTTTGCAGTCCCCAAGTCTGATGAGGACTTTCTCGGGCTTTACTACATGCCTCAACGTTTACTTTCAGAAGTTGACCCCCACGGTAAAGGAGATTATTGCGAGGACCGCTCTAGGTCCCGTGGTCGGGCAGTGAGTTAGGTTGGTGGGTTGCAAGACTAAATGCAACCTTATGGTGATTAGGGCGATGATAGATCACTTTCATGATACTATTTCGACCTTCCACATGGCTTTTGGGGAGGTCGGGATGACCCTAGAGGATTTTGGGATGATTAGCGGTCTGCCTTGGGGGCCCGATAGGGTTAGGTGGGCTGCCGAGGGCCTTAGTCTAGACAGCGACGAGGTGCGGGGCCTCATCGGGGATTGTTTGCCGCGTGAGGCATATAGTTCACCTCATGCTTTGGTTAGTTCTGACATCACCGATCACTTCGAGCGAGAGGAGGGAGAGGAATCGTCCCTCCTCGTGAGGCATATAGTTCTTATTGTTGTTTGGTTTCTCGGGTGGAGGGAGAGGAATCGTCCCGTTTTCGATCATGTCTTGTATGACATGCTTGAGCCGAAAGCAAGATTCGGTATCGTGCCCGTTACCTTGGTGATATAGGCAATAAGCATTAGGGGTCCAACTTTTGCCTCGTTTGCCGATTGGTGGGTCCGGAGTGGGACCTAAAGGTGAGAGTAACCCTTTATCGACTAGGCACTTAAGGGCTTCGGTGTAAGATGAGTTGATTGGGGTAAACTTTCTCGGTGACCTTCCTACTTTGTTGGGTGTGGTCTTGTAAGGTCTTGGGGTCCCTTCTGCATCGACTTTAGGAAGTTTCGATCGGGCGGAGCGTTGGGATAATCTATCCTGGGTAGGTTTTTCGGTGTGGTAATCGCTCGAATTGATGTTCGTTTTACTCTCTGTGTCTCTACTCTCAAGGAAATTGAGGCGGCTATCGATGTAACGGACGGAGAAAGTCAAACGGGTTACCGAAGTATGGATGTTGAGAACCAACTTGGTTAGGGTACTGACATCGTGGCGGATACTTTCGATGGCGCTTGAATCTAGCGACATGTTGGGGAGTGATCCTAGTGGGAAAGGATTAAAAGGTCAGATCGGACCCACCGAACGACTTAGAGACTCAAGGAATGCTCTTAACTGAGCGACGCGGAAATGAGACCCTTGACTTGCATGTGCGTGCAGTCATTGGCTTAGGGACTCAGGTGTTTAGACTCTTGGTGTATTTGGCGAGACGCCTAATGAACTTGAAACCTCTGTAACGAGATGATTTGACACAAGCATCGGAGGTGAGGTTTAAAGAGAACTTCTCCAAATGAGACGACCCAAAATGTAAGACCTCGAGTAGAGGTGATCCTAGTAACTAACACGGACAGTTAATCACACGGTTGTACGACGTAAGAAATTGATCGCGATCCCGGCTCAGGATCAAATTTTTTTTTTTCTTAAAACAACCAATACACGTGGAGGAAAAACTTTTTGAAAGGAACGATTTTGTAAAGTTAGGGTGACGATGGTGTGGTGACATCGTTTGTGATGCGTTGCTATACGTGTGTGTCGGGAATCCGACGATAGCAAAGGTGTAAAATGTTTTTCGTATTTTTTTTTTGAAAAGGTCATGGTTCTTTAGGTGAACCGGTTTTGAAAGTGGCAACGTGATGCTTTTATCGAGACTACTATTAGTTAGCTAGTTTGATATTTGCGGTGGGTGTGTGTGGTGTTTTAAAGGTGTGACTAAATCCTCGTTAAGGGTTTAAGTAATGGTTAATGTTTTTAGAGAAGTTGTTTTTTCTTTAAAACGAGTAATCCACGTTTGTCGGTTGCAATAAATAGCATTTGACGGTGGATGGTGGTGTGTTGCGGAAAGCGTTTTGAGAATGTAGCCATTTTGGATTTCTTGACTTCATTAATTGAAGTTTTGGTTGTTTTAACAGTACGTGTGTAAAAACCTTTCTTTTTTGAAAATAAAATGTAACCGTTTGGTGTGCCTTGATCCCTTTAATTAGGAGTCTCGGTAGTACTAACGGTACTCGTCGTTGACGGGTTTTACTTTGGCCAAAGTGATGGCACTAAAAAAAAAAATTGTTTTTTAAAGTAGTGGGTGTAAAATTTGCCATGATAACGGCATCCAAAATGTTTTCTTTCTTTTTTTCGAAATTATGGTTTGACCAGATTATCGGTGTTCAAAAGGTCGTTTTGAAAAGAGATGTATTTTTCGAAAACGGAATTGGGTGTGGTTGAATATGTTGGCGTGGTTGAATCCAGATTTTAGTGTTTTATTTGGGTTGTTCAAACACGCTACACATAACTAGGAATGCATACACGAATGCAGGATGCAGACACGGGTAGGTTAGGGTAGGCTACCGCCCACGAATAGTCTTTACTTAGGCATTAACAATGATCTGGGGAGACGAGTGTCATACCGTCCGTTCGGAACTATCCGCTTATTATTCCCGCGGGGTACGCATTGGGCGGCCGGAGCGTCAACCGAGGATCTCTCCGCATGTCACTAGAGATCTTACCGCGAAGAGGTCGATTGGTCCTAATATCGGTTAGGACGGGCTTTTTAGGGCCAAAACCTGTAGTGACCACAACTAGGAATTAAGAAATGAGCTTCACCGACCTCGTTCAAGTTACACCACCGCTGGAAACTTGTTTCCAACTCCCCAGCGGAGACGCCAAACTGTGGACGTCCGTCCGCACCGCCCGGCGCCCCACGCGGGACCAACTCGATTTTTCAACGTGTGGCGGCGGCCATGATGGGAGGGATTTTCCGTCAATCCTACCAACAAATAAAACCAACTAATCCTAACTGGGTAGATAGGGCAAGTCGGGTCGAATCCACGAGGACGGAAAGAGGTGTCTAGGCAAAGGTCTACCCAAACACAAGACTAGGTCAACTAAGCTAAACAAACTAAAACAATGAAAGGGAAGGAAACTATGACTATGACTAGGCTAAGCATAACAACTAAAGCTAAAAGATTCAACTAACTAGAAGAGGGATAATCGCTAAGAAGAAGGAGAAATCAATAAGGAAAGAACTAGGATTAGTCGGGTTCAAGGGTATCGAAACAATCAAGAGGAAGCAAGAATGAAGGGGTAGTCGAGCTATCTAGGTATAATCCGGGCTCTCGCTCCAAAACCGACCTAGAGGTCCCTCGCTCTCGCGCAATAACCCATCCTAGCAACATACAAGGTCACAAGAAGAAGGCAAGAAAACATGCATTTGCAACTACAAGTCATTCAAGCATTTCATCAAACATGGTCTATGCATACACTAGAAAGCAACCCAAACTTCCACCAATAATCTATACAAACCCTTAATCACCCATGTAGACACCCAATTCCCCTACTAATCCTAGCAAGATACTACTCACACATATCTAATGGAAAACTAACACAAACATAAGAAACCAACACAAGAACAATCACAATCATGATGAAGAACTAACAAGGAACAATGAACAAAAGATAGATAAAGAATGAAACTTTAATAACAATAAAAGATTAAGAGAAGGGAGAAAAGATATTATACCGAACTAGAAGATGAATGGAAAGATGAAAACATGCATAAAAGAGAAAACCCAAATACATCCACCAAGGTTGTCAATCTTGATAGAGATCTTAAAGAATTTCAATAATACAAGGATTAAACAAAGATTAAAGAGTAATTAAAGAGGGATAAAACTTATCTACACTAATCTAACCTAAAGTAGTCTAGGGTTTCTCTAATCTAAGGGTTGGTGAAAAAGTAATGAAAAGTGTTTAAACAATACAAGAGGGGGGGTATATATAGGGTTACAAGAAAAACGGAGAAGAAAGAAATGAAGACGGGCTTCGCTGGGCCCTTCCCGGTCGGGAAGGTGATGATACCGACCGGGATGGGGTGGTCCCGACCGGGAAGGATCTTGTCCTGACCGGGATCATGCATAACACCAGGCGGTGTTATGCTCTTCCCGGTCGGGAAGAGACTGATCCCGGTCGGGAAGCTCTTCTTCTCGGTCGGGATGGAGCTCCAGAAGCTCCTGTTTGCTTTCCCTCTTCGTCTCGGTCGTGATGGACTTAATCCCGACCGGGATGGGTCTTGTAGGCCTCAAATACAATCTCATAGGTCCCTACTTGCTCTTCATAGGCTTCTTAACAATTCTCGGTGCTCGGGATTGGGTCTCAAGGGCTCGAGAATGGGTCCCAAGGGCTCGGGATCAAGTCTAACCTACCGAGTGATCGTCGCTTCTCTTCGTTGGCTCCAAATGTGTCGGAAACGAGTCGGAATCGTTCCATTTCTCCTAGATTGGCCTTTGGAACCTAAAAAAAACTAGAAGCGTAAGTAGCCTTGAAACCGCTCCAAAGAGCGATTCCACAGGAGAAACCGGGACCAAACACATGGAATAAGCACTACAAAACACACTTATCAACTCCTCCACACTTAACCCTTACTCGCCCTCGAGTAAGCACGAACTAACTACTAAACTAAAAGAAACTAGACCCATAACCGAGTGGGTATTAGCGCACCCTACGCTCTTTCAACTCACGCGAGAACACTTAGAGGAAAAGTGCTCTCCGCAAGGCAAGTGAGGTCTTGCGACAAAACTATGGATACAACCGAACATGAAAACAAACAAACAAACAAACAACAATCGGTTGCATCCAAAAAGAAACAAATACCGCTTCCCTCAACAAAGCGGTGAAAGAAGCACCGGTTAAGGACTCAAGGCAAGTGACAACGTTCCCAAGCTAATAACACAAATCGATATGGACAAAACCCTAATAGTATGACAACAAAGCAATAAAAAAACATTGGTAACTTACCTAGTTCCTCCTAACCTTCTAAGAACGTACTACGGGACGATAGACGGGATGGAAAAAGTATGAACCACGGAGTTAGTCGACACTGTAGGTAAAGTGAAACCCCGCCCCCTTTAGCAGCCAAGAGGGTTGTCCCATGCTCAAAAATCGCCTAACTAGTCCAAGTAAAAAGGTGAATAATGGTTACAAAATGAGGGAAGACCGACTATTACCGCTATCATCCTTCCTAGGGACTCGGTCCTTTGGTAGGCTCTTCACGATAACAGTCGGTAAAAGGCTTTTTTTTTGGGGTGAGAATTTTTTTGTGAGATGATTTTCTTTGGCATTTTTTTTTTGCATTTTGCTTTTGAGTTGCTATGCCATTTCTTTTTCTTCTTTTGTATTTTGTTTTTGATTTGTTGTGCCTTTTCTTTTTCTTCTTTCTTTTCTTTCTTTTATTTCTTTCTTTTTCTTTCTTTTCGCCTTGGTTTGCCCTTTTGGCTAGATTTTTGTTTTGTAGGCATTCAATCACAACCAAGCAAGAAACTTCAACAAGTTGCAACTTATTTGTGGAAAATGTGTAGAAGGTAGGGAAATGGGTAAGTCAGGACGACGTCTTCCCTTCAAACCCACAAAAAAAGGGGAAACTTGGACTAATCAAAGCAATTTCGAACACGGTCACCTAAGGGACGGGACTCGGCAACCAAGGCCTTTTCACTCCTTGGGTGGTCAAAATGCTAATCCCGTAGTAAATCCCTAGTAGACTAGGTGGACAAAAGGTTAAGAACCAACGAAACTATTGATTTAAAGTCATTCTACTAGACTAAAGTTCAAGACTTGTATCATATCACTGGAAAGGGAAAATAAATACTTGCGCACTAGCCTCAAAATCGGGTTTTCGAAAACCTTTTCTACACTAGACACAAACTACACAAGACAAAAGAAAATGAAACGAACCAAGACAAAACAAAACAAAAACACAAGGAAATAAACAATCACCACCCTGAATTTCCAAACAAGCAACCGCATCAACCACAACCTCCAAAAAGCTCCACCCGAGCATACACCATCACAAAACATCCTCCAAACTCCACATAAAGGAAAAAGAAGAAAGATATAGAAGGATAATACCGGATGTCAAGAGCTTTCCGAAACATATCGACGATCACGCAACCTACAAAGAAATCGGGGGAGCAAAACACACAACACAACAAATATATGACACAAAGACACACAAGAAAAAGACAGAAAAGAAAATCTTTTTGGTTTTTATGAAATTTTTCAAATTTTTATGAACCTTTTTAAGAATTTTTTGAAAAAACTATGAAAATAAAACTAAACTAGACTAGGATATCGCTCCCCCACACTTAAACCGAGCAATGTCCTCATGCTCGATCGGTAGTGTGTGGAAGACACTAAAAAGAAGAGAAAAAGGGAAAATAAAACTAAAAATCAAAAATGAAAGTGAAGAAAGGGTAAAGTGTGTCCGGCCGGGGTGTAATCAAGTCACCAAGGGCCGAGACGAGAAAAGATATGGATGGGGGAAGAAATAAAAAGAAGAAAATAAAAGGAAATGGGAGGGGAGGGCTAGGTGTAATCAAGTCACCTAGCCCGGATTCCGCCTAAATCCGAACAAATTCTACCAAAAAAGGAAATAAAAATAAAGAAAAAGTGAAAGGACTTGTAAATTTGGATTTTTCAAAAGATTCTCGATGCAATCACGTCATCGAGAATCGGGAGCGATAATTACCAAGGGCCCCGAGGGCCACCATGACGCCAAATACATAAAAGGGAAGGAGAACATACAAAGGGAGACTAGCAATAAAAGACGGAAAAGAAAGGAGAGTCGCCTACCAAACGGTTAGCAACTCAATAATCTCCATCGCCTCAATGTTCGTTATCGGCACTTTGCTTGTCTTCATCGTTTTTATTCCTCCTCTTCCTAAATGTAGTCGCATGGTTGAAGTACTAGGCTTGCATTTAATGAGGGTGGTATTTGAGGGGAAACTCGGTGTATAGTGATGATAAGATGAGATGAAGGTGTATATATGAAGTGTAAGGGTCAAATGATAGTTGCAAGGGTGAGTAGGGAGGTTGGGAGGGGGTATTAAGTGGTTGGGTGGGGCTTAAATGCAGAAACAAAGGCAAATGAGGCTGCTGTGCACCATCCCGGTCGTGACAGACCTCATCTCGGTGGGGAAGGTTCCTTCCCGGTCGGGATGACCATGATCCCGGTCGGGATTGCTCGTAAGTAGCTTCTGTTTCCATTCTCACTTCATCCCGGTCGTGCTGACACCCATCACGGTCGGGATGGCCTCTCAAGCTCTTCATTCCTTAGTAGCTCTACCCACAAGGCAAATAATACATCGGGATTTAGAATCCCGTCCCCAAAAGCATAAGGAAAGCTCAAAAACCGACTTCCTTGCCCAAGATCCAAGCTTTTATCATCAACAACTCCTCTCAAAACTTCATCTTCACTATCAACCTATCAAATAAACTCAATAAACACCATCAAAATCCCTCCCTCACATCGCTCATCAAAATACTAAATTACAAGAATTCCACAAAACAAATCAAACCTAGAGACCAAACAAACAAACACACAAATACAAACACAAAAACTCAAAAGAAGAGGGAGAGAGGAATATACAACATGACGGTTCTTGAGGAACTCCGTCAAACCGAGAATGGTGGACTCTTCCTTCTTATCCATAGCCATCAAGGGCTCGGAGGAGCAAGTCAAATGCTCGAGCCACATCATAATGAGGGCTCATTGAGTACCCGAGCCAAGCTATCCTCCAAAGCCTCCAAGTCGGAAGCAAGAAGTAGTCATCCAAAGACCCAACGTCATCTTTCATTTTGTCTCCGGGGTCTTTCCATCCTACAAGCTTTATCGACATTTTCCTCCCTAAGCATCGCCTCCATCCACAAGCAAGCTTCAAGTATTTAACATGAGGCAAAAAAAGCGGTTTTGGCCTCATTTCCCTATTGCACATCCTCATATCTCCCTCAAGTTGTGGTTCCCCATCTTCATCACTTGTCCTCATATCATCTTGAAGGAGAGAATTGAAACTTCTACCGGCGGTTTCAATCTCTTCCAAACTATAGCTTCGCTTACTTCCAAGAGGTTCATGATGTTTTTCCCCATTTTCGCACAAGGGCAACTTGAGCTCATCATTTTCACCCAATGACTTCACAACTCCTACCACCTCATTCAACTCACTAACCTCCTCCAATTCTTCACCAACAATGCCTTCATCAAGGGTCATTTCCTCATTCGTCTCTTCTTGGGTAGACAATTGAGGTTCTTCATAGCAAGTCTCGCTTCCCAAAGGGACTTCATCGGCGGCTTCATGATTGGGTTGATTCTCTTAGCTTGCTCAAACGAGCACCCTTCGTCTAATTGTGACGTTCGAGTTAAAGACATTACGGTTTTAGCCGCTATAGCATTTAATCGAGCCTCAATCGCCTCATTTTCCCTTCGGATTTAGGCAAGATTTCATAGTTCTTTTGCAATTGGATGGCCATTTCTTGTTGGCCCTTTTGCATTTGAAGAATCGATTGAAATAACTCCAAGTTGGGCATTTGGTGGTCATTGGGGTCTTTTAATGCTCCTTGAAAATCTTGATGATGCCCAAGGGGTGGGGCATCATATTGTTGGTAGTGAGGTTGAGATGATTGGTAGTATTGTGGGTTTTGGGGCTCATAATGTGGTTGAGGTGAAGGGTAATATGGTGGGTTTTGGGGAGATTGGCTTCCATATGGTGAATCATGATGAAACATGGTGGGTTCACAATGATAGCTTGAGTAATAGTCACCATGATCATAGGATTGATAAGCATTCACTTGTTGGAAGCCGTTTCCATGTCCTTGAAACTCGTACCCACGGGTTTCTTGATTACCCCACGAAGCTTGATAGTAGTTAGGAGACGTCATGGCATATTCTTGATTCATAGAGGGCGAGGAGTAATTTATGGCGGCTTCTATAGGTGGGGATTTTAGATCAATCCTCAAGTTTTGCTCGAAAATCGTGGCTCGTACCCGGTTGAGGATCTCTCGATCTAGCAACCGTCCGTTGATGCGGCTCTAAGTTGTAAAGATATGAGGATGGTCACCACCTCTAGGCATAAACTGTAGACTAGGAGCAAACGTGAGAAGTCTAGTGCTTTTTGGGCACTAGACAAGAAGGAAATAAACTTCACACACACAAGAAGAAAAAGAAAACAAATAAAAACACAAAAACAAAGACAAAGTCAAGTAAATAGGCAAACAAAGTCTAAACTAGCACCGTCCCCGGCAACGGTGCCAAATTGATGGGAGGGATTTGCCGTCAATCCTACCAACAAGTAAAACCAACTAATCCTAACTGCGTAAATAGGGCAAGTCGGGTCGAATCCACGGGGACGGAAAGAGGTGTCTAGGCAAAGGTCTACCCAAATACAAGACTAGGTCAACTAAGCTAAACAAACTAAAACAATGAAAGGGAAGGAAACTATGACTATCACTAGGCTAAGCATAACAACTAAAGCTAAAAGATTCAACTAACTAGAAGAGGGATAATCGCTAAGAAGAAGGAGAAATCAATAAGGAAAGAACTAGGATTAGTCGGGTTCAAGGGTATCGAAACAATCAAGAGGAAGCAAGAATGAAGGGGTAGTCGAGCTATCTAGGTATAATCCGGGCTCTCGCTCCAAAACCGACCTAGAGGTTCCTCGCTCTCGCGCAAGAACCCATCCTAGCAACATACAAGGTCACAAGAAGAAGGCAAGAAAACATGCATTTGCAACTACAAGTCATTCAAGCATTTCATCAAACATGGTCTATGCATACAACTAGGAAGCAACCCAAACTTCCACCAACAATCTACACAAACCCTTAATCACCCATGTAGACACCCAATTCCCCTACTAATTGATAAGTGTCATTTGTAGTGCCTATTACGTAGTGTTTTGGTCCCATTTTCCTTGTGGAATCACTCCTTGGGAGTGATTCATGGGCTTCTTATGCTTCCTTTAGTCCGTTTCAGGTTCCCGAACCCGATCTGGAAGAGTTGGAGTGATTCCGACTCAATACATACACATTTTGGAGCCAACGAGATAAAGGAACGATGACTCGAGGCCTTGGAATCGACCCCGAGACCTTGGGTCCCAATCCCGAGCCTCCGAGACCCGATCTCGAGTCCCGAGAATCGACGGGAAGCCCATAAGATACAAGAAGGGACCCTAGAGCTCTTATTGAAGGCATACAAGACCCTTCCCGGTCGGGATAATAGCCTTCCCGATCGGGAAGGGAGGCACATTTAGAAGCGCCACTGTGGGTCCTTCCCGGTCGGGTTGAGCCCTTCCCGATCGGGATGGCAGAACCCTTCCCGATCGGGATGATCCGTCCCGATCGGGATGGGCTACAGCTCACCCGCATTTCTTCTTTTCTTCTCCTTCATTCTTGTACCCATATATATACTCCCTTCTTGTAATTTGAAGACATCTTATCTTACCCTAGATTAGTTTAAGCCTCCAAAACCCTAGATTATTGCTACTCTCATTAATCTTAATCTCTCTTTAATCTTTAGTTAATTATTGTAATTAGTTCTTGTATTAGGTAGTTCTTGAAGAATTATCCAAGCTTGACAACCTTGGGTTTTATTTGGGTTCTTATTTATACAAGATTGCATCTTTTCATCTTCATAGTGTTGGTATAATCTTCTCTACTCTTAATCTTTGTTTATTCAATCTTGTTTCATCTTTTTATATTGCTATTGTTGTTAGTTGTTCATAATGAATGCTTGGATGTTTAGTTTGCTTTCTCTTGTTAATGTTATGAGTAATTTGATAATGAGTGAGTAGTAATCTTGTGGGGTTAGTAGGGGGATTAGGGATAGATTATGGGTGATTAGGGTTGATTAAGGGGAAAAGGTTACATCTTTGTTGTTAGTCACATTGTAGGCACTCTATGTGTTTGTTGATATGCTTGTGTGAGTTGTAGTGGCCATGCTTACCATACTTGTGTTCATCTTCTCATTGATTGCTTATGTTGTGGAAATGTTGAGAATAGTTTAGTCGCGAGAGCGCGGGCTAGGGTCTAAGTTGCGAGAGCCCGGACCGACTCTAGCGATTAGGTGGCACCTATACCCTTGATCACTCCAATTATCCTTCTACTCCTATGAACCCGACCTACCCCACTTCCTTCCATATTTGTGTTAATCCTCTTAGTTAGCTAATCGTTCTTTTAGTTTATTCATTAGTTCGATCATTAGCTTAGTCATACTTCTCCTCCTTAATAGTTTTCCTTTTAACGCTTCTTTGTGTTTGTTTGGTAATCTAGTCTCGTTGTAGGCCGACCTAGTCTAAACCTTGATATACCGTCCTCGTGGATACGATCCCGACTTACCCTAGCTACCCACTAGGTTAGTCGGTGTTTCATTGTTGGCTAGGGACGTGACAAATCCCTACCATCAATTTGGCGCCGTTGCAAGAGGATTGGGTTTTTGAAGCTTAGTGCAAGCTTTTGGGGCCTTGGAAGTTGAAGAAAGCCCATCCCGGCCGGGATGAGGCGTCCCGACCGGGAAGGGTAAGGCTTCCCGACCGGGAAGGGTGCCTTCCCGATCGGGAAGGGTGCGCTGGATTTTGAGCTTACTGTGAGTCCGTCCCGACCGGGATGAAGGCGTCCCGATCGGGACGGGTGAGGTAACCCGATCGGGATCAATCTTCCCGACCGGGAAGGTCTTCTGCTCCCCCTTTGTGATTCTTCTTCGCAAATCAAGTCCACCCAATCGTTTTATACCCCCTCCCAACCTCCCTAACTACCCTAGCCTTATCATATGCCCCATGTACTTCATTGTCATGCCCTCACTCCATTTCCTATCCGCTTAACACTGACTCTCTCATCAAAACTCACCCCCTACCATTACTACCTCTACCGTGAGTTCTCTTCAAGTGTGAAGCGAGATGGCAACCGAGAAGACAAGCAACGAGCCTCTAATGATCAACGAGACGATGGACCAAGTGAGTTACTAGCCGCTCGGTTTGGGTAACTATCCTTACTTTTCCGTCTTTTTATCGCTTCTTTTTCATTGTTTGCCCCTTTCCCTTGGGTCACGGTATCTAGAGGCCTTCCAGGCCATGGTTTGGTTGCTCCCGACTTCCGATGACGTGATTACGTCGAGAGTCAATCAAGTAGTCCAATTTACAAGATTTTCACCCCTTTTTAGGAGTTAGTCGGACTTGGACGGAATCCGGGCTAGGTGACTTGATTACACCTAGCTCTCCCCTCCCATTTCCTTTTATTTCTTTCTTTTTATTTTTCTTCCCCATTCCATATCTTTTTCTCGTCTCGGCCCATGGTGACTTGACTACACCCCGGCCGGACACCTTCTACCTTTTTCTCCACTTTGTTTTTAATTTTAGCTTTATTTTCGTAGTTTATTTTCTTTTCTTTTGTCTCTCCGCACACTACGATTGAGCATATGAGGACATTGCTCGATTTAAGTGTGGGGGAGCGATATTCTATCGTAGTAGTTTTATTTTCATAGTTTTTTCGAAAAACCTTTAAAAATCCTAAAAATTTGAAAAAATTTCACAAAAATCAAAAAGATTTTCTCTTTTGTGTTTTCATTTTGTGTCTTTGTGTCGTACATTTGTTTTGTGTGCGTGTTTTGCCTCCCTTTGTTCTTATAGGTTGCTTTAATCGCCAATGACTTTGGAAAGCTCTAAAGACTTCCGGTAACACCTTATCCCTTTTTCTCCTTTATTGCTTGTGATGTTTGGAGAAGGTTGTGTTGAGGTGTGCTCGGGTGGAGCTTTGTGCATAATGGTGGATGATTTGGTGGCTTGTATGGAATATAGGGGTGGTGGTTGTTTTGTCTATGTGTTTTGTTTTGCCTTGTTTTGTTTTTGTTGCTTTTGTTCCTTTTCCTTTTGTTTTCGTCATGTCTTCATTTTGTGTTGTGTTGTGTGTCTTGTGTGTACATAGTTTTCGAAAACCCAGTTTAGAGGCTAGTGTGCGAGTGCTTACTTTCCCTTCCTAGTAGTGTAAATCGAGTCTTGGACTTTAGCCTAGTAGAATGACCCTAAATCAATGAATTCGTTGGTCCTTTACCTCGAGTCCACCTAGCTTACTAGGAATTTACTACGGGATTTGCACTTTTGACCATTATGACCACCCACGGTGTGAAAAGGCCTTGGTTACCGAGTTTCGTCCCCTAGGTGACCGTGTTTAGGGTTGTTTGATTAGTCCAAGTTCTCCCCTTTTTGTGAGTATGAAAGGAAGACGTCGTCCCGACATACCCATTACCCTACCTCCTACGCATATCCACACAATAAAATGCGATTTGTTGAGTTCTCTCTTTCTCAACACCCAAAGAATTGCAAAAAATGCCAAATCTTGCCAAAAGGGGCAAAGAAAAGATAAAGAAAGAAAAAAAAATGAAAGAAAGAAAAGAATGAAGAAAAAGAAAAGGCACAAAAGCCAAAAAGAAAATAGAAAAGAAGAAAAAGAAATGGCATGGCAACAAACAAAGCAAAAACGTCAAAAGGAAAGAAAATGCCAAAAGAAAACCCGTCTCACAAAAAAGAAATCCTCTCAAAATAAGCCTTTTTCCGACTTTTGCCGTGATGAGCCAACCAAAGGACCGAGTCCCTAGGAAGGATGATAGCGGCATTAGTCGGTCTTCCCTCATTTTGCATGTTTTCCACCTTTTTACTTGGACTAGTTAGGCGGTCTTGGACACGGGACGACCCTCTTGGCTCACGCTAAAGGGGGCGGGGTCTCACTTACCTACAGTGTCGACTAACAACGTGGTTCTTCACTTTCCACTCCGCCGATCGTCCCGTAGTACGTTTTTAGAAAGTTAGGAGGACCTAGGTAAGTTACCAACGTTTTTGTTGCTTTATCGTCATACTATTAGGGTTTAGTCCATCTTGGTTTGTATTGCTAGATTGAGAACGTTGTCACTTACCTCGAGTCCTAAACCGGTGTTTCATTCACCGCTTTTAGAGGAAAGCAGTATTTCTTTTGTTTCGGGTGCAACCGATTATGTGTTTGTTTGTGTGTTTGTTTGTTTATATGTTTTGTGTCCGGTTGCATCCACAGTTTTGTCGCAAGACCCAACTTGCCTTGCGGAGTGCACTTTTCCTCTAAGTGCACTCGCGTGAGTTGAAGGGGCGTAGGGTGCGCTAATACCCATTCGGCTAGTTTAGTAGTTAGTATGTGCTTACTCGAGGGCGAGTAAGGGTTAAGTGTGGGGGAGTTGATAAGTGTCATTTGTAGTGCCTATTTCGTAGTGTTTTGGTCCCATTTTCCTTGTGGAATCGCTCCTTGGGAGCGATTCATGGGCTTCTTATGCTTCCTTTAGTCCGTTTCAGGTTCCCGAGCCCGATCTGGAAGAGTTGGAGTGATTCCGACTCAATACATACATATTTTGGAGCCAACGAGATAAAGGAACGATGACTCGAGGCCTTGGAATCGACCCCGAGACCTTGGGTCCCAATCCCGAGCCTCCGAGACCCGATCTCGAGTCCCGAGAATCGACGGGAAGCCCATAAGATACAAGGAGGGACCCTAGAGCTCTTATTGAAGGCATACAAGACCCTTCCCGGTCGGGATAATAGCCTTCCCGATCGGGAAGGGAGGCACATTTAGAAGCGCCACTGTGGGTCCTTCCCGGTCGGGTTGAGCCCTTCCCGATCGGGATGGCAGAACCCTTCCCGATCGGGATGATCCGTCCCGGTCGGGATGGGCTACAGCTCACCCGCATTTCTTCTTTTCTTCTCCTTCATTCTTGTATCCATATATATACTCCCTTCTTGTAATTTGAAGACATCTTATCTTACCCTAGATTAGTTTAAGCCTCCAAAACCCTAGATTATTGCTACTCTCATTAATCTTAATCTCTCTTTAATCTTTAGTTAATTATTGTAATTAGTTCTTGTATTGAGTAGTTCTTGAAGAATTCTCCAAGCTTGGCAACCTTGGGTTTTATTTGGGTTCTTATTTATACAAGATTGCATCTTTTCATCTTCATAGTGTTGGTATAATCATCTCTACTCTTAATCTTTGTTTATTCAATCTTGTTTCATCTTTTTATATTGCTATTGTTGTTAGTTGTTCATAATGAATGCTTGGATGTTTAGTTTGCTTTCTCTTGTTAATGTTATGAGTAATTTGATAATGAGTGAGTAGTAATCTTGTGGGGTTAGTAGGGGGATTAGGGATAGATTATGGGTGATTAGGGTTGATTAAGGGGAAAAGGTTACATCTTTGTTGTTAGTCACATTGTAGGCACTCTATGTGTTTGTTGATATGCTTGTGTGAGTTGTAGTGGCCATGCTTCCCATACTTGTGTTCATCTTCTCATTGATTGCTTATGTTGTGGAAATGTTGAGAATAGTTTAGTCGCGAGAGCGCGGGCTAGGGTCTAAGTTGCGAGAGCCCGGACCCACCTTGACATCGGTCTAAGTTGTGAGAGCCCGGACCGACTCTAGCGATTAGGTGGCACCTATACCCTTGATCACCCCAATTATCCTTCTACTCCTATGAACCCGACCTACCCCACTTCCTTCCATATTTGTGTTAATCCTCTTAGTTAGCTAATCGTTCTTTTAGTTTATTCATTAGTTCGATCATTAGCTTAGTCATACTTCTCCTCCTTAATAGTTTTCCTTTTATCGCTTCTATGTGTTTGTTTGGTAATCTAGTCTCGTTGTAGGCCGACCTAGTCTAAACCTTGATATACCGTCCTCGTGGATACGATCCCGACTTACCCTAGCTACCCACTAGGTTAGTCGGTGTTTCATTGTTGGCTAGGGACGTGACAAATCCCTACCATCACTAATCCTAGCAAGAGACTACTCACACATATCTAATGGAAAACTAACACAAACATAAGAAACCAACACAAGAACAATCACATTCATGATGAAGAACTAACAAGGAACAATGAACAAAAGATAAAGAATGAAACTTTAATAACAATAAAAGATTAAGAGAAGGGAGAAAAGATATTATACCGAACTAGAAGATGAATGGAAAGATGAAAAATTGCATAAAAGAGAAAACCCAAATACATCCACCAAGGTTGTCAATCTTGATAGAGATCTTCAAGAATTCCAATAATACAAGGATTAAACTAAGATTAAAGAGTAATTAAAGAGGGATAAAACTTATCTACACTAATCTAACCTAAAGTAGTCTAGGGTTTCTCTAATCTAAGGGTTGGTGAAAGAGTAATGAAAAGTGTTTAAACATTACAAGAGGGGGGTATATATAGGGTTACAAGAATAAGGGAGAAGAAAGAAATGAAGACGGGCTTCGCTGGGCCCTTCCCGGCCGGGAAGGTGATGATACCGACCGGGATGGGGTGGTCCCGACCGGGAAGGATCTTGTCCCGACCGGGATCATGCATAACACCGGGCTGTGTTATGCTCTTCCCGGTCGGGAAGCTCTTCTTCTCGGTCGGGATGGAGTTCCAGAAGCTCCTGTTTACTTTCCCTCTTCATCTCGGTCGTGATGGACTTAATTCCGACCGGGATGGATCTTGTAGGCCTCAAATATGATCTCATAGGTCCCTACTTGCTCTTCATAGGCTTCTTAACGATTCTCGGTGCTCGGGATTGGGTCCCAAGGGCTCGGGATCAAGTCTAACCTACTGAGTGATCGTCGCTTCTCTTCGTTGGCTCCAAATGTGTCGGAAACAAGTCGGAATCGTTCCATTTCTCCAAGATTGGCCTTAGGAACCTAAAACAAACTAGAAGAAGCGTAATTAGCCTCGAAATCGCTCCAAAGAGCGATTCCACAAGAGAAACCGGGACCAAACACAAGGAATAAGCACTACAAAACACACTTATCAGGCCACTCACGCAGCCCCCTCCCTGACGGATGCCGGTCCGATCTCGCGTACGGGGTGATGTTTCGGACCTCGATTTGGATGACGATCCGGACTTGTACTTGACGAGTATGGGCACCCGTGTTTCCGTTTGGGAATCGATCGACTCGTGGTTGTAAATGTTTAAAGGTCATTTTGTTTGGTAAGGCGACCTTTTTAGTGAACTGAAGTTGTTGCCGATTTGTGGAGTCGCCACTGAGTCAATTATGGGGACTCGGAAACCGTTCAAGTCAACTTTGATCCTTTTCCGTCTCAAAGTTGAGTGGCACGGGACCTAAAGATAAAGACTTGTACCCTTAAGCACTCTATGCCTGGAATGACTCTCATTGCCAATGGTTTCGAACATCTGGAAACCGTCGATTCTGAGTAAGGGGTGAGGGTACGTATTGGGAAGCCAACATCCGATAGATGTCAACACCCAATCCCGCCCGCACTATAGCGGCCTCTACTAATCAATCGGTGGGATAATATCCTAGTTCTTTTGTTGTGGTGGAAGTACTGTAACATCCGTTGTTTTAACCCTGTACCTTTTGCTATGTCGGTTGTTTTAAGACAAGTAAGTTTTATCGTCGAAGTAGATGCGTTTACATTCTTTGCATGCGATTTTACGTGACAAGCAAGCCATGAAAAGATGCACGTGGGAGAGTAGAGAGTACTAGTATTATACATATTAGCAAATCAGTTTTAACGCGATAATACGGATATTAGTCATTCTCGTGGTATACCTTACTTAGTATTCTGCTTAAGATGCGTCGGCTCGGCATTAGTAGAGATGCATCGAACATAATAAGGTGAGCACCGGAACTAATACAGAACCCGACCATTACTTTGTTCAGTTTTAGTTGTTTTACGTTTTGAATTCCGTGTTAGGTGATTTAGCATGCGATTATAAGGTCATAAAAGCAATAAATCATACGAAAAACTGTAAATACGAATGTAAGTAAATCATGTAGTGAGGAGTTGCACCCTCGGAGTATACACTAAACGGGACTCGATACATAGATAGTTTGAGAACGGATCTCGGAATTACTCGGGTCTATTTAGTGTATTTTAGTGTTTGTGATTGAAGTTGGGACATTACATATTTTAGTGAATGCTTGCGGACCTAGTGTCCACATCTAGTGTTGTCGTAGTGCATAATAATAGAAAGTGCGAGTGTGGAAAGTTTTGTTTAGATGACAACCTAGTGACGGCTCGATCAACAGGCGGATCCTTCTAGCTTGACCAGTGACTCCGGCAGAACTCCGTTACCGTTTGACCCTTCTTGCGGCTACTCCGGCAGAGCTTCGTTACTATGGACCGTTTCTACGGCTAATCCGGCAGCACTTCGTTACTAGATTTGGGCTAGTCGAACACCGGCACCTTGGTATCGAGTGGGGTGCTCGAAGGTGAGGAGTAGCGTCGATGTCGCTTTTTTAATCGGAACTACGATCGAGTGGATCGTTTGCCTCGGATGTCGGAGTGCGAGCCCTTAGCGAGAGTTTAGAGGGAGAAGAGAAGGTTGAGAGATGTGTCAAAATGAGGGCGTGAAGGGGGTTATTTATAGGTATTTTCGGCCCTCGTCGCCCATATGGGCGCCTGAGCTGGGGCGCATCAAGACTCAGGCGCCTGGGTTGAGGCGCGGGGAGTCTTAGGCGCGTTAGGCGGGGCAGTTGGAGTTTTGAAGATACAATTTTGATACTTTCAAAACCGTGGGACGGGCGTATGATTTGTATCTTGGGGGTTAAGGTTTCCCTTCCTTGACCTAGCACCGTGAGCTTGGTGGGCCTCGGGTGTGCATCCCGAGGTTCACTTGGCGCGGTGCTCGGCTCGAGTTTCGGGACCAACTCGGGGTCCCGGTGTCAGAATTGACTCTAATTAGTGTCTATGCGACTGTAACGACACGACAAATGTAACACCCGTAAAATTTACAACTTTGATATCCGTCCCGTTGCGATTAAATGGACTCTTATCGAGTCTTGTTATTTTTCATCCAGCTTAATTTCGGTCTTCGTATAACACTTTAATAAATTTTCGTTCAAAACCAATTTTAATTTCCTTGTTCGCGAGAATTTTAATTAATTTCGAGAAATTGCTATTTAATATTTTTCTACGCAATTTCGTATATAATTATTTTTTAAACGTGATTTTAATATTTCTTTCTCATAAACACGTTCTCATATGTTTTCCGTCTTATTATTATTTTCAAAAGTGATCCATTAACGATTTTAATCGCGAATCGGGCTCAGATTGTAGCAGACCCGACCGTTTCCCTCAGCGGACAAAGATATTTTCGTAGTCGGTTGAGAAAGTCCAAACCGACTCCTCTATTTCCTTCTTTATCCTATTACAAGTTTCCCCTTAACCGTCTTTTGGCAGTTACCCAACTCCCTTTAAACTCCAACTATATCCCCTTCCAATGTACGTTCTCCTCTCCCCTACTCAAAAAAAATAAAAAAGAAGAAGAAGAACGTAAATAACAACAGTACACTGTTCTTCATTTTTTTCCCGTTTTCGATTATTCTTTTCATTCCGTGTTCATCTTAATTCAAGGGTAATCATCGAAACCCCTATTCCTCCTTTCTAATTCTCGATTTACGACGCTAATAAGGGTCTTGTACCTTTTTATATTTTTTTATAGGTTTTCGAGACAACCCCGAGGAGGACGAGTACATTATTTACTCAGATCTCGATTAAGGTAACACGACGATCTCGGTATTGCTTAAAATTTTTTTTTTGTCGTACTTACATGTATAGAATTTAAGTTTTTGTTTGGCTATTATAGTATGTCATTAATTTTTATTTTAAAGTTTTAGAATCGTTAATTTTCAATTATTTCGTTGTTGTGTTCGTTTTTACGAGATTAGTACATAAATCGTTATAATAGTTATAAAATCATAATATTTGGGCGATACACTAATATAATCTTAAAGTTCCCGTAAAAAAAAATTTACAGATTTCGAATTTTTAGAGTCGTTTAATGGATTTTTAACCGATTTCGTACAAAATCGATTTAAAGCCGATTTAATGTTCAAATGCCTAAATTACGTATTTAATTCTGAAATTTTTTGTGTACGTACATTCTGACCAAAATTAATTTTCTGGAAATTTTCGTATTTTTTTGAATTTTATAAGTGGGTAAAAAAAATTAATAGTCCTAAAACACCGTTTATCGTTAAAACCGAATATTTCTTTTAATTTCTGATTTTTATTTTTAATTCTCGATTCAAAATAAAGTTTCTGATATTTTCTAACAAAACAATTTTTTTAGTGACATTAGAGATTTAATAAAATAAAAAAAGCGATAAATCGTTATTTAACCTTTTAAAACGAAACCGATGATTAAAAGATGGTTTTTCCTATTTTTTTTTTTCCGGATTTTTTTTTTTTTTTTAAATTGAAAATTTTCTGGAAATTTTTTATTTCCTTGATAAGTTATGATTTTTTAACAACCGTGCACAAATCATTTTGAATTTAGCTTTTATTTTTAATCGTTAACGTTTAATTAACGCATTTTCCGTAAAAGCCTTTAAAACCGAGTTTCCAAATTTTGAAAAAAAATTATTTTCTGGACAGATTGTCTAAATATTAGTTTTAATTATTTATCGTAATTTTTACACTATTTTTCGAAGCTTTTAAATGACAAAATCAATTTTTTAAGCGAAATCGGGAATAATCGTTAAAACATGATTTTACAGCAACTTATTTAATTTTCCAGCAATTTCGAACCTTCTAAAAATTTAACCGTTTCATCTTAAGTCACCCTTTATGTTATTCGAAAATAATTTGAATGTTTAATAAAATAAAGAAAGTTAAATAAATTACTTTTATAAGGATGATTGTCGTAAAACATTATTTTATACTCGTTCCATCGAAACTAATAATTATTAGGGAATTTTAGTTTTATATATTTTCGAAACACCCTAATTCATAATAACAATAATACGTTTGTGAAGTATTTCGATAATTCTTATAAACAATTTATACTCGATTTAGAACTTAAAAATTGTTAAGGCCGAAAGTAGTAGTTTGCGAAATTAATAATATTTACTTTATAGTTAGAGTAAATTACTATTCTCGATATTTTTCTATAACGCTATTTTCATCGTATTGTTATTCCGAGAAAATTTCCTGAAAAAGAAAATTTCCTAAAATAGAAAGTTTCCTATATTAGAAAGTTTCCCAAATTAGAAAGCTTCCTTTTTAAGAATGTTTTGTCAACGGCTTTGTTTTGGAGTTATGGAATAAGGATAAGTGTACGGGTAGAGTAATAAAGTCTAGGGTATACGTTTTGCCATCAACTATAAAGCTGGTGTGTCTAGTTAGAGACACATTGGTCGTTGAACTGAGCATGGTTTGTGTTCAGGAGTGTGTATATTTTGACCTTAAACTTAGATATCGAATCGTGTAAGTCGCCGTCGAGTTGAACTGGATTACGGTTGTGTGGACATGACATAGGTCCACCCCGACGCGGCCACGCGCGGGTTTGGGGAGGCGAATGAATCTCCATATGAGATGGTCAAATTGAAATTTAAATCGAAGTGGAGTCGCCACCGAACTTTGTGGGAGTTCGGGCCCGTTCGAACCCACTCTATGTCGTAGTGGGCCGTGTACAAAATACGGCCCATATCCGATGTCAGAGTTTATCGGGTTCGTCCCTTTGCATTTGATACCGATACCGACTTGATCGGATATCGTGTATTGAATGACTCTCGTTTCCAATGGTTTCGGACATCCGGAAACCAAGGTTCTGAGTAAGGGGTGAGGGTACGTGTTGGGAAGTTCACAAAGAACACCCAACCCCGCCCGCACATTAGCGGCCTCTACTAAGATATCGTTTGATTTTTGAATACGCGCGTTAGTAATACGATGAATGATATGCACACATTGTTTTCCTAAACATGCGAGGAATTGAATGGGTTGCTAAGTCGGTTTAATGCATGAAAAATTAACGTCAAAGTTGAATTTAGCATGTGAGATTCGTTTTAGTATAATAAAACAAACGATAAAAGGAAATTGCTAAAAAGATGAACAAACGTGTTAGTATCGAATTGTGAATAAAAATATAGAAAATATGATGAATATGCGAGATCGAGAAAATATTAGTCGAAATCTGAAAATATTGCTAAAAAGACGTTGTTTTGTCTAAAAAACGATGTTCGAAAATAATAATAAAAAACGAGGAAAACGGGTAGCGGTTTCAGGCTCCCGCGCGAGTCGCCCGGGAGGGGGCGCGACTCGCGTGGGTAGCTGTCTCGGTTCGGGTTTTTTCGAAAATCGTTAATTTTAATAAATCGCGTGTAAATATGGATTAATTTATACTCGATTTATATTTTCGATATTCGTCGTATTCGATATTCGATTATGAAATCGATATTAAATACTCGGAATGATTTTTTTAGAAAAGGTAAAAAAAAAAGGTTTTTTGTAAATCGTTTTAAAAATTAAACTAAAAAAACGATGTTTGACTCTCTCCGCGTTAAAATCGTTGTATTTTGTTTTAAGAAAATTATGTAACGATTTTTTAGCATCAGCGAGATTTAATTTAGTTCTTTTTGATACCATATTCGATTATAGAGAATCGATATCGTATTTTTAAGAACGTTTGTTTTATAAAAATAGTTTTGTAGTATCGATATTAGAAATAATAAAAAATACGATGATGACCCATAAAAAGAAGTCGACCGACGACGCAAAAAAAAAGGGAAACGACGAGAGGAGGAGGAAGAGAAAGGAGAGAAACGGGTTTGAATTTGCACCCTCAACCTACATGCTTTGTGTACTCGGATCGGGGTTCGTCAGAATGTGGCTTAGGCACGGGAGCGTCGAGTGGATGTCGGTGAGTTAAGGTGGTTCGGTATGGGACGTGAAGGGTGTCGGGTATAGGGGCCGGTTTCCTTCGGGTTTTTGGATGCAATATCGGTTTCTCGATGCTAAGTGTAAGGAATTTTATGTGTGAAGAGTTGATGTACGTGTGTTCAAGTGTCGTAATTGTGTTGTGCAAGGGGCCTATTTATAGGAATATTCCCGACCTCGGCTAAGAGAAGTGTTTGGGTTAGAACTACCGCTTAGGATAGGAAACGTAAGAGGCTGAGAGGAACATAAATTCCGTTGCTTGGTGAAGAAGCAACGAATCTCGGCTGGTTGGTGGAGTGATTCGGCCGAGCTTATGCTTGGTCAAGTATCTGATTCGGTTTTCGGATAGAATTCCTACTTGAGATCGAATTCTATCTTTAAACGGATTTGTTTAATATTTTGTGAAGCTGATTTTTTGTTGTGTTGGAGCCCGAATCAGCCACGTGAGGTGTCACGGCTGACTCGCGTGTCTCGAGAATATCTTTGACCGGGTTTTGACTCGGTCGCTAAATGACGGTTTTACCCCTGGTGTCGGAATCGACCCAAATTAGTCTTATTTGACTCGAAACGTCCCACTGGGCCTGATTTTGAGGTTGGTTTTGTGAGATATGTACTCCGTAAAAATCCCAAGCTAAATGCCAATGATTTTGAGCCCGTTCTCGAGTATATTAAAGCACGTTTACGTCCGATCATCATCGGGTGTTTGTCGGAAACTGCTATAGACACCTGGCAGTCAAATATGGGTGTCTACAGAGCCCCCGCTCTGACTGAGGCTTGGACAGGGCGAAAGTCAGAGTAGCCACCAGGTCAATCAAAGATTAAAACCTGGCAGCTTCCGGTCGGGTCGTTTAAAGTCCATTAGACTTGCGTAAAAGGGCTCGCCAGCCATAAGTCGGAAATCATACCCGAGCTGATGATTCTAACTCCGTGGGGAATCGGACTTGTCGTATAAGTCTTGGGTGAGCCTATATGTGGGCTAATCCTGTTAAATGCCGATGGGGAGTTGGTTGCACGGTTTTGCTTGAGTCGTCCTGTACAATGATTTATGCAAAGTTTGCATGTAACACATTTTTAGGAGAAATGACTCGCGATGGGGAATAAAATTTTGAAGAAGATTTTTTTGAAATTTTTGGAATTTTGAATTTGGAAGAGTTTTGAAAGTATTTTGACTCCGAAAAGGAATAGGAATGCTCAGGATGACTTAGCTAGATCCTAGGACAAGGCCTGTATGCTAAATCCTCTGGGATTAGGAATCCTTAGGTGAGGAGGAGAACCCGATTTCATGCTATAAATACCCTCTCCTTGCTCATAATTTATTCATAATTTCCACAATTCCCTTCTTCTTTCAAAGAAAAAAAAACAAGCCCTGAGAAACTTATTTCCTCCTTTTAGAAATTCATTATGGGTATCGACAGATTAGTCGGAATGCTGCAAGATTGGTCTCGACTTTTTCGAGACGCAGATAGAGTTATCTTAAACCAGAATGGCGTCACCCAATTATTCACAATCCGTCAAATGCAAGTGGACCGCCACTTTTTGGATGCTTGCATGTCCTACTGGGACGATACTTATCATGTCTTTAGTTTTCCTCGAGGTGAAATTTGCCCTATTCCAGAGGAAATCGCTGCTGTAGGAGGATGGAATCCCATACTTCGCCCTGCCGTCCCGTTCTCAGTTCATGACACGAGGAGAAAATTGCGAGAATTTTTAGGGCTTTCCCACTTGGAGGTATCTCGCATGACAGGAGACGATACCGTTTCCTTGATTGACCTGGCTGAAAAATTTATGAACCCAGATGACGTCCGGGTCAGGCCGGTATATAGCCGCAGGGCCTTTAATTTTTGCATGCTCCACGTTTACGCCTTCGAAGGTCTTATGGATTTGTTATCTTGCATGGGCCATGTCAGACTTCTCAATGTAGCTGACCTGATGGAGACAAAGCACAGCCCAGCTTGGCTGATTACAGGGGAGATTATCCAAGGTTTGGATAATCGTAAAAGACTGGGAGTACCCGTCTTCTGCAGGTAGGCTGATTTTTCTTCGTTTTTCGCAATTTTTGATTTTTTGCAATTCCCGATTTTTTCGAAATTTCTGATTTTTCCGGTTTTTTCCTCTTTTTTTTGCGATTTTCCGATTTTTTTCTTTTTTTTTCACGATTTTGACTTTTCGCGACTTTGACTTTTCAGCTTTGGCTATTCGAGAGGCTATCGATCCTGGACCCTCCTCTTGACGTAAGCCGATATCGCCAATCAAGTGATGACGAGAAGACGGACTGTTGACTTTCCTGTCTTACTACCCAAAAATTCTGGGACGAGCTGCTATCTTTTCATGGAGGCCCATTGATCCGTTGGACCGTACCCTGGTGGCCCATTTATGTCTGGACCGGTTTTGAAACGAGGGATAGGGCCCGATATCAATTAATCCTATCTTTTAGGCAGACCATCCATCTTTACCCCGATCGCATACTTAGGCAATATGGTCGGGCCCAGAGAATCCCGAAAATCGAAGCGGTCGTGAGTGAATCTACTCAGCTGACGGATGTGATGAGCGATACCTGGATGCAAAGGTGGTATACTCGGGCTACTTGGCCCATCTCGAAGACCTCTCATTCGATCTGGGTATCTGATTCTTATGTAAGATAGACAAAGGCGGATTCTGCTAAAGCCCGTGCTGCTTTGAAGACCGACGAAGCCTTCGACTTGCTGCGCCGAGAACAAGCTAAAGATAACCGAGGCTTTTTTGATGATGGCGACACCCCGGCTACCATGGTTCGCCTGATGTCGGGCCAAAAGGGAAAGACTAGGACTCAGACTGAAGGGTCCAGTATTAAAGGTGCACGGGGGAAAGTGAGCCCCCAGACAGACTTGGAAAGGAGACTCGGCCCAAGACTGGCGGCTAAGGACCGACTTGGTCCACGCGACAGACTTCCCAAACATGTACGGGCTCGGCTTGGGCCAGTGACGATAGCTGAAGATCCGTTGTCGAAGAAACGGGTTCGGGCTAAAGAGGTTCCCTTAGTGATACGGGAACGTTCGCCACCGCCCCGTCGACCCCGGGCTCCGCGCGACCCAAAAGATAAAGGGAAGCGGAAGATGTATGAGCAGTAGTCTCCTAGATTTTATTATTTAAGTACTACTATTATTTTTGTGTGATTTATTTTGGTGTGAGGCATTTTTGAAATAATAAAAGACATATTAGTGAAAACCGTTCATGTCTTTTCGTTATTGCAGTGGTTGTACCCTTTTTAAGGGGTTGCCTACGTATCCACGATTAGTGGAATCAAACCAACCGTAGTTCAGACGTAGATTTTTGCAATTTTCGAAATACATCAAGACTATTAGTTCGAGATGTGCGACAGTAGGATAAGTAATCCTAACTTATTGACTTGTTTAATTCTTGAAAATTTTATAAAAAGACAAATTTTTATAAACTTTTAGCAAATGACATTGAGATAAGGTTAGGGGTAGTAGTGCTTCAACTGGTCCAAGTTGGTTGGGTTGACGAATTCATTCCCATCCAAGTCTGTCAGCATTACTGCTCCTCCTGATAAAACCTTCTTTACTAGATACGGTCCGGCCCAATTGGGTTTGAATTTTCCCCTTGGGTCGACTGGTAGCAAAGCCCTAACAGATTTTAGGACTAGATCGCCCTCTTTGATATTTCTGGGCCTAACCCTTTTGTTAAAAGCCCGTTGTATTCTTTTTTGGTATATCTGGATATTGTTAAGGGCTCGGGATCGTCGTTCGTCCAAGAGAATCAGCAAATCGTATCGGGCTTGGACCCAATCTGCTTCAGGTACCTGACTTTCGAGTAGAATCCTCAGGGATGGTACCTCGAGCTCGACTGGCTGGACTGCCTCCATCCCATATGTCAGATAGTATGGAGTTGCTCCGGTTGCGGTGCGAATTGATGTCCTGTATCCCCATAAGGCGAAAGGGATTTTATCGGGCCAATCCCGGTAATTATCAGCCATCTTTTTAAGTATGGTGACTATTGTTTTATTTGCTGCCTCTACCGCTCCATTGGTTTGGGGACGGTAAGGCGAAGATGTGTGCCTTTGAATCTTATATTTTGCTAGCAAAGTAGCGGTTTCGGCTTGAAAATGGGTCCCGTGATCACTAATGAATTCATGCGGGATCCCGTATCGGCATATAATTTTATCTTGGATAAATTTGCTACGTGCTTGGCGTTCAAGACACGATGTGACTCGGCTTCAACCCATTTAGTAAAATAGTCAATAGCCACTAGAATGAAGAAGTGACCTCCCGTCCTGGAAGGGTTCACCTTTCCGATTATATCAATCCCCCATGTCGAAAATGGCCATGGTGAAGTCATGGTATACAATAGGGATGACGGCATATGCTGGACGTTGCCGAAAATCTGACAGTTATGACAGTGTTTGACATATAACTGACAGTCGGTTTCCATGCTATTCCAGTAATACCCGAGTCTGGCGATTTTTCGAGCTAGCATATGGGCGTTCATATGTGGACCGTTCTCGCCATCGTGTACCTCGGCCATGACCTTTTCGGCCTGCGTTTTGTCGATGCCTAGGAGTAGAGCCCCCTGCGCCGTCTTTTTGTACAATTGCCCATCGTCCGTGCGAATGAACTGGTGGCCCACCTCCGTAGGGCTTTCTTGGCCCGATTTTCAGATCCCGGAGGATATTCTCCCGACGTTAAGTAAGTTAGAACAGCCTGGTACCAAGGTTCTGGATCAGTTATTTCGATATCTTGGATAGCGTTGATATATGCCGGCTCGGACCGTCTTTCAACGCAAATCGGCATGCTGGTCATGTGTTCCGGGATACTCAGTAAAGACGCTAACTTGGATAGCGCATCTGCAAACTGGTTTTCTTCCCGCTGTAGATAAATGTATTCCACCTTTTGAAACTGCTTTTCGAGAACCCTTACTCGCGCTTGGTAAGCTACAAGATTTGCGTTCCGAGTTTTCCATTTCTGGAGTGCTTGATTGATGACTAATGATGAGTCACCGTGGACCCGGAGGCTTGTTACTCCTAAATCCGCGGCGGCTTGCAGTCCGTGAATGCATGCTTCATACTCGGCTGCGTTGTTAGTCACGTCAAAATCCAATTTAATGGACAACGAGGTGTGTTCTCCTTGTGGTGAGATTAGCAAAATTCCGACACCAAATCCTCGAAAGTTGGATGCTCCGTCAAAGTATAGATCCCATTTCTCCGTGTCAGTATGGAATATATCTTCATCCGGAAAAGCCCAGGTATCGGTATGTCCCTCTTCAGATACTGGAGTATCGGCCAGGAACTCGGCTACTACCCGACCTTTGATGGCTTTTAATGGCACGAACTTGAGGTCGAACTCAGCTAACATTAAAGTCCATCTAGATATCCTGCCATTGAGGATGGGCTTCTCGAACAGATATTTGATTGGATCCATTCTAGACAACACGTGCACTTCGTGACTAAGCATATAGTGTCGATGCTTTTTAGTGGCCCAAACTAGAGCTAGGCACGTCTTTTCGAGCATCGTATATTTGCACTCGTATTCTAGGAACTTTTTCTGATGTAGTAAATAGCCCGTTCCTCGGAGTCGACCGTCTGGGCCAACATAGCCCCCATGGCCGTCTCGGTCGTTGTCAAATATAACGACAAAGGTAGACCGTGTTGAGGAGGCATTAATACCGGCGGAGATGACAGAATCTCTTTGATCTTATCGAAAGCTGCTTGACATTTGTCGTCCCACAGTACCCGTTCTCCTATCTTCTGTTTCTTGAAAATGGACTCACATACCATGGTTAGCTTTGAAATAAACCGGCTAATATATTGGACTTTGCCGAGAAACCCCCTAATCTCCTTTTCGGTTTTAGGCGGCCGCATCTCGATAATGGCCTTGATTTTGGCTGGGTCAACCTCGATGCCGCGCTGGCTGACGATATGGCCCAGTAATTTGCCCGATGTTACCCCGAAGCTGCATTTTTGAGGGTTTAGCCTCATGTTGTACTTGCGTAGTCGGGTGAAGAACTTTCTGAGAGCCGGAATTTGCCCGTTTCGTTCTTTGGACTTAACGATCATGTCGTCCACGTAGACTTCCACTTCCTTGTGCATCATATCATATAATAAGGTAGTGGCGGTCCGTTGATAAGTGGCACCTGCATTGATAAGCCCAAATGGCATAACGGTGTAACAGTAAGTCCCCCAAGGCGTAGTGAAGGTGGTCTTACTCATGTCTTCTTCCGCCATTTTGATCTGATTGTATCCGGCATACCCGTCCATAAAGGATAAAAGGGCATGAACGGCCGTGTTGTCCACCAGTATGTCGATGTGTGGCAATGGGAAATCATCTTTCGGGCTGGCCTTATCAAGGTCCCGGAAATCTACACAAACTCGTACCTTTCCGTTTTTCTTGGGTATCGGTACGATATTTGCAACCCAGTCTGGATATTCAGACACTTGAATAAAGCCCGCTTTGAATTGCTTGTCGACTTCTTCTTTGACTTTAAGAGACCATTCGGGCCTCATTCTTCGGATTTTTTGCTTTACCGGCTTACACCCGTCTTTGATGGGTATACGGTGTTCAGCTATCTCCCGGTCTATTCCCGCCATGTCCGTGTAGGACCATGCGAAGACGTCTTTAAATTCGTGGAGGAGGTCCGTGAATTGTTGTTTCTCCTCGGGATCTAAGGATAAACCTAACTTAAGCATCTGAGGCTCTAAAGGGGTTCCTACATTCATGGAGTCAGTTTCCTCAATGACCGGATCTCGGGATTCCCTTTGTTCGAGTTGCTCGACTAGATGCGGAGGTAGTGGTACCTGTTCGTCGGGTTTCTCAATGTCATTGCAAATAAAGTTTTTGAAAATGTTTTGAAAATAAGACAAGTCGTAAGCAGAACGGTTATCGTTATTATTGATAGAGAATTTTGAAAATAGCTCAAAGAGAGCAGCCATCTGATCGTTGGTCAGAGGTGGGATGGGGAGTGCTCTCGGGACAGACTCCGAGACTCCCACAGGTGTGACCAAAGGAAAAGGGGTTACAGACTCGACCCTAGTACTGGACCCTCTAGACTTAGACCCAGACTCCGACTCTGACTCTGACTCAGACTCGGACTCGGACTCGGCGCCTTGCATGTCCCCTTCGCCAGTAGTGAGCTTGTAGATTCGACCCTCGCTGTCGGTCCACTTGATCGTCTTCTTCCAAGCCCTCTTTCCGGTGTTGGTACCAACTTCAGAGATCAGCCTGGTCGGATCAAACTTGCTGCTATGGAGGATCAGGTTCACCAATTCCTCCTTAGGAGTCGGGATGATCTTGCTTTCCCTGAACAGGAGCCCGAGCATGGGCTTAGCATGGTTTGAATCTTCCTTCGATTCGGCCTGGATGAGAGCATAGATATCATCTGGGATGAAATTGACCTCAGGATAAGTTATGATGGGCTGATGAAGGCCCGTCTGGACAGCTCCGAATACTGGGGAGACAAAGTAATCGGTCAGTTTTGGGCTGTAGGGGTCCAAGTAGGTACCCTTGAGAATGTTGCAGGCCTTTTGAATGCCGGCCCGGACCACGTTTTCTGGGGTCATGGCATATCCTAGGCCGAACTTTGACTCCTCATTGCTTAAGACATCGATGATCTTGCCAGCCGGGAGACCAGGCCTTGAAGTAGCCCCCGGTAGGTAACCCAAGTTCTGCAGCATTATGTCGATGTTGGTAGTGAAATAGGGCCTAAAGAGATACTCTTCCTCAATCATTCCCACAAAATTGAAACCTCGTGGGTCGGTTGAGCCAGCCGTGTTGCAGCTTGACACGGCTAGGGGAGTAGCTTCGAGGGTGATGACCCCGTCCTGTAAAGGTAACTTGACCTTCCTGTGGAGAGTGGAGGACACGGCTTTGACCGCGTGGATCCAGGGTCTTCCAAGTAGCAGGTTGAACGATGAGGTGACATCGATCACTTGGAATTCGAGCTCCTTCTCGATCGGGCCCGTTATGATGGTTAGTTTAACTGCCCCAGCAACGGATTTTGGGCTCCCATCGAAAGCCTGGATAGTTTGCGCGGTAGGAAGGTAGTCAGCCTCGGTAATGCCGAGAGCCTTTGCAGTCCTTAAAGGAAGGACATTCACAGCTGACCCGTCATCAATTAGGGTCATAGGTAGATACTTGCCCCGGCAGATCACCGTGATATATAGGGCCAGGTTATGGGTGGCCCCAAATGGTGGAAGGTCGGACTCAGAGAAAGTGATAAGTGGGCCTTCTCCTTTGAATTTGCTGATGGTAGGGATTTGTCGTGAATCCCAACCGTCAATAAACTACCGATTACACCTAGTGGGTAGCTAGGGTAAGTCGGGATCGTATCCACGAGGACGGTGTGGCAAGGTTTAGACTAGGTCGGCCTATAACGAGACTATGCTACCAAACAAACACAAAGAAAGCGATAAATGGAAAACTATGGTGGAGGATAAGAAAGGACTAGACTAGCGATGACTATCTAAAACGATGCTAAAATGGGATAACTGATGATATAACTAATAAATAAACTAGATGAACGATGGATAACTAGAAATATGAGCTCAAATATGGAAAGAAATGGGGTAGGTCGGGTTCATAGGAGTAGAAGGGTAATTGGGGTGATCAAGGGTATAGGTGTCTCCTAATTGTTAGAGTCGGTCCGGGCTCTCGCAACTTAAACCGATGTCAAGGTGGGTCCGGGCTCTCGCAACTTAGACCCTAGTCCGCGCTCTCGCGACTAAACTATTCTCAACATTTCCACATAATAGACAAACAATGAGAAGATGAGCACAAGTATGGGAAGCATGGCCACTACAACTCATACAAACATATCAACAAACACATGGAGTGCCCACAATGTGAATAACAACAAAGATTCACCCTTTTCCCTTAATCAACCCTAATCATCCATAATCTACCCCTAATCCCCCTACTAACCCCACAAAGAAGACTACTCACTCATTCAAAGAAGAAACCAACAATAAAAAGAGAAAACAAACTCACTAAACAAACATCCATTATGAACAACAATAACAATAACAATATGAAAAGATGAAACTAGATTGAATAAACAAAGAACAAGAATAAGAAAGATTATACCAACACTATAAAGATGAAAAGATGCAATCTTGTATAAATAATAACCCAAATAAAACCCAAGGTTGTCAAGCTTGGAGAATTCTTCAAGTATCCTCTTAATACAAGAACTAATTACAATGATTAACTAAAGATTAAAGAGAGAATTAAACTAATGAGAGTAGCACTAATCTAGGGTTTTGAGAGTTAATGGAGGCTTAAACTAGTCTAGGGTATGATATCCTGGTGTCTTAATACAAGAGGGGGGTATATATAGGGTTACAAGTGGAAAGGAGAAGAAAGGAAACAATGCGGGTGAGCTGTAGCCCATCCCGACCGGGACGGATCATCCCGACCGGGACGGCCCTGTTATCCCGATCGGGACGGGTTCAACCGACCGGGACGGACCCACAGTGGCGCTCCTAATCGTGCACCTCATCCCGAACGGGATGAGACCATCCCGAACGGGATGGGTCTTGTATGCCTCCCTTAAGAGCTTATTGGCCCCTCCTTGCCTTTCATGGGCTTCCCGTCGATTCTCGGGACTCGGGATCGGGTCTCGGAGGCTCGGGATTGGGTCCCAAGGTCTCGGGGTCGATTCCTGGGCATCGAGTCATCGTTCCTTTACTCCGTTGGCTCCAAAATGTGTATGTATTGAGTCGGAATCGCTCCAACTCTTCCAAATCGGTCTCGGGAACCTGAAACGATCTAAAGGAAGCATAAGAAGCCCCTAAACCGCTCCCAAGGAGCGATTCTACAAGGAAAATGGGACCAAAACACAACAAAATAGGCACAACAAACTACACTTATCAACTCCCCTACACTTAACCCTTTCTCGCCCTCGAGTAAGCACATGCTAAATACTAAACTAGCCGAGTGGGTATTAGCGCACCCTACACCCTTTCAACTCACGCGAGTGCACTTAGAGGAAAAGTGCACTCCGCAAGGCAAGTGGGGTCTTGCGACAAAACCGCGGATGCAACCGGACACAAAACGCACAAACAAACAAACAAACACACAAACAAACACTTAGACGGTTGCACACAAAACAAAAGAAATACCGCTTCCCTCTAAAAGCGGTGAATGAAACACCGGTTTAGGACTCGAGGTAAGTGACAACGTTCCCAAGCTAGCAATACAAATCAAGGTGAACTAAACCCTAATAGTATGACGGTAAAGCAACAAAAACGTTGGTAACTTACCTAGGTCCTCCTAACTTTCTAAAAACGTACCACGGGACGATCGGCGGAGTGGAAAAGTGAAGAACCACGGTGTTAGTCGACACTGTAGGTAAGTGAGACCCCGCCCCCTTTAGCGTGAGCCAAGAGGGTCGTCCCGTGTCCAAAACCGCCTAATTAGTCCAAGTAAAAAGGTGGAAATATGCAAAATGAGGGAAGACCGACTAATGCCGCTATCATCCTTCCTAGGGACTCGGTCCCTTGGTAGGCTCTTCACGGCAAAAGTCGGAAAAAGGCTTATTTTTGTGGGGATTTCTTTTTTTTTTTTGTGAGACGGGTTTTCTTTTGGCATTTTCTTTCTTTTCGACGTTTTGATTTGTTTGTTGCCATGCCATTTCTTTTTCTTCTTTTCTATTTTCTTTTTGGCTTTTGTGCCTTTTCTTTTTCTTCATTCTTTTCTTTCTTTTTGATAAGTGTAGTTTGTAGTGCCTATTTGTTGTGTTTTGGTCCCTTTTTCCTTGTGGAATCGCTCCTTTGGAGCGATTCATGGGCTTCTTATGCTTCCTTTAGTTCGTTTCAGGTTCCCGAGGCCGAATTGGAAGAGTTGGAGCGATTCCGACTCCATACATACACATTTTGGAGCCAACGAGATAAAGGAACGATGACCCGTGACCTTGGGATCCAATCCCGAGCCTCCGAGACCCGATCCCGAGTCTCGAGAATCAGTGGGAAGCCCATGAGAGGCAAGGAAGGACCAAAGAGTGCTTAAGGAAGGCATACAAGACCCATCCCGTTCGGGATGGGGTGCTACATTTGGATGGCTGTTGTGAGCCCATCCCGGTCGGGACCAACTCGTCCCAATCGGGATGACAGAGCCATCCCGATCGGGATGATCCGTCCCGGTGGAGAAGCTACAGAGGCAGCACGGGCTTTTCTTTTCTTCTCCTTCACTCTTGTACCCATATATATACTCCCTTCTTGTAATTTTAAGACATCTTATCTTACCCTACATTAGTTTAAGCCTCCAAAACCCTAGATTTACTCTCACTCATTAGTTTTAATCGTCCCTTAATCCTAGTTAATCCTTAGTTAATCATTGTAATTAGTTCTTGGATTAAGGAGATTCTTGAAGATTGTTCCAAGATTGACAACCTTGGGATTGTATTTGGGTTTCTCATTAATACAAGTTTTCATCTTTTATTCATCCTATTGTTGGTATAACCTTTCTTACTCTTGTTCTTAGTTATTTAATCTTGTTTCCATCTTTTTATGTTATTATTGTTATTGTTCTTGTTATTCATAATGAATGTTTGGATTGTGAGTTTGTTTTCTCTTATTATTGTGAGTTTTGCATTGATGATGAGTGAGTAGTGATCTTGTGGGGTTAGTAGGGGGATTAGGGGTAGATTATGGATGATTAGGGTTGATTAAGGGGAAAAGGTTGTATCTTTGTTGCTTGTCACATTGTAGGCACTCTATGTGTTTGTTGATATGCTTGTGTGAGTTGTAGTGGCCATGCTTCCCATGCTTGTGTTCATCTTCCCATTGATTGCTTATTTTGTGGAAATGTTGAGAATAGTCATAGTCACGAGAGTTCCGACTAGGGTCTAAGTTACGAGAGCCTGGACTCACCTTGACATCGGTCTAAGTTGCGAGAGCCCGGACCGACTCTAGCGATTAGGAGACACCTATACCCTTGATCACCCCAATTATCCTTCTACCTCTATGAACCCGACCTACCCCACTTCTTTCCATATTTGTGTTAATCTTCTTTAGTTAGACATCGTTCTTCTAGTTTATTTGTTAGATAGATCATTAGTCTAGTTCCCACTTCTCCTCCATCACACTTTGTCAATTAAAGCTTTCTTTGTGTTTGTTTGTGTGACTTAGCCTAGTTTTTAGTGGACCTAGTCTACACCTTACTCTACCGTCCCGTGGATATCGACCCTACTTGCCCTAGCTACCCACTAGGAATAGTCGGTTTATTATTGACGGTTGGACCCACGGCGAAGCCCTACCATCAATTTGGCGCCGTTGCCGGGGACGGTGCATTGTTTAGACTTAGTTTGCTTATTTCTAGACTTAGTTACCCTTCTCTGTGTTCTCCCTTCTTCTCTTGTGAATATTTTCTAGTTTCTCTTCTTTCCTTAGCTTCCTTTTCTCTTTGTCTCTAGTTGTGTTTGTTATTGTCGTTGCCTAGTGCCCATAAAGCACTAGGTGTTCTCACGTTTGTTCTAGTGTGTAGTGTATGCCTAGGAGGGGAGGCGACTTCTATCTCTTTAATCCAGAGCCGGAGAGACTCTTTCGAGCCTTTCGCCAACGGACGATTAATCGGGTTAGGATCTCTCAACCAAGTGCAAGCACCACTCATCAAGGGCAAGCCCAAGGAGCCGACTTGAGCAACTCACCTCGAGAGACGGCCGGAGGGACCTTCATCAATCCCTTCTGGTGATTCTTCTCCTAGTTCCCCCTCCTCTTCTACATCAACACCGTCTACACCACCATCGTCTCCCTTATATCCAATCATGCCTAAGTTCTCTTCTCACTCAACCTTTACGGAAGACGTTTTGCCGGGTCCATCCACTTTACCGGAGGCATATACCGGGAATTTTGTGGCGAAAACGCAATTTATCCAATTGGTCGAGAGAAGTCAATTTAGCGGGTTACCAACCGAAGATCCTCATCAACACATGGAAACCTTTTCGGACTATTGTGACGCTATTTCACAAACGGGAATAACTCAAGACCAAATCCGGTGGGTACTATTTCCCTTCTCTCTTATCGGTAAGGCGAAGCAATGGTTCAAGGGGTTGGATAAAGCAAGACTTGGCATTGATACTTGGAAGAAGCCAGCCTTAGCCTTCTACCAACAATTCTATCCCCCGGAGAAGACAAATCTATTGAGAGCCTCTATCACGGGTTTCCAACAACGCGATGATGAAAGCCTCTACGAATCGTGGGAAAGATTCAAAGCCTTGATCCGTTCTTGTCCACACCATGGCTTATCACAATGGTTCCTCGTACAACAATTTTGGAATGGGCAATACGAAGACTCGAGGGCCATACTCAATATGGGATCTAACGGTAGGTTTACCAAAGTGGAGGATGACCAAACTTGGTCAAGAATCGAAGAGATGGCGGTGCATAATTCGCAATACTCTAGGCCTAGGAAGGCACACCGAGGAGGCATGCATGAGGTCGATGCTATCACTAAGTTAAGCATTGACCTTGGAGCTCAACTTAAAACACACATGGAGACTATTGACAAGAAGCTCCAAAGCCACCTCAACCAAGTCCAAGGCTCTAGTTCATCCCACCATCAACCGATTCAAGAAGTGAATGCTTTGGGGTTCGCACCTCCTACACCTTACTTTGGGATGTGCGACACTTGTGGACTCGTTGGTCATGACCCTATGAGTTGGAGAGGGAGTATTGAGCAAGTGAACGCCTTTCAAGCGTTCAAGCAAGGTGCTTCCTTCTCTAATCAATACCAAGCTTCCAATCAAGTTCCTCAACAACAAGCACTTCAACATCAACAACAACCTCGTCCTTATGTTCCACCTCCCTTACGGGACAACAATGAAAGTTACCAAGGTTATGTGGGTAACCAAAGACCCTTCAACAATTTCAAGCAAAACAACCAAGGTAACTTCAACAACAAGCAAGGGTTCCAACAAGGGAACTTCAATCATGGCGGTTTCCAAGGAAACCAAAATTTCCAAGGAAACCGAAACTTTCAAGGTCAACAAAACCACAACCAAGGCCTAAATCAAGGCAATTCTCATGGGTTCCAAGGGAACCATCAACAACAACAAGCAACACAAGGCAATCAACAAAGTAAGCCTAGGAGTCGGTCTCCTATTCATGACTACGGTACTCCATTGGCCCTCACCGACACTCCACATAATCCATCGTCCCCAACTCGGGATTTTGACATTCAAAAGACATTGACGGAATTACAAAGGAGTAATCAAGATTTGCAACAAGGTCAAGTGGATATGTCAAGGCACCATCATGAGCTCTTCACTTATATTCAAGGGGAAAACGCAATGAGAGATACCCGTATGAAGATACTTGAGAATCAAATATCTCAACTAGCTTCGGGGAGCTCCTCAAGACAAAAGGGGCAACTACCTCCTCAAGGCGAAACACCAAAATTTGAGCATGTAAATGCTATTACTACGAGGAGTGGTACGTCCTATGAACCCCCTTTTTCGCCTAATGAGCAAGAGTCCACACAAGAACCGACAATGGAAATGGCACCTCCAAATAAAGAAAAATCAAGCTTGGACAATCCAATTGAGGAGCAAGTCTTATGGGAAGCCGAGAAACCTCAAGAAGACAACCCTCCTCCTCTTCAAGAGAAAGACAAGGGAAAAAGGAAAGTGTCCTTTGAAGAGTCCACCCTTAATGATCAAAACAAGTACCAAATCAAGTTGCCCTACCCGTCTAGGCAAATGAAGACTAAGGTGGACACTCAATTCGACAAGTTCCTTAATATCGTGAAGAAATTGGATGTTAGTGTCCCGTTTACCGAGTTACTTACCCAAATCCCGGCATATGGTAAATTCATGAAAGAAATCTTGGCTAGGAAGAGGTCCATCGACAAGGAAGAGACGGTAGCGTTCACTAGGGTGGTGAGCGAGCTTATTCAAGGTTCCACGCTTCCAAAGTTGAAGGACCCGGGTAGTTTCTCTATCCCATGCACCATCGGCAACTACAAGATCAAGAGAGTTATGTGTGATTTGGGCGCGAGTGTGAGCATTATTCCCTACACCATTTGTGAGCGATTAGGGATGACGGAGTTGAAGTGTACGTCCATTACACTCCAAATGGCCGATAAGTCTCTTAACCGACCATTGGGAATGTTAGAGGATGTGCCGGTACAAATAGGGAAGTTCTTCATTCCGGTCGACTTCATTGTGGTTGACATGCCGGAGGATGCTAACACTCCCATCATCCTTGGACGCCCATTTTTACACACCGCCGGTGCCGTGATCGATGTGAAGAAGGGTAGGATCACTTTTCAACTAGGCGACGAGGAGTTAGTGTTTGACCTCCAAGGCAACACTTCGCCTATGACCGAGACATGTAATATGATCCATGCCACGGAAGACATCGATCTAGGGGAAGGATCGGGACAAAGTTTGAAGGAGTACTCTCATGTACTTGAGGATGACGACTCCGATTTGGAGGAAGATGAGAGCCCAATTCATGGGTTTGACGACAAGTTGCAAAGCAAGGACAAAGATGAGCCTCCCTTGGGGCCACATGAGGATCGTTGGACGTTTGGGTATATCCCGAAGGATCGCAAGTACAAGTTCAAGCCATTGAACTTAGTAGATCGGGATGCCCCGGGAACGTCTAGGCAAAGCCATGAGGAGCCTTGGGATATGGTCGGCTATATGACGTGCTTGATTGAAGACTTCTCAAGGGCCTTCGACTTGTTCTTACGTGCCCTTGATGGAGATGGAACTAGTTTTGGTTGTTGAAAAAGAATGAAGAAGCACCATCTTGGTTTGACGGAGTTCCACAAGAACCGTCTCATTGTATATATCTCTTTCTTGTAGTTAGTTGGATTTTTGTGAATTCTTGTTATTTGGATTGATTGATGAGCAATGTGAGGGAGAGAGTTTGATGTATGTTTGAGTATTGCTTGATAGGTGAAGTGAGAATGCTCCTAGAGGAGATTGGCGTTGATGTACTTTGAGTTGTAGGCACGAGGATCGGGTTTTTGAAGCTTAGAGCAAGCTTTTGGGATCGTGGAGGTCGAAGAAGACCCATCCCGGCCGGGATGAGGCGTCCCGACCGGGAAGGGTTAAGCTTCCCGATCGGGAAGGGTGTCTTCCCGATCGGGAAGAGCGCACCACATTTCGAGCTTACTGTGAGCTCATCCCGATCGGGATAATGGCGTCCCAACCGGGACGGGTGTGGCATCCCGACCGGGAAGGAGCCGTCCCGATCGGGATGGGTGTACCAAGATTGAGCCCACTGTAGGTCCGTCCCGACCGGGATGAGGTCGTCCCGACCGGGACGGGTGAGGGAACCCGATCGGGATCAGTCTTCCCGACCGGGATGGTTCTCTGCTCCCCCTTTGTGATTCTTCTTCGCAAAACTAGTCCACCCAACCGTTTTATGCCCCCTCCCAACCTCCGTACTCCTCCTTGTCCCTATCATACGACCCATGCACCTCACTTTAAACCATGATCCACATCAAATCCCACCACCCTCACACCATTACTACCTCTACCATGCGTTTTATCAAGAATGAAGCAGAAAAGCAACGATGAAGACAAGCAAGCGCCGTTATTGATCTATGAGACGACGGAGAGAGTGAGTAGCTAACCTATGGTATGGCAACTATCCTCTCTTTTCCGTTTTCCTTGTTGCTTGTTTTCCTTTGTTTATTCCCTTCCCCTTGTACACTTTTGTGTCTTGATGTCATGGTGGCCTTTGAGGCCTAGGTAGTAATTGCTCCCGACTCCCGACGACGTGATTGCGTCGAGAGTCAATCGAAAAATCAAAATTTTTACAAGTTTTTCACTTTCTTTTTGAGGATTTAGTCGGATTTAGGCGGAATCCGGGCTAGGTGACTTGATTACACCTAGCCCTCCCCTCCCATTTCATTTTATTTCCTTCTTTTTCTTTCTTCCCCCATCCATATCTTTTTCTCGTCTCGGCCCTTGGTGACTTGATTACACCCCGGCCGGACACCTTCTACCTTTTTCTTCACTTTACTTTTGATTTTTCAGCTTTATTTTTATAGTTTCTTTTCTTTTTCTTTTGTCTCTCCGCACCCTACGATCGAGCATGAGGACATGGCTCGATTTAAGTGTGGGGGAGCGATATTCTAGCATAGTTTAGTTTTATTTTCTTAGTTTTTCCGAAAAAACTTAAAAAAAAACCCTAAAAATTTGAAAAATTTCACAAAAATCAAAAAGATTTTTCTTTTGTGTGTTTTCCTTGTTGTGTCGTTATGTCGTATTTTTGTTTTGTTGTGTGCGTGTTTTGCCTCTCCCTTTCCTTATAGGTCGCTTAATCACCGCTAGCTTTCGAGAGTTTTCAAGACTCCCGGTAACATCTTATCCCTTTTCTTCTTTACCTCTTGCGGAGTTTGGAGGAGATGTGATGTTGTGTGCTCGGGTGGAGCTTTGTAAAGTTGTGGTTGATTTGGTGGCTTGTTTGGATGATCGGGGTGGTGTTTGTGTTGTGTATGTGTGTTTTGTTTTGTTTTTGTTTCGTTGCTTTTGTTCCTTTTTCTTTCTTTTGTTTTCTTCGTGTCTTCATTTTGTATGTGTTGTGTGTCTTGTGTGTAAATGTTTTCGAAAACCCGGTTTAGAGGCTAGTGTGTGAGTGTGTACTTTCCCTTTCTAGTAGTATAAATCGAATCTTGGACTTTAATCTAGTAGAATGACCCCAAATCAATGAATTCGTTGGTCCTTTACCTTGAGTCCACCTAGCTTACTAGGAATTTACTACGGGATTTGCATTTTGACCATTATGACCACCCACGGTGTGAAAAGGCCTTGGTTACCGAGTATCGTCCCTTAGGTGACCGTGTTTAGGATCGTTTGATTAGTCCAAGTTGTCCCCTTTTTGTGGGTTTGAAGGGAAGGACGCTCCCCGACTCTCCCATTCCCCTACCTCCTACGCACCTCCACATAATAAAACGCAATTTGATGATTTCTACCGTTCTTGTCATACAATGATACGCCAAAAATGCCAAATCTTGCCAAAAAGGGCAAAGAAAAGAAAAAGAAAGAAAAAAATGAAAGAAAGAAAAGAATTGAAGAAAAATAAAAGGCACAAAAGCCAAAAAAAAAATAGAAAAGAAGAAAAAGAATGGCATGGCAAAACAAATCAAAAACGTCAAAAGGAAAGAAAATGCCAAAAGAAAAACCGTCCCACAAAAACATATCCCCACAAAAATAAGCCTTTTTCCGACTTTTGCCGTGAAGAGCCTACCAAAGGACCGAGTCCCGAGGAAGGATGATAGCGGCATTAGTCGGTCTTCCCTCATTTTGCATATTTTCCACCTTTTTATTTGGACTAGTTAGGTGGTTTTGGACACGGGATGACCCTCTTGGCTCACGCTAAAGGGGGCGGGGTCTCACTTACCTACAGTGTCGACTAACACCGTGGTTCCTCATTTTTCCACTCCGCCGATCGTCCCGTAGTACGTTTTTAGAAAGTTAGGAGGACCTAGGTAAGTTACCAACGTTTTTATTGCTTGATCGTCATACTATTAGGGTTTAGTTCACCTTGGTTTGTATTGCTAGCTTTGGAACGTTGTCACTTACCTCGAGTCCTAAACCGGTGCTTATTTCACCGCTTTTAGAGGGTAGCGGTATTTCTTTTGTTTTGGGTGCAACCGATTATGTGTTTGTTTGTATGTTTGTTTGTTTATGTGTTTTGTGTCCGGTTGCATCCACAGTTTTGTCGCAAGACCCAACTTGCCTTGCGGAGTGCACTTGTCCTCTAAGTGCACTCGCGTGAGTTGAAGGGGCGTAGGGTGCGCTAATACCCGCTCGAATAGTTTAGTAGTAGTGTGTGCTTACTCGAGGGCGAGTAAGGGTTAAGTGTGGGGGAGTTGATAAGTGTAGTTTGTTGTGCCTATTTGTTGTGTTTTGGTCCCTTTTTCCTTGTGGAATCGCTCCTTTGGAGCGATTCATGGGCTTCTTATGCTTCCTTTAGTTCGTTTCAAGTTCCCGAGGCCGAATTGGAAGAGTTGGAGCGATTCCGACTCCATACATACACATTTTGGAGCCAACGAGATAAAGGAACGATGACCCGAGACCTTGGGATCCAATCCCGAGCCTCCGAGACCCGATCCCGAGTCCCGAGAATCAGTGGGAAGCCCATGAGAGGCAAGGAAGGACCAAAGAGTGCTTAAGGAAGGCATACAAGACCCATCCCGTTCGGGATGGGGTGCTACATTTGGATGGCTGTTGTGAGCCCATCCCGGTCGGGACCAACTCGTCCCAATCGGGATGACAGAGCCATCCCGATCGGGATGAGCCGTCCTGGTAGAGAAGCTACAGAGGCAGCACGGGCTTTTCTTTTCTTCTCCTTCACTCTTGTACCCATATATATACTCCCTTCTTGTAATTTTAAGACATCTTATCTTACCCTACATTAGTTTAAGCCTCCAAAACCCTAGATTTACTCTCACTCATTAGTTTTAATCTTCCCTTAATCCTAGTTAATCCTTAGTTAATCATTGTAATTAGTTCTTGGATTAAGGAGATTCTTGAAGATTGTTCCAAGATTGACAACCTTGGGATTGTATTTGGGTTTCTCATTAATACAAGTTTTCATCTTTTATTCATCTTATTGTTGGTATAACCTTTCTTACTCTTGTTCTTATTTATTTAATCTTGTTTCCATCTTTTTATGTTATTATTGTTATTGTTCTTGTTATTCATAATGAATGTTTGGATTGTGAGTTAGTTTTCTCTTATTATTGTGAGTTTTGCATTGATGACGAGTGAGTAGTGATCTTGTGGGGTTAGTAGGGGGATTAGGGGTAGATTATGGATGATTAGGGTTGATTAAGGGGAAAAGGTTGTATCTTTGTTGCTTGTCACATTGTAGGCACTCTATGTGTTTGTTGATATGCTTGTGTGAGTTGTAGTGGCCATGCTTCCCATGCTTGTGTTCATCTTCCCATTGATTGCTTATTTTGAGGAAATGTTGAGAATAGTCTTAGTCACGAGAGTGCCGACTAGGGTCTAAGTTGCGAGAGCCCGGACCCACCTTGACATCGGTCTAAGTTGCGAGAGCCCGGACCGACTCTAGCGATTAGGAGACACCTATACCCTTGATCACCCCAATTATCCTTCTACCTCTATGAACCCGACCTACCCCACTTCTTTCCATATTTGTGTTAATCTTCTTTAGTTAGACATCGTTCTTCTAGTTTATTTGTTAGATAGATCATTAGTCTAGTTCCCACTTCTCCTCCATCACACTTTGTCAATTAAAGCTTTCTTTGTGTTTGTTTGTGTGACTTAGCCTAGTTTTTAGTGGACCTAGTCTAGACCTTACTCTACCGTCCCCGTGGATATCGACCCTACTTGCCCTAGCTACCCACTAGGAATAGTCGGTTTATTATTGACGGTTGGACCCACGGCGAAGCCCTACCATCACTTTTGTTTTCTTTCTTTTTCTTTTCTTTGCCCTTTTTGGCAAGATTTGGCTTTTCAACATTTCTTTGTTTGACAAGAAGGAGAGAATTCAACAATTTGCAATTTATTGTGTGTATGTGTCTAGGAGGTAGGGGAATGGGAGAGTCGGGAGCGCGCTTTCCCTTCAAACCCACAAAAAGTGGAGAACTTGGACTAATCAAACGATCCTAAACACGGTCACCTAAGGGACGAGACTCGGTAACCAAGGCCTTTTCACACCGTGGGTGGTCATAATGGTCAAAGGTGCAAATCCCGCAGTAAATCCCTAGTAAGCTAGGTGGACTCAAGGTAAAGGACCAACGAATTCATTGATTTAGGGTCATTCTACTAGATTAAAGTCCAAGACTCGGTTTACACTACTAGGAAGGGAAAGTAAACTCTCACACACTAGCCTCTAAACCGGGTTTTCGAAAACCATTTACACAAGACACAACTACACAACACATCACAAGGACTCAACGAGAATGAAAGGAAAAGAAACAAAAGGCAACAAAATAAAACAAAACAAGACAAAAAGAACACATAGACAAAGCACACACCACCCCGAAATTCCAAACAAGTCATCAAATCCACCACAAGTATGTACAAGCTCCACCCGAGCACACCTCAACACAACCTTCTCCAAGCATCACAAGGAATAAAGAGGGAAAGAGGGTTAGAAGATGTTACCGGATGTCTTCAAAGCTTTCCAAACAACGGTGATTAAGCAACCTATAAGGAAAAGGGAGGCAAAACACACACAATACAAAACAAATATACGACACAAAGACACGAAAGAAAAACACACAAAAGAAAATCTTTTTTGATTTTTGCGAAAAAATTTCAAATTTTTAGGGTTTTTAAAGGTTTTTCGAAAAAGGGAAAAAATAAAACTAACTACGATAGAATATCGCTCCCCCACACTTAAACCGAGCAATGTCCTCATATGCTCAATCGTAGTGTGCGGAGAGACAAAAGAAAAGGAAAAGAAACTACGAAAATAAGGCTAAAAATCAAAAAGAAAAGATGGAGAAAAGGGTAGAAAGCGTCCGGCCGGGGTGTAATCAAGTCACCATGGGCCGAGACAAGAAAAGATATGGAAGGGGGAAGAAAATAAAAAGAAGGAAACAAAAGGAAATGGGAGGGGAGGGCTAGGTGTAATCAAGTCACCTAGCCCGGATTCCGCCTAAATCCGACTAAATCCTAAAAAAGGGGGTGAAAATCTTGTATATTGGATTTTTCGATTGACTCTGGACGCAATCACGTCGTCGAGAGTCGGGAGCAATCATACTATGGCCTCGAAGGCCACTAAGATACCATGACTCAAGGGAAGGGGACAAACAATGAAAAACAAGCGATAAAAAGACGGGAAAGTAAGGATAGTTACCCAAACCGAGCGGCTAGTAACTCACTTGCTCCATCGTCTCGATGATCATTAGAGGCTCGTTGGTTGTCTTCTCGGTTTCCATCTCGCTTCACAATCAAGAAGGACTCACGGTCGGAGTAGTAATGGTGCGAGGGGATGAAAACTTATGTGGATTTCGGTGTAAGGTGAGGTGTACGGGTGATATGATAGGAGTAAGGAGGAGTAGGGAGGTTGGGAGGGGGTATAATGGATGGGTGGAGTCAAACGCCTAAGAAAAGGCTCAAAAGGGAGAAAGGGGACCATCCCGGTCGGGATGGATGGTCCCGATCGGGTTGATAAACCCTTCCCGATCGAGAAGCTCTCGTCCCGGTCGGGAATGCACTCCAGTGAGTCCGAATTTCTGCACCTTCATCCCGATCGGGATGGCTCCTTCCCGGTCGGGATTCCTCATCCTTCCCGGTCGGGAAGCCCTCTTCCCGGTCGGGATGAGTCTTCTTGGCCTTCCCCAAACCCAAAAGCTTATCATAAGCTTCAAAAACCGACTTCCTCGCTCGCAAACCAAACTCCATCATCAACCATTCCTTTCTAGGAATCACATGCACTTCACCTATCAACAAAGCTCATATACACATCAAATTCTCTCCCTCACAACGCTCATCAATCAATCCAAATAACAAGAATATCACAAAACTCAAACTAACTACAAGAAAGAGATATATACAATGAGACGGTTCTTGTGGAACTCCGTCAAACCAAGATGGTGCTTTCTTCACTCTTTTTCGACAATACTCAACCGGTTCCATCTCCATCAAGAGCACGTAGGAACAAGTCAAAGGCCCTAGCAAAGTCTTCAATCAAGCTCGTAATGTAACCGACCACTTCCGAAGGCTCTTCATGGCCTTGCCTTGACGTTCCCGGGGCATCCCGATCTTCCAAGTTCAATGGCTTGAACTTGTACTTGCGATCCTTTGGGATATACCCGAACGTCCATCGGTTCTCTTGTGGCTCCATGGGAGGCTCATCCTTCTCCTTGTCATTGCATTTGCCACCTAACCCATGATATGGGCTCTCATCCTCCTCACTCTCGGAGTCATCATCCTCAAGTACATAAGAGTACTTCTTCAAGCTTTGTCCCGAATCTTTCCCTCGATCGATGTCTTCCGTGGCTTGGATCATATTGCATGACTCATCGCTAGTAGGCGAAGTGTTGCCTTGGAGGTCGAACACTATCTTTTCCTCGCCTAACTCAAATGTGATCCTACCATTCTTCACATCGATCATAGCACCGGCGGTGTGTAGAAATGGACGCCCAAGGATGATGGGAGTGTTGGCATCTTCCGGCATATCGAGCACGATGAAGTCGACCGGAATGAAGAATTTCCCTATTCGTACCGGCACATCCTCAAGCATTCCCAATGGTCGGTTAAAAGATTTATCGGCCATTTGGAGTGTAATGGACGTACATTTCAACTCCTTCATCCCGAGTCGGCAACAAATAGAGTAGGGAATGATGCTCACACTCGCGCCCAAGTCACATAATGCATTCTTGATCATGAAATTGCCTATGGTGCAAGGGATAGAGAAACTACCCGGATCCTTCAACTTCGGAAGCGTGGAACCTTGGATGAGCTCGCTCACCACCCTCGTGAACGCTACCGTCTCTTCCTTGTCGATGGACCTCTTCCTAGCTAGGATTTCCCGCATGAATTTTCCATATGCCGGGATTTGGGTAAGTAACTCGGTGAACGGGACACTAACATCCAATTTCTTCACGATGTTAAGGAACTTGTCATAGTGAGTGTACACCTTAGTCTTCATTTGCCTTGATGGGAAAGGCAACTTGATTTGGTATTTATTTTGCTCAATCGGGGTAGACTCCTCATTTGACACTTTCCCTTTACCCTTGTTTTTATCTTGAAGTGGGGGAGGGTTGTCTTCTTGGGGTTTTTCGACCTCCCAAAGGACTTGCTTTTCAATTGGATTATCAAAGCTTGACGCTTCTTGATTTGGAGACACAACTTCCTTCATTGCTTCTTGCTCACTAGGAAACACGGGAGGATTATAGGTGGCACCACTCCTTAAGGTGATGGCATTTACATGCTCAAAATTTGGAGTTTCACCTTGAGGAGGTAATTGCCCTCTTTGCCTTGAAGAACTTCCCGATGCAAGTTGTGATACTTGATTCTCAATCATTTTCATGTGAGTTTTCATTTCCTTGTTATCCATTAGAATTTGAGCAATGATTCCTTGTTGTGACATTTGTGCCTCCAATTGACTCTTTTTCATTTCTTGAGTATTCCTCTGCATATCCATCATTTGCTTTTGTATGTCGAAATCCCGTGGTGGGGATGATGGATTATGTGGAGTATCGGTGAGGGCTAATGGAGTACCATAGTCATGAATAGGAGACCGGCTCCTAGGCTTGCTTTGTTGTTGATTGCCTTGAGTTGCTTGTTGTTGTTGATGGTTCCCTTGGAACCCATGAGACTTGCCTTGACTAAGGCCTTGATTGTTGCCATGGTTGTAGCTTTAATACCCTTGGTTGTGGTTTTGTTGTCCTTGGAAATTTTGGTTTCCTTGGAAACCACCTTGATTGAAGTTCCCTTGTTGGAACCCTTGCTTGTTGTTGTGGAAGGTACCTTGGTTATTTTGCTTGAAGTTGTTGAAGGGTCTTTGGTTACCCACATAACCTTGGTAACCTTCATTGTTGTCCCGTAAGGGAGGTGGAACATAGGGACGATGTTGTTGTTGATGTTGAAGTGCTTGTTGTTGAGGGACTTGATTGGAAGCTTGGTATTGATTAGAGTAGGAGGCACCTTGCTTGAACGCTTGAAAGGCGTTCACTTGCTCAATACTCCCTCTACAATTCATAGGGTCATGACCAACGATTCCACAAGTATCACACATCCCAAGATAAGGAGTAGGGGGTACAACTCCCAAAGCATTAACATCATGAATCGAGTGTTGGTTGGAGGAACTAGAGCTTTGAACTTGGTTGAGGTGGCTTTGGAGCTTTTTGTCAATGGTCTCCATGTGAGTTCTTCGTTGAGCCCCAAGATCAATGCTCAATCGTGTAATGGCATCTACCTCGTGCCTACCTCCTCGATTCGCCTTTCTAGGCCTAGAGTATTGGGAATTGTGAACCGCCATCTCTTCAATCCTTGACCAAGTTTGGTCATCCTCCACTTCGGTAAACCTACCATTAGATCCCATGTTGAGTATGGCCCTTGAGTCTTCATATAACCCGTTCCAAAATTGTTGTACGAGGAACCATTGTGATAAACCATGGTGTGGGCAAGAACGGATCAAGGCTTTGAATCTTTCCCACGATTCATAGAGGCTTTCATCATCACGTTGTTGGAAACCCGTGATAGAAGCTCTCAATAGATTTGTCTTCTCCGGGGGATAGAATTGTTGGTAGAAGGTTAAGGCTAGCTTCTTCCAAGTGTCAATGCCAAGTCTTGCTTTGTCCAACCCCTTGAACCATTGCTTCGCTTTACCAATAAGAGAGAAAGGAAATAATACCCACCGGATTTGGTCTTGAGTTATTCCCGTTTGCGAAATAGCGTCACAATAATCCGAAAAGGTTTCCATGTGTTGATGAGGATCTTCGGTTGGTAACCCACTAAATTGACTTCTCTCGACCAATTGGATAAATTGCGTTTTCGCCACAAAATTCCCGGTATATGCCTCCGGTAAAGTGATAAGTGTAGTTTGTAGTGCCTATTTGTTGTGTTTTGGTCCCTTTTTCCTTGTGGAATCGATTCATGGGATTCTTATGCTTCCTTTAGTTCGTTTCAGGTTCCCGAGGCCGAATTGGAAGAGTTGGAGCGATTCCGACTCTATACATACACATTTTGGAGCCAACGAAGCTAAGGAACGATGTTTCGATGCCTGGGAATCGACCCCGAGACCTTGGAACCCAATCCCGAGCCTCCGAGACCCGATCCCGAGTCCCGAGAATCAACGAGAAGCCCATGAGAGGCAAGAAAGGACCAAAGAGCTCTTAAGGGAGGCCTACAAAGACCCATCCCGTTCGGTATGGCCTCATCCCGTTCGGGATGAAGGAAGCATGAAGAGCGGCTACTGTGAGCCCTTACCGATCGGGAAAGTCCTTCCCGATCGGGAAAGTCCTTCCCGATCGGGAAAGTCCTTCCCGACCGGGAAGGGTGGCCCTTCCCGATCGGGACCAACTCTTCCCGATCGGGAAGAGCCCAGTTCAGGCCCGTGAATGCTCCTTTCTTCTCCTTTCACTTGTAACCCTATATATACCCTTCCTCTTGTAATCATAAAAAAAAGGCACTGGATATTAGACTAAACCCTAGATTATTTTAGCATAGATTAGCATAGATTAGTGTAGATTAGTCTTTAGATTATCGTTAATCCTAGATTAGTACTTGTAATTTGGGAATTCTTCAAGATCTCCATTCAAGCTTGACAAACTTGGATGTTTGTTTTGGGTTCTTCCATTTATGCAAGTTTCTTTCTTCCTTTCTTCTCTAGTATGGTATAATCTCCTCTTCCTTCCTCTTAATCTTGTTTTTATCATTCAAGTTTGATTCTTTAGTTCTTGTTTAGTGTTTTGTTCATTGTTAGATTAGTTTCTTCATGTTTGTTTTGTTGTTTGGTTTGATTTCTCTTGTTAGTGTTAGTTTTAGTTTAGATATGTTAGAGTAGTATCTTGCTATGGTTAGTAAGGTGATTAGGGTGCTAATTGGATGATTAGGGGATTGTTGGAGTTGTTGGTGGAAGATTTGGGTTTCCCCTTGGTTTGTTGCACATCACATGTTTGTTGAAATAATTTATTGACTAAGTATGTACGAATGCTTGTTTTTCTTGCTTTTCTCTTGTGGGTGATAGTTTTTTGTGGGTTCGGTTCCCTCATTAAGTTGCGAGAGCCCGGTGAGGACGACCCCTAGGTCGGTCTAAGTTGCGAGAGCCCGGATTCGACCTAGGCCTATAGCATGCTAGTACTCCGATTGTGTTGTGTCGCCGAGTTGGGTTTTAGGTGGAACCTCTAGGTTGGTCTAAGTTGTGAGAGCCCGGGCATTACCTAGATTACCCTACTACCTCCTTCGCTCTAGCTCTCCCTTGACCATTCCGTTACCCCTTTGACCCCGACCTAATCCTAGCCCGTTTCCTTTGATAGTTCTCTCTCGTTAGACCTAGATTAGCCTTAGTCTCCCCTTCCTTAGAATAGCTTGTCTCGAACATAGTCCTAGACCGTAGCATACCTTAGTCCATCCTCCCGTCCCTGTGGATTCGACCCGACTTACCCTAGCTACCCTAGTTAGGTTAGCCGGTTTTATTTGACGGTTGGGATTCACGACAAATTCTACCCATCAAATTGGCGCCGTTGCCGGGGACGGCGTAGTTTAGACTTTTGTTTGCTTAGTTTTGGACTTTGTTCTTGATTTTTGTGTTCTCTTCTCCTTGTGTATCTCCGTTTTTCTTCTTGTGTGCTACTCTCCCTTCCTAATGCCTCACAAGCACTAGGATACTAACGTTTGCTCAAGTGCTTCTAGCTTATCCTAGGTACCAAAGCGACGTTATGGACATGGCTCGTCCAAGCTACCATCAATCATCACGGGACAACTTTGGGGCAAATGGCCAAGTCCCGAAATCTCACCAACCATATCAACCTCATCAACAATCTTATGAACGCCCTCCTTATGGTTACCAAGAAAGTTGTCAAGGATCATTCCAACATCCTAACAACTACCAAACACCCTCACATAACCCACGACCACAAGATCCCAACTTGGTTGAGACTTGTCAAATGATGTCTCAATTGCTTAAGAGTCAACATGAGGCGATAATTCTATTGCAAAAGACTCAACAAGTGATGATGACTCACATGCAAGGGGTTGAAAAGGAGCTCAAGGCCCAAATAGAGGTGCAAGATGCTCGCATCAATGCATTCATGGCCCATATCACGATGTCGGCCACTCGAGCTCCACTACATGTTGAGGAAGGTTCATTTGGGCATGGTCGGGTGTCTCAACCCAATCTTGAAGCTACAAATGAAGAAGCGAGGGTCGATCAAGAGGTCATTGTTGAGTGTTGCTTAGGCGGCGAAGATGAGGGAAGAATAGAGGAAATTGAGGCTTCAAGGGCCAACAATGAGGAGGGGAGTGAACATGATTCTCGAGATAACTCTTGGGGAGCCGATGTATTGGCGATAAAATTGGATTTGTTCGATTTTCTTTGTGATGAACCGCTAGGCAATCCAAAGCCAAGTGAAGACATACCTCCTCTAGGCCATATAGACAAGGTGAGTGAAAAGGAGCGCAATACTTGGGAAAAAGAAGTAGATGCCTTGGAACTTGCCTTGTATGGGGAATTGGAGGATCCTAAAGCCTCCAATGAAGAAAACTTGATGCCTTCTCCTCCTCTACCGCACTCGATGTCTAGCCCTTTGTCTTGTGAGACGGTTGGTGAAGAGGATCCTTGTCAGGCGGTGGAAAAGAGTTCCACTTTCGACCCCGTAGAAGAAGCGACACCTCTAGGGTGTGATCTCCCACATCATGACACCGAGCACGACTCTAGACCACTATACCTACCGGATGGTCATAAGAGTCGTCGCTATCATGGTTCCGAAGACCCGGAAGATCACGAGAACCCCGAGCATAATGAAGACGATCGCTTCTTCCCTCCGACTTGGAAACTTTTGGGAGTGGCTAGGCTCGGCCATGTGAGCTTAAATGAAGATGTTGCTAAGGCATTTGACTTACTCCTTCGAGCTCTTGATGGCTATGGAGGCGTTGTTGGTGAGAGTATTTAGTGTAAATATCTCTTTTTCTTTTCTTTTGTGCTTGTATTTTTGTTTATGTTTGTATAGTTTGGTTTTTAGGTTTGTTAGCCTTTGTGGAACTCTTGTTCATTTGGATTTTTGATGAGCGATGTGAGGGAGGGAATTTGATGTTGTATTTGAGTTCATTGTGATAGGTGTGAAGGAAAGGTGATTCCTAGAGGAGAGTAGATAATGATAGAGCTTGGATCGTGGGAATGGAAGTCGGTTTTTGAAGCTTCGTCGAAGCTTTTGAGGTTTTGGGAGTCATGAAGACCCTTCCCGACCGAGAAGGAGGTTTCCCGACCGAGAAGGGTATGCCATCCCGACCGGGAAGAAGGCTTCCCGATCGGGATGGAGGTGCAAAAATTGGAGCATTCTGGAGTGGCTTCCCGACCGGGAAGGAGGCTTCCCGATCGGGAAGGGTTCATCATCCCGATCGAGACCACCCTTCCCGACTGGGATGGTCCCCTTCCTCCTCTTTTGGCCTCTTCTTTGACATTTGAGCCCACCCAACCATTGTATACCCCCACCCAACCTCCCTACCCATCCTTGCTCATGTCATACGACCCTTACACTTCATTTACATACCCTCACCTCGTTTCTCTTCCCTTTACACCGAGTTTTACATCGAATCCTACCCCCCCCCCCCCCCCTCGCACCATTACTACCTTAACCATGCGGTTCTATCACGTTTGAAGCGGAATAGCAATGATGAAGACAAGCAAGTGCCTATATTGATCTATGAGACGATGGAGAGAGTGAGTTGCTAACCTATGGTACGGCAACTATCCTTCCTTTTCCGTCTTTTATTACTTGTTTTCCTTTGTTTACTTCCCTTCCCCTTGTACACTTTTGTGTCATGGTGTCATGGTGGCCTTCGAGGCCTTGGTATATGGTTGCTCCCGACTCTCGATGACGTGACTACATCGAGAGTCATTTCAAAATCCAAATTTTACAAGTTTTTCATTTTCTTTTTTTTGAGGATTTAGGCGGAATCCGGGCTAGGTGACTTGATTACACCTAGCCCTCCCCTCCCATTTCCTTTTATTTCCTTCTTTTTATTTTCTTCCCCCATCCATATCTTTTCTTGTCTCGGCCCATGGTGACTTGATTACACCCCGGCCGGACACCTTCCACCATTTTCTTCACTTTATTTTTGATTTTTAGCTTTATTTTCGTAGTTTCTTTTGTTTCTCTTGTCTCTCCGCACCCTACGATCGAGCATGAGGACATGGCTCGATTTAAGTGTGGGGGAGCAATATTCTAGTATAGTTACTTTTATTTTCTTAGTTTTCCAAAAAAATCTTCAAAAACCCTAAAAATTTGAAAAGATTTCAAAAAAATCAAAAAGATTTTTCTTTTGTGTGTTTTCCTTTTGTGTCATTGTGTCGTCTATTTGTTTTGTTGCGCGTGTTTGCCTCCCCTTTTCCTTATAGGTCGCTTATTCACCGCTAGCTTTGGAGAGCTTTCAAGACACCCGGTAACATCTTTTCACCCTTTTTTCCTCTTTGTTTCTTTTGGAGTTTGGAGGAGTTGTGTGTGGTGGTGTGCTCGGGTGGAGCTTTGTAAAGTTTGTGGACGATTTGGTGGCTTGTTTGGAAATTCGGGGTGGTGTTTGTGTTTTGTATGAGTTCGTTTTGTTTTGTTCTTGTTTTGTTGCTTTTGCTTCTTTTTCTTTCGTTCGTTTTCGTCGTGTCTTTATTTTGTGTTGTGTTGTGTTGTGTGTAAACCGTTTTCGAAAACCCGGTTTAGAGGCTAGTGTGCGAGTGTTTACTTTCCCTTCCTAGTTGTATAAATCGAGTCTTGGACGTTAGTCTAGTAGAATGACCCTAAATCAATGATTTCGTTGGTCCTTTACCTTGAGTCCACCTAGCTTACTAGGAATTTACTACGGGATTTGCACTTTTGACCATTATGACCACCCACGGTGTGAAAAGGCCTTGGTTACCGAGTCTTGTCCCCTAGGTGACCGTGTTTAGGAATGATCGACTAGTCCAAGTTTCTCCCCTTTTTGTGGGTTTGAAGAGGGATCGCGACCCTCGACTCACTCATTTCCCTACCTCCTACACATACACACAATAAAATGCAAAATGTTGATTCTCCCTTTCTTGTTACTAAGGAATGCCAAAAAGCCGAATCAAGCCAAAAAGGGCTAAGAAAGGAAAATGAAAGAAATGAAAGAAAGAAAAGGTAGAAGAAAAAGAAAAGGCACAAAAGCCAAAAAGAAAATAGAAAAGAAGAAAAAGAATGGCATGGCAAAACAAAGAAAAAAATGCAAAAGAAAAGAGAAAATGCCAAAAGAAAACCCGATTCACAAAAAAATAACCCCTACCTCTCAAAATAAGCCTTTTTCCGACTTGTGCCGTGAAGAGCCTACCAAAGGACCGAGTCCCGAGGAAGGATGATAGCGGCATTAGTCGGTCTTCCCTCATTTTGCATATTTCCACCTTTTTACTTGGACTAGTTAGGCGGTTTTGGACACGGGATAACCCTCTTGGCTCACGCTAAAGGGGGCGGGGTCTCACTTACCTACAGTGTCGACTAACACCGTGGATCATCACTTCCCACTCCGCCGATCGTCTCGTAGTACGTTTTTAGAAAGTTAGGAGGACCTAGGTAAGTTACCAACGTTTTTATTGCTTTATCGTCATACTATTAGGGTTTAGTCCACCTTGGTTTGTATTGCTAGCTTGGGAACGTTGTCGCTTACCTCGAGTCCTAAACCGGTGTTTTATTCACCACTTTTTGAGGGAAGCGGTATTTCTTTTGTCTTGGGTGCAACCGATTATGTATTGTTCGTATGTTTGTTTGTTTATGTGTTTTGTGTCCGGTTGCATCCACAGTTTTGTCGCAAGACCCAACTTGCCTTGCGTAGTGCACTTTTCCTCTAAGTGCACTCGCGTGAGTTGAAGGAGCGTAGGGTGCGCTAATACCCATTCGGCTAGTGTAGTAGTTAGTTTATGCTTACTCGAGGGCGAGTAAGGGTTAAGTGTGGGGGAGTTGATAAGTGTAGTTTGTAGTGCCTATTTGTTGTGTTTTGGTCTCTTTTTCCTTGTGGAATCGCTCCTTTGGAGCGATTCATGGGCTTCTTATGCTTCCTTTAGTTCGTTTCAGGTTCCCGAGGCCGAATTGGAAGAGTTGGAGCGATTCCGACTCTATACATACACATTTTGGAGCCAACGAAGCTAAGGAACGATGTTTCAATGCCTGGGAATCGACCTTGAGACCTTGGAACCCAATCCCGAGCCTCCGAGACCCGATCCCGAGTCCCGAGAATCGACGAGAAGCCCATGAGAGGCAACAAATGACCAAAGAGCTCTTAAGGGAGGCCTACAAAGACCCATCCCGTTCGGGATGGCCTCATCCCGTTCAGGATGGCCTCATCCCGTTCGGGATGAAGGAAGCATGAAGAGCGGCTACTGTGAGCCCTTCCTGATCGGGAAAGTCCTTCCCGACCGGGAAGGGTGGCCCTTCCCGATCGGGACCAACTCTTCCCGATCGGGAAGAGCCCAGTTCAGGCTCGTGAATGCTCCTTTCTTCTCCTTTCACTTGTAACCCTATATATACCCTTCCTCTTGTAATCATAAAAAAAAGGCACTGGATATTAGACTAAACCCTAGATTATTTTAGCATAGATTAGCATAGATTAGTGTAGATTAGTCTTTAGATTATCGTTAATCCTAGATTAGTACTTGTAATTTGGGAATTCTTCAAGATCTCCATTCAAGCTTGACAAACTTGGATGTTTGTTTTGGGTTCTTCCATTTATGCAAGTTTCTTTCTTCCTTTCTTCTCTAGTATGGTATAATCTCCTCTTCCTTCCTCTTAATCTTGTTTTTATCATTCAAGTTTGATTCTTTAGTTCTTGTTTAGTGTTTTGTTCATTGTTAGATTAGTTTCTTCATGTTTGTTTTGTTGTTTGGTTTGATTTCTCTTGTTAGTGTTAGTTTTAGTTTAGATATGTTAGAGTAGTATCTTGCTAGGGTTAGTAAGGTGATTAGGGTGCTAATTGGATGATTAGGGGATTGTTGGAGTTGTTGGTGGAAGATTTGGGTTTCCCCTTGGTTTGTTGCACATCACATGTTTGTTGAAATGCTTGATTGACTAAGTATGTACGAATGCTTGTTTTTCTTGCTTTTCTCTTGTGGGTGATAGTTGTTTGTGGGTTCGGTTCCCTCATTAAGTTGCGAGAGCCCGGTGAGGACGACCCCTAGGTCGGTCTAAGTTGCGAGAGCCCGGATTCGACCTAGGCCTATAGCATGCTAGTACTTCGATTGTGTTGTGTCGCCGAGTTGGGTTTTAGGTGGAACCTCTAGGTTGGTCTAAGTTGCGAGAGCCCGGGCATTACCTAGATTACCCTACTACCTCCTTCGCTCTAGCTCTCCCTTGACCATTCTGTTACCCCTTTGACCCCGACCTAATCCTAGCCCGTTTCCTTTGATAGTTCTCTCTCTTTAGACCTAGATTAGCCTTAGTCTCCCCCTCCTTTGAATAGCTTGTCTCGAACATAGTCCTAGACCGTAGCATACCTTAGTCCATCCTCCCGTCCCTGTGGATTCGACCCGACTTACCCTAGCTACCCTAGTTAGGTTAGCCGGTTTTATTTGACGGTTGGGATTCACGACAAATTCTACCCATCATAAAGTGGATGGACCCGGCAAAACGTCTTCCGTGAAGGTTGAGTGAGAAGAAAACTTAGGCATGATTGGATATAAGGGAGAAGATGGTAGTGTAGACGGTGTTGATGTAGATGAAGAGGGGGAACTAGGAGAAGAAGAATCACCAAAAGGATTTACGAAATTCCCTTCGGCCGTCTCTCGATGTGGATTGTTCAAGTCGGCTCCTTGGGCTTGCCCTTGATGAGTATTGCTTGCACTCGGTTGAGAGATCCTAACCCGATTAATCGTCCGTTGGCGAAAGGCTCGAAAGAGTCTCTCCGGCTCTGGATTAAAGAGATAGAAGTCGCCTCCCCTCCTAGGCATACACTTTACACTAGAACAAACGTGAGAACACCTAGTGCTTTATGGGCACTAGGCAACGACAATAAACAAGAACAACTAGAGACAAAGAGAAAAGAAAGCTAAGAAAAGAATAAAAACTAGAAAATATTCACAAGAGAAGATGGGAGAACACGAAGAAGGGTAACTAAGTCTAGAAATAAGCAAACTAAGTCTAAACAATGCACCGTCCCCGACAACGGCGCCAAATTGATGGTAGGGATTTGTCGTGAATCCCAACCGATCAATAAACTATCGATTACACCTAGTGGGTAGCTAGGGTAAGTCGGGATCGTATCCACGAGGACGGTATTGCAAGGGTTAGACTATGTCGGCCTAAAACAAGACTAAATCACCAAACAAACACAAAGAAAGCGATAAATGGAAAACTATGGTGGAGGATAAGAAAGGACTAGACTAGCGATGACTATCTAAAACGATGCTAAAATGGGATAACTAATGATCGAACTACTAAATAAACTAGAAGAACGATGGCTAACTAGAAATATGAGCTCAAATATGGAAAGAAATGGGGTAGGTCGGGTTCATAGGAGTAGAAGGGTAATTGGGGTGATCAAGGGTATAGGTGTCTCCTAATTGTTAGAGTCGGTCCGGGCTCTCGCAACATAAACCGATGTCAAGGTGGGTCCGGGCTCTCGCAACTTAGACCCTAGTCCGCGCTCTCGCGACTAAACTATTCTCAACTTTCCACATAATAGACAAACAATGAGAAGATGAGCACAGGTATGGGAAGCATGGCCACTACAACTCATACAAGCATATCAACAAACACATGGAGTGCCCACAATGTGACTAACAACAAAGATTCACCCTTTTCCCTTAATCAACCCTAATCATCCATAATCTACCCCTAATCCCCCTACTAATCCCACAAAGAAGACTACTCACTCATTACAAAGAAGAAACCAACAATAATAAGAGAAAACAAACTCACTAAACAAACATCCATTATGAACAACAATAACAATATGAAAAGATGAAACTAGATTGAATAAACAAAGAACAAGAATAAGAAAGATTATACCAACACTAGAAAGATGAAAAGATGCAATCTTGTATAAATAATAACCCAAATAAAACCCAAGGTTGTCAAGCTTGAAGAATTCTTCAAGTATCCTCTTAATACAAGAACTAATTACAATGATTAACTAAAGATTAAAGAGAGAATTAAACTAATGAGAGTAGAACTAGTCTAGGGTTTTGAATGTTAATGGAGGCTTAAACTAGTCTAGGGTATGATATCTTGGTGTCTTAATACAAGAGGGGGGTATATATAGGGTTACAAGTGGAAAGGAGAAGAAAGGAAACAATGCGGGTGAGCTGTAGCCCATCCCGACCGGGACGGCCCTATCATCCCGATCGGGAAGGGTTCAACCCGACCGGGACGGACCCACAGTGGCGCTCCTAATCGTGCACCTCATCCCGAACGGGATGAGACCATCCCGAACGGGATGGGTCTTGTATGCCTCCCTTAAGAGCTTCTTGGCCCCTCCTTGCCTCTCATGGGCTTCCCGTCGATTCTCGGGACTCGGGATCGGGTCTCGGAGGCTCGGTATTGGGTCCCAAGGTCTCGGGGTCGATTCCTAGGCATCGAGTCATCGTTCCTTTACTCCGTTGGCTCCAAAATGTGTATGTATTGAGTCGGAATCGCTCCAACTCTTCCAAATCGGTCTCGGGAACCTGAAACGAACTAAAGGAAGCATAAGAAGCCCCTAAACCGCTCCCAAGGAGCGATTCTACAAGGAAAATGGGACCAAAACACAACAAAATAGGCACTACAAACTACACTTATCATTTGCCTTTGAGGTGAGGTAGGATAGTGGCTACCATTTAAGCGGGGGTAACCAGCGAGTCTACCTTGATTTCATCGAGAGCCTTAGTAAGCGTCGCCCGATGCTCTTGAGAACTGACCAAAAGCTGACATATAGTGAGATTGGTTCGGACCCTCTTCAGTTGCTTGACTAGGGCCGTGTCGGTATTTGGTTCTTCAAGTGTAGAGTCTGTCTTGGCGGGTTCAGTGACGGATCCTGGGGCCGAAGGTCCGGCCGTAATGACATGCGTGCCGGCCATGGCCTTGGTTCTAGCCTTCCGGATCTCTTCGACAGTGATGGGGACGGTTTCCCCTTTAGCCAAGTAAACATCGTCTTCGTCATCATTCCATATCCCGTTGACTTGAGGAATGAAAGGGGAAATGAGATGAGTACAGTCGACTACTTCTCCAGTGAAAATGGCTTGAGTAGGAAGAGGGTTATTTTTGTTACTCGGCTTATCACTGGGTAACGGTATCTTCTCACTCTCGATCAGATCTTGAATGAGATGCTTCAACTTCCAGCATTTTTCGGTGTCGTTCCCGTTGCCTCGGTGATTATGGCAATAGGCCTGGGCGTTGTAGCTTTTGGACCGTTTTTCGACAAGAACCTCCGACATCCGGCCTATCGGCTGGATCAGCCCCTTAGAAGATAGCCTTTGTAAGGCGTTGGCATAAGTAGTCCCTGTGTCAGTGAATACTCGGGCTGGAGTATTCTTCTTGGTCGAGGTGTCTAGCAAATTGACCTCGTCGAAGATGCTTCGGGACGCAGTTGTCGTTGCGGGCTTGCCAGAAGACGAACTGGCTCCTTGATAACCCTTAGTAGAGGCCATAGTAAGGCTCTCTAACCTTAAATCATCTTCGATTCTGCTACCCATTTCGGTTAAGGTGGCGAAATTGGGTATGATGGCGTACCGGAGATGGATCCGGTAAGATGGGAGGAGATTTTTCACAAAGGCCTCCACTAACACCTTTTCGCTGGGCTTATCGACAAGCTTGACACTTTCATCCCTCCACCTTCGGAGGTATTTGGTGAAACCCTCCTTAGGCTCTTGGGCCATGACCTCCAGAGTACGCATGGTTGTCTGGATCTCTGTATTGTCCGCATAGTTTCGAGCGAACTCCGTTGCGACATCGTCCCAAGTTTTGTATTTCTTGGAATCAAGCCTGTAGTACCAGGATCTTGGGTGCTTGTCCAAGGATGAAGCAAAGAGATGCTTGAACATGGTCGATTTGACCCCCTTAACCGCCATGAACTCCTTAAAAGCCCGGATATGGAGTACCGGGTCTTCAGTCCCATCGAACATGGGTAGGCCCGTCAAGTTGAGATTAGCGGGCAATTCATCAGTTAGGGGCGAATAATCCCGAGCATTTTCCGTGTGGATGGTGTTGCTGGTGGTCGTGTGGACCTGTTCTTGCAGCTTGTGGACCGCGCTGGCCAGTTCGGCTAACGGCCCATCGTCTTCAACCCCAGCGCTAGGAGTTCCTTGTTCGACTGCGCTTACCCGGGTGAGGATGGCGATCTGATCCTCCCTCATTTTTGTCAATTGGTCTTGAAGCTTAGCCAACGAAACGGTCAACTCGTCAATGGCTTGTTGCGTCATCGTTCGGGTGAAAAGTAGCCTGTCTGTAAGAACATCGCGTAATCAGCCACTAGCCCAAATCCTAGAACTAAGGTACATCCCGAGCATGGGAAGAAAGGAAGCTAGGAAGGAAATGACTTAGAAAAGACATCTAGACGGATGATTTGTGAAAAGGTGGGCCTCCTTTAGGATCCAGCTGTGTGGGCTGGGCCCTGTTCGAAAGGAGGTTCACGTGAGACATTCCCCAGACTTTGGACTTGATTGTGTAGACGGGCCAGCCTTTGTAGGAGTATGTCCTACGTAGGTGGGCCTTACCTTAGTCTAATAAGGCGGACTGGGATAGGGAGGAAATCCGTGATATAAGATCGACGGAGTTTCGACGCTTAGAAGACCTTGACGACTTATGACACGACCCGACACTGCTAAATACGGGAGGTCCTAAGAAGAGGAAGGTTTTGAAATTGAATTTTTGAAAGCCGAAGAAATTTGGGGAGAACCGGCCCTTTTCGAAAAACGGAAAAGGTGGACCGGATGACGGTTTTGAAAGTTTCGAAAATATTTTCGAGTTTTGAAATGGGCATAATACCGGCTAAAAATAGGCTATTTTGAGTAAAATCGTGGATCCTAAATTCGGTATATGTCCCGGGTTTTGAAAATTGGATATTTTGAAAAAGGATGCAATTTTGAAAATGACGGTTTTTGAAAGACGACTTGTAAATCAGGTAGCACGTAGTCATGGAAACAGTATAACGACACCATGTATGCTCTAATTCTAAGTCTCGGTCAGTCTGTAAGGGTCTATACCAGTGTACACAGCCTATCGAGAATCGGGGCGGACTTCCTAAGTCGAGTTGAGCTTAGAACATGCCGTAAAACCCATACGAATCGGCTAATGGACACCTTCGACATATCCAATTTGGACTACATCGATAGTATAGTGGGACGTCGGTCACTAGTACCGGCCCCGGAAAATATGGGGTTATGCATGAACCGTAAAACTAAAACGCGTATTGTACTAGTCAAACAATTTCTATTCGAGTCTAACCCTGAGGATGCCGATGGTAAGTCACACATCAGTTAATCCCCAGCGGAGTCGCCAAATTGTGGACATGACATAGGTCCACCCCGACGCGGCCACGCGCGGGTTTGGGGAGTCTCCATATGAGATGGTCAAATTGAAATTTAAATCGAAGTGGAGTCGCCACCGAACTTTGTGGGAGTTTGGGCCCGTTCGAACCCACTCTATGTCGTAGTGGGCCGTGTACAAAATACGGCCCATTTCGGATGTCAGAGTTTATCGGGTTCGTCCCTTTGCATTTGATACCGATACCGACTTGATCGGATACCGTGTATTGAATGACTCTCGTTGCCAATGGTTTCGGACATCCGGAAACCGAGGTTCTGAGTAAGGGGTGAGGGTACGTGTTGGGAAGTTCACAAAGAACACCCAACCCCGCCCGCACATTAGCGGTCTCTACTAAGATATCGTTTGATTTTTGAATACGCGCGTTAGTAATACGATGAATGATATGCAAACATTGTTTTCCTAAACATGCGAGAAATTGAATGGGTTGCTAAGTCGGTTTAATGCATGAAAAATTAACGTTAAAGTTGAATTTAGCATGTGAGATTCGTTTTAGTATAATAAAACAAACGATAAAAGGAAATTGCTAAAAAGATGAACAAACGTGTTAGTATCAAATTGTGAATAAAAATTTAGCAAATATGATGAATATGCGAGATCGAGAAAATATTAGTCGAAATCTGAAAATATTGCTAAAAAGACGTTGTTTTGTCTAAAAAACGATGTTCGAAAATAATAATAAAAAACGAGGAAAACGGGTAGCGGTTTCAGGCTCCCGCGCGAGTCGCCCGGGAGGGGGCGCGACTCGCGTGGGTAGCTGTCTCGGTTCGGGGTTTTTCGAAAATCGTTAATTTTAATAAATCGCGTGTAAATATGGATTAATTTAAACTCGATTTATATTTTCGATATTCGTCGTATTCGATATTCGATTATGAAATCGATATTAAATACTCGGAATGATTTTTTTAGAAAAGGTAAAAAAAAGGTTTTTTGTAAATCGTTTTAAAAATTAAACTAAAAAAACGATGTTTGACTCTCTCCGCGTTAAAATCGTTGTATTTTGTTTTAAGAAAATTATGTAACGATTTTTTAGCATCAACGAGATTTAATTTAGTTCTTTTTGATACCATATTCGATTATAGAGAATCGATATCGTATTTTTAAGAACTTTTGTTTTATAAAAATAGTTTTGTAGTATCGATATTAGAAATAATAAAAAATACGATGATGACCCGTAAAAAGAAGTCGACCGACGACGCAAAAAAAAAGGGAAAAGACGAGAGGAGGAGGAAGAGAAAGGAGAGAAACGGGTTTGAATTTGCACCCTCAACCTACATGCTTTGTGTACTCGGATCGGGGCTCGTCAGAATGTGGCTTAGGCACGGGAGTGTCGAGTGGATGTCGGTGAGTTAAGGTGGTTCGGTTTGGGACGTGAAGGGTGTCAGGTATAGGGGTCGGTTTCCTTCGGGTTTTTGGATGCAATATCGGTTTCTCGATGCTAAGTGTAAGGAATTTTATGTGTCAAGAGTTGATGTACGTGTGTTCAAGTGTCGTAATTGTGTTGTGCAAGGGGCCTATTTATAGGAATATTCCCGACCTCGGCTAAGAGAAGTGTTTGGGTTAGAACTACCGCTTAGGATAGGAAACGTAAGAGGCTGAGAGGAACATAAATTCCGTTGCTTGGTGAAGAAGCAACGAATCTCGGCTGGTTGGTGGACTGATTCGGCCGAGCTTATGCTTGGTCGAGTATTTGATTCGGTTTTCGGATAGAATTCCTACTTGAGATCGAATTCTATCTTTAACGGATTTGTTTAATATTTTGTGAAGCTGATTTTTTGTAGTGTTGGAGCCCGAATCAGCCACGTGAGGTGTCACGGCTGACTCGCGTGTCTCGAGAATATCATTGACCGGGTTTTGACTCGGTCGCTAAAAGACGGTTTTACTCCTGGTGTCGGAATCGACCCAAATTAGTCTTATTTGACTCGAAACGACCCATTGGGCCTGATTTTGAGGTTGGTTTTGTGAGATATGTACTCCGTAAAAAGCCCAAGCTAAATGCCAATGATTTTGAGCCCGTTCCCGAGTATATTAAAGCACGTTTACGTCCGATCATCATCGGGTGTTTGTCGGAAACTGCTATAGACACCTGGCAGTCAAATGTGGGTGTCTACAGGTTGGTGTCCAGGAGGGGTGTACATTACTTAAGCCAGGACCTCGCTGCACGCAGTCCTATTATAGTTGAGTTGCCTAGTTAGAGACTGAAGTCTAATTAGTTTTGACTAAATTCTCGAACCTAGTTTAGTATGATCCTAGTGAAAGTCTATTCCGTTACACTGATTGCCTTCCATAGCGCCGTTATTTTTATTGATTGACATGGATTTGCAGGTTGACAATCATTTCGAATTATTTTACCGTATCATTTTAAATGTTTTTCCATTTTTCAACTATTTTGATATAGTAGTAATTGTGCATTAATGTCATGTAATATGGCTGGGAGAACGTCGTCGTTACTCCCCACTGAATTGTGGCTGTTATGTTTATAACATGGCAGGTATTATTTGTTCGGGTTGTGTGAGCTAGCGAGCGGCATTTAGTCTTGCGCCATTGAATTTATTTTCATATTATGGTTTGTATGTTAAACATTTTTGAGGATTTTAATTTTTGCCCTTTTTATAAAAAGTGGCAGTTGTACTGACTTACCTTTTCATTATTAAAATTTAGTTATCAGTGTGTTAATCCCAACTCAACAGTGATTCCGCCACTGTTTCGCATTAGAATTTATAGGGGATTACAGTTGGTATCAGAGCATCGTTGCTCCCGACGCTCGCACATGATTTTAGGAAAAATATCAGTAAATTGGTTAAACATTAAATAAGATATTAGTGAGAGATGGGTAGAAACCAAAATAAGGAGTTACTTGTTTAGTTTATATGTTCCTGAACTCAATGATTAGCATTGATTATGTGTTTCTTTTGTGGTTGAAGATGAACGGCCGAACGAACCAGAATGACATCAATGCTGCATTTGTCAACAACATGAATGCGATGGTGCAAACACTCCAGGAATTGACCAACAGGAATGCAAACAACCAGCGACCCTTTAGCTTCTCGCACGCAGCTGAAGGAATGGCCAAGAGCAAGTTAGAATTTTATGACGGCTCTGTAGATCCTGAAGTCATGAATCGTTGGTTCCGGTTGATGGAGAGGCAATTCGGGATTTATTCTGCTCCCGAGGACCAGAAGGTGGGCCTGGCCGTGCTTTACTTGTCTGATGAAGCCGATCGACGGTGGACCCTAGTAGGCCCAACTACCTTGCAGACTCCGGGTTTTGGGTGGGCTCAATTCAAGATCCTGTTGGAGCGTAGGTTCTATCCCAAGGAGCTAAAGCAGCAAAGAATGAGGGAGTTCAGCAACCTTGTCCAAGGAACCAGCATGACCGTGGCTGAGTACTCGAAACAATTCCATTTCCTGTCGCATTATGCTGAAGGCCTGCTACAAACTGAGGACAATCGAGCCTTTTATTTCAGAGAGAGGCTCAGAGCAGATATTGCACACAATATTCCAAGAGATTTGGAGACTGTAAAAGATATCTACAATGTCGCGCTGTTTACCGAGTCCTCACTGAAGGAAGTCAAGAAAATGGAGACCACTGCTGCTGGCTATAAGAGACCATTCCAATCTTCTGGCAACACCTCTTCTTCATCGAAGAAATTCCATTATTCTGGAGGTCTGAAATATTCCTTTGTTTTCTTTCTTCTTATCTTGTTACATATCAGAATCACATCATATGTTTTACAGGAAAAAGGAACAACTCTAACTCCCGATTTCAAGACAAGAAGAGCATTGCCTGCTTCAAATGCAAGAAGGATTTCCACCCGGGCAAGAACTGTGACGGCTCTCCCATCGTTTGTTTCACCTGCGGAGAACCAGGACATATTTCGACCAGATGTCCAAAGAAGGCTGCAACCAGCGATGCTGTCACCACACCTGCTCGAAACGGGCGCATATTCTTGATGAGTCGAGCCGACGCTGAGGCTAACCCTGACGTAGTTACGGGTATGTTTACAATCTCTGGTGTTAGTGACTTTATATTATTTGATACTGGTTCCTCCATATCCGCTATCTCCTCCAGCTTTGCTTCGAAATTATCTCTTATTCCTTCCCAAGCCGAGCCTATTTCTATCACTCTTCCTTCTGGTGAAATCGTTGCTTGTTCTAAAGCATATCAAGTTGTTCCTATTCTTTTTGCTGGTATTATCCTTCCTTCGACTCTTCTCGAGTTTCCACTGGCAGAGTTCGATGTTATTTTGGGCATGGATTGGTTATCCCTCTATGATGCAAGATTTCAGTGTCGAGACCATTTTTCTGAAGACTCCTAGTGGTTCTCGTATTACTTATCGTGGTGGTCGACGCCAGAAGGGTATCAAGATCATTTCTGCTATGAAAGCTATTCGTTTGCAGAGAAAAGGTTGCCAAGCATTTTTATGTACGGTGACTGTAACTGCAGAATTACCCAAACTTGAGGAAGTACACATAGTCAGTGAATATGCAGATGTATTTCCCGAGGAATTACCTGGTATTCCCCTTGAGCGAGATGTAGAATTCACCATCGAGCTCGTACCAGGTACTGGCCCTATTGCCAAGGCTCCTTATAGAATGGCTCCAGCTGAGTTGCAAGAACTACGTAAACAGTTGGATGATATGATTGAGAAGGACTTCATTCGTCCTAGTTCATCTCCATAGGGTGCTCTTGTACTGTTTGTAAAGAAGAAAGACGGTACTATGCGCTTATGTATTAACTATCGTGACCTTAACAAGGTTACGATCAAGAACAAATATCCCTTACTTGCCCAGAATCGATGATCTCTTCGATTAACTTAAGGGCGCTTCTGTATTTTCCAAGATCGATCTCAGATCGGGTTATCATCAAATCCCTGTCCGTGAATCAGATATTCCCAAGACGGGTTTCAGTTCGAGGTATGGACACTATGAGTTCAAAGTTATGCCTTTTGGACTGAGCAATGCTCCTGCAGTATTCATGGATCAGATGAACCGAACGTTCCGGGAGTATTTAGACCAGTGTGTTGTTGTCTTTATTGACGACATCCTAATCTATTCTAAATCCGAGGCTGAGCATGCCAAGCATCTTAAGATCATTCTTGGCATCCTGCGAGATCAAAAGTGGTATGCATGCTAAGTTCTCTAAGTGTGAATTCTGGCTCTCTGAAGTGGCTTTATTGGGTCATGCCATTGCTAAGGACGGTATTAAAGTGGACCCGGCTAAGATTTCCGCTATCGAGAACTGGACAAGTCCGAAAGATGTTGGTGAGATTCGAAGTTTCTTAGGTCTTGCTGGATATTACCGAAGATTCGTTCAAGATTTCTCTAAGGTGGCCCGTCCTATGACTCAGTTGCTTAAGAAAGAGTCTAAGTTCCTATGGAACCAGGCCTGTGAAGATGCCTTCTCCGAGCTTAAAGAGACGACTTACTACTGCTCCAGTTTTGACCCTACCCGAGGAATGCGTTAACTTTGAAGTTTATTGTGACGCTTCTAAGCATGGTTTGGGTTGTGTTCTCATGCAAGGTGGTAAGGTAGTCGCTTATGCCTCTAAACAGTTAAAAGTTCATGAGGTGAATTACCCTACCCACGATCTTGAGTTAGCTACTATAGTTCATGCTCTAAAGGTCTGGCGACATTATCTCTATGGAGTAAGGTGCAAGGTGTACACTGACCACAAAAGCCTACGATATCTCTTTACGCAGAAAGACCTTAATGCGAGACAGAGACGGTGGGTAGAGTTGGTGAACGATTACGATCTTGAATTGGTGTACTGCGAGGGTAAAGCCAATGTGGTTGCAGATGCTCTTAGCAGAAAGATCCTACATTCCTTAACTCCATGTTCTGGCATTTCTGAAGATCTGTCCCGAGAGTTCTGATAAGTGTAGTTTGTAGTGCCTATTTGTTGTGTTTTGGCCCATTTTTCCTTGTGGAATCGCTCCTTGGGAGCGGTTTAGGGGCTTCTTATGCTTCCTTTAGTTCGTTTCAGGTTCCCGAGGCCGAATTGGAAGAGTTGGAGCGATTCCAACTCAATACATACACATTTTGGAGCCAACGAGATAAAGGAAGGATGACTCGAGACCTTGGAATCGACCCCGAGACCTTGGGACCCAATCCCGAGCCACCGAGACCCGATCCCGAGTCCCGAGAATCGACGAAAAGCCCATGAGAGGCAAGGAGGGACCAAAGAGCTCTTAAGGGAGGCCTACAAAGACCCATCCCGTTCGGGATGGCCTCATCCCGTTCGGGATGAAGGGAGCATGAAGAGCGGCTACTGTGAGCCCATCCCGATCGGGAAGGTCCTTCCCGACCGGGAAGGGTGGCCCATCCCGATCGGGACCAACTCATCCCGACCGGGATGAGCCCAATTCAGCCCGCATTGTTTCCTTTCTTCTCCTTTCCACTTGTAACCCTATATATACCCCCCTCTTGTATTAAGACACTATCATATGTTATCTTAGGTTATCTCCACAAAACCCTAGACTACTTTAGGTTAGATTAGATTAGATTAGTGTAGATTAGTCGGTAATTAGTGGTTAATCATAGATTAGTGCTTGTATTATTGGATCTCTTGAAGAATCCACTCAAGCTTGACAACCTTGGTGGATGAATTTGGGTTATCTTCTATGCAAGTGTTCTCCTTTTCATTCCTTTGTAGTTGGTACAATCTTTCTCATCCATTTACTCTTAATCTTTGTTTATTTCATTCAAGTTTCCATCTTTGTTATAGTTTGTTCTTATTCTTGTTAGTTTCATAATGATAGTTTTGTTGTTTGTTTTGATTCCTCTTGTTAGTGTTAGTTTTAGTATAATTATGTTAGAGTAGTGTTCTTGCTAGGGTTAGTAAGGTGATTAGGGTGTTAATTGGGTGATTAAGGGTTTGTTAGGGGTATTGGTGGAAGATTTGGGTTTCCTCTTGTTTGATGCACATCACATGTTTGTGAAATTGCTTGAATGACTAAGTATGTGCGAATGCTTGTTTTCTTGCCTTTCTTTCGTGGGTGTTAGTTTGTTTGTGGGTTCGGTCCCCTCACTAAGTTGCGAGAGCCCGGTGAGGACGACCCCTAGGTCTATCTAAGTAGCGAGAGCCCGGATTTGATCTAGGCCTATAGCGTGCTAGAACCCCGAGTGTGTTGTGTATCGCCGAGATGGGTTTTAGGTGGAACCTCTAGGTGAGTCTAAGTAGCGAGAGCCCGGACCAACCTAGATTACCCTACTACCTCCTTCACTCTAATCCTCCCTTGACTATTCCGTTACCCCTTTGACCCCGACCTAATCCTAGCCCGTTCTCCTTAGTTGTTCTCCTTAGCCATTGTTTTAGTCTAGCTCTCTCCCCTCCTTATCATTCTCTAGCTTAGTCCGTTGACTTAGTCTAGTATTTGGGCCGACCTAGTCTAGACGCCTCTTACCGTCCCCGTGGATTCGACCCGACTTACCCTATCTACCCTAGTTAGGATTAGCCGGTTATATTATTGACGGTTGGGACGTGACGAATCCTTGCCATCAATTTGGCGCCGTTGCCGGGGACGGTGCTAGTTTGGACTTTGTTATCCTATTTGCTTGACTTAGTCTTTGTGTTTGTGTTTTCTTTTTCTTTTTGTTACCTTGCTTCTTGTGTGTGTGTGGTTTATTTCTCTCTTGTCTAGTGACCAAAAAGCACTAGACTTCTCACGTTTGTTCTTAGTCTACAGTTTGTGCTTAGAGGTGGTGATTATCTTCTTCTTGCAACTCAGAGCCGCTTAAACGGACGGTTGCTAGAATGAGTGGTTTCCAACCGGGTATGGACTACGATTTTCGAGCAAGCATGGGGTTTGATCTAAACTCCACACACTCGGGAGCCGATATGAGCTACCACTCTTCTTCCATGAACCAAGGGTATGACATGACGTCCCCCTACCACTATCAAGCTTCTTGGGGTAATCAAGATGGGTATGATCCTCAAGATTATGAAAACGGCTACCAACAAGTGGATGATTATAACTCCTACGATCATGGTGGCTATTACTCAAGTTGTGATTGTGACCCCACCATGTACACTCAAGATTCACCTTGTGGAAGCCAATACCCCCAAGACCCACAATATTACCCTCCACCCCAACCACAATATGAACCCTATGACCCACAATACTACCAACCACCCCAACCTTGTTACCAACAATATGATGCCCCACCCTATGGGCATCATCAAGATTATCAAGGAGCCTTACAAGACTCCAATGATCACTAATTGCCCAACTTGGAGTTGTGTCATTCGATTTTTCAATTGCAAAGGAGCACACAAGAAATGGCCATTCAATTGCGAAAAGAACAAAAGGAATTGATGGCCCAAATGCGAAGGGCAAGCGAGGCGAGGAATGCTCATGTAGATGCATTATCGGTTCAAACCGTAATGTCTTTATCCCGAGCATCGTATTTAGATGGAGGGTGCCCACTTGAGAAAGAGGAGCAACCGAATTACGAAGCCGCCGATGTAGTTCCCTTTGAAAGAGAAGTTTGCTTTGAAGAACCTCAATCGTCTACCCAAAAAGAGACGAATGAGGAGATGACTCTTGGTGAAGGCATCGTTGGTGAAGAATTGGAGGAGGATAGTGAGTGGGATGGTTTGGTGGATTTTGTGGAGTTGTTGGGTGAAATTGTTAGCCTCGAGTTGCCCATGTCCGAGAAGGTGACTACGCATCAAGAGCCCCTTGTTAGTGAACCGAGAGATGACTTGGAAGAGATTGAAACCGCCGGTAGAAGTTTCGATTCTCCTCTCCAAGATGATATGGGGCCGAGTGATGAAGATGGGGAACCACAACTTGAGGAAAGTGTGGGGGTGTGCAACGAGGAAATAAGGCCAAAACCGTTTTTTGTGCCTTGTTTCTTGGAAATGAAGCTTGCTTGTGATTGGAGGCAATGCTTAGGGAAGAAGAGATCGGTGAAGCTCGTAGGATGGAGAGACCCCGGAGACAACTTTGAAGATGATGTCGGGTCTTGGGATTCCTACTTCTTGCCTCCTCCTTGGAGGCCGTGGAGGTCGGTTAAGCTCGAGCGCTTCTTGGGCCTTCACTACGATGTCGGTAGCGCGTTCGACTTTCTCCTCCATGCCCTTGAGGGCTATGGTTGAAGAATGAAGCCCACCATCCTAGGTTTGACGGAGTTCCTAAAAGAACCGTCATGTTGTATATTCCTCACCTCCTCTCTTCTTTAGAATTCTTGTGCTTGTATATGTGATTTTTCGTTTCTAGGACTTCTTTGTTTTTGTGGGATTCTTGTAGTTGATTTGGTATTTTGATGAGCGATGTGAGGGAGTGAATTTGATGTTTTGTTTGAGTTTATTGTGATAGGTGAAGTGAAGGTGACTCCTAGAAAGGAGTGGTCGATGATGGAGTTTGGTTTGCGAGCGAGGAAGTCGGTTTTTGAAGCTTATGATAAGCTTTTGGGCTTGGGGAAGCAAAGAAGACTCATCCCGACCGGGAAGAGGGCTTCCCGGCCGAGAAGGATGAGGAATCCCGACCGGGAAGGAGCCATCCCGATCGGGATGAGGGTGCAGAAAATCGGACTCACTGGAGTGTGTTCCCGACCGGGACGAGAGCTTCCCGATCGGGAAGGGTTCATCAACCCGATCGGGATCACCCATCCCGACCGGGACGGTCCCCTTGACTCCACCCATCCATTATGCCCCCTCCCAACCTCCCTACTCCTCCTTCCTCCTATCATATGACCCGTACACCTCACCTTTCACCGGATCCACATGAAATCCCACCCCCCTCACACCCTCTACCATGCGTTTTATCGAGAATGAAGCGGAAGGGCAATGATGAAGACAAGCAAGCACCTTTGTTGATCTATGAGACGATGGAGAGAGTGAGTTGCTAACCTATGGTACGGCAACTATCCTTTCTTTTCCGTTTTTTGTTGTTGCTTGTTTTCCTTTGTTTATTCCCTTCCCCTTGTACACTTATGTGTCTTGATATCATGGTGGCCTTCAAGGCCTTGGTATATGTCGCTCCCGACTCTCGATGACGTGACTGCATCGAGAGTCATTTCAAAATCCAAATTTTTACAAGATTTTCACTTTCTTTTTGAGGATTTAGTCGGATTTAGGCGGAATCCGGGCTAGGTGACTTGATTACACCTAGCCCTCCCCTCCCATTTCCTTTTATTTCCTTCTTTTTCTTTCTTCCCCCATCCATATCTTTTTCTTGTCTCGGCCCATGGTGACTTGACTACACCCCGGCCGGACACCTTCTACCCTTTTCTCCACTTTTCTTTTTGATTTTTAGCTTTATTTTCGTAGTTTCTTTTCTTTTCTTTTGTCTCTCCGCACCCTACGATCGAGCATGAGGACATGGCTCGATTTAAGTGTGGGGGAGCGATATTCTAGTGTAGTTAGTTTTATTTTCTTTGTTTTTCAAAAAAAAAATCTTAAAAGTCCCTAAAAATTTAAAAAAATTTCACAAAAATCAAAAAGATTTTTCTTCTGCGTGTTTTCCTTTTGTGTCATTGTGTCGTATATTTGTTTTGTGTGCGTGTTTTGCCTCCCTCTTTCCTTATAGGTCGCTTAATCACCGCTAGCTTTGGAGAGCTTTCAAGACACCCGGTAACATCTTTTCAACCCTTTTTCCTCTTTGTTTCTTGTGGAGTTTGGAGGAGATATGTGTTGTGGTGTGCTCGGGTGGAGCTTTGTAAAGTTTGTGGTTGATTGGTGACTTGTGTGGAATATCGGGGTGGTGTTTGTTTTGTTCATGTGTTTATTTTGTTTTGTTTTGTTGTTTCTTGTCTCTTTTTCTTATTGTTTTCGTCATGTTTTTGTTTTGTGTTTTGTTGTGTGTCATGTGTGTAAACGTTTTCGAAAACCCGGTTTAGAGGCTAGAGTGTGAGTGTCTATTCTCCCTTCCTAGTTGTATAAATCGAGTTTTGGACTTTAATCTAGTAGAATGACCCTAAATCAATGATTTCGTTGGTCCTTTACCTTGAGTCCACCTAGCTTACTAGGGATTTACTACGGGATTTGCATTTTGACCATTATGACCACCCACGGTGTGAAAAGGCCTTGGTTACCGAGTCTCGTCCCTTAGGTGACCGTGTTTAGGATCGTTTGGTTAGTCTAGATTTTCCACTTTTTGTGGGTTTGAAAGGGAATGCGCAACCCCGACTTACCCATTCACCTACCTCCTACACATCCCACACAAATAAAATGCAAATCGTTGATTCTCCCTTTCTTGTTATTCAATGAAAGTGCCAAAAATGCCAAATCTTGCCAAAAGGGCAAAGAAAAGAAAAAGAAAGAAAAAAAATGAAAGAAAGAAAAGAAATGAAGAAAATGAAAAGGCACAAAAGCCAAAAAGAAAATAGAAAAGAAGAAAAAGAAATGGCATGACAAGACAAAGCAAAAATGCAAAAGAAAAGAGAAAATGCCAAAAGAAAACCCGTCTCACAAAAAGAAATACCCACAAAAATAAGTCTTTTTCCGACTTTTGCCGTGAAGAGTCTACCAAAGGACCGAGTCCCTAGGAAGGATGATAGCGGCATTAGTCGGTCTTCCCTCATTTTGCATTATTTCCACCTTTTTACTTGGATTAGTTAGGCGGTTTTAGACACGGGACGACCCTCTTGGCTCACGCTAAAGGGGGCGGGGTCTCACTTACCTACAGTGTCGACTAACACCGTGGTTCTCCACTTTTCCACTCCGCCGATCGTCCCGTAGTACGTTTTTAGAAAGTTAGGAGGACCTAGGTAAGTTACCAACGTTTTTGTTGCTTTATCATCATACTATTAGGGTTTAGTCCACCTTAGTTTGTATTGCTAGCTTGGGAACATTGTCACTTACCTCGAGTCCTAAACCGGTGCTTCTTTCACCGCTTGTTTGAGGAAAGTGGTATTTCTTTTGTTTTGGGTGCAACCGATTATGTGTTTGTTTGTATGTTTGTTTGTTTATGTGTTTTGTGTCCGGTTGCATCCACAGTTTTGTCGCAAGACCCAACTTGCCTTGCAGAGTGCACTTGTCCTCTAAGTGCACTCGCGTGAGTTGAAGGGGCGTAGGGTGCGCTAATACCCATTCGGTTAGTGTAGTGGTTAGTATGTGCTTACTCGAGGGCGAGTAAGGGTTAAGTGTGGGGGAGTTGATAAGTGTAGTTTGTAGTGCCTATTTGTTGTGTTTTGGCCCCTTTTTCCTTGTGGAATCGCTCCTTGGGAGCGGTTTAGGGGCTTCTTATGCTTCCTTTAGTTCGTTTCAGGTTCCCGAGGCCGGATTGGAAGAGTTGGAGCGATTCCGACTCAATACATACACATTTTGGAGCCAACGAGATAAAGGAAGGATGACTCGAGACCTTGGAATCGACCCCGAGACCTTGGGACCCAATCCCGAGCCACAGAGACCCGATCCCGAGTCCCGAGAATCGACGAGAAGCCCATGAGAGGCAAGGAGGGACCAAAGAGCTCTTAAGGGAGGCCTACAAAGACCCATCCCGTTCGGGATGAAGGGAGCATGAAGAGCGGCTACTGTGAGCCCATCCCGATCGGGAAGGTCCTTCCCGACCGGGAAGGGTGGCCCATCCTGATCGGGATCAACTCATCCCGACCGGGATGAGCCCAGTTCAGCCCGCATTGTTTCCTTTCTTCTCCTTTCCACTTGTAACCCTATATATACCCCCCTCTTGTATTAAGACACTATCATATGTTATCTTAGGTTATCTCCACAAAACCCTAGACTACTTTAGGTTAGATTAGATTAGATTAGTGTAGATTAGTCGGTAATTAGTGGTTAATCATAGATTAGTGCTTGTATTATTGGATCTCTTGAAGAATCCACTCAAGCTTGACAACCTTGGTGGATGAATTTGGGTTATCTTCTATGCAAGTGTTCTCCTTTTCATTCCTTTGTAGTTGGTACAATCTTTCTCATCCATTTACTCTTAATCTTTGTTTATTTCATTCAAGTTTCCATCTTTGTTATAGTTTGTTCTTATTCTTGTTAGTTTCATAATGATAGTTTTGTTGTTTGTTTTGATTCCTCTTGTTAGTGTTATTTTTAGTATAATTATGTTAGAGTAGTGTTCTTGCTAGGGTTAGTAAGGTGATTAGGGTGTTAATTGGGTGATTAAGGGTTTGTTAGGGGTATTGGTGGAAGATTTGGGTTTCCTCTTGTTTGATGCACATCACATGTTTGTGGAATTGCTTGAATGACTAAGTATGTGCGAATGCTTGTTTTCTTGCCTTTCTTTCGTGGGTGTTAGTTTGTTTGTGGGTTTGGTCCCCTCACTAAGTTGCGAGAGCCCGGTGAGGACGACCCCTAGGTCTATCTAAGTAGCGAGAGCCCGGATTTGACCTAGGCCTATAGCGTGCTAGAACCCCGAGTGTGTTGTGTATCGCCGAGATGGGTTTTAGGTGGAACCTCTAGGTGAGTCTAAGTAGCGAGAGCCCGGACCAACCTAGATTACTCTACTACCTCCTTCACTCTAATCCTCCCTTGACCATTCCGTTACCCCTTTGACCCCGACCTAATCCTAGCCCGTTCTCCTTAGTTGTTCTCCTTAGCCATAGTTTTAGTCTAGCTCTCTCCCCTCCTTATCATTCTCTAGCTTAGTCCGTTGACTTAGTCTAGTATTTGGGCGGACCTAGTCTAGACGCCTCTTACCGACCCCGTGGATTTGACCCGACTTACCCTATCTACCCTAGTTAGGATTAGCCGGTTATATTATTTATGGTTGGGACGTGACGAATCCTTGCCATCAAGTTCGCAAAGATGACAATTGATGTGGTTATCGAAGGTTCTGATGGGCGGATCAATGCCTTAGTTGCTGAACCAGCTCTTTTTCAAGAGATTCGTGATAAACATTTGGAAGATCCTCTCGTTGCCGGTATCCGTGAGAAGATGAAACAGGGTAAAGCTCTCGATTTCTCTATGGATTCTAGTGGAGCTCTGAAGTTTAGGGACCGTTGGGTCGTTCCGGATGACGTGGAAGTCAGGAAGCAGATTTTGACCGAAGCTCATAAGTCGAGATATTCTGTACATCCCGGAGGTGGTAAAATGTACAAGGATTTGAAGCTTCATTTCTGGTGGCCATTCATGAGGGACGACATTGCCAAATTTGTGAGCAAGTGTTTGACTTGTCAGCAGGTTAAGTTTGAACATAAGAAACCTGCTGGTATGCTACAGCCGCTCCCTGTTCCAGAGTGGAAGTGGCAGTGTGTAGCCATGGATTTTGTAATGGCATTACCAAGAACCGTAAATGGAAGAAACGGTATTTGGGTCATAATAGATCGTTTGACCAAGTGTGCACGATTTGTTCCTATTCGTGACACTTGGAGTCTGGAGAAGGTTGCAAAAGTCTATATTGCCGAGGTGGTCCGTCATCACGGTGTTCCACTCGAGATCGTATCCGACCCAGATCCGAGGTTCTGTTCTAAGTTCTGGAAGGCGTTACAAAGTGCCTTGGGAAGTCAATTGTTGATGAGTACCGCTTTTCATGCCACTACCAATGGTCAATCCGAGAGGACGATTCAGACCTTAGAAGACATGTTACAGGCTTGTGCGTTGGATTTTCAGGATAATTGGATCTGACATCTTCCATTGGTGGAATTCTCCTACAACAACAGTTATCATGCTTCCATCAAGATGGCCCCGTTTGAAGCACTGTATGGTCGTAAGTGTCGTAGCCCATTGTGTTGGGACGTACCTGGTGAGGTGAAGACTTTGGGTCCTGATCTGTTGGCCGAGACCGTTGACGTAGTGGAATTGATTCGTTCCAGGATGAAAGCTGCTCAGGATCGTCAGAAATCCTATGCTGATGTCCACCGCCGACCTCTGGAGTTTGCAGTTGGTGATCTGGTATTTCTTAAGGTATCGCCGATGAAAGGGGTGAAACGATTCGGGATCAAAGGCAAACTTAGTCCTAAGTTCATTGGACCGTACCCCGTGATCGAAAAGGTAGGCGAAGTGGCTTACAAGCTTGAGTTGCCTGCTTCGATGGACAAAGTTCATGACATCTTTCACGTATCTCAGCTGAGGAGGTATGTTAGTGACCCCGAGCACGTTCTAGAACCAGAAATTGTTGATGTAGAACCTGACCTGACATACGAGGAGAGACCTGTGAAGATTACCGATCGACGGGAGAAGCGCTTGAGGAATAAAGTTGTACCCTTGGTGAAGGTTTTATGGCGCTGTAACAAGTTCGAAGAAGAAACTTGGGAAACCGAAGCGGCGATGCAAGCCAAGCATCCTCATCTCTTCAAGTAATGTAATCTCGATTCCTTCCTTTCTGTCTTTTCCAGTTTCGAGGACGAAACTTCTTTTTAGTGGGGAGGGTTGTAACACCCGTAAAATTTACAACTTTGATATTCGTCCCGTTGCGATTAAATCGACTCTTATCGAGTCTCGTTATTTTTCATCCAGCTTAATTTCGGTCTTGGTATAACACTTTAATAAATTTTCGTTCAAAACCAATTTTAATTTCCTTGTTCGCGAGAATTTTAATTAATCTCGAGAAATTGCTATTTAATATTTTTCTACGCGATTTCGTATATAATTATTTTTGAAACGTGATTTTAATACTTCTTTCTCATAAACACGTTCTCATATGTTTTCCGTCTTATTATTATTTTTAAAAGTGATCCATTAACGATTTTAATCGCGAATCAGGCTCAGATTGTAGCAGACCCGACCGTTTCCCTCAGCGGACTGAGATATTTTCGTAGTCGGTTGAGAAAGTCCAAACCGACTCCTCTATTTCCTTCTTTATCCTATTACAAGTTTCCCCTTAACCGTCTTTTGGCAGTTACCCAACTCCCTTTAAACTCCAACTATATCCCCTTTCCAATGTACGTTCTCCTCTCCTCTACTCAAAAAAAAAAAAAAAAAAAAAAAAAAAAAAAAAGAAGAACGTAAATAACAACAGTGCACTGTTCTTCATTTTTTTCTCGTTTTCGATCATTCTTTTCATTTCGTGTTCATCTTAATTCAAGGGTAATCATCGAAACCCCTATTCCTCCTTTCTACTTCTCGATTTACGACGCTAATAAGGGTCTTGTACCTTTTTATATTTTTTTTATAGGTTATCGAGACAACCCCGAGGAGGACGAGTACATTATTGACTCAGATCTCGATTAAGGTAACACGACGATCTTGGTATTGCTTGATTTTTTTTATTTTATTTTGTCGTAGTTACATGTATAGAATTTAAGTTTTTGTTTGGCTATTGTAGTATGTCATTAATTTTTATTTAAAAGTTTTAGAATCGTTAATTTTCAATTATTTCGTTGTTGTGTTCGTTTTTACGAGATTAGTGCATAATTCGTTATAATAGTTATTAAATCATAATATTTGGCCGATACACTAATATAATCTTAAAGTTCCTGTAAAAAAAAAAATATTACAGATTTCGAATTTTTAGAGTCGTTTAATGAATTTTTAACCGATTTCGTACAAACTCGATTTAAAACCGATTTAATGTTCAACTGCCCAAATTACGTATTTAAATCTGAATTTTTTTGTGTACGTACATTCTGACCAAAATTAATTTTCTGGAAATTTTCGTATTTTCTGGAAATTAATAGTCCTAAAACACTGTTTATCGTTAAAACCGAATATTCCTTTTAATTTCTGATTTTTATTTTTAATTCTCGATTCAAAATAAAGTTTCTGATATTTTATAACAAAATAATTATTTTAGTGACATTCGAGATTTAATAAAATAAAAAGAGCGATAAATCGTTATTTAACCTTTTAAAACGAAACCGATGATTAAAAGATGGTTTTTCCTATTTTTTTAATTCTGGAATTTTTTTTTTTTTTTTAAATCAAAAAGTTTCTGGAAAAATTTTATTTCCTTGATAATTTATGATTTTTTAACAACCGTGCACAAATCGTTTTGAATTTAGCTTTTATTTTTAATGGTTAACGTTTAATTAATGCGTTTTCCGTAAAAGCCTTTAAAACCGAGTTTTCAAATTTTGAAAAAAATTATTTTCTGGACAGATTGTCTAAATATTAGTTTTAATTATTTATCGTAATTTTTACACTATTTTCCGAAGCTTTTAAATGATAAAATCAATTTTTTAAGCAAAATCGGGAATAATCGTTAAAACATGATTTTACAGCAACTTATTTAATTTTCCAGCAATTTCGAACCTTCTAAAAATTTAACCGTTTCATCTTAAGTCACCCTTTATGTTATTCAAAAATAATTTGAATGTTTAATAAAATAAGAAAGTTAAATAAATTACTTTTATAAGGATGATTCTCGTAAAACATTATTTTATACTCGTTCCGTCGAAACTAATAATAATTAGGGAATTTAAGTTTTATATATTTTCGAAACACCCTAATTCATAATAATAATAATAATAATACGTTTGTGAAGTATTTCGATAATTCTTATAAACAATTTATACTCGATTTAGAACTTAAAAATTGTTAAGGCCGAAAGTAGTAGTTTGCGAAATTAATAGTAATATTTACTTTATAGTTAGAGTAAATTACTATTCTCGATATTTTTCTATAACGCTATTTTCATCGTATTGTTATTCCGAGAAAATTTCCTTAAATAGAAAAATTCCTAAAATAGAAAGTTTCCTAAATCAGAAAGTTTCCTATATTAGAAAGTTTCCCAAATTAGAAAGTTTCCTTTTAAGAATGTTTTGTCAACGGCTTTGTTTTGGAGTTATGGAATAAGGATAAGTGTACGGGTAGAGTAATAACGTCTAGGGTATACGTTTTGCCATCAACTATAAAGTTGGTGTGTCTAGTTAGAGACACATTGGTCGTTGAACTGAGCATGGTTTGTGTTCAGGAGTGTGTATATTTTGACCTTAAACTTAGATATCGTATCGTGTAAGTCGCCGTCGAGTTGAACTGGATTACGGTTGGTGTCCAGGAGGGGTGTACATTACTTAAGCCAGGACCTCGCTGCACGTAGTCCTGTTATAGTTGAGTTGCCTAGTTAGAGACTGAAGTCTAATTTGTTTTGACTAAATTCTCGAACCTAATTTAGTATGATCCTAGTGAAAGTCTATTCCGTTACACTGATTGACTTCCATAGCGCCGTTATTTTTTTTGATTGACATGGATTTGCAGGTTGACAATCATTTCAAATTATTTTACCGTATCATTTTAAATATTTTCCATTTTTCAACTATTTTGATATAGTAGTAATTGTGCATTAATATCATGTAATATGGCTGGGAGAACGTCGTCGTTACTCCTCACTGAATTGTGGCTGTTAAGTTTATAACATGGTAGGTATTATTTGTTCGGGTTGTGTGAGCTAGGGAGCGGCATTTAGTCTTGCGCCGTTGAATTTATTTTCATATTATGGTTTGTATGTTAAACATTTTTGAGGATTTTAGTTTTTGCCCTTTTTATAAAAAGTGGCGGTTGTACTGACTTACCTTTTCATTATTAAAATTTAGTTATCAGTGTGTTAATCCCAACTCAACAGTGATTCCGCCACTGTTTCGCATTAGAATTTATAGGGGATTACAACTAAGGCTGCCATCATGTTAGTTTAATTTGCCCGAGTAATTTATTTGATCCGTTCTATAGAAAAACTACCTGAAACACCGCGAACCCTCGTCGCGTTGCAGTCCTATCGTCATCGAGTGTTTGTTAGGCACTTCTGCAGCCACCAGGTCCAAATCTGGGTGTCTACAGAGTTTTTTGGGGTTTGGTGAAGTTCTGTGAAGAAGATATGTACGTGAACTTTGATTGGAGTTTTAGGTGATTTTTGTGGCGGATGTGCTGCTGTTGTGGTTTGTTGTAGGAGTTGGATATAATTGCAGGTCGGTTTATTTTCGCGCATATGGGGAGCTAAAAACAAACAAATGCCGCTATTTTAGAACCAGCACTGCGTCGGATTAGCCGACGCAACGTCAAAGTCCCCGCCGACATTGCGTGGACTAATCCGACGCAGATGCGCCCAGTCAATGAGCATTGCGTCGGATTAGCCGACGCAGCGTCGACGGGGAATTTGACGTTGCGTCGGCTAATCCGACGCAGTGCTCATAGACTGGGCTGCGCATTGACCACCCAAGCGTCGCGTCGGATTAGCCGACGCAATGTCGACGTAAAACACTTGCGTCGGACTTACCAACACAAAAAAAAAATTGCGTCAAAATATAATGGCGGTTCACTGCGTCGGCTAATCCGACACAATCTGCAAATTGCGTCGGCTAATCCGACGCAATCTGCAAATTGCGTCGGATTTCGTACATTTGCGTCGGATATGTCCGCCGCAATTTTGACTTGACTTTTGTAGTGAATCCTACCCCTTTTATGCATAGAATTATTAGTAATATGGTTTGACCAGTAGTATCAATCACTACACATATTATTGCAAACTTTATTCCAATTACTACCCTTCACCCTAGTCTCAAGAAGACTAAATAAGCCAACATTATTATTAGCCAGGAACCATTTAATTTCCTGTTGCTTAGTTGTATTATTTAGTCCCCTAATACTCCAAAATCCAACGTTAACCATATTCAGGAGGTCGAGTGTCTGTCCCTTCACCCTTTTTTGCTAGACTTAGATCGTAATAGAGCTTCCAAAAAAGATACTGGTTCCGAGTTGTATACCTTCTTTCCATCTTCTCTTTGTACTCGTGTTATAAAGAAAATTAAATTTGTATCCAAAAAATATTTATCTGAAAGTGGTAACTACACAATTCTCTCTTCTCTCTAAATCTTTCTCCCTCTTTCGAAGAAAATTCTAGCCTCCAAAAAAATTGGGGCTACCACCATTAATTGGAGGGGTAAGCCCCCCAATTAATTAAGTATATAGCTTTAATATTAGTATTATTATTATATCTACAATAATTGTCCTCTCCTTCTGGAGAAGTCAATTATCTTCTTCAACCTTGGAAGATCCGAAGACCCTCTTGTGAAAAGTTGTATCATTACAATATAGGGGAGGGGGGATTCGAACTTGAGACCTATTGTCCCAGAACACCTAGCCTTAACCACTAGGCTAAGACATCTTCGGTAGAGATCTTTATTTTAATGAGATTTTATTTTACTCAAATCTTATGGTATTGTATTCGTTCAGTTTCGATATAAGTTTCAGATGTTGTATGACTTTTTATTAATGAAATGATCATTTCACTCAAAAAAAAAATACAAAAATACGATAATTCATAATAGATCTTTTGATTTTTGACATGTAAAAGTATAAAAAAAAATATAAAATCATGTAAAAAAAGAAATTTACATAAGAAAAAAAAAACAGAAAATAAGAAAAAAAAATTATCATTAAAAAAAAGAAAAATTAAAATAGTCAAAACAAAAGACCCCAAAACTTTCTAGCCTTCCACCCACCTCTGTTGTTTCACCCACCCTCACCCACTACACCCACCTACCACCCAGGCTCGACCCTTACCCACTACACCCACCTACCACCTAGGCTTGACCCTCACCCACCCAATCTACCGCCCTGCCCGACTCGATCCAATCTTCACACGCCCAGTCACGACCACCAACTCCAACTACCCCGACCGGCGACCACCCTCACTAACTCACCCAGTAGCAGATCGACTCGCTCTCCCCAGCAACGACACTCTCGACTCCAACTTGCCCAGTTGTCCCTCCCCACAAACCCCGGATGGTTCCGACTTCCGATCTTTGGTTCTTCATGTTTATGGAGAATTGAATTTTGGGGATTTTTTTAGAGAGATCGAACCAATTTACTTTTGAGAATGACAAAAATGAGAGGTGTAAATCGGTAAAAAATCGTTAGAATTGAGTAAAAGCTCATTAGGAAAATCACGACCCTTGAGGGGAGGGAAATGAGAGGGACAAAACTGAAAAAATTGTAATGCGTCGAGTAAAATACGCACTAAGAAAAAAAATGCCTAGGTTTACTTGTTTAGTAAACCGTGACAACCTTTTAACAAAATTATTGTATTTCCTCCTTTCATAAGTGTTATACCCACTATATATTCATTTAGGTGGTATAAAATAATCAAGGGGGTGTTTGGTTGGATGTTTAGGAGTGGAGTTGGAACCCCAAGGGATTGTAAATCCATCTCAACCCCTTGGAATAACAATTCCCCCTCCCATCCCATGATTCTAACTACATACCCATGTTCACATTACAACCCTAGATGAGTAGAAAGGAAAGAAAAAAAAAATTGTGAACCTCAAACTTCATTTTTTTTTTAAATTTCTTTTATGTTTTTGTTTATTGTAATATATGATTATTTGAATTACTTTTAAAATTTCATTGTACTTTTGTTATTTGTAGGGTTGTTTAGATTATATTTTTGTTTATTATTCTACGTATGAGTGTTTAAATTAATTTATTTTTTTCTAAATTTATATGTATTTTTTTTATTAGTACGTAATAATAATTGTTTTTATTAATAATATCGTTTTTTTATTGGATTTTTTCATCTAAATAATTTTTGACATATCTTATTTTTTAATTAAATTTCTATACTTTTTTTTTATTGAATTTGCATCCATATGATGTTTATGATATATGCACTCATAATTTTATGTATACATTTTTTTCATGTTTTTTTTTACGTAGAATGTTTTATTTTTGAAGTTTGCTATGAAATTTTTTGATGGATTTTTTATGAACCGTTAAAGATGGTTGTTTTTGTTATTATCTTAATTATAACTAATGGTTTTTAGTTTCTAACAAAATCAAATGAATCCCCATGTATTTGAACCAAACACCGTGAATGACAATTACAATCCATTAAATGATCGAACCAAACAACCATTAATAAGCATGAAGTTCTAATTACATCCCTCCTCTCTATTAGAATTCATTTCATTCCATTTGTTTGAACCAAACGGCCTCCAAATGGTTAAAACATTGATGGAAGAAGTAAGTAACTAATTTGCCAGATAGTCACTAATTCAGTTACAACTTACAAACATAAATTACTACTTGTACTGTTTTTGCCAGCAGACTATAACAAGATCTCTTGTTAAGGAGGGATTATAATTTGGATTCATCCAGTTGCTATCCATATTCAAACATAGAACTTGTAATAATAACCTTTGGACGATACGGTGTACTGAATTAAACACTCCAAAGCTTTCTTTATACCCAACCAATTAAGTGAATTATGGTCCAAATAACAATACAATCAGATCTTGGTTTTTTTGTGCCTTCCTTTTATACAAAAAATGGCTTAAAATCTAGGATTGCTCTGGAGTCGAACACCGCTAGTGCCGGCCAAAGCCACAGTCTTCTTTCGCCGAAGGACCACAAAAGATCCACTAACAAGAAGCAAACTCAATACGAGAACCTATCAACAATGGAAGACTTTGTTAGAACTTTCAAAACATGTATATTAGGAAACCATTAACATGGAAAACTAAATGTGCTTCTAGTGGTTTCCGAATGACAGGTAAATAAATTTTATCCAAGTTACCAAATTAACTTACATAACTAACCCCTTTATGTTATGGTGTCTGTTTACCCTGGTTAGCAGGAGGTTTGTCAGTTTGTCACATAGACATCATCAAAGAACACCTTTTGCAGAGAGAAATGAACAGGAGGCGTCAAGAACACTAATGTATAATGGTGTAGGAAGAATAGTCAATGTTCAGAAAAAATGTTGATCATATTTATTGACATTTTTCTTGAAACTATCATGTACAATTTTGATCAGTGTCTTTTTTATGACGATAAATTTCAGGATTTTGCAATTTTCTTTTCAATAAAAAGTTTTACAGAGAATTATTTTTGAACCATTTGATTAGAAAGCACGGAGCACAAAATGTCAAATTTAACATAAAAACAGGAAATAACACAAAAGACAAAATCATGAACCCAATTAGTCTTGCTTAAGATCATTGTAGCTTTAAACATAATAAAATGAAATAGCTAGATGAAAAACGACCATCTTAAGCACTTGAGATTGTGTGAACAAAGAAATAACACCAAACACTCTCACAAATACCATACAAAAACCAAGGATTTGGAAAAACAAAACTGTAAACCTCAAAAATGACGATGATTGACAACAAACGGCTACAAGGTCGGCTCCATTACTTATCCCCGCTTATAATTTCCCTTGTTAAGACAACAGTAAAATTTCAAAGCGACAGAAGAATTATGGAGTACATGATAGATTGACTCGTTCACAAATTCTTGTAATGATGGCATATTCACAAATTCTTGTTTAAGAAAAGAATATTCATGTAAATGTAGACTCTTACACAAATATCGTTTGCTCCTTATTTGACTCATTCACAAATTCTTATTTAAGACGGTCATATTCATCTTACGCTTAAAACGAGCCGAATAAATAGATGAGACAAAAGCAAAATGTCTAGGAATTCGCAAAGACTTGTCCCATTCATCTAAATGGGGCACTATTTGATCCGTTTTAACCTTAGAATGCATATGCCCGAATTAAGATAGAATGTCTTATGATTAAATAGGATTGAGGAGTTTAAATGTAATTATTATCTAGTGATACAAAACTTTAGCATTAATAAACCAGATATAAAATTGTCCGCATAGAAATCAGCATATGATTGAAAGAAGTAATTAGTCACTGGTGATGAAATTGAGGTGTAGCATTGTAGCAAAAGGAAAATTTCTCATTTAACTAATTCACAAACTAGCTGCATCCGGCACTTGCAACTAGTTCGACATAGCATAGTTGTTAGCTATGAGTTTGGCATAATCTTTAATATTAAGAGGATACGCACCGGGTGTGCTCTATTGCCATTATACCATCTTCAAATGGTGTGAAGGTGACTGGACATGAAGCAAATTGCTTATTTCACTTTAATTGGGTCCAGAGGCGATGAGGCGGGAAGTGCAAGACGAAAGATTGCGCCTTACGGACACAAGGCATACTGATTTTCAAAATAACATGATTTTAGCCCCACACACCAAAGAAAAAAAAGTGCAACAATATCCCGCTACTATTGAAAGAGCTAATATTTGAGTTAACAATAAGAGTGAGAACTGGCAAGAAACAAAAGTTAGAGCGTGAAACTGAGTAGAGACAAGCTAGAACAACTGATAGAAGAAAAGGTTGTGAATTCCCAATTGAGAGAGATAGTTGCATCATTTGCAATAGTATCAGATTTATTTTGGAAGAGTTGGACACGCCATTAATAGAACATCACATGGTACTTACAAAGGATATGTATAATCGAAAATTAAAGAATTTTTTTCCTGTAAACTAAAAATCACAAATGCTGATCTCACAATTTGACAGAGCCTCGTATCGCTATTTGAGGGGATCCTTTGTTTGATTCACGATAAGAGGAATATTCCAAAGATCTTTGACGAATAACTTGTGTGCGACTTACCGTAAACGAACTACTCGTCTATACTTCCAATGAAACAAACCCTAGAATGGATTGGGAAACCCCACGAAATAAAGGGAGAAGAAATGACTCTTACTAAAAGAGAGACTTTTCTAACTATATATTCAATTTTCATACTAATGATTGAAAGATGAAACAATTTAGGGCTTACCAACGATTATCGAAGGGGACGGGGGCATCGAATATGACTGAGGGAGGTTAGGGTTTTCTTTTAAGAAGAGGGTGAGAGCGACGTTAATCAGGATTTATTTTGAATACTTGGCCCAATTTAAAAAAAAATATTAGAATCATTACATTCCTTATACATGGTATCTGGGGAATTTCAAACTCAGATGTGAGAATCAAATAAGAGTTCTCAAACACACTTCAGAGAAAATGACATATTACGGTACAAAGCAACCATATAACTGCTCTCAATCACTTATTCTTTTATTATACACTTGACATCTTCATGATGAATCACTTGGCGGTTTCACAGCTTTGTTCAGCACTAGGAACCACTTTTTTACAGTTTCATGCATCTCAAAACTTGATTCTTATCAATAATATCAAATACAAAGCTCCCAATTTTAAACAGTATACTCCATGCTAGTCTAGTAGTCTACACTACTTATAGAACATTTATCAGCAAAACAAAGATAACGAAGAAAAAAAGGAAGGCAACCTACGCAGATAGAACAAGAGACAACGTAACATAGATGTCTGTATATGCTAGATTTGACAATCTACCAAGAAAATAAGCAAAACATGTGAGACATTTACAAGCGTTTGTCCCAATTTTGGCATTGAAATTAGAGGGCATATTATGATTACCGTGGATCTATGTATCAACAGTATGAAGTACAGAAAAAACACTCTTTTTCCAAATTGCTCATGTTTAAGAGGCGTAATTGATGAGCAGGGTGTAAACAAGAGTGTGTAGTACCAGAGGAATAGAGGGAAGTGGTTGGGCGAACTTGTAAATAATAGGGAAAGACATCTAAACTAGGGTACTAGGTTAAACACTCAAGTATTCCAAATTGCATCAACCAGAAATGAAGATCCAGTTCTGACTCTAAATTGCCACTATTGTGAGTAATAACTAGTTACAACAACATAATATCATGTCTAGTAACATCTTAAAGTTAAAGGTCACAAGTAGACATTATTGCAAATCAAAAGACCACATACATTCTCTAGTTCCCGAAACAGCACGGAATATGAAGTATACGTAACAAGCACAGATTAACAATGCAATGATAATAGTCATAATAAAATAGGAAAAGTGCAGAGAATGTAGCATACCTCAAAACCAAGAACAGAGAGCTTCTCTTGATTGACATCTTGTGTACAACTTCTGTAAGTCACATACTCATGGCGTTCAACGTCTTGACGCGATACAACGTCCTTAGCAGCAGCATTGTCACTAACTGGAGGCCCTTTTTTACTACCTATTTCCTTCTTCACATCTCCTGTGCACTTGAAAGGTATACGATATCCAGTTTCACTGCAACAGTATTTGTCCTCGCTCTGTGCGTGAGTAGTACAAACACATAGCAATTAAGTTGCAGAACTACTCATGGATCGAGGGCTCGCTCGCTTGGGATGGGATGGGATGGGATAATTATTATAAGGGGAGTAATTACGAATCCTTTTTCTTCTCATTTCAAGCTAAGTTACTCCCCCTAAAGTCAATGATTACCACCAATAACAATAACAATAATCGGTGCTTTGGTATCACCAATTGGAATTGGTGTAGCTTCAGAACAGCTAAACATAGAATAGCACAAGTTTGGTTCACCAATTGGGGAATTAATCAATAAATCAAATAGAGTAGTACTCCGTAGTAACTAACTAACTAACTAATAATAGTAGGGAGTAGTATTACATTAACAGAAATTGAAGAAGAACCGAAGAGAAAGAAGAGGAACCTTTTCGGAATATTGGCAAGGAAGACAAGGACCAGAAGGAGAGCAATCAAAAGTAGAATTAGGAGAAGTGTCTACTTTCTCCTGAAACCCTACATCCATCCTTTGAGATCCATGACACATTTGTTGAAGATATGATATGGAAACCATAATTAGAGCCAACACCACGGATTTGGGAAACATCATTTATCGCCAAATTCTATTTTTTATTTTGTACGAACTAAATTCAATTTATGATGCGCTTCAGATTCGCTTTTGCCTATTCCTGCTCCGCATTCTTCTCATATTTCCATTTCCATTTCCATTTCCATTTCCTTTCTTTTTTATTTTAAAAAAGAAAAAAAAAACTAATTTTTGAGTCAGTGAAATTTACAGGAGCCCATGTAATTCGCATGTGTACATGTTTCCTTCAAGAGTAATATGCGAAATACTACCTACTCCCTCCCCCCACATTGTTGTTCCCATTTGGGAATGGCACAAAAATTAAGAAAAAGATTAAACAAATCAAATAAATATGATGGTGGGATACCATCTAGTCACATCTCATTAAATGTCTCATAATTAGAATACTAAACATAATACAATTACACGTGAAGATCCATTATACAAAATGGAGGGAGAGTTTTCAATTTTTGGCACTTACAAAATGGAGGGAGATTTAAATTTTGGTACATTACCCTTTACAAAATTATTTACACATTCATTTACTCCTACATTTAACCATTTACTCCCTCTACTAAATGCTTTTACTAAGCATTTACTCCCTCTTTGAATTTTCACCTTTCAATCTTCTCCATTTAATTTTTTCACCTTTTCACCTACAAAAACAAAAAAGTTAGTCCATCAATAAATGGGAAAAATAAATTTAACAAATGATGCAAGACATAGAATTGTGTGCTCTGTTTTGGAGAACACCGTCAAAGGCAAGCCAAGACATGGAATATTCAACGAACTAGGATCGGAATTCAATGTGTCAAGAAGAACCATACACAACATATGGAAAAGGGCCCAAAAACAGAGGGAAGTTGGAGTCCCCATAAATGTGAATTCACGTATACCGGGAAAACAAGGTAGGCCGAGCATAATTTGTCCGATCGACGCTATTAAAGCCGTGGACTTTTCTTCAAGGAGCACAGTACAAAAACTTTCAGCTGCTATTGGTCAAAGTGAAACAACAGTAAGTCGGTGGATTAAACGGGGTCTTATTAAAAGTCATACGTCATCCGTTCACCCGCATTTGACCTTGGAAAACAAATTCGATAGGCTGGAATTTGAACTCGTCATTGACAGAATGAACAAAAACTTGAAATTTAAGGAGATGGACCATATAGTACACATTGATGAGAAGTGGTTCAACATGTCAAAGTCGACACAAAGATACTACCTGGTGGCGGGAGAAGATCAACCTTACCGTTGTTGCAAGAGTAAACGTCATATTGTGAAAATAATGTTCTTAACTGCCGTTTCTAGACCCATTTATGCTAATGATGGGTCTCTTTTATTTGATGGGAAGATAGGAATATTTCCATTAACATTCAAAGAACCAGCCAAAAGGAACTCCAAAAACAGAGTTGCAGGTACAATGGAGACAAAGCCAATCGAGTCGATTAACAAAACAATCAGCAAAGAGTTTATGATCAATCACATTATTCCGTCAATCAAGAGTAAATGGCCAGAAACAGCAACGAAGAACATAATTATTCAACAAGACAATGCGAAACCTCATATCAAGGGCAATGACATCGACTTTATACAAGCTGCAACATCAGATGGTTGGAACATACAGCTAACACAACAGCCAGCAAACAGTCCAGACTTAAATGTTTTGGATCTGGTTTTTTTAGAAGCATTCAAAGCTTGCAAAGTTCAAAACCAGCAAAGACGGTTGACGAGCTAGTAGAAAATGTGCAATTTGCTTATGAATCTCAAACACCAGAATGTTTAGACGACGTTTGGCTTAGTTGGCAAGGATGCATGATTGAAATCATGAAAAGAAAGGGACACAACGATTACAAACTTCCACACATGCAAAAAGCGTCACACAGAAGAGCAGGCACTCTACCAAGAAACTTAACAATAGACGAAGAATTAGCTGCTGACTGCATGGCATACTTAATCAAGAACCGATACTCTAGTAAGTTAAAGGAGATTTAATGGGAATTGGACTTAATATGGAAGAACTCGAAGTTATTTTGGCATCGGCGGACAGAATAGCGACTTAGTTTGGCAAAGTAACCTAAATATGTAATGTAAATTAATCGACTTAGTTTAGAGTATTTTGTAAAGTAATCATGATTATCGACTGAAGAGGTCCTTAAATTTTCTAAAATGGAGTCATTATTACTTGTAATGTTTTCGCTTAAATATTTTGTAATGTAATCATCTTGGCTTGTTGTTGTTGGTATGTAACCGTTTCTAAGAAAACATATGTTATCATTGTATAACTCTCGGATAACATCTTCAATTATTATCGTCATCAAGTTTCGGGACTCCCGTAGTATAAGACTAGGCACCCACACTATGGTTTCCCATAGCCTCAGACTAGGCACCACGGTGAGGGTTCCCGTAGTCGTACACTAGGTGCCACGATTTGGGTTCCCATAGTCTTAAACAGGGCACCACGTTGTGGATTCCCATAGTGTTACACTAGGCACCCACAATGTCGTTCCAACTGTCTCGGACTAGGCACCCATGCTGAGATTCCTTTTCTTTATCCATGTTGTGTAATGGCACTCTCATCGTTATCATCATCGAGTGCCCGCAACAATATACCAACAACAACAAGCTACAGATCAACACATTAGACAAAAATGGAGGATTTAAGCTCAACCAAATAGACGAATTATATGAAATGGACGATTTATGATGATACAAATCAACAGATTAGACGAAATGGAGAGATTACGCAAACATAATGACATATTATACAAAATCAATGAATTTTAGTTGAACAGATCGTGAAATAACTAAAAAATCCTGAGATTTTATACGGAATGACCAATTTTAAGTCAAATAATGCAAAATGGAGGAGGTTTACTGGAACAAATAAATCGACGAATTATATGAAAATGACGATTTTTAATCCATCAGACACACGAATCATACAAAAAGGACAAATTTTAGTCAAACAAATCGTTGAATGAAAGGGATGATTTCTAATCAATCAAACACACAAATCATACACAAAGAACCAATTTTACTCAATCAAATCGACGAATTATACGAAGTGGACGATTTTTAAACAAAGAAACACACAAATCATACGAAATGAACGATTTTTACGCCAACAAATTGATGAAGTATACAAAGTGGACGCTTTTTCAGGAATCAAGTGCACAAATCAAACGAAAAGGATGAATTTTACTCAAACAAATCGATTAATTATAAGAGGTGGACGATTTTGAATCAAACACACAAATCATACACAGAGGACGATTTTTACTCAAACAAATCCTTGAACTCTATGAAATGGACGATTTTTCAGGAATCAAACACACAAATCATAATTTTACAGGAATTAAACTCACAAACTCAACATAATTTGTTCTTTCCTTACTCCTAAAATTAAATATACAAACATGCAACAACAAATGAACAACAATAGGAGCAGATCAATTAAAACAAAGCCATAAAAACCAACATCAGAAATTATAAACCCACAATATGCATCAAATATGAAAATGCATAATTACTATCCACACATGCAACTAAGAAAAATCAACAAAATGTAAAAGGGAAACAGAAATTAACCTCCCTTGCCCCTTTTTTTGATGGATGATGACATTGAATCCTCTGAAATAACCTCAGGCTTTATCATCAAGTATTCCATTGCTTCCTTTGATGTCATTCCGAAAATGATGGGACAACGCAGCATCATACACTCACTCTGTGCCACCTCCGGATGTGGGTAGTTCAAATCAATACCACATGGACGAAAATTAAGATCCCATTTGAATGGAGCTTTGGCACCTACTTCATCACGCCCATAATACTCCATTGAAGGAGAAATAGGGTAAGAAATTGGGAGGATTTTGAGAATCTATGGGTAGGAGTTGATTAGGTTGTAGGGGCTTGGAGAAGATGAGAAATGTGTGAAATTTTTTAGGGTTTGTGAAACAGAGAGAGAGAGAGAGCAGTAGAACGTCAATGAATGAAGAAGTTGTTGGGTTTTTTTTTTGTTTTTTTTTAATTATTTTTTTAATTATTTTTTTTTTCTAATTTTACCTTTTTTTTTGAGGGAGAGATTAGTTTCTTAAACGTGTTTAGTGATAGTGTTTTGTTATGTTAGTGTGTGTAATTATAAAAGAGTGATTTAATCATTGTGGCATTATTGTAAATATAGGTATTGTATAGGGTCAATTTTTAGTCCTAAAATGGAAAGTTTTAAAATGGGAAAATCTTAGTGGTGTTTCCATTTTAGGAAAGTGGGAAAATCTTAGTGGGGGGGAGGGAGTACAATTTAGGTCACTTCGGGATGATCTCCCTAAAATTTTATTTTTTGTTAAACACTACCTAAAGTTTATATATCTTTTTGTCAAACACCACCAAAATCAGTTTTCATGCATAAATATGTGAAAATAAGTGATTTAACTTGTCGATATTATAACTTTGAAGTTTATTTTGCTAAGTTATATATTTAATTTAAACCTCTTTCCTAAAAAAATAGGTTCATGACACTAGAATGAATATAATGATCGATAATGAAGGTCAATGATTATTTAAGTAATTTTATACAAAATTGGTTGAAAAATTACTGACTTAGGTGAAACATTAGTCTATTTTAGTAAAATAAACTTCAAGGCTATGATATCGGTACTTAAAATCGCTTATTTTCACACTTATCATGCTAAATAATGTTTTTGGTAGTGCTTCACAAAAAAAATCAAAACTTTAGGTAGTGTTTGACAAAATTTAAAACGTTAGGTAGTCCTTCGCAAAACGACCTAAATAATAGGTAGTGTTTCGCAAATTACTCTTCTTTTAACGTAAGACACTTTTGAGACTTTCCCTTAATCTTCAAGGAAAATAAGGCAGAAGGATATTTTTGTAATCTATATCTATATATACTATTAAAACTCTAACAAAATCATCATATTTCTCCATTTCATCTTGAGAGCATTTGAGTAAGCCATGTCACCCTCTTCTCATTGGTTTATTTTTTCTCTTTCTTTTACAAAAAATAATAATTAATTAATGTATTGAATACATAGTATTAAATGCAAATAGTTAATATTTAAAATTAGATTTATGCGTTTTATAAAAAAAATTATCCATTTTTATTCAAAGTTAGAATTAGTATTATAACTATAATTTTTATTATAATGTTTTCGTTGTTGTTGTCGTCATCATTAGCATTAATTTTAGTCAGCAAATTTTGATAATATTGATAATCATTTTATTATATATTTTGTGTGATGAAATGAAGAAATGTGATGATTTTTTTAGAGTTTTAATAGTATATATACATTTTTTTTATTATAGGACGTTAATTATAAGACTTATTTAAAAGTAATCGTTTCAACCTACGATAAATCATTTTTGTTCTTCTAAAATTAATATCCGATATTGTTCAATTATAAACGTAGATAAAGACACATGTAATACGAGTTTGATGTTAAATATATTTATGTCAAAAAAAATAAGATAGACGCAACGAAAAAAAATATTCCTGCAACGTTCACGAGACAAAATCATTGTATATATAAACTCACTTTAACAAATCATCATTGCTCATCCATAATTTAGCTAAACTCACATCTCACATTCTAATGAACGAAGTGTATAGATGTCAAAACATAACAGAATCTCATCTACAAAATAAAATTTCAATAAAAAAAATTGGAGTCATCCACATTTTTTAGTATGACCCTTCATCCCCTTCAACTAGTATTTTCTTTTTAACTTTCCCGTCCTGACATAAAGTTCAAGGACATGGGAAAACATTGCCAAATTTTCATATATTTAACGGTAATTTTTTAGCTTTCATTCTCTCCATGCATTTGACTTTTTATTTGGCGCTGCAAAATCTAATGAAAAGATAATTGAATTAGATAACCCTCCAAACACTATTTTTTTCCCCATTACCTCAATATTTGTGGGGAGTATTTTAATGAAATGAGGCAAAAAATAATGTCCGGGGAGATTTTATAATTCTAGCAAATGAAAATTTAATATCAACTAATCAGAGTTGCCGATGTTGGTAAATGTATATATGATGAATTTAGATAAACTTTGAATGAGTTGCATTGCTGGTATTTAAGTGCGTGGCATTGGATAAAAAAAATCTTGATTTAATTTCCAACTACATTTTCATAACTTATGGTCGCCCTAAGAAAATATGGGAACTGTTATTTTAATTATTACTTTATTTTAAGTTGTTAATAAACACTAATATTTGTTAATCTTCCATGTCCATCGACCAATTAACCATAACAAATTATAAACTATTACAAAAACAATGTGTAGAGTGAATGATAAGACAACAGTCAAGCCAACCTATAAAAGAAGCAGAGATAACACAAGACACATCAGACAATAAGGAAAAGAGAAAGAGAAAAGAAACGTAAGGACACCACCAAAAACTTCAATCATAATCTAATACACAACTAATAATGAAAAATAATAGAAGACTAACACAAACAACAAAGATGTGAAACATGAAAATTAGAAACAAGCACAACAAAGGGCAAGAGCAATAATAGAAAATTAGGCTGGACTCTGTTTCCAGCCTGCTATATAGTGGTCGGTGGTCCTATGTATTAAAGCGCTAAAACTGTTATCCCATGTATATGTCACCTTTCTTTCACCAAAAAAAAAGTATATGTTACCTTTTGTCTATGATATAATAATACCTCACATTTTACCGAAAAAATGGCAAAAGCAGCAAACTCAACAATGTAGATGAGAGAAAATTAAACAAAGGAGAAACCAGCACAAGGTCGAAGAATAAAATATGATATGTCACTATTTGTGTAATTTCACGTACAAAAAAAAATCACGTACAAAAGCCGAGAAAGCAAGAAATATAAAATATAAGAGAAAAAAATGTAGAGAGAGAAAGGGATGTTAGAGCACTATCTTATCTATATAATTTATTAAAATCCAAAAAAACCATTCTCATCCATCATTTATTTAAGAGCAATAGCAGCAATGGTTGTAGTTCCATACACCATATTTTCATTGCCATCAAAGGACATTCATCTAACCATGTTTGAAACTTTCTATTTCACCGATCAATGGTAAAATTAAAATTTCTTATATTGTGGATCCTCTTTTTTCTCTCATTTACATGTAAGAGATCGATTCCTTACTTTAGAAACCAATTTCATGAAAGTATAATCACGAAGAAAAAAAAATTCCCTTGATCATGTATGTGTATGAATATGTGTATGAAAGAGAATAAGATTTCTCTGAAAGTTTGAAACAAATTCTCACGTAAAAAAAATGTTTTCCTTTTTTTTTCTTTACCTGAAAAAAAAAATTAAGTGGTAGAGTTCGTACTGATAGCGTGTTGTGAAAGAGAATTAAGAAGAGAGAATTAAGAGGTAATTTATTCCTTAATGGAGAGTACATATGTATAGGATACAAGGGGAATAGGGTTTAGGGTTAGTAATCTACATGGGCCTAAACACTGTACATGGACATCCATATAATTATACATAACACTTATTTATTTTTGTTATTCTTCTTTTTATTTCTCTTCTTTCACTCCTTTTAGATTAGTTAAAAACAACTCATAAAAACCCTCGATTTGGTTACTTAAGATAAACTTTAATTGCGAATAGAATTTATTTGTCTCCTTGTGGATACGATCCTGACTTCCCTAGCTATATTTTTAGTTAGACCTAAGTTGGTTATCTTTGATAGGTGTACGACTAACTTATCAAATTTTGGCGCCGTTGCCGGGGAGACGGTGTTTTTCTGCTTGTTTATTTTAGTTTGTCTTCTGTCTCAGGAAACTCCAGTTTCTTGAGACGATTATTATTATTATTATTATTATTATTATTATTATTATTATTATTATTATTATTATTATTATTATTATTATTATTATTATTATTATTATTATTATTATTATTATTATTATTATTATTATTATTATTATTATTTTTATAAAAACGGAACTTGCATTAACACCAGAACAAATTACAAGAAGTTAGAGGGGAGCCGAGATACTATCTGAGCCCCCACTCCCTTAGCAATAACAAAGCTAATTCTAGTGAAAATATGAACTGCGGTACGCGCTCCAGCATCCTGTGACATAGCGAATTTACGAATCCGCTGGAGTAGAGAGACAGCCTCTGTGTCGAGCTCGCCGAGAGAGGAGAAGGAGAAAGGAAGGAACCCATACCCAATCGTCGTGCATCGTGCCTGATACTTGGCGCACTTACGACGAGCAGCATCAGCCACGACCCGTCCGGGCTCAAAAGAAGTCAAGCCGGATGGGGTCAAAGGAGAGGACCCGGTCAGATCAACACAAACATCGTGCCCCCTATCCCACGAGTAGAGTAGAAGATCGGCAGGTCGCAAGGGCTTGTCGTCATCGTCGCAGAGGCCAATCTCCACTTCCTTGCCTGCAGAGATCCCCGTCCGGAAGCAAATATCCAACAGTGTGTCACAGACAAGGTTATTATTATTATTATTGTTGTTGTTGTTGTTGTTGTTGTTATTGTTGTTGTTGTTGTTGTTGTTATTATTATTATTATTATTATTATTATTATCATTATTATTATTATTTATTATTATTTATTATTATTATTATTATTATTATTATTATTATTATTATTATTATTATTATTATTATTATTATTATTATTATTATTATTATTATTATTATTATTTATTTTTTCTTTTTTTTACTCTTAGTTTTATTTTTATTTTTATTTTTTTCATCATTATGACTATTTTGTACTTACCTCAGTTTGAACATGAACCACTGCATATTTATTTTGATAGACTTGACTCTTTTATTACTCAAAATGGTTATCATGTGAGTGTGTGGGAGGTGAGTCATATGATTTATGATGGAGTCGATGACGCGACACAGACTTATATTGAGGAAAACTGTGAAGGCATGTTTAAATACATGTCTTATGTGAAACGATGGGTGCTACTCCAATATTTAATCCGAAATAGTTTGGAGTCAGAGATAAAGAGGAAGGCTGAGATATCGGACCTTAAGGTGATGATGCAACAACTTATAGATATGCTAACTTTAAAGGAAAATGGGCATGATACTCCACGTAAGTTAGATACTCGAGTTAATTTCTCACATTCCACTGACTATGTTATGACTGAATCTGTTGCATCTATTAGACATGATATATGCCCATTCAAGGAAGATGATGATGATGTGTATAGTGTTCAATCTCACCTCGTTCCACAAACCCCTATGATTTCTAACTTTATGCAGGATGATGACTTGCATTCCTTGGATACTTGTGAATCATCTTATTCTCCTTCGGAGCAACTTTCACACCCTCTGATCAAATATTCTTCTCATTTTGAGAATGTTGTTGTGACAAACAATGATTGTGAGATGGAAAGTGTTATATTTGAGGAAAATATGTGTCTGGATGTTTTGACTGATGTTCTTTCTGAGGATAACATTGAGGATTTTGGTTCATGTGAATTTGAGAGTGCGTTATTTGATGCCAATTTTGAGGTTTTGGAAAGAGAGTTGAACAAAGGAGAAGTCCGTGAGCGTGAGAGAAAATATCAAACGAACGAGAGTCGAGAAAAGAGTGCACTTTTAAATGATACTTTGAGTAAAGAGAGTTTCATTATTGAGGATACTTGGGAATGTGAATCTGATTTCTTTGAGAAATCAATTTTAGAAAAATTTGAGTTTTCCCCTTATTTTGAAGATGAATCACCTTCACCTATTGATTATCTTGATCTCGATTCCCTTACACCTGTGCTTGAGCCTATGATTATGTTGGATGAGGATTGTGAGATTCTTTTAGAAGAGGTTGTTTTGGCTCTTGGTCTATCGTTTGATGGTCGTCTTCTTGAGAGCATTGAAGATGGTGATAATAACAACTCTTTCGAGGGAGTGGAAGAGTATAAGTGTGATGCTATGAGTAGTTTTGAGTCATTTGACCCTCCTCTTGTGCAATTTGAGTCAAATGATAAGACTTGGGATAATTTGAGATATTTGGTATGTATGTCTTTTCTCATAAACTGCTCATTAGTCTTCTTACTTATTGTGCTTATTATTGTTTATGCTTGTTAGTGTTGATTCATTATGACCACTTTGTTGATGATTGGTCTAGCTTGTTTGACAAGCTAATGCGGTCCTTGACCAGTTTTTTAGGCGATTCACTAGGTTGCTGAGATTTGTTCTATATATTTTCTTTGCTTCTCTTGTGTGTTTTTTTGTTTTTTTGTGTGTAGGTACCGTCTTTGTGAGCTCCTAGGACGATGAAGGTAACGGATAGACGGTGACGTTTCTGATTATGAAGAGGATGCTTAGATGCGGTTTGGGGAAGTCTCCTTTATATGTATCTTGTAAGTAGTTTCATTTTTTTTCCCTTTTTCACTTTCATCATCTTTCATATCTTTCCCCATATTTTTTATGCCTCTTATTGTTTGTTGTACACAATGAGGGCATTGTGTGATTTGGTTTGGGGAGGGTATGCATCTGTTGTTTTCATTCATCTGCATATTTATTGCATTTCCGTTAGCATAAAAAAATTAAAAAAATATGTTTTTTTTCATATAGTCGAGTCGGAATGGTTATATGATGATGATGATATTGCTTTTATGTCTTCATTAGCTTGCTTATGCCTTGCATCGTTAGCATTTTTGTATATAATTACATGCATCATTCTCTTTTCATTGATTAACTTTACTGAACGAATAAACTTTTCTCATTGTTGGCAAACTACTCAGAATTATAAGGAGTTAGAGCCTTAAACTGATGACATTCATGATCAATTTCTTTTAGGATTGAGAGTAGTACTCCTTATGAGACATGTAACATCAAATTGCATAAGCATGATATTCGTCTCTTGATACCTGTATGCATTCGGTTTGTGGTTTTGACACGTGTGGAAGAGGCAATCCTTTTTCTTTTATCTAATTCCCATGAACTTCACATAGCCAAATTGACCCGCTTATTAACTATACGCCATAAATCTCCTAGCACATGAGTTGCTTTAATTTTAGGACTTCGATTTCAAAATAAAGCAAAAATCGTTTTCCCCAGCGCAAGTCAGTCTATAGATGCTAATTGCATTTCCTGTACACTATCTTGCTATCTGCTATATTTGCTATTTCTGCCTGTATATCTAACATTTCAGGTACCAGCTTAGCTTCCCAAAGGAACATCAAGTTTTTTTTATTCTCCAGCACCTGCGCAACTCACATATCTCCCCAGCGGAAAGCCCAGGGCTTTCTAGGCAACCCCCGCATAGTTCTAAGATGGGATGTGTCTGCAAACGGACACACCCAAGGCTTTCTAGGCAAGCCCCCGCATAATTCTGAGATGGGATGTGTCTGCAAACGGACACACCCAGGGCTTTCTAGGCGAGCTCCCGTATAGTTCTGAGATGGGATGTGTCTGCAAACGGACACACCCAGGGCTTCTTAGGCAAGCTCCCGCGCAGCTCCAAGACGGGATGTATCTGTATACAAATACACCCAGGGTTTTAAAAAAAAAAGTCCCACGGAGCTACTCCCGACAACAGTACTCAGGTATGATTTCTATCTTATGGCTGGTGGGCCCTTTCAAACAAGTCTAATGGACTATAAACGACCCGACCGAAAGTCTGCCAGGTCTTAATCCTCGATTGGCATGGTAGCTACTCTGACTTTCGCCTTGTCCAAGCCTCAGTCAGAGTGGGGGGCTCTGTAGACACCCACATTTGGCCGCTAGGTGTCTATAGCGGTTCCCAAAAAACACCCGATAATGATCGGACGCAAACGTGTTTTCACGCGCTCGGATATGGGCTCGAAACCATTAGTTGCTGGCTTGGGCTTTTTATGGAGTACAGATCTCACAAAACCGACCTCAAATTCAGGCCCAGTAGGTCGTTTCCAATAAAATAAGACTAATTCAAAACCGACACCGGAAGTAAAACCGACTTTTAGCGACCGGGTCAAACCCCGGTCAAAGCCATTTCCGAGACACATAAAAGCAGCCACACAAACATCAAAAGTCCAACCCAAATACAAGATCCACAAAATATCCAACCCAAGGTCCAAAGACCCGGATCTCGCGCTCCAGCTGACCCACTCGATCGAGTGTCAGCCCACTCGATCTAGTGGGCCCTCAAGCAGGCCCGACTGCAGTGGCTTGGGCCACTCGACCGAGTCAGCGACATACTCGGTCGAGTAACCCTAGACGGGGTGGGGGAGCTTTGCCTATATATACACCCCTCTTGCATGCAAATTGATGATCTTTTCCCATCCTTTTTTACAACCATAATCAATCCTCTACAACTCTAATCTCTACCCGTCACAACTCATCATCTTCAACCTTAAACCCTAGAATATAGGAACCCTAAACCACCATAACTTAACCTACATCGACCTCGATACTCCCGTACCAAAGCCACAACTAGCGAGTTATATCCGAGACTAAGAAACATGTAGGTTGAGGGTGCAAAATCCCGTTCTTCTCTCTTCTCCTCTCTCTCGCGCCATCTTCTTCTTCTCGTTTTTTTATCTTTCTTTTTGCATCTAATATCAATAATATTATTAGTATAAAACATTAAATTACACGTCGATTCGTGTCGAGCATGAGTGATGACGGGATAAGGAAATCCGAATATACGAGGGTAACGCACCCGATGTTGACGGTCGCTTATCCCGACACCCCGATCGCTTGATTGTTGAGACGAGTTAACTTCAACAATAGTTTTCTTATTTTATCATTCATCGCATATTCATCGATTTTCCTAACTATTTCAAAATAAAGCACTTTTCTTTTTATTTGAGTCGAAACCCGTTGATGCGGATCCGACATCACACAATCCGCAAGGATTTATTACGATGTCGGGATGCAGAGGGAATCAAATTAAGTCTTTTTTAATTCAAGTAATCGTAGAGGGTCATTCTTTAGATTCGATGCCAATTCGGTAATTGGATGTCGTATCTAAACAATCTAGTCAACAAATTAAACTAATACGATTTTCGTTGATGCTAAAATAATTGTCGTTTTAGTTAATTTAAACGACTTATAACATTTTTTTTAGTTTCGCTCTAATATTCGATATCGATTCAATAATCGAACATCGGATACGACGAGTATCAAAATCTGAATCGAGCATAAATTATACAATATTTAAGGCCGATTTAGCCGAATCAACGATTTATCCAAAATTAAAACGCAATTTCGAAATCAATAAGAGTTGCAAAGCGAACCCTAGTTCGTACAGGGGGCACTCAATCGAGTGCCTAGTCCACTCGGTCGAGTGGAACCCCTAAAACGAGACAGAAGGCTATTTTGACAACCATTCGGTCGAGTCTCGCTATGACTCGATCGAGTGGCCGTGCACTCGGTCAAGTTCCCTCATAACTAGAACGAGTGACGTCACGAAATCCGGGACAGAAGCTTTTCAGAGGCCCACTCGGCCGAGTCCCTCAATGACTCGGTCGAGTCAACCCCGTAACGTTGCTTTAGTCTCGTTAATACTTTTTTATGACTTAGGTCAACACGTGTCAAATCTATCATGTGAAATATTACTTTTCAAAACCATGTATCTTCTCCTTTACATCATTCCATATCATTCTACATCTTTGCAAACCGTTATTATCGTTATTTATCGTTACTAACAAGTTTGTTACTTCTTGTTGATTTATTGTTTATTTTATTGTACTAAAATAACCCTCGCATGCTAAATATAACTTCGACATTAGAATTAGATGCATTAAATCGACATAGCAACCCATTCAATTTTTCGCATGTTTAGGGAAAATAATATTTGCATATCATTTCATCGTTCTACTAACGCGTGTATTAAAACGTCATTCGATATCTTAGTAGAGGCCGCTAATGTGCGGGCGGGGTTGGGTGTTCTTTGTGAACTTCCCAACACGTACCCTCACCCCTTACTCAGAACCATGGTTTCCGGATATCCGAATCCATTGGCACACGAGAGTCATTCAATACACGGTATCCGATAATGTCAGAATTGGTATCAAATGCAAAGGGACGAGCCCCATAAACTCTGACATTCGAATGGGCCATACTTTGTGCATGGCCCACTAAGATATAGAGTGGGTTCGAATGGGTCCGAACTCCCACAAAGTTCGGTGGCGAATCCACTTTGATTTAAATTTCAATTCGACCCATCTCATATGAAGATTCATTCGCCTCCCCAAACCAGCGCGTGGCCGCGTTGGGGTGGACCTATGTCATGTCCACAATTTGGCGACTCTTCTGGGGATTAACTGATGCGTGACTTACCATCAACATCCTCAGGGTGAGACTCGAATAGAAATCGTTTGACTAGTTGATGGGAGGGATTTGTCGTGGAACCCCAACCGTCAATAATATAACCGGCTATTCCTACGGTAGATAGTGCAAGTCGGGTCGAATCCACGGGGAGACACAAACAACAAAACAGATATACGACACAACGACACAAAAACGAAAAAGACACAAAAAGAAAGTCTTTTTGATTTTTGTGAAAAAAATTCAAATTTTTATGGTTTTTAAAGATTTTTTCGAAAAAACTAAGAAAATAAACTAAACTATACTAGAATATCGCTCCCCCACACTTAAATCGAGCCATGTCCTCATGCTCGATCGTAGGGTGCGGAGAGACAAAAGAAAAAGAAAAGAAACTACGAAAATAAAGCTAAAAATCAAAAATAAAGTGAAGAAAAGGGTAGAAGGTGTCCGGCCGGGGTGTAATCAAGTCACCATGGGCCGAGACGAGAAAAAGATATGGATGGGGGAAGAAATAAAAAGAAGGAAATAAAAGGAAATGGGAGGGGAGGGCTAGGTGTAATCAAGTCACCTAGCCCGGATTCCGCCGAAATCCGACTAAATCCTCAAAAAAAAGAAAGTAAAAATCTTGTAAAATTTGGATTTTGAAATGACTCTCGATGTAGTCACGTCATCGAGAGTCGGGAGCAACCACTACTAAGGCCTTGAAGGCCACTAAGATACCATGACTCAAGGGGAAGGGAATAAACAAAGGAAAACAAGCAATAAAAGACGGAAAAGTAAGGATAGTTACCCAAACCAATCGGCTAGTAACTCACTCGCTCCATCGTCTCAATGGTCATTATAGGCAAAAAGCTTGTCTTCATCATTGCTATTCCTCTTCATTCTCGATAATACCGCATGGTTGAGGTGGTAAAGTTGAGAGGGGGATGAGATTTGATGTGGATCTCAGTGTGAAGTGAGGCGTATGGATCATATGATAGGAACAAGGAGGAGTAGGGAGGTTGGGAGGGGGTATACAATGGATGGGTGGACTCAAACGTCAAAGAAGAGGCCAAAAGAGGAGAAAAGGGACCATCCCGGTCGGGATGGCTGGTCCCGGTCGGGATGCCCAAACCGTCCCGGTCGAGACGCCCTCATCCCGGTCGGGATGGACCTACAGCAAGCACGAAAAGGTGCACCTCCATCCCGATCGGGATGGCTCCTTCCCGGTCGGGATGCCGCACCCTTCCCGGTCGGGAAACCTCTTCCCGGTCGGGATGGGTCTTCTTGACCTCCAAAACCCCAAAAGCTTCACCGAAGCTTCAAAAACCGACTTCCATACTTACGATCCAAGCTCTATTACTAACCACTCCTTTCTAGGAGTCACCTTCACTTCACCTATCACGATAAAATCAATTACAACATCAAATTCCCTCCCTCACATCGCTCAACAAAATACCAAATCAATTACAAGAATCCCACAAAAACAAACAAATCCAAGAAACAAAACACACAAATACAAGCACAAGTACTCTAAAGGAGAGGAGAGGGGAATATACAACATGACGATTCTTTAGGAACTCCGTCAAACCTAGGATGGTGGACTCTCCTTCAATCGTAGCCCTCAAGGGCATGGAGGAGCAAGTCGAACGCGCTACCGACATCATAGTGAAGGCCCAAGAAGCGCTCGAGCTTAACCGACCTCCACGGCCTCCAAGGAGGAGGCAAGGAGTAGGATTCCCAAGACCCAAAATCATCTTCAAAGTTGTCTCCGGGGTCTATCCATCCTACGAGCTTCACCGATCTCTTCTTCCCTAAGCATTGCCTCCAATCACAAGCAAGCTTCATCTCCAAGAAACTAGGCACAAAAAGCGGTTTTGGCCTCACTTCCTCGTTGCACACCCCCACACTTGCCTCAAGTTGTGGTTCCCTATCTTCATCACTCGGCCCCACATCATCTTGGAGGAGAGGGTCGAAACTTCTACCGGCGGTTTCAATCTCTTCCAAACCATCTCTCGGTGTACTAGCAAGGGGCTCTTGATGCTTGTCCAAATTATCGCACAAGGGCAACTCGAGGCTAACAATCTCACCCAACATCCTCACAAATTCCACCAACCCATCCAACTCACTATCCTCCTCCAATTCCTCACCAAGAATGCCTTCACCAAGGGTCATATCCTCATTCGTCTCTTTTTGGGTAGACGATTGAGGTTCTTCAAAGCAAGTCTCGCTCCTCATAGGGAATTCATTAACGGCCTCGTCATTGGGTTGTTCCCCTTCCCCAAATGAACATCCCTCATCAAGTTGTGAAGATCGAGTTAAGAGCATTAGGGTTTGAGCCGTTAAGGCATTCAATTTGGCTTTAGATTTCTCCTTTTCCCTAAGGATTTCGGCCAAGAGTTCATTACTCTTTTGCGATTGGATGGCCATTTCTTGTTGCATTTGAAGCATCGATTGATGAAACTCCAAGCTCGGCATTTGGTGGTTATTGGGGTCTTGTAAAGTTCCTTGATAATCTTGATAATGCCCAAGGGGTGGGGCATCATATTGTTGGTAGTGGGGTTGAGGTGATTGGTAGTATTGTGGGTCATAGGGTTCATATTGTGGTTGGGGTGGAGGGTAATATGTTGGGTTTTGGGGGTATTGGCTTCCATATGGTGAATCTTGATTGAACATGGTGGGCTCACAATCCTAACTCGAGTAATAGTCACCATGATCGTAGGAGTGATAATCGTCCACTTGTTGGTAGCCGTTTTCATAGCCTTGAAGTTCATACCCACTAGAGTCTTGATCCCCCCAAGAAGCTTGATAGTAATTAGGAGTCATCATGTCGTAGCTTTGGTTCAAAGAAGAAGAGGGGTAGCTCATATCGGCTCCCGAGTATGTGGAGTTTAGATCAAACCCCATGCTCGCTCGAAAATCGTAGCTCATACCCGGTTGGAAACCACTCATTCTAGCAACCGTCCGTTAAAGCGGCTCTGAGTTGCAAGAAGAAGATAGTCGCCACCTCTAAGCACAAACTGTAGACTAAGAACAAACGTGAGAAGTCTAGTGCTTTTTGGGCACTAGACAAGAGAGAAATAAACCACACACACACAAGAAGCAAAGAAACAAAAAGAAAAAAGAAAAACACAAACACAAAGACAAAGTCAACTAACTAGGAAAACAAAGTCCAAACTAGCACCGTCCCCGGCAACGGCGCCAAATTGATGGGAGGGATTTGTCGTGGAACCCAAACCGTCAATAATATAACCGGCTATTCCTACGGTAGATAGGGCAAGTCGGGTCGAATCCACGGGGAAGGTAATATATAGCCTAGACTAGGTCGGCCCAAATACTAAACTAAGTCAACGAGCTATGCTAAACTACAATGATGAGAAGGGGAGAAAGCTAGATTATGACTAAGGGAAGCAAATAAGGAGAACGGGCTAGGATTAGGTCGGGGTCAAAGGGGTAACAGAATGGTCAAGGGAGAACTAGAGTGAAGGAGGTAGTAGGGTGATCTAGGTTGGTCCGGGCTCTCGCAACTTAGACCCACCTAGAGGTTCCACCTAGAACCCATCTCGGCGACACACATGAAAAACGGGGTTCTAGCGCGCTATAGTGGCCTAGGTCGCATCCGGGCTCTCGCTACTTAGACCGACCTAGGGGTCGTCCTCACCGGGCTCTCCCAACTTAGTGAGGGAACCGAACCCACAACAAACTAACACCCACAAGAGAAAGGCAAGAAGAACAAGCATTCACAACTACTTAGTCATTCAAGCATTTCAACAAACATGTGATGTGCACCAAACCAAGAGGAAACCCAAATCTTCCCCCAACATCTCTAACAATCCCTTAATCACCCAATTAACACCCTAATCACCCTACTAACCCTAGAAAGAACACTACTCTAACATAATCAACTACAACTAACAAGAATAAGATGAATCAACATAAGAAAACAAAACTAACATCAACAAACTAATGATAACATTGAACAATAACAAAACAATCAACTAAAGATTCAAACTTGGATGAATAAAACAAGATTAAAGAGAAGGAAAAGGGGATTATACCATACTAGAGAGAAAGAAAGGAGGAAATCTTGCATTAATGAAGAAAAACCCAAAACAAACCACCAGGTTGTCAATCTTGGTGGAGATCTTGAAGAATTCCCTTAATACAAGTACTAAACTAAGATTAACGACTAATTAAGAACTAATCTACACTAATCTAATCTAATCTAACCTAAAGTAGTCTAGGGTTTAAGGTCTAATGAAGTGCATAAGCTTTACATAACAAGGGAAGAGTATATATATAGGGTTACAAATGGAAGGGAGAAGAAAGAAAACAAGCGCGGGTTACAGCTAGGCCGTCCCGGCCGGGACGGGATGGTCCCGGTCGGGACGGGGTCGGTCCCGGTCGGGAAGCCATGCTCCTGATCGGGATGGGCCCTGGTCAGTAACCTCCTTGTTTGTGCACCTCATCCCGAACGGGATGAGGCCATCCCGAACGGGATGAGGCCATCCCGAACGGGATGAGCCTTGTAGGCCTCCATTATGAACTTTTTGGTCCCTCCTTGCTTCTCATGGGCTTCCCATCGATTCTCGGGACTCGGGATCGGGTCTCGGAGGCTCGGGATTGGGTCCCAAGGTCTCGTGGTCGATTCCAAGGCATCGAATCATCGTTCCTTAGCTTCGTTGGCTCCAAAATGTGTATGTTTAGAGTCGGAATCGCTCCAACTCTTCCAAATCGGCCTCGGGAACCTGAAACGAACTAAAGGAAGCATAAGAAGCCTCTAAACCGCTCCCAAGGAGCGATTCTACAAGGAAAATGGGACCAAAACACTACAAAATAGGCACTACAAATGGCACTTATCACTAGTACAATACGCGTTTTAGTTTACGGTTCATGCATAACCCTATATTTTCCCGGGTCGGTACTTGTGACCGACGTCCCACTATACCGTGATGTACACCAATATTGATATGTCAAAGGTGTCCATAGTCTATTCGTATGGGTTTCGCGGCATGTTCTAAGCTCAACTCGACTTAGAAAGTCGTCCCGATTCTCGGATTGGCTATGTGCACTGGTATAGACCCTATATAGACCGACCGAGACTTAGTGTAAAGCATACATGGTGTCATCATAATGCTTGCGTGACTACCTGCTACTTGGTTCCGTGTCGTTTTCAAAAACCATCATTTCGAAAAATGCATCTTTTCAAAAGTATTCACTTTTCAAAAACTCGGTAAGCTGCCGAAATTTAGACTTAAGATTTGACTCAAAACAAGCCTATTTTCTAGCCGGCATGCTCCCCATTTCAAAATTTGAATTTCCGATCCACCATTCGATTTTCAAATTTTCAAAATTCAACTTCGATTTTCAAAATTTCCGAGACGACATTTTCAATTTTCAAATTTTCGAGACGCCGTTTTCGATTTTCAAATCTTCGGGATCTCGTTTTCAATTTTTCAAATTTTTTGAAATCTATTTCCGATATTCAAATTTTCAACATTTCAAATATTCGACTTTTCAAAAATTCGGGATGCTACCGAAATTAGGACTTACGATTTGACTCAAAATAGCCTATTTCTAGCCGGTATGCAGCCCATATTTTCGAAACGGTCAAAATTGTGGCCCGATGACACTTTTCCGATTTTTCGAAAAATCGACCCATCCGATTTTCTCGGAATTCCAAGTTCCTTTTCAAAACTTTCCTCTTCTTAGGACTTCCCGTATTTAGAGGTGTCGGGTCTTGTCATAAGTCGTCGAAGGTCTTTAGCGTCGAAACTCCGTCGATCTTACATCACGGATTTTCTCCCTATCCCAGTCCGCCTTATTTGACTAAGGCATGGCCCACCTACGTAAGGCATACCCCTACCAAGGAAAGCCCGTTTACACACTCGAGTCCAAACTAGAAAGTCTCACACGATGTTTCCCTCTAGTAGGACGGTCCGCACGACCTTTCCTAAGGGAATTTCGCCCATCTTTCAGTCTGTTAGTCGAGTCATCCTAATTCGAGAATCCTTTAACTTAAGGGTCTACCCTAATCACAAGGTTTATCCTTATTCGAGTCGAGTCGAGGTTTCTAGCGTCGAAACTCTGCCGATCTTACATCGCAAGTTATTTCTTCCCTTACCCCGTCTGTCTTTCCTCAAGGCCGAGTCAACCTTTTATAAGGCATAGCCCTATAACAAAAGGTTCATGATCCTTACGTCTAAGGGTCACTCGTCCAACACTCGATTCACCTAGGGTTAGGTCACCACGGTTGGTCCGAGCACGTGGCACGGTCAAACAAGGTCGCCCCATTTTCGGATTCACCCTTGTGCAGCTTAAGTCTGATTCGCGGTCGTTACTTTCTCTAGGTCAACGTCCGGGTTTTTCCCGATCTGAGAACTTTAGTCATTTATGATACCCCAGGCTATGTCTAGTTTGACTCATCCTCTTGCATGTATGCAAAACCGAGCTTAGGCGAGTTCTAACACCTGTCGTTTCTTCCGATCTGGGACCCTATGAACGAGACCCCCACCAAACCACAACAAATCCCGCGCCGTCGAGAAAGGGGATACCCAGAGGAGTATGCTTATGCTGTCTTGCTCCATTAACAATATCTTCTCAAAAATCAATACCGCCCTAGATAACCTAAATGCCAGGGTGACCACCATCGAAGAAGACCTTGTAAGAACCCGATCCCGTCTAACACAACTAGAGCGGGTATGGCAGCCAATCACCCAACTGAGCCATTTGAAGGGTGAACACTCTTATGAAACTGTCCGATACCCTCAAGATGGCAAGACCGAGAGAGGTAACCCTCAAGTCACCTCTCCAAAAATCAAGAACCAGTCAAAGGTAAGGACATTTACCCACTTGGATATGTCCTACACCGTCGCTTTCCAGAGGTTGAATTCGAAAGGCCTAATACTACCTATTGGTCCAACAGCCGATCCACCTTCAGAAAAATGTGCCAAGACATGGAGCGCTGAATTTTACTGCCGATTCCATAGGGGGAGGGGGCACAATACAGAATAGTGCTGGAAGCTGAAACACCTCATTCAAGACTTCCTCGATGCCGGGAGGACTCCCGTTTTGGAAACATTATCACTTGCAAAGCCCCTCATGGACTATACAGGGCCCGATGACCAAAGCATCCAATCTACCTCTCACGCATCCAAGAGTCCGGATTTGATTTAAGTCCAAGTCTAAGTCCGAGTCTAGGATATACTATTTATTTCAATTTAAAAGTAAGAGTCAAAGTCAATTGTATTCTGTCCTCCTTTCAAAATTCAATAAAATCAGCTGTAACACCTCTGATTTTATAAATTAATTAAATTCAAATTATGTTCGTATTTTTATTTTTCGAATAAAATCGTAATTCTTAAAATTATTATAAAACGAATTTATTGTTTAATCGTTTCAAACTCCTAAAATTCTATTTGTCTCGAAAACTCTCCTTATATTTAAAACATATCTCTATTTTTGTTTCGATTCATTTTATACGTTTAATTTAATTCTTATCGAAAGTCTATATTGACGATTTAAATTCTAAATTCTTTTTATTTATTTATAGTTAAGCTCGAATTTTTATTTTCGGCTCGAAGTTAATTTATTTTAAGTTTCGTCAAAACATTTAAGTTTCGAGGACGAATTTATTACCTTCCCTCGAAAAATTAATTTAATTCACTTTATCAAAGATTTTTATTTATCGTGAGATACTATTTCAACGTCTAATTAATTATTTCTATAAACTTCATTTTTGTCTCGAATAATTATTTACGTCTCGAGAGACGTTTATTTTACAAATTTTATTAGTCGGCCCAATTATTTTATTAACTCGTTTTAAATTCGATTCGTGGGTCAGCCAACTTATCGTTACGGAATTTGTCTCCTACCCGATTCATGTAATTAATCCGTATTTTCGTTTTGGCCGATTCTTTTTCCTTGGCCACCCCTTGCTTTTCCCACTTGTTTAGTAATTCTTCCCCCCTTCTCACTTATTGTGTTGATTCTTATCCTTTGGCCTTTTATTTTTCCACCGCTTGACTCACTCTTCCCCCTTATACGTTCATTACCCATCATTCACCCCCCTTCTTCTGATTCATCTTTTTTTTAGCTTTGTCTGCCAACTGACCCCTCGGTGAATCTCTATCAACACCCTATCATCCATCGTCCTTACCTTCTTCATCGTTTTTTTTATTTCAATCCACCATCTTCAATCGTTCACCTCCCCTGTTTTCAACCTCTGTACGCTGCTGCTACTGTTGATTCGTGTGTGTGCGTTCTTCGAACCGGACTCGTTGAAAGGTAATTCCTTTCTCTCTTCTTCTTATCTTTTCGTTCCTATGTTTTCCTCTATTTTCGATGCGATTTGATCCTCGCTGCTGCTGCTGCTATTTCTGGTTGGTGCGTTTGTTTTTCCGTCCTCTGTTTTATCGGTTCCTCTTCTTTGCTTCTTCTTCGTCCTGTTTTCTCACTGCTTTGTTTGTGGTTTCGTATTACTGTTAATCAGCGGCTATTCCTTCGTTCTTCGTCTCCAGAATTCGTAATTCAAGTTCGATCTCATGTTCCTCATTCTCTTTAGTTCGTTTTGTCGTTTTGCTGTCATCATCTCTGTCGTTCTGCTGCTGCTATACGTGTTCTTACTCTATTGCTGCTGTCCGTTTCTTCCTATTTCTGCGGTTGCTGTTGTCGATTGCTGTCGTTGTCTCGCTGCTGACTGCTTTACTTTTCTCCGTCTGTCTTCTTCTCTTTCGTTGTTGTTGTTGTTGTTGTTGTTCTTCTTCTTCTTCTTCTTCTTCTTCTTCTTCTTCTTCTTTCTATTACGTTCTGCTGCTTCTGCGTGTTGATGCTGCTACATACGTGTCTCGTTTCCTCTTCTAATTCTCTTCGTTTTGTTGTGGTTCTTGTTCATATTGCTGTTCGTTTGTCCTCCTGCTGTTCTTCTCCTTCTTCGTTTTCCTCTCTTATACTCCTTGCTTTCGTTCTCTTTTGTCGATATGCTGCTACTGTTTTCGTGTTTCGTATGTTGCTGCTATCGTCTCGTTGCCGCTGCTGCTACCCTCGTCTCCTTGCTTTTGTTTGTCGTATTCGTTGCTTAATGCTGCTGTTGTGCATCAGGTCAAGAGTACCATATCGTTTTTGTTTTTGTTCCTCATGGTTGCTCTTTTCGTTGTTCGTTCTCGTTCCTATTCCTTTATTTCCTCCTCGTTCTTTCCTGATTCTCTTTATCCCATTCTCGTTCTTTTTCGTTTCGTGAAGGCCTTAGAGTTTTATTGAATTGGCTTACAAGTTCTAAGGTCCGAGCTTGGCCTAATCGAGAAGGGCAAGTACGTGATTGCTCCGTAATCGTCTTAAGGTAACTTTAGGACGTTACTCGATATTATATCGTATGTTTGAGTAGTAGTATGTAGTAAATATTTTAACTTCGGTTTTCTAATTTTAGCTATATATATTTGCTAATTATATTCTTTTAAATCGTATTTATAAATATTTTACAAGTTTTCGATATCGTTTTACAAATCGTTAGTAATTTAATTATTTACGATCGTTATAATATTTTGTTGGTTATCGTGACACTAGTAACTAAATAATAACGATTTCATATTTTCTTCATATTTCGTTAATTTATAATTTTCACTTAAAAATCGTATTTTTATATTTTAATCGAAATTTGTATACTTGTTAATAAATTAATTTTCGTTTTACGATTTATTCTAATAAATGAGAAAATAGTCGATTTTGTTTTAAATATATTTTTAGTAGAGACTATTTTCACTAGTAATTTCCTATTTGTTTCCGATTGACTATTTTTATTAAAATCCGTATTATTTATTAATAAAAACTATCTGTTAAAAATAATTTGAATTCTTCGTAAATTTCGTTTCATTTATAAAGTTCATCGACTCAATTAATTTTGATATCATTTTCTTAAAACATCTCTTTTCTAAAATTTATAGTTTTAACTCGATTGTCTAATTATATATAAAGTACTATACTTTAACTTATTATATTTTATTTATATTTTGAGTAACGAATTTGGGAATATATTAAAGTTACGATAACGACGATAATAATAAAATGTTAATTTCTTTAGAAATGCTATTTTTTAATACATTTCACATATTTTAATAACTTACGCATTTTCTATAACAAAATTTCTATTTTAAGTAAGTTCTAAAATTAGTAAGTTTCTATTTATAGAAAGTTTCTATTTATAGAAAGTTTCTATTTATAGAAAGTTTCTATTTATAGAAAGTTTCAATTTTAATATAAAATGTTTATTTTTTTTATCTTCATATTATTCATAATAATTATATCTCTTGTTTATATCGATAAATGGCTTGTTTTGGAATTATGGAATAAGAACAAGTGTGAGGTTTAGAGTAATATATTCTGGGGTTTACGTTTTTGCCATCAACTATAAGGCTGGTGTGTCTTTATGGGGCACACTGGTTGTTGAACCGAGCATATATGGTGTTCGGGAGTGTGTGTACATTTTGACCTTAAACTTATGCCTCGCAGTGTAAGACGCCGTCGGGTTAAACTGAGTATTTATGGTGCTCGGGAGGGGTGTGCATATTATCTTAAACTAGGGCCACGCATTTATAAGTCGTCCTCCTATTATGGTTGAGTAGCCTAGGTAGAGACCGGAGTTTGATTTGTTTGAACTAGGTTCTCGAAGCTAGTTTTTAGTATTCTCCTAGTGAAAGTCTAACCGTCGACACTAATCCTATCCATAACACCATTTTGAATATTTTTATTATTATCGATACAATTTGGTTTGCAGGTTGGCAAACATTTGAAGTTTTCTTCTAAAAACTTGTTCTGATTTTATTGTTCCGATATTTTAAGTTTTCTCCGAAAGTTTATTGTCATTATATCACTTAATGTTTTCCATTTTAATTATTTTGATATAGTAATACTATTATTTTTCCATATGATATAATATGGCTGGGAGAATGTCCAAGTTACCCCACTGACGTGGCTGTTATGTTTATAACATGACAGGTATTTGCTGCTGGGTTTTGGGTGTGAGCTAGCGAGTAGCGTGGATCCTACTCTTTCTTCATTCGATTTATGGATTTGTATAAACCCGTTTGAAGATTATTACCTTTAGCCCTTTTGTAAAAAGAGGCCTTTGTATTGACTTACCATTTCTTTTAATAAGATATAGTTTGTCAGTGTGTTTTAATCCCAACTCTACAGTGTTTCCGCCACTGTATTGCGTTAGAATTTCTAGGGGATTACAGTTGGTATCAGAGCATTGTTGCTCCCGACGCTTACACCTGATTCTAGGAAAATACCAGTAAATGATTTGAACATTTAAAAGATATATTAGTGAGAGATGGGTAGAAACAAAATAAGGACTTAATTGTTAGGTTTACATGTTCTTGTAACTCAATGATTAGCATTGAATATTTGTTGGTTTTGTCTGAAAGAAGATGAATGAACAAGATATTGATAGGATGCTGCTCCAGATCGGGACAAGAGCTGCTTAGAACTCTCAATGCCTGCTGACTCGAGTTGACAACTTGATGCTCCAAGAAAGATGTCGATGGAGACTTTTCAGCTCCGGTTTAGTTTGCTTACGCTACAGGCCATATGATCGAGAGTAGATTCCTGTTCCATGATGTTGCAGTAGATCCAGATGGAGCGACCCAAGACTTGTGTGCTCGTTCCTCTACAAGAAGATGAAGTAATCCTTTTGGTTTCCTCGTGAACCTTAGAGGTCCGAACTTTTCCTTCTCGTTTTAGATCTTTATCATCTAGAATCGTTGATTCTTTTCTTCCTGCTTCTGCCTTTTCCAATTCTTCTCTTATAAAATCTCGTTTTCAATCCTGTGATAAGTCTTCGATTTATTTCTCTCCTTTACCATCTTTCCTTTTGAAATTCGTGGTTGGACCGGATTCCGTCTTAGTGAACCCCGTGAAAAAGTTATAGGTGTTTGAGGCTTAGTGAACCTTTGTTACCTGTTTTGAGGATTTTGAGTCTACCCTATTTTCTAAGGAAATAAGAAATTTTTGAGGCTTGATTTGAGTGGTATTATTTAGATTAATGGAATAAGGTTGATACTTTAGACACCGAACCTTGGGTTATAGGTTACTTTGACTATTTTGGAGTACTTAGAGTTGAATATATTTTGGAGTAGTAAGAGTATATCATATTTGATGGATCTAGTGTAACTGATAATATTACCTTGGGATTCTTACCTAATGCTTATTCAACGCGAATATTTGGGATGATAGAGTATTGTTTAAAGTGTTAGCCTGAGTGTTGTGGTACCAATAAAGGTTTTCATTAATGTCGTTAGAAATTTTGGTTGACATAGATTACCGTGTTTCTTATGGATTTGATCGTTTATCGTTGTTTAAGGTTGTAACCTATGAACTTTGGAATTGAGTGGTCTGACTTGAATAAATTGTTATTACCCTTGAAGAAGTGAGCTATCTTACACAATCACGGTTTGTGGTGTTGTTTTGAGGAATACTTTGACGTCAATCATCTTGATGAATTTATAGTTCAGAACCCTTAGACCAACGAGATTGTGGCTTCATTGAGTTAATATTCTGGTGATTTCGTTGATACGATATGAAATTTGGTGGAATTCTCAGAAAGCTTAGTCGAAAGACGTGTTTTGAAGATGTGAGTGTTCGCGCCATTACCTATAGGTTTGAGCGTGTTTGAGGATTCGTAGTACTTTTCCAAGTTCTGTACTTGTGGCTTATTAAATATGTCGTTGATCATTTTTGAGGATTTCGTACCCGAGCCTTGTTAAATTGGTGGACCTTGTCCAGTGTTCCTTACTCGAGAAATTTGGGATGTACCTCGAGTTCGAACTTTATGAACTTTGGATTTAGGAACCTTATCGATTGCGAGTTTGGGTGTGTTATGATGACCGTTGGAATTTTAATTGATGAGATTAGATTGTAAAGCATTTGTGGATTAGTATCGTGTCGTTTGAACGATTGGATAATCACGTAAGACATTTTTGGGAGTTGTGACTGAGTAGTACCGCCTAATGCCTAATAATGGACTTAACGCTATTTGATGGAAATTTGGAAACCGTGTTGTGGGAGTTGTACCGGGAATCTCGAGATGATTAATTTATCCTCTAATCATGAGAGCTCTATTTGACTCTCAATTTTGTCCTTCCCTTAGCTTTTCTTAAAATCTGTTACCTCTTTTTATGCAAATCCCTTCGGCTTCTTTATCGGGTTTGAAAATTTGTGTCTCGATTTGTTGTTGACTTTGACTCTACTTATTCGTTTATCATTCCCCGAACTTATGTTATGAAAATTTGACTAATTTACAAAATTTGATTTTCGTGAAATTTTGACATTTTGAGTTATAAATTTCAAAAACTTTTTATTTCTTTTTTTGTTTTATTTTGGTCATATTTCAAAAGGGTCTTAATAATTTATTTTAAAGTATTTCGAAATTGTTTAAAATTTTAATTTTGATTTTTTTTAGTAATCAAGATTTTTATGAAAATTTTCGTAGTTACAAATATTTTGATTTCTATAGGATTATTTTCTAAAAATGGTTTAACATTTTCGAAAAAATTGGTATGTCTAAATTTTCATTTTATTGTCGACAAACTTTAAATCTCTTATCGAAATGTTTGTCGACTGATTCGATTCTTATTTACTAACTACAAAATTTGATTTCTCAAAAAAGTTTGTTTGGTCTAAAAAAAAAACGAAATGTTGTCGAATTTCTTAATCAAACGTTTTACTGTTGCTTTAAAAAAATTTGGTACTCTTCCCTTGAGTTCATTTACAAATATTATCTATCGTCATTATTTTATCAAATAATTTTTAACTTGCGATTTTATTAATTTACAAGATTTTTAAACAAGCCCAAATTATCTTGAAATGAATTTTGTCTTCGATTTTGATTCCATATCACGTTTAAAGTTGTGAACATTTTTAAACCGAGATTGTGATGCGAGTTAAGTATTCTCCTTTTGTTCAAGTGATATAACCTTGTTTTCCAATCTATTATTATGTTTTGTTATTTTCGAGGACGAAACTTCTTTTAGTGGGGAAGATTGTAACACCCCTAATTTTATAAATTAATTAAATTCAAATTATGTTCGTATTTTTATTTTACGAATAAAATCGTAATTCTTAAAATTATTATAAAACGAATTTATTGTTTAATCGTTTCAAACTCCTAAAATTCTATTTGTCTCGAAAACTCTCCTTATATTTAAAACATATCTCTATTTCTGTTTCGATTCATTTTATACGTTTAATTTAATTCTTATCGAAAGTCTATATCAACGATTTAAATTCTAAATTCTTTTTATTTATTTATAGTTAAGCTCGAATTTCTATTTTCGGCTCGAAGTTAATTTATTGTAAGTTTCGTCAAAACATTTAAGTTTCGAGGACGAATTTATTACCTTCCCTCGAAAAATTAATTTAATTCACTTTATCAAAGATTTTTATTTATCGTGAGATACTATTTCAACGTCTAATTAATTATTTCTATAAACTTCATTTTCGTCTCGAATAATTATTTACGTCTCGAGAGACGTTTATTTTACAAATTTTATTATTCGGCCCAATTATTTTATTAACTCGTTTTAAATTCGATTCGTGGGTCAGCCAACTTATCGTTACGGAATTTGTCTCCTACCCGATTCATGTAATTAATCCGTATTTTCGTTTTGGCCGATTCTTTTTCCTTGGCCACCCCTTGCTTTTCCCACTTGTTTAGTAATTCTTCCCCCCTTCTCACTTATTGTGTTGATTCTTATCCTTTGGTCTTTTATTTTTCCACCGCTTGACTCACTCTTCCCCCTTATACGTTCATTACCCATCATTCATCCCCCTTCTTCTGACTCATCTTTTTTTCGCTTTGTCTGCCAACTGACCCCTCGGTGAATCTCTATCAACACCCTATCATCCATCGTACTCACCTTCTTCATCGTTTTTTTATTTCAATCCACCATCTTCAATCGTTCACCTCCCCTGTTTTCAACCTCTGTACGCTGCTGCTACTGTTGATTCGTGTGCGTGCGTTCTTCGAACCGGACTCGTCGAAAGGTAATTCCTTTCCCTCTTCTTCTTATCTGTTCGTTCCTCTGTTTTCCTCTATTTTCGATGCGATTTGATCCTCGCTGCTGCTGCTATTTCTGGTTGGTGCGTTTGTTTTTCCGTCCTCTGTTTTATCGGTTCCTCTTCTTTGCTTCTTCTTCGTCCTGTTTTCTCACTGCTTTGTTTGTGGTTTCGTGTTACTGTTAATCAGCGGCTATTCCTTCGTTCTTCGTCTCCAGAATTCGTAATTCAAGTTCGATCTCGTGTTCCTCATTCTCTTTAGTTCGTTTTGTCGTTTTGCTGTCATCATCTCTGTCGTTCTGCTGCTGCTATACGTGTTCTTACTCTATTGCTGCTGTCCGTTTCTTCCTATTTCTGCGGTTGCTGTTGTCGATTGCTGTCGTTGTCTCGCTGCTGTCTGCTTTACTTTTCTCCGTCTGTCTTCTTCTCTTTCGTTCTTCTTCTTCTTCTTCTTCTTCTTCTTCTTCTTCTTCTTCTTCTTCTTCTTCTTCTTTCCATTACGTTTTGCTGCTTCTGCGTGTTGATGCTGCTACATACGTGTCTCGTTTCCTCTTCTAATTCTCTTCGTTTTGTTGTGGTTCTTGTTCATATTGCTGTTCGTTTGTCCTCCTGCTGTTCTTCTCCTTCTTCTTCGTTTTCCTCTCTTATATTCCTTGCTTTCGTTCTCTTTTGTCGATATGCTGCTACTGTTTTCGTGTTTCGTATGTTGCTGCTATCGTCTCGTTGCCGCTGCTGCTACCCTCATCTTCCTGCTTTTGTTTGTCGTATTCGTTGCTTAATGCTGCTGTTGTGCATCAGGTCAAGAGTACCATATCGTTTTTGTTTTTGTTCCTCATGGTTGCTCTTTTCGTTGTTCGTTCTCGTTCCTATTCCTTTATTTCCTCCTCGTTCTTTCTCGATTCTCTTTATCCCATTCTCGTTCTTTTTCGTTTCGTGAAGGCCTCGGAGTTTTATTGAATCGGCTTACAAGTTCTAAGGTTCGAGCTTGGTCTAATCGAGAAAGGCAAGTACGTGATTGCTCGGTAATCGTCTTAAGGTAACTTTAGGACGTTACTCGATATTATATCGTATGTTTGAATAGTAGTATGTAGTAAATATTTTAACTTCGGTTTTCTAATTTTAGCTATATATATTTGCTAATTATATTCTTTTAAATCGTATTTATAAATATTTTACAAGTTTTCGATATCGTTTTACAAATCGTTAGTAATTTAATTATTTACGATCGTTATAATATTTTGTTGGTTATCGTGACACTAGTAACTAAATAATAACGATTTCATTTTTTCTTCATATTTCGTTAATTTATAGTTTTCACTTAAAAATCGTATTTTTATATTTTAATCGAAATTTGTATACTTGTTAATAAATTAATTTTCGTTTTACGATTTATTCTAATAAATGAGAAAATAGTCGATTTTGTTTTAAATATATTTTTAGTAGAGACTATTTTCACTAATAATTTCCTATTTGTCTCCGATTGACTATTTTTATTAAAATCCGTATTATTTATTAATAAAAACTATCTGTTAAAAATAATTTGAATTCTTCGTAAATTTCGTTTCATTTATAAAGTTCGTCGACTCAATTAATTTTGATATCATTTTCTTAAAACATCGCTTTTCTAAAATTTATAGTTTTAACTCGATTGTCTAATTATATATAAAGTACTATACTTTAACTTATTATATTTTATTTATATTTTGAGTAACGAATTTGGGAATATATTAAAGTTACGATAACGACGATAATAATAAAATGTTAATTTCTTTAGAAATGCTATTTTTTTAATACATTTCACATAGTTTAATAACTTACGCATTTTCTATAACAAAATTTCTATTTTAAGTAAGTTCAAAAATTAGTAAGTTTCTATTTATAGAAAGTTTCCATTTTAATATAAAATGTTTATTTCTTTTATCTTCATATTATTCATAATAATTATATCTCTTGTTTATATCGATAATGGCTTGTTTTGGAATTATGGAATAAGGACAAGTGTGAGGTTTAGAGTAATATATTCTGGGGTTTACGTTTTTGCCATCAACTATAAGGCTGGTGTTTCTTTATGGGGCACACTGGTTGTTGAACCGAGCATATATGGTGTTCGGGAGTGTGTGTACATTTAGACCTTAAACTTGTGCCTCGCAGTGTAAGACGCCGTCGGGTTAAACTGAGTATTTATGGTGCTCGGGAGGGGTGTGCATATTATCTTAAACTAGGGCCACGCATTTATAAGTCGCCGTCCTATTATGGTTGAGTAGCCTAGGTAGAGACCGGAGTTTGATTTGTTTGAACTAGGTTCTCGAAGCTAGTTTTTAGTATTGTCCTAGTGAAAGTCTAACCGGCGACACTAATCCTATCCATAACACCATTTTGAATATTTTTATTATTATCGATACAATTTGGTTTGCAGGTTGGCAAACATTTGAAGTTTTCTTCTGAAAACTTGTTCTGATTTTATTGTTCCGATATTTTAAGTTTTCTCCGAAAGCTTATTTTCATTATATCACTTAATGTTTTCCATTTTAATTATTTTGATATAGTAATACTATTATTTTTCCATATGATATAATATGGCTGGGGGAACGTCCGAGTTACTCCCCGCTGACGTGGCTGTTATGTTTATAACATGACAGGTATTTGCTGCTGGGTTTTGGGTGTGAGCTAGCGAGTAGCGTGGATCCTACTCTTTCTTCATTCGATTTATGGATTTGTATAAACCCGTTTGAAGATTTTTACCTTTAGCTCTTTTGTAAAAAGAGGCCTTTGTATTGACTTACCATTTCTTTTAATAAGATATAGCTTGTCAGTGTGTTTTAATCCCAACTCTACAGTGTTTCCGACACTGTATTGCGTTAGAACTTCTTGGGGATTACATCAGCTTTCAATATTCTATTTCTCATATATACTTTCCTTATGTGTTTCCGAGAACATGATGAACAACATCATACACTGTGAGCACATGCACGTGACTATTATAGGCCCATCTATAATGACTGCAGGAAATTGAGACCCGTGTTATCCTTTACCTGTTCCATGTCTGACATAGAAAGCCATAAAACTACCCTTAGCAGGAGCGGTATCGAATCCTATGTCAAATCTAGGTAGTCTCCTAGTTTGGGTTCAAGATGGGAGGCAAGCCCATTTCCCACAATAAACACCCCTCCAATAAGAATGATCAATCCCCACCTCAGGTGTTAGTTTGAAAAAAAAACTGGACGAAAAAAAAGTCCAAAAAAAAAACTGGACGAAAAAAAAGTCCAAGAAAAAAAGAAAAACTGGACAAAAAAAAATCGAAAGTCCAGGAAAGAAGCAAAAGGTCAAAACAAAAAGCAGGCCATTATCAAAAAAAAAGAGGCACCATGACCGAGGGTAAGCGGTCAATCCAAATGAAGAATCTCATGACCGGGGCTAAGAAGTCAACCAACTAAAAAAATATTCAAAAAACCCATGACCGTAGTTAACGGTCAACTCAAGTGAAACGGTCAATTCAAAATTATCAAAACCCATACCATCCAATAGGGGAGTGACAATTAAGCTGGTCAGCTAACACCACACTCAGCCTTCCCACATTACAACCCTCAAGACCTTCCCGAGACCTAGGCTAGAGATAGCCCGAAATTTTGTGGATTCAAGCTCCATAGGATACCCCCAACCATTAGGGCCAGACATGGAAACCAGATCCCGAATTATCAAAACCTATCCCGATGAAAGTTCGAGCCATTTTTACTCGACTTCCCCCTTTCACAACAACTACAACACAACACAACACGACATAACAAAATTCACAATCACCATACAAAGACCCGAGATCAAAACTCGTCAAAGACCTGAGATCAAAACTCGTCAAAGACCCGAGATCAAAACTCGTCAAAGACCCGAGAGCAAAACTCGTCAAATCCCATCCCAATTCTTCTCATCCAAACCAGTTACCAACCCTAAACACGGGAACTCAACCCGCGGTCGGCATAGAACATGCCCAAATAGTTCACACAACCTCTAGGGGCTACCCCGGAGAACGCTCACAGTCACAGGATCAACATCCTAACCATTCTAGCCCTTTGATCGAGACATCACTGGGAATGCACCTAGCCTACACCATCGGTATGGCTAGTTACATACAAAGTCCTATTAGACTAGGCACCATAATATATCTTTCAATCCACTGAACTACGGCTTGGTTTGATTTCACTACACATGAATACGTAGGTATCCTTTCAACAGAGGCACAACCACCCACATTACCACAAATTCAAAAAGCATCATCATTTCGGTCACGACACTGTCATGTTCTCAACAGTTAGCTTTGTCGTCTTGGGGGCTTCTCTTAGGCAGAAGTTCTCTATCCACTCACAAAATCCAAATACTTTCAAAATCTAGCCTCTTTTCTATAGTGTGTCCTAGTACTCGGCTCGGTCGAAGCCGAGAATCTGTCAGAAACTCGAAGCTACACCTACTTGGGAATATACTCCAAAATCAAAAATTCAAAAGAGCACCAGACTGCAACATTATTACTGCTGAGTCCTGCAGAAACAGTCTCATTACAGACTACTGCAATTCCCCTACAACACACCCATTTCGATGTACGACCGTGTTGCCACTCACCTAGGCTACAGAATAGCGCAACTTAAGAGTCTTGTTATGTGGCCCACCCACCTACCGAGTTACGGTCCAACCCCTCGAGAGTCCAGTCGTGTCTGTCAACTCGTCCGGTCACGTCCAGAGTCGAGTCTGTCGGTAGGCCTCTCTCTTTAAATTCTACTTTGATATTTGCAAAACTTAGCCATTTGAGAAAATCCTTTTCGACAAGTTCAAATTTCGGTCTAAACCCTAAAACCCTAAACCCTAAACCCTAAACCCTAAACCCTAAAAACTGCAAATTTCTTTTCTACCCCTTTCAATTTTGAAAACCTATCTCTTAGAACGTGAGTTGCTTTGATTTTAGGACTTCGATTTCAAAATAAAGCAAAAATCGTTTTCCCCAGCGCAAGTCAGTCTATATATGCTAATTGCATTTCCTGTACGCTATCTTGCTATCTGCTATATTTGCTATTTCTGCCTGTATATCTAACATTTCAGGTACCAACTTGGCTTCCCAAAGGAACATCAAGTTTTTTTTATTCCTTAGCGCCTGCGCAACTCACATATCTCCCCAGCGGAAAGCCCAGGGCTTTCTAGGCAAGCCCCCACATAGTTCTGAGATGGGATGTGTCTGCAAACGGACACACCCAAGGCTTTCTAGGCAAGCCCCCACATAATTATGAGATGGGATGTGTCTGCAAACGCACACACCCAGGGCTTTCTAGGTGAGCTCCCGTATAGTTCTGAGATGGGATGTGTCTACAAACGGACACACCCAGGGCTTCTTAGGCAAGCTCCCGCGCAGCTCCAAGACGGGATGTATCCGTATACAGATACACCCAGGGTTTAAAAAAAAAGTCCCGCGGAGCTACTCCCGACAACAGTACTCAGGTATGATTTCTATCTTATGGCTGGTGGGCCCTTTCACGCAAGTCTAATGGACTATAAACGACCCGACCGGAAGTCTGCCAGGTCTTAATCCTCGATTGGCCTGGTAGATACTCTGACTTTCGCCTTGTCCAAGCCTCAGTCAGAGTGGGGGGCTCTGTAGACACCCACATGTGGCCGCTAGGTGTCTATAGCGGTTCCCAAAAAACACCCGATAATGATCGGACGCAAACGTGTTTTCACGCGCTCGGATATGGGCTCGAAACCATTAGTTGCTGGCTTGGGCTTTTTATGGAGTACAGATCTCACAAAACCGACCTCAAATTCAGGCCCAGTAGGTCGTTTCCAATAAAATAAAACTTTTTTGAGTCAAAACCGACACCGGAAGTAAAACCGACTTTTAGCGAACGGGTCAAACCCCGGTCAAAGCCATTTCCGAGATACATAAAAGCAGCCACACAAACATCAAAAGTCCAACCCAAATACAAGATCCACAAAATATCCAACCCAAGGTCCAAAGACCCGGATCTCGCGCTCCAGCTGACCCACTCGATCGAGTGTCAGCCCACTCGATCGAGTGTCAGCCCACTCGATCGAGTGGGCCCTCAAGCAGGCCCGACTGCAGTGGCTTGGGCCACTCGACCGAGTCAGCGGCATACTCGGTCGAGTAACCCTAGACAGGGAGGGGGAGCTTTTGCCTATATATACACCCCTCTTGCATGCAAATTGATGATCTTTACCCATCCTTTTTTACAACCCTAATCAATCCTCTACAACCCTAATCTCTACCCATCACAACTCATCATCTTCAACCTTAAACCCTAGCATATAGGAACCCTAAACCACCATAACTTAACCTACATTGACCTCGATACTCCCGTGCCAAAGCCACAACTAGCGAGTTATATCCGAGACTAAGAAACATGTAGGTTGAGGGTGCAAAATCCCGTTCTTCTCTATTCTACTCTCTCTCACGCCATATTCTTCTTCTCGTTTTTTTATCTTTCTTTTTGCATCTAATATCAATAATATTATTAGTATAAAGCATTATATTACTCGTCGATTCGTGTGGAGCGTGAGTGATGACGGGATAAGGAAATCCGAATATACGAGGGTAACGCACCCGATGTTGACGGTCGCTTATCCCGACACCCCGATCGCTTGATTGTTGAGACGAGTTAACTTCAACAATAGTTTTCTTATTTTATCATTCATCGCATATTCATCGCTTTTCCTAACTATTTCAAAATAAAACACTTTTCTTTTTATTTGAGTCAAAACCCGTTGATGCGGATCCGAAATCACACAATCCGCAAGGATTTATTACGATGTCGGGATGCAGAGGGAATCAAATTAAGTCTTTTTTAATTCAAGTAATCGTAGAGGGTCATTCTTTAGATTCGACGCCAATTCGATAATTGGATGTCGTATCTAAACAATTTAGTCAACAAATTAAACTAATACGATTTTCGTTGATGCTAAAATAGTTGTCACCTAATTCGATAGAATTAATTACGACACTATAAACGCGGAGAAAACCTATATCATTTTAGTTAATTTAAACGACTTATAACATCTTTTTTTTTGTTTCGCTCTAGTATTCGATATCGATTCAATAATCGAACATCGGATACGACGAGTATCAAAATCTGAATCGAGCATAAATTATATAATATTTATGCCCGATTTAGCCGAATCAACGATTTATCCAAAATTAAAACGCAATTTCGAAATCAATAAGAGTTGCAAAGCGAACCCTAGTTCGTAGAGGGGGCACTCGATCGAGTGCCTAGTCCACTCGGTCGAGTGGCACTCCTAAAATGAGACAGGAGGTTTTTTTGACAACCACTCGGTCGAGTCCTGCCATGACCCGAACGAGTGGCCGCGCACTCGATCGAGTCCCCGTGTGACTCGGTCGAGTGACGTCTCGAAATCTGGGACAAAAGCTTTTCAGAGGCCCACTCGGCCGAGTCCCTCAATGACTCGGTCGAGTGGCCCCTTTATCACGTCAAACCGTGAGTCCATAACGGTTCTTTATTCTCGTTAATACTTTTTTATGACTTAGGTCAACACGTGTCAAATCTATCATGTGAAATATTACTTTTCAAAACCATGCATCTTCTCCTTTACATCATTCCATATCATTCTACATCTTTGCAAACCGTTATTATCGTTATTTATCGTTACTAACAAGTTTGTTACTTTTCTTGTTGATTTATTGTTTATTTTATTGTACTAAAATAACCCTCGCATGCTAAATATAACTTTGACGTTAGAATTAGATGCATTAAATCGACATAGCAACCCATTCAATTTTTCGCATGTTTAGGGAAAATAATGTTTGCACATCATTTCATCGTTCTACTAACGCGTGTATTAAAACGTCATTTGATATCTTAGTAGAGACTGCTAATGTGCGGGCGGGGCTGGGTGTTCTTTGTGAACTTCCCAACACGTACCCTCACCCTTTACTCAGAACCATGGTTTCTGGATATCCGAATCCATTGGCACACGAGAGTCATTCAATACACGGTATCCGATAATGTCGGAATCGGTATCAAATGCAAAGGGACGAGCCCAATAAACTCTGACATCCGAATGGGCCATACTTTGTGCATGGCCCACTAAGATATAGTGTGGGTTCGAACGGGTCCGAACTCCCACAAAGTTCGGTGGCGACTCCACTTCGATTTAAATTTCAATTCGACCCATCTCATATGGAGATTCATTCGCCTCCCCAAACCAGCGCGTGGCCGCATCGGGGTGGACCTATGTCATGTCCATAGTATGTACGGTTGGTAGAGATTGGTTTCATGTTAGATTGCATGCATGTTCTTGTAGGTCGCAGTTAGGTGAGTGTTTTGTCTTTCCGATTTTACATATATTCACAATATCTCCCATAATTGAGTGATGAGAACCCGTGAGACTCCGACATAGACGATTCTCGCAAGGTTGACGGTTCAGTTTTGCTATCACTGATTTGGCTTGTTGTATGTGGTTGTGTGCATTGACCTTAATCGCAATGCATTAAATTGGTTTATGCGAGTCAGAAGCATGATTAGATTTGAGTTGTATATCGTTCCATTAGGATGTTTTTCTTTGTCTTGTGCTTGCTTGAGGACAAGCAAGGGTTTGGTTTGGGGATGTTTGATGCATGCTATTTACATATGGTTATTCTGTCTTTTACGCACGCATTTCCATGTATATCGAGTAGCATTGTCTACTATTTTCCCCCGAATTTCATACTTTGTGGTCATGTTGCATCTTATGTAGGTATGGACCCATTGATGCATAAACAAGGCAAAACTCGTGTTTAAAGATGAAATCTTATGCGAAATAAGAAAGGAGAATGATCGTTTTCAAACGGGTCAAGTTAAAACGTGAATATATTAAGTTCTACAACTCCAATTGATCTGATTCCAGTTTCTTTGGAAAGCTCTTTCTCTTAACCAACGGTATATTACACGACCAATTTGAAGAAGTAAAGAAGAAATGGAAAGCGTTTGAAGTTGAGCGCGCAGTGCTGAGAACGGAAACAGGTCACAATAATAGTCGAACGACTATTCAGAATAGTCGACCGACTATTCTCGAGACTGAACGAAGACCGGGACTTTCCTAATTTAATGTTTAGTCTTAATAAGACTTTTGGGCTTTTGTTTTAACTTAGTATTTAAGAAACTACTCCGTATTAGACTATAATTCTACAACCCCTTCTTTTATGCTTCTAATTCTCTTTAGACTTTTCTTGAGACTACTCTCTTTAGATTTCTCTCTAGCCTAAACTTTTAGATCTAGATTTATGAATTCTTTTTCTACTCTTCCTTTAAACTCGGTAATCTAATTCTTTCTTTGTTCTTCCTTTATTCCTTTATCCTTAATTATTTCTTTCTTAATCGTATTAATTTGTTTATAATTCTCTCTAGATTTATTAGTTATGCTTAATCTAATTATTATCTTTATTATTGTTGTCGTAAATTCTTCCATGAGTAGTTAATTTCCCTTGCTAGGATTTAGGGGATCCATGAATTGAATATGTTTGTTAATTAGATTATAGATCCGTCAACGATATTGCGTCTGAGTTGTTAATTGTAGCATTTAATTGAGATTGATTGATTAAGTCGACGTAATTGATTAATCAAATTGGTAAACTTGAACCTAAGATCGGAAGTCTGGTAAAAGTTAGACCTGCTACAACACATTACTATGCCCTAATAAGATCGGAAGCCTTTAGACGCACGCTAGGGTGAATAGCGGACCAGAAGGATCTTTTCCCTACCTCTTAGACCAATATCCGTGATAGACCTATGACCCAAACTGTGACCGTAGGAAATTCATGGTGAACCGACGATCCTAATTTTCTCTCTATATTTATTTATCGGAAATGTTCCATGGTACCCTCGAACTATGTCACATTACACATGGTACCCCTGCTTTTAAGTTTGTTCACATGGTAACCTTGAGTTTTATAGTTTAGTTCCTGATTTGCCCTTACCCAAATTTCTGTCATGACACCGTTAAATTATGACCAAGATTAATTACATTACTCAAAAACTACTTTTCTTCAAAAGGAGAGGTGTTCTCATGGTACCCCTAAGTTTTCATAGTTTTTTTTTTTTGGTAAAATGTGAATATATTATAACTCAATAAATGTACAGAGATACAATTTAATCCATATCATCAACAATGATTCCTATGGTCACGGGTTCGAATTTCCTTACAAACCCCACATACGCTTCCAATTCATCAGTTTTGCTGTTCATCCCACACATTATTGCCCTTGCCCTTTTCTTGACATACATCTTGATTAGTTCAGCAGTTTGGGTAGGCCTGATCAGACACAATTTCATCCTTACATCATTCCTCCTCAGCCATATGAAGTAGTGACATGCTGTCCAAATCAGGGTGTGCATCTTGTGCTTCACCGATATAACAGTCATCGGGTCCGTCATTTGTGCAGCAACTCTGAAACAGCACCAATCTTCAATAGCTTCTATCACGCGTTTGCTGTAACTGCAGTCGAAAAACAAGTGCTCGCAGGTCTCAGGAGCATTTTCGCACATTTAACAATTCGCACCATCACTGCAGCCCCATTCATATAAGTTTTGCCTGCAATTCATCCCTTTTTGCAAAGCCAACCAAGAAATGAATGAATGTTTTGGTACATTCCATTCATTCCAAACATAATGGTGCCATTGACAAGTAGGAGAATCTCCTCTCAATCGTTGGTACCCTTCTTTAATTGTATAATTTGCAGTCCAGATTCGCCAGTTTTTAGTATAGACCGACTTCACTTTCTCCTTCACCTTACAAATGTTTTTCCATGCCCACGACGCAATCTTAGGGGGAGCGTAGTCCTTCGCCAGTTTTCAGTAAGTTTTCATAGTTGGTCCCATGATACCCTTAAGTTTTCATAGTTGTTCACATGGTACCCTTAAGAGGCTGTTTGGTTCGACAAAATCGGGTATAAGGTATGGGTTTAGAATGGTCTAAACCTATACCTTTGTTTGGTTAGCACTTTTTTTATCTTGATACCCATACCTCAAACTCTCAAGGTATGGGTTTTAGAAACCCTTGGATGGAGGTGGATATCACTCATTCCAAACCCTTAGGTATCAAATAAAAAAAATCTTTTAAACAATTCTCACAATATACCACAAGTGTACTTCTGCCGTCAAACTCCAAATCAAAATTTTCATTCACGTTCATCTTCACATATTGAGGTACTTTTTTTGTTTTTTTTTTGTTTTGTTTTTTTTTTGTTTTGTGTTTTTCCAATTTATTTCTTTTTTAATTACTAGTATTAAATTTTGTATTGAACTTTTTTTGTGAAGTGAAGTTACATAATTAAATTCATTAGATTTTGATGTTTATTGATGCTACATTATTTTACAATAATTGAAATTTGAAGTTACATTATTATTTTAGTTGGTACGGGTAGTAATTTGTGAAAATACAACTATGCACAGAAATGGATGATCATGGACTATCATTAATAAGGAAGAAGATGAAGAAACAAAGAGACCTACTTGTAACTTTATTGGTTATTATTAATACGTTAATTTGCATGTACTTTGTATTGCGTACTAGAAATGTATCACTTCGTAGAATACACCTAAATAGAAATAAGGAACGTCGTAGAATATACAATTTAAATGGTTTGATTCGGGATAGTGATATTGCTTGTAGGAGTGAATTACGTATGAATATACAAACATTTGGTGTACTTTGTGAGATGGTTAGTGAAATTGGTGGATTAAGAGGTACTCGAAACTTGAGTTTAGAAGAGATTTTGGCTATGTTTTTATATACATTAGCTCATCATAAAAAAAATAGGTCGATAGGGACATATTTACACCGAAGTACTGAAAGTGTTAGCAGACAATTCAATCGTTGTCTTCTTGCGGTTCTAAAATTAAATTGTCATTTATTAAAAGACCCTACTCCAATACTAGAAGACTCGGAGAACAATAGATGGAAATGTTTCGAGGTAACAACGTTAATTGTTTTATTAATTAATCGAATAACTTTATTTATATGTGTAAAGTTGTAGACACCCACATTTTGACCGCCAAGTGTCTATAGTAGTTCTCGCCAAACACCCGATGATGATCGGAACCAAACGTGCTTTGACGGACTCGGATACGGGCTCGAAATCATGGACATTTGGTTTAGGCTTTTTACGGAGTACAAATCTTACAAAACCAACCTCAAATCCAGGCCCAGTGGGTCGTTTCGAGTCAAATAAGACTAATTTGGGTCGAATCCGGCACCAGGGGCAAAACCATCTTTTACCGACCGGGTCAAACCCGGTCAAAGATATTTTTTCCCGAGAAACACGGACCAGCCGTGACACCTCATCAGTTCAGCTAGGCTCAGATACTACAAAATATCAGCCTCGAAAATATTAAATAAATCCATTCAAGGATAGAATTCGATCTCAAGTAGAAATTCTATCCGAAAACCAAATTCTATCCGAAAACCAAATCAATTTACCGACGGAGCTCAAACACTCGACCAAAACAGCCCCAAAACAGCCGATACATGGCTTCCTCATCAAGAAATGGGACTCTCATTCCCTTCAAACTCCTACGTTTCCTATCCAAACCGGTATTTCTTGTCACCTAAGCAAGAGTACTTCTCCTAGCTCCTATCAAGGACTTCACCTATAAATAGGACCTTCATATTCAACACAAAACATCAATTATCAATCAACTATTTCTCATCGATTATATCAATTATTCCGACACATCATTCATCTACAAAAAACAGAATTATCTACCATCGACATCCACATTCATACATCATCGACGTTTGATAAAACAACTCAAAACAACCAGACGAATCCGACCCCTAAAACCGGCCGAAACCCGTCACCCTACACGACACCTTACCTCATCCACATCATCTCGACGCTCCCGTGTTTAAGCCACTTTCCGACGAGCCTTATTCCGAGAAAACAAAGCATGTAGGTTGAGGGTGTAAATCAAACCCGATTCTCTCCTTTTCTCTTCCTCTTGCTCGTCTTTTTTTCCTTTTTTTGTGTCGTGTGGTTGGTCCGTGTTTTAATATGGGTCATTGTCGCATTTTTCCTATTTTTTTCTAATAACGATATTACAAAAATATTTTCATAAAACAAACGTTCTTAAAATACGATATCGATTCTCTAATCGAATATCGTATCTAACAAGAACAAAATTAAATCTCGTTGATGCTAAAAAATCGTTACATCTTTTTAAACAAAATACAACGATTTTAACGCGGAGAGAATTAACAACTTTTCCTTCTTTTCGTTCAAATTCTTATCGAAACAAACTTTTTTAAACTTTTTCTAATATCATTCCGACTATTTGATATCGATTTCATAATCGAGTATTGGATACGACGAATATAGAAAATATAAACCGAGTATAAATTAATCCATATTTGTAAGCGATTTATAAAATTAAACGATTTTTGAAAATAAAAAAATTGGGACAGACTCCCGCGCGAGTCGCGCGCCTTCCAGGCGACTCGCGCGAGAGCCTGGAAAACCGAGCCTTTTTTTTCTTTGTTTTCTCGTTTTCTATTCTTTTCGTTCCTTACATAAAATAGCGACTTTTGCGACATATTTTCAGATTTCGATAAATACTTTTTCGACCTCGGTCAACACGTTTTAATCCATCACGTGTCATAAACCTTTTTCAAAATCATATCATCATATTTACATCTTTATGAACCGTTACTAACTTGTTTTCTCGTGTTTGTAGCGATTTATTTTCATCTTTTATTTTATTAGACTAAAACGAACTTCACATGCTAAAATAACTTTGACGTTATTAGTTTAAGATGCATTAAAAGACTTAGCAACCCATTTATTTTTTCTCTCACATGGTTAGGGAAAATAATGTTTGCATTTCATTCAACCGTCGAACTAACGCGTGTACACCAAAAACGAACGATATCTTAGTAAAGGCCGCTAAGTGCGGGCGGGCTTGGGTGTTCTTAGTGAACTTCCCAACACGTACCCTCACCCCTTACTCAGAACCATGGTTTCCGGATGTCCGAATCCATTGGCAACGAGAGTCATTCAATACACAATATCCGATAATGTCGGTATCGGTATCATAATGTAAAGGGACGAACCCAATAAACTCTGACATCGGAAATGGGTCGTATTTTGTATACGGTCCACTACGACATAGTGTGGGTTCGAACGGGCCCGAACTCCCACAAAGTTCGGTGGCGACTCCTACTTCGATTTAAATTTCAATTTGACCATCTCATATGGAGATTCATTCGCCTCCCCAAACCCGCGCGTGGCCGCGTCGGGGTGGACCTATGTCATGTCCACAATTTGGTGACTCCGCTGGGGATTAACTGATGTGTCACTTACCATCGGCATCCTCAGGGTGAGACTCGAAAAGAAATCGTTCGAATAGTAATGTACACGTTTTAGTTCAATGGTTCATGCATAACCCAATCTTTCCCGGGCCGGTTACTTGTGACCGACGTCCCATTATACCACGGTGCGTTCCTATATGGGCGCACTAAAGACTTCGATGGCGGAACTCGCATGGGTTTTACGGCAGGTTCTAAGACCAACTCGGCTTAGGAAGACCGTCCTGATTTGCGAGAAAGCTATTGTCGTTGGTATAGACCCTATTCGACCGACCGAGACTTAGATTAAGAGCATACATGGTGTCATTATACTGTTTCCATGACTACGTGCTACTTGATTTTCTTTGGTCCTCTTTTTCAAAAACCGTCATTTTCATCCTTTTCAAACCTATCCAATTTCAAAACCCGGGACATATACCGAATTTAGGATCTACGATTTGACTCAAAATAGCCTGTTTTTAGCCGGTATGCTGTCCAAACCTTTTCAAAATTCCGAAATCTCGGCCCGATAACGTTTTTTTTTCGATTTTCAAAAAAAATCGGGCCATCCTATCTGACTTTGTTCGGTTTTCAAATCCAAATCCTCTTTTCAAAGCTTTCTTCTTCTTAGGACTTCCCGTATTTAGTAGTGTCGGGTCTTGTCATAAGTTGTTAGAATCCCTAGCGTCGAAACTCCCTCGAACTTACATCACGAGTTTCTACCCCATCCCAGTCCGCCTTATTTGTCAAGGCACGACCCACCTACATAGGACAAACTCTCACAAAGGGAAGCCCGTTTACACACTCGGGTCCAAAGTCTGGGGATTTCTCACACGGATCTTCCTTCGAACGGGACTAGGCCCACTTTGCCAAATCCCAGGGAGAGCCCACCTTTCACAAGTCACCCGTCTAGATGTCTTTTCCGAGTCAACCTTTTGCAAGGCATAGCCTTATAACAAAAGGTTCGCGATCCTTACATCTAAGGGTCACTCGTCCGACACTCGAGTCTTAACAAAGTCTTCAGTCCCACTCAAGGGCTACCCTTCAGTAAAGCGACCAATCACGGTTGCTCTAAGGGTCTTGTCTTACACGTGTCTCACGTATCCCACTTTCGAGTCACTTAGATGTCACACCATCTGAGTCCTATTTGAGTCCTTAGTCTCACTTGGGGGCTATTCTCCGATGGAGCGATTAATCACAGTCACTCCGAGAATCGTACCCTACACATTTGTCTTAGGAGAGTCTAACCCGAGTCAAACTGGAGTCGTCTCTCCTCTCGCGCTATTTCCTATGCCTTGGTGTATTCGAGTTCTGAAGCAACTCTCCTGATTACGCGGTATTCTTACAGACAGGCCGCCCTTCACCCGAACACAAGATGCAAGAAGCCTTGGACCAACTGACCGCCTCACTGGCTAAGATGGAGGCCCAACTGACAGCCATCAGGACCGACCAAACCGCCATTACCACCCGTTTGAGTGCCTTGGAACAAAGGACTCCTAAGATCGGGAATAAAACCACTGGGCCCATAGCTGAACTGGTCAACGCAGTCCGCAAACTGGAGGAACAGGTCCATTTGTCAACAAACAACTCGATCCATACGGAAAATGCTCGTTCCTATTCGCCTCTGAATGACGAGCTACCCGCCAACCTCAACCTTACGAGCATACCGATGTTTGAGGGTACTGAAGATCCGGTCCATCACATTCGGGCTTTCAAAGAGTTCATGGCCGTCAAGGGAGTAAAATCCACTATGTTCAAGCACCTGTTTGCTTCCTCCCTCGAGAAGCACCCGAAAGCCTGGCACTACAGGCTCGATTCCAAGAAGTACAAGACTTGGGATGATGTAGCAACAGAGTTCGCTCGGAATTATGCTGATAATACTGAGATCCAGCCTACGATGCGTACCCTGGAGGTTATGGCCCAAGAGCCCAAAGAAGGTTTCACCAAGTACCTTCAAAGGTGGAGGGCCGAAAGTGTGAAGTTAGTAGACAAGCCTAACGAGAAGACACTAGTGGAGGCGTTCATCAACAACCTCCTACCTTCCTACCGCGTCCATCTTAGGTACGCCGGCATTTCAAACTTTTTGGTGCTTACCGAAATTGGCATCAGGATTGAAGACGATCTTCGACATAGTGAAGATCTGGGTGAAGCTTCTACTGAAGGCTATACTGGACATCAACTCGAGTTCTCAGAAGCCGACGACAAATGACAACATCATCCAAGAGTCTAGATTTGGTTTAAGCCCGAGTCTGAGTCCGAGTCTAGGATGTTCTATTTCCTTCACCAAGTCAAAGTCAGAGTCAGAGTCAGTTGTATTCTGTTCTCTTTTTTCAAAATTCAATAAAATCAGCTTTTCTATCTCTACTATATACTTTCCTTATGTGTTTCCGAGAACATGATGAACACCATCATACACTGTGAGCACATGCACGTGACTATTATAGGCACATCTATAATGACTGTAGGAAACCGAGCCCGTGTTTCCCTTTTACCTGTTCCATGTCTGACATAGCAAGCCACATAACTACCCTTAGAAGGAGCGGTATCGAATCCTATGACAAATCTAGGTAATCTCCTAGTTTGGGTTCAAGACGGGAGGCAAGCCCATTTCCCACCATAAACACCCATCCAATAAGACTAACCAGTCCCTACCTTAGGTGTTAGTCTGACCGACAAAAAAAAAAGCTGGAAAAAAAAAATCAAAAGTCCAAGGAAAAAGTAAAAGGCCAAAACAAAAAGCTGGCCATGATCAAAAAAGAATTATCAACAACCCTCGACTAGACACGGTCAACTCAAATGAAGGATCCCATGACCGGGGCTGAGAGGTCAACCAAAATTCAAAAATATTCAAAAACCCATGATCGTAGTTAACGATCAACTCAAGTGAAACGGACAATTCAAAAATTATCATTACCTGTACCATCAAATAAGGGAGAGACAGTCAAGCTGGTCAGCTAACACCCCATCCAGCCTTCCCACATTACAACCCTCAAGACCTCCTTGAGACCTAGGCTAGAGACAGCCCGGAATTTTGAGGATTCAAGCTCCATAGGATACCCCTAACCATTAGGGCCAGACATGGAAACCAGATCCCGCATTATCAAACCTGCCCAATCGAAGTCCGAGTCATTATTACTCGACTTCCCCCTTTCCTACCACATTACAATACCTTACCCTCGAAGCCTTAGCTCCACAAAATCAAGCTCCAGATGTCAAAACATCAAAGCCACTTGTGACCTAGCACCACATTTCCAAAAACATCCAATCCAGTTACCTACCCCAAACACGGGAACTCAACTTGCGGTCGGCATAGGACATGCCCAAATAGTTCACACCATCTCTGGGGGCTACCCCGGAGAACGCTCACAGTCACAGGGTCAACATCCTAACTGTTCTATCCCTTTGATCAAGACATCACTGGGAATGCACCTAGCCTACATCATCGCTATGGCTAGTTACACACAAAGCCCTAATAATCTAGGTACCATAATACATCTTTCAACACTGAACTACGGCTTGGTTTGATTTCACTACACGTGAATACGTAGGCAGCCTTTCAACGGAAGCACAACCACCCACATTGACACAAATTCAAAAAGCATCATCATTCCGATCACGACACTGTCATGTTCTCAGCATCTAGCTTTGTCGTCCTGGGGGCTTCTCCTGGGCAGAAGTTCTCCATCCACTCACATAATCCAACATACCTTCAAAATCTAGCCCCCTTTCTTTAGTGTGTCCTAGTACTCGGCCCAGTCGAAGACAAGAATTTGTCAGAGGCTCGAAGCAATACCTACTTTGGGAATGTACCCTAAAAGAAAATCCAAAAGAACACAAGTCTACGACATTGTTACTACAAAGCCCTGTCGTACGGAAACAGTCTCATAACATATCTTTCCCATTCCGAGGATTCGACCATCTTGCCACTCGCCTAGGCGACGGAATAACGCAACTTAAAAGTCTTTTCATCTTAGATGGCCCACCCCCTACCGAGTCACGGTCTAACCCTTAGAGAGTCAAAGTCGTGTTTGTCAACTCGTCCTCTCGCGTCCAGAGTCGAGTCTGTCCGTATATCTCTCTCTTCAAATTCTCATTTTAAAATTTGCAAAACTTAGCCATTTGAGAAAATCCCTTTCCTAGTGATGGTAAGGATTTTGCCGTGGGTCCTACCGTCAATAAACAACCAACTATACCTAGTGGGTAGCTAGGGTAAGTCGGGATCGTGTCCACGGAGACGGTATTGCAAAGCCTAGACTAAGTTGGCCTAAAACGAGACTATGCTACCAAACGAACACAAAGAGAGCGATAATTGGTAAACTATGATGGTTGAGGAGGAGTATGAACTAGACTAATAACGAGATAGCTAAAACAAGACTAAATGAAATAACTAGAGACTAACTAAACAATGAGACTAGAGAAATGACGACTAACTAGGAGGATGAACCAAATATGGAAAGGAGTAGGGTTAGATCGGGTTCTTAAGTGTAGAAGGGTGATAGGGTGATCAAAGGTGTAGGTGTCTCCTAGTTGCTAGAGTCGGTTTGCGCTCTCGCGTCTAAACCTAGGTCAAGGTCGGTCCGCGCTCTCGCGTCAAAACCCAAGTCCGCACTCTCGTGACTAAGACTAAACCCGACACAATCACACACTAGCCAAACAATGAGAAGATGAGAACAAGTATGAGAAACATTGGCTACTACTACCCACACAAGCAAATCAACTAACACATGGTGTGCCCAATATGTGACTAGCAACAAAGATGTAACCTTTACCCCTAATCAAACCCTAATCACCCATAATCTACCCTTAATCCCCCTACTAACCCTACAAGAGAACTACTCACTCATAATCAAGATGAAACTAACATAAACAAAAGAAATCAAACCAAACATCCAAACATCCATAATGAACAAGCAATAACAATAACAATATGTAAAGATTCAAACTTGAATAAGTAAACAAAGAACAAGGGATAAGAGATTATACCAACAACAAGATGAAGAAAAAGATGTAAACTTGCATAAATAAAAAACCCAAATCAACTCCAAAGTTGTCAAGCTTGGAAGAATCTTAAAGTGTCTTCTTAATACAAGACTAATTAACTAAGATTGAGCAAAGATTAACTAAAGATTAAAGGAAGATTAAGCTAATGAGAGAAACACTAATCTAGGGTTATGAATGTTCAAGAGAGGCCTAAGAGAGTCTAGGGTAATGTATCATATATAAACAATACAAGAGGGAAGTATTTATAAGGTTACAAGAATGAAGGAGGAGAAAAGAATAAGTCTCGCGGCTACAGCACCCCTTCCCGGTCGGGAAGGATTGGTCCCGGTCGGGATGGGCCATCCTTCCCGGTCGGGAAGGTCTCTTCCCGGTCGGGAAGGTCTCTTCCCGGTCGGGAAGGGCTCTTCACAGTAGCAGTTCCATTTGTGCACTCCTTCCCGGTCAGGAAGGCATTATCCCGCCCGGGAAGGACCTTGTAGGCCTCCATTATGATCATTTTGGTCCCTCCTTGGTTCTCATGGGCTTCTCACCGATTCTTGGGGCTCGAGATCGAGTCTAAGAGGCTCGGGATCGGGTCCCAAGGTCTCAGGGTCGAATTCAAGGCATCGAGTGATCGTTCCTTTACTTCGTTGGCTCCAAAAAGTGTATGTATCGAGTCGGATTCGCTCCATTTCTTCACAAATGGTCTCGGGAACCTAAAACGAACTAAAGGAAGCATAAGTAACCCATAAACCGCTCCCAAGGAGCGATTCCACAAGGAAAACGGGACCAAAACACAGCAAATTAGGCACTACAAACTACACTTATCAACTCCCCCACACTTAACCCTTACTCGCCCTCGAGTAAGCACATACTAACTATAAAACTAGCCGAGTGGGTATTAGCGCACCCTACGCCCTTTCAACTCACGCGAGTACACTTAGAGGAAAAGTGTACTCCGCAAGGCAAGTAAGGTCTTGCGACAAAACCGTGGATGCAACCGGACACAAAAACACATAAACAACAAACACACAAACAAACAAATAAACGGTTGCACCCAAAGAGAAATAAATACCGCTTCCCTCTAAAAAGCGGTGAATGAAACACCGGTTTAGGACTCAAGGCAAGTGACAACGTTCCCAAGCTAATAGTACAAATCGAAATGAACTAAACCCTAATAGTATGACGATAAAGCAACAAAAACGTTGATAACTTACCTAGGTCCTCCTAAGTTTCTAAGAACGTACTACGGGACGATCGGCGGGATGGAAAAAGGATGAACCACGGTTTTAGTCGACACTGTAGGTAAGTGAGACCCCGCCCTCTTTAGCGATGAGCCAAGAGGGTCGTCCCATGCCCAAAACCGCCTAACTAGTCCAAGTAAAAAGGTGGATAATATTGCAAAGTGAGGGAAGACCGACCATTACCGCTATCATCCTTCCTAGGGACTCGGTCCTTTGGTAGGCTCTTCACGGTAATAGTCGGTAAAAGGCTTATTTTTGTGGGGTTAAGATCTTTTTGTGAGACGATTTTCTTTTCGCCATTTTTCTTTCTTTTGCGTTTTTGCTTTGTTTGTTGCCATGCCATTTCTTTTTTTTTTCTTCTTTTCTATTTTTGTTTTTTTTGTTTTTTTTGCTTTTTGTGCCTTTTCTTCTTCTTCTTCTTCAATCTTTTCTTTCTTTCATTTTCTTTCTTTTCTTTGCCCTTTTTGACTAGATTTGAATTGTAGGCATTTCTTTGCAACAAGAAAGAGAGATTTCAACAAATTGCAAATTTATTTGGTGGATATGTGTAGAAGGTAGGGAAATGGGTGAGTCGGGACGGGCCCTTCCCTTCAAACCCACAAAAAGGTGGATAAACTTGGACTCGGCAACCAAGGCCTTTTCACACCGGGGGTGGTCAAAATGGTCAAAATGCAAATCCCGTAGCAAATCCCTAGTAAGCTAGGTGGACTCAAGGTAAAGGACCAACGAAATCATTGATTTAGGGCCATTCTACTAGACCTAAGTCCAAGACTCGATTTACACTACTAGAAAGGGAAAGTAAACGCTTGTACCCTAGCCTCTAAACCGGGTTTTCGAAAACCGTTTACACACATGACACACTACACAACACAAAACAAAGACGCGGCAAAAAAAAAGAAAGAAAGTGAGAGGCAAAAAGCAACAAAACAAAATGAAACAAACACAAACAAGAGAACAAACACCACCCCGAACTTCCAAACAAGTCACCAAAATAACCACAATCTTTACAAAGCTCCGCCCGAGCACACAACATCACAAACCTCCTCCAAACTTCACAAGAAATAGAGAAGAGAAAAGGATGAAAACATGTTACTGGATATCTTGAAAGCCCTCCAAAGTTAACGGCGATTAAGCGACCTACAAGGGAAAAGGGAGGCAAAACACGAACGACAAAACAAATATACGAAACAATGACACAAAAGGAAAAGACACAAAAGAAAATCTTTTTGATTTTTGTGAAAAAAATTCAAATTTTTAGGGTTTTTTTTAAAGATTTTTTCAAAAAACTACAAAAATAAAACTAACTATGATAGAATATCGCTCCCCCACACTTAAACCGAGCAATGTCCTCATGCTCGATCGTAGTGTGCGGAGACACAAAAGAAAAGAAAAGAAACCACGAAAATAAAGCTAAAAATCAAAGATAAAGCGGAGAAAAGGGTAGAATGCGTCCGGCCGGGGTGTTGTCAAGTCACCATGGGCCGAGATAAGAAAAGATATGGATGGGGGAAGAAATAAAAAGAAAGAAATAAAAGGAAATGGGAGGGGAGTACTAGGTGTAATCAAGTCACCTAGCCCGGATTCCGTCCAAATCCGACTAAATCCTAAAAAAAAAGTGTGAAAATCTTGGAAATTTGGATTTTTCAAATGACTCTCGATGTAGTCACATCATCGAGAGTCGGGAGCAACAACTACCAAGGCCTCGAAGGCCACCATGACACCATGACACAAAAGTGTACAAGGGGAAGGGGATAAACAAGGGGAAAACAAGCAATAAAATACGGAAAAGAAAGGATAGTTATCGTACCGATCGGTTAGCAACTCACTCGCTCCATCGTCTCAATGATCAATATAGGCACTTTGCTAGTCTTCATCATTGTCATCCCGCTTCAAACTTGTAAATAACGCATGGTAGAGGTAGTAATGGTATGATGGGGTGGGATTTGATGTGAAATTTGGTGTAAAGTGAATAGAATATGAGGTGAGGGTATGTAAATGAGGTATATGGGTCGTATGATATGGGCAAGTATATGAAGGGAGGTTGGGAGGGGGTATACAATGGTTGGGTGGACTCAAATGTCGAAGAAGCGGCATAAAGAGGAGTAGGGGACCATCCCGGTCGGGATGCCTCACCCGTCCCGGTCGGGACGCTCCCTCCCTGGTCGGGAAGGCACTCCAGGAAGCTCGAAATTATGCACCCTTATCTCGATCGGGACGGCTCCTTCCCGGTCGGGATGCCTCACCCTTCCCGGTCGGGAAGCCTTCTTCTCGAACGGGAAGAGTCTTCATGACCTCCATAACCCCAAAAGCTCATCCAAAGCTTCAAAAACCAATCCTCTTGCTCACAATCCATGCTCTATCTATAGCCATTCCTCTCTAGGAATCACCTTCACTTCACATCTATCAAACAAACTCAAACTCAACATCAAATTCCCTCCCTCACATCGCTCATCAACAATCCAAATAATCAAGAATTTCACAAAACTAAAAGGAATTACAAGGGAAAGAGATATATACAATGAGACGGTTCTTTTGGAACTCCGTCAAACCAAGGATGGTGCATTCTTCAATTCTTTTTCAACAACTCTATAGCCAATTCCATCTCCATCGAGGGCACGAAGCAACAAATCGAAGGCTCTTGCGAAGTCTTCAATCAAGCTTGTGGTATAAGCATCCACACTCCAAGGTTCTTCACAACCTTGCCTCGACGTTTCCGGGGCATCCCGATCTACCAAGTTCAATGGCTTGAACTTATACTTGCGATCCTTCGGGATATACCCAAACGTCCACCTACCTCATGTGACCTCAAGGGAGGCTCATCTTTCTTCTTGTCGTGGCACTTATCTTCACATTCATGATATGGGCACTCATCCTCCCCAATCTCGGAGTCATCATCCTCAAGCTCATAGAAGTCATTTTTCAAGCTTTTCCCCGACTCATCCCCTAGATCAAAGTCTTTCGTGGCGTGGATCATATTACATGACTCGTTCGTAGGCGAGGTGTTGCCTTGGAGGTCAAACACTAACTCTTCGTCGCCTAACTGAAAAGTAATCCTACCCTTCTTGACATCGATCATGGCACCGGCGGTATGTAGAAACGGGCGTCCAAGGATAATGGGAGTGATAGCATTTTCCGGCATGCCGAGCACTAAGAAGTCAACTGGAATGAAGAACTTTCCGGTTCTTATCGGCACATCCTCTAACATCCCCAATGGTCGGTTGAGTGAACTATCGGCCATTTGGAGTGTAACGGAAGTATTTTTAAGCTCCTTCATCCCAAGTCGGCAACAAATGGAATAGGGAATGATGCTTACACTCGCACCCAAATCACATAGTGCTCCCTCCATCTTGTAGTTGCCTATGGTGCATGGGATCGAGAAACTACCCGGATCCTTAAACTTGGGAAGCGTAGAACCTTGAATAAGCTCGCTCACCACTCTTGTGAACGCAATGGTCTCTTCCTTGTCGACGGATCTCTTCCTAGCCAAGATTTCTCTCATAAATCTTCCATATGCCGGGATTTGGGTAAGTAACTTGGTAAACGGGACACTCACATCCAATTTCTTCACAATGTCTAGGAATTTGTCAAATTGGACATCCACCTTAGTCTTCATTTGCCTTGTTGGGAAAGGCAACTTGATATGAATCTTGTTTTGCTCAATAGGGGTGGACTTCTCAAATGACGCTTTCCCTTTACCTTTGTCTTTTCCTTGAAGTGGGGGAAGCTTGTCTTCAATGGGTTTCTCAATCTCCCATAAGACTTGCTCCTCCATTGGATTTTCAAAGCTTGAATTGTCTTGAGAGGGGGGTATAACTTCTTGCCTTGATTCTTGCTCACTAGAGGGTAAGGGGGAATCATAAGATGTACCACTCCTCGTGGTAATAGCATTTAGATGCTCAAAATTCGGTGTTTCACCTTGAGGAGGTAGTTGCCCTTTTTGTCTTGAAGAACTTCCCGAAGCAAGTTGAGATATTTGGGTCTCAAGCATCTTCATATGAGTTTTTGTTTCCTTGTTGTCCATTAGGAGTTGGGCAATGATCTCTTGTTGTGATCTTTGTGTCTCCAATTGACTCCTTTGCATCTCCAACATTTGCTTTTGCATGTTGAAATCCCGAGGTGGAGATTGTGCATTGTGCGGAGTATCGGTGAGGGCTAATGGAGTACCATAATCATGAATAGGAGACCGGCTCCTAGGCTTGCCTTCTTGTCTATTACCTTGAGTTGCTTGTTGTTGTTGATGGTTCCCTTGGAACCCATGAGAGTTGCCTTGATTAAGGCCTTGATTGTTGCCATGATTGTAGTTTTGATACCCTTGGTTAGGGTTTTGGTTGCCTTGGAAGTTTTGGTTTCCTTGGAAACCTCCTTGATTGAAGTTTCCATGTTGGAACCCTTGATTATTGTTGTTGAATGTACCTTGGTTATGTTGCTTGAAGTTGTTGAATGGTCTTGGTTTACCCACATAACCTTGGTATCCTTGATTGTTGTCACTTAAGGGAGGTGGAACATAAGGACGATGTTGTAGAGCTTGTTGTTGAGGGACTTGATGGGAAGCTTGGAACGTATTAGGATTGGAGGCACCTTGCTTGAACGCTTGAAAGGCGTTCACTTGCTCAATACTTCCTCGACAATGTATAGGCTCATGTCCAACTATCCCGCACATATCACACATCCCATAATAAGGTGTAGGAAACACAACTCCCAAAGCATTAATTTCATGAATCGAGTGTTGGTTGGAGGAACTAGAGGTTTGAACTTGATTGAGGTGGCTTTGGAGCTTCTTGTCAATAGTCTCCATGTGAGTTCTTAATTGATCCCCAAGGTCAATGCTTAGTTGTGTAATGGCATCGACCTCGTGCCTACCTTCTCGATTCGCCTTTCTAGGCCTTAAGTATTGGGAGTTGTGCACCGCCATCTCCTCGATTCTTGCCCAAGTTTGATCGTCATCGACCTCGGTAAACCTACCATTGGAGCCCATATTGAGTATAGCTCTTGAGTCCTCATATAAACCGTTCCAAAACTGTTGGATTAAGAACCATTGTGAAAGTCCATGGTGGGGGCATGATCTAACCAAAGATTTGAACCGTTCCCAAGCTTCATAAAGGCTCTCCTCATCTCGTTGTTGGAAACCGGTGATAGAGGCCCTAAGCAAATTTGTCTTCTCCTGAGGGTAAAATTTTTGGTAGAACGCCAATGCAAGTTTCTTCCAAGTATCGATACCCATGGTTGCCCTATCGAAACTCTTGATCCATTGCTTTGCCTTTCCAATGAGAGAGAACGGGAAAAGTACCCAACGAATTTGATCTTGAGTAACCCCGGTTTGAGAGATAGCATCGCAATAATCAGAGAAAGTCTCCATGTGTTGGTGCGGGTCTTCGGTGGGCAAACCACTAAATTGGTTTCTCTCCACAAGTTGGATGAATTGTGTCTTTGCCACGAAATTCCCGGTATAAGTATCCGGTAAAGCACTCGGTCCCGGCAAGACATCTTCCGTAAAAGTGGAGTGAGATGAGAACTTCGGCATGATTGGATATGAGGGAGAAGATGGTGTAGACAGTGTTGATGTAGAACTAGACGGGGAACTAGGTGAAGAAGAATGGATAGATGAACCAAAGGGATTTATGAAGATCCCTTCGGCCGTCTCTCGAGGTGACTCGTTAAAGTCGGATCCTTGAGCTTGCTCTTCAATGGTATTGCTAGTACCCAATGGAGAGTGTCTAACCCGATCAATCGTCCGTTGGCGAAAGGCTCTAAAGAGTCTCTCCGGCTCTGGATTGAAGAGAAATAAATCGCCTCTCCTCCTAGGCATACACTACATACTTGAGCAAACGTAAGACCACCTAGTGCTTTTTGGGCACTAGGCAAAGACAATAAACGAACACAACGAAAAACAAAGAGAAAAGAAAGATAATAAAACAAGAGAAACCTACAAAATATGCACAAGATATGATAGAAGAGCACAAAGAAGGGTAACTAAGTCAAGCTAGAAGTAAACTAAGTCTAAACAATGCACCGTCCCCGGCAACGGCGCCAAATTGATGGTAAGGATTTTGCCGTGGGTCCTACCGTCAATAAACAACCAACTATACCTAGTGGGTAGCTAGGGTAAGTCGGGATCGTATCCACGGAGACGGTATTACAAAGCCTAGACTAAGTCGGCCTAAAACGAGACTATGCTACCAAACGAACACAAAGAGAGCGATAATTGGTAAACTATGATGGTTGAGGAGGAGTATGAACTAGACTAATAACGAGATAGCTAAAACAAGACTAAATGGAATAACTAGAGACTAACTAAACAATGAGACTAGAGAAATGACGACTAACTAGGAGGATGAACCAAATATGGAAAGTAGTAGGGTTAGGTCGGGTTCTTAAGTGTAGAAGGGTAATAGGGTGATCAAAGGTGTAGGTATCTCCTAGTTGCTAGAGTCGGTTTGCGCTCTCGCGTCTAAACGTAGGTCAAGGTCGGTCCGCGCTCTCGCGTCAAAACCCAAGTCCGCACTCTCGTGACTAAGACTAAACCCGACACAATCACACACTAGCCTAACAATGAGAAGATGAGAACAAGTATGAGAAGCATTGGCCACTACTACCCACACAAGCAAATCAACAAACACATGGTGTGCCCAATATGTGACTAGCAACAAAGATGTAACCTTTACCCCTAATCAAATCCTAATCACCCATAATCTACCCTTAATCCCCCTACTAACCCTACAAGAGAACTACTCACTCATAATCAAGATGAAACTAACATAAACAAAAGAAATCAAACCAAACATCCAAACATCCATAATGAACAAGCAATAACAATAACAATATGTAAAGATTCAAACTTGAATAAGTAAACAAAGAACAAGGGATAAGAGACTATACCAACAACAAGATGAAGAAAAAGATGTAAACTTCCATAAATACGAAACCCAAATCAACTCCAAGGTTGTCAAACTTGGAAGAATCTTATAGTGTCTTCTTAATACAAGACTAATTAACTAAGATTGAGCAAAGATTAACTAAAGATTAAAGGAAGATTGAGAGAAACACTAATCTAGGGTTATGAATGTTCAAGAGAGGCCTAAGAGAGTCTAGGGTAATGTATCATACATAAACAATACAAGAGGGAAGTATTTATAAGGTTACAAGAATGAAGGAGGAGAAAAGAATAAGTCTCGCGGCTACAGCACCCCTTCCCGGTCGGGAAGGTCTCTTCCCGGTCGGGAAGGGTTCTTCACAGTAGCAGTTCCATTTGTGCACTCTTTCCCGGTCGGGAAGGCATTATCCCGCCCGGGAAGGACCTTGTAGGCCTCCATTATGATCATTTTGGTCCCTCCTTGGTTCTCATGGGCTTCTCACCGATTCTCGGGGCTCGGGATCGAGTCTAAGAGGCTCGGGATCGGGTCCCAAGGTCTCGGGGTCGAATCCAAGGCATCGAGTGATCGTTCCTTCACTTCATTGGCTCCAAAAAGTGTATGTATCGAGTCGGATTCGCTCCAATTCTTCACAAATGGTCTCGGGAACCTAAAACGAACTAAAGGAAGCATAAGTAACCCATAAACCGCTCCCAAGGAGCGATTCCACAAGGAAAACGGGACCAAAACACAGCAAATTAGGCACTACAAACTACACTTATCACCTAGTCACCACGGGAATAGGAATTTTTATCATACTTCATCTACGCATACAGGCCTAACCAGAGGATTTTAGGAGTCCGTGTCAGAATCTGATCAGGAATCAAGTCATCCCAAGCATTCTTATTTTTTTTCAGCATTTTCTTTCCAAAAATCAATCAAAAATCACTTCTTCCCCAGCGTGAGTCGGTGTTTCGCCTAAATATTACATGCAAATTGTTATGTATAAGCATACAGGTACACCCAAGACTCCCGAAGAATTCTCAAAAACTCCTAGTGGAAGGCTCAGGCAACATTTTTTACTAAGGAATCGGGATGTATCTGTATGCAGATACACCCAGAGCTTTCAAGGCAAGCTCCCACGCAATTCCAAGATGGGATGTATCTGTAAGCAGATACACCCAGAGCTTCCAACGCAAGCTCCCACGCAATTCCAAGATGGGATTTATCTGTAAGCAGATACACCCAAAGCTTCCTAGGCAAGCTCCCACGCAATTCCAAGATGGGATGTGTCCGTAAACAGCCACACCCAGAGCTTCCAAGGCAAGCTCCCACGAAACTCAAAGATGGGATGTGTCTGTAAACAAACACACCCATAGCTTCCAAGGCAAGCTCCCACACAAATCCGAGATGGGATGTGTCTGTAAACAGACACACCCAAGACTTTTCAGGCAAAGTCCCGGCAACATTATTGGCATCTATCCAGGTATGGTTTCTATCTTATGGCTGGCGAGCCCTTCACGCAAGTCTAATGGACTATAAACGACCCGATCGGAAGTCTGTCAGGTCTTAATCCTCGATTGGCCTGGTAGCTACTCTGACTTTCGCCTTGTCCAAGCCTCAGTCAGAGTGGGGGCTCTGTAGACAACCACATTTTGACTGCCAGGTGTCTATAGTAGTTTCCGCCAAACACCCGATGATGATCGGACGCAAACGTGCTTTGACGGACTCGGATATGGGCTCGAAATCATGGACATTTGGTTTAGGCTTTTTACGGAGTACAAATCTTACAAAACCAACCTCAAATCCAGGCCCAGTGGGTCGTTTCGAATCAAATAAGACTAATTTGGGTCGAATCCGGCACCAGGGGCAAAACCGTCTTTTAGCGACCGGGTCAAACCCGGACAAAGATATTTTTTCCCGAGATACACGGACCAGCCGTGACACCTCATCAGTTCGGCTAGGGTCAGATACTACAAAATATCAGCCTCGAAAATATTAAATAAATCCATTCAAGGATAGAATTCGATCTAAAGTAGGAATTATATCCGAAAACCAAATCAATTTACCGACCGAGCTCAAACACTCGGCCAAAACAGCGCCAAAACAGCCGAGACATGGCTTCCTCACCAAGAAACGGGACTCTCATTCCCTTCAAAGTCCTACGTTTCCTATCCAAACCGGTATTTCTTGTCACCTAAGCAAGAGTACTTCTCCTAGCTCCTATCAAGGACTTCACCTATAAATAGGACATTCATATTCAACACAAAACATCAATTATCAATCAGCTATTTCTCATCGATTATATCAATTATTCCGACACATCATTCATCTACAAAAACACAGAATTATCTACCATCGACATCCACATTCATACATCATCGACGTTTGATAAAATAACTCAAAACAACCCGACGAATCCGACCCCTAAAACCGGCCGAAACCCGTCACCCTACACGACACCTTAACTCATCCACATCATCTCGACGCTCCCGTGTTTAAGCCACTTTCTGACGAGCCTTATTCCGAGAAAACAAAGCATGTAGGTTGAGGGTGTAAATCAAACCCGATTCTCTCCTTTTCTCTTCCTCTTGCTCGTCTTTTTTTCCTTTTTTTGTGTCGTGTGGTCGGTCCGTTTTTTAATATGGGTCGTTGTCTCATTTTTTCTATTTTTTTCTAATAACGATATTACAAAAATATTTTCATAAAACAAACGTTCTTAAAATACAATATCGATTCTCTAATCGAATATCGTATCTAACAAGAACTAAATTAAATCTCGTTGATGCTAAAAAATCGTTACATCTTTTTAAACAAAATACGACGATTTTAACGCGGAGAGAATTAATCTTTTTCTTCTTTTTGTTCAAATTCTTTTCGAAACAATTTTTTTTTTAACTTTTTCTAAAATCATTTCGACTATTTGATATCGATTTCATAGTCGAGTATCGGATACGACGAATATCGAAAATATAAACCGAGTATAAATTAATCCATATTTGTACGCGATTTATAAAATTAAACGATTTTCGAAAATAAAAAAATCGGGACAGACTCCCGCGCGAGTCGCGCGCCTTCCAGGCGACTCGCGCGAGAGCCTGGAAAACCGAGCCTTTTTTTTCTTCGTTTCTTGTTTTCTATTCTTTTCGTTTCTTACATAAAATAGCGACTTTCGCGACATATTTTCAGATTTCGATAAATACTTTTTCGACCTCGGTCAACACGTGTTAATCCATCACGTGTCATAAACCTTTTTCAAAATAATATCATCATATTTACATCTTTATGAACCGTTACTAACTTGTTTTCTCGTGTTTGTAGCGATTTATTTTCATCTTTTGTTTTATTAGAATAAAACGAACTTCACATGCTAAAATAACTTTGACGTTATTAGTTTAAGATGCATTAAAAGACTTAGCAACCCATTTATTTTTTCTCTCACATGCTTAGGAAAAATAATATTTGCATATCATTCAACCGTCGAACTAACGCGTGTACACCAAAAAAGAACGATATCTTAGTAAAGGCCGCTAAGTGCGGGCGGGGTTGGGTGTTCTTAGTGAACTTCCCAACACGTACCCTCACCCCTTACTCAGAACCATGGTTTCCGGATGTCCGAATCCATTGGCAACGAGAGTCATTCAATACACGATATCCGATAATGTCGGTATCGGTATCATAATGCAAAGGGACGAACCCAATAAACTCTGACATCGGAAATGGGCCGTATTTTGTATACGGCCCACTACGACATAGAGTGGGTTCGAACGGGCCCGAACTCTGATGGGAAGGGATTCGTCACGTCCCAACCGTCAATAATATAACCGGCTAATCCTAACTAGGGTAGATAGGGTAAGTCGGGTCGAATCCACGGGGACGGTAATGTAAAGTCTAGACCAAGGTCGCCTAAATACGAGACTAAGTCAACGAGCTAAACTAAAGAATGAAAGGAGGGAGAAGACTAGACTAGGACTAAGTCTAAGGAGAAAGCAAACAAAGGAGAACGGGCTAGGATTAGGTCGGGGTCAAAGGGGTAACGGAATGGTCAAGGAAGGACTAGAGTGAAGGAGGTAGTAGGGTAATCTAGGCTGGTCCGCGCTCTCGCAACTTAGACTCACCTAGAGGTTTCACCTAAAACCCATCTCGGCGATACTCAACACACTCGGGGTTCTAGCGCGCTATGGTCCTAGGTCGAGTCCGGGCTCTCGCTACTTAGACCGGCCTAGGGGTCGTCCTCACCGGGCTCTCGCAACTTAATGAGGGGACCGAACCCACAACAAACTAATACCCACGAAAGAAAGGCAAGAAAACAATCATTCGTACATACTTAGTCATTCAAGCAATTCAACAAGCATGTGATGTGCATCAAACAAGAGGAAACCCAACTCTTCCACCAACATCTCTAACCAACCCTTAATCACCCAATTAACACCCTAATCACCTTACTAACCCTAGCAAGAACACTACTCTAACATAATCAAACTACAACTAACACTAACAAGATGGATTAACAAAAGAAACAACACAAACAACTACAAACTAGTGAAAACTATTAACTACAATCAAAGATTGAAACTTGAATAACAAAAATAAAGATTAAGAGGAAAAGGAAAGGAATATACCAAACTAGTGAAGGAGAAAGAACAAAACTTGCATTAAAGAAGAAAACCCAAAACAAACATCCAAGGTTGTCAAGCTTGGAGAAGATCTTGAATAATTCCCTTAATACAAGTACTAAACTATGATTAACAACTAATTACCGACTAATCTACACTAATCTAATCTAATCTAACCTAAAGTAGTCTAGGGTTTTATGTCTAAAAGAGTCCATGTTTATGATTACAAGAGAAAGGGTATATATAGGGTTACAAATGAAAGGGGAAGAAAGGAGCATTCACGGGCCTGAACTGGGCTCATCCCGATCGGGATGAGTTGGTCCCGATCGGGATGGGCCACCCTTCCCGGTCGGGAAGGACTTTCCCGATCGGGAAGGGCTCACAGTAGCCGCTCTTCATGCTTCCTTCATCCCGAACGGGATGAGGCCATCCCGAACGGGATGGGTCTTTGTAGGCCTCCCTTAAGAGCTCTTTGGTCCTTCCTTGCCTCTCATGGGCTTCCCACCGATTCTCGGGACTTGGGATCGGGTCTTGGAGGCTCGGGATTGGGTCTCAAGGTCTCGGGGTCGATTCCAAGGTCTCGAGTCATCGTTCCTTTATCTCGTTGGCTCCAATGCGTATGTATGGAGTCGGAATCGCTCCAACTCTTCCAATTCGGCCTCGGGAACCTGAAACGAACTAAAGGAAGCATAAGAAGCCCATGAATCGCTCCAAAGGAGCGATTCCACAAGGAAAAAGGGACCAAAACAAAACAAATAGGCACTACAAACTACACTTATCAACTCCCCCACACTTAACCCTTACTCGCCCTCGAGTAAGCACAAACTAACTACTACACTAGCTGAATGGGTATTAGCGCACCCTACGCCCCTTCAACTCACGCGAGTGCACTTAGAGGACAAGTGCACTCCGCAAGGCAAGTTGGGTCTTGCGATAAAACTGTGGATGCAACCGGACACAAAACACATAAACAAACAAACATACAAACAACACATAATCGGTTGCACCCAAGACAAAAGAAATACTGCTTCCCTCAAAAAGCGGTGAATAAAACACCGGTTTAGGACTCGAGGTAAGCGACAACGTTCCAAAGCTAGCAATACAAACCAAGGTGAACTAAACCCTAATAGTATGACGATCAAGCAATAAAAACGTTGGTAACTTACCTAGGTCCTTCTAACTTTCTAAAAACGTACTACAGGACGATCGGCGGAGTGGAAAAGTGAAGAACCACGGTGTTAGTCGACACTGTAGGTAAGTGAGACCCCGCCCCCTTTAGCGTGAGCCAAGAGGGTCGTCCCGTGTCTAAAACCGCCTAACTAGTCCAAGTAAAAAGGTGGAAATATGCAAAATGAGGGAAGACCGACTAATGCCGCTATCGTCCTTCCTCGGGACTCGGTCCTTTGGTAGGCTCTTCACGGCAAAAGTCGGAAAAAGGCTTATTATGAGAGGATATGTTTTTGTGAGACGGGTTTTCTTTTTGGCATTTTCTTTCCTTTTGACGTTTTTGATTTGTTTTGCCATGCCATTCTTTTTCTTCTTTTCTATTTTATTTTTGGCTTTTGTGCCTTTTCTTTTTCTTCATTCTTTTCTTTCTTTCATTCTTTTCTTTCTTTTTCTTTTTCTTTTTCTTTGCCCTTTTGGCAAGATTTGGCATTTTTTTGGCACTTTCATTGAATAACAAGAAAGGGAGAATCAACAATTTGCATTTTATTTGTGTGGAATGTGTAGGAGGTAGGTGAATGGGTAAGTCGGGGTTGTGCATTCCCTTTCAAACCCACAAAAAGTGGAGAACTTGGACTAATCAAGACAATCCTAAACACGGTCACCTAGGGGACGAGACTAGGTAACCAAGGCCTTTTCACACCGTGGGTGGTCATAATGGTCAAAAGTGCAAATCCCGTAGTAAATTCCTAGTAAGCTAGGTGGACTCAAGGTAAAGGACCAACGAATTCATTGATTTAAGGTCATTCTACTAGACTAAAGCCCAAGACTCGTTTTATACTACTAGGAAGGGAAAAATAGACACTCACACCCTAGCCTCTAAACTGGGATTTCGAAAACATTTACACACAAGACACACAACACACACAAAAATGAAGACACGACGAAAACAAACGAAAGAAAAAGAAACAAAAGCAACATAACAAGAACAAAACAAAACGAACACATACAAAACAAACACCACCCCGAATTTCCAAACAAGCCACCAAATCGTCCACAAACTTTACAAAGCTCCACCCGAGCACACCACAACACACAACTCCTCCAAACTCCAAAGGAAACAAAGAGGAAAAAGGGTGAAAAGATGTTACCGGGTGTCTTGAAAGCTCTCCAGAGCTAGCGGTGAATAAGCGACCTATAAGGAAAAGGGGAGGCAAACACGCGCAACAAAACAAATAGACGACACAATGACACAAAAGGAAAACACACAAAAGAAAAAATCTTTTTTATTTTTGTGAAATTTTTTCAAATTTTTAGGGTTTTTGAAGATTTTTTCGGAAAACTAAGAAAATAAAGTAAACTATACTAGAATATCGCTCCCCCACACTTAAATCGAGCCATGTCCTCATGCTCGATCGTAGGGTGCGGAGAGACAAAAGAAAAAGAAAAGAAACTACGAAAATAAAGCTAAAAATCAAAAATAAAGTGAAGAAAAAGGTAGAAGGCGTCCGGCCGGGGTGTAGTCAAGTCACAATGGGCCAAGATAAGAAAAAGATATGGATGGGGGAAGAAAATAAAAAGAAGGAAATAAAAGGAAATGGGAGGGGAGGGCTAGGTGTAATCAAGTCACCTAGCCCGGATTCCGCCTAAATCCGACTAAATCCTCAAAAAGAAAGTGAAAAACTTGTAAAAATTTGGATTTTGAAATGACTCTCGATGTAGTCACATCATCGAGAGTCGGGAGCAACATATACCAAGGCCTTGAAGGCCACCATGACACAAAAGATAAGGGAAGGGGATAAACAAGAGAAAAACAAGCAATAAAAGACGGAAAAGTGAGGATAGTTACCAAAACCAATCGTCGAGTAACTCACTCGCTCCATCGTCTCATAGATCAACGTGGGCGCGTTGCTTGTCGTCTTTGTCATTCTCCTTCAAGCTTGATAAAATCGCATGGTTGGAGTAGTAATGGTAGGGGGTGGGATTTGATGTGGATCTCGGTGTGTAAAGTGAGGTGTACGGGTCATATGATAGGATTAAGGAGGAGTAGGGAGGTTGGGAGGGGGCATAATGGATGGGTGGAGACAAGGGACCATCCCGTTCGGGATGGATGGTCCCGATCGGGTTGGTGAACTCTTCCCGATCGGGAAGCTATCGTCCCGGTCGGGAACACACTTCAGTAAGTCCGAATTTCAGCACCTTCATCCCGATCGGGATGGCTCCTTCCCGATCGGGATTCTTCATCCTTCCTGATCGGGAAGCCCTCTTCCCGGTCGGGATGAGTCTTCTTTGCTTCCCCAAGCCCAAAAGCTCATCAAAGCTTCAAAAACCGACTTCCTCGCTCGCAAACCAAACTCCATCATCGACCACTCCTTTCTAGGAGTCACCTTCACTTCACCTATCACAATAAACTCAAACAAAACATCAAATTCACTCCCTCACATCGCTCATCAAAATACCAAATCAATTACAAGAATATCACAAAACTACCAAAATCAAGAGATAAAACACAATTACAAGCACAAGTACTCTAAAGAAGAGAGGAGGGGAATATACAACATGACGGTTCTTTTAGGAACTCCGTCAAACCTAGGATGGTGGACTCCATTCTTCAACCGTAGCCCTCAAGGGCATGGAGGAGTAAGTCGAACGCGCTACTGACATCGTAGTGAAGGCCCAAGAAGCGTTCGAGCTTAACCGACCTCCACGGCCTCCAAGGAGGAGGCAAGAAGTAGGAATCCCAAGACCCGACATCATCTTCATAGTAGTCTCCGGGGTCTATCCATCCTAAGAGCTTCACCGACCTCTTATTCCCTAAGCATTGCCTCCAATCACAAGCAAGCTTCATCTCCAAGAATCGAGGCACAAAAAGCGGTTTTGGCCTCATCTCTTCATTGCACACCCCCACACTTTCCTCAAGTTGTGGTTCCCCATCTTCATCACTCGGCCCCACATCATCTTGGAGGATAGGAATATCCTCCAAGTCATTGCTTGGCTCACTTTCTAGGGGCTCTTGATGTCTATCCACGTTCTCGGACAAGGGCAACTCGAGGCTAAAAATTTCACCCAACAACTCTACAAACTCCACCAAACCATTCTACTCACTATCCTCCTCCAATTCCTCACCAATGTTGCCTTCACCAAGAGTCACATCCTCATCCGTCTCTTTTTGGGTGGACGATTGAGGTTCTTCAAAGCAAATCTCTCTCTCAAAGGGAACTACATCGGTGGCTTCGTGATTAGGTTGCTCCTCTCTCTCAAGTGGGCACCCTCCATCTAAATACGATGCTCGGGATAAAGACATTACGGCTTTAACCGATAATGCATCTAAATGAGCATTCCTCGCCTCGTTTGCCCTTCGCATTTGGACCATCAATTCATCTTGTTCCTTTTTTAATTGAATGGCCGTTTCTTGAAGGCTCCTTTGCATTTGAAGCATTGATTGATGTAACTCTAAGTTTGACGATTGGTGGTCATTGAGGTCTTGTAAAGCTTCTTGATAATCTTGATGATGCCCAAGGGGTGGGGCATCATATTGTTGGTAGCAAGGTTGGGGTGGTTGGTAGTATTGTGGGTCATAGGATTCATATTGTGGTTCGGGTGGAGGGTAATATTGTGGGTCTTGAGGGTATTGGCTTCCATAAGGTGGATCTTGAGTGTACATGGTGGGTTCACAATCATAGCTTGAGTAATAGCCACCATGATCGTAGGAGTTATAATCGTCCACTTGTTGGTAGCCGTTTTCATAATCTTGAGGATCATACCCATCTTGATTACCCCAAGAAGCTTGATAGTGGTAGGGGGACGTCATGTCATACCTTTGGTTCAAGGAAGAAGAGTGGTAGCTCATATCGGCTCCCGAGTGTGTGGAGTTTAGATCAAACCCCATGCTTGCTCAAAAATCGTAGTCCATACCCGGTTGGAAACCAGTCATCCTAGCAACCGTCAGTTTAAGCGGCTCTGAGTTGCAAGGAGAAGATAATCACCACCTCTAAGCACAAACTGTAGACTAAGAACAAACGTGAGAAGTCTAGTGCTTTTTGGGCACTAGACAAGAGAGAAATAAACCACACACACAAGAAGCAAGGTAACCAAAAAGAAAAAGAAAAACACAAACACAAAAACTAAGTCAAGCAAATAGGAAAACAAAGTCTAAACTAGCACCGTCCCCGGCAACGGCGCCAAATTGATGGGAAGGATTCGTCACGTCCCAACCGTCAATAATATAACCGGCTAATCCTAACTAGGGTAGATAGGGTAAGTCGGGTCGAATCCACGGGGACGGTAATGTAAAGTCTGGACCAAGGTCGCCTAAATACGAGACTAAGTCAACGAGCTAAACTAAAGAATGAAAGGAGGGAGAAGACTAGACTAGGACTAAGTCTAAGGAGAAAGAAAACAAAGGAGAACGGGCTAGGATTAGGTCGGGGTCAAAGGGGTAATGGAATGGTCAAGGGAGGACTAGAGTGAAGGAGGTAGTAGGGTAATCTAGGCTGGTCCGGGCTCTCGCAACTTAGACTCACCTAGAGGTTTCACCTAAAACCCATCTCGGCGATACTCAACACACTCGGGGTTCTAGCGCGCTATGGTCCTAGGTCGAGTCCGGGATCTTGCTACTTAGACCGGCCTAGGGGTCGTCCTCACCGGGCTCTCGCAACTTAATGAGGGGACCGAACCCACAACAAACTAATACCCACGAAAGAAAGGCAAGAAAACAAGCATTCGTACATACTTAGTCATTCAAGCAATTCAACAAACATGTGATGTGCATCAAACAAGAGGAAACCCAAATCTTCCACCAACATCTCTAACCAACCCTTAATCACCCAATTAACACCCTAATCACCTTACTAACCCTAGCAAGAACACTACTCTAACATAATCAAACTACAACTAACACTAACAAGATGGATTAACAAAAGATACAACACAAACAACTACAAACTAGTGAAAACTATTAACTACAATCAAAGATTGAAACTTGAATAACAAAAATAAAGATTAAGAGGAAAAGGAAAGGAATATACCAAACTAGTGAAGGAGAAAGAACAAAACTTGCATTAAAGAAGAAAACCCAAAACAAACATCCAAGGTTGTCAAGCTTGGAGAAGATCTTGAATAATTCCCTTAATACAAGTACTAAACTATGATTAACAACTAATTACCGACTAATCTACACTAATCTAATCTAATCTAACCTAAAGTAGTCTAGGGTTTTATGTCTAAAAGAGTCCATGTTTATGATTACAAGAGAAAGGGTATATATAGGGTAACAAATGAAAGGGGAAGAAAGGAGCATTCACGGGCCTGAACAGGGCTCATCCCGATCGGGATGAGTTGGTCCCGATCAGGATGGGCCACCCTTCCCGGTCGGGAAGGACTTTCCCGATCGGGAAGGGCTCACAGTAGCCGCTCTTCATGCTTCCTTCATCCCGAACGGGATGAGGCCATCCCGAACGGGATGAGGCCATCCCGAACGGGATGGGTCTTTGTAGGCCTCCCTTAAGAGCTCTTTGGTCCGTCCTTGCCTCTCATGGGCTTCCCACCGATTCTCGGGACTCGGGATCGGGTCTTGGAGGCTCGGGATTGGGTCCCAAGGTCTCGGGGTCGATTCCAAGGTCTCGAGTCATCGTTCCTTTATCTCGTTGGCTCCAATGCGTATGTATGGAGTCGGAATCGCTCCAACTCTTCCAATTCGGCCTCGGGAACCTGAAACGAACTAACGGAAGCATAAGAAGCCCATGAATCGCTCCAAAGGAGCGATTCCACAAGGAAAAAGGGACCAAAACACAACAAATAGGCACTACAAACTACACTTATCAAACTCCCACAAAGTTCGGTGGCGACTCCTACTTCGATTTAAATTTCAATTTGACCATCTCATATGGAGATTCATTCGCCTCCCCAAACCCGCGGGTGGCCGCGTCGGGGTGGACCTATGTCATGTCCACAAAAGTGTATAATTTTTTTATATTACTTATAGAATTGCTTAGGAGCCTTAGATGGTACACATATTAGAGTTAATGTGACGAATGAGGGAAGAGGGCGATATCGGACATGAAAAGGGAACCTTACAACGAACGTTCTAGGGGTATGTACACCAAATATGGAATTTGTGTTTATCTTGCCCGGATGGGAAGGTTCTGCCCATGATGGTCGTATTTTACGAGATGCAATCTCAAGGCCTAATGGTTTGAGGTGCCTAAAGGTAATAAAAACAATTATTATATGGTAGCAAATAAGAATTCAAATATTAATTTATTTTAACCCAAATAATAATATACTTCATTTATTCTATTTAAGGGTTGTTACTATTTGGTAGATGCTGGATACACTAATTGTAAGGGATTTTTAGCACCTTATAGAGGACATCGCTATCACTTGAAAGAATGGGGGGATCATTAACCCGTAAGTGCAGAAGAGTACTTCAACATGAAACATTCTCAAGCAAGGAATGTAACTGAAAGATGTTTTGGTGTACTGAAAGGCAGATGGGGAATCCTACGTAGTCCATGTTTTTTCCCAATTCGTACCCAAGGTCGTATAATCACAGCATGTGCATTGATACATAATTTAATTCGAAAGTACATGCCAACGGATCTTGAGGTTGATGATTATTCAGATGAAAGTGACAGCGAAAGTGACGAAAGTGATGATGAAGCAGAATATATAACTCATGTTTTGACATCTAATCATTGGACTAATATGAGAAATGAGTTAGCTCAAACAATGTTTAACACATGGAGAGCTACTTAGGGAAAAACAGATATTCGAATATTTAAGTTTGTCATATTTTTTCCATTTTTTTGTACAAGTTAAGAAAGAGGTGAAAAGGTTGAGTAAGTAAGTGTGGATTGTTTGTTCTTTTTCTGCCAAATTAGAAAGAGAAGTGAATTTATAAGCACTTGTGTAACGGCTAGTTCGGTAAACTAGTTGTTGCTTTGCTTCAATGAGTCGTTGTTTTCCTTTCAGAGGTACCATGGGAACAACTATGAAAAACTTAAGGGTACCATGGGAACCCCTCTCCTTTTGAAGAAAAGTAGTGTTGAGTAATGTAATTAATTTTGGTCGTAATTTAACGGCATCATGACAGAAATTTGTGTAAGGTCAAATCAGGAACTAAACTATAAAACTCAAGGTTACCATGGGAACAAACTTAAAAGTAGGGGTACCATGTGTAATGTGACATAGTTCGAGGGTACCATGAGACTTTTCCCTTTATTTATCCTTGTCCATCATATTTATTTTTGTTATTCTTCTTTTTATTTCTCTTCTTTCACTCCTTTTAGATTAGTTAAAAACAACTCATAAAAACCCTCGATTTGGTTACTTAAGATAAACTTTAATTGCGAGTAGAATTTATTTGTCTCCTTGTGGATACGATCCTGACTTCCCTAGCTATATTTTTAGTTAGACCTAAGTTGGTTATCTTTGATAGGTGTACGACTAACTTATCAAATTTTGGCGCCGTTGTCGGGGAGACGGTGTTTTTCTGCTTGTTTATTTTAGTTTGTCTTCTGTCTCAGGAAACTCCAGTTTCTTGAGACGATTATTATTATTATTATTATTATTATTATTATTATTATTATTATTATTATTATTATTATTATTATTCGATTTTTTTCTCTTATTTTTATTTTTCTTAGTTTTTTTTATTCTCATTTACTTTATTTTTTTATTTTTTTTATTTTATTTTTTTCATCATTATGACTATTTTCTACTTACCTCAGTTTGAACATGAACCACTGCATATTTATTTTGATAGACTTGACTCTTTTATTACTCAAAATGGTTATCATGTGAGTGTGTGAGAGGTGAGTCATATGATTTATGATGGTGTCGATGACGCGACACTGGCTTATATTGAGGGAAACTGTGAAGGCATGTTTTAAATACATGTCTTATGTGAAACGATGGGCGCTACTCCAATATTTAATCCGAAACAGTTTGGAGTCAGAGATAAAGAGGAAGGCTGAGATATCGGAGCTTAAGGCGATAATGGAACAACTTATAGATATGCTAACTTTAAAGGAAAACGGGCATGATACTCCACGTAAGTTAGATACTAGAGTTAATTTATCACATTCTACTGACTATGTTATGACTGAATCTGTTGCATCTATTAGACAGGATATATGCCCATTCGAGGAAGATGATGATGATGTGTATAGTGTTCAATCTCACCTCGTTCCCCAAACCCCTATGATTTCTAACTTTATGCAGGATGATGACTTGCATTCCTTGGATACTTGTGAACCACCTTATTCTCCTTCGGAGCAACTTTCACACCCTCTGATCAAATATTCTTCTCATTTTGAGAATGTTGTTGTGACAAACAATGATTGTGAGATGGAAAGTGTTATATTTGAGGAAAATATGTGTCTGGATGTTTTGACTGATGTTCTTTCTGAGGATAACATTGAGGATTTTGGTTCATGTGCATTTGAGAGTGCGTTATTTGATGCCAATTTTGAGGTTTTGGAAAGAGAGTTGAACAAAGGAGAAGCCCGTGAGCGTGAGAGAAAATATCAAACGAACGAGAGTCGGGAAAAGAGTGCACTTTTAAATGATACTTTGAGTGAAGAGAGTTTCCTTATTGAGGATACTTGGGAATGTGAATCTGATTTCTTTGAGAAACCAATTTTAGAGAAATTTGAGTTTTCCCCTTATTTTGAAGATGAATCACCTTCACCTATTGATTATCTTGATCTCGATTCCCTTACACCTGTGCTTGAGCCTATGATTATGCTGGATGAGGATTGTGAGATTCTTTTAGATGAGGTTGTTTTGGCTCTTGGTCTATCGTTTGATGGTAGTCTTCTTGAGAACATTGAAGATGGTGATAATAACAACTCTTTCGAGAGAGTGGAAGAGTATAAGTGTGATGCTGTGAGTAGTTTTGAGTCATTTGACCCTCCTCTTGTGCAATTTGAGTCAAATGATAAGACTTGGGATAATTTGAGATATTTGGTATGTATGTCTTTTCTCATAAACTGCTCATTAGTCTTCTTACTTATTGTGCTTATTATTGTTTATGCTTGTTAGTGTTCATTCATTATGACCACTTTGTTGATGATTGGTCTAGCTTGTTTGACAAGCTAATGCAGTCCTTGACCAGTTTTTTAGGCGATTCACTAGGTTGCTGAGATTTGTTCTATATATTTTCTTTGCTTCTCTTGTGTGTTTTTTTTGTTTTTTTGTGTGTAGGTACCGTCTTTGTGAGCTCCTAGGACGATGAAGGTAACGGAGACGGTGACGTTTCTGATTATGAAGAGGATGCTTAGATGCGGATTGGGGAAGTCTCCTTTATATGTATCTTGTAAGTAGTTTCATTTTTTTTCCCTTTTTCACTTTCATCATCTTTCATATCTTTCCCCATATTTTTTATGCCTCTTATTGTTTGTTGTACACAATGAGGGTATTGTGTGATTTGGTTTGGGGAGGGTATGCATCTGTTGTTTTCATTCATCTGCATATTTATTGCATTTCCGTTAGCATAAAAAAAAAAAAAAAAATCAAAAAAATATGTTTTTTTCATATAGTCGAGTCGGAATGGTTATATGATGATGATGATATTGCTTTTATGTCTTCATTAGCTTGCTTATGCCTTGCATCGTTAGCGTTTTTTGTATATAATTACATGCATCATTCTCTTTTCATTGATTAACTTTACTGAACGAATAAACTTTTCTCATTGTTGGCAAACTACTCAGAATTGTAAGGAGTTAGAGCCTTAAACTGATGACATTCATGATCAATTTCTTTTAGGATTGAGAGTAGTACTCCTTATGAGACATGTAACATCAAATTGCATAAGCATGATATTCGTCTCTTGATACCTGTATGCATTCGGTTTGTGGTTTTGACACGTGTGGAAGAGGCAATCCTTTTTCTTTTATCTAATTCCCATGAACTTCACATAGCCAAATTGACCCGCTTATTAACTATACGCCATAAATCTCCTAGCACATGAGTTGCTTTAATTTTAGGACTTCGATTTCAAAATAAAGCAAAAATCGTTTTCCCCAGCGCAAGTCAGTCTATAGATGCTAATTGCATTTCCTGTACACTATCTTGCTATCTGCTATATTTCCTATTTCTGCCTGTATATCTAACATTTCAGGTACCAGCTTAGCTTCCCAAAGGAACATCAAGTTTTTTTTATTCTCCAGCATCTGCGCAACTCACATATCTCCCCAGCGGAAAGCCCAGGGCTTTCTAGGCAACCCCCGCATAGTTCTAAGATGGGATGTGTCTGCAAACGAACACACCCAAGGCTTTCTAGGCAAGCCCCCGCATAATTCTGAGATGGGATGTGTCTGCAAACGGACACAACCAGGGCTTTCTAGGCGAGCTCCCGTATAGTTCTGAGATGGGATGTGTCTGCAAACGGACACACCCAGGGCTTCTTAGGCAAGCTCCCGCGCAGCTCCAAGACGGGATGTATCTGTATACAGATACACCCAGGGTTTTAAAAAAAAAGTCTCACGGAGCTACTCCCGACAACAGTACTCAGGTATGATTTCTATCTTATGGCTGATGGGCCCTTTAAAACAAGTCTAATGGACTATAAACGACCCGACCGAAAGTCTGCCAGGTCTTAATCCTCGATTGGCATGGTAGCTACTCTGACTTTTGCCTTGTCCAAGCCTCAGTCAGAGTGGGGGGCTCTGTAGACACCCAAATTTGGCCGCTAGGTCTCTATAGCGGTTCCCAAAAAACACCCGATAATGATCGGACGCAAACGTGTTTTCACGCGCTCGAATATGGGCTCGAAACCATTAGTTGCTGGCTTGGGCTTTTTATGGAGTACAGATCTCACAAAACCGACCTCAAATTCAGGCCCAGTGGGTCGTTTCCAATAAAATAAGACTAATTTGAGTCAAAACCGACACCGGAAGTAAAACCGACTTTTAGCGACCGGGTCAAACCCCGGTCAAAGCCATTTCCGAGACACATAAAAGCAGCCACACAAACATCAAAAGTCCAACCCAAATACAAGATCCACAAAATATCCAACCCAAGGTCCAAAGACCCGGATCTCGCGCTCCAGCTGACCCACTCGATCGACTGTCAGCCCACTCGATCTAGTGGGCCCTCAAGCAGGCCCGACTATAGTGGCTTGGGCCACTCGACCGAGTCAGCGACATACTCGGTTGAGTAACCCTAGACGGGGAGGGGGAGCTTTGCCTATATATACACCCCTCTTGCATGCAAATTGATGATCTTTTCCCATCCTTTTTTACAACCCTAATCAATCCTCTACAACTCTAATCTCTACCCGTCACAACTCATCATCTTCAACCTTAAACCCTAGAATATAGGAACCCTAAACCACCATAACTTAACCTACATCGACCTCGATACTCCCGTACCAAAGCCACAACTAGCGAGTTATATCCGAGACTAAGAAACATGTAGGTTGAGGGTGCAAAATCCCGTTCTTCTCTCTTCTCCTCTCTCTCGCGCCATCTTCTTCTTCTCGTTTTTTTTATCTTTCTTTTTGCATCTAATATCAATAATATTATTAGTATAAAACATTAAATTACTCGTCGATTCGTGTCGAGCGTGAGTGATGACGGGATAAGGAAATCCGAACATACGAGGTTAACGCACCCGATGTTGACGGTCGCTTATCCCGACACCCCGATCGCTTGATTGTTGAGACGAGTTAACTTCAACAATAGTTTTCTTATTTTATCATTCATCGCATATTCATCGATTTTCCTAACTATTTCAAAATAAAGCACTTTTCTTTTTATTTGAGTCGAAACCCGTTGATGCAGATCCGACATCACACAATCCGCAAGGATTTATTACGATGTCGGGATGCAGAGGGAATCAAATTAAGTCTTTTTTAATTCAAGTAATCGTAGAGGGTCATTCTTTAGATTCGATTCCAATTCGGTAATTGGATGTCGTATCTAAAAAATCTAGTCAACAAATTAAACTAATACGATTTTCGTTGATGCTAAAATAATTGTAGTTTTAGTTAATTTAAACGACTTATAACATCTTTTTTTTAGTTTCGCTCTAATATTCGATATCAATTCAATAATTGAACATCGGATACGACGAGTATCAAAATCTGAATCGAGCATAAATTATACAATATTTAAGGCCGATTTAGCCGAATCAACGATTTATCCAAAATTAAAACGCAATTTCGAAATCAATAAGAGTTGCAAAGCGAACCCTAGTTCGTACAGGGGGCACTCAATCGAGTGCCTAGTCCACTCGGTCGAGTGACACCCCTAAAACGAGACAGAAGGCTATTTTGACAACCATTCGGTCGAGTCTCGCTATGACTCGATCGAGTGGCCGTGCAGTCGGTCAAGTTCCCTCATAACTAGAACGAGTGACGTCACGAAATCCGGGACAGAAGCTTTTCAGAGGCCCACTCGGCCGAGTCCCTCAATGACTCGGTCGAGTGACCCCTTTATCACGTCAAACCGTGAGTCCCATAACGTTGCTTTAGTCTCGTTAATACTTTTTTATGACTTAGGTCAACACGTGTCAAATCTATCATGTGAAATATTACTTTTCAAAACCATGTATCTTCTCCTTTACATCATTCCATATCATTCTACATCTTTGCAAACCGTTATTATCGTTATTTATCGTTACTAACAAGTTTGTTACTTCTTGTTGATTTATTGTTTATTTTATTGTACTAAAATAACCCTCGCATGCTAAATATAACTTCGACATTAGAATTAGATGCATTAAATCGACATAGCAATCCATTCAATTTTTAGCATGTTTAGGGAAAATAATATTTGCATATCATTTCATCGTTCTACTAACGCGTGTATTAAAACGTCATTCGATATCTTAGAAGAGGCCGCTAATGTGCGGGCGGGGTTGGGTGTTCTTTGTGAACTTCCCAACACGTACCCTCACCCCTTACTCAGAACCATGGTTTCCGGATATCCGAATCCATTTGCACACGAGAGTCATTCAATACACGGTATCCGATAATGTCGGAATCGGTATCAAATGCAAAGGGACGAGCCCCATAAACTCTGACATTCGAATGGGCCATACTTTGTGCATGGCCCACTAAGATATAGAGTGGGTTCGAACGGGTCCGAACTCCCACAAAGTTCGGTGGCGACTCCACTTTGATTTAAATTTCAATTCGACCCATCTCATATGAAGATTCATTTGCCTCCCCAAACCAGCGCGTGGCCGCGTCGGGGTGGACCTATGTCATGTCCACAATTTGGCGACTCTGCTGGGGATTAACTGATGCGTGACTTACCATCAACATCCTCAGGGTGAGACTCGAATAGAAATCGTTTGACTAGTACAATACGCGTTTTAGTTTTATGGTTCATGCATAACCCTATATTTTCCCGGGTCGGTACTGGTGACCGACGTCCCACTATACCGTGATGTACACCAATATGGATATGTCAAAGGTGTCCATAGTCGATTCGTATGGGTTTCGCGGCATGTTCTAAGCTCAACTCGACTTAGGAAGTCGTCCCGATTCTCGGATTGGCTATGTGCACTGGTATAGACCCTATATAGACCGACCGAGACTTAGTGTAAAGCATACATGGTGTCGTCATAATGCTTGCGTGACTACCTGCTACTTGGTTCCGTGTCGTTTTCAAAAACCATCATTTCGAAAAAATGCATCTTTTCAAAAGTATTCACTTTTCAAAAACTCGGTAAGCTGCCGAAATTTAGACTTAAGATTTGACTCAAAACAAGCCTATTTTCTAGCCGGCATGCTCCTCATTTCAAAATTTGAATTTCCGATCCACCATTCGATTTTCGAATTTTCAAAATTCAACTTCGATTTTGAAAATTTCCGAGACGACATTTTCAATTTTCAAATTTTCGAGACGCCGTTTTCGATTTTCAAATCTTCGGGATCTCGTTTTCAATTTTTCAAATTTTTTGAAATCTATTTCCGATATTCAAATTTTCAACATTTCAAATATTCGACTTTTCAAAAGTCCGGGATGCTACCGAAATTAGGACTTACGATTTGACTCAAAATAGCCTATTTCTAGCCGGTATGCCGCCCATATTTTCGAAACTTCAAAATTGTGGCCCGATGACACTTTTTTCCGATTTTTCGAAAAATCGGCCCATCCGATTTTCTCAGAATTCCAAGTTCCTTTTCAAAACTTTCGTCTTCTTAGGACTTCCCGTATTTAGAGGTGCAGGGTCTTGTCATAAGTCGTCGAAGGTCTTTAGCGTCGAAACTCCGTCGATCTTACATCACGGATTTCCTCCCTATCCCAGTCCGCCTTATTTGACTAAGGCATGGCTCACCTACTTAAGGCATACCCCTACCAAGGAAAGCCCGTTTACACACTCGAGTCCAAACTAGAAAGTCTCACGCGATGTTTCCCTATAGTAGGACGGTCCGCACGACCTTTCCTAAGGGAATTTCGCCCGTCTTTCAGTCTGTTAGTCGAGTCATCCTAATTCGAGAATCCTTTAACTTAAGGGTCTACCCTAATCACAAGGTCTATCCTTATTCGAGTCGAGTCAAAGGTTTCTAGCGTCGAAACTCTGCCGATCTTACATCGCAAGTTATTTCTTCCCTTACCCCGTCTGTCTTTCCTCAAGGCCGAGTCAACCTTTTACAAGGCATAGCCCTATAACAAAAGGTTCGTGATCCTTACGTCTAAGGGTCACTCGTTCAACACTCGATTCACCTAGGGTTAGGTCACCACGGTTGGTCCGAGCACGTGGCACGGTCAAACACGGTCGCCCCATTTTCGGATTCACCCTTGTGCAGCTTAAGTCTGATTCGCGGTCGTTACTTTGTCTAGGTCAACATCCGGGTTTTTCCCGATCCGAGAACTTTAGTCATTTATGACACCCCGGGCTATGTATAGTTTGACTCATCCTCTTGCATGTATGCAAAACCGAGCTTAGGCGAGTTCTAACACCTATCGTTTCTTCCGATCAGGGACCCTATGAACGAGACCCCACCAAACCACAACAAATCCCGCGCCGTCGAGAAAGGGGATATCCAGGGGAGTATGCTTATGCTGTCTTGCTCCATTAACAATATCTTCTCAAAAATCAATACCGCCCTAGATAACCTAAATGCCAGGGTGACCACCATCGAAGAAGACCTTGTAAGAACCCGATCCCGTCTAACACAACTAGTGCGGGTAAGGCAGCCAATCACCCAACTGAGCCATTTGAAGGGTGAACACTCTTACGAAACTGTCCGATACCCTCAAGATGGCAAGACCGAGAGAGGTAACCCTCAAGTCACCTCTCCAAAAATCAAGAACCAGTCAAAGGTAAGGACATTTACCCACTTGGATATGTCCTACACCGTCGCTTTCCAGAGGTTGAATTCGAAAGGACTAATACTACCTATTGGTCCAACAGCCGATCCACCTTCAGAAAAACGTGCCAAGACATGGAGCGCTGAATGTTACTGCCGATTCCATAGGGGGAGGGGGCACAATACAGAACAGTGCTGGAAGCTGAAACACCTCATTCAAGACTTCCTCGATGTCGGGAGGACTCCCGTTTTGGAAACATTATCACTTGCAAAGCCCCTCATGGACTATACAGGGCCCGATGACCAAAGCATCCAATCTACCTCTCACGCATCCAAGAGTCCGGATTTGATTTAAGTCCAAGTCTAAGTCCGAGTCTAGGATATACTATTTATTTCAATTTAAAAGTAAGAGTCAAAGTCAATTGTATTTTGTCCTCCTTTCAAAATTCAATAAAATCAGCTGTAACACCCCTGATTTTATAAATTAATTAAATTAAAATTATGTTCGTATTTTTATTTTACGAATAAAATCGTAATTCTTAAAATTATTATAAAACGAATTTATTGTTTAATCGTTTCAAACTCCTAAAATTCTATTTGTCTCGAAAACTCTCCTTATATTTAAAATATCTCTATTTCTGTTTCGATTCATTTTATACGTTTAATTTAATTCTTATCGAAAGTCTATATCGACGATTTAAATTCTAAATTCTTTTTATTTATTTATAGTTAAGCTCGAATTTCTATTTTCGGCTCGAAGTTAATTTATTTTAAGTTTCGTCAAAACATTTAAGTTTCGAGGACGAATTTATTACCTTCCCTCGAAAAATTAATTTAATTCACTTTATCAAAGATTTTTATTTATCGTGAGATACTATTTCAACGTCTAATTAATTATTTCTATAAACTTCATTTTCGTCTCGAATAATTATTTACGTCTCGAGAGACGTTTATTTTACAAATTTTATTAGTCGGCCCAATTATTTTATTAAGTCGTTTTAAATTCGATTCGTGGGTCAGCCAACTTATCGTTACGGAATTTGTCTCCTACCCGATTCATGTAATTAATCCGTATTTTCGTTTGGCCGATTCTTTTTCCTTGGCCACCCCTTGCTTTTCCCACTTGTTTAGTAATTCTTCCCCCCCTTCTCACTTATTGTGTTGATTCTTATCCTTTGGCCTTTTATTTTTCCACCGCTTGACTCACTCTTCCCCCTTATACGTTCATTACCCATCATTCATCCCCCTTCTTCTGATTCATCTTTTTTTCGCTTTGTCTGCCAACTGACCCCTCGGTGAATCTCTATCAACACCCTATCATCCATCGTCCTCACCTTCTTCATCGTTTTTTTTATTTCAATCCACCATCTTCAATCGTTCACCTCCCCTGTTTTCAACCTCTGTACGCTGCTGCTACTGTTGATTCGTGTGCGTGCGTTCTTCGAACCGGACTCGTCAAAAGGTAATTCCTTTCCCTCTTCTTCTTATCTGTTCGTTCCTCTGTTTTCCTCTATTTTCGATGCGATTTGATCCTCGCTGCTGCTGCTATTTCTGGTTGGTGCATTTGTTTTTCCGTCCTCTGTTTTATCGGTTCCTCTTCTTTGCTTCTTTTGTTTTCTCACTGCTTTGTTTGTGGTTTCGTGTTACTGTTAATCAGCGGCTATTCCTTCGTTCTTCGTCTCCAGAATTCGTAATTCAAGTTCGATCTCGTGTTCCTCATTCTCTTTAGTTCGTTTTGTCGTTTTGCTGTCATTATCTCTGTCGTTCTGTTGCTGCTATACGTTGTTCTTACTCTATTGCTGCTGTCCGTTTCTTCCTATTTTTGCGGTTGCTGTTGTCGATTGTTGTCGTTGTCTCGCTGCTGTCTACTTTACTTTTCTCCGTCTGTCTTCTTCTCTTTTGTTGTTGTTCTTCTTCTTCTTTCTATTACGTTCTACTGCTTCTGCGTGTTGATGCTGCTACATACGTGTCTCGTTTCCTCTTCTAATTCTCTTCGTTTTGTTGTGGTTCTTGTTCATATTGCTGTTCGTTTGTCCTCCTGCTGTTCTTCTCCTTCTTCTTCGTTTTCCTCTCTTATATTCCTTGCTTTCGTTCTCTTTTGTCGATATGCTGCTACTGTTTTCGTGTTTCGTATGTTGCTGCTATCGTCTCGTTGCCGCTGCTGCTACCCTCATCTTCCTGCTTTTTTTGTTGTATTCGTTGCTTAATGCTGCTGTTGTGCATCAGGTCAAGAGTACCATATCGTTTTTGTTTTTGTTCCTCATGGTTGCTCTTTTCGTTGTTCGTTCTCGTTCCTATTCCTTTATTTCCTCCTCGTTCTTTCCCGATTCTCTTTATCCCATTCTCGTTCTTTTTCGTTTCGTGAAGGCCTCGGAGTTTTATTGAATCGGCTTACAAGTTCTAAGGTTCGAGCTTGGTCTAATCGAGAAAGGCAAGTACGTGATTGCTCGGTAATCGTCTTAAGGTAACTTTAGGACGTTACTCGATATTATATCGTATGTTTGAGTAGTATGTAGTAAATATTTTAACATCGGTTTTCTAATTTTAGCTATATATATTTGCTAATTATATTCTTTTAAATCGTATTTATAAATATTTTACAAATTTTCGATATCGTTTTACAAATCGTTAGTAATTTAATTATTTACGATCGTTATAATATTTTGTTGGTTATCGTGACACTAGTAACTAAATAATAACGATTTCATATTTTCTTCATATTTCGTTAATTTATAATTTTCACTTAAAAATCGTATTTTTATATTTTAATCGAAATTTGTATACTTGTTAAAAAATTAATTTTCGTTTTACGATTTATTCTAATAAATGAGAAAATAGTCGATTTTGTTTTAAATATATTTTTAGTAGAGACTATTTTCACTAATAATTTCCTATTTGTTTCCGATTGACTATTTTTATTAAAATCCGTATTATTTATTAATAAAAACTATCTGTTAAAAATAATTTGAATTCTTCGTAAATTTCGTTTCATTTATAAAGTTCGTCGACTCAATTAATTTTGCTATCATTTTCTTAAAACATCTCTTTTCTAAAATTTATAGTTTTAACTCGATTGTCTAATTATATATAAAGTACTATACTTTAACTTATTATATTTTATTTATATTTTGAGTAACGAATTTGGGAATATATTAAAGTTACGATAACGACGATAAAGAATTTTCTGGACAGATTGTCTAAATATTAGTTTTAATTATTTATCGTAATTTTACACTATTTTTTGAAGCTTTTAAATGATAAATTCAATTTTTTAAGCGAAATCGGGAATAATCGTTAAAACATGATTTTACAGCAACTTATTTAATTTTCCAGCAATTTTGAACCTTCTAAAAATTTAACCGTTTCATCTTAAGTCACCCTTTATGTTATTCAAAAATAATTTGAATGTTTAATAAAATAAAGAAAGTTAAATAAATTACTTTTATAAGGATGATTGTCGTAAAACATTATTTTATACTCGTTCCGTCGAAACTAATAATAATTAGGGAATTTTAGTTTTATATATTTTCGAAACACCCTAATTCATAATAATAATAATAATAATAATAATAATAATAATAATAATAATAATAATAATAATAATAATACGTTTGTGAAGTATTTCGATAATTCTTATAAACAATTTATACTCGATTTAGAACTTAAAAATTGTTAAGGCCGAAAGTAGTAGTTTGCGAAATTAATAGTAATATTTACTTTATAGTTAGAGTAAATTACTATTCTCGATATTTTTCTATAACGCTATTTTTATCGCATTGTTATTCCGAGAAAATTTCCTAAAATAGAAAGTTTCCTAAATCAGAAAGTTTCCTATATTAGAAAGTTTCCCAAATTAGAAAGTTTCCTTTTAAGAATGTTTTGTCAACGGCTTTGTTTTGGAGTTATGGAATAAGGATAAGTGTACCGGTAGAGTAATAAAGTCTAGAGTATACGTTTTGCCATCAACTATAAAGCTGGTGTGTCTAGTTAGAGACACATTGGTCGTTGAACTGAGCATGTGTAGACACCCGCATTTTGACTGCCAGGTGTCTATGGTAGTTTCCAAAAAACACCCGATGATGATCGGACGCTAACGTGTTTCTATGCGCTCGGATACGGGCTCAAATCCATTAATCATTGGCTAACACACTTACGGAGTACAAATCTCACCAAACGGACCTCGAATCCAGGCCCAGTGGATCATTCCGAGTCAAACAAGACTAATTTGGGTCAAAACCGACACCGTAAATAAAACCGACTTTTAGCGACCGGATTAAAACCCGGTCAAAGCCGTTTCCGAGTGACCCACCCACTCGATCGAGTGGGCCTGTTTTGAGCCCGGCTGCAGGCTTCACGGGCCACTCGACCGAGTTAGCCCTTTACTCGGTCGAGTAACCCTAATTCGGGTGCCCTAGCCTTGCCTATATAAGCAACCCCATGCAACACTCAAATCAACTTTTTACAAACCTTAGACAACTTTACACATCTTTTTGCAACCTCAAAACCCTAGAGCAATACATCCTTACAAACTCTAATCAAAAACCTAGTAATCCTACACTAGCAAAAAACCCTAAACCTAGTTTTAGGAAATCCATCCCGAGCCACCATAACTTAATCTACATAAACCTCGAAGACTCTTGTGTTGAAGCCACGGTTACGAGTCCGCACCGAGACAAGAACATGTAGGTTGAGGGTGTCAAAACCCTCTATTTCCTTCCTCCCTTTCTCACGTCATCTTCATCTTCTTTTTTTCGTTTTTTTTCATTTTTTGTTATTTTATTTATTGCACCTTAATATCGATAATACTACTAATATTAAAATACTAAAATATTTATCGATTTGTGTCGAGTAAGAAGGATACCGGGATAAGGAAAACCGCATATACAAGTGTACTGCACACGCGTCGTCGGTCGCTTATCCCGGTACCCCGATTATTTGATTATTGAGATAAATCAACTTAAACAACAATTCGTTATTATTTCTCGTCATCATCATCATCGATTTTCACATTCACCTTTTTTTTTAAAATCAATTTTAATAAGGGTCGAAACCCGTTGACACGGATCCGACATCACAATCCCTAGGGATTTATTTCGATGTCGGAGAAGTCGAGGGAATCAAGTTTTTATTCAAGTAAAGCGTCGATTTTAGATTCGATACCAATTCCATAATTGGATATCGAATCTAACAATCAAGTAATATGAATTAATTAGCGTGATTTGTTCATATCACGATAATTAATTTAAAACGGCTAAAATCAATTTATCTTTTTTTTTTTTTTTTTATTTCACTCTAATATTCTATATCGATTCAAATAATCGAATATGGGATATAACGAGTATTCAAAATTAGAATCGAGTATAAATTCAACAATATTTATATTCGGTTCAACAAATTCGCGATTTATAAAAAATCAAGTCGAACATAAATTGTGCAATATTTATGTCCGATTCGGTAAAACCGTCGAATTATAAAAAATCAAAAGCAATTTCAAATACACCAATTAAATTGCAAACAAACCAAGTTCGTACAGGTGCCACTCGACCGAGTGCCTTAGTCACTCGATCGAGTGACACCCTAAAATCGAGTCAGAATGTTAATTACGACCCCCACTCGATCGAGTCTCACAGTGACTCGGTCGAGTGGCCATGTACTCGACCGAGTCGGTCAATGACTCGGTCGAGTATGGTCCATAACGCAAAGCAGAATCGTCTTTTACAGGTCCACTCGATCGAGTCCATCAACCACTCGATCGAGTGACCCATAACGATTAACACAATAAATCGTACATTATTTTATTTTCAAAACTCGATAGTAATTTATGATTTAGGTCAACACGTGTTTAATCAATCATGTGTATTACTATCTTTTCAAACCATGCATCTCATATTTGCACCTTTTCATCTCATCTCATATTTACATAAACCGTTATTATTCGTTATATCATTACATCGTTTATTAACGCGTTTGTTATTTCTTTTGCCAATTTAATTATTGTTCGTTTATTGTACTAAATGAACCCGCATGCTAAAATACAACTTCGACGTTAATTTTAGTTGCATTAAATTGACTTAGAAACTCTTTTCAATTTCATTCACATGCCTAGGAAAAACAATGTTTGCATAAGCATTTTTTCCCGTTTTACTAACGCGCGTATTGTAAGTCATTCGAATTCTTAGTAGAGGCCGCTAATGTGCGGGCGGGGTTGGGTGTCCTTTGTGGGCTTCCCAACACGTACCCTCACCCCTTACTCAGAACCTTGGTTTCCGGATGCCCGAAACCGTTGGCGCACGAGAGTCATTCATACACGATATCCGATAATGTCGGTATCGGTATCGCAATGCAAAGGGACGAGCCCAATAAACTCTGACATCGGAAATGGGCCGTATTTTGTATACAGCCCACTGCGACATAGAGTGGGCTCGAATGGTTCCGAATAACCACAAAATTCGGTGGCGACTCCACATAGACCTAAATTTCAATTCGATCCATTCTCATATGGAGATTCATTCGCCTACCCAAACCCGCGCGTGGCCGCGTCGGGGTGGACCTATGTCATGTCCACAATTTGGCGACTCCGCTGGGGATTAACTGATGCGTGACTTACCATCGGCATCCTCAGGGTGAGACTCGAATAGAAATCGTTTGACAAATACAATACGCGTGTTAGTTCTACGGTTCATGCATAACCCATATTTTCCCGGGTCGGTACTCGCGACCGACGTCCCACTATACCGTCGATGTACTCCAATATGGATATGTTGAAAGGTGTCCATAGTCGATTCGAGTGGGTTTCGCGGCATGTTCTAAGATCAACTCGACTTAGGAAGTCCGTCCCGATCAACGTCTATACTATGTACACTGGTATAGACCCCCTATAGACCGACCGAGACTTAGTATAGAGCATACATGGTGTCGTTATAATGCTTGTGTGACTACGTGCTACTTGGTTTCCGAGTCGTTTTCAAAAAACCGTCAACTTTTCAAAATTGCATCTTTTTCAAACTATTCAATTTCAAAACCCGGGACACATACCGAATTTAGGACTTATGATTTTACTCAAAATAGCCTATTTTCTAGACGGTATGCTGCCCGATTCAAAACTCGAAAATACTTTCGAACATTCAAAACCTGTGGCTTAATGACTTTTCGTCTTTTTTTTTCGGAAATTTGGGCCATTCCCCGAGTTTTCTCGGACTTTCCATAAAACAATCAATTTTCAAAACCTTCCTCTTCTTAGGACTTCCCGTATTTAGCAGTTTCGGATCGTGTCTTAAGTCGTCAAGGTCTTTAGCGTTGAAACTCTGTCGATCTTACATCACGAGTTTCTTCCCTACCCCAGTCCGCCTTATTAGACTAAGGCAAGGCCCACCTACGTAGGACAAACCCCTACAAAGGAGGGCCCGTCAACACAATCGAGTCCAAAAGTCTGAGAAATATCTCACGTGAACCTTCCTTCGAACAGGACTAGGCCCATTCGCCGAATCCTAAGAAAGGCCCACCTTGCACAAGTCACCCGTCTAGGTGTCTTTCCCGAGTCAACCTTTTACAAGGCATAGCCCTACAACAAAAGGTTCGGGGTCCTTACGTCTAAGGGTCGCTCGTCAAACAATCGAGTCTTAACAAAATCTTCAATCCCACTTGGGGGCTACCCCTTAGCAGAGCGATCAATCACAGTTGCTCTAAGGGTCATGTCTTACACGTGTCTCACGTACTCCACCTTCAAGTCACTTAGATGCCACACCATCTGAGTCCTTAGTCTTACATTGGGGGGTCATTCTCCGACGGAGTGATTAATCACAGTCACTCCGAGAATCGTACCCTACACATTTGTCTTAGGGGAGTCTAACCCGAGTCTAACCGGAGTCGTCCCTCCTCCCGCGCTATTTCCTATGCCTTGGTGAATTTGAGTTCCAAAGCAACTTTACTGATTACGTGGTGTTCTTACAGACAGGCTACCCGAAACCAGACGCCAACGCAAGATGGACGAATTGAAAAACGCTCTGACCAAGATCGAGACCCAACTGGCTGCCATCCAGGCTAACCAAGCGACTTTATCCACCCGCCTAAGCACCGTGGAGAAAACGGCCCCAGTTGAGGGATCTGAGCCCACTGGGCCCATAGCTGACCTAATCAGCGCTCTTCGCAGGCTCGAAGAACAGGTTCATCTGTCGACGAACAATTCAATCCACACTGAAAATGCTCGTTCCTACTCACCTTTGAATGACGAGCTACCTGCCAACCTCAACCTTACGGGAATTCCAATGTTTGAGGGTACTGGAGACCCGGTCCATCACATCCGGGCTTTCAAAGATTTCATGGCGGTCCAAGGGGTAAAGTCCACCATGTTTAAACACTTATTCCCTTCCTCCCTCCAGAAGCACCCCAAAGCCTGGTACTACAGGCTCGATTCCAAGAAATACCCGACTTGGGATGACGTGGCAACGGAGTTCGCTCGGAACTACGCTGATAATATCGAAATCCAGACTACAATGCGTACTCTGGAAGTGATGGCCCAAGAGCCCAAAGAAGGGTTCACTAAATATCTTCAAAGATGGAGGGCCGAGAATGTAAAGTTGGTAAACAAGCCCAACGAGAAGACACTAGTGGAGGCATTCATCAACAACCTCCTACCTTCTTACCGCGTCCATCTTAGGTATGCCGGCATTTCAAACTTTGCCGTACTTACCGAAATGGGCATTAGGATTGAAGACGATCTTCGACACAATGAAGATCTGGGTGAAGTTTCTACTAAAGGCTATACTGGACATCAACTCGAGTCCTTAAAAGCCGACGACTAACGACAACATTATCCGAGAGTCCGGATCTGATTTGAGTACGAGTCTGAGTCCGAGTCTAGGATATACTATTCCCTTCGAAGTCAAAGTCAAAGTCAGAGTCAGAGTCAATTGTATTCTGTCCTCCTTTTCAAAATCCAATAAAATCAGCTTTCCTGTTTCTCATATATATTTTCCTTACGTGTTTCCGAGAACATGATGAACACCATCATACACTGTGAGCACACGCACGTGACTATTATAGGCACATCTATAATGACTGCAGGAAACCGAGCCCGTGTTTTCTTTTTACCTATTCCGTGTCTGGTATAGAAAAACCACATAACTACCCGTAGCAGGAGCGGTGTCGAATCCTATGACAAATCTAGCTAATCTCCTAGTTTGGGTTCAAGACGGGAGGCAAGCCCATTTCCCACAATAAATCACCCCTCTAATAAAACAGACCAATCCCTACCTTAGGTGTTAGTCTGACCGGCAAAACAAAAAAAAACCGAAAGAACACTGGACAAAAAAAATCAAAAGTCAAAAAAAAAGAAAAAAAAGGGCCAAAGCAAAAAGAAGGCCATCAAAAAAAAGAAAACTGGACAAAAAAAAAATCGAAAGTCTATGAAAAAAAAGCAAAAGGCCAAAACAAAAAAAAGCAGGCCATCATCAAAAAATTCAGAATACCCATGACCGTGGTCAACGGTCAATTCCAGTGAAAGCCCCATGACCAGGGTACGGTCAAAATTATCAAAACCCATGACCGCGGCTAAAAGGTCAATCAAAAAATCAAATACCCATGACCGTGGTCAACGGTCAACTCAAGTGAAAATCCTTTGACCGAGGTACGGTCAAATTCAAAATTATCCATGCCATCCAATAGGGGAGTAACAATCAAGCTGGTCAGCTAACACCACACTCAGCCTTCCCACATTACAACCCTCAAGACCTTCCCGAGACCCACGCCAGAGACAGCCCGGAATTTTGAGTATTCAAGCTCCATAGCATACCCCTAACAATTAGGGCCAGACATCAAAACCAGATCCCGCATTATCAAACCGGCTCTCGAAGCCTTAGCTCCACATAACCGAGCTCCAGATTTTGAGTCATCAAGGCCATTTACTTCATTATCAAACCGGCTCTCGAAGCCTTAGCTCCACAGAACCGAGCTCCAGATTTCGAGTCGTCAAGGCCGTTTACTTCATTATCAAACCGGCTCTCGAAGCCTTAGCTCCACAGAACCGAGCTCCAGATTTCGAGTCATCAAGGCCATTTACTTCCTAGCACCACATTCCCAAATACATCAAATCCCCGAGAGCAAAACTCGTTAAAATCCCCGAGAGCAAAACTCGTTAAAATCCCCGAGAGCAAAACTCGTTAAAATCCCCGAGAGCAAAACTCGTTAAAATCCCCGAGAGCAAAACTCGTTAAAATCCCGTCCCAATTCTCCTCATCCAAACCAGTTACCAACCTCGAACACGGGAACTCAACTTGCAATCGGCATAGAACATGCCCAAATAGTTCACACCACCTCTGGGGGCTACCCCGGAGAACGCTCACGGTCACAGGATTAATATCCTAACCATTCAAGCCCTTTGATCAAGACATCACTGGGAATGCACCTAGCCTACACCGTCATTATGGCTAGTTACACACAAGGTCCTATTAGAATAGGCACCATAATACATCTTCCGCCACTGAACCACACGTGAATACGTAGGCAGCCTTTCAACATAGGCACAACCACCCACATTGACACACATTCGAAAAGCATTATCATTCCGGACACGACACTGTCATGTTCTCAGTAGCTAGCTTTGTTGTCCTGGGGGTTTTCTTAGACAGAAGACCTCCATCTACTCACAAAATCCAGATAAATATTTTCAAAATCTAGCCTCCTTTCTGTAGTGTGTCCTAGTACTCGGCTCAGTCGAAGACAAGAATCTGTCAGGACCCGAGGCAATACCTACTTTGGAAATGTATCCTAAAATAAGAAATCCAGAAGGGCACCATACTAAAACAGTCTCATTACAGGCTACTGCAATCCCCCTATAGCATAGCTATCCCATTTCGATGTGCGACCATGTTGCCACTCGCCTAGACTACGGGATAGCGCAACTTAAGAGTCTTGTTAGGCGGCCCACACCCCTACCAAGTCGCGGTCCAACCTTTAGAGAGTCCAGTCCGTGTCAGTCAACTCATCCTGTCGTGTCCAGAGTCGAGTCTGTCGATAGGCCCCTCTCTTCAAATTCCACTTTGAAATTTGCAAAATTTAGCCATTTGAAAAAAAGATCTTTTTCGACAAGGTCAGATTTCAGTCTATTTAAACTGCGAATTTCTTTTATATCCCTTTCCATTTTGAAAACCTAGCTCGTGATTGCTTTCAGGATTTCAAATTCAAAAATTCAAAAATTCAAAAATTCAAGAATCATTTTCCCCAGCACGAGTCATTTTACTACCTACGTGTTGCACGCATTTTAGATAACTTATACAGGTACGACTCAAGCAAAGACATGCAAGTCATCAAATCTCCTCAACAGCATTTTCCGGGATAGCACGGGATGGACCAACACACAGGCACACCCAGGGCTTATGCGACAAGCCTAAATTCCCCACGGAGTACGATCATCCAGCACAGGTATGATTTCTGTCTTGTGGCTGGCGAGCCCTTCACGCGAGTCTAACGGACTATAAACGACCCGACCGGAAGTCTACCAGGTCTTAACGGGCTTGGTAGCTACTCTGACTTTCGCCTTGTCCAAGGCTCATTCAGAGTAGGGGCTCTGTAGACACCCGTATTTTGACTGCCAGGTATCTATGGTAGTTTCCAAAAAACACCCGATGATGATCGGACGCTAACGTGTTTCTATGCGATCGGATATGCGCTCAAATCCATTAATCATTGGCTAACACACTTACGGAGTACAAATCTCACCAAACGGACCTCGAATCCAGGCCCAGTGGATCATTCCGAGTCAAACAAGACTAATTTGGGTCAAAACCGACACCGTAAATAAAACCGACTTTTAGCGACCGGATTAAAACCCGGTCAAAGCCGTTTCCGAGTGACCCACTCAATCGATCGAGTGGGCCTGTTTTGAGCCCGGCTGCAGGCTTCACGGGCCACTCGACCGAGTTAGCCCTTTACTCGGTCGAGTAACCCTAATTCGGGTGCCCTAGCCTTGCCTATATAAGCAACCCCATGCAACACTCAAATCAACTTTTTACAAACCTTAGACAACTTTACACATCTTTTTGCAACCTCAAAACCCTAGAGCAATCATACACACTCTACATCCTTACAAACCCTAATCAAAAACCTAGTAATCCTACACTAGCAAAAAACCCTAAACCTAGTTTTAGGAAATCCATCCCGAGCCACCATAACTTAATCTACATAAACCTCGAAGACTCTTGTGTTGAAGCCACGGTTACGAGTCCGCACCGAGACAAGAACATGTAGGTTGAGGGTGTCAAAACCCTCTATTTCCTTCCTCCCTTTCTCACGTCATCTTCATCTTCTTTTTTTCGTTTTTTTTCGTTTTTTGTTATTTTATTTATTGCACCTTAATATCGATAATACTACTAATATTAAAATACTAAAATATTTATCGATTTGTGTCGAGTAAGAAGGATACCGGGATAAGGAAAACCGCATATACAAGTGTACTGCACACGCGTCGTCGGTCGCTTATCCCGGTACCCCGATTATTTGATTATTGAGATAAATCAACTTAAACAACAATTCGTTAATATTTCTCGTCATCATCATCATCGATTTTCACATTCATTTTTTTTTTAAAATCAATTTTAATAAGGGTCGAAACCCGTTGACACGGATCCGACATCACAATCCCTAGGGATTTATTTCGATGTCGGAGAAGTCGAGGGAATCAAGTTTTTATTCAAGTAAAGCGTCGATTTTAGATTCGATACCAATTCCATAATTGGATATCGAATCTAACAATCAAGTAAAATGAATTAATTAGCGTGATTTGTTCATATCACGATAATTAATTTAAAACGGCTAAAATCAATTTATCTTTTTTTCTTTTTTTTATTTCACTCTAATATTCTATATCGATTCAAATAATCGAATATGGGATATAACGAGTATTCAAAATTAGAATCGAGTATAAATTCAACAATATTTATATTCGGTTCAACAAATTCGCGATTTATAAAAAATCAAGTCGAACATAAATTGTGCAATATTTATGTCCGATTCGGTAAAACCGTCGAATTATCAAAAATCAAAAGCAATTTCAAATACACCAATTAAATTGCAAACGAACCAAGTTCGTACAGGTGCCACTCGACCGAGTGCCTTAGTCACTCGATCGAGTGACACCCTAAAATCGAGTCAGAATGTTAATTACGACCCCACTCGATCGAGTCTCACAGTGACTCGGTCGAGTGGCCATGTACTCGACCGAGTCGGTCAATGACTCGGTCGAGTATGGTCCATAACGCAAAGCAGAATCGTCTTTTACAGGTCCACTCGATCGAGTCCATCAACCACTCGATCGAGTTACCCATAACGATTAACACAATAAATCGTACATTATTCTATTTTCAAAACTCGATAGTAATTTATGATTTAGGTCAACACGTGTTTAATCAATCATGTGTATTACTATCTTTTCAAACCATGCATCTCATATTTGCACCTTTTCATCTCATCTCATATTTACATAAACCGTTATTATTCGTTATATCATTACATCGTTTACTAACGCGTTTGTTATTTCTTTTGCCAATTTAATTATTGTTCGTTTATTGTACTAAATGAACCCGCATGATAAAATACAAATTCGACGTTAATTTTAGTTGCATTAAATTGACTTAGAAACCCTTTTCAATTTCATTCACATGCCTAGGAAAAACAATGTTTGCATAAGCATTTTTTCCCGTTTTACTAACGCGCGTATTGTAAGTCATTCAAATTCTTAGTAGAGGCCGCTAATGTGCGGGCGGGGTTGCGTGTCCTTTGTGGGCTTCCCAACACGTACCCTCACCCCTTACTCAGAACCTTGGTTTCCGGATGCCCGAAACCGTTGGCGCACGAGAGTCATTCATACACGATATCCGATAATGTCGGTATCGGTATCGCAATGCAAAGGGACGAGCCCAATAAACTCTGACATCGGAAATGGGCCGTATTTTGTATACAGCCCACTACGACATAGAGTGGGCTCGAATGGTTCCGAATAACCACAAAATTCGGTGGCGACTCCACATAGACCTAAATTTCAATTCGATCCATTCTCATATGGAGATTCATTCGCCTACCCAAACCCGCGCGTGGCCGCGTCGGGGTGGACCTATGTCATGTCCACAGCATGGTTTGTGTTCAGGAGTGTGTATATTTTGACCTTAAACTTAGATATCGTATCGTGTAAGTCGCCGTCGTGTTGAACTGGATTACGGTTGGTGTCCAGGAGGGGTGTACATTACTTAAGCCAGGACCTCGCTGCACGCAGTCCTGTTATAGTTGAGTTGCCTAGTTAGAGACTGAAGTCTAATTTGTTTTGACTAAATTCTCGAACCTAGTTTAGTATGATCCTAGTGAAAGTCTATTCCGTTACACTGATTGACTTCCATAGCGCCGTTATTTTTATTGATTGACATGGATTTGCAGGTTGACAATCATTTCAACTTATTTTACCGTATCATTTTAAATATTTTCCATTTTTCAACTATTTTGATATAGTAGTAATTGTGCATTAATATCATGTAATATGGCTGGGAGAACGTCGTCGTTACTCCCCACTGAATTGTGGCTATTATGTTTATAACATGGTAGGTATTATTTGTTCGGGTTGTGTGAGCTAGCGAGCGGCATTTAGTCTTGCGCCGTTGAATTTATTTTCATATTATGGTTTGTATGTCAAACATTTTTGAGGATTTTAATTTTTGCCCTTTTTATAAAAAGTGGCAGTTCTACTGACTTACCTTTTCATTATTAAAATTTAGTTATCAGTGTGTTAATCTCAACTCAACAGTGATTCCACCACTGTTTCGCATTAGAATTTATAGGGGATTACAACTAAGGCTGCCATCATGTTAGTTTAATTTGCCCGAGTAATTTATTTGATCCGTTCTATAGAAAAACTACCTGAAACACAGCGAACCCGCGTCGTGTTGCAGTCTTATCGTCATCGAGTGTTTGTTAGGCACTTCTGCAGCCACCAGGTCCAAATCTGGGTGTCTACAGAGTTTTTTGGGGTTTTGTGAAGTTCTGTGAAGAAGATATGTACGTGAACTTTGATTGGAGTTTTGGGTGATTTTTGTGGCGGATGTGCTGCTGTTGTGGTTTGTTGTAGGAGTCGGATATAATTGCAGGTTGGTTTATTTTCGCGCATATGGGGAGCTAAAAACAAACAAATGCCGCTATTTTAGAACCAGCACTGCGTCGGATTAGCCGACGCAACGTCAAAGTCCCCGCCGACATTGCGTCGGCTAATCTGATGCAGATGCGCCCAGTCAATGAGCATTGCGTCGGATTAGCCGACGCAGCGTCGACGGGGAATTTGACGTTGCGTCGGCTAATCCGACGCAGTGCTCATAGACTGGGCTGCGCATTGACCACCCAAGCGTCGCGTCGGATTAGCCAACGCAATGTCGACGTAAAACACTTGCGTCGGACTTACCAACACAAAAAAAAAATTGCGTCAAAATATAATGGCGGTCCACTGCGTCGGCTAATCCGACACAATCTGCAAATTGCGTCGGCTAATCCGACGCAATCTGCAAATTGCGTCGGATTTCGTACATTTGCGTCGGATATGTCCGCCGCAATTTTGACTTGATTTTTGTAGTGAATCCTACCCCTTTATGCATAGAATTATTAGTGATGGGAGTTGACCAAGTACCACGGGTCGCCCGCCTGCAGGGCCCCGGAGCGGTTCGCCCCCAGGGCGAATCTAGAATCACCCGTCGGCCCTCCCTGCGAAGGACTACGGAGAGAACCCCGAAAGGCTTGCGCCTGCCGAGCAGGGCCCTTCTGCCAGCCGAGCAGGGCCTCCAAGTCCCCAACGTGCTGGTTTCCAGGGTGCCCGAACCCCCAGTACAAGCAGGGGAATCCGAGGGCCCATCCGTCATTCCGCCTCAGGTAATGGAAAGTGGGTGGACGAGGAGAAGCCACGTGTCGTCCTCACGTCCACCCATTCTCCCGCTCTTTTCCCTCTCTTCCTCTCTCTCTTGTGGGAAGGTATAAATACCCACTCATTTCCCACTTAGAGGGGGCTGGATTTTCTCTCTCTAGACTCCCACTCCTGAAAAGGGCCACCTAGCTCCTCACGAGTTAGGTTCATTAAGGCATTCACGGACTGACTTAGGCATCGGAGAGGGTTCCCTCGGACAACCTCCGGGGCCCTGTGCGTTACTTGTGCAGGGAGTAGACTCGATCCGCCGGGAAGGTTCGATCGTGGGGGAAGAGAAGGGAGAGATCAAAGGAAGTCAAGCACACAATATCCGAATACTCGCCGAATTCACAATCGGGTTCATTGATTCCGCGATCGGAACAATTTGGCGCCGTCTGTGGGGAGAACGGTTGTGCTCACGAATTATCCACAATAATCAACCACTCCCAAATACAATTTTTTCCGGATCTAATCTTCATCTTTGGGATAGATCCATACAGAAATCAACCGCTCACATTCATGTAGTTTTCCAGATCTCATCTTGATTGTCTGGGATATAGACGTGAAATCAACCGATCAAACCTATTTTTTATACAAAATGAGTGAACAACTGGGTAGGAAGAGATAAGAAGGTAACAAAAAATGGAAGGAGTGAAGTGATGGTTATGGAGGCAGTCGTACGCCTCATCCTCACACCATTTCCTAATCAAATAAACCAATTTGGTCATCACCCAGAAATCAATTTCAAAGGGTTTTCACGCCCAAATCTTGATCAAAAGAAAAAGCTCAGCAACTTCAATGGATTCAGCAAATGCAAGATTATCTACTATACAAAATCATCTAAGTCTGCAACTGTCTCATCTGTCACTTCCTTCAAGCTCCACCCGGCTTAGCGTAACGAATCCGAGAGCCGGTTCGCCTTCAATAGTAATGCATCCATAAGTGCTTGGTTGACCCAATTTGGTCCACGTAGTCGCTCACCCTCATCGGCGGATGCGGGACCGGGTTTTGGTTGGACACCCGATTCACTTCGAAGAAACGCTCTGGTGATGCCGCGGAGGAGGAAGACGAGTTCCGACGCCGCCTGTCAACCGCGGCCTCCGTCTAAAACTCCTCCCAACGCGGCATCCGACCGCCGGAATCCAAGCTTGTTCTTTGCTCAGTTACGTCGCCATTGCTTGGCTCAGGTTTGTTCCGATGCAAGCTATTCAATCTCGACTTCAATCAGCTTAGATCGCCGCATTATCCGTGTGCTTCTCTGCTGTTTCCGGCGACGTTTCGCTTCACTTTCTTCCGGTCTCCTTCACGCAAGCTGTCAATCGTTTTTCACGGCCATATTTGCTTGCGTTATGACCATGAAGAGGGAGGTTTTTCATCACTTATCTCACTTTTATTCCCAAACTGTGACTATATGTATACTTTTTGGGGTTTATGGAAAGCAATAGAGGATCTACCTCAAATAAAAGGCCAAGAGTAGAAGATGAAGTAGAGCACCACAGATCATGAAAGATAAGCCCGTTTTATGTTAAATGGATTATAGAACATGAGGTTGCTTCTAGTGTATTTGATAATGAATTGATAAACAAGTCGGAATACTCGGCAAATCAGCGAAAAAGTTCTACGGAGTACCATTTTCTTAATCAAAATGCATGTTCATGTGTATATACTGCCAACCATGTATATACACTGCCAACAAATCAAAAAAGTATCGGAGCTTAATCTTATATGGTCACCGATTACTCACAAAATCAATTGGAGTCACGAGCGAATTTTAGAGTAAGGCAAACATTAACTAGGCAACATTGAGAGCTCGACCTCCCGAGTATCTTAGGTCCGTAGGGTCAGTCACCTGAGTCGGCGTGCCACTTGAGTCGGTCACTTGAGTAGGTGTGCCATCTGGATCGGTTACTCTAAGCGGCCACCAGACGTCAGGCCACTTAAAGTCGGCACATGTTGACGCTTATTCCGCACCGGCCTCGGATAAGGTACCATTCCAACCACGTAGCAATTCAACCTGAGCTATATCCGAGTTCAAATGGGGAGAGTTTACTCGTGGCAAGACGGTACGGCCCGGTGGAGTATTTTGAGGTAAAATGATCCCAACTTCTAAGAAAATGATTATTTCTTGGTTGTAATTTCAAAAAAGAGTGACAAAAATACCATCCAATCTTTCCATCCCACCACAAAAAAAATTCACAAATACATCACAGAAATTTCCAAAAAAACTCATCGAAAAATTTACCCGAAAAGTTGTGAAGATAAGTCACAAAAATGGGTATCAAATGAGCTCAATGTTTTTAGCTTGACGGAGACATGACCCAGCTGACCAACGATTCGGTCGATATACAGCTTAGCCGACTCACGGCTGAGCCGGCCAAGATGCTGCCGATTTACGGTTCGGTCCTGCCGACTTACGGCTCGGTCCTACTGACTTACGGCTCGGCCAAGATGCTGCCCTGCCGATTTACGGTTCGGTCCTGCCGACTTACGGCTCGGTCCTACCGACTTACGGCTCGGCCAAGATGTTGCCCTGCCGATTTACGGTTCGCCCTGCCGACATACGGCTCGGTCCTACCGACTTACGGCTCGGCCAAGATGTTGCCCTGCCGATTGACGGTTCGGTCCTGCCGACTTACGGCTCAGTCCTACCGACTTACGGCTCGGCCAAGATGCTGCCCTGCCGATTTACGGTTCGGCCCTGCCGACTTACGGCTCGGTCCTACCGACTTACGGCTCGGCCAAGATGCTGCCCTGCCGATTTACGGTTCGGCCCTGCCGACTTACGGCTCGGCCAAGATGTTGCCCTGCCGATTTACGGCTCGGCCCTACCGACTTACGGCTCGGCCAAAACACTGCCCAGCCGACTTACGGCTCAACCTCGACGTCTACAGAGATCGCCTAGATCCGCCAACCACCATGTCGAATTCTACGAAGACGGGATTAATATTTACCCATCACTTGTTCATTACTCTCACAGCTAATGGGCAGGGGGCAATAGGGGAAGGGCCCCCTGTTGCAAAACCCTGAGAAAATAGACCCCCCAACAAAAAATAAGGCTTGATACACATTCAGCCTTCTACAGAGCATAAGTCCCTCTGCCTACCTCTGGGCAGGCAGGGGGCAGGCCACCTGGACTTCGACCAGAAGCCAGGGTCAGGCCCGGCCCCATGCGCCGAACTAAAAGTCCCTCTGCCGACCTCTGGGCAGGCAGGGGGCAGCCCCCCTGGACTTCGACCAGAAGTCAGGGTCAGGCCCGGCCCCATGCGCCGAACTACAAGTCCCTCTGCCTACCTCTGGGCAGGCAGAGGGCAGGCCCCCTGGACTTCGACCAGAAGCCAGGGTCAGGCCCGGCCCCTTGCGCCGAACCACAAGTCCCTCTGCCTACCTCTGGGCAGGCAGGGGGCAGGCCCCCTGGACTTCGACCAGAAGCCAGGGTTAGGCCCGGCCCCATGCGCCGAATCACAAGCCCCTTTGCCTACCTCTGGGCAGGCCCCCTGGACTTCGACCAGAAGCCAGGGTCAGGCTCGGCCCCTTGCGCCGAACTACAAGTCCCTCTGCCTACCTCTGGGCAGGCAGGGGGCAGGCTCCCTGGACTTCGACCAGAAGCCAGGGTCAGGCCCGGCCTCATGCGCCGAACTACAAGTCCCTCTGCCTACCTCTGGGCAGGCAGGGGGCAGGCCCCCTGGACTTCGACCAGAAGCCAGGGTCAGGCCCGGCCCCATGCGCCGAACTACAAGTCCCTCTGCCTACCTCTGGGCAGGCAGGGGGCAGGCCCCCTGGACTTCGACCGGAAGCCAGGGTCAGGCCCGGCCCCATGCGCCGAACCACAAGTCCCTCTGCCTACCTCTGGGCAGGCAGGGGGCAGGCCCCCCTGGACTTCGACCGGAAGCCAGGGTCAGGCCCGGCCCCATGCGTCGAACCACAAGTCCCTCTGCCTACCTCTGGGCAGGCAGGGGGCAGGCCCCCTGGACTTCGACCAGAAGCCAGGGTCAGGCCCGGCCCCATGCGCCGAACCACAAGTCCCTCTGCCTACCTCTGGGCAGGCAGGGGGCAGGCCTCCTGGACTTCGACCAGAAACCAGGGTCAGGCCCGGCCCCTTGCGCCGAACCAAAAGCCCCTCTGCCTACCTATGGGCTGGCAGGAGGCAGGCTCCCTGAACCTAGACAAGGTCCATAAACTACCCTGGCAGGCCTTTGGCACCCTGAAACATCCGTATGAGATATACCAGGGCATGAGCGTTGATCACAGGGCTTAGTGATCTGATTACCTAGTCACATATAGAATGATAAAACCTCATGTACACCTCCGAGTACACAAAAGGCACGACGTCTGACGCCCTGACAGAGTCCAAATGACGCTAGGGCAGACGCGCCAACAAGGCCTAATGAATACTTGGCTTTGCATAAAAAACAAAGTCTGTCATTCAGTTTGTCGGTCCAACCATGCTTGGCACCAGACCCGCATACTCAGTATCCGACTCCGCTGAGGGCAAATTGATAGGGGATAAAACCCCCAGACGAATAGGCCCGACTCCTAGGACTGAGAAGGCCCAACTGGGTCCTAGCCGACCCTAGAGGCCCAACCCCCTATCAGACGACCCCCCTTACGGGTAGTCATTAACTGACTCAGAGAGACTTCTCTACTGATCACCATGCTGATGTCATGGTGACATCACCCTACCACATCCTTTCCCCTATAAATACCCCACTTAGGGTGAGGGGAAAGGAGGCAATTCATTCACACATATTCCTCCCTATTCTCTCTCTACCTCTTTATCTCTCTAAATATCTATATTCAGTCATACATTTTACTGACTTGGGCGTCGGAGGCTCCGCCCCGGGGGTTCCCCCGGGCCCGGAGTTCACCTTGCAGGATCCCCGTCGGCACGCACCTGGAGCCGAGGAGAACCTCGAAGCCCAAGGTCAGGGACCCGTTTCCATACCGGAACAATTAGTAATATGGTTTGACCAGTAGTATCAATCACTACACATATTATTGCAAACTTTATTCCAATTACTACTCTTCACCCTAGTCTCAAGAAGACTAAATAAGCCAACATTATTATTAGCCAGGAACCATTTAATTTCCTGTTGCTTAGTTGTATTATTTAGTCCCCTAATACTCCAAAATCCAACGTTAACCATATTCAGGAGGTCGAGTGTCTGTCCCTTCACCTTTTTTTGCTAGACTTAGATCGTAATAGAGCTTCCAAAAAAGATACTGGTTTCGAGTTGTATACCTTCTCTCCATCTTCTCTTTGTACTCGTGTTATAAAGAAAATTAAATTTGTATCCAAAAAATATTTATCTGAAAGTGATAACTACACAATTCTCTCTTCTCTCTAAATCTTTCTCCCTCTTTCAAAGAAAACTCTAGCCTCCAAAAAAATTGGGGCTACCACCATTAATTGGAGGGGTAAGCCCCCCAATTAATTAATTATATAGCTTTAATATTAGTATTACTAGATTAAAGCCCGTGCACTGCACGGGTTAGTTGACTTAATTATATTGACAATGTACTGCGTTAAATAATAAATAAGATGATCACATGACATTAGAATCAAACATAATTTCAACTATGTTTATAGTCTTATTAGCTCAATTTAAAACTCAAAAGAACCCATGCTCTTATATTCACATTATAATATAAAATTTCATCACCTTATTATAATTTTTCGATGTGGAGATACTTTTATAGTTTTACGGTCTAATTAAGAGATTTTTTAAGACTCAAAAGTTTTTTGATTGATATCTATGAATGAATTAATTTTTTGATTGATAAGAACGAAAGATTAGTCTTTATTTATAATATAAGATTCTATCGACTCATCATAATTTTTCGATGTAGGATAATTTATTCAACATTTATAGTCTTAAGATATGCTTGTAAGACCTAGAAAAACGCACGATTACTCTTATTTATAATATAGAATCATCATCTTATTTTAATTTTTTCGATGTGGTATAATTTTAGATTCGTAGTTTTTTAAAAGCTTTTAAGAGTCAAAAGATCGTTGGTTGATATTTAAAACCGAATTACTTATTTATGATATAGAATTCCATCACCTTATCATAATTTTTCGATGTGGTATAATTTACTTAATTAATTTTATACTTTTAAGAGCTATTTTTAAGACATAAAAGAGTGTTTTTATATCCAAGTTAAAAGTACAGACGATTACTCTTTATTTATATAATCGAATTTGATTCATATTATTATATACTCCCTCTGTTTCTTTGATATCTTCCACATTTTCTTTTTCAACCATTTCTTGGATTTCTTCCACTTTCCTTTTTTCTATCACACTTCTCTCTTATCTAGGTGGGCCACTTACTTTACTACCTCTCTACTTTTACTTATTTTATTGTTTTTCTTAAGAAATGTGTCACTTTTAAGGTGGAAGAAATCATAGAAACGGAGGGAGTATTTTGAATAAATGATTACTCTTATTTATATAATAATAAAAAATCACCTCATTATAAATTTTTTGATATGTGATAACTTTAATTTAACTTTAACTGTAGTCTTATTAAGAACTTTGGGTTAACTAACTTAATTATATTGGATAATCGTTAAATCTATAGAAGAATGATTACTCTTATTTATATAATAAAATTCCAGCACAATATTATAATTTTTCGATGTGGGATATCTAAGAACGAATGATTATTCTTATTTATAATATAAAATTTCGTCGTACATTATTTTTATAGAGTAGGTAATAAATTCATTATTTTTTCAAGCTAATAATATGAATATGAAATTGTGGACATGACGTAGGTCCACCCCGACGCGGCGAAGCGCGGGTTTGGGTAGGCGAATGAATCTCGTGTTAAGATTGTTCTCGGGTTCGAAATTTAAGTCAAAATGGAGTCGCCACCGAATTTTGTGGTTATTCGGAACCATACGAGCCCACTCTATGTCGTCATGGGCTATACACAAAGTAAGCCCACTTCGATTTCAGAGTTTATGGGGCTCGTCCCTTTGCATTGCGATACCGATACCATCTATACCGGTAATTGTGTAAAGAATGACTCTCGTGCACCAAGGGTTTCGGACATCCGGAAACCAATGGTTCTGAGTAAGGGGTGAGGGTACGTGTTGGGAAGCCCACTAAGGACACCCAACCCCGCCCGCACATGGCGGCCTCTACTAAGACACCGTTCGTGTTCGTGTACGCGCGCTAGTAAAATAATTAAATGATATGCAAACAGCGTTTTCGGGCTAAGCATGTGAATTTGCGTTAACTACGTCATTTAATGCATCTTATTATTTGTCGAAATGATTTAGCATGCGAGGTTCATTTATAAAGCGTAAAAGCAATTAAATAAACAAAGATCGAAAGTAAATAAAAATAACGTACAAATTACACGGGCGGAAATACAACCCGGAATTCACAATACAACGTTACGTAAAAGCAATAAACGAAATAAAAATAATGCGATATAATGAAAGGGACGGACCCGTATATAAACTAGACTGCGAAAATATGTAGACGGACTAACCCCGATTAAATACGCATTATGTCGCATATTAAACGAAGGATGGGAACATGAGACTGTGGCATATTGCTAGCCTAATCTCACGTCCCGTAGCCTTGTCCCGACTTATCACGTCAAAGTGGTCAAAGTCGTTCTACGTGTCGTGATGTGTGTGATTTTTGAAAAATAGGAAGGTCGGATGATGGTCTAAAGTCGATAAAGAACGGGGCTCGAAATATGTGTCCAAGCCCTCGGTATTGTGGGTTATGAGACCCACTCGATCGAGTCATTGACTGACTCGGTCGAGTGTGTTATTGGCGTGGCTACTGCCCACTTTTTGGGGTGCTACTCGATCGAGTGGCCTATGGCACTCGATCGAGTGCCCCCTGTATGAGTGATGGCTCGCTCGGTTTTATGACTCGAAATCGATAATTGGCCAAATCAAATACAAATATCGCACGATTTGTATTTGACTCGGCCTCCGGTACTATAATCGTGTATGAACGATTATAATATCGTCACCGGAGTTTTATGAAGACGTTTGCGTTAGATTAGGAAATTTTGAATTGGTGACGAAATGTATCCCTCTACGTCACGACATCGGAACTAACCCTTTCGGATTACGTGATGTCGATTTTCGTGTCAATGGGTTTCGCACCAATTGTGGAAATGGAATGAAATTCATTCAACTACGACCGTTTGCGATCGCGTTACGCCCTTGAGTACATTGGGGCGGGGCTCCTCGAAAGGGCTCCACCTCCGTCGTTGCTCGTAAAGGGATTAAACGGATCTTTGGCAAACATCGTAGTCAAACGGATTTTAAACCGAAATTTGATACTAGTTTTATATATACGCGGTATTATAATGATGTTAGTAATAGAAAAAAAATGACAATACAAAATAAAGATGCAAAAAAGGTATAAAGAAAACGTTAGTGTTAGTGTCGGTGTCACTACGATCATAATACGAAAATGTACATAAAATGATATAGAAAAGAGATAGAAAAAGGGTTTAGGACACCCTCAACATACATGCTAGTATAGACCTCGGAAATGGACTCGTGAAAAGCGACAAGGCTTGGGAGTATCGAGGACGTATGCGAGTTATGGTGTGTATGGATGTGTATTTGTGTTGGTTCGGTTTCCAAGGTATAAATGGCTCGGATTTTGAGGTGTTTTTGCTTAGGGTTTGTAGTGTAGAATGTAGGGTTGAAGTAGGGTAAAATGTGGCTGAAAAGTGTAGGGTAAAAATGCTCAAAAAGTTCTGAAATGCATGGGGGGGTGAAGCGGTATTTATAGACTTCACCCCTCGACCTAGGGGCACTCGATCGAGTGGCCCTAGTGCACTCGATCGAGTGCCTTCGCAAACGGGCCACACCCGGGTTCAAGGCGCTCCACTCGATCGAGTGGGGTCAATCCACTCGATCGAGTGGATCAACAAATCGAGATAAAATAGGGAAGTTTGACTTGGTTGATTTGTTTGTTATTTTTTGAATAATTTCTTTGCGCCAACTGAGCTTTAGCTGATTTATGAGACGGTTTCGTCTTTGACCGGGTTTTGACCCTGTCGCCAAAAGACGGGAATTATTTTTGGTGTCGGTTTTGGCCCAAATTAGTCTTATTTGACTCGGAATGACCCACTGGGCCTGGATTTGAGGTCTGTTTTGTGAGATTTTTACTCCGTTAAAAGTCCATGTTGGATATTATTGATTCCGAGCCCAAATCCAAGTATACTAAGTCACGTTGACGTCCGATCATCATCGGGTGTTTTTTGGAGACTACCATAGACACGTGGCAGTCAAAATGCGGGTGTCTACAGAGCCCCCACTCTGACTGAGGCTTGGACAAGGCGAAAGTCAGAGTAGCTACCAAGCCCGCTAAGACCTGGTAGACTTCCGGTCGGGTCGTTTATAGTCCAGTGGACTCGCGTGAAGGGCTCGCCAGCCATAAGCAGAGGGTCATACCTGTCTTGATGATGATAGCTTCGCGGGGAGTCAGACTTGTAGCATAAGTCCTGGGCGCGCCTATGTGTGGGCCCATCCCGTATCATTTCGGGAAAAATGCCGCCTCGGGCGTTCCGCTGGGGAAATATATGAGCTGTTCGGGCTTGCTTCTGAAGCCTTGAGTCGTACTTGAGCTGATGATGATGCTCCGTGGGGAGTAAAGCCTGCCTCTTTTGGGGAGTAGGTGTACCCGTATGCCGACACATCGCACTTTGGATGTAGCATACCGGGGAAAAGCTGACTCCTTTGGGGGAATTAAATAGTTTCGCGGGGACTTGCTTCTGAAGTCTGGGGTGTACCTGTATGCTGACACATAACAACTTGTATGTAACACGTAGGTAAAATGTTGACTTTCGCTGGGGAGAAAAAGATTGAATAATTTTTTTTTTGAAGGACAAAAAATTTTTATCGCGAAGAAATTTTATCACAGAAAAATTTGGAGACTCTTAGGAAAGCTCGGGACAGCTTGATTCCTATTCTGGGTTCAAGTTGGAAACCAGGCCTGCGCGCGCATGGGGCCCAGTTTGCTGAGGAGGCAGGGTAGTTAGGTTTTCTGTTAGGTTTTCTCATTATAAATATGAGAATCCCTGCTTCAGCTTTTTACATCCCAACTCAAACTCTTCTTTCCCTTCTCAAAATCTTTTAGACTTTTAAGAAAGTTAGAAATTTCTGTCATGGGTATCGACCATTTGACGGCTATGCTTCTTGCCTGGTCCCAATACTTTCGGGACGAGGAGAAGGTCAGGCTGACTCAGATGGGGATAGTCAATTTATTCCTTTTTCAACGTCTGATAGTCGACTCACATTTTCTGGACGCCTGTCTGTCGTTTTGGGATACCACCCATCACGTGTTTGCATTCCCGAGGGGCGAGATGTGTCCTTTGCCCGAGGAGATTGCGGCCATAGGCGGCTGGGGTCTTGCTATTCAGCCCGCTATTCCTCCGTTCTACCCGGATCTAAGGAGGCGTTTGAGGGAATTTTTGGGTTTGTCTCATGCTGAGACAAACCGAATGGTGCAGGGAGATAACGTTTCCCTATTTGATCTGGCCGACAAGTTCATGAACCCACGGGACGTGAGGGCCACCCCTGCTCATAGGCGTAGGGCATTCGCTTTTTGCATGCTGCATTGCTATGTCTTCGAGGGGCTGATGGAGCTTGACTTATGCAGGGGTCAAATCAGGCTGATCGGAGTGGTTGACCAGATGGAGACTGGTCATAGCCCTGCTTGGCTAGCCACTGGGGAGATCATCATGGGTCTGGATGCTAGACGGCTCGACCCGACCCGACGGTTGATGGGGAGTACCCGTTTCCTGCAGGTATACCTCTCGAATTTTTTTTTTTTTTTTTTTTTTCGTTCACGCTTCACGCGAATTTCCTGATTCTCGTAAGTCACTCGATCGAGTGGACCTGTCACTCGATCGAGTGACAATCGTACCGGGCTACTGCCTGTTTTTGATAGGCCTACTCGATCGAGTCAGCTGATGTACTCGATCGATTGGGCTGTAGCGGACCACTCAATGGCTTACGAAGCTTGTGTATGCTTTTCAGATATGGTTGTCGGAACGGCTCTCAATCATAGAGACTCCTCCGAGCATTCCCAATTATCGGAGCAGTCAGATTTGCTCCTGAAGGCGGAAAATAAGCTCAAGTCATCGGATAGATCGAGCTTACTAGGACGAGGAGTTGGTGTTTCATGGGGGTCTCTTGATCAGGTGGACCGTTACTTGGTGGTTCCTTTCAAAATTGACCGGACTGGCTAAGAGAGACCAAGCCCGGTACCTGACGATCCTGTCCTTAGACTGGACAGTTCATATTTATCCGGACCGCCTCCTAAGGCAGTTCGGTTCGTCTCAGCGCATCCCTGAGACTGAAGCCATTATCAGCGTCCCGCTCCAATTGACGGACGCTATGTGCGACACCTGGTTGCAACGATGGTTCACTCGTCCCACATGGACGGTACCTAGCCCTTGCCAATCCGCTTGGGTGTCACGGGCTTATCAGAAGTGGACTTTTGAAGAGTCCGAGGAAGCTCGAAAGGCCTTAAAGGTTGATGAGGCCATCGAATTGGTTCAGCGCGAGTCGGCGAAGGACAACAGGGACTTCTTCACCGGGGAATAAATTCCTGAGGCCACAGTCCGGGGAGAATCGGGTCTTAAGTCACAAACTAAGACTCGATCTAAGGAAGTCGGTTCTAGTAGCACTCGAGGGCAGACCGACTTGGAACGACGACTTGGGCCGAGGTTGGCGGTCCGGGACCGACTTGGTCCGCGTGACCGGCTCCCTGAGCCCGTTAGGGCTCGACTTGGGCTTATTGATATGACAGAGGAGTCGGGCTCAAACAATCGAGCCCGAGCTAGAGAAGTTCCCGTGGTGATTCGGGAACGCTCCCCTCCGCGTCGTCGTCAGTGGACGACTAAGGAGGCTAAGGACAAAGGGAAGGGCAAGATGCCCTAAATGCCGAGTCCTTTAGCTTTATTAATATTTAAATATTATTATTATTTTTGTTGTGTGCCCTTTTTTTGTATATTTTTTTTGAATTCCTGCATTTTTGTAATTTTTCGAGTTTATCGGGATTTTTTGAATTAATAAAGGAAGTTTATTATAAAACCGCTCCTGTCTCTTCTTGATTGCATTGGTTGTACCCTTTTGAGGGGTTTCCTACGTATCTGCGATTAGCAGAATCAAACCAGACGTAATTCAAGCATAGGAAATTTGCAATCTCGAATTACACCAAGACTATTGGTTCAAGATGTTTATGACAGTAGAATAAATGATTCTAGCTAATTGACTTGCCTTTTGTAAAAAAATGATTTTGATAAAATTTGCTAATGACATTGAGAAATGGCTAAGGGTAGTAACGCTTCAGTTGGTCCAGGTTGGTTGGGTTGACAAACTCATTCCCGTCCAGGTCCGTCAGCATCACTGCTCCCCCCGATAGGATTTTCTTCACCAGATATGGCCCAGCCCAATTGGGTTTGAATTTTCCCCTGGGGTCGACTGGTAGTAGAGCCCGGATTGACTTAAGGACTAGGTCGCCCTCTTTAATGTTCCTGGGCCTTACCCTCTTGTTGAAGGCCCGTTGGATCCTCTTCTGGTAGATTTGGATATTATTGAGGGCACAAGACCGTCGTTCGTCTAGTAGAACCAGTGAGTCATATCGTGCTCGAACCCAGTCAGCTTCGGGTACTTGACTTTCTAGCAGAATTCTGAGGGACGGTACCTCCAGTTCGACTGGTTGGACTGCCTCCATCCCGTAGGTTAGGTAATACGGTGTTGCCCCGGTTGCGGTGCGAATGGACGTTCGGTATCCCCATAGGGCAAAAGGTATTTTATCGGGCCAGTCCCGGTAATTATCAGCCATCTTTTTGAGTATGGTGACAATTGTTTTATTGGCCGCCTCTACCGCTCCATTTGTTTGGGGGCGGTAAGGCGAGGAAGTATGCCTTTGGATTTTATACTTGGTCAGTAGGGCCGCAGTCTCGGCTTGAAAGTGAGTCCCGTGATCACTGATAAATTCAGAGGGAATCCCATATCGACATATTATCTTGTTTTGGATGAACTTGGCGACATGCTTGGCAGTGAGAATGCGATATGATTCAGCTTCGACCCATTTGGTGAAGTAGTCGATAGCCACCAAAATAAAGCAATGCCCCCCGGTACCCGAGGGATTTATTTTCCCGATTATGTCGATACCCCACGTTGAGAATGGCCAGGGTGACGTCATGGTATAGAGTAGCGATGACGGCATATGTTGCACATTGCCAAAGATTTGACAGTTATGACAATGTTTGACATACGACCGGCAATCGGCTTCCATGGTATTCCAATAATAACCGAGCCTCATGATCTTCCGGACCAGCATGTGGGCATTCATGTGCGGGCCGTTCTCACCATCATGCACTTCGGCCATAACCTTTTCAGCCTTATACTTGTCAACACAAAGGAGAAGAGCCCCCTGTGCCGTCTTTTTGTACAGTTGCCCGTCATCGGTACGGATAAATTGGGTGGCTAGCCTTCGTAAGGCTTTCTTGGCTCGACCTTCCGTCCCGAGAGGGTACTCTCCGTTTGTTAGGTATTTTAACACAGCTTGGTACCATGGTTCGGGGTCAGTTATCTCAATGTCTTCAATGTCACAAATGTATGCTGGCTCGGACCGTCTTTCGACGCAAATCGGCATACTAGTCACGTGGTCGGGAATATTCAGTAAAGATGCCAATTTTGAGAGTGCATCTGCGAACTGATTTTCTTCCCGGGGCAGATATATATACTCCACCTTTTGGAATTGTTTCTCGAGATCCCTTACTCGTGCCTGGTAGGCCACAAGATTAGCATTTCGAGTCTTCCATTTTTGAAGTGCTTGGTTAATGACCAAGGATGAGTCACCATGTACCCGGAGATTTGTAATCCCCAGATTGGCGGCGGCATGTAGCCCGTAAATGCATGCTTCGTACTCTGCTGCATTATTGGTAACATCAAAGTTCAGTTTGATGGAGACGGGAGTGTGCTCCCCTTTTGGTGAAATTAGGAGGATCCCGACTCCGAACCCTCGAAAATTAGATGCACCATCGAAATATAAATCCCAAGTTTCAGTATCAGTATGGAAAATATCTTCGTCTGGGAAGGACCAAGTGTCGGTGTGTCCTTCTTCGGTTATCGGGCTATTGGCGAGAAATTCAGCTACTACTCGACCCTTGATAGCCTTTAACGGTACAAACTTTAAGTCGAATTCTGCCAGCATTAGAGTCCATCTAGAGATTCGACCGTTGAGAACGGGCTTTTCGAAGATATATTTGATGGGATCCATCTTGGATAGCACATGGATCTCGTAACTGAGCATATAATGTCGGAGTTTCTTAGTGGCCCAAACTAGAGCCAAACACGTCTTTTCGAGCATGGTATATTTGCACTCATACTCTAAAAACTTCTTGCTGATGTAGTAAATGGCTCTTTCTTCGGAGTCAACTGTCTGAGCCAGCATAGCCCCCATGGCTGTCTCGGTCGTCGTTAGGTATAACGACAGAGGCAAACCGGGTTGCGGCGGCATTAAAACTGGCGGTGCAGACAGAATTTCCTTGATCTTGTCGAAAGCAGTTTGGCACTTGTCATCCCATAGTACCCGTTCTCCCACTTTCAGTTTCTTGAAAATTGGTTCACACACCATGGTTAGTTTGGAAATGAACCGACTGATGTACTGGACTTTCCCGAGGAATCCCCTTATTTCTTTTTCGGTTTTAGGAGGTTGCATCTCGGTAATGGCTTTGATTTTAGCTGGGTCGACTTCGATACCTCGTTGGCTAACGATATGACCCAGTAATTTGCCTGATGTTACCCCGAAACTGCACTTTTGAGGGTTTAACCTCATATTGTATTTGCGCAATCGGGTGAAAAATTTTCTTAGGGCGGTGATGTGACCGTCCCGTTCTTTGGATTTGACGATCATGTCGTCTACATAAACTTCTACCTCTTTATGCATCATGTCGTGTAATAAAGTGGTAGCAGTCTTTTGGTATGTGGCCCCGGCATTAATGAGACCGAATGGCATGACGGTATAGCAGTAAGTACCCCAAGGTGTTGTGAAGGTAGTCTTACTCATGTCTTCTTCCGCCATCTTGATTTGATTATACCCGGCATACCCGTCCATGAATGATAGAAGGGCATGATCGGCCGTGTTATCCACCAGTATGTCGATGTGTGGTAACGGAAAATCATCTTTCGGGCTCGCCTTGTTAAGATCCCGAAAATCTACACATACCCGCACCTTACCGTCCTTTTTAGGAACCGGCACGATGTTTGCCACCCAGTCCGGATACTCGGACACTTGTATGAAGCCGGCTTTGAACTGTTTGTCGACTTCTTCTTTTACCTTGAGAGACCACTCGGGCCTCATTCGGCGGAGCTTCTGCTTGACCGGTTTGCACCCATCTTTGATTGGTATGTGGTGCTCGGCTATTTCCCGGTCTATCCCCGGCATGTCCTTGTAGGACCATGCGAAGACATCCTTGAACTCTTGGAGGAGGCTTACGAACTGTTGTTTCTCCTCGGGATCTAAGGATAACCCTATCTTAAGTGTCTGAGGCTCTAAGGTTGTTCCCACATTTATGGACTCGGTTTCTTCAATCACCGAGTTCCGGGACTCCCTTTGCTCTAGTTGCTCGATCAGATGTGGAGGTAGAGGTACCTGTTCGTCTGGTTTCTCAATGTCATAGCATAAAACATTTTTAAAATCAGAATTTGAAAGAGACAAGTCGTAAGCGGAACGGTTGTTATTATTGATTGAAAACTTGGAGAACAGCTCAAAGAGAGCAGCCATCTGATCATTGGTCAGTGGCGGGATAGGTAGGGCACTCGGGACAGACCCAGAAGTGTCAGCAGCAGGAATAATAAAAGGGAGAGGGGTTACAGGAGTGACTCTAGCACCGACTTCCCTAGACTCGACCTCAGACTCTAACTCAGACTCCGACTCAGACTCGGACTCAGACTCAGGCATGTCTCCCTCTCCGGTGACCAGCTTGTAGATCCTTCCCTGACTGTCAGTCCACTTGACAGTCTTCCTCCAGGCCCTGTTTCCCGTCTCGGAACCAACATCCGAGATCAGCTTGGTCGGGTCAAACCTGTTGCTGCGAAGGATCAGGTTGACCAGGTCTTCCTTTGGAGTTGGGGCTATGGTGTCTTCCCCAAATAGTAGCCCTAGCGCGGGCTCAGCATCTTCAGCTCCGTTGGATTGGATGAGGGCGAACACGTCCTTCGGGATGTAGTTGCAGTCCCGGGCCAAGTGGGTCCTGAGCTGCAAAGCATTTGGTTGGTACAGACCAACCTGGATAGCCCCGAACACCGGTGTGACAAAGTAGTCAGCCAACCGTGGGCTATAAGGGCTCAAGTAGATACCCTTAAGGATGTTGCAGGCCTTCTCAATTCCTGCTCGGACAACATTGTCGGGGGTGATGGAATAACCGAGACCAAAGTGAGATTCTTCGTCTTTGAGAACCTCGATGATCTTCCCAGCTGGAAGATCGGGTCGAGAGGTAGCCCCCGGAAAGTATCCTAGGTTTTGGAGCATCATGTCGATACTCGTAGTGAAGTAAGGCCTAAGAGGTACTCTTCCTCGATCATCCCCACAAAATCGAACCCCCAGAGGTCCGTGCGACCCGTGGCGTTACAGCTAGCCATAGTCGTTGGTGTTGCCTCTAAAGTGATGACATCGTTAAGCAGAGGCATCTTGATCTTTCGGTGGAGGGTGGAGGACACCGCCTTGACCGCGTGGATCCAAGGCCTACCCAGGAGCAAGTTGAACGATGAGGTGACATCGATCACCTGAAACTCGAGCTCCTTTTCTATTGGGCCGGTTATGATGGCCAGTTTCACGGCCCCAGCTACCGACTTCGGGCTCCCATCGAAAGCTTGGATGGTCTGAGCAGTCGGGATATAGTCAGCCTCGGTAATGCCGAGGGCTTTTGCGGTCCTCAAGGGAAGGACGTTTACAGCAGACCCGTCATCAACTAGGGTCATGGGGAGGTATTTTCCTCGGCAGACCACCGTAATGTAGAGGGCCAGATTATGGGCAGCCCCAAATGGTGGTAGGTCGGCTTCGGAGAAAGTGATTACCGGTCCTTCTTCCTTAGCCTTGCCCTTTAGGTGGGGCAGGATCGTGGCTACCATCTCAGCAGGGGTAACCAAAGAGTCAACCTTAATTTGATCGAGAGCCTTTGTAAGTGCTTCCCGATGTTCTTGAGAACTAACCAGGAGTTGCCATATAGTGAGGTCAACTCGGGTTTTCTTCAATTGCTTCACAAGAGCCGTCTCAGCAGTTGGCTCTTCAGGGGCGACTTCCGTAATGACAGTTGTCGGGATAGGGGCGTCCCTAGAGCTAGTGGCTTGGTAGGGACGACCAAGGTGGTTACTGGTTAGGACTCGGGATTTAGTCTTTCGAACCTCCTCGGCGGTGATGGGGACAGCTTCTCCTTTTGTGAGGTAGACATCATCTTCGTCGTCGAACCAGATCCCGTTCACTTGCGGGATGAATGGTGAGATAAGGTGAGAACAGTCAATCACCTCCCGGGTAAAGATGGCGTGGGAGCTGAAAGGGTTCTCCTTGTTACTGGGCTTATCTCCGGGTAGCGGGATTTTACCGCTTTCAATCAGGTCCTGAATCAAGTGCTTCAGCTTCCAGCACTTCTCGGTATCATGCCCATTGCCCCGGTGGTATTGGCAATAGGCTTGGGCATTATAGTTCTTGGAGCGTCGCTCGACCGGAACTTCAGGAGTTGGGTCTATCGGTTGGATTAGGCCTTTTGAGGACAGCCTTTGTAAGGCATAAGTATAGGTCGTACCTATATCGGTGAAAACCCGAGTGGGGTGTTCTTCTTGGACGGGGTATCTAGTAGATTAACCGCGTCGAAAATACTGCGGGCTGCAGCTTGAGGCTTGGCTGTGGAGGAAGAAGCCCCTTGATAACCCTTAGTAGCGGCCTTAGTGAGGCCTTCCAGTCTTAAGTCATCTTCGATCCTCATACCCATTTCAGTAAGGGTGGTGAAATTGGGTATGACAGCATATCGGAGGTGAACCCGGTAAGATGGGAGGAGGTTCTTAACAAAGGCCTCCACTAAAGTTTTCTCACTGGGCTTGTCGACCAGTTTCACACTCTCGGCCCTCCAGCGTTGAAGGTATTTGGTAAAACCTTCTTTCGGCTCTTGGGCCATAACCTCCAGAGATCTCATTGTGGTTTGGATCTCGGTGTTATCAGCATAGTTCCGAGCGAACTCGGCGGCCACATCATCCCATGTAGGGTATTTTTTCGGGTCTAGCCTGTAGTACCAGGCCCGAGGGTGCTTTTCAAGAGACGCAGCAAAGAGGTTCTTGAACATGGTAGAGTCCACCCCTTTGATGGCCATGAACTCCTTGAAGGCCCGTACATGTAGTAACGGGTCTTCAGTTCCTTCGAACATAGGCAAACCGGTGAGGTTCAGGTTTGCAGGCAGCTTGTCACTTAGCGGGTTATACTCCCGACTGTTTTCCCGGTGAATGTTGTTACTCCTAGTTAAATGAACTTGTTCTTCCAGTCGGCGGACCGAGCTAACCAGTTCAGCTAAAGGTCCGGTAGTTCCGGTAGTAGGAGTCCTGTGCTCCACCGAAGCCAATCGAGTGACGATAGCAACTTGCCCAGCCCTCATTTCATTCAGTTGGGCATCGATGTCGGCCTGCTTCTCGATCATGGCATCAACGGAGGTTTTCAGTTCAGCTAAGGCAGTTTCCATCCTGCGAGTGTGTCTGGTTGATGGTGGCCTGTCTGTAAGAACACCACGTAATCAGAAACCGAACCCAGTCTTGGAATCAAAGGAAAAGAAAACGTCCCGAGCGGCCCAAAAGGAAAGGATTGAGTGGAAAAGACTCGAGAAAGACATCTAGACGGATGACTCGTGGGTGGTATGACTTCCTTAGGATTTCGGCTTTGTGGGCCTAGTCCCGTTCGAAGGAAGGTCCACGTGAGATTACTCCCCAGACTTTTGACTCGAGTGTATAGACGGACTTTCCTTTGTAGGGGTATGCCCCACGCGGGTTGGTCGTGCCTTGACAGATAAGGCGGACTCGGGAAAGGGGGGAAACTCGTGATATAAGATCGACGGAGTTTCGACGCTATAAACCCTCTACATACTATGCAAAGACCCGACACACGGATAGACGGTAGGTCCTATAATAAGGAAGGTTTATTTTAGGAAAGTTGAAAGTTTTGGAAAGGTTGAGGTTTGAATGCAAAAATAATCGAATTTCCGAGAGTTTTGAAAACTGAAAACGGAATTTCGAAAACCAAGATTAGAATTTTGAAAAGGAAAATTCCGAAAATCAAGGTGGTGGGGGTGGAAATTCGAGAATTAAAACGGACAGCATGCCAACTACAGAAAAGGATTTTTGAGTCAAATCGTTGATCCTAAATTTCGGCGGCATTCCGAGTTTTGAAAATTGGATATTTTGAAAAGGTGAGTCCCGAAATGGGCAGCATTTCGGGTTTTTCAAAATTGGGTGTTTTAGAATGACGGGTCCCGAAACGGACAGTATTTCGGGTTTTTCGAAAGGTGGGTATTTTTGGAAAGATGCAATTTTGAAATGACGGTTTTTGAAAATTGACACGGAAACCAAGTAGCATGTAGTCAAACAAGCATTATAACGACGCTTATGTATGCTTTACACTAAGTCTCGGTCGGTCAAAATAGGGTCTATACCAACAACGATGGCTTTCTCGTGTGATGGACGGACTCCCTAAGCCGAGTTGGTCTTAGGACATGCCGCAAAACCGAGACGAGTTCCACCATCGATGTCTTTAGCGCACCCATGTAGGAATGCACCGTGGTATAGTGGGACGTCGGTCACAAGTAACCGGCCCGGGCAAATTTGGGTTATGCATGAATCATTAAACTAATGCGCGCACACTAATCTACGAACGATTTCTCTTCGAGTCTCACCCTAGGAACCCCGATGACATGTGGTACATCAGGTATCCCCAGCGGAGTCGCCAAATTGTGGACATGACGTAGGTCCACCCCGACGCGGCGAAGCGCGGGTTTGGGTAGGCGAATGAATCTCGTGGTAAGATTGTTCTCGGATTCGAAATTTAAGTCAAAATGGAGTCGCCACCGAATTTTGTGGTTATTCGGAACCATACGAGCCCACTCTATGTCGTCATGGGCTATACACAAAGTAAGCCCACTTCGATTTCAGAGTTTATGGGGCTCGTCCCTTTGCATTGCGATACCGATACCATCTATACCGGTAATCGTGTAAAGAATGACTCTCGTGCACCAAGGGTTTCGGACATCCGGAAACCAAAGGTTCTGAGTAAGGGGTGAGGGTACGTGTTGGGAAGCCCACTAAGGACACCCAACCCGCCCGCATATGGCGGCCTCTACTAAGACACCGTTCGTGTTCGTGTACGCGCGCTAGTAAAATAATTAAATGATATGCAAACAGCGTTTTCGGGCTAAGCATGTGAATTTGCGTTAACTACGTCATTTAATGCATCTTATTATTTGTCGAAATGATTTAGCATGCGAGGTTCATTTATAAAGCGTAAAAGCAATTAAATAAACAAAGCTCGAAAGTAAATAAAAATAACGTACAAATTACACGGGCGGAAATACAACCCGGAATTCACAATACAACGTTACGTAAAAGCAATAAACGAAATAAAAATAATGCGATATAATGAAAGGGACGGACCCGTATATAAACTAGACTGCGAAAATATGTAGACGGACTAACCCCGATTAAATACGCATTATGTCGCATATTAAACGAAGGACGGGAACATGAGACTGTGGCATATTGCTAGCCTAATCTCACGTCCCGAAGCCTTGTCCCGACTTATCACGTCAAAGTGGTCAAAGTCGTTCTACGTGTCGTGATGTGTGTGATTTTTGAAAAATAGGAAGGTCGGATGATGGTCTAAAGTCGATAAAGAACGGGGCTCGAAATATGTGTCAAGCCCTCGGTATTGTGGGTTATGAGACCCACTCGATCGAGTCATTGACTGACTCGGTCGAGTGTGTTATTGGCGTGGCTACTGCCCACTTTTTGGGGTGCTACTCGATCGAGTGGCCTATGGCACTCGATCGAGTGCCCCCTGTACGAGTGATGGCTCGCTCGGTTTTATGACTCGAAATCGATAATCGGCCAAATCAAATACAAATATCGCACGATTTGTATTTGACTCGGCCTCCGGTACTATAATTGTGTATGAACGATTATAATATCGTCACCGGAGTTTTATGAAGACGTTTGCGTTAGATTAGGAAATTTTTAATTGGTGACGAAATGTATCCCTCTACGTCACGACATCGGAACTAACCCTTTCGGGTTACGTGATGTCGATTTTCGTGTCAATGGGTTTCGCACCAATTGTGGAAATGGAATGAAATTCATTCAACTACGACCGTTTGCGATCGCGTTACGCCCTTGAGTACATTGGGGCGGGGCTCCTCGAAAGGGCTCCACCTCCGTCGTTGCTCGTAAAGGGATTAAACGGATCTTTGGCAAACATCGTAGTCAAACGGATTTTAAACCGAAATTTGATACTAGTTTTATATATACGCGGTATTATTAATGATGTTAGTAATAGAAAAAAAATGACAATACAAAATAAAGATGCAAAAAAGGTATAAAGAAAACGTTAGTGTTAGTGTCGGTGTCACTACGATCATAATATGAAAATGTACATAAAATGATATAGAAAAGAGATAGAAAAAGGGTTTAGGACACCCTCAACATACATGCTAGTATAGACCTCGGAAATGGACTCGTGAAAAGCGACAAGGCTTGGGAGTATCGAGGACGTATGCGAGTTATGGTGTGTATGGATGTGTATTTGTGTTGTGTCGGTTTCCAAGGTATAAATGGCTCGGATTTTGAGGTGTTTTTGCTTAGGGTTTGTAGTGTAGAATGTAGGGTTGAAGTAGGGTAAAATGTGGCTGAAAAGTGTAGGGTAAAAATGCTCAAAAAGTTCTGAAATGCATGGGGGGGTGAAGCGGTATTTATAGACTTCACCCCTCGACCTAGGGGCACTCGATCGAGTGGCCCTAGTGCACTCGATCGAGTGCCTTCGCAAACGGGCCACACCCGGGTTCAAGGCGCTCCACTCGATCGAGTGGGGTCAATCCACTCGATCGAGTGGATCAACAAATCGAGATAAAATAGGGAAGTTTGACTTGGTTGATTTGTTTGTTATTTTTTGAATTTATTCTTTGCGCCAACTGAGCTTTAGCTGATTTATGAGACGGTTTCGTCTTTGACCGGGTTTTGACCTGGTCGCCAAAAGATGGGAATTATTTTTGGTGTCGGTTTTGGCCCAAATTAGTCTTATTTGACTCGGAATGACCCACTGGGCCTGGATTTGAGGTCTGTTTTGTGAGATTTTTACTCCGTTAAAAGTCCATGTCGGATATTATTGATTCCGAGCCCAAATCCAAGTATACTAAGTCACGTTGACGTCCGATCATCATCGGGTGTTTTTCGGAGACTACCATAGACACGTAGCAGTCAAAATGCGGGTGTCTACAGAAATTTATTTTCCAATGAAAATATTTTCTACCACGAATCTAATTATCTCATTTTTATAATTTTTTATTATTTTTATAGACTTGAAGCTCTTATCAAGACTCAAAAAAATTTGGTCTTATATTTAAGGACGAATGATTACTTCTATTTAAAATTTAAAATTTCATTGCCTTATCATAATTTTTCAATATTATAGTTTTAAGGGTGGTGTAAGACTCAAAATTTTTTTTGGTTGATATCCAAGGACGAATGATTACTCTTATTTATAATATAAAATTTCATTACCTTACGTCGATGTGGGATAATTTTACGTAAGTTTATGTGACTACTCTTATTTATATAATAGAAATTTATCACCTTATTACAATTATTTATCGATGTGGGATAATTAACTTAAAAGTTTATAGTTTTAAGAGGTTTTAGGAATCAAACATAATAGAGAAGTTCACTACCTATGTCGAGGTGGTATAATTTTACTTAAAAATTTATAGTCTTTAAGAGTTTTTTAAGATTCTTATAAGAACTCTTTTGAAAACTCAAAAGATTCATTATCTTTTTATAGTTTATCGATGTGGGATAATTTTATTTAAAGTTTATGGTCTTAAGAGTTTTGTAAGACTCAAAAGTTTTTTTTTTTAATATCTAATAACGAATGCTAATATAGAATTTCATTTGGGATATAATTTTAATGTTTATAGTCTTATTTATAAGCAATGACAAATGATTGCTCTTATTTATATAATATAATTTCATTACCTTATTATAATTTTTCGATGTGGAATAATTTTAATTTTAACTTTATAGTGTTAAGAGTTTTTAAGACCAAGAATATTTTTGGTTGATATCTAACTAAGAACGAATGATTAATTTTATTTATACAATAGAAATCTATCACTTTATTATAATTTGATGATGTGGGATAATTTTACTTAAAAGTCTATAATCATAAGAGTTTTTTAAAAGACTCTAAAGATTTTATAGTCTTGAGAGTTTATAAGACTCAAAAGATTTTTTGTGAATATTTAAGAAAGAACGATTACTATATTTATAATATGTAAAATTTCATCACTTTATTATAATTTATCGATGTGGGATAATTTTACGATTTTTATATGTAATAGATCCATCACTTTTTCGAGCAAATATAATACTCCCGTCGAGTCTGAATGATCTTTCCCTTTGATTAATATATGTGAGATATATTTTAATCAAAGGGGAAGATCATTCAGACTCGGAAAGAGTATGAAATTTATAATTAAGAACGAATGATTATGCTTATATTTATATATTATAATAAAAATCCATCACTTTATTATAATTTGTAGATGTGGTATAATTTTTTAAAAAAGTTTATAGTATTTAGAATTTTGTAAGATTCATAACTTTTTTTTATATATAATCTAATAATGAATTATTATTATTATTATTATTATTATTATTTTAATTTACAATATATAATTTAATTAACTTGTTATAATTTGTCGATGTTGGATTATTCAAAAGTTTATAATCTTAATAGTTTTTTAAATACTGAAAAGATTTTATAGTCTTAAGAGTTTTTTAAGACTCATAAAACTTTTGTTATATCTAAGAACGAATGATTACTCCTATTTATAATGTGGAATTTCATCCACTCGTCATAATTTGTCGATGTGGTATACTTTTTATATTTTTCATGTTTTTATATGTAATAAATTCAACACTTTTTCGAGCAAATAGTATGAAACAAATAATATGAAATTTATACTCTAATGAAAGTATTTTCTACCACGCATCTCATTATTTCATTTTTATAATTTTTTATACAATAATTTTAAAAAAAAAAAGAACTTTAAAGGTTTTTACCTAAAATTGTAAAACATCACATAATATAATAGATTAAACATATATTATAATAATTAAAAGATTCTCTAGTTTATTTATTATTATTATTTATGATACTTTCCTAAATTTGAGGTTTGATGAGACGGACCAATGAGATCGCTCGAAAAAAGCCTAATATATATATATATATATATATATATATATATATATATATATATATATATATATATATATATATATATATATATACATATATATATATAGTAAGGCTCTTATGAGTCCTTTACTCTTTGTGAGTCCTTAAGTCCTCATCCCATCCATTGGATGGGATGATGATGGATGGACAAGATGCATCCATTAAAAAAAAAGAAAAAAAAAAGAGAAGATTTACGTTCCTAAAATAGCTCCCATGAATTTAGGAAACAATAACTCCCTATCACATTCATTCATCATATCACGTTCATTCAAACACACACAAAAAAACTCTTTCTTCATTCACGTTCAGTCATCGATTTTGTACTCGGAATTCTGTTACAATGGATTCAATGACCGCGTCATCGTCTTCAACGGTTGATAAGCAACTGATCGAGTATAACAATGGTGAGTTTTAGTATTTCATTCACGTTTTGATTCAATTTTTATTCATGTATTTCGATGGTCATATTGCTTTCAATGTGCGTTTTAATATCAATGGTTTATCACGTCAAATTGCGTTTTTTTTTACGTCGATTTTCATGTTTATAGTGCTTTCATTGTTATTTCGTATCACAGTTTCGTATCAATTTGCGTTTTTTTTTTATGTCATTGCGTTTTGATATCACAGTTTCGTATCAATGGTTATTTGCTCTCTCGATCTTTATAGATTACAGGGCTTTATGCTTTTTATTCTGATTTTCCATGATATCCATTGATACTATTGTTTTGATTTCAATTAACGCATAAACGTCGTTGAAGTAACATGTCTTCAGCATTAAAGTAACACTTACTTGCAATTACAGTAACACAAATGAACGTTCAGAAAAAGAGTTTTGATGATGATGTTAGAGTAACGTATTGTACACGTTAGAGTAACACCACTTAGGAATTATAGTAACACATTATTTGCATGGGTGTAACGCTGTTTGATTTTGTGCAGGTGGTTTTGCCAAAGATGCGAACGCACATGACAACACTGGAAAATGTAGAATTTGATTCATTTGATCAATCATGGATTAATAACAATGGTTCATTGATATTATTGTTTCACTGATATTATTGTTTGCTTTATGTTGAAGCAGTCATGGCGTTGAAGTAACGCAAGTTATGAATTACAGTAATATCTAATTATAATTAGAGTAACACAAACACGTAACACTGAAAAGGGTTTTTGGCGCTGACGTTGGAGTAACATCCTTTAAGGGTTAAAGTAACACAACTTATGAGTTGAAGTAACACCTATGTCCATGGGCGTGACATTTTTTAATTTCTTGCACGAAGCATTGACAAAGAACCGAATGCACAGGAATGGTGCAGAGATGTGGGTGAGGTTTTCACTCCGTACATGGAGCAAGTATTCGGAACAATTGATGAGGCAGTGGAATTTTACAAAATTTACGCGCTGGCTTGCGGATTTGATGTGAGAAAGTATACTAAGCCAACCAAACGAAACTGTCAAAATCCGTACGCAGCACGACCGCCTAAACAGCCTACTAAGCCAACCAATGATGAGGATGACGAGGATGAAGTAGATGAAGACATGGAAGGAGAGGATACTGAAGAAGACACCGAGGAAGACGAGGAGGATGAACAAGTGTTTTGAGAATACTCGTGTTTTTTTGTCATTATAAGAATTTTTTCTTTTTTCCTGGTTTACACGAAAAACTAATTTTGTGTAATTTTTTTACACATAGCGCTGTGTTACGGTGCATTTAACATTATATTTATTTAATACATGTATTTTTGGTTAGAGTAACATCTCATGTGTGTCAGAGTAACACTATTCGTTTGTTACAGTAACAGAAACAATGCACTGAAGTAACTGAAGACAACATCGTTGTTTAGACAAAATCATTGCCAAAGTAACTGGGGATAACTTGGATTGGTTCCATTCATTGACAAAGTACCAACATTTGTTCTTCAAAAAACAATATATAATGCGTCAGAGAAATTGATTGCAATATCATTGTACAAACACCATTAATAACTTAAAGTAACATAAATTGTTCATTAAAGTAACATTTAAAGTGCTTCGGTGTAACACACAGATTGTGAGACCAAAGAAAATTGGGTTAACTTCAGTAATCCCCATAGTAACACCCGCAGTAAATTAGAGTAACAGGTACAGCTAGTCAGTGTAACAGAATTTAACAGCTTCAATGCATTGGTGATAGTCAAAATATCAATGTAATTAGACAGGTAACTAAAGAATACAAACCATTAATTCGTAGTTAGAAAAGAGATGACATGATTCAGTAAACACGTTATTTTTTTCGGCTCGTTGTTGGCTTGCTCTTGGGAGCGTCAATGATCTTTTGTCTAGCGTCCGCATACTTGTCTACGTTTTCCAACAACCGCGATCGCACCTTGTTCATTATGTTTGCTAAAGTTAGAAAGTTGTTTCAATATAACCTTGCTCGAGTTGAAGGTGAGCGATTGAGTTGAGTTGAGCGATTGAGTGCTCGGGTGTGCTTGAGTTGAGCGAAAAAATTGAATGAGATGAGAGATGATGAAGGTGAAGGGTTTTTGTGTTAGGCGGGTGTTTGAATGAAAAAAATGAATGAGATGAGAGAGAAGATATCACTTAGCAGTAATTTAGGGAGGAGAGAAGATTTTCTCATATTATTTCCAAAATATGGTAGTTACTACCTTAATTACTACATGCAATCTCAACCATTCATCCTCTTTAGATCAATGACTAAGAATAGGACTCATGGACTCAAAAAAGAAAAGGGGACTCACTTGATCTTCACTCTATATATATATCTAGGATCCTTTGAGGCAGCTCAACTCGCCGCACCCATTGAGGCACAATCTCAACCATTAGATTAAAATCAAATTAAATGCTAAGATTAAAACAAAAACTCATACAAAAAAAAAATTCCCCAATTTTTTTTCCCCGGGAAAAAAAATCAATATTTTTCGGAAAAAAAAACAATTTTTTTTTCCAAAAAAAAAATCCGAAAAGAAAAATATTTTTTTCCAAAATAAAAAAAAATCCGAAAAAAAAATTGTTTTTTTTTCAAAAAAAATAACATTTTTTGCCAAAAAAAACACACTTTTTTTCTGAAAAAATAAACACTTTTTTTTTCCAAAATAAAAAAATCCAGAAAAACAAATCCCGAAAAAAAAAATCATTTTTTTAAATATTAAAATAAAATTGGTGTATATAAAAACAATTTTAGTGTACATAATAACTGTTTCAGGGTATATATATAACAATTCTACTATATCAAATAATTAAGTACATATGACAAGTATTTCAGTGTATATATATGTGTTGATTAATTGGTGTACATAGTAACCATTTGAGTGTATATAACAATAACTATTTTACTGTATATATTGACTTCTTAAGTGTATATATATAATGAGTTTAATAGCGTATATAATGAGTTTTTAGTGTATATAAAAGTTATTTGGATGTATTTTCCATTGTTGATTAATTGGTGTACATAGTAACTATTTGGGTGTATATAAGAATTATTTTACTGTATATATTGAGTTCTTAAGTGTATATATGTAGTGAGTTTAATAGCGTATATAATGAGTTTTTTTGAGTATATATATGAGTTTTTTGTCAAAAGGCACCTAACATTTACGCCTTTTGTAAAAAAGGCACCTAAAGTTATTTTTTTTGCCCAAAAGCACCTTAAATTTACATTTCTTTGTTAAAAGGCACCAAACACCAACTTCCGTAAAAAAAATCGTCAATATTGACGGTTTCCATCCTAATCTTCTTCCATCAACCCTTAATTAACACTTATCCCTTAACTAAACTCAATCAACATCTTCCTTCCCTTTTCCTTTGCATTACTTTGTTATCTGCTTTTCCCATTCTCTTTATTTTTCCACAATACTGAATTTTTCCTCCCAAAAAAACTTAATTTCCATTCAAAACTCCTTTTACTCTTCCCTTAATTGAACCACGTTTTTTTCCACTTTTGTATATTCTCTAAACATAAAAATTAGTATTCTTAATTTCTTACAACAGAAACTTCATTCAATTCAGTATTAACTCAAAAATTTATCTAATAAACTTTAACACATACACATACCCTAAAATTATACTCGAAATTAAGGGTAAATAACATAAAAATGAAAATTGAATTCAAAAATTGAATTTGTTCTTAGAATGAAGAGCTATAATTAAAAACTTACCGATTGAGCGAAAACTTGGTGGTTTTACTTATGTAATGGGGAATGATAATTGAGATGTATGCACATAAAGAGTAGCTAGGAATGAAGGTTGAATTAAGTAAAATTGATTGATTGGGCTTGATTAAGGGAAGATGGTTGAATTAAAGAAAGAGGGTTAGTTGAGTTTAATTAAGGAATGAAGGTTGATTAAGGGTGGATGGAAGAAGATTAATGGATGGAAACCGTCAATATTGACGGTTTTTTGACGGAATTTGATGTTTGGTGGCTTTTAACAAAGAAATGTAAATTTAAGGTGCTTTTGGGCAAAAAAAATAACTTTAGGTGCCTTTTTTACAAAAAGCGTAAATGTTAGGTGCCTTTTGACAAAAAACTCTATATATATATATATAACAGTTATTTTGATGTATGTTCTATTGTTGATTAACTGATGTACATATTAATTATTTGGGTGTATACAACAATTATTTTACTGTATATATTGAGTTGTTAAGTGTATATATATGCAGTGAGTTTAATAGCGTATATAATGAGTTTTTTTAGTGTATATAACAGTTATTTTGATGTATATATTCCATTGTTGATTAATTGGTGTACATAATAGCTATTTGAGTGTATATAACAATTTTTTTACTGTATATATTGAGTTCTTAAGTGTGTGTATATATATATATATAATGAGTTTAATAACATATATAATGAGTTTTACTGTATTTATTCTTTATTATTGATTAATTGCTCAGTTTAATTATATGAATGTTGTTATTGATTTCTAGACTGATCAACTAGTTTTCCAATTTCATCGTTCTATTGTTAGTTTTGTTAATTGAACAGGATTTGTTGATTAACTTGACCTTAGTAACATCTAAGACTTAATTATTGAACGGGATTCGTTGATATTAAGACTTAGGAACAATTATCATAGATCTATAACACAACTGGATTGTATGTGTTTATTTATCTCTTTATCGAATTCTCTATTTATTAAAGCTGCTGTTGAATTAAATCTAGAACTGGATTGTTTAGGTTGTTTAACAGTTAGATCTAATTAAGAACGAGATACGTTTTAATTAGTTATTCGTAAGGAGGATTGGAATCTACGATTCACGATAAAGTAATCAAGAACAATAATTTGAACCGGATTTCGATGATCAATTGTGATTAAGTTGTGGATTTGTTCTTGACCAAGACCTTTTAATCATCTGATTTAGTTAAAGTTTTAATCTTTATCAGTTTTAGTTGTTAGAAAATCATTCAAAACCCCCCTTTCTTAGTGTTTAATTTATTAGTTATTTATCGTTCTACATTAGTATGCAGTTATAGTTAATCCAATTCTCTTTGGGTTCGACCCTTATTTCCATTATACTATTGTTTTAGTTAGTTGGTTATAAGTGATTATAAATTAGTAATTTGAGGCATACGACTTTAGCCTGTCAATGTTGGAGATGGGAAGGAAATAAAGAGAGGGGAAATGAAGAGAGAGAAAGAGAGAAATCAAATGAGCGTCTAAGTGAGGGAGTGAAAGAGGGTTTTGTTTATTGGTGAGATCAAATCTAAACCGTTGATCAAATATTAGATCAACGGTTCAGATTGTTAGGGTATTTACACCAAATTGGTGTGTTTGCACCAGATCCTATTTCTATATATATATATATATTATGCTACAGTTAGTACAGTAAGAGTACTACTCTACTTCTAGCCCACCATCTTATTATCCTCAATCCATGGGTTCTGTCTGAAGCTAAGCTCCTGTAGATGGTTGGAATATTATTAGGGATCAACAACAAACTACTCTATCTAATCAATCCCTTGGGAATCAATAATAGGAGTAGTTCCAATGGAGTGGAGTGAATAGAGGATTCATAATGTGGTGGTCTTTTTGGAGCGATTGGTGTTGTTATCTGTCAAGTTGTCGGAAGAATGTCAAGGGAATTAGGGATGAACAAACTACTCTATCTATTTAATCCATTGTCTAAATTTAAGAAAGGGGATTAAAGTTTCATTTTTGAATTCAGTATGTACGTACCATTATATTGTCCCTTGTAGTTGTGGTGTCATATATATTATCCCTGAGATGTGGGGCGGGGAGAGTGGAGCTTAGTGGCCTCAACTCAATCCATCCATGGTATTGGTTTGTGTGTGAAGCTCAGCTATACCTATTCCGACTAATGAACCAGAAATTATGATAGAGATCACTGAGGAAGACGTGCATGAAGAAGTCCAATACTGGAAGCAAGAAATTTATGGGTTTGTCCTTAGGGCTAATCCACCAATGGCCGTATTGGAAGGTTTCTTACGTCGAATTTGGAGCAAACATAAAATAAGTAAGATCTCTTATCTTATGGAAAATCGAGCATTTGGAGGAATGAAACCCTAATGCGAATTTGAGGCGATCTGAGGGCGATTTTGAGGCGCGGCCATGGCACGTAACTCTGCGAAGAAAACTCAGAAAAGGATCCATGGCTCCGCTAGCAAGGGGCAGTCGACACCAAGGCATTCAGGGAAAGCAAATACTAAGGGACCAGATGTTGATGTCATTGTTCGAACTCGGCCTATGCACGAGATTAATGATATTCTGGGTTTGAATCTTGACGATGATAATGACAGCATTTACAATCTGAGGAAGAGGATGTTAACGGTTTATGGATCACTCAAAGAGGGAAAAAGAAAAGCTCTAACTCAGGGACGAAAACTTTAGAGACTGAATCAGAAAATGAGAAGATGGAAGTACCTATGTTACAATTCTCTGATGAGGACACTAAGGATGAAGAGGACTTTTGGTCCACTGCAGTTTACTGCTACATTCTTGGCGCAAACCCACCATGGGAGGTGATTAAAGGATATATTCAAAGAGTTTGGGGAAAACATGGAGTGGACAAAGTGTCTTTTCTACCTAATGGAATTTTCCTAGTTAGGTTCAAAGATATGAAGGCTAAAGAGACGGTGATTAAAGCGGGGTATCATATGTTTGATAATAAGCCTCTTATTGTCAAGCCATGGCAACCCGAGGTTGATCTCCTAAAGGAAGATATTAAAAAAGTACCTTCCTGGGTGCGTTTCTATGATTTGCCATTGAAGTATTGGGGAGCTTGCTTACCTGAAATTGCAGGACTTGTGGGAAAGTTTATCAAAACAGACCCACTAACTGAGGATAAAACGCGACTAGGTTATGTTAGAGTACTTTTGGAATTGACAGTGGGACAAAATTTTATGGACCACATACAATTCAAGAATGCTAAAGGTGACATAATTACTGTCAAAGTAGAATTTGAATGGAAACCTGTATTATGCTCAAGTGCAAGGCTATGGGACATGTTGCTGCAACATGTCAGAGAACTGTCCAGCCTGTCAAACCAGTACAGAAGAAAATATGGAGGCAGAAGACCATCACTGATAAACCAATAGTAACTGATCCTCCTGTTATAGTAGGGAGAATTGAGGTAGAAGGGGGACTTATGCTGATGCTGTTGTGCACACAAATAGCTCTTCTACTCCCAGTGTTGAAGTGATACCTGAATCTTCTCCTGATATTGGTATAGTAGCTTTAAAGGCTGATATTGGTGGCCTGACTCCAACAAACCAAAATGATAATCGGATTTTGGAATGTTAGAGGTCTCAATAGTGTAAATAAACAAAGAGAAGTTATGCAATTCATTAAGAATAAAGGAGTAGGTTTATTTGGTCTACTTGAAACAAAGATTAAACAGAATAAAGGTAGTAGTATTGCTAATAAAATGTTAGATGGGTGGTGTGTAACTACTAATGGACATTATCATCCTGGTGGGAGAGTTTGGATTATTTGGCAACCTTCTTTATTTGAGGTTCTCCCGCTAGCCTACCACCCGCAATTCATTCACTGCAAGGTGACTAATAAGGTGACTAGTATTTGCTTCTACTATACTGTCATTAACGCTTTTAATGATGGCATTGATAAGAAAGATCTATGGATCCATTTAGAGAACATAGCTTGGGGGGGGGGGAATTTTAACACGGTAATCTCCCCGGAGGAAGAGCTAGGAGGTCAGACGAAGCAGGAGGATATTGATGACTTCATAAGATGTTTGGGGAATTGTGGTTTGGTGGATATTAAGGCATCCGGTGCCTGGTTTACGTGGTCTAATAAACAAGAACCTGATGCTAGAAAATATAGTCGCTTGGACAGATTTGTGATTAATTCTAACTGGATGAGAACGTTTCCTGATTGGGAGGCTCACTTTCACCCGGAAGGGTTTTTTGATCACACCCCATGTACTGTGCAAAACCCATGCTGCATTGAAGAGAGGAAGCCGAGCTTCAAATATTTCAGAATGTGGGGAAAGGCGACCAACTTCCTGCAGACTGTCAAGGTTGCGTGAGAGAAGGCTCACTCTGGGACCAAGATGTTTCGAGTTATAAAAAAATTAAAGGAGCTGAAACAAGGTCTCAAGGCACAGAATCATGATATATTCTCGGATGTGGAAGGAAGAGCTGCACAAAAGGGTTATGAGCTGAAGGAAATTCAGGGGAAAATACAACTCAATCCCACGTCTAAGGAGCTGATAGAACAAGAATGTGTCCTGAATTCTGAGGTTAACTTCTATAACCAGGCTCGGGACAGCTTCTTAATGCAGAAAGCCAAAGCTCAATGGTTGGAGGAAGGAGATGCGAACACACATTTCTTCCGTCAAGCCATTGCACAAAAACTGAAGAGAAACAAAGTAACTCAAATAAAGAATGCAGAAGGGTTGGATTGTACTGAATGGAGAGCTATCCAAGGAACTTTTTTATCTTATTATAAGAAACTGCTTGGCGGAAATACTCATGTCCTTCATGTAAGACCTGAGATTATTGCTATGGGACCTGTTTGTTCGGAGATGCATAATGATATCTTGTTGCAGCCAGTCTCTAAAGAGGAAGTGAAAAAAGTCTTCTTCTCGATACCAAATGATAAGGCTCCGGGACCCGATGGGTATTCGAGCAGTTTCTTTAAGGATTCTTGGGTTGTTATTAGGGAGGACGTGAGTGACGCTGTTATGGACTTCTTTACGTCTGGGAAGCTTCTTAAACAGATCAATGCTACGAATGTGGTACTTATCCCGAAATGCGAGAGGCCAGAATCTGTGACTCAATTTAGGCCTATTGCATGATGTAATATGTTATATAAGGTCATTGCAAAGATGATATGTAACCGGTTGGCTCGAGTTCTCCCTGATATTATCCACTCCACTTAAAGTGCTATTGTTCAAGGACAGTCGATAATTGAGAATGTTTTGATATGTCAAGATCTTGTTCATATGTACTCCAGGAAACATGTTTCCCCAAGATGCCTATATAAACTCGATTTGCAGAAGGCATATGATACGATTGAATGGAGTTTTGTGGATGGGATGCTAAGGGCTTTATCCTTCCCCCCGCATTTCACAAGGTTAATCATGCAATGCATCAAATCTCCTACTTATACGCTGGTGCTTAATGGTTCAAATTTTGGATATTTTCCAGGTAAGCGGGGTCTGAGACAAGGGGACCTAATATCGCCTTTGATATTCACAATATGTATGGAATACCTGAGTAGGACTATTCATTATGCTACGGATAGATGGCCCTTCTCCTATCATCCAAAATGCAAACAACTTAAATTGATTCATCTTATGTTTGTGGATGATCTTCTTCTCTTCTGTAAGGGAAACTCTTCCTCCATTATGCTACTTATGAAGGCGTTCTCTACTTTCTCCAAATCCTCTGGACTTCGTATGAACAAAGCTAAATATGAGGGATACTATAATGTGACAGGTATAAGGGAAGGTAATATGCCTTTTAAGTATCTTGGTGTACCCATTCAAGCTACCAAAATCAGCAGAGAGCAATGCCTGATTCTCTCGGAAAGGATCATTCATAGAATCAGAAGCTTAGGTGGAAAGAAGTTGTCGTATGCGGGAAGAGTCACACTTATCAACTCTGTTCTTAATATGCTGCATAACTATTGGGCGACGATGTTCATAATCCCTAAGTATGCCATTAAAAGAATAGAAGCGGTATGTTGGAACTATCTTTGGGAGATGGCTCTGCGGATTATAGGAAGGTTCCTCTTGTTGCGTGGGACTAAGTTACCTTGGCGAAAGGTGCTGGTGGTCTCGGTATTATGGAAGCCTCGAGTTGGAACGTGGCTGCTGTTGGAAAGTTGGTTAACTGGATTTACACTCAGCGGGATAGCATGTGGATTAAATGGGTCAATTCAATCTACTTGAAAACGCAAGCATGGCAGGATTATTTGCCCCCGACTGACTCTCCGTGGTCTTAGAAAGCTATTTGTCGAGTTAAAGAGAAGCTCAAGAATGGATATACAAATGGAGCCTGGAATAATCCTACTAAAACTTATACTATCAAGGATGGCTACCGTTGGCTACACCCCCCTGAACCTTCGCCGGTTTGGGTTGATTTTATCTGGAATAAGTGGAATGTTCCTAAACATTCCATCATCTCATGGATTATCATGAATGAAGGGTTGAACACCAAAGCCAAGCTGCATAATTATGGGTATGTTGAGGACGACCTTTGTTGCCTTTGCCAGCTACAACCTGAAACCGAGCAGCATCTCTTCTTTGACTGCTTTTACAGCAGATGCTTTATGAATGTTGTTGCTGTTTCTGCTGGGTCTCGCCTGATTCCGCAGCAGATACTCAGTTCTGGTAATGGGACTGTTCACGGCAGATTACATTCTGCACTCTTGGCAGCCTGCTACTACATGATTTTGATCCAACGTAATTCAGCCCTCTATGACAAAGTGATCCTTCGCCCGGATATTCTTGCGACTCGAGCTGCTGCTTGCATGAGGAGTCGGATTAAGCTAAATGCCAATGATTCTCTAAGTAATGAAGATATTAATTATCTAAGATTGATAGGATATAACTGTTGAGCTGTGTTGGCTCGTGGATGAATTGTTCTGTCTTGATATGCTATTGTTTGTACATATGCTTTGTAAAGTCAATTTTGGATGAATGATAATTCTCACATTTCACAAAAAAAAAAAGATCTCTTTTCTTCCCAATGGTGTTTTCATCGTTAGATTTGATACGATGAAAATGCAAGAACAAGTTCTAAAAGCTGGACACTACCTATTCGATAGTAAACTTGTTATTGTTAAACGTTGGGAAGAAGATGTTGCACTAGAAAAAGAAGAGGTCAAACGGGTACCTGCTTGGATTAGGCTACACAAGTTAGCACTTAAATTCTGGGGACGTAGTCTGGCCAAACTTGCAGGAGGTATTGGTAATTTCTTACAAACTGACCCTACGACTAACCTAAAAACTCTGTTGAGCTATGCTAGAGTCATGGTGGAATTACAGGTTGACCAATTCTTCCCAAAAGTTCTTCGATTCCTGGATGAGAAGCACCAAGTTGTAGAAGTGGATATTGAATACGAGTGGAAACTTGTGACATGTATGAAATGCAAAAAGATTGGTCATGAACAAATCAGGTGCAGGGCTGAGGTCAAACAAAAGGATCTGCCAGTGCTACACAAAAAACCAGTCCAGAAAGTTTGGAAACAGGTGGAACAGCCTACGTCCAAACAGTCGAGTGAGCGAATGGAGGGGACAAATAAGCAAGGGGAGTCTGGATTGTTGCCAAGAGTGGAACAGGATTTCCAAATACCTGTTAACAATTTCATTCAAGGTAACTTACAATCTCCGTTACTGAACAAGGATTCCTATGTGACTATACTTTCCTCTTCAGGAAAGAATTCACATGGGATTGAGGGCCACTTAAACAAATCCGCCAATTAATGATTAAGTGGGGATTTTGGAATATTCGGGAGATGAATAAAAGTAAGAAGCAAACTTTGATAAATAAATTTCTTACTCAGAATAATGTTGGTTTGTTTGGTCTTTTAGAGACGAAAATTAAGCAGAAGAATGTCAATAAAGTGATGGAATTCTTCAAAGATTGGAGTATTTCTACTAATACCTCCAATCACCCGGAAGGTCGGATCTGGGTCCTTTGGCAGCCGCTTTTATGTGACATTCAGTTTATGGAGTATGATGCTCAATACATACATATGAAAGTGACTACCAAGCCGCTTCAAATTAGCTTTTATATTACTTTTGTTTATGCTTACAATGGCATCCATGAAAGGGAGTCCCTTTGGAATAACTTAAAAAGGATTGTGCATGCGGTTTCCTCTCCATGGGCTATTGGAGGGGATTTCAATTGTGTTATCCATCAAGATGAAAGAGTAGGCGGATCTTTCTCCACGGCTGAGGCGGATCCTTTTAAACAATGCATAACTCAGTGTGAGATGATCGATAGTTCAGCTATAGGGGCCATATACACTTGGAACAATAAGCAAAGACCTGAAGATCGAGTGTATAGTAGGCTCAACAGATTGTTAGTTAATCAGGATTGGTTGAACTGTTTTCCTGATGTTACTGCCCACTTTCTTCCTGAAGGACAGTTCGACCATACACCTTGCTTGATCCAGGAGAATACCCCTACGGAAAGGAGACCTAAACCGTTTAAATTCTTCAATATGTGGACCAAATCTCCTAACTTTGGAGAGATTGTGAGGAAAGGTTGGCAAGGTCATATGGGTGGTACAAATGCATACAGACTTGTGAAAAAACTGAAGGCACTGAAGCCAGTTCTGAAATCTCTTAATAAAGCACAATTTACAGATATAGAACAGAATGCTGACTTAGCATACACTAAGATGGTGCATATACAGCAGCAATTGGGTATTCAGCCTAATAACATTACATTAATTCAGCAGGAGTGCGAAATCAGGGGTACATATAACTAATTTGATGAAGCTCGATTGATTTCCTGAATCAAAAATCTAAAGTGACCTGGAGTGTGGAAGGAGATACCAACTCGGCTTTCTTTCATGGAATGCTGAAGTCCAGGAGGAGGCACAACCAGGTTTTACAAATTGAAGATCAGAATGGAATAATACATACTGATAGTGCAGGAATATAGGGTAGCTTCATTAGATTTTATGAAGAGTTACTTGGAAAGAGTGAGCCCACAGCACGAATCAGTAAGAAAGTCATGGCAATGGGCAACAAATGCGAGCAGCATCATAAGGAGATTTTACTTGCGCCAGTAACTGAGGAGGAGATTAAAGATACTATTTTCAGTATACCAAATATTAAAGCTTTGGGTCCGGATGGCTATTCGAGCCAATTCTTCAAATATAGATGGGATATTATGGGTCATGATGTGATTGCGGCTGTCAAGGAATTCTTCGTAAATGGTAAACTCCTTAAGCAATTGAATGCTACCAACATTACACTGATCCCCAAGGTACCATGTCCTACGTCTGTTAAACAGTTTAGGCCAATTGCGTGATGTAATGTTGTGTATAAATGCATATCGAAGATTATGTACAAAAGGCTCGCTAGTGTTCTACCGCACCTGATTTCACCTACTCAGGGTGGATTTGTCAAAGGACGAAGCATTATCGAGAACATCTTAATTTGTCAGGACCTTGTGAAGCTTTATAGGAGGAAGGTTGTATCCCCGAGATGTTTGTTTAAAATCGACCTCCAGATAGCTTATGACTCTATTGAGTGGGAATGCTTATTTCAGATGATGAAAGAGCTGAACTTTCCTGACCAGTTCAGCAACTTGGTACGGGAATGTGATACTACTGTAGGGTTACAACCCTTAAACCCAAGGACCTGTTACGAGTATTAAACGAAAAGATAAAAGTAGAGGGACAACAATTATACCTTATTTGCAGCGGAACAGCGTATTAATAAGAAGTATAAGAAACCCATAAATATATATATATATATATATAATCTCCACGGACGGAATAAATAATCTTCACGGACGGAATAAATAATCTCCACGGACAGAATAAAACACCCCAAACGTGATGCCTCCTTTGGTATCCACACGGGTACAGAACTGTGACGTATATGCTAGTATAAAGGTACGTGAGACCGTCTCACAACTTCTCTCTATATCTATCTTATAACTCTTTATAAGAAGAATACTTCGTATATATATTATGAGTCAATACTCTTAATTCCCTATTATGGTTCATCATATGAACCTCCTTATATAGGAGATGAGAAGGTAGAATTAGGTTATTCCCATATAACTCTAATTACCATAATTAGATTATTAGTATAACTCTAATTACCATAACCCGACAACGCAGCTGAGTCGTATTACTACTGACCCGATATATTAATATACCGTTATATTAATAATATCCCGTACACATTGTGTGTGACCCAATGGGCCCACTTAAGACTACCAGACATATAACCCATTTATATGTCAACCCGACATCGACCTCTAGCAAGGCATATCGGATACATAGACTTAAGCGGGTTAATCCGTAGGACAGTGGACATAACTCCTTCAGTCTCCCACTTATACATGTCCTCTCAAGAACGGCGTTAAGTCTCTTTGCTACTATTGTCTCCAATTGAGAATGAGGTAAGAAGAAGTGTCATCCTCGTGTGTCTCAATCTTTTACTCGAATCTCTGAGTTGACTTGTTAAAAGAGCAGATAGATGACAATCATCCTATCTGAGCGCGGCCACGCATTTGCACAAGTCACACTCTTCGAATGGCCAAGAAACAATAAATTCCCTTCAATAAAGGAAGAGCAAATCCCCTCTCGTCTAACCACATCCTATCACATGATCCATGCATGCCCAATAACCATCCATAGCCCCCTTTCACAGCTGACGAGGAATAGTATCAAAGCATACACCTCACATGTACAGAATAGTCGAAGACTCAGGTCTAAAGACCGTACAAGTTCATAACTTGCAAAGAACTTTACTGACACTAAGCGAAATCTTAGTAAAATCCTTTTCGACGGGTCTGTCTAATGCATGTTCTTAACATACACCCGTGTGCCTGCTTTAGTATCTCAATACCTATGAATCAAGGAACTTAGTCATCAATCAACTCACACACTAGTCATTTAAGGATATTCAAATGTCCCAACCCAATACCCTGACTAGAGACAAAATAACTACATCATCCAAATAGAGTTCCAAGACTAAGTCACATACTTAGTGATCTATTTCATCAATGTAAATTATTTAGGGACAAAACTCGGTTACATTAACCAAATGACAATATGTCATACATATATCAATTATCAAAATAACTCTCACTAAACCAAACACCTCTAAAAGTACTAAGACCACTCGCCCATGCGTCTTATACCAATCATAACAATATGATCTTTATGTAGAGGAGGTTTTGGGACATACAACATTTGTATCGGTTATTTACAAGCATATGACCAATCTACCTTCTCTCAATTGAGGCAAACTGTTAGTTTCATAAGCAACAAATTGCTTCATAAACTTTAAAGTTGAGTGCGTGTTTGATTCGTAACCAAACGTCTATTTGCTTCAAAAGCAATAGAAAACCAACTTTAGTTATAATACTAGTCACCAAGTTGTCATTTGGAACCGTTCCAATACACAACTTCTCATCCAAAACAAAATTTACTGAGAGTACAATCTCATGTCATCTTTGTCCATTTGGAAATATGAATCGTTGTAACTTGTTTACAACAATTCGCTTATCACATCATGCGCATCTCTTAAATAATTCTCTTTTTGCTTCTCAAGCGCAAAGGAACAATTCTTAGATAGTCTTCTAGTGACACTCACTAGATTAGTATCTACTCGTCACACGAGCACACAATAAACAACTTTCTTGCCAAGTCTCGGGACTAAAGCAATCAAAGGTCGTTTAGTTAGAGAAGTATGTCACTTACATACCAAATCATAACGATAAATGCACTCCCACTAGCCTCTTGTACACACTGTCTTTCTTCGTCTCAAAGGAAAACAAACATCTTTGAATTACCACATTGAGAACGAAGATACTACTCCATAATACTTGCTCCAATCGAATTGGATCATTCACATTTGTTTAGCAATTATAATAATATGAAATTCATACGATGTGTCACACACACATCATATTGCATCCCTTTCTAGAAATGTATTTCACATATATATTTCATCATAATGAGTGATGACATTCAAAATGCTAAATCAATCTTAATAGATTTAAGCATAATGTTGTAAAAAGGATTTTTCTATAGTCATTAGTATGAGATCAGTCCTTAACTACCTACTATGCTTCATAGATACTCTTACATCAATCTACATCGTCTTTATATTGAAGACTAGTCTTCACTATAAGACCCATTTAACCAAAGTCTATACTTGGTAGTTATGGTATATAGAATCTATTAGATTTTATGTGACTATTGGAGTCTTTGCCCATTATAGTTTCATCATAGGTCAAACCTATGAAGGGTAATATTTTGCAGGTAAGATGATCATGACTTTTCATGGATGCATCACTATCCTCTTCAACAGTTGTAGAGAATTCTTGTTAATCTTGAACAATTCAAGGTCGATTCTACTCCCACTGTTTCTATTAGAAATCACATATTTTTAAAAGAAACATACCACTCCATACAACAAAACAATTTTGTTCTTTGGATGATTTGTAGAATTTACATAATACCCCTAATAAAACACATGTCATAATTGAGCCTAAGTTTCAAGAAAACAATTTTCTCTAAACTTTAAGACTTGATAATTAAGAAAAGACTATTTTAGAACATTTCAATCCATATCTCATATGGTGTCTATTCTTTGACTTTTATGGACAATCTCATCAACATTCGTACAAAGACTTTTATAGTGCATAACTTTCTAAACAGTCAATAAAATCTGCTTAACTCATCATAGACCAAATCATATCAAATATGGTTCGATGTAGTTTGAAACACTTTTCACTACTTCTAAGATGATCACAATCTTTTAGTTCAATTCCTCCCTGTTTTAATCATATCGAACGACTCGTATCAACTTATCAAGTTGATTTTGTACTTTTATCTGAATTTCCTTGAACAATTCAAAGCATTCATTTTGAAAATTCATCAAATGAATAAAACCATACATGTTACCCATTTTTGCAACATTACTAGTTAAACTCACACGTATCTGTATATGTGTGATCCAACAAGTCTAAGTACCCTCCCATTATAAATAATAGGAGTCACTTCTAATGTCATTTATCCATCTTAACAAGATCCATTTACCTCAATTGATTCTTATCAATAAGGTTTATAATTTCATCATTATGAAACTATTCTTATGTTTCTTGTCTCATGGATTAAGGACAATGCCATAATAGGTAAAACTCGTGTCGAGAGACTTGAACCTTTTGGTTGTTATGTTACAAATAAAAGCACTCACTACTAGGAATGTAAAGCTCAACAATCATGTTAGTCTTATTGTACCTCATATTCTTGCAAGGTATAGAGCAACAATTGTTCTACCTTTATCAAAACTTTTCATGCCCATTCATGAAACAGAATCAATGTCCTTGCTTATGACCAGTACAAGAATAACAATTATTCAATTCCAGTATTCAGCTTTATGGTAAAATTAAGTGATTTTCCTTTTATATATGAAACAACAACGTTTGTTCATTTCATCATAAAACACTTCACTTATATATACCATTAGTCCACCCTCTTTGAGCCATCACATCCACAATGTAATAGATGCATTTGGTATCATATACCAAAACAGTAGAATGAAAGTAACAATTACTCTAGTAACATACACACCAAAAGTCATACTTCAATAATTGATTTGCAGATTTTCTACACTTCTAGAAAGCTATCTACCAATGCCATATATTTGTCATTACATTAATGATAAATAATTTCGTACCTAATCTAAACTTGGGAACAAGTTTGGGTACGACAACAATTATCCTTCCCTTACTTTAACCAACGTATTAGATTCATTAATCATCATCTCAGGCAATTTTCTTAGTGAACTCATAGAACATTAGTATTATTTGCCTTCTTGATACAATGTTCAATCATCTTTTAACATCTCATGCTAAAAGATATGAACCTTATTAAGTCATCTGTTTATTCATAATAAAATGACCTAAACTTAGGACTAATTGAAACGATTTCAATTCCTAATTCTGTAAAAAGAAGCATCCAAAATTTCCTGATTAACAAGATAATCATTCATCATATGAGATGGATTAATTGGATCATCTTTAACATTTTCTCACTTAATGGAAACGGTTTCTTTTATTTAAACAATTGATTTTGGTACTTATAGTAGTCATCTCTATGACTCTAATTATACAGTCCATACTGTACATTAACACTGGTTATAATTTGTCGAAATTATCCTTCACAAGGACAAAATCCATATCTCTTATTTTGAGAACAATTCTCAAGATACCAATCGATAAGGTTGAACAATTCAAACCCATCTGATCTTTAATAAATGTGATAATGGTGACTAAATAACAACTACAAATATATGCAAAGCAAAACGATAATTAATATTTATAATCTTAAACAATTTTAAAATAAAATCATGAAAACTACCCTCAAGTTCGCATAATATTCCAAGATCCTAAACCTTTTGTCGCTCAAGTGAACTTGGGCTCACTGCTCAAGCTCCAAAAGTAAAGGTAGACAACAACATTGTCAATTACATCAATATGTAATTCTTGGTTCGTCGAAATTAGTCATCATATGACACCAACTATTTGCCTCAAAGCCCAAGTCCGACTTGATAGCAATGTTAAGCAAACCAGAATGAACCTGTGGGTAACCGTTACCCACCTACTCAGTCCACACACATCGGCAAAGCACCGCTTGGGCATTCACTTCAACCAATGGTATGAAATTGTTGTAGTGGTCAATTCTGGAAAGACAATACTTAATATTTGTGCGAGGGATTAAATGTAATATGGGTCCTAACCATGTTGCTAGGTCAACTTACAAGGCAACCTAAGCACACAAGTCACAAGTCTCAAACAATAAAAATCATGCATCATATGACATAATAATTCAATTGTTACTAGTGATTTGTGTATAAAACAAGTTAAGAGATCCCATATTTTTGATTCATAATCAATTACAATTCATAATTGCTAGTTGGTTTGAACAATTTCACCAATATCTTTCATTTTTCCAACTACGAGGAACAATTTCCCACCCGGAAAAATTGAACGGATATACAAAACTCGATTCACAATCGATCTGCAACTTATAATTGTCATATAGATGAACAATTCATCAAAATCAAATAGGACTCGAGAAACTCTTTTCCCCGATCGATTTATGATAATATGATAACTAGTTCAAAACCCGTGCCTACGCACGGTTTTGTAATTAATTTTTGTTTATAAAAATATTAGTTACTTAAAAAATTATATCCCTCTGTTTAAGTCAATAACTTAGACGTTTTTTTTTGGATATTTCAGTCAACCGTACCATTCAATTATTTTACCCTTTAATTTTTGTTTAAGCATAATAAAAACAATTATTTTCTCATTACCTTATATTTTTTTTGTATAAATAACATTTTATTAGGATGAAACAACCCGTCAAACCCGACTCGAATGGGTCAACTTGTTGGATACTTGGATTGATGACGTGTCATTAAAGTTATCATGATATTATTATTTATATATATGAGTATATAATATTTAAAATAACAATTGAAAAATTATTAAATTTAGTTTTATAAATTATATATAAAAAAAATTTATATACATTTTATACTCGTAGCATTTAATAGTAAATATTTATAGAATAATATACGGAGTAGTTTTTTTTACAATTTTTTACTTATAAATATGATAGTTATTTAATTTAATATCATTAGTGATGTTAAATATGATTAATATTAAAAAAAATTAATTCATAAAATGTAAGGGCCCAAAAATTATAGACGTAAACTCGATCCGTGACATTTATTTGACCTGATCCGTAATTCACTAATTTGTCTAACCCGTATGACCTAACCCGTTCTTCCCGTTTGACGTGTTTATAAAAAGTGTGGAAGAAAATTTTCATTATTATGTTACAAATTTTTTCGTCAAAATGGATGTAATTGGTAAGAATTGATTGATAATTTTTTTTTTGAGATATAGCAATTTTTATTTGTTTAATTATTTAATTAAATCACCAAATATTGACGTATTGTAGTCTAATTAGAGAACTATATTTTCCTAAATATATTGATACAGATTATGCTCAAATTGGATTGGTTTTACCACAAGCCCAATTTGCTAATTTATTTGCTATATTATTAAGAGCATATGAGTTATGCTCAAATTGGATTGATTTTACTAAGCCCAATTTGCATAATGAAAAGATGATTTTGGCGGGAAAGTTGAAAAGACACAATTGCTCCTTGGTTTTTGTTTTAGTGAATAGGGGATTACAATGCATAACATTATTTAGCCGATTTAGAAAACTAATTTTTCATTGATTCGGAAAATAAAAGTATAATCCATGTTTGATTCATAATCAACACACAAACGCAAGAAAACGACTTTTCTTAAAAGCGTCACCCGACCCAACACCATGTCGTCCGGGTATATATTGTGTCGTTTTGGTCAAACCTTAGTCGGTCGGGTCGTCCCGTTCCAACCGGGACACACACCCATGCCTACCTAGTCATACTCGTGCCAACCGAGTCACACTCGTTCCGACTTAAAAAAATCGAGTCTTGTCCTAATCATATTAGGACTCAACGTTAATAAAAATAAATTCCAATAATTTAACGTTCCCAATTTCAATCGAATCTTGACTAATCTAATTAGTCTCATCGTCAACAAAGAATTTGAGATTATAGTGGGTCAATTTAGGGTAAATTAAATTAAAACATAATCGATATTAGATATTAAATTAATTTCAAGGATCAATTTTAGAACTAACAATTAAATTCATAAATTATACCAAACCCTAACAAACGATGATTATTAGCATAATACATAGACAATTACGAAGGGAGTAACATTCTACCGTAACATCGTATGCTACGTTGAGTATTTATCAAATACTCCACCTTTACCTTATGCTCACCAATGTACGTACACCATAAGCAACATGAGCATGTGCATCAAGTAACTTTAATTACCAAAATACTATGTCACAGCATCAATTCACGGGAACAATTATCATACGAGAACAATTCACGGTACGAAAAAATATAATCAAATTAATACGCGGGTGGAATCTCTCATAACCAATTATGAGCCATAGATTCACGTCTATTAGATTAATACTACGTAACAGAGGCTCTGATACCACTGTAGGGTTACAACCCTTAAACCCAAGGACCTGTTACGAGTATTAAACGAAAAGACAAAAGTAAAGGGATAACAATTATACCTTATTTGTAGCGGAACAGCGTATTAATAAGAAGTATAAGAAACCCAGATATATATATATATATATATATATATATATATATATATATATATATATATATATATATATATATATATATATATATATATAATCTCCACGGACGGAATAAACACCCCAAACGTGATGCCTCCTTTGGTATCCACACGGGTACAGAACTGCGACGTATATGCTAGTATAAAGGTACGTGAGACCGTCTCACAACTTCTCTCTATATCTATCTTATAACTCTTTATAAGAAGAATACTCCGTATATATATTATGAGTCAATACTCTTAATTCCCTATTATGGTTCATCATATGAACCTTCTTATATAGGAGATGAGAAGGTAGAATTAGGTTATTCCCATATAACTCTAATTACCATAATTAGATTATTAGTATAACTCTAATTACCATAACCCGACAACGCAGCTGAGTCGTATTACTACTGACCCGATATATTAATATACCGTTATATTAATAATATCCCGTACACATTGTGTGTGACCCAATGGGCCCACTTAAGACTACCAGACATATAACCCATTTATATGTCAACCCGACATCGACCTCTAGCAAGGCATATCGGATACATAGACTTAAGCGGGTTAATCCGTAGGACAGTGGACATAACTCCTTCAACTACCGCATCCTATTCTTTAAGTCTTGATGGGGAGCTGTTTGAGTGGTTCAAGGGTAATAGAGGATTGCGGGAAGGGGATCCTTTGTCTCCTCTATTATTCACTATATGCATGGAATATCTATCAAGATTACTGAATTTTACCACCTCGACTATGAAGTTCAAGTTTCACCCGTTATGCAAGCAAATGAAACTAAGCAGTCTGATGTTCGCGGATGATCTTCTTTTGTTTTGCAAAGGGGATATCGACTCTATTTTGGTGATTTTCAGAACTTTTTTCTACGTTTTCTAAGGCATCAGAATTACATATGAGCAAGGGCAAGTCTAGCGTCTTTTTTAATGGCGTTAAGAGCGGAATTCGACAGGAGGTTACTTATCTCTCGAGATGTACTGAAGGTACGCTACCATTTAGGTATCTCGGGATACCTATCAAACCCGGGAAATTAAGCATTAGTGATTGTCAGCCTATTATTGACGGGATGCTGGAAAGGATTATGGGGCTGGGTACGAGAAAACTTTCCTATGCAGGGCGATTAATTCTTGTGAAATCGGTCTTTAAAACGCTACACTCTTATTGGGCTTCTATCTTCGTCTTGCATAAAGAAATTATTGCAAAGATTGAGGCTATGTGTAGAAATTTTCTTTGGGACGGTGGAGCTATTTATTCTAAAACCCCGACTATTTCATGGGAAAAAATTTGCAAGGACAAAAAGAAAGGCGGCCTGGGACTGAGGGTCGAGAACATTTGGAACAAGGCGCTTATTGGGAAACTGGTTTGGTGGGTCTTCAACTGTCCTACCAAATTATGGGTCCAATGGGTGCATTGTAATTACCTTAAAGGAACCTCTTGGATAAATTATTCTCCTCCGGCTGATGTGAACTGGGCATGGAAGAAGATTTGTAGCATTAAAACCTGCTACAACCCGCCTATGACAATGCAGAATGGAGCGGCAGCACGGGCAAGATTTATACTGCTGCAAAAGGTTACATATGGATGTTGATGCCGACCCCAGATGCGAATTGGAGCCATCTTATTTGGAGCAAATGGGTAGTCCCCAAGCACAGCTTTGTATCTTGGTTGTACTACAATAATGGACTCAACACCAAAGACAAAATGCATAGGCTAAACATTAGTACAGATTCTGAGTGTTGTCTGTGCGCGCGAGGGGAGGAATCAGCTCAACACCTAATTTCCTCCTGCTCGTACAGTACACGTATTATTCACGGATTGCAGGATTGGACAAGGATGAGTATAGCTTTGAGTAACGATCAACCCTGAAGAAAACACAGGAGGTATTCTAGACGTAGAGTGGGAATACTTAATGGAATTATTTGTGCTGTTATTTACCAGATCTGGATACAAAGGAATAGCAGCAGAATGGAGCAAAAAATGGTTCGACCAGAAAGATGCGTCAAAAACATAATCCAAGACACAAGATTAAGAATAAGACAACAGCTCAAAGGAAAGAATACTAGTAAAGATAGGAAGTGGCTTGATAAAATTATGTAATCTAGTTCGAGGCCAATTTTCTTTTGGTGCTCAAATAAGTATGGCTTGATAGCTTTGGTTGTAAATATCCTTTTTCATTAATATATTTACATCTTACCAAAAAAAAGAGATGTAAACCTCCTAGTATCGATATGATTGGCGGGATTGATGTTCTCATCCGCACTTATGGTGAGATGCAAGCCTTAAGTGTGCATGAGACATTAGTAGTCATGTCCCGTGCATTATTTGAAAGGAAACCATTGTTTTTAAAACTAAATGACTACAGTTTTCTAAATCATATGTTTCGGTATGAGGCATTATTATTCTATATACGTATGATAAATTAGTTTGAATGAACACATATGTTCAAAAGTTATATACTCGTCGTGTTTCACATGTCATATGCTGAATGAGTTGATTCACATGACGTATGCTCGATGATGATATATCCATTATGTTTCTCATGTTATTCACAAGATGAATGCTTTACTCTTTACTTCTCTCATGTCATTCACATGATGTATGCTTTACTGTTTTATTTCTCACTTGTTACTCACATGATGTATATTTTACTGTTTGCTTTTCACATGCTATTCACATAATGTATGCTTTATCGTAGATCACATCACATGCTTGTTTCACATGCTAAACTAAACTCACTTCATATGTATCTCACATTGTATACATGTCAACTTGTAATGTGACATGCCTGCTTATCTGTTAATTAGATAACCTAAAGATTGTACTACATTGATTATTCAGGGTCGTGTTAGAAGAACGGTTAGGTTACTCCCATTAAGTGGGACATGTATATTTAAATATGCATTCAGGTTGACGAACCCTCAAGACTGGACATGGGGGCACGCATGAGTGCAAGAGATACAGCTTAGCAGATTAGAGTGTCAAACTATAATTTGTAACACAAATTTTGTCAGACTATTGTATCTAGAAATTTGTAATTCGGTTTTCTATTGTTGTATTTTAACAAACGGTTCAATTTTCGGTAAAAGACTCACTTGAGTCGACGGTTTTTAATTTTTACCACTTTTTGCGACTTAACTATTTTTCGCCTTGTTAGTTAATGTCATTGGAAGGACCGGGTTGTTACAACCACGACCATTAATTTGATATGATTTTTTTCTTAATTTAGGTATTGAACACTAATAATTAGGATTTAGGCTTTGTATTTTTCTATTAATTATCGATGATTTGTCTTGATTTGCAATGATTTAGAAAAATAGGATTATACACTTGGTTGTACAATGACACTGTACAACCAATGGAAAGTTGTTGAGCTTTTGTATATATTTATTGAGCTTATAAAAGTTTCTGAGCTGAGTTGTAAGTTTTTTAGTTTAAACATTTATGTGATTTAACTCGACAATCTTACATTAAAGCTCAGAAAGTTTACAGCAAAACTCGAAACATTTGTGATAAAGCTCAAAATCTTAATACCAGTTGTACATAAAGCTATGTACAACTAGTTGTATAATCTTCTCATTGAATAATTTAGGGTGTTGCTTTTCGTAGTACCCATTTTACTCGACGCAGTACCATGTTTCCAACTTTCTCTCTCTCATTTTTTTCTCCCTCAAATCTATCCTTACTTTGTCCTATCTTTTCTTTTTCTCTCCTCCCCTACCTACCTTACGCATCGCAGTACATAGGGGTGTAAACGAGCCGAGTTGAGCACGAGTCTGGCGCTGCTCGGCTCGAGCTCAAAAAGCAAAATGGGAGTCTCGGCTCGAGCTCGAGATCGTCGAGCTTCAGAAATAATGGCTCGAGCTCGAGCTCGACAAACGAAAACATGGCTCAAGCTCGAATCGTGGCTTGGGAAAAGGCTCGACTCCGGGCTCGAGTTGAGCTCGACTCGCATAGTGGATTGGGCTCGAGCTCAAGTACTTGACTTATTTGGATTTCTTACTAATGAAACGAAAATTAAATGAATACATACATTATTGATTTATGGGTGTCTCAAGCTATTACGAGGAAAAGAGAAATAGAAGTACAAATTCAAATTGTAATGATGAAAGATAAGAATCGATGTCTTGAATATTGTAATTTGCAACATTATGGTAATAAAATAAAATAAAATTCGTCTTAATAAGAGGCGTATATGATACCAAACATTCCGAAACTAAATTAACTACAAAAGACAAGACAATATATTGAAACTAAATAAACTAAATCGATTTTGTTTATAGCTACTCTTTTTTGCATATTAACTCCAAAACCGTAGATGTGGTATTATATTGGAATTTAGATTTTAACTTAGTTTATCTAAGGTAATAAGACTAAACAATATATCGACTAAAAATTCTTCACCAAAAAATTTAAGGTAATATGACTAAATCATGATTTACTTTTTTTTTTTTTAATGATTAATAGGTAAATTTGATTTAGATAGGGGAAAGGAAAGTGTAGCTTTAAAATAATAGCAAGCCGCTCGCGAGCTATTCGAGCCGAGCCATGTCTTGCTCGGCTCGACTCATAAATGATCCGAGCCGAGCTCATACGAGTCAAGCTTTGACCGAGCTTTGACCGAGCCAATCTCGAGCTGTCTCGGCTCATGCAGTACATTTTCTTTTATGCAGTACATTTTCTTTTAATGTTGATGCAATACATTTATTTTAATCTTTTATGTACTTTTTTTAACTTTATTGACGCAATATGATTCTTTTACCGCAGAATACATGTTTTTTCAACTTACTTTGATGCAACGCAATCTTTTTTTCAACTTTGACTCAGTATAACTTTTTTCCCAACAAACGATACGCAACAATCCAAAAAAAAGAAAAGAAAAGTACTATAGGGGAGAAGAAGAAAAAATTTATCTCAATAATTAATGACAATTAACGGTTAATACTGACGGAGTATTATTCAAGCAAACTTGTATCCATAATCTTATAAATTTGATAAATTGAATGAGTATATATAGTTAGGATTGAAGTCTTTGAAAAAAAAAAACATTAATTTCAATATATAATAATTAATGGTAAATACTCATTCTTTAATTAAACTTGAATCCATAATGTTATAAATTTAAATTTTTTTTTTTTTTGCCAACGTAAATTTAATAAATTGAATGAGTATATAGTTAGAAATATTGGAGATAATCAATTATAATTGAAAAAAAAATGATTTCTAGGTTAAGATAGAAAGGGCGAGAGAAATATTGGAGATAATCAATTATAATTGAAAAAAAATGATTTCTAGGTTAAGATAGAAAGGGCGAGAAAGAAATAAAATTAGGTATGCTTTTTTTTTTTTTTTGAAATCTCACAACTCGGGACTATATCATAGAATTAATATCGGAAAAAACCAACGAGTTAACGATTCCTGGACCATAGCCCTCCCAGACCCGTTTGCCAAAAGCTCGAGGCATGGAATGAGCAAGAGCATGCGCAGCGCGGTTGCATTCACGAGGAACATAGGACCAAGTGATCAGATCAAAATTACGCCCCAAATCAAGAAGTTCCTCGATCATCCGAAATAAAATACTCCGTCCCTTGCTAGCCTGACACAAATAATCGATCACCGTCTTGCAGTCACTCTCCATGACCACCCTCCGATAGCCTCGTCTCCTCGCTTCCAATAAACCATCGAGCAATGCTTCAGCTTCGGCTTCACTTACTCCCAGCGTCCCGCGTCGTCAAACACATACAGCCCATTCCAAACAGCCCTCCGCACCCCGACATATCACACCAGCACTCCGGCCCCCATTCCCGATGCCCGCATCACAGTTAATCTTCATGACCCCCTCCCGTGGAGATTGCAAATGGTACCAGCTCCTTTGACTCACCCTCTCCATAGATTCCCCTTTCCCATTTCCCCTCACATTCGCCTCCTCCATCTCATGCTCCAAATCCCGAACTCTCGCAATCACCTCTTCCGCCCTCGTCCATTTTCCCTCAATTGCTCAATCCAGCATTTGTCGAATACCTGGATTTTTTTTAACGTAAGTATGATGGGGTAATATGGGACAAAAAATAAATCCACTTGGTTTCAGACTTGGTACAACCCAAAGTCATTATTCTCTTTGGTTTGCACAACCAAAAAACTATTCTGAAGGTCTACAAGAAGATCAAAAAATACTTTCTGATTAGGGGTATCTAATAGAAAAATTCGTGTAAAAGTACCGCATTGAATAAAATGCGTACTGCGAAGAGTAACGATGTAATATTGAAGTTCCCTTTTTTTTAATTGAAGTTCTCTTCTTTTATTTTGCTGAAAATTGTTGTGCTTTTTTTCTTAAACCAAACGTGTAATCCTTTTGAATTTGTGTCTTAATTACAAACTGGAAAAACTAATACAAATTAGAAAATCACTGGCTTTAGAAATACCAAAAAGATTTTGCTTCTAAACTGCAATTTTTGCTACTTATGAAAATGAATAATATTGCGTAATAGAGAAATGAATTGATTAACACATTCTTTTTTTTTTGAAAGATGAATGTAATGTTAGTAATTTTTTTTAATAATGACACATTGTAAGGTTAACATGTAATATAACAATTTCCTTTATTTTTCTGACGGCAATTGGTTTAAGGTACTCCATTGATTATGAAATAAAGTTTGAAAATTAATATTATCTGAGGTATTATAAAACATCGATATACGATGACAAAAAAAAAAAAAAAAAAAAAAAAAAAAAAAAAAAAGACCCCTTTACATAACGCAACCCTCTAAATTAATTTTCTAAGTAATATGCTGGTACTAAAATGGAAAACTTCACAAACATCGTCACAACTCACGATTGTACGAGATCTGTAGTAATTCCAACTCAGGAGTTCCATAAAGTTACACATTATTTGGGCGGCAACAATAGCAACCACTAAGCAACAAACAATTTTGTGTTCTACTTACATGATATCTACTTGAACAAAAGTCTATCTTTCATGTTCGAAATAAGCTTGAATTTCTCCTCTGCTTCAACTTGCTCCCGCAAGTTACTCTTCGCATACCGATCGGGATGAAACTTCAAACATGCTCGTTTGTAAGCCACTTGAATCTACAATAGACAGTCGCCTTTGTTTTTAGCATAAACAATTTGTAGTATAAGATAGATAATATGCACACAAGGGATTTGGAGGAAGATAATACTCCGTAATAATCTTTGTTTGCTTACTTAAAAATGGAAGTTGGAAGGGATCTGAAATGAATCCCCCATATTTCCCAACAAGGCAACTTAATTTCCCTTCAACAAAGTCGATATTTGCAAAAAGATAACTCCCTTTCACCACACCGCTCTTCCTACTTTAGGCCTTTTTGTTTTTGCTTTCCTCCATTTCTATCTAACGATTGATTTTTTCAACACAAGGCAACAATTGATTTTTTCATAGTTTAATGAAGAGATTATGTGATTCATAGTTTAAGGTCCAATTTTGAGCCAACATATGTATTGAATAGTCACTACGACGTAAAGCCCACTTCATAGGTGAATGCGTTTTAGACAAGGAAATTTAGAGGTTTGCTTAATCTTTTAATGAAGAGGGGGATTACGAAATCAACATCGTAGAGTAGGAGCAACATGTAGCATCGTTTTAGATAATAACACATCAATAAGAAATTGAGAAAGAGGTGTAATACACCAGAAAAAACTTCTACCTCTTTAGGAGACGGGTACAGACTACCAATATGGATCCCTAAACACCGAAGTAGCGAGGACATATCACTAGACATTTGCTCCAGTTTGCGAAGTTCATTCCTTATCTCAAGGCGAAGTTGATCTTTCAGGTCTAAGTTCTCTTGGTCCTGTATCAAAATAAGGAATGCATTTTTTGTTTATTCTACCATGCAAAAGCACTATATTTACAACTAGCAACTTCAAAACTCAAAGAAAGCTTTACAATTGTCTGCAATTAGCTTTAACCGTAGGAAAGAGTAGAACTGAATCAACCAATATAAAACTTAATATAATGATAGGTCACCATTTAATATGGGCGATAAAAACATTTAAATTTGCTTCAAGGTATTTTTCCCCCACTTCGTGCAACAGAGGTGATACCCCGTGAATATGATATCATCCCATTTCTGTAACCATCTGCTTTGGTATCTCTCAGTTGTTGGTTTCCCGTTTTCATATGGTTAGTACTATACCATACTACTCCGTATGACTAGAGTCTCATCTACCAATAAAGGGATTACAAAATTTTGATTTTACAAACAATTTTTAACTAAAATTTGGGATAAAAGCAGGTTAAAACTGCACAAGCACTCAACAAAGTAAAGATAAAGGTGAATAAAAATTATGCCGTCACTATTCCACTCCAAGGGAAAAGATTATGTACCTTTCTTCGGGTTTCTCGCATTTCTTCCAGCCGTTCCATCTGTCTTCTTTCATTGGCCTTTATGCGCATATTCTCTGCCCTTTTTCTGTTACGCAGCTTCCTTACCTCCTCTGCCTAAAGTACAAAGAAATGATGTCAAGTAAAATACTTGATGAAATAAATCTAGGCTTTATGATACAGATAAAAACTAGCCTTATAAAGGGTAGACATAAACTGGGATTACCACTCGGCATGAAACAACCTATATTTAGGAAGCTTTAAACAGCAACACCTAAATGATTTTGGTAGTGGACAGAGAACTTGCATGCACAATATTTTAAAATTAATTTATTACAATTTTATATTCATACATCAATGAAATACTTCCTCCGTTCCATTTGATTCTTTACGTTTGCTTTTTGGGCACTATTCATAAGTGAGTAAAATTGACAATATAACTTCTAATATACTAGTACGGAGTATAAGATAAAAGATAGTCATGTGAAGTCTTGTTTAAATTATTTAATCGAGTGCGTTACAAATATCAAATTTTTATAATTTTTAGAAATATGTAACCAAAAAATAAGGACAAAAGAAAACGTGTTGACAAGTGTGAAAAAGCGAACGTAAAGAATCAAATGCAACAAAGGGAGTGGGCAATATGGCCACACGAGTTCAGCATTCAACACAAGAATAGATCGGATTGGTCACAAACAAGACAAGAAAATGCAGAAACAATAGACTGACCAAAAAGCAAAGTACTCGCAAGGCAAGCAAGTATCTTAATATAGTCAAGGTCAATTTTAAAGTTGATGTGCAACCGAATAGGATAAAAGTTCTACATGTTCAGGCTATCTTATCACTCAAGCTTAACATGTGTCCCAAGTCTTAATATCATTTTCAATCGATTCTATTATTTTGAAGACTTGTTCAAGGCTTCTAAATTTTACAATTATATCTCAATGTCATTAAAAACTCCTTAGCTCAATATATCTAATCTACATTCTCCATAATATTCACTAATCATTGGGCCTCAACACAGAGTCATTGACTTCCAAGTGATCCAAGACCCATCCTAAAGGCTGAAACCCATGTTACTCAAACTCTTATACGAGGTGTCAGAGTATCAGACACGCCTATTTTTGTCAAAACTTTTGATTTTTTGGTATAAATTGAAGTACCGAGGTAAGGTGTCTGTGTCGGACACGACATGCCACGTGTCGAACATGGAACACAGCACAAAGAGTGAAGTGTTGGAGTAACATAGGCTTAAACCCTTCTCTACCTTAATGCACATATCAAATCATACTTTGGCAAGTCTGAAGTTGAGACTCTAGATCACGTAAAGATACATATGCAGAACTAAAAGTTTGTAGAAAAATAAAATATAATTCGTAGCTGTAGAGCTAAACTACTCATAGAATACTCTCTTCATTGTTAAGACTCACAGCACATCAACACCGAAAGACAAAGATATAAAAAAGACCTAATGATACACAAAACAGCTAGAAATCAAGATCCTTGAAAAGGGTAAGAAACCTGGAGCCGCAACTGGTGGTTCCTAGCTGCCCACTCTTCTTCCATGGCACGCTTATATTCATCGGTCTCTTTCATCTTTTCTCGATCAGTCATTAGACAACAATACTGAACATTGGTTGACAATGATTCGATGGAACGGCCCTCACAACCATAATCAGAGTTGTCATCTAATAAAGATGATGGATCTCCATGCATCGGAAAGGATCCATGACAACTGCTTACAACACTACGGAGAGGTGTCTTCATAAAATTTGCAGAATTATCTCCAATAAATATGCCGTTTCCCTCAGCATCTTCATCCTTATGGGTGGAGCTACGCCCTTCAGCTGGCTCATCCGCACAACCATTACAAGACTCTTTCATGTTGTGATTCAAACACCCACCAGTGTTGGAAGGCGTCAAATTTTCAACTAGATTTTCAACACTTCTGTTACTTAGTTGACCAGGAAGCTCTGAATGTTCACGTGTAAATTCTTTAGTCTCATTGTGATCATGTTTGTTAGGAGCTGCAGAGCCTGCTATATTCTCACCGAAACTACGACAACTATCATGAGACTCTGTGAAGGGAGCTTTTTTCTTTTGTTCATTAGTCCTTCTAGAAGATTCTCCCACAAACTCACAATCAGAATAGTCAGAATTATCAGCTGAACACTTATCATCAGAACTGAAGCCATATCGGTTTCTCGAGACGTTTCTACCAGAGTACGTTCGTTTGGACTTAGAAAGCTTCACAGGTGTGTTTCCTTCACTACCAGAATCATGGTAAGAGTCAACACTTTTTGAAGGATGAGCTACTGAAGTAGGGGAGGATCTATCGCAAGCAGTGGCATCATAATCCTGATTACAAGCTGCACCTTTGCTTTCACTGTTATTAACGTCGTCGTCATCATCATCATCAATGTTAATCACATGCTTGGGCTTTTTCCTAAATTTTTCTTCGAAAGATTCCGGAACATCAAGGATAATAACGTCACCAAAATCATCAGAATCTACTTCAATGAGAACAAAATTGTCCCTTTTTCGACTTGTGCATCCTCTTAAAAAATTTCTACACATGCGTTTTTTTGGCAAAAAATGGCCAGGACACGCATCAACAGCACTCATTATTCTCCTACAATAAGAAGAAACAAATAAAAAAATAAAAAAAATTGTACACATATATACACATACACGTATATTGCAACTCATATTTGAGGAATGATACCAAGCAAGACACGTAAAAACAAAAGAGCAATAGCGGCAGCTCAAGCATAATCTTTACAAATCTATTTATACTATACAGATTCAGGAAAAGGAAACAAAAACTTTATCAAACACATCATGACTTTCAGCAAATGCATAATGAAAAGACACCTCAAAGTATACGAATATGATATGTACTCATTAGGTCATAAACGTTGAATGGTAAATTATCTAGATAGATGCGCTTGGCCAAGCACCAATCAATGTTCCAATGGTCAGGAAAGCAATGGGTCCACTTATTGTCCCACCCAAGCGAGAGGGAAAAGGGACAATTCCCATGAGGCATGAATACTACTCCGTAAGATGCAAGAAAAAGAAAATTTTCGGCAATCGTAGAAGGTCTAATAAATGCGAGCATATGCTTAATGGTGCAAACTTTTAGCCACCACAAAAATATGACAGCTACAAACACACCCTCATCCAATTCAAAGTCCAAGTGCCTATGTCCAAGCATGAGATTTTGCAAATAAATACACTTTCCTTGTCCAAGATAATTTAACAACATTTACCTATCGATGTTTTCTTTGATGATATGAAGTTTGTTGAAGCATTATATATAGCCCATATACTGTTTTGGTTCTTAAAATTGTAACCTCATAAATATTACAAAGCTGCACTAGAGGGCTTAGTTTAAAAAAGTGGCATGTACAGCAAGGCTAGCAAGCCGTACTACTATAAATTTCCATATTTTTTTTCCATCTAGTTCTTTTATTAGCCCTTCTCTCTGACACAATAGCCTTTATTTTTACTCGTTACATGTTTGTCTACAATGAAATGTGTTTGGACATAAAAATTGGAAGGAAAGTGAGGTGAGGTGAGGGAAGAGGAAGAGAAAGGAATTTGAGAAATAAGGATGAGGAAAGAGATGGAGCATGGGAACAGGGGGAGTGAATATTCCCTCAAAATCATGTACAATATGCATGATTAAATCATACGATGCAAGTATATCTTAAAAATCCATCATATTTTCATATTCTAACATGTGAAGAACATAAAGACATCAAGACAGTCATCGTCATGTATTATGTAAACACATACTCCCTTCGTCGTATTAAATTGTTATCTATTATTCATTTGTTATCTATTTTCGATTTTGGTAAGTTTTTGTTATACTTGTGGATTTTGTGTGGTCCAAATTTATCATGGTTCTTTGCTTGAACTTTGTTCGAAAAGCAAATAATAAGACGGAGGGAGTAATAACAAATACGAACATATTACAATATACACAAGATATTGTAATACTTTTACCTGATACCAAAACTAAGTAAGGTGGGTTAGGAAAATAAGCCGAAGCCATAGCAATAAAACACGGATACAGCCTGAAAACACCAGACCAAAAATAGAACAAGGAAAGGGACAGAGTGAGGGCATGCTAGGCGATGTAAAATAGGCAGATAGTCAGTCAATCGCTCAACACGAAACAGAAGATGAGAGGGGTGAGACCATCGACAGACAGATGAAGAAGGAATGGGAAAGACAAAGGCATTCAACCCTAAACAAAGTCCAACATGAAGAAGCAAGGGTACCAAAACGTTGAACCAGATATGGGAAGACGGGAAAGGGGGGCTGAGACATGGGTCAACACAAACGTAAACAAGAAAAGGCGGGGGCACGACCTTCAAACAGAACCCCATAAAAGAAAAAGGAAGACGGAACTACCTGATCTGATTCCAGCGCGAGAAGAATCATAGGGATAAGGGGGACGCCAGATCTGAGCGGAAGGAGGGACGACGCCGGTCTAAGGGAAGTCGATAAGGACGGTGAAGATTGGTGTCGAGATGAAGGTGGTGAGTGCGCTGGTGTTCCAAAAGTGATGATAACGGATTGGCGGTGTTTGACGATAGGAGTGAAGTATTTCTTGGAAGAGGTTTCAGGACAAGAAATCAATCAATCAAAGAAAAATACGAGGGGGAATAAGAATGACGGCTCAAACTTGAGTAGGGTTCGTTTTTGGGTTTTGACTAATTATCTCTGGCAGTGTGGATCATCTTCCGTCCCAATGAAGGTTTGTCTTACTTTTGACACAACAAAGGAAAAGGATCCAATGAGATGATATGTGGAGGAGAATCAAATCAAATTATATATAAAAAGCATCCGTGCTACGCTCAATTGTTCTAGTTATAATGTTTGTCCCAATGAATTATTCTAGTTATAATAAGTCATCTCCTTTTGGAGAGTTTCGTCCCCATCAATTGATGGGTTTCGCTCTCTCTTTTAGGAGAGGTATTGATTCTACGATACCGGAGAGGACCCGAAAGATCAGTGCTACAATCGTTCATTGTATGGTATCTCAATTTATGTCAGATTGGCGGATACAATCTATCTGGTTAGATGAAATCGATTCTCCTCAACACCTTGGAAGATCCAAAGACCCTCTTGTGAAAAGTTGTATCATTAAACAGCGATATGTTGAAAGAGGATGTGCAGAAGCGGAGATCAAAATCATAGTGAGAGATCTTTGTTTTGACGAGAATTTATTTTATTCAAATTTTATAGCATTGTATCCGTTCAAATTTTATAGAATCGTATGACTTTTTATTAATGAAATGATCTATTCGCTCAAAAAAAAAGCATTCCTACAATAGAAAGGCAAAGAATTCATTGAGACGCCCAAATATGGAATATGCACAGACAATTCATTGGGACGGAAGGAGTATCCGTTTATGCGTCACAAATTGATGACGGGTCAAATAAAACCACATAGTTTTTATAAGACAACCCTAGGGAGTACGAATTTGTTTGTCTATATCTATCCAAGTAAGTATTATTTGACCAATTACAAATTTGTGACGGCTGCCTTTTGGGTTATAAGTTATAACTAGACTTCGTTAAAAAATGATTCAACCCGAAAAAATCCAAAAAAGTCGGCCCGAAAATGAGCCTAATCCAAAAGTGACCCGACCAATTAATTGAATTCCAATTTCCAATTTGCGGAAGTGGTAGGTTTTTTCACATTTTCTCTCTATAGGGTTTCCTATGAGAGGGTCAATCTAGGCTTCGTTCGAGTTTCTCCTTGTTCTTCAAGGATATGATCTCGCTTGGTTCGATGAATAACGTAAGAGAGTCATCAAGGAACAAGGGAAAGGAGAAGGTGAGAGAAGAGATGTTCGACTGGAGCGTGACGGGAAGCGTAAAGGGTGATCCAGGACCCCAAAAAGTTCTCGTAGGCAATATATAAATGGGCTTCGAAATCTGTCAATGCAAAGGTAGCAATTGAGACGATGACAAGATTGTGGAACCCGATGGGTAAGATTATCGACAATCTAATCAACCCTAAAAACGAGTTTTCGTCTTTAGATTTGCTGATGAACGTGAGAAATGAAAAGTACTAGAAGGACAACCATATCATTTTGAGAACATACGGTGTTTTGACAAACCATGTCTCACTGGAAAGATGACGGAGACTCCGCTGTTTCACGTCACCATATGGGCAAGAGTTTATGATTTACCCCTCGTGGGACGCTCAAATAGGAATAATATTTGCAAAATAGGGTCCTTATTAGGCGACTTTATGGAAGTAGAAGAGCACCCATGCCAGAACTCGAGAGAGCATTCAGTGTACGAGTGCTACATGATGTTAGATTGCCATTGAAGGAGAGTATTAACATTTGAATGCCCAATAATCGAGTAGAGAGATATTTGGTTGTGGGACATTAGGGCATGGTGAAAAGTCTGCGAGAATGGCCGTTACGTGGAAGGAAAATTTCTATTTGGACACCAACTTCGGGCATCTCCATGGAAAGCGTTCAAAATGGAAGGCATGGCCTTTGCATAGGGCAATCTTTGAGTGCCCGGTCCTTGCATATGGAATTCGACAAAGAGGGGAATATGAGGGTGAATAGGGATACTAATGCGGGTCGTCACGAACCCGCAAGCAAACAATATTTATATTCAACACACACGACACAAATTAATGTAGTAGCGATAAGTCGAGATCGATCCACATGGACGGTCTATGTAAAGTCGATCGAGTCTAAGTCGAAGTATGTTTGGGATCAAGGGGGTGTTTGAGTAGGAATAGAACTAAACTAATATAGTCGATCTAAAATAACTAAAACAAAATTCAATAAGAGGAAAGACGTTAGGGGGAGTCGGGAAGTCAAAACTAGGTACACATATCAAAGAGTCACGAAATTTGTCACAAGGTCGATAGAGGGAGAACCACCTTTTGGTTGTTTACCCAACCTAACTAAAACCCGCTTTCGCGGTGAGAAAACTATGGTCTCAAGACGAGATTATCCGTACCCCGAGTTTCCCCGTATTGGCAAGGGTGAGTCAATGTGTAGACACCGCATTTTGACTACTTGTGTCTATAGTAGTCTCCAACAAAATACGTGATGATGATCGGACGCTAACATGCATTAATACGTTCGAATACGGGACTCGAATCCAATAGTACCTGACGTGGGCACTTAGCGGAGTACAAATATCTCAAAATCAACCTCAAATTCAGACACAGTAGGTCATTTCCAATAAAATAAAGCTATTTTGAGCTAAACCATCACCGGGAGTAAAACCGTCTTTTGCGACCGAGCCGAAACCGGTCAAAGTCGAAACCCGAGAACGAAACTAGCCCCACGCTGCGTCCAAATACAAAATGAACAAAGCCCAAAATCAATTCAAATCAAAAGTCAAAGCAAAATCTTAACTTTCCTAAATCATCTCACTCGTCTAAGGGCACTCGATTGAGTGCCTAGGGGCCACTCGATCGAGTGATGATGGTAGAGAATTGCCGTGGTTCCCAACCAACAATAAATAACCAACTAATCCTAGTGGGTAGCTAGGGTAAGTCGGGTCGTGTCCACGGAGACGGTTATGTAATGTCTAGACTAGGTCGACCTAAAACGAGACTAAGTCACAAACAAACACAAAGAAGACGATAATTGACAAACTATGGTGGTTGGAGGTGAAGAAAGTGGACTAACAATGAACTAGATATAATATAGGCTAAATGAAACAACTAAAGATTAACTAAGCAATGAACTAGAGAAATGATGACTAACTTAGAAGGATGAATCAATAAGAAAGGGAGTAGGGTTAAGTCGGGTTCATAAATGTGGTAGGGTGATTGGGTAATCAAGGGTGTAGGTGCCACTTAGTTACTAGGGTCGGTTTGCGCTCTCGCGCCAAAGCCTAAGTCCGCACTCTCGTGTCTAAGACTAGACCCGAACACTCATGCTAGACGCTACTCAAAACACAAGGATTCAATCACATATTAGTCAAACAATGAGGAGAGGAACACAAGTATGGGAAGCATTGGCCACTACTACCCACACAAGCAATACAACAAACACATAGTGTGCCCAATATATGACTAGCAACAAAGGAATTACCTTTACCCACAATCAAGCCCTAATCACCCATAATCCACACTTAATCCCCCTACTAACCCCACAAGGAGTCTACTCACACATTATGAAACTAAATCTATCACTAACAAGAGAAATCAACATGATAATCCAAACATCCATTAAGAACAAACAGGAACAATGAACAAATATGTAAAGATTCAAACTTGCAAGATTAAAAAAGATTAAAAGTAAAGAAGAGAAGAAGACTATACCAAACTAGCAAGAATATGGAAAATATGAGAACTTGTATTGAAAAGATAAACCCAAATGAAACTCCCAAGGTTGTCAATCTTGGATGATTCTTGAAGAAAACCCTTAATACAAGACTAATCAACTAGATTAAATTAATACTAACTAAGGATTAATATGAAACTAAACTTAGGGTTTTGAATGTTATAGAGAGGTCTAAAATAATCTAGGGTAGTGTGTCCATGCTTAAAACAATACAAGGGAGGAGTATTTATAAGGTTACAAGAATGGAGGAAGAAAAAGAAGTCACGCGTAGCAGCTGGGTCATCCCGTCCGGGACGGTACGGTCCCGTCCGGGACGGAATGGTCCCGACCGGGACGGCCCCAAAACAGGCGCTGCTTCATTTGTGCACTCCTTCCCGGTCAGGAAGGCCACTATCCCGCCCGGGAAGGGTCTTGTAGGCCTCCAATAAGAGCTATAAGGTCCCTCCTTGCTTCTCATGGGCTTCTCATCGATTCTCGGGGCTCGGGATCGAGTCTAAGGGGCTCGAGAATGGGTCCCAAGGTCTCGGGATCGAATCCAAGGCACCGAGTGATCGTTCCTTCTCTTCGTTGGCTCCAAAAGTGTATGAAACGAGTCGGAATCGTTCCAATTCTTCATGAAGGGCCTCGGGAACCTAAAACTAGCTAGAAGAAGTATAAGTAGCCCCGAAATCGCTCTAAAGAGCGATTTCACAAGGGAAAACAAGACCAAATACAACAAGATAGGCACTACAAACTACACTTATCAACTCCCCCACACTTAACCCTTACTCGCCCTCGAGTAAGCACAAACTAACTACTAAACTAGCCGAGCGGGTATTAGCGCACCCTACGCCCTTTCAACTCACGCGGGTACACTTAGAGGAAAAGTGCACTCCGCAAGGCAAGGAAGGTCTTGCGACAAAACTGTGGATGCAACCGGACACAAAACACATAAACAAACAAGCATACAAACAAACAAACACAAGGTTGCACCCAAAAGAAACAAATACCGCTTCCCTATAAAAAGCGGTGAAAGAAGCGCCGGTTTAGGACTCAAGGCAAGTGACAACGTTCCCAAGCTTATAACACAAATCGAAATGAACTAAACCCTAATAGTATGACAACAAAGCAATAAAAACGTTGGTAACTTACCTAGGTCCTCCTAACCTTCTAAGAACGTACTACGGGACGATTGGCGGGATGGAAAAGGATGAACCACGGTGTTAGTAGACACTGTAGGTAAGTGAGAACCCGCCCCCTTTAGCGATGAGCCAAGAGGGTCGTCCCATGCCCAAAACCGCTTAACTAGACCAAGTAAAAAGGTGAACACTATTGCAAAATGAGGGAAGACCGACCATTACCGCTATCATCCTTCCTAGGGACTCGGTCCTTTGGTAGGCTCTTCACGGAATAGTCGGTAAAAGGCTTATTTTTGAGATGTGGGGACTCTTTTTTTTGTGAGACGGTTTTCTTTTGCCATTTTTCTTTCATTTGCATTTTTGCTTTGTGTGTTGCTATACCATTTCTTTTTCATCTTTTGTTTTTTCTTTTTGGCATTTTGTGTCTTTTCTTTTTCTTCAATCGTTTCTTTCTTTCATTTTCTTTCCTTTTCTTTTCTTTGCCCTTTTGGCTAGATTTGAGTTATAGGCATTTCTTTTTGCAACAAAGAAAGATGATTTCAACAATTTGCAACTTTATTTTGTGGATATGTGTAGGAGGTAGGGGAATGGGTGAGTCGGGACGGCGCCTTCCCTTCAAACCCACAAAAAGGGGAGAAACTTGGACTAATCAAACAATTCCGAACATGGTCACCTAAGGGAAGGGACTCGGCAACCAAGGCCTTTTCACACCGTGGGTGGTCATAATGGTCAAAATGCAAATCCCGTAGTAAATCCCTAGTAAGCTAGGTGGACTCAAGGCAAAGGACCAACGAAACCATTGATTTAGGGTCATTCTACTAGACTAAAGTCCAAGACTCGATTCATACTACTAGAAAGGGAAAGTAAACACTTGCACACTAGCCTCAAAACTGGGTTTTTGAAAACCTTTTACACACAAGACACAACTACACATACAAAACAAAGACGCGACAAAAACGAAAGAAAAAGAGACAAAGGCAACAAAACAAAATAAAACAAAACAAACATATAAAGAGAACAAACACCACCCCGAATTTCCAAATAGGCAACCAACCAACATCAAATCTTCACAAAGCTCCACCCGAGCACACAACATCACAAATCTCCTCCACACTCCACAAGAGATAAAGAGGAAAAAGGGATGGAAAGGCGTTACCGGATGTCCTGCAAGCTTTCCAAAGCTACCGGTGATTAAGCGACCTACAAGGAAAAGGGAGGCAAAACACGCACAACAAAACAAATATACGACACAATGACACAAAAGGAAAAGACACAAAAAAAATCTTTTTGATTTTTTTAAAGATTACTACGAAAATAAAACTAACTACGATAGGTTATCACTCCCCCACACTTAAACCGAGCAATGTCCTCATGCTCGATCGTAGTGTGCGGAGACACCAAAAAGAAAAGAAACTACGAAAATAAAGCTAAATAAACGAAACGAAAAGCGGAGAAAAAGGGTAGAAATTTGTCCGCCGGGGTGTAGTCAAGTCACCATGGGCCGAGACGAGAAAAGATATGGATGGGGGAAGAAATAAAAAGGAAGAAATAAAAGGAAATGGGAGGGGAGGACTAGGTGTAATCAAGTCACCTAGCCCGGATTCCACCCTTAATACCAGACTAATCAACTAGATTAAACTAAGACTAACTAAAGATTAATATGAAACTAAACTTAGGGTTTTGAATGTTGTAGAGAGGTCTAAAATAATCTAGGGTAATGTGTCCATGCTTAAAACAATACAAGGGATGAGTATTTATAAGGTTACAAGAATGAAGGAGGAAGAAAAAGAAGTCACGCGTAGCAGTTGGGTCATCCCGTCCGGGACGGTACGGTCCCGTCCGGGACGGAGTGGTCCCGACCGGGACGGAATGGTCCCGACCGGGACGACCCCAAAACAGGCGCTGCTTCATTTGTGCATTCCTTCCCGGTCGGGAAGGCCACTATCCCGCCCGGGAAGGATCTTGTAGGCCTCCAATAAGAGCTCTAAGGTCCCTCCTTGCTTCTCATGGGCTTCTCATCGATTCTCGGGGCTCGGGAATGGGTCCCAAGGTCTCGGGATCGAATCCAAGGCACCGAGTGATCGTTCCTTCTCTTTGTTGGCTCCAAAAGTGTATGAAACGAGTCGGAATCGTTCCAATTCTTCATGAAGGGCCTCGGGAACCTAAAACGAGCTAGAAGAAGTATAAGTAACCCCGAAATCGCTCTAACAAGGGAAAACAAGACCAAATACAACAAGATAGGCACTACAAACTACACTTATCAAGTGACCCCCCTCCCCCCATAAAAAAACCATCAGGGAATCTTATAGTGGGGAACTAGATCGAGTCCTTTAAAGGGCACTCGATCGAGTGACCCTAGACGGGGGTATAATCTATATATACCCCCTGCACATCATTTGACAATCCTTTTTGCAACTTTGAAAACCCACTTCTCCTTCACATTTCTAAGAGTCTCTCACACTCACACACACAAATCATTCCCGGGACGTAGCCTCCCAAAAATCGAGAATACCGTCTCCGTAATCACACCCTAACTCACTCTACATTCTCGAACCACTCTCGTGCCTATGCTGACACTCTACGAGGCGTATTCCGAGACCATTAACATGCAGGTTGAGGGTGTATTAAATCCTGTTCTCTAATCTCTAATTCTCTTTCGTTTTTGTATACTAATTACTAACATTTACATTATCGTTACTAACTTTTAATTTCCGTCCTACTAACATTTACTTTATCGCAATCTAACTTTTCTATTATCGTTCCTAACATTTTATATTGTATACTAACAATCTAACATTTATTTATCGTTTTTCTATATTCCGTTATATATAATACCGTGTATATTACGATATAACAAAAACTACTTTCAAAACCAAATCGAGCAACGTCCAATGATACTAAATCGATCGTCGTAGGCTTTAAAAGCCAAATTACGACGTCAAAATGCAAAGGCTCTAAGTTTTGTGATGACGAATCAAACTTTTTCAATCGAATACATTCGATGATTAAATGCCGTCTAAAATCCGTTAAAATCCTCAACAAGTCGTACTGGAGGTGGCGCCCTTCGAGGCGCGCCGCTCTAGACACTAAAAGGTTAGGGCGCCCTATATATGGCGTATGCATAACCGATCAGATTATCACGCGATCACGGTAATATATTATCGAGCGTATTCGATATCATTTTCAAAATATCGCTCTAAGGCTCGGTGTTGATTCCGTAATCGAATGTCTCACGTAAAAGAGCTATCGACAATCAAGTTAGCATGAAACCCGATGACGTCGAACCGATCCTCGTATGGTCCGTAAGACTCGACAACGACATCGTGACGTGGAGGGATTCGATATTCATTCTAGCGTGATTATTTTCGATTCCATAAAAATTGCTCTAAAATGTTCGAAACCGATTCTATAATCGGGTGTCGAATATGAGGAGCCATCGAGAGTCGGATTAATGCAAAACCTAATGACGTCGAATCGATCATCGTATGGTCCACGAGACCCGACAACGACGTCGTGACACAGAAGGGTCCGATATTTGCATTAGTTTGATCACTCCTCGATTTAAACGATAAAATCACGAAATGGGTTGTTTTAGGCAAATCCTTCACCCATTACTGAGGGCCGGGCACTCGATCGAGTGCCTAAAGGCCACTCGATCGAGTTAACCCCTCAAAAACGGGCAAGGATTTTTGTCATACGACACTCGATCGTGTCCCCCTAATGACTCGATCGAGTGACCCCTAATGACCTCAAATGAGGATTAAAAGACGATATAAGGTTCCATCAAGTCACATTTACGACTCTAAGTCGATGCCTGCTAAATCGATCACGTATTCATCTTCTAAAAACCCACACATATTACATCGTTTCTAATCTATTATCTTCTTGTTGCTTTCACGACTTTGAGCGACGTCTATATAACTAATCCCATATCGACGACTCTTTAGTCATATTCATTATTTGACAAGTCAAGACATCTTCATTTCATTATGATAAGTCGGGACAAGACTCTGAGGCCCGAGATCAAGTTAGCACTACGCTTTGGCCCCGTTCGCTAACGCGTACTAAGGCCTTCGTCCTCCGATCAATACACAACATAATATGTAAATGATCGGAGTTCGTCAAATTATTCGATTTACGGTTTTAATTACGTTTTCTATTCAGGTCCATCTATAGATTACATTTATCGTTGCTAATCTATTTATTACTATTACGTTTTGTCCAAGTATTGTGAATTCCGGGGTTGTATTCTGCCCGTGTAATTTGTAATTTACTTTTAAGTTGTTTATTTTCATTGCGCGACATTTACCATTTTCTAAATGAACCCACATGCTTAAATTCAACTACGACATAATTTAAGATGCATTAAATGACGTAGCTAAACACGTATTTCGCATGCGTAGCTAAAAAAAGCTGTTTGCATATCATTTCACCGTCTTACTAACGTGCATACACAAACACCAGTCGATATCCTAGTAGAGGCCGCTAAGTGCGGGCGGGGTTGGGTGTCCTTCGTGGGCTTCCCAACATGTACCCTCACCCCTTACTCAGAACCTTTGGTTTCCGGATGCCCGAGACTGTTGGCGAACGAGAGTCATTCGATATATGATATTCGGTAATTCGACATCGATATCGTTATGCAAAGGGACGAACCCCACAAGCTCTAGTACTATAAGGCAAATTGTGCTTTGTGCGCAATACGCCTAAGTATAGAGTGGGTTCGAACGGGTCTGAACTCCCATAAAGTTCGGTGGCGACTCCAACTTCGATCTAAATTTCAATCCGAGAACAATCTCACCTCGAGATTCATTCGCCTGCCCAAACCCGCGCGTGGCCGCGTCGAGGTGGACTTTACCATGTCCACAATTTGGCGACTCCGCTGGGGATACCTGATGTACCACTTGTCATTGGGATTCTCAGGGTGAGACTCGAAGAGAAATCTATCGGTTATTAATGTACGCGTTTTAGTTTGATGGTTCATGCATAACCCCTTTTTTGCCCGGGCCGGTTACTTGTGACCGACGTCCCACTATACCGCGGTGCATTCCTAGATTGGTACGCTAAAGACATCTATGGCCGAAATCGTATGAGTTTCGCGGTATGTTCTAAGTCCAATTCGGCTTAGGAAGTCCGTCCTGATTTATGAGAGAGCCATCGGTGTTGGTATAGTCCCGATTTTGACTGACCGAGACTTAGTATAAAGCATACATGCTGCCGTCATAGTGCTTGTTTGACTACATGCTACTTGGTTTCCGTGTCATTTTTCAAAAAACCATCATTTTAAAATGCATCTTTTCAAAATGTCAAGTTTTCAAAAATTCGGAATGCTGCCGAAATTTAGACTTAAAATTTGACTCAAAATAGCCTATTTTTAGCCGGTATGCTACCAATTTCGAAACTTAAAAATTCCCGACTTTTCAAAATAATCTCGGTCTTGTTGGCATGCTGCCAATTTCAAAAGTCAAGATTGTTCTCCGATTTTTTCCAAATTCAACCCCTTTCTAAAACCTTTCTTATTATAGGACCTAGGGGTGTGCAAAATCCAGTCTGGACCGGAAAAATGGAACGTACCGGACCGGATCCGGAAAAAAATAATTCGGTCCGGTCTCAGGTCCATCATGGGCGATTCAGGGTTCGGGTCCGGTCCGGTTCTGACCCGGTTTTTTCCGATCCGGACTAGTTTGGACCGGAAAGACCGATATTATATTTATTTGATAAAAATTCTGGTCTAACCGAGTCCAACCGGTCCAAACTTTTTAGATTCTGGTCTGGGTCCAGTCCGGATTTTTTTTTTGAGATTCCGGTCCGGTCCTGGACCGGTGCACAGCCCTAATAAGACCTACTGTAATCCGTGTGTCGGGTCTTTTCGTAATTCGTCGAAGGTCTATATCGTCGAACCTCCGTCGATCTTATATCACGGGTTTCCTCCCCATCCCAAGTCCGTCTTATCTTAAAGGTATGACCAACCTGCATAGGGCATACCCCTACAAAGGAAAAGTCCGTCTAGCTAGGCACTTGAGTCCAAATCTGGGGAAATCTCACGTGGCCCTCCCTTCGAACAGGACTCTGCCCACATAGCCAAATCCTAAGGGAGTCACACCAACCACGAGTCACCTTTCTAGTTGTCTTTTTTGAGTCGTTTTTCCTCATTCAGTCTTTTCCTTGCTCGGGATGTACTGTTTTGATTCCAAGGTCTGGGCTCACGGTTTCTGATTACGTGGTATTCTTCCCGATAGGCCACCTTCAACCAGGCTCAGAATGGAGCAAGCCTTGAACGATCTGAAGGCCATGATGGAAACCATGGTCGGGAAACAAACGGAAGTCAAAGCTCAACTAGTAGCAATAAGGGCCGATCAAGCGGCCACAAATGCTCGTTTGACCGCCGTGGAGCAAGGGACTCCTAACCCCGGGCCAGAAAACATTGGACCCATGGCTGAACTGATTGGCGCGGTGCGCCGATTAGAGGAACAAGTTCACCAGTCTGGGGGTAACAACATCCACCGGAAAAACTTCCGTGACTATGCTCCAGTGAACGACAAGCTGCCCGCAAACCTGAATCTCACGGGTTTGCCAATGTTCGAGGGGACTGAAGACTCGTTACAACATGTACGACCTTCAAGGAATTCATGGCTATAAAGGGGGTAGACTCTTGCATGTTTAAGAGTCTATTCGCTGTATCTCTGGAGAAACATCCACGGACATGGTGTAATCCCATAGAAAATCTAACGCAATACAGTGGCGGAAACACTGTAGAGTTGGGATTAAAACACACTGACAAACTATATCTTATTAAAAGAAATGGTAAGTCAATACAAAGGCCTCTTTTTACAAAAGGGCTAAAGAGAAAATTCACCAAACAGGTTATACAAATCCATAAATTACATGAATAAAGAAAGAGTAGGATCCATGCTACACGCTAGCTCACACCCAAAACCCAACAGCAAATACCTGTCATGTTATAAACATAACAGTCACGTCAGTGGGAGTAACTCGGACGTTCTCCCAGCCATATTATATCATATGGAAAAATAATAGTATTACTATATCAAAATAGTTAAAATGGAAAACATTAAAACGATATAATAAAATAAGTTTTCGAAGAAAACTTAAAACATTTGCCAACCTGCAAATCAATAATCAATCAATAATAATAATATTCAATACTGGCGTTATGGAAATTCGATCAGTGTGCACAAGGCTAGACTTTCACTAGGACAATACTGGAAACTAGCTTCGAGAACTGTAGACTTAACTCATAACAGAATCCAGTCTCTAACTAGGCAACTCAACTATAACAGGACTGCGTGCAGCGAGGTCCTGATTTAAGTAGTATACACCCCTCCTGGATACAAACCATATCCAGTTCAACCCGACGCGACTTACACGATGCGATATCTAAGTTTAAGGGCACAATGCACACTCTTCTGAACATAAACCATGCTCAGTTCAACAACCAATGTGCCCCATAAAGACACACCAGCCTTACAGTTGATGGCAAAAACGTACATCCCAGACTATATTACTCTAATCCCACACTTATCCTTATTCCATAACTTCAAAACAAACTTTTATCGATAAATATACAAAAGGTATAATCATTATAAATAATATGAATAAAAGGAATAAACATTTTATATCAAAAGGGAAACTTTCTATAAATAGAAACTTACTAATTTTAGAAACTTACTTAAAATAGAAATATTGTTATAGAAAATTCGTAAGTTATTAAAATAAGTGAAATGTATTAAAAATAGCATTTCTAACGAAATTGACATTTTATTATAATTGTCGTTATCGTAACGTTAATAAATTTCTAAATTCGTTACTCAAAATATAAATAAAATATAATAAGTCATTTTATAGTATTTTATAAATAATTAGGAAATCGAGTTAAAACTATAAATTTTAGAAAAGAGATGTTTTAAGAAAATGATATAAAAATTAATTGAGTCGACGAACTTTATAAATTAAATGAAATTTACGAAGAATTCAAATTATTTTTAACAGACAGTTTTTATTAATAAATAATATGGATTTTAATAAAGATAGTCAATCGGAAACAAATAGGAAATTATTAGTGAAAATAGTCTCGACTAAAAATATATTTAAAACAAAATCGACTATTTTCTCATTTATTAGAATAAATCGTAAAACGAAAATTAATTTATTAACAAGTATACAAATTTCGATTAAAATATAAAAATACGATTTTTAAGTGAAAATTATAAATTAACGAAATATGAAGAAGATATGAAATCGTTATTATTTAATTACTAGTGTCACGATAACCAACAAAATATTATAACGATCGTAAATAATTAAATTACTAACGATTTATAGAACGATTTCGAAAGTTGTAAAATATTTATAAGGCATACGATTTAAAATTAACTTATAAAATCAGGGGTGTTACACCTGGTAGAGCCAAAAAAATACCCAACCTGGATGATGTGGCTACGGAATTTGCTTAGAATTACGCTAACAACATCGATATCCAAACCACTATGCGCTCCCTGGAGGTTATGGGCCAAGAGACCAAGGAAGGTTTTACTAAATACCTTTAACGCTGGAGGGCCGAGAGTGTCAAGCTGGTTGATAAGCCAGTGAGAAAACTTTGGTGGAGGCCTTCGTGAAGAATCTCCTCCCCTTCTACCGGGTCCATCTCCGGTATGCTGTCATACCCAATTTCACCACCCTTACTGAAATGGATATGAGAGTTGAAGACGACCTAAGGTTAGAAGGCCTAACTAAAGCCTATGGCAAGATTTACCAAGGGGCCTCCTCCTCTGTTAAGGCCCCAGCTGCAGCCCGCAGCATTTTCGATGAGGTCAATCTACTAGATGCCTCATACAAGAAGAATACCCCACCACGGGTATTCACCGACATAGGTATTACCTATACATACGCCTTACAAAGGCTCTCTTCTAAAGGCCTAATCCAACCGATAGACCCTACTCCTGAAGTTCCGGCCAACCGGCGTTTCAAGAACTATAACGCACATGCCTATTGCCAATATCAAAGGGGCAATGGACATGGTACTGAAAAATGCTGGAAGTTGAAGCATCTTATCCAAGATCTGATCAAGAGTGGTAAGATTCCTTTGCTCGGGGACAAACCGAGTAATAAGGATAATCCCTTCAGCTCCTACGCCATCTTTACCGAGGAGGTGATCGATTGTTCCCACCTTATCTGTCCCTCTATCCCGCAAGTGAACGAGATCTGGTTCGACGATCAAGACAATGTATACCTTATCAAAGGGGAAGCTGTCCCCATTACTAGTGAGGAAGTTCGAAAGGCTAAGTCCAAAGTCTTAGCCAGCAACCACCTCACCCGCTCTGGTCGTCCCTATCAAGCTACTAGCTCTAGGGACACCCCTATCCCGGCGACTGTCACTGAGCCAGTCAGGATAAAAACCGCACCTGAAGAGCCGACTACCGACACGACTCTCGTGAAACAGCTGAAGAAAACCCGAGTTGACCTCACTATATGGCAACTCCTAGTCAGTTCACAAGAACATCGAGAGGCACTTACTAAGGCTCTCGATCAAATCAAGATCGACTCCACGGTTATCCCTGCTGAAATGGTAGCCACTGTCCTGCCTCACTTGAAGGGCAAAGCTAAGGAAGAAGGCCCACTAATTACCTTCTCTGAGTCCGATCTGCCACCTTTGGGGCTTCCCACAATTTAACCCTTTATATAACGGTGATATGCCGCGGGAAGTATCTTCCCATGACCCTAATTGCCGATGGGTCTGCTGTCAACGTCCTTCCCCTAAGGACCGCTAAGGCTCTCGGTATTACCGAGGCCGAATACCTCCCGACGGCTCAAACCATCCAAGCTTTTGATGGAGCCCAAATTTGGTAGCTGGGGCCATTAAGCTGACAATCATAACGGGCCCAGTGGAAAAAGAGCTGGAGTTCCAGGTGATCAATGTCACCTCCGCCTTCAACTTGCTCTTATGAAGACCGTGGATCCACGCCAACAAAGCCGTGTCCGCCAACATAATCACTCTAGAAGCAACACCTATGACCGTGGCTAGCTGCAATGCCACAGGTCGCCTCGGTGCGGACCTTTAGGGGTTCGATTTCGTGGGAATGATCGAGGAGGACTACCTTTTCAGGCCCTATTTCACCACCAGCATTAATACGATGCTGCAGAATTTGGGGTACTTCCCGGGGGCTATCTCCAGGCCATATCTTCCAACTGGGAAGATTATCGAAGTCCTAAAGGACGAAGACTCTCACTTTGGCCTAGGATACGCCGCAACGCCGGGGAATGTTGTCCGAGCAGGCATCAAGAAAGCCTGCAATCTCATTAAGGGTACCAACTTGAGCCCTTATAGCGGACGGCTGCCTGACTACTTCGTCACGCCGGTATTTGGGGCCGTCCAAGTTGATCTATTCCAACCAAACGCTGTGCACCTCTGTAATCCCCTATAAATTCTAACGCAATACAGTGGCGGAAACACTGTAGATTTGGGATTAAAACACACCGATGTTCTAAATTTTACAAAAAGAACGGTCAGTCAATACAAATGACACTTTTCACAAAAGGGCTAAAATAAAAATTCTCCAAATGGGTTTAACAATCCAAAAAAAATAAATATAAATGAAGTAGAGTAGGATCCATGCCACTCGCTAGCTCACACCCAAAACCCAGCAGCAAAAACCTGTCATGTTATAAACATAACAACCACAATTCAGTGGGGAGTAACGACGACGTTCTCCCAGCCATATTACATGACATTAAAGCATAATTACTATTATATCAAAATAGCTCAAAATGGAAAACGTTTAAAACGATATAGTAAAATAATTTAAAACCATTGTCAACCTGCAAGTCAATATCAATCAATAGTAAAAACGGCGTTATGGATGTGAATCAGTGTAATAGAATAGACTTTCACTAGGAGAATACTAAACTAGCTTCGAGAACTTAGTTCAAACACATCAAACTTCGATCTCTAATCTAGGCTACTCAACCATAATAGGACGGCGACTTATCAATGCGAGGTCCTAGCTTAAGTAAATATGCACACCCCTCCTGGAACACCAAGTGTGCCCAGTTCAACCCGACGGCGTCTTACATGCGAGGTACGAACTTAAGGTCAAAATGAACATACACTCCTGGACAAGAACATGCCCAGTTCAACAACCAATGCATCCCGCTCGGATACACTAGCCTTATAGCTGATGGCAAAACGTATACTCTAGACTGTATTACTCTACCCGTACACTTCTCTTATTCCATAACTCCAAAACAAAGCCATTATTGTAATTCAATAAAAATATAGTTTCTTTTCCAAAAGAGAAAACTTTATAAAAATAGAAATTTTCTTAAAATAATAACTTTCCAAAAGTAGGTATTATAATAAATAGAAATCGATTAAAATAGGAGTTAAATAAAATAGTTAATATTGGCCTTGAGACGTAAACATTATATTTATTATATAAATGTATAATTCATGATTTAAAGTCAAAATCATAATTATTTTCTAAAAAGGTTGAAGTCTAAGTAATTAAAAGTATTTAAATAACAAATTGATAGATTTTCCAGATTTGCACTGTCTTACTGTAAATTTTGTAATTAAATCATTAAAAATCAAAACAATGTAATATCAGTGAGGTTCAAAACTTTAGAAACTTAGTTACAAATTCTATTTATGGAGAAAATCCTAGTTCCGAAAAAAACATGGGTTTTTGTTCGTATATTTAAAATCTGTCAGAATTAGTCACTCGATTGTATTTCTTTAATAAAACACATTTAAAAATTGATTTTAAATAAATTCCAATTGAAATCATTAACTAGACTATTCATAGTTTCTGTACGTAAATTACCAATATTAAATAAAAATTTTAACACATGTTTAAATTTAGATCTTATCACAACTGACAGAATCGCGGATTAGTTTGACACCCGTTCATAAAAACTTTATTTTGACCAAACCACTTGGAATTAATTTACGAAATTAAATAGGCATAAATTAGACTTAAAATAAATAGTAGTCTCTTTTCAAAGTTTCCGTAAATAGTCTTTAAAACAGAGTTTTAATTAACACAAAAACACTAACAGATTCTGAAACATGTTGTAACTCTATTAAAACAATAAAACTTTCAATTTGACCCTTTATATCAAAAATCACGAAAATTTATGAAATTAATTATTATTTGTATGTTTTAGTCTCGGCCTTTTAATACTTTTTAATATTTAAAAGAACGATTTATTCGCAAATCTCGTAAAAACAATTTAAAAACAACAAAACGTGTGAAGATTTACGATTTTAAAGTTTTTGTTATTAAAAACAAGACATACATATATTGTCTAACAAAAAACTAATTTCTATACATGCAACTACAACAATAACATCACATAATACCGAGTAACGTGTCAATGTTACCTTAATCGAGATCCAAATCAATTAAATAATCATCTTCGTCGGATCTGGCACGACAGCCTACGAAATAATTAAATATATGGTATTAAAACCACATTATAAGTGAATAGAAAGGAGAAACGAGATGAAGAACGAATAAGAGTAATTAAATTACCCTCGAGATCGGAAAGAATTAGAGACGAATTAGGATCTGATTGATGATGAACGAAAAGGATGAAGTTTAAAGTGAAACATAGAGAAGAAAAGAAACTTCTGTTGTGAATCAAATGGACTAGAATGAATGAATGAGAATATAAAGAGAAATTAGGAAGCTAAAAGATAGGAATAATTGAGTTACAAGGACTCTTAACTCAACTAGAAGACGAGATGGTTGTGATGGAAAGAACCAACAACAAATCAATAGGATAAGTTTTCGATTAAAATAAACACGAGATAAGATTTAAAATAGATAGAATAAAAATAATATAAGCATTTATGAAGAAATCGGATTAAAAACGCATTAGAAAATAATTATTTATGAAATCGCGTAGTAAAATAATTAAACGGCCATTTTTGGAAAATAAAATATTTTTTGAGCTAGAAATTGATTACAAATGTAATCGAGCATTTTTTGAAAAATAAATATTTCAAACTCGATTTTAAAACTATTGTTCAAAGAAAATATGATCCTTCAAAAATAATTAAATATTGTTCCGATGAAAAGAACTAAATGGGTTTTTGAATGAAAAATAGAATAATTAAAATCCTTTTACGGAAATAAATGATTTTAGGCTCGATAATGAAAAAGACCTCGAAGTGGGAAAAATATAGTTGACGAAATATTACAGAGTTACGATATAATCGTAACGGAACATATAACAAAGTTAGGAAATTTGCGGGTGTTACAATCCTCCCTACTAAAAAAAAGTTTCGTCCTCGAAACTGGAAAACGGCAGAAAGGAAATCGAGATTCCAAGTACGACTCTCACGAAATTCGGGTTCCTATTTCCATCAAACAATACTAACTCCATTAATATTAGGCACTAGGTGGTTTTACACGGTCTACAACCTCCAAAATTATCAATTGCTACAACCTCCAATATAAAGTCTTACATACTTATTCAATCATTCAATCAACACGGTAAGAATCCACAAATGATTTAGAATATAGTCTCACCCATTAAGATTCAAAGGGTTATCGTAATACACCTAAACCGTACTCGAAGTATATTCCATGATACTTGAGTAAGAAACACTAAACCAAATTCACCCACTAACAAGCTCGAAAACGAAGTCCGGGATAAAGTTTCTTAAAAGTCCAATAAAGCTCTAATCAAAACGGTCCAACAACTATATGATTAATATCGCAACGAAGCCACAATCTCGTTGATCTTAGGGTTCTAAATTGTTAATTCCGTTAAGGTGGTTTGCACTAAAGTATTCCTCAAAAACAAGTTTAGATCACTCAACTCAAAAGTTCATAAGTTATGACCTTAATTATCACACTCCACGATCTAATCCATAAAAACCAAGGTTTAGTCGATGTCAATAAAAATTACTAAAACATTAATGAGAACCTGAAATGGTACCAAAACACTCAGGCTAACGATCTAAACGAGGTTCTATGACCTATAAACATCCACGGTACATCCATTAAGTACGCATTAGGTAGGAATCCCAAAATAATATTATTATTTACACTTAGCTTGGTACTAGGTATCCGTCAAATAAAATATAATCTTACCATCCAAAACTGATTCGACTCCAAGTATTCCATATAATCAGGTAACCTATATCCCAAGGTAAATACTTAAGGTACAATCTTAATCCCAACAAGGGGTACTAATCCTCAAATATCTTTAACTTCCAACAAGGTTTACTAAGAGAAGAGTCGGTCTAACCAAAGAATCTCAAGAGGAAATATGATAAATTAGAAGAATATAACGGAGATTTACCACAAGAATGGAGATGAGAATTTGAAAGAGAAGAATTGAGAAGAACAAAAGAATCAATGATCCTAGACTACTGAGGTCTTGTCCCGATGTAGAGCAGTAGAGCAGTGTCAAGTCCACGTCTTGTCCACTCATCTTCTTCTTGGGCATATAAAACAAACATTCAATGCTAATCATTGAGTTACAAGAACATGTAAGCCTAACAGTTAAGTCCTTACTTTGGTTTCTACCCATCTCTCACTAATCTTTCATTAATGTTCAAATCATTTACGGGTGTTTTTCCTAAAATCAGGTGTAAGCGTCGGGAGCAACGATGCTCTGATAACAACTATAATCCCCTATAAATTCTAACGCAATACAGTGGCGGAAACACTGTAGATTTGGGATTAAAACACACCGATGTTCTAAATTTTACAAAAAGAACGGTCAGTCAATACAAATGACACTTTTCACAAAAGGGCTAAAATAAAAATTCTCCAAATGGGTTTAACAATCCAAAAAAAATAAATATAAATGAAGTAGAGTAGGATCCATGCCACTCGCTAGCTCACACCCAAAACCCAGCAGCAAAAACCTGTCATGTTATAAACATAACAACCACAATTCAGTGGGGAGTAACGACGACGTTCTCCCAGCCATATTACATGACATTAAAGTATAATTACTATTATATCAAAATAGCTCAAAATGGAAAACGTTTAAAACGATATAGTAAAATAATTTAAAACAATTGTCAACCTGCAAGTCAATATCAATCAATAGTAAAACCGGCGTTATGGATGTGAATCAGTGTAATAGAATAGACTTTCACTAGGAGAATACTAAACTAGCTTCGAGAACTTAGTTCAAACAAATCAAACTTCGATCTCTAATCTAGGCTACTCAACCATAATAGGACGGCGACTTATCAATGCAAGGTCCTAGCTTAAGTAAATATGCACACCCCTCCTGGAACACCAAGTGTGCCCAGTTCAACCCGACGACGTCTTACATGCGAGGTACGAGCTTAAGGTCAAAATGAACATACACTCCTGGACAAGAACATGCCCAGTTCAACAACCAATGCATCCCGCTCGGATACACTAGCCTTATAGCTGATGGCAAAACGTATACTCTAGACTGTATTACTCTACCCGTACACTTCTCCTATTCCATAACTCCAAAACAAAGCCATTATTGTAATTCAATAAAAATATAGTTTCTTTTCCAAAAGAGAAAACTTTATAAAAATAGAAATTTTCTTAAAATAATAACTTTCCAAAAGTAGGTATTATAATAAATAGAAATCGATTAAAATAGGAGTTAAATAAAATAGTTAATATTGGCCTTGAGACGTAAACATTATATTTATTATATAAATGTATAATTCATGATTTAAAGTCAAAATCATAATTATTTTCTAAAAAGGTTGAAGTCTAAGTAATTAAAAGTATTTAAATAATAAATTGACAGATTTTCCAGATTTGCACTGTCTTACTGTAAATTTTGTAATTAAATCATTAAAAATCAAAACAATGTAATATCAGTGAGGTTCAAAACTTTAGAAACTTAGTTACAAATTCTATTTATGGAGAAAATCCTAGTTCCGAAAAAAACATGGGTTTTTGTTCGTATATTTAAAATCTGTCAGAATTAGTCACTCGATTGTATTTCTTTAATAAAACACGTTTAAAAATTGATTTTAAATAAATTCCAATTGAAATCATTAACTAGACTATTCATAGTTTCTGTACGTAAATTACCAATATTAAATAAAAATTTTAACACATGTTTAAATTTAGATCTTATCACAACTGACAGAATCGCGGATTAGTTTGACACCCGTTCATAAAAACTTTATTTTGACCAAACCACTTGGAATTAATTTACGAAATTAAATAGGCATAAATTAGACTTAAAATAAATAGTAGTCTCTTTTCAAAGTTTCCGTAAATAGTCTTTAAAACAGAGTTTTAATTAACACAAAAACACTAACAGATTCTGAAACATGTTGTAACTCTATTAAAACAATAAAACTTTCAATTTGACCCTTTATATCAAAAATCACGAAAATTTATGAAATTAATTATTATTTGTATGTTTTAGTCTCGGCCTTTTAATACTTTTTAATATTTAAAAGAACGATTTATTCGCAAATCTCGTAAAAACAATTTAAAAACAACAAAACGTGTGAAGATTTACGATTTTAAAGTTTTTGTTATTAAAAACAAGACATACATATATTGTCTAACAAAAAACTAATTTCTATACATGCAACTACAACAATAACATCACATAATACCGAGTAACGTGTCAATGTTACCTTAATCGAGATCCAAATCAATTAAATAATCATCTTCGTCGGATCTGGCACGACAGCCTACGAAATAATTAAATATATGGTATTAAAACCACATTATAAGTGAATAGAAAGGAGAAACGAGATGAAGAACGAATAAGAGTAATTAAATTACCCTCGAGATCGGAAAGAATTAGAGACGAATTAGGATCTGATTGATGATGAACGAAAAGGATGAAGTTTAAAGTGAAACATAGAGAAGAAAAGAAACTTCTGTTGTGAATCAAATGGACTAGAATGAATGAATGAGAATATAAAGAGAAATTAGGAAGCTAAAAGATAGGAATAATTGAGTTACAAGGACTCTTAACTCAACTAGAAGACGAGATGGTTGTGATGGAAAGAACCAACAACAAATCAATAGGATAAGTTTTCGATTAAAATAAACACGAGATAAGATTTAAAATAGATAGAATAAAAATAATATAAGCATTTATGAAGAAATCGGATTAAAAACGCATTAGAAAATAATTATTTATGAAATCGCGTAGTAAAATAATTAAACGGCCATTTTTGGAAAATAAAATATTTTTTGAGCTAGAAATTGATTACAAATGTAATCGAGCATTTTTTGAAAAATAAATATTTCAAACTCGATTTTAAAACTATTGTTCAAAGAAAATATGATCCTTAAAAAATAATTAAATATTCTTGCGATGAAAAGAACTAAATGGGTTTTCGAATGAAAAATAGAATAATTAAAATCCTTTTACGGAAATAAATAATTTTAGGCTCGATAATGAAAAAGACCTCGAAGTGGGAAAAATATAGTTGACGAAATATTACAGAGTTACGATATAATCGTAACGGAACATATAACAAAGTTAGGAAATTTGCGGGTGTTACACCTCGGGATCCAATTGTCCTGGGACTGCAATTATATCCCGGATGATGTATTCACTCTTATTCAGTCCGAGGATGCTGACAATGCTGAGCCCACACTAGGGCTACTATTCAAAGAAGACAAGGTAGCCCCGATGATGCACGTCGGATTGTCGCCTATCTAACGCGATCAAACAAAATTTATAACTCCAACTAACTACTACGTAGTAGCGGTAAGTCGGGATCGATCCACAGGGACGGAACACAAGGGAAGTCGAGTCTAAGTCTAGTCTATTGATTGAGATCTAAAGGGGGTTTAAATTGGTCACAAACTAAAGTAATGACAACGAGACTAGAATAGCAAACAAAAATCAAGTAAGGAAAGATGTTAGGGGGAGTCAGGAAATTAGAAACGGAATACATTAACAAGGGATCAAGCAAATAATACACAATCGATAAGGAGCAAGTTACCCTTTACGGCCCCCACCTGTCACGTGGGTGACCCGGATTTTCTAACTCGACCACATTAAAACCCGCTTTTGCGGCGATCAAGCTAGGTCACTAATCTGAATTACCCAAACCCTGAGTTTCCCCATATTGATAAGGGTGAATACGAATCAACAATATTGATAAAGTAAAGTCGACACGAATACAACAATTCCAAATTAGACAAATCGACCCAAGTATATCAATCACCAAAAGTCCATAATTCATGACACCAAATCTTCATCCCCTAACCCCCTAACTAATAATCTACACACTAGTCTTGCTAAAAATCAAGTATAACAAACAATTCACTAATAATAATGAAATACTAAACATAATGAAAACAACACTAATCAAGGAATTAAGCATGAAACTATTCTACTCACAAATCGATAATCATAGAAATAAACACTACACGAACAATAAAATTAAACTATGAACAAATAAGAAATAAATCAATAAACTAGAACATGAGATAAAAGCGATAAAATTAGGAGATGAAAATACCAAACATGAAAGAAATGGAATGAGGAAGAAAGATTAGTAGCTTGATCAAAGGAAAGATTAAAACTTGGAATTTAATTAAGCTAATTAAAGAAATAGATCTAAACTAATTAGACTAGAGAAATGGAGAGAGCCTCCCCAAAATATCTCCCTAATCTAATATACCCAACCCTAATAATAATGTAATGTGAGATGATTTTTTTTCTCAAAATGAGGGTTTACAATATATATAAGAGAGTCTAAATAACCACATTAAGGGTATAATAGGAATGGAATAACAAAAAGGAAATGAAAATAAAAATAAAATAAAATAAAGGGTAAAATGGCGGGCCATTCATTTTGCAGCCCAATTAACTTTGCCTCAGAAAAATCACCCGATCACGCTGATCGGGTGAAACATCACCCTACGAAATTTCGAGTTTGCTCCCCCGGGTAAACTTTCGTCCCCTGACATTCCTCTTCTTCACCCGATAAGAAATCAATTTCTGGGTTCGGTTGCTTCGGGTTCTGGGATGCGTCAATTGAAGCTTGGTGGTGCGATTCGTCGGACCTTGCTCCATCGTCAATGGCGAGCAGGCTCACCGGAGCTACTGATCTGTTGGCTGTTCTGGTTCGACGCCGACAAAGTTTGGCCGGAGAACAGAGGAAGACGGAGGAGTAGGTGTAACTCCCCGGATTTAAACAAAAGGGATAAGATAGATAATTATAGCATCTTATATTAATAATATATCATGGTGGCGGAAACACCATGGTTAACTAAATCCGAGTGTTACCAAAATAGATAATTAATATGTCTTAACGCATACAACTACTCTCGGAATTGAAACCCGAACAAAATAAAACAATAAGGTTCAATTTTTAAACACATTATTCAATATTCATTCTCCCTCAAGTCAACCCCATTCATGACCAAGTAACACATTAACCTGAAAAAAATAAAAGTCCACCGTAAGTGGGGAGTAACTAGGAGTCCTCCCAGTCGTGACTAATGAAAATCTAATCATAATTACGAGAATATAACAAGAGATAACATATACTCCATTTTAAAACATGATAACATATAAAGTTCATCATAACATGTGATAAAATAATAATAGCAAGAAATACATGACAACGTAAATAATACCAAGCCATAAATAAATAAATAAATATAATGCAGAACTGATACGCCCTTCCAGAACTCGAACCAAAATATATAGAATAACACGAGCTAAGAATGAGCACTGTCTAGGGCTAATAACTTGAAACCCTAAACTTCGATGCCAATAACCTGACACCAAAATAACCCTATGGTGGGACACATAACCGTGAACTCATGTCTAAGACTGGCCAGACTTTCGAGGGATAAAATGTCTAGTTAAGGTGTAAAAGTGCGGACCCTTAACCAGTAAAGGCGTAAAAGTGCGAACCCTTGACCCCCAAACGACATATCCATAGACTCATAAGAGTATTCCATAAGGAACGGTCAACCCTTAGGAGGCCAATAACCTGAAACCATGCCAGGGTACTAGATAGACCAATAACCTGAAACCTACCAAGTTTGGTATTGCTCTTCTCGAGTAGACCAATAACCAGAAATCTACTCGATATCTTATACTCTAGCCATACCATATATAAAATGGAACAAGGTCCAAAAGATAATATTTGGGCACCATGGATAACCCCATGTTAACATGCCAAACGCTCTTAACCGAGCAATCAATTTTAATAGCATCAATACAAATAACGTATAATAGAATTGTTAGAGTATAAGATAAATTTCCATCATAAAAATCAATGTCGTTTAAACCAACCATTTATCAAAGGCATATTATTCGAACATGCGACTAAATAAATTTCATGAATAATAAATTAAATAAATAAATAAAAATATTTTATGACACTTATAAATTAATTTTAACAAAAAAATCAGAATATATCTATATAAAATGCCATATGAATTTATCTCATATTTATTATAACTTGAGGGCTTTATTGCCTAATTATCCATTTAAATACAAAAAAAAAAAAATATATTTATATAAATTATAAAATCACCATGCAAAATTTTATTTCATACTAAAAAGTCATATTATAACAAAAAAAAAATACTTTTTTTCATAATTATTTCCGTATTGTGGATATTTATGCATGCATGAATGAGTATTCATAAAAAAATGTGATAACATGAAAAAATAAAATAATGATCCGAAAATCAAATCTAAAAACTTAAAATCTACATGCAACATCATCAACATAAAAAAAGTGGGAATATAATTAAGAACACAATTATTTTAATCATTCATATAATTTATATATTTATTGCATGATAAATAAATTACAAGCATGATTAAATAATGAGCAATAAAACCAATCATATATTCATCACAAAAATATATACATAATTTATACCATGAAGTTCATATATTATCATAATTTTTAAACTTCATATATATCCTCAATCTTATTATAAATTCATAAAAATGTTAGAATTTCATAAATCAAGAAAAAGAGTAAACCTAGTTACCTTGAGGAAAATTAGTATTACTAATAAGTAAAATATGAGTGATATCAACCCAAGTGGTTTCCTTCCACCAAGGTTTCTTGTTCACCTAGTTTTAGATTAATAAAATTTATAAAGAAAATAATAAACAATTAAACTAGTAAAGAATAAAACTAATGAATAATAAAATCTACACCTACTAGTAAATAGGAGTGGTGTGAGAAGATGATATGAAAAAGAAATTGTGAGAAATGAGGGGGATGAAGTTCACGGTGGAATGGTGGAGGAAGCATTAGGAGTCCATCACAATTTAAGGACAAAATGATGAGATGACTAAGGCTAGGTAGTTTAGGTAGGTGATTACCCATAGCCATGCATGGCTATAGACCTATGCTCATAGACCTTGGGCTCCAAGGAAATGCAAGTTGGCAAGTTGAAAGCATGTGACAAAACTAAGTGAAGTGTGAGTGAAATAGATGAGGACGACGGAATTGCGGTCCGCGGATTGTAGTGACAGCCTGTCGTATTTCGAGCATAACGTTCTCTACATAACTCTGATTAAAATGAGTAAGGTGGCGTTGGAAAGCTAAGAGAAAGATCTAAAACTTTTATGATTTGATCAAGATCCAACTACGTCTCTAACCTGACGTAAACCGAGAAAATATATTGCCTTAGTTTATTAGTCCATCCGAACCTAAGGATTTAAGGGTATAAATAAAAGTGTGAAGGATGAGAACCTAGAACATTAATTCCAAGCATACAAATGATGGATGGATTAATGGATAATGGGGATGGAGTTAAAAGAGTTTATATATGTTTATCAAATTATGAAAACACGAGGTGTTACAACCCTCCCCCCTTAAGAAAAGTTTTGTCCTCGAAACTTGAATGAGTGTGTACTTGTATCAAACAAGTGAGGATATTTTGCTTGCATGGACGCCTCTGTCTCCCATGTTGCTTCTTCAAACCTTTGACTACGCCACAAAACCTTTACTAATGGTACAACCTTATTCCTTAAGGTTTTATCCTTTCTATCTAAGATTTGGATGGGTTGCTCCTCATAAGTCAAATTCGGTTCCATCTCGACTGTATCCGACTGAAGTACATGAGATGGATCGCTCCGATAACTTCTCAATTGAGATACATGAAAGACATCATGTACCTTAGACAGATTAGGGGGTAAAGCTAACTTATAAGCTACTTCACCAATTCGTTCCAGTACTTTATATGGTCCTACAAACTTAGGGCTCAATTTTCCCTTAATACCAAATATCTTCACCCCTCTCATGGGTGATACCTTAAGAAAGACCTTGTCTCCAACATCAAACTCTATTTGTCTTCGACGTATGTCAGCATATGACTTTTGCCGATCTTGAGTCGCTTTCATCCTTTCCCGGATCAACTTAACCTGTTGAATGGACTCTTGGATCATCTCAGGGCCAACAACTGCAACCTCACTAATATCATCCCAACATAAAGGACTTCGACATTTCTTCCCATACAAAGCCTCGAATGGAGCCATCTTGCTACTAGCGTGATAACTGTTATTGTACGAGAACTCTATTAAGGGAAGACTCTTCTCCCATCCTGTTTGGAATTCTACCACGCATGCTCGGAGCATATCCTCTAAAGTTTGAATAGTGCGTTCGGTTTGGCCATCGGTAGCAACGTGAAAAGCTGTACTCAACTTTAACTTACTACCTAATGCCTCCTGGAGCTTCCTAAAAAAATGCGAACAAAATCGTGGGTCACGATCAGAAACTATGTCTTTAGGAAATCCATGAAATCTAATAACTTCTCTTTGGTATGCCACCGCCATCTCATCCAAACTCCAAGTATCTTTCATTGGAATGAAGTGAGCTTTAGTTAAACGGTCCACCACTACCCAAATGGCATTCTTTCCCGTGGGCGACCTTTGTAACCCAGTTACAAAGTACATGGAGATGGAATCCCATTTCCACACGGGTATTTCTAAGGACTGCAAGAGACCACCAAGTCTTTAATGTTCGAGCTTTACTTTCTGACAGGTAAGACATCTGGCCACAAAATTCGCAATTTCTCTTTTCATGTTAGGCCACCAAAAGAATTTCTTCAAATCCTTATACATCTTATTCCCACCAAGATGAATAGAGTATGGTGTACTATGAGCTTCCTGCATAATCTTCATTTTAAGATCATCACAATTAGGGACGCACCACCTACCTTGAAATCTTAAACTTCCATTTGCCCAGACTTCAAAATCATTTGCTTCACTGACCTTGGCACGCAGGCCTTCAAGCACTGGATCCTGTTGTTGTTTTATTCGAATTTCGTGGTAGATCTCAGGTTCAGCACTCATAGCATTCAGAGCGATACTTCCTTGCTGAACTACCTCTACATTCAACTTTTGAAATTCATGACAAAGGTCATCGGGCAATACCATGACGACACTCATTGTGTGTTTTTCTTTTCTACTTAATGCATCGGCCACCACATTAGCCTTACCTTCATGGTATTGGAGTTGGAGGTCGTAGTCAATAATCAATTCTATCCACCTCCTTTGTCTTGCGTTTAGATCTCTCTGGGTAAAAATGTACTTTAAGCTCTTGTGATCAGTGTAAAAGTTGCATGATACCTCATAAAGATAGTGCCTCCAAATCTTGAGAGCAAAGACTACCGCGGCCAACTCGAGATCATGAGTCGGATAGTTTTTCTCGCATTCCTTTAGTTGTCTCGAGGCATAGGCTACAACTTTTCTATTTTGCATCAATACACAGCCGAGGCCGTTCTTTGACGCATCGCTGTAAACATCAAAGCTCACTCCTTCTTCGGGTAAAGTCAAGTTTGGTGCTGACGTTAATCTTCTCTTTAACTCTTCAAACGCCTCTTCGCATGCACTAGACCACACAAATTTTGACTCCTTCTTCAATAAAGAAGTCATTGGCTTTGCTACCTTTGAGAAGTCCTTGACGAACCTTCGGTAGTATCCTGCAAGACCCAAGAAGCTACGTATTTCCCTCACATTCTTTGGACTTTCCCAATTCACTATAGCTTGAACCTTAGCTGGGTCAACGCTAATGCCTTCACCAGAAACGACATGGCCTAAGAATGCGACCTTCTTAAGCTAGAATTCGCATTTTGAGAACTTTGCAAACCACTTTTGCTTTCTTAACGTTTCCAATATCGATCTCAGATGTTTAACATGTTCCTCTTCATTCTTTGAATAAATGAGGATATCATCGATGAATACCACTACACATTTGTCCAAATAATCATGGAAGGTCCTATTCATCTGATCCATAAACACCGCTGGAGCATTGCTCAGACCAAAGGGCATCACTACAAACTCATAGTGCCCATACCTTGATCGAAAAGCGGTTTTAGGGATATCCTCTTTCCTCACTGGGATTTGATGATAACCCGACCTCAAGTCGATCTTTGAAAAAGTACTTGCTCCCTTAAGTTGATCGAATAAATCCTTGATTCTTGGGAGTGGGTAACGGTTCTTGATCGTTACCTTGTTCAATTCTCTATAGTCGATGCAAGATCTCATGCTTCCATCCTTCTTCCTCACAAATAGTACTAGGGCACCCCAAGGTGACACACTTGGGCGAATAAAGCCCTTATCGATCAATTCCTCCAGTTGTTTCTTTAACTCTTGTATTTCGGCAGGAGCCATACGGTAGGGCGCCTTTGAAATAGGGCCAGTACCGGGTAGGAGGTCGATGTTAAACTAGACATCTCGCTCTGGAGGGACACCTGGAAGCTCATCGGGAAACACATCGCCGAACTCCCGAACAATAGGATTATCCTCAATCTTAGCTTCCGTAGTGACATCTTGTACACTACATAAATACACCTGATATCCCTTTCTCCTCAATTCCCTAATCTTTAGGGCAGACACCCATATAATTCCTGGTTTAACTGAGATACCCTTATACGAAATCCTTGTACCCAAAGGACTTTTCAGAATGATCTTTTGATCTCGACGCACGAACTTTGCGTCAAACCTAGCTAACCAATCCATGCCAAGTATAATGTCGAATTCCGAGATTTTAAAACTTATGAGATCGGAGGGAAAGTCAGTTCCCGCAATGGATATGGAAATGTCACGAAAGATTGTGGAACAAGAGACAATCTCCCCAGTGGGAAGAGCTATGGTGGTTTTAGTGGGGGCACTAGGTATGAGTTGAGCCTTAAGAACAAATGATGTGGAGATAAAGGATAATGAAGCACCAATATCAAATAATACGAATGCAGGAATAGAGTTAGCAAGAAATGTACCAGTAATGACATCTGGATTAGCCTCTGCCTCCGCACGGTTCATCACATAAATACGACCCTTGTTGGGCACCTGTTGAGGCATATTGTTCTCACTACCACTCCCCGAACCTTGAGACACTCTTTGAGGGCAACGATTTGCAATGTGACCCACACCCTGGCAATTGTAGCATGTAATTTCAGTCCCACTACAATTCTTCCCAAGGCGATAAGCTTTATTGCAATGAAAACATTGACGATCGCTCTGGTGAGTGGTGTTAGGGAGAGTTGTCCCAGAAGTGTTGTTATACTTCCATCTTTTTCGTAGGTCCTTGGATAGCTGGCAATGAAGCAAATGTTCTCTTTCCCGATCGCTGCTAAAGAGCTTCTTGACTCAGAACCGCATCATAAACACTAAGGGCACGATTATAAGCTTCTTGAAAAGTCTGCGAGGGGAGAGCCGCAATTGCAGTACGAACCTTTGGAGCTAACCTCAATTTATAGCGACGAACGATCTGCTTCATCACGAAAGCAATAGCTAGCCAAATCAATCTTCATATTTCAGGTATCTGGGTCACGATAAACAACTTTTCCATTTGGTGGATCCAATTCTCAAGGATTACAGGATCAGTGACTCCCGTGAATTCTGGGGGCTTGTGGCGATTGAAACGCTCAAAGACGGATCCTTCACGATCAACTTGTGGAGCATTGTTCTCTTTCTCCAATAGTTTTAGTAAAGCCGTCTCGATCATACGAACCCTTTCATTCTCAGCGTTGGCGTGGCCGTTTCCTGGCGGGTATTCATCTGCATCCAAAGATAACAAGTGATTCAAGTGGTAGAGATCTTATGCTACCACTAACATGCAATTACTCAATCATAAGAAGACAACAAAAGCATATCTTACCCACAAGTAAGAGACCCATAATATAAACACCAATTGAGTCCTTACTTGTTTCTACCCCACTCTCTTTAGTCAAACTAATATTTGTTTAAGTCTTATTTCAATCCGAGACTATTGGGAGCGTTCTGGCTCTTATACCAACTGTAACTCCCTGGATTTAAACAAAAGGGATAAGATAGATAATTATAGCGTCTTATATTAATAATATACCATGGTGGCGGAAACACCATGGTTAACTAAATCCGAGTGTTACCAACATAGATAATTAATATGTCTTAACGCATACAACCACTCTCGGAATTGAAACCTAAACAAAATAAAACTACAAGGTTCAAATTTTAAACACATTATTCAATATTCATTCTCCCTCAAGTCAACCCCATTCATGACCAAGTAGCACATTAACCTGAAAAAAAAAGTCCACCGTCAGTGGGGAGTAAATAGGAGCCCTCCCAGCCGTGACTGATGAAAATCTAATCATAATTACAAGAATATATTAAGAGATAACATATACTCCATTTTAAAACATGATAACATATAAAGTTCATCATAACATGTGATAAAATATTAATAGCAAGGAATACATGACAACGTAAATAATACCAGGCCATAAATAAATAAATATTATGCAGAACTAATACGCCCTTCCAGAACTCGAACCAAAATATATAGAATAACACGAGCTAAGAACGAGCACCGTCTAGGGCCAATAACCTGAAACCCTAAACTTCGATGACAATAACCTGACACCAAAATAGCCCTATGGTGGGACACATAACCGTGAACCCATGTCTAAGACTGACCAGACTTTCGAGGGACAAAATGTCTAGTTAAGGCGTAAAAATGCGGACCCTTAACCAGTCACGGCGTAAAAGTGCGGACCCTTGACCCCCAAACGACATATCCATAGACTCATAAGAGTATTCCATAAGGAACGGTCAACCCTTAGGAGGCCAATAACCTGAAACCATGCCAGGGTACTAGATAGGCCAATAACCTGAAACCTACCAAGTTTGGTATTGCTCTTCTCGAGTAGACCAATAACCTGAAATCTACTCGATATCTTATACTCTAGCCATACCATATATAAAACGGAACAAGGTCCAAAAGATAATATTTGGGCACCATGGATAACCCCATGTTAACATGCCAAACGCTCATAACCGAGCAATCAATTTTAATAGCATCAATACAAATAACGTATAATAGAATTGTTAGAGTATAAGATAAATTTCCACCATAAAAATCAATGTCGCTTAAACCAACCATTTATCAAAGGCATATTATTTGAACATGAAGACTAAATAAATTTCATGAATAATTAATTAAATAAATAAAAACTAATATTTTATGACACTTATAAATTAATTTTAACAAAAAAAATCAGAATATATCTATATAAAATGCCGTATGAATTTATCTCATATTTATTATACCTTGAGAGCTTTATTGCCTAATTATCCATTTAAATAAAAAAAATTTATTTATATGAATTATAAAATCACCATGCAAAATTTTATTTCATACTAGAAAGTAATATTATACTAAAAAAAAAGCCATATTGTGGATATTTATGCATGCATGAATGAGTATTCATAAAAAAATGTGATAACATGGAAAAATAAAATAATGATCCGAAAATCAAATCCAAAAACTTAAAAATCTACATGCAACATCATCAACATTAAAAAAAAAGTAAGAATATAATTAAGAACATAATTATTTTAATCATTCATACTCCATCCGTTCCAATGAATTGTTTGCCTTTGCTTTTGGCACCAAGGGAAAGAGAACCAATGAGAAAGTGACATGTGAAGCCAAGGGTCAAATTACATACAAAAACCATTCCTAAAATACAAAGGCAAACAATTCATTGAGACGCCCCAATATGGAATCAGCAAACAATTCATTGGGACGGAGGGAGTATAATTTATATATTTATGGCATGATAAATAAATTACAAGCATGATTAAATAATGAGCAATAAAACCAATCATATATTCATATATTTATCACAAAAATATACATAATTTATACCATGAAATTCATATATTATCATAATTTTTAAACTTCATATATATCTCCAATCTTATTATAAATTCATAAAAATGTTAGAATTTCATAAATCAAGAAAAAGAGTAATCTAGTTATCTTGAGAAAAATTAGTATTACTAATAAATAGAATATGAGTGATATCAACCCAAGTGGTTTACATCCACCACCTAGTTTTAGATTAATAATATTTATCAAGAAAATAATAAACAATTAAACTAGTAATGAATAAAACTAATGAATAATAAAATCTACACTTAGTAAATAAGAGTGGTGTGAGAAGATGATATGAAAAAAAAATTGTGAGAAATGGGGGGGGGGGATGATGTTCACGGTGGAATGGCGGAGGAAGCATTAGGAGTCCATCACAATTTAAGGACAAAATGATGAGATGACTAAGGCTAGGTAGTTTAAGTAGGTGATTAGCCATAGCCATGCATGGTTATAGACCTATGCTCATAGACCTTGGGCTCCAAGGAAATGCAAGTTGGCAAGTTGCAAGCACGTGACAAAACTAAGTGAAGTGTGAGTGAAATAGATGAGGACGATGGAATTGCGGTCCGCGGATTACGGTGACAACCGGTCGTATTTCAAGTATAACTTTCTCTACAGAACTTCGATTAAGATGATTAAGTTGGCGTTGGAAAGCTAAGAGAAATATATAAAACTTTTATGTCTTGGTCAAGAGCCAACTACGTCTCTAACCTGACGTAAAAATAGCTAATATATTGCCTTAGTTTATTAGTCCATCCGAACCTAAGGATTAATGATGGATGGATTAATGGATAATAAGGATGGAGTTAAAAGAGTTTATATATGTTTATCAAATTATGAAAACACGGGGTGTTACAGTAGGTGGTGCGAAGTAGGCTCGAATCAGGACATCGTCGTTTGAGATGGTGGTGTGCGCGAGGTGGCCGTGGCCGTTGTTGTTGTTGGTGGTGGCTCACCGGAGTTCCGCTGCTGCTGCGCTTCTGGAATTGCCGTCGCCGGAGTTGCTGGCCGTGTTTGATGGAGATTGACAGAGAGAGCTATGGTGAGGGTGAGAGGTGCGAAATGGAGTAGAGTGGAACGGAGTATGATGGGGTTTGAATGGAATGAGGTGAAGATGGTTCATGGTTGTCTGTTGATGGAGGGAGTGGGGTTAAGGGTTGATGCTGGTGGTTATCGGTGATGGTGGTATTTGGTGGTCGGAGTTTCGGTGAGGTGGACGGAGTGTATGTAAGTCGAGGATGAATTGGGTTTGTCCAAGGTCAATTAACCTTGACTTGGGCTGATATGTTGTTAAGGGGTTGGGCAAGAGTTAGGCCCTGTTCTTTTCAGCTTATTTTCAGCCCGTTTCAGACCAGCTCAGCTTCTATCAGCTCAGCCCAGCTCGTATCAGCTCAGCCCAGCTCCTATAACCTCAGCTCAGCTCTAATATTTTCAGCTCAGCTCCAATATTTTCAGCTCCTAAAATAATACTTCAATAATAATAATAATAATAATAATAATAATAATAATAATAATAATAATAATAATAATAATAATAATATAATAGTCCCTCCCATTCATTGGAATCCTACCATTTTATTAAAATATACCTCACATATATTCAATAAATGTTAGGAATCCAACGAATGAGAGGTATTAATAATAATAATAATAATAATAATAATAATAATAATATTATTATTATTATTATTATTATTATTATTATTATTATTTTTTTTTTTTTTTTTTTTTTTTTATAAAAACGGAACTTGCATTAAACACCAGAACAAATTACAAGAAGTTAGAGGGAAGCCGAGATACAATCTGGGCCCCCACTCCCTTAGCGATTGCAAAGCTAATTCTAGTGAAAATATGAACTGCGGCACGTGCTCTAGCATCCTGAGATAAAGCAAATTTCCGAATCCGCTGGAGCAGAGAAACAACATCCGTGTCGAGCTCGCCGAGAGAGGAGAAGGAGAAAGGTAAGAAACCATACCCGATCGCCGTGCAGCGTGCCTGATACTTGGCACATTTACGACGGGCAGCATCAGCAATGACCCGTCCGGGCTCAAAAGCGGTGAGGCCAGTCTGAGTCAAGGGCGAGGACCCAGTCAGATCAACACAAACATCACGCCCCTTGTCCAACGAGTAGAGCAGGAGGTCGGCTGGTCGCAAGGGCTTGTCGTTATCGTCGCAGAGGCCAATCTCCACCTCCTTACTTGCAGAGATCCCGGTCCGGAAGCAAATATCCAACAGTGTGTCACGGACAAGGTTATGACGATGTTTAATCCCCACAGTACCAGCACACGAAACCGCGTGATCACAAAAAATATCGTCTCTGAGGCCCCTGGAGCAAGAAGAGCAGGTCCCGGAAAGCGGAAACAGAGGGACTCCAAGGCGGTAGCTAAGCACACTGCGATATGTCCGACCGTTCATGGTTTGCCCGAGCCCAGTAATAGGGACAGCCCTGATAAGTGTGGTTTGTAGTACCTATTTTGTAGTGTTTTGGTCCCATTTTCCTTGTAGAATCGCTCCTTGGGAGCGGTTTAGGGGCTTCTTATGCTTCCTTTAGTTCGTTTCAGGTTCCCGAGACCGATTGGAAGAGTTGGAGCGATTTTGGAGCCAACGGAGTAAAGGAACGATGATTCGATGCCTTGGAATCAACCCCGAGACCTTGGGACCCAATCCCGAGCCTCCGAGACCCAATCCCGAGTCCCGAGAATCGATAGGAAGCCCATGAGAAGCAAGGAGGGACCAAAAAGTTCATATTGGAGGCCTACAAGGCTCATCCCGAACGGGTATGGCCTCATCCCGTCCGGGATGAAGGAGGAAACAAAGATGAGCTTACTGACTGCCCATCCCAACCGGGAGCAGGTCTTCCCGGCCGGGACCGACCCCATCCCGACCGGGACCACCTCGTCTCGGCCGGGACGGGCCTGCTACAGCTCCGCCTTGCTTTCTTTCTTCTCCTTTCTACTTGTAACCCTATATATACCCCCTCTTGTATTAAGACACGATCTTATGTGATATTCTTGACCTCTCCTTAAACCCTAGACTACTTTAGGTTAGATTAGATTGGATTAAAGTAGATTAGTCGGTAATTAGTGGTTAATCCTAGATTAGTGCTTGTATTATTGGATCTCTTGAAGAATCCACCAAGATTGACAACCTTGGTGGAATTGTTTGGGTCTTCTTCTATGCAAGTGTTCTCCTTTTCCATTTCCTTTGTAGTTTGGTATAATCTTCTTCTCCTTTTACTCTTAATCCTTTATTATTCATCAAGTTCTCATCTTTTGTTCATAGTTCATCATTTTCACTAGTTTGTTTATGTTTGTTTTGATGTTTGTGATGATTCCTTTTGTTTGTGTTAGTTGTAGTTTGATTATGTTAGAGTAGTGTCTTCCTAGGGTTAGTAAGGTGATTAGGGTTTTAATTGGATGATTAAGGGTTTGTTGGAGATGTTGGTGGAAGATTTGGGTTTCCTCTTGGTTTGGTGCACATCACATGTTTGTTGAAATGCTTGATTGACTAGTAGTTGCAAATACTTGTTTTTTCTTGCCTTTCTCTTGTGGGTGATAGTTTGTTTGTGGGTTCGGTTCCCTCACTAAGTTGCGAGAGCCCGGTGAGGACGACCCCTAGGTCGGTCTAAGTAGCGAGAGCCCGGATGCGACCTAGGCCATTATAGCACGTTAAAACCCCGTTTGTCATGTGTGTCGCCGAGATGGGTTATAGGATGAACCTCTAGGTAGGTCTAAGTTGCGAGAGCCCGGACCAACCTAGATTACCCTACTACCTCCTTCGCTCTAGCTCTCCCTTGACCATTCCGTTACCCCTTTGACCCCGACCTAATCCTAGCCCGTTTTCCTTGTTTGCTTTCTTCTTAGCCTTAGTCTTAGTCTAGCTTTCTCCCCTTCTATCATTCTTTAGTTTAGCTTAGCTCGTTGACTTAGTCTTGTTCTTAGGCCGACCTAGTCTAGGCTATACATTACCGTCCCCGTGGATTCGACCCGGCTTGCCCTATCTACCGTAGGAATAGCCGGTTATATTATTGACGGTTGGGATTCCACGACAAATCCTTCCCATCAATTTGGCGCCGTTGCCGGGGACGGTGCTAGTTTAGACTTTGTTTTCCTATTTGCTTGACTTAGTCTTTGTGTTTGTGTTTTCCTTTTTCTTTTTGTTACTTTGCTTCTTGTGTGTGTGTGGTTTATTTCTCTCTTGTCTAGTGCCCAAAAAGCACTAGACTTCTCACGTTTGTTCTTAGTCTACAGTTTGTGCTTAAAGGTGGTGACTATCTTCTTCTTGCAACTTAGAGCCGCTTTAACGGACGGTTGCTAGGATGAGTGGTTTCCAACCGGGTATGAGCTACGATTTTCGAGCGAGCATGGGGTTTGATCTAAACTCCCCACACATGGAAGCCGATATGAGCTACCCCTCTTCTTCCATGAACCAAAGCTACGATATGATGACTCCTAATTACTATCAAGCTTCTTGGGGGGATCAAGACTCTAGTGGGTATGAACTTCAAGGTTATGAAAACGGCTACCAACAAGTGGACGATTATCACTCCTACGATCATGGTGGCTATTACTCAAGTTATGATTGTGAACCCACCATGTTCAATCAAGATTCACCTTATGGAAGCCAATACCCCCAAAACCCACAATATTACCCTCCACCCCAACCACAATATGAACCCCATGACCCACAATACTACCAATCACCCCAACCTTGCTACCAACAATATGATGCCCCACCCCTTGGGCATCATCAAGATTTTCAAGGAGCCTTACAAGACCCCAATGATCACCAATTGCTCGACATGGAGGTGTTTCAATCTATTCTTCAAATGCAAAGGAGCACCCAAGAAATGGCCATCCAAATGCAAAGAGAACAAAATGAATTGATGGCCCAAATTCTAAGGGAAAACGAGGCGAGGAATGCTCGATTAGACGCGTTAGCGGCTAAAACCGCAATGACTTTATTCCGAGCATCGCAATTAGATGAAGGGTGCCCACTTGAGAAAGAGGAGCATCCTAACCATGAAGCCGCCAATGTAGTTCCCTTTGATAGAGAAGTTTGCTTTGAAGAACCTCAATCGTCTACCCAAAAAGAGACGAATGAGGATATGACCCTTGGTGAAGGCAACATTGGTGAAGAATTGGAGGAGGATAGTGGGTTGGATGAGTTGGTGGAGTTTGTGAGGTTGTTAGGTGAAATTGTTAGCCTCGAGTTGCCCTTATGCGATAATTTGGACAAGCATCAAGAGCCCCTTATTTGTACACTGAGAGATGGTTTGGAAGAGATTGAAACCGCCGGTAGAAGTTTCGATCCTCTCCTTCATGATGATGTGGGGCCGGATGATGAAGATGGGGAACCACAACTTGAGGAAAGCGTGTTCGACTTGCTCCTCCATGCCCTTGAGGGCTACGGTTGAAGAAGAGTCCACCATCCTAGGTTTGACGGAGTTCCTAAAGAACCGTCATGTTGTATATTCCCCTCCTCTCCTCTTTAGAGTACTTGTGTTTGTATTTGTGTGGTTTTGTTTCTAGGACTCTTTTGTTTTTGTGGGATTCTTGTAATTGTTTTGGTATTTTGATGAGCGAAGTGAGGGAGTGAATTTGATGTGTATTTTGAGTTTATTGTGATAGGTGAAGTGAAGGTGACTCCTAGAAAGGAGTGGTTAGTGATAGAGCTTGGATCGTGAGTAACAGAGTCGGTTTTTTGGGGTCATGGGAGTCATGAAGACCCTTCCCGACCAGGAAGGGTGTGTCGTCCCGACCGGGATGGGGCCGTCCCGATCGGGATGAGGGTGCCAAAAATCGAGTCCACTGGAGTGTCATCCCGATCGGGAAGGAGGCTTCCCGACCGGGAAGGGTTTATCAGCCCGATCGGGACCATCCATCCCGATCGGGATGATCCCCTACTCCTTTTTGGTGCCTTTTCTTCGACATTTAAGCCCACCCAACCATTGTATACCCCCACCCAACCTCCCTACCTTCCTTTCTTATATCATACCACCCATGTACCTCATTTACATACCCTCACCTCATTTTCTCTTCACTTTACACCGAGATTCACATCAAATCCCACCCCCTCGCACCATTACTACTTCTACCATGCGGTTCTATCAAGCTTGAAGCGGGATAGCAATGATGAAGACAAGCAAGTGCCTATATTGATCTATGAGACGATGGAGAGAGTGAGTTGCTAACCTATGGTACGACAACTATCCTTTCTTTTCCGTTTTTGTTGTTGCTTGTTTTCCTTTGTTTATTCCCTTCCCCTTGTACACTTTTGTGTCTTGATGTCATGGTGGCCTTCGAGGCCTTGGTATATGGTTGCTCCCGACTCTCGATGATGTGACTACATCGAGAGTCATTTCAAAATCCAAATTTTACAAGTTTTTCACTCTTTCTTTTTTTTGAGGATTTAGTCAGATTTAGGCGGAATCCGGGCTAGGTGACTTGATTACACCTAGCCCTCCCCTCCCATTTCCTTTTATTTCCTTATTTTTATTTTCTTCCCCCATCCATATCTTTTCTTGTCTCGGCCCATGGTGACTTGACTACACCCCGGCCGGACGCCTTCTACCCTTTTCTTCACTTTATTTTTGATTTTTAGCATTATTTTCGTAGTTTTTTTTTCTTTCTTTTGTCTCTCCGCACCCTACGATCGAGCATGAGGACATGGCTCGGTTTAAGTGTGGGGGAGCGATATTCTAGTATAGATAGTTTTATTTTCGTAGTTTCTTTGAAAAATCTTTAAAAAACCCTAAAAATTTGAAAAAAATTCACAAAAATCAAAAAGATTTTCTTTTGTGTGTTTTCCTTTTGTGTCTTTGTGTCGTGTATTTGTTTTGTTTTGTGTGTTTGCCTCCCTTTTTCCTTATAGGTTGCTTAAATCGCCGTTAGCTTTGGTGAGCTCCCAAGACTTCCGGTAACATCTCTTCACCCCTTTTCCTCTATGTTCCTTGCGGAGTTTGGAGGAGTTGTGTGTTGTGGTGTGCTCGGGCGGAGCTTGTAGAGTTTGTGGTTGATTGGTGACTTGTTTGGAAATTCGGGGTGGTGTTTGTGTTGTGTTTGTGTTCGTTTTGTTTTGTTCTTGTTTTGTTGCTTTTGCTTCCATTTCTTTCGTTCGTTTTAGTCTTGTCTTTGTTTTGTGTTGTGTTGTGTGTCTTGTGCGTAAACCGTTTTCGAAAACCCGATTTAGAGGCTAGTGTGCGAGTGTTTACTTTCCCTTTCTAGTGATGTAAATCGAGTCTTGGACTTTAGTCTAGTAGAATGACCCTAAATCAATGAATTCGTTGGCCCTTTACCTTGAGTCCACCTAGCTTACTAGGGATTTACTACGGGATTTGCACCTTTGACCATTATGACCACCCACGGTGTGAAAAGACCTTGGTTATCGAGTCTCGTCCCTTAGGTGACTGTGTTTAGGATTGTTTGATTAGTCCAAGTTCTCCCCTTTTTGTGAGTATGAAGGGAAATTGCGACCCCCTACTTACCCATTACCCTACCTTCCTCACATACACACACAATAAAATGCAATTTGTTGATTTCTCCCTTTCTTGTCATACAAAGAAATGCCAAAAAGCCAAATCAAGCCAAAAAGGGCAAAGAAAAGAAAAAGAAAGAAAATGAAAGAAAGAAAAGAATGAAGAAAAAGAAAAGGCACAAAAGCCAAAAAGAAAATAGAAAAGAAGAAAAAGAATGGCATGGCAAAACAAAGCAAAAATGCAAAAGAAAAGAGAAAATGCCAAAAGAAAACCCGACTCACAAAAATAACCCCTACCTCTCAAAATAAGCCTTTTTCCCGACTTTTGCCGTGAAGAGCCTACCAAAGGACCGAGTCCCTAGGAAGGATGATAGTGGCAAAGGTCGGTCTTCCCTCATTTTGCATTATTTCCACCTTTTTACTTGGACTAGTTAGGCGGTTTTGGACATGGGATGACCCTCTTGGCTCACGCTAAAGGGGTCGGGGTCTCACTTACCTATAGTGTCGACTAACACCGTGGTTCTTCACTTTTCCACTCCGCCGATCGTCCCGTAGTACGTTTTTAGAAAGTTAGGAGGACCTAGGTAAGTTACCAACGTTTTTATTGCTTTATCGTCATACTATTAGGGTTTAGTTCACCTTGGTTTGTATTGATAGCTTTGGAACGTTGTCACTTGCCTCGAGTCCTAAATCGGTGTTTCTTTCACCGCTTGTTTTAGAAAAGCGGTATTTGTTTTCTTTTGGGTGCAACCGATTATGTGTTTGTTTGTGTGTGTGTTTGTTTGTTTGTGTGTTCGGTGTCCGGTTGCATCCACAGTTTTGTCGCAAGACCCGACTTGCCTTGCGGGGTGCACTTCTCCTCTAAGTGTACTCGTGTGAGTTGAAGGGGCGTAGGGTGTACTAATACCCACTCGGATAGTTTAGTAGTTAGTATGTGCTTACTCGAGGGCGAGTAAGGGTTAAGTGTGGGGGAGTTGATAAGTGTGGTTTGTAGTACCTATTTTGTAGTGTTTTGGTCCCATTTTCCTTGTAGAATCGCTCCTTGGGAGCGGTTTAGGGGCTTCTTATGCTTCCTTTAGTTCGTTTCAGGTTCCCCAGACCGATTTGGAGAGTTGGAGCGATTCCGACTCTATACATACACATTTTGGAGCCAACGGAGTAAAGGAACGATGATTCGATGCCTTGGAATCAACCCCGAGACCTTAGGACCCAATCCCGAGCCTCCGAGACCCGATCCCGAGTCCCAAGAATCGATGGGAAGCCCATGAGAAGCAAGGAGGGACCAAAAAGTTCATATTGGAGGCCTACAAGGCTCATCCCGAACGGGTATGGCCTCATCCCGTCCAGGATGAAGGAGGAAACGAAGATGAGCTTACTGACTGCCCATCCCGAACGGGAGCAGGTCTTTCCGGCCGGGACCGACCCCATCCCGACCGGGACCACCTCGTCTCGGCCGGGACGGGCCTGCTACAGCTCCGCCTTGCTTTCTTTCTTCTCCTTTCTACTTGTAACCCTATATATACCCCCCTCTTGTATTAAGACACGATCTTATGTGATATTCTTGACCTCTCCTTAAACCCTAGACTACTATTAGGTTAGATTAGATTAGATTAGAGTAGATTAGTCGGTAATTAGTGGTTAATCCTAGATTAGTGCTTGTATTATTGGATCTTTTGAAGAATCCACCAAGATTGACAACCTTGGTGGAATTGTTTGGGTCTTCTTCTATGCAAGTGTTCTCCTTTTTCATTTCCTTTGTAGTTTGGTATAATCTTCTTCTCCTTACTCTTAATCCTTTATTATTCATCAAGTTCTCATCTTTTGTTCATAGTTCATCATTTTCACTAGTTTGTTTATGTTTGTTTTGATGTTTGTGATGATTTCTCTTGTTTGTGTTAGTTGTAGTTTGATTATGTTAGAGTAGTGTCTTGCTAGGGTTAGTAAGGTGATTAGGGTATTAATTGGATGATTAAGGGTTTGTTGGAGATGTTGGTGGAAGATTTGGGTTTCCTCTTGGTTTGGTGCACATCACATGTTTGTTGAAATGCTTGATTGACTAGTAGTTGCAAATACTTGTTTTTTCTTGCCTTTCTCTTGTGGGTGATAGTTTGTTTGTGGGTTCGGTTCCCTCACTAAGTTGCGAGAGCCCGGTGAGGACGACCCCTAGGTCGGTCTAAGTAGCGAGAGCCCGGATGCGACCTAGGCCATTATAGCACGTTAAAACCCCGTTTGTCATGTGTGTCGCCGAGATGGGTTATAGGATGAACCTCTAGGTAGGTCTAAGTTGCGAGAGCCCAGACCAACCTAGATTACCCTACTACCTCCTTCGCTCTAGCTCTCCCTTGACCATTCCATTACCCCTTTGACCGACCTAATCCTAGCTCGTTTTCCTTGTTTGCTTTCTCCTTAGCCTTAGTCTTAGTCTAGCTTTCTCCCCTTCTATCATTCTTTAGTTTAGCTTAGCTCGTTGACTTAGTCTTGTTCTTAGGCCGACCTAGTCTAGGCTATACATTACCGTCCCCGTGGATTCGACCCGACTTGCCCTATCTACCGTAGGAATAGCCGGTTATATTATTGACGGTTGGGATTCCACGACAAATCCTTCCCATCAAGCCCTCAACCAATCCGAAGAATGGTCCCCCTGCTGAGATTTCCACAGGGCAACCTGTTGAGGAGTCAAGGAGAAAACAGATTCTGCCGCTGAAGCAACCCTCGTGAAATATATATCTGCCAATTTCTTCATAAGTTTTGGGGCGGCGATCTCAGATGGGTTACTCAAGAAGTCAGAACCGGTGGCCTCAACGAACCCACTCAAGGCAGACTCAAAGGCAAATCCGGGGGCAGCGATCTCGGAGGGACGAAGCAGCTTAGCTTGCAAATCGGCAGACTGGAGGCGAGAAGCAAGGAAGGCAAAGTGAAGGGCATCCGCGACGACAAAGACACCGAGCCCCCCAAGGGAAAAGGGGAGGGTAGCCAGCCGCCACTGCCACTCCCCGAAACCGGGTCCGGACGCCGTGACAATACGGTTAAGGCTAGATCGGAGCGCAGTGTTGAAGGAAAGGTGGGCCGACCCAAAAGCAAGGGGAGAGCAAGTGCGCAAAGCAAAGTATAACTTAGAAATATCTGTGCACGCCCGAAGAAGAAGTAACTCACACTGGGGATCCTCAATCGTAGCAACCAAGTCCATGAGCTCTATAGTACGGGCGACCCTCTTCGAGACAAGAGCGCCACTGAAAGCTGGACACACGCTGAACGGTCCCCCCAGAACCTTAACACCGTGCAAGGGCCTGACAATAGAGGTAGGGAAAACACCAGCGCACCTGCTTCTCGGATCTTCGACAGGCCAAAAGACCTCCGTCTTCGTAACATTGAGGTGGAGGCCAGAACAGGGGCCCTCCTCCATGATCATCTGAAGAACCTTCCCCACAACAAGCGTATCCCCAATAATAGTACCGTCATCGAGGTACCAAGCCTGAAAGCAAAGATCAAAGGAATCCCTGATCCTACGAACCATGGGATGCAGGACCAGAGAGAAAAGGAGGGACCTAAAGGGTCACCTTGTTGAACCCCCTGACACGAGCGGAGACTGTGCTCTCCATAGTAGAGCCTGGCGGGGCTGGAGTAGCAAAACTCAACCCAATGGGAGAGGGCAGGGCACTAATGGCGAACCTCCTGAAGCATACTCGCCCGATCAACCAAGTTAAAGGCATTCTGGAAATCGACAAGTAGCATGAAGAGACCCACATCCGTGCCACGGTCCTTTACAAGGCGGTTCAAGGAATGCAGAATAGCTTCACCCCCGCTAGAAACACCAACCTCGAATTGAAGACCCTCAAAATAGCCACATAAAGATGGGCCAACCAAGTAAGCTCCAACCTTAGAAACAAGGCGCCTCCAGATAGTGCCCACGGCAATAGGACGAACCCCACCCCCCGGCTTAACGAGCGGGGTGAGTGGAGCGCTGGCAATGAATTCACCTAACCCCTGTGGACACTTCCCCCCGAGAAAAAGGTTGACCACCCGAGCGATAGAGGCGGTGAGATCATCAGAAATGGCGATAGCAGCACCACTCAAACAATCCAGCAGATGCTGGGCCCGAAGCCCATCCCTCCCACAAGATGTCCCCCGCGAAAAACTCCGAATCATGTCCAAAACAACAGATACCGATGCATCAAGGCAGTGGTCGAGAGGATCAGACGAGATGACAGGGGAAGGAGCAGCCGGGTGCTTATCCAGAAGGGCCTGGAGGGTGGCATCAGTGTAAGGTGCGACACCGGACGAAGAAAGAACACGAACGGCTGCCGTATAATGACCATCAGAAATCTTCTTACGACACTGACGAATGTTAAGCTCACTTGGGTCGACCACCTCCTCCACACAAAAAGAAGGGGAGACCTCTGCCAAAGTCTCGCGCAAGAGCAATAACTTTCCCCCCGGCACCCCCCAAGTACGAATAACACCAACAATAGCCTCCTCCTGACGTTGGCGTCGAATAGCAGATCGACATTCCAAATTACTCCTCGGGATGAAGGTCTTCAAAACACAAAGGGGTAACACGAGCAAAGCAACCCAACAAGTACATCAAAAGGAGCTCCCGCAACATCATCCAGGGCACCCTTTAAAGCCCGCGCGAACCCAAGCCGACACCTAGGGGGGATCGATTTAACCATGCGCAACCCCTTAGAGAACAAGTGATCAAGAGAAACCAAGGAGAGACAAGGGAGTGGGTCCTGATCAGAAACTCCCACCAATGGCACAGAAGACGGAGTGAGGCGAGGCAGGTCATAAAGGATAAACCGAACGAAACCATCTCCACAATCAGGCGGCTCAACCTGACCCCCCATCATTATTTATATGAAACGGAAGTTGCATTCAGATCGAAACAAATTACAATAAGTTATTATTGTTGTTGTTGTTGTTATTATTATTATTATTATTATTATTATTATTATTATTATTGCATTTCTATATTAATTCAAGTTTCTTTTCATAAAAAATTAATAATAATGATAATAATAATAATAATATTGTTGTTGTTATTTTTATTACTTGTATATCTTAATGTTAATAATAATAACAAATTATTATTATCATCGTCATTGTCGTTGTCGTCATCATTATCGTCATTGTTATTATTATCGTTATTATTATTTTCTATTTTTTTTTATCATCATTGTTATTATGATAATTACTAATATTATTAAGCACTCCATAATATTTTGAGGTCTTGAAATAGATGTTACATTCAAATATTTACAACTCTGTCTTAATGTCATTAGGATTAATTTACGTTTTTTTACACTATTTTTGAGTGAATAAAATATCTAATATATATACACACACACAATATAGCATATGCGTATTATTTGTATTGTATTAAGATTTAAGAATATCAAAATTTAATTTTTTTTATATTACCTAATCAAAGATATATACATAACATTTTGTATTGCCAAGTACTAAAAAAAAACAAACGTAGAAATCAAATGAATTGGAGTGAGTACTATGTTGTTGTTATTATCATTACTATTATTATTATTATTATTAGTTTATTATTATTACTATTATAATAATAATAATAATAATAATAATAATAATAATAATAATTATTATTATTATTATTATTATTATTATTATTTAGTGTTATAATTATTATATATATATATATATATATATATATATATATATCATTTTTTAAAATATTATTAGATAATTTATACAAGTAGTTATTAGTTTCAGCTTCTTTTAATTCAGCTCAGCTCAGCCCAGCTTCTATCAGTCCAACTCAGCTTCTATCAGACCAGCTCAGCTCCTATCAGACCAGCTCAGCTCAGCTCAGCCCTGTTTCAGCCGAAAAGAACAGGGCCTTAAAGTGGGTTGATTGGATTTGTGGGTTTAGTTTAGTAATGGTGAATGAGTTAAGATGAGAAACGTAAATGGGCTAGGAGCCTAGGATAGATGATTGAGATAGTGAGGTATATGGGTGAGATGGGTTGGGTCAAAGTCGGGTTTGACTCAGATCGCTTTGACTCGATCCCTTTATTCACGAACACGTACCTACAAAACAGAAAACAAACAAAAGCAGTACCAAATTACACGAAAATGACGATAATTACGAATAAACTAAACTCAAACTAGAAAATACAAAATATAGCCTAAAATGAGTTATTATGACGTTTAAGAACACAAAATCGAGTCAAATATGAGTCTAAATGAGGGGTAAAACGGTCCAAATTTGCGTGTTATCAACTCCCCCACACTTAAGCTTTACTCGTCCTCGAGTAACTCACTGGACTAATCTACGAATCAGAAATAAAATAACACGCAAAAACAAAAACACGAAATATACAAGAACGAAAAACAAACAACACAACAAATCACAAGTTTTGCAAATCAAGAGTCACGATTCTAAAATCCAACTAAAATATAGAATATGAATACTAAAACTACTAAATCGGTTGCAAAAATAATTATTACGTATTTTTCGGCCTCGGTCCATGCTTTGTCGGGATGTGTGGCACAGATGGGATGAGTACTCCCATGAAGTTATCGACAAATGCATACAAATCTCGGCCACTTGCAAAAACAAGGACTAGGGTCGTCCTAATCTCACAAGTGACATAAGAAGCGATCCAAAATGGAAGATAAGAATATCAAAAATACTCGGGGAGGAATCGTCTTTCTTTTCTTTTTCTTTTCCTTTTTTTATTTCATTATTTTTATTTCATTTGTTTTTCTTTCTTTTCTTTCTTCTCCCTCTTATTCTTTTCTTTTTGAGTTTTTGAGAATTTTTCTTTGTTTACACATATTTGATGTTTGAGCTCATTTGAATAGGAAAGTAATGCAAAACTCAATATCAATCATAATCAAACTCTTATTTGTGGAGTATTTTTGTGGAATAATGGATCGTAAAAGGATAGAAGTCACTTGAGTTATATCACCTAGACAAGCATACAAGGTCGAAAATCACAACACGGGAGGTGGAAGGTGAACACAAGTGAAGTACACACCCGAGAGACTTATAGTAGGAGGACAATCAATATATAATAATTAAAATCAACCAACAAGTAACAAAAAAAATCCATACTCTTTAAAGAAGTTGAAAATTAGAAAAATGATTTTATCAAGGAAAACAAGTGAAACACGAAAACAAAAATCTTTTTGGAATTTTTGCATATTTCATTTTTTAGGAATTTTTTAATTTTCAAAATTTTCAAAACAAGACACAAAAACAAGACAAGACATAAAAACAACAAACTAAAACAACAAACAATCAAAACAAATTTACAATCCACAAAAATCACTTATGTACAACAATTATACTCCATCAAAGTATCCTCCAACAACAATATCAACCACAATCCTTAAGCAAAGACAAATCGTCAATCCAAAACCCTCCCCACACTTGAACTGAACATTGTCCTCTATGTTCAAAACTAGGGAGGGAAAGGAAAGGAGGGTAAGAAAATACCTTTTAAGGCACATGTCATTATGTCTTCCCCCACACTTGAACGATTTCATGCTTCTTATCCTTCTTTCATTACATTGTTTTGTTGGAGGTACCTACAAGCAAAAACACACAAACAAACACACAAAAAAACATAAATATGTACAAAGAAAGGCTTTGTTTAAAGTCGTTAGCTTAACTCTTTCAAGTTTTCAAGTAAAGAGCAATTCAATGCTCTTAGAAGTAGATCAAACAATCTTGCATGGAACGCAAAGAAATGACAATAGAAAGCATTGATGCATAAAGATAGTACATAAACATAAGAGGTGAAAGCAAATAATAGAGTATCCATCACGCCTCTATGTTCAAAAGGCACTTTCATGTCATTGTTAACTTCCTTATGTGAGTGAGGAAAGAGTATCAAAGAGGATGGAAGATATATGGTGCAAAGACCATTCAAATCTAGCTCAAGTAAGGCTTGTAAAAGAGTAGGGAGAGACATTTTTTCAAGAAGGTGAGGGTAAAAGAAGTCATCCTTAGGCAATTCCTCAACAATGATCACATTAGAAATCTCCTCATCCTTTCCTTTATCACTCAAAGTCTCATATTCCTCAATACTAACCTCTTCCTCCATATAATCAAAGAGTGGATTCTCCTTCAAGAACATATTACCCAAATCCTCAAAAGTGGGGTTTTCAAAGACCTTGATTCATGGAGAAATCAATCACTCTACTAATGGAATCCTCAAAGTTACTATCACTCACATGCTCTTCTTCAAAAGAGTCATCAACAACATATGGTTTCTCAAAATGATTCTCCTCATCAACAAAATCACCATAAACACATGTATTCCCAAGACTTACACCAAATGTTACACTCTCAAACTCAAAAGATTTGGCAATCACAACATGTGTCAAATAAGAAGAATCATGCACCATCATATCATCAAGAGAAGGGTCGACAACTGGTTTTTGCTGAAGAGGAGGGCGGTTAAGGAGGTAGTATTCAAGGAGTTCCTAAATAAGGTGGATCTTAGGAGCTTCTCCACAATTTGCTCCATCATCAAACATCTCACCTTCCTCACTTCTAACTCCCTCTACCATGCACTCAAATAGAGGTTATACGGCATTACCACCTCACATAAGCTCTCAAATGTTGGAATTTCAAAGGTGTTGGTCATGGAAAGCTCAATAAGTATATCACAAGTAGTGGTAGGTATGTCCTCAAATGTACTCTCAACATCAATAAAGTGAGGGATATAATCATTCTTAAGAGAAAGAACGGGGTCCTTAACCTCTATTAACACACAATCGTCATCCATCTTCATCCCAAGAATATCACAAGACATACTTACGATTTCCTCATTATAAGGCTCATCAACACCCTCAAAATTCTCAACAAGAGTCTCCTCAATAGCCTCATCACTAACACATCTCCCACTCCCAAGATTATCATCAAATGTCACATCTAAAGACTTGGAGCTTACATCATGTTGCAAAGAAGAGGAGTTAAGTAGCTTAAGCACATCATCATTACAAGACACATTGACATTATCAAAAATCTTACATAACTCCATAAAATCATCATCAAGAGCATCATTATCAATCAAATGCAATGGAGCATCATGCATAATACATTTTTTCAAAGGGAGTGGGGGAGCGTGTTAGGATTGAACCATATGCACATCATCTTCTTTCTCTTCATATATTATATCCAAATAAGAAATGAGTGGAGATGTATAAGAAGATGAAGCATTAAACTCATGTTTCACACCACCACAAATGGCATAAGGTGAAGAATCATGCAAATCATTCACAAAAACTGGGGAAGAGTTAACATGATAAGATTGAACATTGCAAACAAGAGAGGAGGCTTCAACTCTCGGTTCTCAAAGGTGTCACTCTCCCATATCCCTCACGGGCATCGGTTCTAGCCACTTTCTTAAGCAACAATCTTGCCTCATCATGACCTAATTCATAAAAGTCACCACCGGCCGAAATATGAATCAAGTCTCTAACGTGTCTAAGCAAGTTGTCAAAGAATATTGTGGTGGTTAGCCAAACCGGAATCCCATGGTGTGGGCAATATCTCAACAAACCTCGAAATTTCTCCCAAGCATCACTTAAACACTCAAACTCACCTTGTTCAAAGGTAAAGATCTCTCGTCTAAGTTCATTGGTCTTGTGATGTGGGAAGAAGTGGTCTAGAAAGGCTTGAACGAGTTCATCCCAAGTACAAAATGTGTTAGGAGGATAAGAACGTAGCCATCTCTTGGCTTTACCTCCAAGGGTGAATGGAAAAACTAAGAGCTTAAAGGTGCTGATTGGCAAGCCATTCTTCCTCGCAACCAAACAATTTGTATGAAATTCGGAAAGGTGCTCAAGCACATTTTCATTAGGCAATCCCCAAAACATCTCTTTGAAGCATCGTGATAAACACTTGATCCACCTCAAAGTTCGCTCTATCCTCATCTCTAATGGTAATAGGCGAGGTAACCATGTGGTCATAGAGTCTACTATGGTCGGCTAAGGTCATCATGAGAGACATATAAGGGATTGATCAACAAATGAGATGAACACAAGAGGCAAGCAATAGGATCACCAAGAAGCAATCAAAAAGACTAACTAATTTTTTCTTTGTTTTTTCGGAGTGAAAGAGAGAAGGGTATCACTCGCGTTGTGTGTCCGGAACCTTAGAGCATATTATGTCCTCTCGGGCTCGGGATTAATGAGAAACAATGAAGAACCTCTCCTGTGGAAAACTCAAGTAGCAAGTGAGACACCTAGCACCAAATGGTACTAGGAAAGAGAAAAATAAAATGAAAACAATAACCAAACAATCAACTAAACTAAAACTCAACTAATTCGCCGTCCCCGGCAACGTCGCCATTTTGATGCGCGTCGGATTGTCGCCTATGTAACGCGATCAAACAAAATTTATAAATCCAACTAACTACTACGCAGTAGCGGTAAGTCGGGATCGATCCACAGAGACAGAACACAAGAGAAGTCGAGTCTAAGTCTAGTTTATTGATTGGGATCTAAAGGGGGGTTTAAATTGGTCACAAACTAAAGTAATGACAACAAGACTAGAATAGCAAACATAAATCAAGTAAGGAAAGGTGTTAGGGGGAGTCGGGGAATTAGAAACGGAATACATAATCAAGGGATTAAGCAAACAATACACAATCGATAAGGAGCAAGTTACCCTTTACGGCCCCCACCTGTCACGTGGGTGACCCAGATTTTCTAACTCGACCACACTAAAACCTGCTTTCGCGGCGATCAAGCTAGGTCACTAATCAGAATTACCCAAACCCCTAGTTTTCCCATATTGTGAATACGAGTCAACAATATTGATCAAGTAAAGTCGACACGAATACAACAATTTTAAATTAGACAAATCGACCCAAGTATATCAATCACCAAAAATCCATAGTTCATGACACCAAATCTTCATCCCCTAACCCCCTAACTAATAATCGACACACTAATCATGCTAGAAATCAAGTATAACAAACAATTCACTAATAATAATGAAATACTAAACATAATGAAAACTACACTAATCAAGGAATTAAGCATAAAACTATTCTACCCACAAATCGATAATCATAGAAATAAACACTAAATGAACAATAAAATTAAACTATGAACAAATAAGAAATAAATCAATAAACTAGAACATGAGATAAAAGCGAATCATGAAAGAAATTGAATGGGGAAGAAATATTAGTAACTTGATCAAAGGAAAGATTAAAACTTGGAATTTAATTAAGCTAATTAAAGAAATAGATCTAAACTAATTAGACTAGAGAAATGGAGAGAGCCTCCCCAAAATATCTCCCTAATCTAATCTACCCAACCCTAATAATAATGTAATGTGAGATGATTTTTTCCTCAAAATGAGGGTTTACAATATATATAAGGCAGTCTAAATAACCACATTAAGGGTATAATAAAAATGGAATAAGGAAAAGGAAATGAAAATAAAAATAAAATAAAATAAAGGGTAAAATGGCGGACCATTCATTTTCCAACCCAATTAACTTTGCCTCAGAAAAATCACCCGATCACGCTGATCGGGTGAAACATCACCCTACGGAATTTCGAGTTTGCTCCCTCGGGTAAACTTTCGCCCCGCGACATTCCTCTTCTTCACCCGATGAGAAATCGATTTCTGGGCTCGGTTGCTTCGGGTTCTGGGATGCGTCAATTGAAGCTCGGTGGTGCGATTCTTCGGAACTTGCTCCATCGTCAATAGCTAGTAGGCTCGCCGGAGCTACTGATCTGTTGGTTGTTCTGGTTCGACGCCGGTGAAGTTTGGCCGGAGAACAAAGGTAGGCGGAAGAGTAGGTGGTGCGAAGTTGGCTCGAATCAGGAGATCGTCGATATGATTGAGATGGTGGTGCGCGCGAGGTGGCCATGGTTGTTGTTGTTGTTGGTGGTGGTGGCTCAACGGAGTTCCGCTGCTGGTGCGCTTATGGTATTGCCGTCGCCAGAATTGCTGGAGGTGTTTGACGGAGATTGACGGAGAGAGCTATGGTGAGGGTGAGAGGTGCGAAATGGAGCAGAGTGGAACGGAGTATGATGGGGTTTGAACGGAATGAGTTGAAGATGGTTCATGGTTGTCTGTTGATGGAGGGAGTGGGGTCAAGGGTTGATGCTGGTGGTTATCGGTGATGGTGGTATTAGACATACTTCATGATTTCGATTATGAAATCAGTCCCAAAATCGATTATAGATTTGTATTAATTCAACCCAATCGATTAAGAAAGACAATTAGTAATACATACCTTGATCCATGTCTAACAGACGCAATCAAGGATAATAATATAAGAAGGATAAAGACCCAAATATGATTCTCCTCCTTAACCCATTGCTTTAACGTTTCCCTTGAGATGATATAAGAAACAATAAATAGCCTTCTTTATCTTTTCCTTTCACTTAACAGTTTTCTTATGAGTCTGTAATTTCACATATGCAAAAGTGTACGTTCACTGTGTTGTTTATAGCACAGTAATTGTGTGAAGAGTCATGTCTCTTCACAGTTTACTGGATAGGATCAAAGGGATAGGCTAAACAATATATTGGGTAAGGTAGGAGGGAATATTAGTTCCCTAACTTTAATTACGTTAACCAAAACCGAACCATCCCAGTGTCGACTTTATATCAAAGTTCCGTAAAACATGAACTCGTTATTTACAAACTCGAAAGACACAAGGCCATAAGAATATATAAATATTCTAACATTCTTCCACTTGGCCTGAGTGTCACTTAAAGGATCAATAATTATAATGTTCGCCTTAAACTGAGCTCATTAAACTTTCTATAAAACTTTAATAGATTTAAAATTAACTGAATCATGGCGGTCACACATCATTCTGCGACATGATCCCTTCCATGTATCACAAATCAATCCTAACTCTTAACTATCTCTAATTTGAGAAAAACACAATAATTCTCAAAATGATTACATGTAATCTCCAATCATAAATGTATACATATATCATAATGATCACATGTACTTTTTATAGAAACATAACAATAAATGATATCAAAATGACATAAACATAATATGAGCACACTACTTTTACATTAGCAAGGCTTTATCTACAACACCCATGCGCTCTACATGGCCAATAAACGCTTTAGGTGGTAATCCCTTAGTTAACGGATCGGCTACCATTATATCCGTCCTAATATGCTCAATTGACACTTTACGTTTCTGCACATCCTCTTTAACTGATAAGTATTTCAATTCAATATGCTTTGCATCCTTAGAGTACCTATCGTTTTTAGCAAACAATACGACTGTTTCATTATCACAATAAATCCTCAGCGACTTGGCTATACTATCGATGATTCCAAGTCCCGAGATAAAGTTCCGCATCCACAATGCATGAATAGTGGCTTCAAAGCACGCCACAAATTCAGCTTCCATAGTGGAGGTAGCAAAGATAGATTGTTTTCCACATTTCCATGATACTGCTCCCTCAGCTAATAGGAAGACATAACCAAATGTTGATTTCCTAGTATCTTTACATCCGGCATGGTCTGAATCTGAATATCCAATAACCTCTGGATCATTATCGGATCTCCTATATGTAAGCGTGAACTCCTTGGTTCCTTGCAAGTACCTGAGCACTTTCTTTGCAGCTCTCCAATGGTCCATCCCGGGATCACTTTGATATCGACCCAACATTCCAACAGCAAAGCTGATGTCTGGTCGAGTACATGTTTGAACATAGTTCAAGCTCCCAACCACAGATACATAAGGAATTCTTTCCATTTCTTTTTGTTCTAGCTCATTCTGGGGACATTGCATTTTACTGAACTTATCCCCTTTCTGTATAGGAACGATTCCGGGCGAGCAACTCTCCATTCTGTATCTCTCTAAAATTTGATTGATGTAAGTTTTCTGAGACAGTCCTAACAATCCTTGTGACCTATCACGGGTTATTTAAATCCCAATCACATAGGATGCCTCACCCATATCTTTCATCTCAAAATTTTTAGAGAGGTACTACTTCTTTACATCATGTAACATACCCATATTATTCGCAGCAAGCAAAATATCGTCAAAATACAGAACTAAAATTACAAACCTACTCCCACTGATCTTCATATAGATACCACGATCAACGATGACCTATGTGAAACCATATGATGTGATAGTATCATTAAACTTTAAGTACCACTGTCGGGAAGCTTGTTTTAGTCCTTATATCGACTTTGTCAGCCTACAAACCTTGTCCTCATTACCTGGAGCTATAAAGCCCTCAGGTTGCTTCATATATACTTCCTCCTCAAGTTCACCATTTAGAAAAGAGGTTTTCACATCCATTTGGTGAAGCTCGAGATCATAATGAGCCACCATCGCCAACACAATTCCTAAGGAATCCTTCTTAGATAATGGAGAGAAGGTTTCCTTATAGTCAATGCCGTCTTTCTGAGTAAAAACTTTGGCGACAAGCCGGGCTTTGTATCTTTCTACATTCCCCTTAGAGTCCTTTTTGATCTTATAGACCCATTTCGACCCAATGGTCTTGGACCCTTCCGGTAACACAACTAAATCCCACACTTTATTATCATCCATTGATTTCATCTCTTCTTTCATAGCAATTAACCACTTTTCAGAATCGTTACTTTCTATGGCATTTCGGAATGAGACGAGATCCTCACTAATGCTTAAGTCACATTAATTTTCCACATGATAACACACATAATCATCTGAAATAGCAGGTCTTTTTTCTCTTACACACCGCCTTGGTTGTTCATGTTGTGTATCATTTCCTCCTTGAATTGTGACTTCTAATTCATTGTTATTGTCATTTTGTGGGTGTTGGACATCATTATGTTGCTCCATTGTGTCATTTGACTATACAGATATAATGGGTTCAACTACTTTAGGTGCAAAATGAATTTTTTCCTGAATTTCATGAATATCCACATTTCATGGTTTATCACTCCCACTAGTTTGACCATTCTCAATGAATCTAGCATTACCAGTCTCAACTATTCTCGTACTATGGTTAGGACAGTAAAATACATACCCCTTTGACTTTTCAGGATAGCCAATGAAAAAACCACTAACCGTCCTAGAATCTAGCTTCTTTTCATGACGGTTATACAACCTCACTTCAGCTTGGCAACCCCATACTCAAAGATGTCTTAAGCTCGGTTTCCTTCCCGTCCACAGTTCATAAGGAGTCTTAGGAACTGACTTACTAGGAGCCCGATTTAAAACATAGGTTGCTGCCTTTAATGCATAGATCCATAAGGAAGGGGGTAGGGAACAATTATTTAACATGCTCTTAACCATTTCAATTAGAGTACGATTCCGCCTTTCAGCTACACCATTCTGCTGAGGTGTACCTGGCATAGTATATTGAGCAAAAATGCCTCTATTTTCAAGAAGATTTGCAAACGGACCAGGACACTGACCATTTTCGGTGAACCTTCCATAATATTCACCACCTCTATCCGATCTCACAATTTTTACCTTCTTTTCTAGCTGCCTTTCTACCTCATCCAAGAATATCTCGAGGACATTCACAGAATGAGCCTTTTCATGCAGTAGATAAGTGTATCCATACCGTGAGTAGTCATCAATAAAGGTGATAAAGTACTTTTCACCACTCCAAGAAGGAGCGTCAAAAGGTCCACAAATATCAGTGTGTATAATTTCAAGTAGCTGAGAACTTCTCGTGGCTGGTTTCTTTACCGTGTGTTTAGTATGCTTACCCTTAATGCATTCTATACACACATCTAAGTCACTAAAATCTAATTGAGAAAGAATTTCATTCTTTACCAACCTCAATAACCTTTCTTTAGATATGTGATCTAGTCTTTGATGCCACAAGTAAGCTGAACTTTCATCTGATGCACTACGTTTAATGCCTCTACTCTCAACATGATACAAAGATTCAGAAAAATTAACATCAAGATTGAACTTATAAAGAGAATCGCATAAATTAAAGTACCACTACCACAATAGTAATCATTCAGGTACAAAGAAAACAATCCAAGTTCAAACTTAACTTTAAATCCTACATCATCCAACTTACTTAAATATACAAGATTTCTAGCACATTCGGGTACATAAAGACAATTTACAAGATCTATTTGACAGCTAGTGTCTAAGATCAAACGATAGGTCCCAATGCCCTCAATTCGTGCCTTCATCCTGTTTCCCATGGATAGATATTCATTTGGTCCTCTTATGGGCCGGATCGAACTGAATCCCTGTTTAATATGAGAAACGTGAGTAGTAACACCAGAATCTAATCACCAGGTATTATTAGGCACTTCAATAAGGTTTAATTCAAAGCATACGGAACAATAATGTATACCTCTCTTTTCGAACCAATCTTTCATTTTTGGACATTCTTTCTTGAAATGTCCCTTTTTCTTACAAAAGCGACACTTCAAATCTTTTTTCATCTTACTTTCGGGTCCTTTAATGTAAGACTAGCCCTTGTCATTGCCTTTCCTACCCGGTGTGCTCTTACTGCTGCTGGCTCCTTCATGACCTACAAGATGGACAACTTGGCCTTTTGCCTTCTTTAATCTCCCTTCCTCCTGAATGAGCATAGCCTTTAACTTTTGAAGTTTCCATTTAACTGTTAATGTGTTATAATTCACTTGAAACTGGCTAAACTCATTAGGTAGGGAGTTAATAACAAATTGCACCAAGAACAAATCATTTACTTCCATCCCTAGCTTCTTTAACTTTGCTGCCAGATTTGACATTTCTGTCACATGAGTATGCATTGATTCCGAGCCGTGCAAGTCATATTTCTTAGTAGTCAGCTCACTCATAAGACTACCCATTATTGACTTCTCCGCCAGCTCGGATTGAGAGCACTCCTTAATCTTTTTCATGAATTCCTTCCTGTTTTAGGCATTGATGGCTTAATACTTTCAGCCATTGTTAAACTCAGCCTGTTAGAGCGTTCCCACGACTTATATAAGGAAATTTCTTCCTTAGTACTCTTGTCAGTTATAGCTGAGGGTTCTTCATCAGAAATTATAGTTAGATCGAGTTCCATAATACCCAGTGTGAACCGGATTTCCTCGGACCATTCATCATAGTTAAGCCCATTAAACTTAGTAACAGAGTTAGCGGATGCAGGTAAATTAGATGAGACTGCAAAAATTTACACATGCTTAACCTATTAGTGCTTTGAAAACTTAGTACAAATTCAGTAACATTACATACACATTTAAGTAACCTTTGGCAATACTAAAATCCATATACTACAATCGATGTTATAAATACTTTATTAGTCAAATATCAACATACCAAAATTTTAAATGAATGACATCTTTTTTTTTTTTGGTGAAATGTGAGAATTTTATTCAACCAAAATTGACTTTACAATGCATATGTACAAACAAAAGCATATCAGGACAAAGCAAATTACATCACGAGCTACCACAGCTCAAACATTATATCTTATCATACGGAGATAACGAATATCTTCATTACCGAGAGAATCATTAGTATTAAGCTTTATCCGACTCCGCACACAAGCAGCAGCACGAGTCGCAATAATATCCGGGCAGAGGATCACTCCATCATAGAGGGCTGAATTACGTTGGATCCAAATCAAGTAGTAGCAGGCTGCCAAGAGGGCAAAGTGTAGTCTGCCATGGACAGACCCAGTTCCAGAGCTGAAAATCTGTTGCGGAATCAGGCGAGATCCAGTAGAGAGGGCAATAGCATTCATAACGCGTCTGCTGTAACAGCAATCAAAGAAAAGGTGCTGTTCGATTTCAGGTTGTAGATGACAAAGACAACACAGATCATTCTCAACATACCCATAATTATGCAGCTTTGCTTTAGTGTTCAACCCTTCATTCATGATAATCCATGAGATAATGGAATGTTTAGGAACATTCCACTTATTCCAGATAAAATCAGCCCAAATCGGTGAAGATTCAGGGGGGTGTAGCCAACGGTAGCCATCCTTGATAGTATAAGTTTTAGTAGGGTTATTCCAGGCTCCATTTATGTATCCATTCTTGAGCTTCTCTTTAACTCGACAAATAGCTTTCCATGACCAACGAGACTCAATCGGGGGCAAATAATCATCCTAGGCTTGTGTTTTCAAGTAGATTGAATTAACCCATTTAATCCACACGCTATCCCGCTGAGTGTAAATCCAGTTAACCAACTTTCCTACAGCAGCCACGTTCCACTTCGAGGCTTCCTTTATACCGAGACCACCTGCATTTTTCGCCAATGTAACTTTGTCCCACGCAACAAGAGGAACCTTCCTATACTCCGCAGAGCCATCCCAAAGATAGTTCCGACATATCGCTTCTATTCTTTTAATGGCATACTTAGGGATAATGAACATAGTCGCCCAATAGTTATGCAGTGTATTAAGCACAGAGTTGATAAGAGTGACTCTTCCCGCATACGACAACTTTTTAGCACCTAAGCTTCTGATCCTATGGATGATCCTTTCCGATAGAATCAGGCATTGCTCTCTGCTGATTTTGGTAGCTTGAATGGGTACACCAGGATACTTGAAAGGCATAATACCTTCCCTTATACCTGTCACATTATATATATCCATCTTTATAGTGTCCGGCACTCCATTATAGTATCCCTCAGATTTTGCTTTATTCATATGAAGTCCAGAGGATTTGGAAAAGGTGGAGAACGCCTTCATAAGGAGCATAATGGAGGAAGAGTTTCCCTTACAGAAGAGAAGAAGATCATCCGCAAACATAAGATGAGTCAATTTAAGATGTTTGCATTTTGGATGGTAGGAGAAAGGCCATCTATCCATAGCATATTGTATAGTCCTACTCAAATATTCCATACATATTGTGAATATCTAAGGCGATATTGGGTCCCCTTGTCTCAGACCCCGCTTACCTGGAAAATAGCCAAAGCTTGAACCATTGAGCAGCAGCGTATAAGTAGGAGATTCGATGCATTGCATGATTAATCTAGTGAAATGTGGGGGGAAGGATAAGGCCCTTAGCATCCCATCCACAAATCTCCATTCAATCGTATCATATGCCCTCTGCAAATCGAGTTTATATAGGTATCGTGGGGAAACATGTTTTCTGGAATACATATGGACAAGATCTTGACAAATCAAGACATTTTCAATTATCGACCGTCCTTGAACAAAGGCACTTTGAGTGGAGTGGATAATATCAGGTAGCACTCGAGCTAACCGGTTACATATCAGCTTTGCAATGACCTTATATAGCATATTACAGCATGCAATAGGCCTAAATTGGGTCACAGATTCCGGCCTCTCGCATTTCGGGATAAGTACCACATTCATGGCGTTGATCTGCTTGAGAAACTTTCCAGATGTAAAGAAGTCCATAACAGCATCACTCACGTCCTCCCCAATGATAGCCCAAGAATCGTTAAAGAAGCTACTCGAATATGCATCAGGTCCCGGGGCCTTATCATTTGGTATCGAAAAGAAGACTGTTTTCACTTCTTCTTTTGACACCGGCTTCAATAAGATTTCATTATGCGTCTCCGAACAAACCGGTCCCATAGCAATAATCTCAGGTCTAACATCAGATACAGGAGTATTATCTCCAAGAAGTTTCTTATAATAAGATAAAAAGGCTCCTTGGATAGCTCTCCAATAAGTACAGTCCAGCCCATCTACATTCTTTATTTGGGTGATTAATACTGATTGGATGAGAACGTTCCCTGATTGGGAGGCTCACTTTCACCCGGAAGGGTTTTTTGATCACACCCCATGTACTGTGCAAAACCCGTGCTGCATTGAAGAGAGAAAGCCGAGCTTCAAGTATTTCAGTATGTGGGGAAAGGCGACCAATTTCCTGCAGACCGTCAAGTTTGCGTGGGAGAAGACTCATTTTGGGACCAAGATGTTTCGAGTTATAAAAAAATTAAAAGAGCTGAAACAAGGTCTGAAGGCTCTGAATCGTGAATATTTCTCGGATGTGGAAGGAAGAGCTGCACAAAAGGATTATGAACTGAAGGCAAATCAGGGGAAAGTACAACTTAATCCCACGTCTAAGGAGCTGATAGAACATGAATATGTCCTTAATTCTGAGGTAAACTTCTATAATCAAGCTCGGGATAGCTTCTTAATGCAGAAGGCCAAGGCTCAATGGTTAAAGGAAGGTGATACAAACACACACTTCTTCCATCAGGCCATTGCTCAAAACTGAACATGAATGACATCTTTGGATATACATAACATTCAAAGTTTGTACAAATAATAATTTAACCCTTTGATATTATTATCTATATTTCATGTTCCTCCTTTGGGTGGTCACATAAACATACATGATAAAATATAGGACTTTAACATATAGCATCTCCAAAGTGTGATCTAAAAAATCATTAATACTTTTCATATGTTTAAGTGTATCATAACAAGGTCACTTTGGTGACTAACATGTACATACAATATAAACATTAAACTTTAATGATAAAATATAATCATAATATCTCCCCTCTCAAAAAATATATACGGAGTAATGAAGCCATACATATATTGAAAATTCAAAGCACAAAACATTAACAATGTCACACAATCGCCTGCTACCATCTGTGGACGTCCGTCCGCACCGCCAGGCACCCCGCGCGGGACCGACCCGGTTTTTCAACGTGTGGCGGTGGTCACCCACGTGGCCCCCTCCCTGTCGGGGGCCGGTCCGATCTCGCGTACGGGACGATGTTTCGGACCTCGATTTGGATGACGATCCGGACTTATACTAGACGGGTGTGGGCACCCGTGTTTCCGTTTGGGAATCGATCGAGTCGTGGTTGTAAATGTTTAAAGGCCGTTTTGTTTGGTAAGGCGACCTTTTTAGTGAACTGATGTTGTTGGCAATTTGTGGAGTCGCCACCGAGTCAATTATGGGGACTCGGAAACCGTTCAAGTCAACTTTGATCCCTTGCCGGCTCAAAGTTGAGTGGCATGGGACCTAAAGATAAAGACTTGTACCCTTAAGCACTCCATGCCTGGAATGACTATCATTGTCAATGGTTTCGGGCATTCGGAAACCGTCGATTCTGAGTAAGGGGTGAGGGTACGTATTGGGAAGCCAACTTCCGATAGATGTCAACACCCAATCCCGCCCGCGCTATAGCGGCCTCTACTAATCAATCAGTGAGCTGATATCCTAGTTCTTTTGTTGTGGTAAATGCTGTAAATCCATTGTTTTAACCCCATACCTTTTGCTACGTCGGTTGTTTAAGGACAAGTACGTTTTGTCGTCAAAGTAGTCGTGTTTACATTCTTTGCATGCGATTTCACGTGACAAGCAGGCCATGAAAAGATGCACGTAGGAGAGTAGAGAGTACTAGTATTATACATATTAGCAAATCAGTTTTAACGCGATAATACGGATATTAGTCATTCTCGTGGTATACCTTACCTGGTATTCTTCTTAAGATGCGCTGGCTCGATATTAATAGAGATGCGTCGAACCAAGTAAGGCGAGCACCGGGACTAATACGGAACCCGACCATCGCTTTGTTCAGTTTTAGTTGGTTTACATTTTGAATTCCGTGTTAGGTGATTTAACATGCGATTATAAGGTCATAAAAGCAATAAATAATACGAAAAACTTGTAAATGCGAATGTAAGTAAATCACGTTGTGAGGAGTTGCACCCTCAGAGTATACACTAAATGGGACACGATGCATAGATAGTTTGTGAACGGATCTCGAAATTACTTGGGTCTATTTAGTGTATTTTAGTGTTTGTAGTTGAAGTTGGGACGTTACATATTTTAGTAGATGTTTGTGGGCCTAGTGCCCACATCTAGTGTTGTCGTAGTGCATAATAATAGAAAGTACGAATATGGAAAGTTTTATTTAGATGGCAACCTAGTGACGACTCGATCAACAGGCGGATCCTCCTAGCTTGAGCAGTGACTCCGGCAGAGCTCCGTTACCGTTTGACTCTTTCCTGCGGCTACTCCGGTAGAGCTTCGTTACTATGGACCGGTTCTGTAGCTAATCCGGCAGAGCTTCGCTACTAGACTTGAGCTAGTCGAACACAGGCACCTCGGTATCGAGTGGGATGCTCGAAGGTGAGGAGTAGCATCGATGTCGCTTTTTATTGGAACTACAATCGAGTGGATCGTTTGCCTCGGGTGTCGGAGTGCGAGCCCTTAGCGAGAGTTTAATTTAGAGGGAGAAGAGAAGATGAGAATTGTGTGTCGAAATGAGGGCGTGAAGGGGGGTATTTATAGGTGTTTTCGGCCCTTGTCGCCCTGCGCGCCAAGACGCAGACGCCTGGGCTTAGGCGTGGGGAAACCAAGACGTGTGAGGTGGGGCGGTTGGAGTTTTGAAGATACGATTTTGATACTTTCCAAAATCGTGGGACGGGTGTATAATATGTATCTTGGGGGTTAAGGTTTCCCCTCCTTGACCTAGCACCGCAAACTTGGTGGGCCTCGGGTGTGCATCCCGAGGTTCGCTTGGCGCGGTGCTGACTCGGCTCGAGTTTCGGGACCGACTCGGGGTCCCGGTGTTAGAATTGACTCTAATTAGTGTCTATGCGATCGTAACGACACGACTAAGGCTGCCATCATGTTAGTTTAATTTGCCCGAGTAATTTATTTGATCCGTTCTATAGAAAAACTACCTAAAACATCGCGAACCCGCGTCGCGTTGCAGTCCTATCGTCATTGGGTGTTTGTTGGGCACCTCTGCAGCCACCAGGTCCAAATCTGGGTGTCTATAGAAGCCCCCACTTTGACTGAGGCTTAGACAAGGCGAATGTCAAAGTATAGCCGCCCAGGTCAATCAAAGATTACGACCTGGTGGCTGTCCGGCGGGTCGTTTTAAGTCCATTGTACTACATGTTGAGGCTCGCCAGCCAAGGCTTAGAAGTCATACCTGACGTCTTCGCTTGCGGTTGCTTGCTTGGGCCCAGGCCGTTGCTTGTCATGTTTTTCTTGATTCTTTGTGCGCGCGCGCCTTGTCTTCTTCGGTTTATTTAAAGGTTTTGTTTAATTTTAAGCGCTTTCGTGTGTTAGGTGTAAATGTATTGGCTATTGAACAAATGTTTTTGTGATGCTTGTGAATCCTTGATGATATAAAACGTTCGAGGGTGTTAGTCTCCACTCGAACAACTGTCTTTGGGGATGCTCTGACCCCTAAGACAAAATAAATTGTGATAAATTACTCGAGGGCGTCAGTCTCCGCTCGAGCACCTGTCTTCGGGGATGCTTTGACCCCTAGGACAAAAATGCAGTTGCTGTGCCTCCGGGATCTCAGATCCCTTGGGTAAAATTGTTGTGCCTCTGGGATAACTCTGACTCTCGGGCAAAATTTTTGTTGCTGTGGCTCCGGGATCTTAGATCCCTCGGGCAATATTGCTGTGCCTCCGGGATAACTCTGATCCTCGGGCAAAATTGCTGTTGCTGTGCCTCCGGGATAACTTTGATCCTCGGGCAAAATTGCTATTGCTGTGCCTTTGGGATCTTAGATCCCTCGGGCAAAATTGCTGTGCCTCCGGGATAACTCTGACCCTCGAGCAAAATTGTTGTTTGCTATGCCTCCGGGATCTTAGATCCCTCGGGCAAAATGTTGTTTGTTGTGCCTCCGGGATCTTAGATCCCTCGGGCAAAATGATGTTTGCTGTGCCTCTGAGATCTTAGATCCCTTGGGCAAAATGATGTTGCTGTGCCTCCGGGATCTTAGATCTCTCGGGCAAAATTGATTTTGCTGTGCCTTCGGGATCTTAGATCTCTCAGGCAAAATTGCTGTGTCTCCGGGATAACTCTGACCCTCGGGCAAAATTGCTGTTGTTTATTCGTTTTAGTAAAATTTTGTTTTGCAGGTTTGTCTTATCTTGTTTGGATTTGCTTTTGCTCGGTCTTAGTTTGCTTATGCGGTTGAGTTTGTTTAGATTTGTTCGAATTGCCTTATTATGCGTTCTGGTGCAGCGTTCAGGGTTAAGTGCGGTTCTCATGTTTGTTTCGTTATCGAGAGTGTATTATTGACATTTTTAGACACCCACATTTGGCTGCTAGGTGTCTATAGCAGTTTCCAAAAAACACCCGATGATGATCGGACGCAAACGTATTTCCACGCGCTCGGATATGGGCTCAAAACCGTTAGTTTTGGCTTGGGCTTTTTACGGAGTACAAATCTCACAAAACAGACCTCAAATTCAGTCTCAACGGGTCGTTTCCAATCAAATAAGACTAATTTGGGTCAAAACCGACACCGGAAATAAAACCGACTTTTAGCGACCGGGTCAAACCCTGGTCAGAGCCGTTTCCGAGAACACAAAAATAGCCATGAAAATTGTAATCCCCTAGAAATTCTAATGCGATACAGTGGCGGAAACACTGTAGAGTCGGGATTAAAACACACTGTAACTATGTCTTAGTAAATTAAATTGGTAAAGTCAAACATATGCCATAAATAAAAATGGCTAAAATTTAAAATAATCCACAAAAGTGGTTAAACAATCCTTAAGACATAATTATTAAAAAGATCAAGCAGGATCCAAGACTGCTCGTTAGCCCACACCCACCGGAAAACAAACACGTACACCTGCATGTTAAGACATAACAGCCACAATCAGTGGGGAGCAACGTCAACGTTCTCCCAGCCGTATAACAGGATTTTAAAATTGTAATTACTACTATAGAAAAATAGTAGAAATGGAAAACAGTAAAACATCATATTAAAATAAGTTTTCGGCACAAAACCAAAATATTAAAATGGGTTACCGAAGAAACATAAAAATATTTGCCAACCTGCAAACCAATTTATATCGATAATAAATAAATAATCAAAATGGCGTTATGGATAGGATTAATGTAGAATCTAGACTTTCACTAGGACAATACTAAAATCTAGTTTTGAGAACTTAGTCAAAACAAATCAGACTTTGGTCTCTAACTAGGCAACTCAACTATAACAGGACTGCGTGCAGCGATGTCTGGTTTAAGTAGTGCACACCCCTCCTGGATACAAACCATACCCATTTCAACCCGACGCGACTTACACGATGCGATATCTAAGTTTAAGGTAAACATACACTCTCCTGAACACAAACCATGCTCAGTTCAACGACCAATGTGTCTCAACATAGACACACCAACTTTATAGTTGATGGCAAAACGTACAGCCCAGACTATATTACTCTAAACCCACACTTTTCCTTATTCCATAACTCCAAAAAAAAGCCATTATCGATATTCAAAAGATATAATCATCATAATAATAAGAGAACAAAAGGAGTAATCACAATATTCTATAAGAGGAAACTTTCTATTTTAGGAAACTTCTATTTTTAGAAACTTACTAAAAATAGCATCATATGAAAATAGCAAAATATTAGTTTAAACTAATACAACATTTTTAGTAAACGATATAGATTTATAAAACTAGTACTTTCGGCCTTAACGATATTAATTCTTAAAACGAGAACTTTTGCCTTAGTGAAATTATTGAAACGTCATACAAGTGTTTATAAAATGATTTTGAAATGTCTTTAAACATTTTAAATACTACTAATTAGGGTGTTTCCAAAATCTACAAAACTAAAATTCCCTAATTATTATTAGTTTCGACAATACGATTATAAATAGGATTTCACGGCAAATGTCAAATAAAATCTTTTAACATCTTTTATTTAATTAAACCATTGAATATATTTAGAATATGTTAAGGGATGATTTAACTCTTAAAGTTTCAGATTTAAATACTTTCAAAATTGCTGGAAAAATAATTCTTTTAGGTAAGACGAAGAATTTTAACGATAAAGCACAATTTGTCCGAAAATCAATAATTATTAATTAAAGACTTTAATAAATAGTACAAAAATTGTGATAAAATGAAACGTATTAATAAAACGTAGTTAAATTGTGACAAGAAGCTTTGTCGGTCCAAAATATCAGAAAATGGTCTCAAATGATTTATAAGTTGTTAAAAAGTATAATCGTAAAATAGTTAAAGGCATTTCAAAGCAATTCGAGTAAACCTCGCGTTAGAAAATAATTATTTACGAAACTTTGTATTAAAATCATAAATGGCTTAATTTTTGTAAATAAAAATATTTACTACTTGAAAATATTATATAAATGTATTTACACGTTTTTAGGAAAAGAAATAACTTAAATCCGAGCTTAAAAACGTCTATTCAAAGAGAAATAGAATTTTTCGCGGAAAATTAATTAGTTTACGAAGAAAATCAAATAAATAGATGTAAAAGAATTAAAATCTTTTAAAATAAAAATAAATATCATTAAACTCAAAATTGAAGATAAGCTTGGAAAAAATGATGAAACATGAGCCAAAATGTGATAGAGTTATAACAATGTCATAACGGAAAGAATAAAAAGGCTAGGAAAATAGCGGGTGTTACACAAATATCAAAAGTCCAACCCATATACAAGGTCTACAAAATACCCAACCCAAGGTCAAAAATCCGGACCCTTCGCTCCAGCTGACCCACTCAATCGAATGTCAGCCCACTCAATCGAGTAGGCTCTCAACAGGCCCGTGTGCGGCAGCTTTGGGCCACTCGACCGAGTCAGCAGGATACTCGGTCGAGTAACCCTAGACGACAGTGAAGGACATTGCCTATATATTCACCCCTTTTGCATGCAATTAAACATCTTTTCTTTGACACAACCCTTTATAACCCTAATTACTTATCTTCAACCCTAAACCCTAGCATCTAGGAATCAAACCCTAAACCACCATAACTTAATCTACGTAAACCTCGATAATCCCGTGCTCAAGCCACAATTAAGCGAGTCCCGTCCAAGAATACGAAACATGTAGGTTGAGGGTGCAATAATCCCGACTTTTCTTCTCTTCTCTTCCTCGTCTCGTCCGTCGTTGTCACATTTTTTTTATTTTTCATATCTCGTCTCTAATATCATTAATACTACCAATATCAAAACACTAAAATACTCGCTAATTCGTGTCGAATACGAAGGATGACGGGATAAGAAAATCCGAATATACGAGGGTATTGCATCCGATGTTGACGGTCGCTTATCCCGACACCTCGAGTATTTGACTGTTGAAGCGAGTCAACGTCAACAAGATCGTTTTTTTATTTTGTCGCGTCATTATCGTCATCATCGTCAATATCGCATGCATCGATTTTTAAAACTATTTCAAACCACACATTTTTATCGAGTCGAGACCCGTTGATGCGGATCCGACATCACATAATCCGCAAGGATTCTTTACGATGTCGAGATGCGGAGGGAATCAAGTTCTTTTTTTAATTCAAGCAAACATAAATCGTCATTCTTTAGATTCGATACCAATTCAATAGTTGGATGTCGTATCTAAACGAATTAGTCAATAAATCTAACTAATACGAATTCGTTGATGCTAAAAGTAGTTGTCACATAATTCGAAAGAATTAATTATGACACTATAAACGCGGAGATAATTTATTTTGCTTTAGTTTGATTTAAAACGACTTACAAACGCATTTTTTAGATTTCGCTCTAAATATTCGATATCGATTCAATAATCAAATATCGGATACGACGAGTGTCAAAATCCGAATCGAGCATAAATCATACAATATTTTTGCTCGACTCAATAAAATCATCGATTTTCCAAAATCAAAAAGTAATTTCGACATAAATAATAAATTGCGAAGCGAACCCTAGCCTAGTTCGTACAGGGGGCACTCGATCGAGTGGCACCCCAAAAACCGAGGTAGAAGGTTTTTTAGACAACCACTCGGTCGAGTTTCGCAATGACTCGATCGAGTGGCTTCTTACTCGGTCGAGTTCCTCAATGACTCGATCGAGTGACACCTAAAAATCCGGGACATAAATCTTTTCCGAGGTCCACTCGGTCGAGTCCGTCAATGACTCGATCGAGTGGCCTTATCGCGTCAAAAACGTGAGTCCCACAATGCTTTCCTAGCCTCGATAATTTTTTTTATGACTGCGGTCAACACGTGTCAAGTCAATCACGTGTCACACTACTTTCCAAAACCGTGCATCATGTTGTTCACATTATTCTATAGCATTCTATATTCTTTGCAAACCGTTATTACCAATATCATCGTCACTAACATGTATGTTTCTATTTTTGTCAATTTATTTTCGTTATTTCTTTTATTGTACTTAAAGAATATCGCATGCTAAATACAACTTTGACGTTAATTTTAGATGCATTAAATCGACGTAGCAACTTATCCTAATGGTTCACATGTTTAGTCAAAACATTGTTTGCATATCATCTCATCGTATTACTAACGCGCGTATTCGAATGTCAAGCGATATCTTAGTAGAGGCCGCTAAGTGGGGGCGAGGTTGGGTGTTCTTTGTGAACTTCTCAACACGTACCCTCACCCCTTACTTAGAACCATGGTTTCCGGATATCCGAATCCATTGGCACACGAGAGTCATTCAATACACGGTATACGATAATGTCGGTATCGGTATCGCAATGCAAAGGGACGAACCCCATAAAATCTGACATCCGAATGGGCCATACTTTGTGCATGGCCCACTAAGATATAGAGTGGGTTCGAACGGGCCCGAACTCCCACAATGTTCGGTGGCGACTCCACTTCGATTTAAATTTCAATTCGACCCATCTCATATGGAGATTCATTCGCCGCCCCAAACCCGTGCGTGGCCGCGTTGGGGTGGACCTATGTCATGTCTACAACATTGATTAGTAATTATTTCGCTCATTGTGATTTTGTTTTTTTTAAAGGTTGCATGTTTTATGTGTATCGAATTTTGAGTTTCTTTGCTTTGTTTTAGTCTGTAACGGGATCAGTGTTTGCGTTTGCGTTAATTTTGTTTTATTAGGATGGATCTTTGTTAATTTTGCTTTTTTTGCGTTAGTTTGAGCCGGGAATCGGATCAGGTGGTACGTCGATTAAAACGTTTTGACTCGAGATGTAAAATATCAATGTGCTTTGACTAAATGTGTTAAGAGATGAGCGCGATTGTTTTGACATTCAGAACGAGGCCAAAGTTGAAATTCGGGTGACACTCTTGCGCGGGCGTTTCGACTGTTGGAAAGGGGTTTAGCAACTTCAGGAGGTCGTTCCTGACGTATGGAGTTTTCGGGTGTGAGAGAAAGGTTAAGGATTGTGGGGATGATCGTACTACAGAATAAGAAAGTTATGCGGGCAATTGTCACTATGTGCCCGACCGAAGACGGCGTTACCGATCCTATTATTCGTCAGTTCATCTACACGGGTCGAGACCGACAAGACCCATATTGAAAATGTGAGGGAGGAGGGAAGTGAGGTTAGCTGGGCTCGCTTTTGGCTAGGGAGGTGAAAGCTTGCGTTAGGAGGGTCAATGGTGAGAGACTCAAGCAAGCACACCCGAATGGCAAGGGAAAGGAAAAGTTGGACCGGTAGAGCCCAACCGTTTAGTACTATGTTGTATTAATTGATATTATGTGGCGTATTAGTACTAGTTATTTGTAGAGTTTTGACACGTTGTTGCTTTCCGGGATGTCCGGGTTTCAGGCGCTTGATGTAAATGCCCTCGACAAAGGCTTGATTTAACTGTTTTTTTTATTAATGGGAAGCACATTTTTTTTTCTTTTTTTTTTTGGTGGCTCGCAACTCGATTCTTCATTTCGCCCGTAGCGCCCTCTCGGGTTTTCACTCCGTCCTCGGCTCACCTTTTTTGTTGTTGTTGTTTTTTTTGTTTTTATTTTTATTAATATTTTTTTTACGATGGCTCGCAACTCGTTTCTTCATTTTGCCCGGAGCGCCCTTTCGGGTTTTCACTCCGCCCTCCGCTCGTCGTTAGTGCTTCGTCACTTAAATCACTCATTAGCCCGAACGTGGTAGGGGTCCCGGTTCGTACGTGAATCGAGTAATCGATTTTTGTTATTTGGTTGGTTGTACCCGGTGAAGGGTTGCCTACGTATCCGCGTTTAGACGGAATCAAACCATGTTCGTAGTTCTTTATAGATGTGAGTGATTTGCTTTAGACTCGTTATGCCAATTATCGATGTGAGATATTTAGAGTGTATTCTCCCTAGTTAAATAACTGAGGCAGAGTGATTGGGTGTGACCTCTTGAAAGTGACAATTACCGAGATACCGTGTTTGGGTCAGGGTGACTGGCTCGGATGATTTTGGAATGTGGAGCTAGGTAGTAAGTGGTTTCGATAGATCAAAATCTGGAGCTTGATTTTTGTGGAGTTAGGGCTATGGGCTAAGGTTTCGTAATGTGGTAGGAAAAGGGAAGCTGAGCAAAAATGACTCAGACTTCAATCGGGCGGGATGTAAATTACGTGGGATCTGATTTCCATGTCTGGTCCTAACGGTTGGGGTTATCCTAATGAGTTTGAATCCTCGAAATTCCGGACTGTCTCCTAACAAGTGTCTCGGGAAGGTTTTAAAGGTTGTAATGCAGGGAGGCTAGTATTTGGGTGCTAGTAGACTGGTCTGTTCTTTTTTTCTTTTTTTCTTTTTTTTTTCTTGCTTTTTTTTGTTCAGACTTTGCACTTAAAGTCGAGTTGAGTGATTGGGGGTTTCATTTTGACCGTTGAGTTTGGTCTTGATTATTGAATTGGCCCGGTTTAGCTTGGCCTTGGTTTCATTTTTTCCCTGGCTCCTTTTGGCCATTTCAGACTTTTTTTTCTTTTATTCTTCTTGTCAGACTAGCACCTATGGTAAGAATTGGTAGGTCTTTGTTCGAGGGGTGTTTATAGTGGGAAACGGGTTTGCCTTCCGTCTTTGATCACAGGCTGAGAGACTATCTAGATTTGTCATAGGATTCAGTAATGCTCGTTCTAAGGGATATTTTGTGGCTTTCTATACCAGGCATGGAATATGTAAAAAAAGGAACATGGGATCTCGGTTCTTGTAATTCCTCGTTGTTTTGAGGTTTGTTTGATTATTATCGATAAATGGCATAGAATCGAGTCGTAAGCGAGAAATATATGTTTTAAATCAAGCGATTGTCGAGGCGCATTATAAAGGAAGAAAAGTTTGTTTCTTTTTATTGATAGTAATAAGCGGGCTACGTGCCCGAGACATTGTTTTTGGGGAGGTGGAGGACAGGTCCCCTCGCACCTCCAGACTCGATGTAAGAAAGAAACAAAAGACATTTGTTATACTATTAGGTCTAGGCCCTAAGACGAACTAGACACTGACTCGGACACCGATTCACTTGTCTTGGTGGGTGCCCGTGGGTTCTTGTTTTCGGTATCTTCCTTGATATTTAGGGCATCTTCCTTTATAGGGTCGAGATGGGAACATTCAATAGCATGAATGCTAAAGGGGTTTGCGATGTTATTCGGTTTCTTTGGTGGAGGGAGAGGAATGGTCCCGCTTTCGATCATATCTTGTATGACATGTTTGAGTCGGTAGCAGGACTCGGTATCGTGCCCGTTACCTTGGTGATATAGGTAATAAGCATTAGGGGTCCAAATTTTACCTCGTCTGCCGACTGGTGGGTCCGGAGTGGAACCCATGGGTGAGAGTAACCCTTGATCGACTAGGCAGTTAAGAGCTTTGGTGTAAGATGAATTGATTGGGATAAACTCTCTCGGTGATCTTTCTACTTTGTTGGATGTGGTTTTATAAGGTCTTGGTATTCTTTCCGTATCGACTTTAGGAAGCATTGGTATAACCTATCCTGGGTAGGCTTTTGTGCATGGTGATGGCTTGAATTGGCGTTCGTTTCGCTTTCAATGTCTCTACTCTCAAGGAAACTGAGGCGGCTATCGATGTAACGGACGGAGAGAGTCAAACGGGTTACCGAAGAATGGATGTGGAGAACCAATTTGGTTAGGGTATTGACATCGTTGCAGATTCTTTCAATGGCGCTTGAAACTACCGACATGTTGGGGGGTGATTCTAGTGGGAAAGGATTAAAAGGTCAGATCGGATCCACCGGATGACTTAGAGACTCGAGGAATGCTCCTAGTAGAGCACACGGGAATAAGACCCTTGATTTGCGCGTGTTTGGTCGCTGGCTGAGGGACTCAAGTACTTTAGACTCTTTGGTGTATTCGGCGAAACGCCTAACGAATTTATGTTTCAGTCACGAGACGATTTGACACAAATCTCGAAGAGGAGATTTAAAGAGGACTTCTCGAAATGAGATGACCTGAAATGTAAGACCTTGAGTAGAGGTGATCCTAGTAACTAACACGGACAGTTAATCACATGGTTGTACGACGTAAGATATTGATCGTGATCCCGGCTTAGGATCAAAGAATTTTGATATTTATTTTTTTCGATCACGGAGGAAAGTCTTCTCTTTTTTTTAGAAAATGATTTTGTAAAATTGGGGTGACGATGGTGTTGTGACATCGTTTGTGACGTGGAAGTGCGTTGCTATATGTGTGTGTCGGGAACCTGACGATAGCGAAATTGTAAAAATTTTCTGAAAAAAACGTGGTTCTCAGGGGAACCAATTTTGAAAATGATAACGTGTGCTTTTATCGAAACTACTATTAATTAGTTAGTTCGATACTTGTAGTGGGTGTGTGTGGTGTTTTAAAGGTGTGAAACTAAACTCTTACTTAAAGAACTTAGGTGGTGAATAGTGTTTTTTGAAAAAAGAACTTTTAAGACGAGTGACCCACGTTCGTCGGTTAGCATTTGATTGTGGGTACTGATGCATTGTGGAAAGCGTTTTGAGAATGTAACCGTTTTGGATTCCTTGACTTCATTAATCGAAGCTTTGGTTGTGTTAACGGTATGTGTAAAAACATTTCTTTTTTGAAAATAAAATGTAACCGTTTGGTGTATCCTGATCCCATTAATTGGGAGGCTCAGTAATTCTAACGGTATTTGTTGTTTGGTGGGTTTTGCTTTAGCTGCGGGATGACGTTTGAAAACATATTTTGTTAGAAAACGTCGTGTAAAATTTACCATGACGATGGCATCTGAAAATGTTTTTTTTTCTTTCAGAAATCATGATTTGACCGGAGTATCGGCGTTTAAGAGGTCGTTTTGAAAAGATGAGATATTTTCGAAAACGGAGTTGGGTGCGGTTGAATATGTTGGCGTGGTTGAATCCAGATTTTTAGTGTTTTATCGAAGATGATGATTCCGAGTTTGGGGCGGATGAATGCCCATATCATGAGATTGAAGACAAGTTGGTTACCAAGAAGAAGGTTGAGCCTCCCTTGGGGCCTTGTGAAGAAGAATGGCCGTTTGGGTATATACCGAAGGATCGAAAGTACAAGTTCAAGCCATTGAACTTAGTAGATCGGGATGCCCCGGGAACCTCTAGACAAGGTTGTGAAGAACCTTGGAGTGTGGATTGATATTCCACTAGCTTGATCGAAGATTTCTCGAGAGCCTTCGTTTTGTTACTCCGTGCTCTTGATGGCGATGGAGTTGTTTATAATGTTGTTGAAAAATGATTGAAGAATGCACCATCCTTGGTTTGACGGAGTTCCAAAAGAACCGTCCCTTTGTATATATCTCTTTCTTATTCTTTTATATGTTTGTGGAAATCTTATAATTTGGTGATTTGATGAGCGATGTGAGGGAGGGATTTTGATGATATTTATTGAGTTCATTTGATAGGTTATAGTGAAGATGAAGTCTTGAGTGAGTAGTTGATGATAGAAGCTTGGAGCTTGGGCTAGGAAGTGGATTTTTGAAGCTTTTGACAAGCTTTTGGGGATGAGATTCTAGGTCTCGTTGTATTGTTGGCCTTGTGGGTGAAGCTATCAAGAATATGAAGGGTTAGAATACTCTTTTCGACCGGGAAGGAGCCATTCCGACCGGGAAGAAGTCCATCCCGATCGGGATGAGTGTGCTGAAAAGTGGGTTCTCTGGGGTGTGATCCCGACCGGGATCAAGTTCATCCCGACCGGGATGGTACCCAGGTCCTCCTTTTGCCTCCTCTTCGACATTTGAGCCCACCCAACCACTTTATACCCCCTCCCAACCTCCCTACCTACCCTTGCGACTATCCATGATCCCTACACTTCATATATGTACCCTCGCCTCATCTTATCTTCACTACACACTGAGTTTCACATCAAATCCCACCTCCTTATGTCATTGCAAGCTTAGTACTTCAACCATGCAACCATATCGAGAATGAAGAGGAATAACAATGACGAAGACTAGCTATGTGCCGATATTGAACATTGAGACGATGGAGTGAGTGAGTTGCTAACCGATCGGTACAGCAACTATCCTTTCTTTTCCATCTTTTATTGCTTGTTTCCCCTTGTTTGTTCCCTTCCGCTTACCATTTTTTGTGTCATGGTGGCCCTCGGGGCCTTGGTAGTCATTGCTCCCGACTCTCGATGACGTGACTACATCGAGAGTCATTTCAAAATCCAAATCTGCATGTATTTTCACTTTTGTTAGGATTTAGTTGGATTCGGGCGGAATCCGGGCTAGGTGACTTGATTACACCTAGTCCTCCCCTCCCATTTCCTTTTATTTCATTCTTTTTATTTCTTCCCCCATCCATATCTTTTCTCGTCTCGGCCCGTGACGACTTGACTACACCCCGGCCGGACACATTCTACCCTTTCTTCACTTTTCTTTTTGATTTTTAGCTTTATTTTCGTAGTTTTTTTTTTCTTTTTAGTGTCTCCACACACTACCGATCGAGCATGAGGACATTGCTCGGTTTAAGTGTGGGTGAGCTATATCGTAGTCTAGTTTAGTTTTATTTTCGTCATTTTTTCGAAAAAAAATCTTAAAAATCCCTCAAAATTTGAATTTTTTTCTATAAAAATCAAAAAGATTTTTCCTATATTTGTTGTGTTGTGCGTGTTTTGCCTCCCTTTTTCCTTGTAGGTCGCTTAATCACCGTTAACTTTGGAGGGCTTTCAAGACATCCGGTAACATCTTTTTATCCCTTTTTCCTTTTTATCTCTTGTGGAGTTTGGAGGAGATTTTGTGATATGTGTGCTCGGGTAGAGCTTTGTAGAGTTTGAGGTTGATTTGGTGGCTTGTTTGGAAGTTCGGGGTGGTGTTTGTTCTCTTTGTGTGCTTGTTTTGTTGATTGTCTTTGTCTCATTTTCTTTTGTTTTGTCGCGTCTTTGTTTTGTGATGTGTAGTTGTGTCTAGTGTGTAAAAAAGTTTTCGAAAACCCGGTTTTAAGGCTAGTGTGCAAGTGTTTACTTTCTCTTTCTAGTAGTATGAATCGAGTCTTGGACTTTATTCTAGTAGAATGACCCTAAATCAATAGTTTCGTTGGTCCTTTACCTTGAGTCCACCTAGCTTACTAGGGATTTACTAGAGGGTTTGCATTTTGACCACTATGACCACCCACGGTGTGAAAAGGCCTTGTTGCCGAGTGTCGTCCCTTAGGTGACCGAGTTCGGAATTGCTTTGACTAGTCCAAGTTTCTCCCCTTTTTGTGGGTTTGAAGGGAAGGCGCCATCCCGACTCACCCATTTCCCTACCTCATACACATTTTTCCACAAATAAGTTGCAAAATTGTTGAAATTCTCACTTGGTTGCATGAAATGCCTACAATACAAGTCATATGAAAAAGGCAAACCAAGTCAAAAGAAAGAAAAAAGAAAGAAAGAAAATAATGAATAAAAAGAAAATGCACAACAAATGAAAAACAAAATACAAAAGAACAAAAAGAAATGGCATAGAAAATCAAAAGCTAATTGCAAAAGAAAAATGGCGAAAAAAAAGAAAACCATCTCATAAAAAGATTCTCCCCTCTCAAAAATAAGCCTTTTTTCGATCGTTACTGTGAAGAGCCTACCAAAGGACCGAGTCCCTAGGAAGGATGATAGCGGTAATGATCGGTCTTCCCTCATTTTGCAATCATATCCACCTTTTTACTTGGACTAGTTGGGCGATTTTGAGCATGGGACGACCCTCTTGGCTTATCGCTAAAGGGGGCGGGGTCTCACTTACCTACAGTGACGACTAACACCGTGGTTCATCCTTTTTCCATCCCGCCGATTGTCCCGTAGTACGTTCTTAGAAGGTTAGGAGGAACCTAGGTAAGTTACCAACGTTTTTATTGCTTTGTTGTCATACTATTAGGGTTTAGTTCATATTAGTTTGTATTATTAGTTCGGGAACGTTGTCACTTGCCTTGAGTCCTTAACCGGTGCTTCTTTCACCGCTTTGTAGAGGAAAGCAGTATTTATTTCTTCTTGGGTGCAACAGATTGCTTGTTGTTTGTATGTTTGCTTGTTTGTGTGTTTTTGTGTCCGGTTGCATCCATAGTTTTGTCGCAAGACCTTACTTGCCTTGCGGAGTGCACTTTTCCTCTAAGTGTACTCGCGTGAGTTGAAAGGGCGTAGGGTGCGCTATACCCGCTCGGTTAGTAGTGTAGTTTCTTTTAGTTAGTTTGTGCTTACTCTAGGGCGAGTAAGGGGTAAGTGTGGGGGAGTTGATAAGTGTAGTTTGTAGTGCCTATTTGTTGTGTTTGGTCCCGGTTTCTCTTGTGAAATCGCTCTTTGGAGCGGTTTCCGGGCTACTTATGCTTCTTCTAGTTCGTTTTAGGTTCCCAAGACCAATCATGGAGAATTGGAACGATTCCAACTCGTTTCCTACACATTTGGAGCCAATAAAGAGAAGCAACGATCACTCGGTGGCTTAGACTCGACCCCGAGACCTTGGGACCCATTCCCAAGCCCCTTAAACTTAATCTCGAGCACCGAGAATCGATGAGAAGCCTATGAAGAGCTAATAGGGACCTTTATGATCATATTGAAGGCCTACAAGACCCTTCCCGGGCGGGAAGAGTAGCCTTCCCGGTCGGGAAGGAGTGCGAGAAAGAAGCAGCCACTGTTGGGCCATCCCGGCCGGGACCAAGCTCATGCCGGTCGGGACCATCTCGTCCCGGTCGGGACCACCACCATCCCGACCAGGATGGGCCAGCTGTAGCCCGCGCCTCTTCTTTTCTTCTCCTTTGCTCTTGTAACCTTATAAATACCCTCCCTTTGTATTGTTTAAGGACCTTAGACTCCTCTACATTATTCTAAACCCTAGATAGACTTTCTCCTCTCATTAGCTTAATCTTTCCTTAAACTTTTGTTAATCTTAGATTAATCTTAGTAATTAGGCTTGTATTAAGAGGATTCTTGAAGACTCATCCAAGATTGACAACCTTGAAAAATTTATTTGGGTTTTTCTTATTAATGTAAGTTCTTATCTTTTCATCTTCTTGTTTGTAGGTTTAATCTTCTTATTCTCTTTACTCTTAATCTTTGTTTAATTTTTCAAGTTTCAATCTTTGATTATTGTTCTTGTTCTTGATAGTTTCATTATGGATGTTTGGATGTTTGTGTTGTTTCCTCTTATCATTGTTAGTATTAGTTTGATTATAAGTGAGTAAAATTTTTGTGGGGTTAGTAGGGGGATTAAGTGTGGACTATGGGTAAGTAGGGTTTGATTAAGGGTAAAGGTGGATTCTTTGTTACTAGTCACATGTTAAGAGCACCATGTGTTTGTTGAATTGCTTGTTTGAGTTGTAGTGGCCATGTTTCTCTTGCTTGTTTTCATCTTCTCATTGTGTGATTGATTTGTGGTTGAATCGTTGTGTATTGGGTAATATCTTGCATGAGTATTCGGGTTTAGTCTTTGACACAAGAGTGTGGACTTAGGCTTGACGCAAGAGCGCGGACCGACCTTAGTAACTAGGTGAAACCTACACCCTTGACCTCCCAATCATCCTACTACACTTATGAAACCAAACTAACCCTAGTCCTTCCCATATTTGATTTCTCCATCTTCATTAGCAATTATTCTTCTAGTTCATTGTTTCCATTTAGTTTTAGTTAATCCTTTTAGTCCTTGTTATACCTAGTTCATTGTTAGTCTAGTTTCACCCCTTTCCATCATTATAGTTAGTCAATTCTCCTTCTCTTTGTGTTGTTTTAGTGACTTATCCTTGTTTTTGAGAAAACCATAGTCTAGACACCTTATAACCGTGTCGGTGGATATCGACCCGACTTCCCTAGCTACTAGTTAGGTCTAGTTGGTATACTTGATCGGTAGGACCCAGGACAAGTCCTCCCATCAGTATGGCCCTTGAATCTTCATATAACCCGTTCAAAAACTCTTGAACAAGGAACCACTGTGATAAACCATGGTGAGGACAAGAACGGATCAAGGCTTTGAATCTTTCCTACGATTCATATAGGCTTTCTTCATCACGTTGCTGAAATCCCGTGATTGAAGCTCTCAATAGATTGGTCTTCTCCGGTGGATAAAATTGTTGGTAGAATGCTAAGGCTAGCTTCTTCCAAGTGTCAATACCGAGAGCCGCTTTGTCTAAACCTTTGAACCATTGCTTAGCCTTTCCGATCAAAGAGAAGGGAAATAATACCCACCGGATTTAGTCTTGGGTTATTCCCGGTTGTGAGATAGCATCGCATTAGTCCGAAAAGGTTTCCATGTGTTGATGAGGATCTTCTTTTGGTAACCCACTAAATTGACTTCTTTCGACCAATTGGATAAATGGCGTTTTTGCCACAAAATTGCCGGTATATGCAGCCGGTAAAGCGGTGGGACTGGGCAAAACGTCTTCCTTAAAGGTTGATTGAGAAGAGAACTTAGGCATTGTTGAATATGCGGGAGATGATGGTGTAGATGGTGTTGATGTAGATGTAGAAGGGGAACTAGGTTGAGAAGAGTGACTAGAAGTACCAAAAGGATTGATGAAATTCCCTTCGGCCGTCTCTCGAGGTATCTCGTTCAAGTCAGATCCTTGAGCTTGTTCTTCAATGGTATTGCTAGTACTCGGTTGAGAGGTTCTAACCCGATGAATAGTCCGTTGGCGAAAGGCTCTAAAGAGTCTTTCCGGCTCTGGATTGAAGAGAAGGAAATCGCCTCTCCTCCTAGGCATGCACTACACACTAGAGCAAACGTAAGAACAACTAGTGCTTTATGGGCACTAGGCAAAGACAATAAACGAGCACAACGGAAGACGAAGAGAGAAGAAAGCAATAAAAACAAGAAAAAGCCTACAAAATATGCACAAGAGATAGAAAAAGAGCACAAGAGGGGTAGCTAAGTCTAGGTAATAAGCAAACTAAGTCTAAACATGCACCGTCCCCGGCAACGGCGCAAAATTGATGGGATGGAATTGCCGTGGATCCTACCGATCAAGTATACCAAATATACCTAACTAGTAGCTAGGGTAAGTCGGGTCGAGTCCACGGGGACGGTAGTAGGTGTCTAGACTAGGGTCAACTCACAAACAAGACTAAATTACCAACAGAGCACAAAGGGAGACTAACTAACAAGAATTGATTAACAATGATGGTTGGAGGAGATGAAGGTGGACTAACAATGAACTATGTATGATATGAACTACTTGAACAACTAGAACTAATGCAATCAAGTAACTAGATAAATATATGCTAACAAGTTGGAGATATCAAATATGGAAAGGAATAGGGTTAGTTTGGTTTCATAAGTGTAGTAGGATGATTGGGAGGTCAAGGGTGTAGGTTTCTCCTAGTTACTAAGGTCGGTCCGCGCTCTCGCGTCAAAGCCAAAGTCTGCACTCTCGTGTCGAAGACTAGACCCGAATACTCATGCAAGATATTACCCAATACACAAGAATTCAACCACAAATCGATCACAAAATGAGAAGATGAAAACAAGCATGAGGAGCATGGCCACTACAACTCAAACAAGCAATTCAACAAACACATAGAGTGCTCAACATGTGACTAGCAACAAAGAATCCACCTTTTCCCTTAATCAAACCCTAATTACCCATAATCCACACTTAATCCCCCTACTAAACCCACAAAGAGTCTACTCACTCATAATCAAACTAATACTAACAATAATAACAAGAAAAATCAACACAAACAACAAAACATTCATTATGAAACTAGAAAGAACAAGAACAATAATTAAAGATTGAAACTTGAAAGAGTAAACAAAGATTAAGAGTAAAGAGAATAAGAAGATTATACCAACAAACAAAAGAATGAAAAAGATGAGAACTTGTATAAAAAGAGCACCCAAAAATCTCCACCAAAAGTTGTCAAGGATTGATGGATTCTTCAAGAGATCCTTAATACAAGATTAACTAACTAAATAAATTAATCTAAGATTAACAAAAGTTTTAGGAGAGATTAAGCTAATGAGAGGAGGAAGTCTATCTAGGGTTTTTGAATAATGTAGAGGGGTCTAAGATGCTTAAACCATACAAGGGAGGAGTATTTATAAGGTTACAAGAGTAAAGGAGAAGAAAAGAAGAGGCACGGGCTACAGCTGGCTCATCCCGGTCGGGATGGTGGTGGTCCCGACCGGGATGAGATCGTCCCGACCGGGATGGCCCAATTAGTAGCTGCTGTAATCACGCACTCCTTCCCGGTCGGGAAGGTTACTCTTCCCGCCAGGGAAGGGTCTTGTAGGCCTCCAATATGATCTCTAAGGTCCCTCCTTGCTTTTCATGGGCTTCTCATCGATTCTCGGGGCTTGGGATCGAGTCTAAGAGGCTCGGGAATGGGTCCCAAGCTCTCGGGATCGAATCTAAGGCACCGAGTGATCGTTCCTTCTCTTCGTTGGCTCCAAAAGTGTAGGAAACGAGTCGGAATCGTTCCAATTCTCCATGAATTGTCTTGGGAACCTAAAACGAACTAGAAGAAGCATAAGTAGCCCAGAAACCACTCCAAAGAGCGATTTAACAAGAGAAACCGGGACCAAACATAACAAATAGGCACTACAAACTACACTTATCATCAATCCGTATTTTGAGCGATTTCTGATACGCGCAACTTCGACTGCTTGCAACCAGGCGTCCCAGAACTGAGCCGCCTCAGCCGGGGCGCCCGAGTCTTGAATCGCCCCACTCCGGGCGTCCAAATACCGAGCAAAAGCATTTCTCAAAACTCTATAATTACACCCTTACCTCCGATGTTTCAAGGGTCGCAAATTATCTTCTCGAAATTCATTTCAGAAAACCAAGAGCCTTTTCCCATCCTTAAACACCCCTTAACTCACCTACGTTCTCGATCGCTCCCGTGCCTACGCCTTCGCTAGACGAGCCCGTGTTCCGATATTTTTAGCATGTAGGTTGAGGGTGAAAATAAACCCCATTTCTGTAATCTCTTTATCTTTTATTTTCGTTTATTGATTACTAACTAACCGCTAACTTTTATTTTATCGTTGTACTAATTTTTATTTATCGCAATGCTAACTACTAAATCGACTATAAAATATTCGTCCTTTTACGTATTGAATACAAAGGATGACAGGATAAGGACACACGAATATGAGAGTATCGCACTCGATATTGCCGGTCGCTTATCTCGTGACCCCGCGTATTTGGTTGTTTAAAGCGAGTCAACCCCTAAAACGCCTTTACTTTTTGTTCATTTTAATAACAATGCTAACATTTTATTATCGTTTACTAACATCTAACTTTATTCATCGCATTTTACATATCGTTCTTATATAATACTGCGTATATTTAAGAAGACTTTTTCAAACTCGATTCGAGCAAACGTCCGGTGACGCTAAATCGAGCGTCGTAGGCCCTAAAAAGCTAAATTAGGACGCTGAAATGCAAAGGACCTAAATTTTGCGACGACAAATCAAACCTTCATATCGAACGCATTCGATAATAAAACGTTGCCTAAAGTCCGTATAATACCCGAATAGGCCGCACAGGAGGTGGCACCCATATTCTGAGGCGTGACGCCCCAGGCGCCTAAGGGTCAGGGAGTCTCATGGTACGCGCCTGACCCTACGGGTTGCGACGTGATCGCAGTAGTTCGTTATCGAATGTGTTCAATATCATTTTCAAATATCGCTCTAAGCGCCCGATGTCGACTCTGTAGTCGAATGTCGCGCATAAAAGGGTCACCGATAACCGAAGTGGTACAAAACTCTATGACGTCAATCAAAGAGTCGCACGATCCACGCGATCCAATAACGATATCACGATACGAATGGCTTCGATATTCGTGCCAAGTCGATATAATCGATTTATCATAAAATTGAATCGGTTTAGGAGAAGCACCTCATTATAGCAAAATGAGATATCGTAGACTACCAACGTAGTCTGCAACGATACACATTTCGCTTAGGGAACAACACTTGCGAATTTAGTCGACGCGCGCTAATCAATAGCGCGTTTCCTTTTCAAAGTTACATTTAGTATTATTTTTATCCTTTTACGACTCTGAGCGTATCTATCATTTCGCGAGTCATATACCGACGACTTCCTAGTCGGGTTCTGTATACGAGGTCTCGAGATAGTCAGTTTGCGCAATGAGGAGTCAGGACGAGACATCGAGGCTTCGGGATCAAGCTAGAATCACGGTTCGGTCCTGAACCCGGCCATACCAGACGCCCAAGGTCAGGCGCCTGAACTCCAGACCGCGTCATTTCAGGCACTTGAGTTCCAAGCCTAAACCTTTTGCGCGTTCCATCCTCTGTCCTCGGGACGAATACGTAACACAATACGTATTTGACATGAGTCTGTCCATGCATTCGGTTTACGGTTTCAATTTACGATTCATTTACGAGTTTGTTTATTATTTATGTTACCGTTTCTAACTCGGTCATATTATATATTCGCCTGTCGTATTATGAATTCCGGGTTGTATTCCGCCCGTGTAATCTGTAATTTACATTTAAGTTGTTTATTTGCATTGCGTGGCATTTACTGTTTTATAAACGAACCCACATGTTAAACCTCGACAATAATACAAGATGCATTAATATGACTTAGTTCAAACATATTTCGCATGTTTAGCTAAAACGCTGTTTGCATTTTATTTTACCGAATCACTAGTGCGCATATTAAAAAACTAATGGTTATCTTAGTAGAGGTCGCTACGAGCGGGCGGGGTTGGGTGTCCTTTATGGGCTTCCCAACACGTACCTTCACCCCTTACTCAGTACCTCGGTTTTTGGATGCCCTAAACCGTTGGCGCACAAGAGTCATTCGATAAACGACTCCCGATAACTCGACATCGGTATCATAATTTAAAGGGACGAACCCCACAAGCTCTAGTATGGAAGTGGGCCGTACTTTGTGCACGGTCCACCAAAATATAGAGTAGGTTCGAATGGGCCCGAACTCTGATAAGTGTAGTTTGTAGTGCCTATTTGTTATGTTTTGGTCCCCTTTTCTGGAGCGATTCATGGGCGTCTTATGCTTCCTTTAGTTTGTTTCAGGTTCTCGAGACCAATCTGGAAGAGTTGGAGCGATTCCGACTCAATACATACACATTTTGGAGCCAACGAGATAAAGGAACGATGACTCGAGGCCTTGGAATCGACCCCGAGACCTTGGGACCCAATCCCGAGCCTCTGAGACCCGATCCCGAGTCCCGAGAATCGGTGGGAAGCCCATGAGAGGCAAGGAAGGACCAAAGAGCATTTAAGGAAGGCATACAAGACCCTTCCCGGTCGGGATGGTGGCCTTCCCGATCGGGAAGGGATGCACGTTTTGGAGCGCCACTGTGGGTCCATCCCAGTCGGGTTGAGCCCTTCCCGATCGGGATGGAAGAACCCTTCCCGATCGGGATGATCCTTTCCGATCGGGATGGGCTACAGCTCACCCGTTCTTCTCTTTTCTTCTTCCCCATTCTTGTACCCATATATATACTCCCTTCTTGTAATTTTAAGACATCTTATCTCTTATGTTATCTTAGGCACTTCATATTAGACTTAACCCTAGATAGTTTTAGCATAGATTAGTGTAGATTAGTCGTTAGATTATCGTTAATCTTAGATTAGTACTTGTAATTTGGGAATTCTTCAAGATCTCCATTCAAGCTTGACAAACTTGGATGTTCGTTTTGGGTTCTTCCATTTGCAAGTTTCTTTCTTCTTTTCATCTTCTAGTTTGGTATTATCTCTTTTCCTTTCTCTTGTTTATTGTTTTAATAATCAAGTTTGAATTTTTGTTGTTTGGATTGTTCATAGTTCATAGTTCTTGTTAGTTTCATTATGTTTGTTTTGATTGTTGTTTTGGTTCATCTTATTAGTGTTAGTTTTAGTATAGATATGTTAGAGTAGTGTTCTTGATAGGGTTAGTAAGGTGATTAGGGTGTTAATTGGGTGATTAAGGGATTGTTGGAGTTGTTGGTGGAAGATTTGGGTTTCTCCTTGGTTTGTTGCACATCACGTGTTTGTTGAAATGCTTGATTGACTAAGTATGTACGAATGCTTGTTTTTCTTGCTTTTCTTTAGTGGGTGATAGTTGTTTGTGGGTTCGGTTCCCTCATTAAGTTGCGAGAGCCCGGTGAGGACGACCCCTAGGTCGGTCTAAGTTGCGAGAGCCCGGATGCGACCTAGGCCTATAGCATGCTAGTACCCCGTTTGTGTTGTGTCGCCGAGGTGGGTTTTAGGTGGAACCTCTAGGTGAGTCTAAGTTGCGAGAGCCCGGGCATTACCTAGATCACCCTACTACCTCCTTCACTCTAGCTCTTCCTCGACCATTCCGTTACCCCTTTGACCCCGACCTAATCCTAGCCCGTTTCCATTGTTTGTTCCCTTATCTTAGACCTAGCTTAGCCGTAGCCTCCTCCCCTTAGAATAGCTTGTCTCGAACTTAGTTCTAGACTCGAGCATACCTTAGTCCGACCTCCCGTCCCTGTGGATTCGACCCGACTTACCCTAGCTACCCACTAGGTTTAGCCGGTTTTGTTTGGCGGTTGGGATTCATGACAAATCCCACCCATCAAACTCCCACAAAGTTCGGTGGCGAATCTAACTTCGATTTAAATTTGAACTATCTCAAATGGGAAACATTTCGCCGCTCAAACCCGCGCGTGGCCGCGTCAGGGTGGACCTATGTCATGTCCACACATTCGTAAATAAGCTGGAGTTTTATTACAATGCAAAAGAGTCTTATATAGACTCTTAGGACTTAGAAGAATTAGAAATGCAATACAACAGTCCACCAGTACTCTAGAGACAACATACAAGAGTAATTAAAACAACAAGTACTAATGTTGGATGAAGCATGCTCTCTGTTAATGGCTTTTGTCGTCTTCTGTTTGGCACGCTCCAAAGCTTGATAAGGACCTCATTTAACTTGTTTTAAGGCTTAGCTTCCAAAAACGCTGACAAAAAGAGTATAAGAAGCTTTATGGCTGCCATTTCTAATGTTTCACCAAAAGGGGCAATAACAATTTCGCACCAATTTGCACTCACCCGACTTGCAGCGCAGCTTGATTTTCTTCATCTTCTTTTAGGCTTTAGAAAAAGTTGTCTTGGAATTTTACTTAGTAATTTAAGTTTAGTTTAAGATGCATTTGGAATTTAATGAAAATAAGGTCTAATGTGGGATTTAGCCCCTTCCAATGCACCATTGGTCAAACCGAGCAAACTTATGTTCTCTTCATGTTCTAATTTTGGTTGTACCCTATTACTTGTACCTGCTGCAACCCCCCTTCTTGAATGGAGCTTATCCTCAAGCTTGTATCTTCTTCTCCTCACTTTCACCATAATAGGGACTCAACTTACCTACATTGAAGGTTTCATGTACACCATATTTTCCCCGGGCAACTCAACCTTGTATGCGTTTGATCCGATCCTTTCAAAGACTTCAAATGGACCATCTGCCCTAGGCATGAGGTTTTTTTTCTCTTGGATGGAAACCTATCTTTCCTTAGATGGACCCACACCAAATCCCTGGCCTCACACTCTTTCTTCTTCCTTCAACCCTTAGCTTGTTTCTTGTACCTCTCATTAGCTTGTTCAATTTGTTTCCTCACGCTTTCATGGAGCTTTAGCATTTGTTCAGGCATTTTCTTTGCAGCATGGTTAATCTTTTCCCTTGGTTCACTTGAAAGGTCTATAGGCATCAAAGGATTGACTCCATAAACAACTTCAAATGGACTATGACCCGTGGCTTAAGATGGTGCTCTTTTGAAAGCAAACTCGGATTTTGCTAGCTTTGCATCGCAATCCAGTAGTGACTTGCTTACTACGCATCTTAGAATCCTTCCCAAAGTCTTGTTAGTTGCTTATGTTTGGCTATCTGTTTGAGGGTGATGAGATGTGCTAAACAGAAGTCTAGTCTTGAGCATCCTTTAAAGAATCTTCCAAAAGTAACTCTTGAACTTAGTGTCCCTATTAGACAAAATAGTCTTTCGAACTCCATGTAGACATACAATCTCCTTGAAGTATAGACTTGCAACACTAAGAGCATCCTCGTTCTTTGTACAAGCAACAAAGTGAGCGATCTTGCTAAGTGAAACTGCTCACATTGATTGAAGGTTGTCCTATTTATGAGCTTAAATGACTAGTGCTTAAACGGAATGAAAGTACGAATCATATTAACAAAGTGCACTTTCTTTTATCGTCATCCACGCAAAATAACTCCGCAGTTAAGCGTGCTTGGCTGGGAGTAGTCTAAGGATGGGTGACCTCCTGGGAAGGTTTTCGGGATGGGCATAAGTGAGGGCAAAATGCGCTGGAAAGGACTCGTGTTGATCTGTGGAACCAGTATAGAGCCTGACGAACTACCGTGACTAACATTTTCGGTTCAAGTTTGGGCTGGGGTTTTACAAATGGTATCAGAGTAACCCTGCGAGCGTGTAATTGGCACCTAGCGTGGGGTGAATTCTAGGTCAACAGTTATGCTGCCAGGTGCAATGAGGACGTTGCGTTCTTCAAGTGCGAGTGATTGAAACACCCCACATTGATTGAATATATCCTATTTATGAGCTTAAATGACTAGAGCTTAAAGGGATTGAAAATACTGCATCTATCAACAAAATGCACTTTCTTTTCTGGTCATCCATGCAAAAGAACTCTGCAGTTAAGCGTGCTTGGCTGTGAGTAGTCTAAGGAACGGTGACCTCCTGGGAAGGTTTCTGGGATGCACATAAGTGAGGACAAAATGTGTTGGAAAGGACTCGTGTTGGTCTATGGACCAGTACGAAGCCTGGCGAGCTACCAAGACTAACATTTTCGATCCTAGTTTAGGTCGGGGTGTTACACTAAACCTATCCACAACCACCATGATTGAATCCTTGCTCCTTTATGTTCTAGGTAAAGCTACAATGAAGTCCATACTCACATCCTCCTATGATCTTGTGGGAATTGGCAATGGAGTGTAAGGACCCCCATGGAATGAGCTCTTAGCCATTTTACATGTAGAACACTTCCTTAGGCTCATTTGGATACTCCTCATCATTCTAGGCCAATAGAATGCTCTTGTAGTATCTCTAGAGTCTTTTCGACTCCAAAGTGTCCTCCCTATGCCACAAGAATGAATCTCCTTGATAAGTAAGCTGGTAGAAGACCCCCTTCGAACACACAACTTGTTCCCATTGAAGAGGAATCCTTGTTGCCATGTATACTTACTCCATTTGACTCTTTCCCCTTCCTTTAGTTTGAGCCAATCTTCGGCGAAATCAGGGTCTTCTTGGTAGAGTTCCTTCATGTATTCAAACCCCAACCCCTTAGTTTCCATATCTACAAGGAAGGAATGGCCCCTTAAAAGTGCGTTAGCCACCACGCTTTGATTCCCCTCCTTATACTTGCTTGAGAATGTGAATGATTGTAGGAATTCTACCCACTTAGCAATTTAGCATGCCTATGGTTGAGCTTGTGTTGGCCTCCAATGTAATTCAATGCCTCATGATTAGAATGGAGTACAAAAGGCTTAAACTTATAGCTTCAAGTAGTGACACCAATGTGTTAATGCTCTCACAATGGCACAAAACTCCTTATCATAAGTAGAGTAATTGAACTTTGCTCCTCCAAGTTTCTCACTAAAGTAGGCAATAGGCTTTTGTGTTGAAGTAAAATAGCCCCTATACACACTCCACTTGCATCACACTCTACTTCAAACAAAACATCAAAATTAGGTAACCTTAGATAGGTGTTTGGCATATTACTTGTTTGATCTTGTTTAAGGCAATTTGAGCTTCCTCCGTCCACTCAAACTCTCCTTTCTGCATGCATTCAGTTATGGGAGCAACAATGAAGCTAAAACCCTTAATAAACTTCCTATAGAACGAGGCCAACCCATGAAAACCCCTTATTTCACTTATGGTTTTAGGACTAGGCCATGACTTGATGTAATCCCTTAATAAATCTAACGCAATACAGTGGTGGAAACACTGTAGAGTTGGGACTAAAACACACTGTAACTATGTCTTAATTAATTAAAATGGTAAAGTCAATACATAAGCCATTGATTAAAAATTACTAGAAATAAAAACAATCCATCAAAGGGTATAACAATCTATAGTACAGAAAATTATTAGTAAATAAGCAGGATCCAACTGCCCGCTAGCCCACCGAAGGAAAACACAAATACATGTCATGTTAAAAACATAGTAGCCACAATCAAAGAAGACCAACGACGACGTTCTCTCAGCCATATTACAAGATTTTAAAATTGTAATAACTATTATATGAATATAGTAAAACGGAAAACATTGAAACATTATAATAAAAATAAGCTTTCGAAGAAAACTTAAAATATTGGAACGATAAAATCAGAATAAATTTTCAGAAGAAAACTTAAAATATTTGCCAGCCTTCAAACCAAAATATATTGATAATAATAAAATATTCAAAATGGCGTTATGGATAGTGATGAGGTCAGCTGCTCAACCCGGGTCGCCAACCATGCCATGTCTGCGCCCGACCCGGTCCTGATAGGGGCATGAACACAGGAGTAGCTGACCATCTGAACTAGAGGCCATAGTAATCTGTTGATCCGCTTAAAGACATCTCCAGATAGCCCGCTAGGTCCAGTACCCCAGCCTCTGCCCCCTGGAGGACAGTCCCTGCCCTCGAGCTCCCTATAACGAAGGTCAGGGCACCCTCGGCTTGCTTAGCCGATCTCAGGCTGAGCGATGCAGGCCCTTCTAACCCAGCCAAGAGGTAATAAGTACATGTGGGAGATGCGATCCCACATGGCCCATTTCTCTTTCTCTTCAAGCAAAACCTATAAACACCTTGCAAATCCCTTTGGTTAAAGGTAATTAATTTTCTCTTACTAGAACTTCACTCTAGAAAACGCCACCTTGCTCCTCACGAGTAAGGTTCGTGATGGTAGGGATTTGTCACGTCCCTAGCCGATCAATAAAACACCGACTAAACTAGTGGGTAGCTAGGGTAAGTCGGGATCGTATCCACGAGGACGGTATATCAAAGTTTGGACTAGGTTGGCCTACAACGAGACTAGATCACCAAACAAACACAAAGAAGCAATAAAAGGAAAGCTATTGGAGGAGGAGAAATATGACTATACTAACAATGCTAAACAATGCTAATGATCGAACTAACAAATAAACTAGAATAAACAATGACTAACTAAGACGATTAACACAAATATGGAAAGAAGTGGGGTAGGTCGGGTTCATAGGAGTAGAAGGGTAATTGGGGTGATCAAGGGTATAGGTGTCTCCTAGTTACTAGAGTCGGTCCGGGCTCTCGCAACTTAGACCGATGTCAAGGTGGGTCCGGGCTCTCGCAACTTAGACCCTAGTCCGCGCTCTCGCGACTAAACTATTCTCAACATTTCCACAAAATAAGCAATCAATGAGAAGATGAACACAAGTATGGGAAGCATGGCCACTACAACTCACACAAGCATATCAACAAACACATAGAGTGCCTACAATGTGACTAACAACAAAGATGTAACCTTTTCCCCTTAATCAACCCTAATCATCCATAATCTACCCCTAATCCCCCTACTAACCCCACAAGATCACTACTCACTCATCATCAATGCAAAACTAACAATCATAAGAGAAAACAAACTCACAATCCAAACATTCATTATGAATAACAAGAACAATAACAATAACAACATAAAAAGATGGAAATAAGATTAAATAACTAAAAACAAGAGTAAGAAAGGTTATACCAACAATAGGATGAAGAAAAGATGAAAACTTGTATTAATGAGAAACCCAAATACAATCCCAAGGTTGTCAATCTTGGAACAATCTTCAAGAATCTCCTTAATCCAAGAACTAATTACAATGATTAACTAAAGATTAACTATGATTAAGGGAAGATTAAAACTAATGAGTGAGAGTAAATCTAGGGTTTTGGAGGCTTAAGAGAGTCTAAACTAACATAAGGTGTCTTAATATTACAAGAAGGTAGTATATATATGGGTACAAGAATGAAGGAGAAGAAAGAAAACAATGCGGGTGAGCTATAGCCCATCCCGACCGGGACGGATCATCCCGATCGGGAAGGGCTCAACCCGACCGGGAAGGACCCATAGTGGCGCTTCTAAACGTGCATCCCTTCCCGATCGGGAAGGCCACTATCCCGACCGGGAAGGGTCTTGTATGCTTCCAATAAGAGCTCCAGGGTCCCTCCTTGTATCTCATGGGCTTCCCGTCGATTCTCGGGACTCGGGATCGGGTCACGGAGACTCGGGATTGGGTCCCAAGGTCTCGGGGTCGATTCCAAGGCCTCGAGTCATCGTTTCTTTATCTCGTTGGCTCCAAAATGTGTATGTATTGAGTCGGAATCACTCCAACTCTTCCAAATCGGTCTCGGGAACCTGAAACGGACTAAAGGAAGCATAAGAAGCCCATGAATCGCTCCCAAGGAGCGATTCCACAAGGAAAGGGGACCAAAACATAGCAAAATAGGCACTACAAACTACACTTATCAGTTCGTCAAGTGCATACACGGACTGACTTATGCATCGGAGAGGGTTCCCTCGGACACCTTCGAGGCCCTTTGCGTTTTCTGTTCAGGCTACAGACCCCCTCCGCCGGAAAAAGTCCGACCTGTAGAGGAAAAGGAAACTGAAGCGCGTGGATCGAACCGGATCCAAGAAGAACTAAGAACCAACCCAAGACCCGAATCCGATTCGGACAAGATTTTTTCCACACCGGAACAATTTGGCGTCGTCTATGGGGAACACGAGTTAAATATCCTCGAAGAACGAGAAAAGCCATCAGAAGATGCACAAAGATATAGAGACTGAATCGGGAGCTGATCCGGCGGGACAGATGATCGTCCCCCGGTACAACATGCCCATAACACCGAGGTAAGTAACGTCTGAAGCCACACTCCGGGGAGTTGGGCAGGCTACTCTCCATGAAATCCCGAGTAGGAGAGCGATAGCCACTGCTGAGCAGGAGGCAGAGCAAGATCTAAACTTAGGCCTCCCTCCCACACAGGCCACGAAGGTTGCCGCCTTCTTCTCTGCCATGCTCGACAAGCAAGTTACGCCAGAGGACCTGGTAGGCAGAAAAGCAACAACCCCCAGACACCTACATTTCACAAACACTGCTGACGTCGGGGGCACGAAGTGTACCGCCGCCAGGAATATCCGGAGAAAGGCGAAAAAAGTGGCCAGGGGTACGTCCAAGCAAACAAACGCCTCGTAACCAACGCCCAGGAGTGGCCGCCTCAATAGAAGGACAGATCTGTCCACACCATAGAATCGACCGCAATGGCAAAGAAGGGGTCTCTATCTCATGGAATGCGAGAACAGCTGAAACCAAAAGGAACCCGTCTCGAAGCGTCTGGGACCAAAGCAGCCCGGGGTATTCAGTAGACTGACACCTGCTAGGGAGCAGCAAAAGGCACCAGGGCTGTCGAGGAGTATGCAGGCGAGGCTCAATCAAGGCCAACCAATTCAGACAAGGCACCATCAAGCCAAGGGCTTGGAGGCTGAGCCCCCTCAGCCACCTCGGGAAAATCGACCCAGGCACCGTTCTCCTGTAAGAGAGGATGAAGCGGTGAGTAGGCATACGCCCAGGCATCGCTCTCCTAGTGCTAAGAAACCGACCCCTGATAAGTGGGATGACTACGGTTACTACTCTACAGAGAGCCAGTCTAAAGTGCCGGGCAGACCTACCAGAACACCGTTCCACCCAGATGTTCAGAGCTGCCCCATTCCTAAGATAAAAATGCCCACAGTCAAGTTTGACGGGACCACTGACCCTGAACATCACCTGGTTGCTTATGAGAGCCATATGAGGATGTATGACATTGACGATACCGCGTGGTGCAAAATCTTCCCTACGACCCTGGTAGGGCTGGCCAAGGGTGGTTCCGCGACCTGCCGCGGGGATCCATTAATGTCTTCGAGGAGTTAGCAGAAGTCTTCTTAGATCAATATGCTGGAACAAGAGGCGCAGGCTGACTCGCTTTGATCTGATGACCCTGAAGTAAAACAAGGGTGAGTCTATCGGCGAGTACCTCAATAGATTCGACCTGAGTTTCCAACAAGTCAGAGAGATTGATGACCACACCGCAGCGTACGCACTAACTAACTCTCTAGTGCCAGAAGAGATGAAGAATCAGCTTATCCGAGCCCAGCCCGAATCCTTGGCTATGGCGCAAAAATATAGCCAAAGGCTTCATGCTCCAGGAGAAATACCACAACCTGCCGGATATTCAAAATTCGACCCCAGGGGGGACCGCAGGGTGGACGCAGCAGAGGAGAATCGGCTGGGAAGCAGAGAACAGAGGAAACCGTTACCGCAAGAAAATAACGTATATCATACCAACCTAAATTCGCCAGTTATACCGCTCTCAACATGTCGAGAGCCGAGGTATTTGTGCTGGAGAAGGAAGTGGCGAAATGGAACCGTCCTAACAAGCCTCGCAATCAAAAAGGTGACCCAAAGAAATTCTGTTCTTTCCACGACAGTATCGGTCATACGACTGAGGAATGTCGGCATCTGAATGACGAGATAGAAAATCTAATCAAAAATGGATGGCTGACCAATTATGTCGCCCGGAAAAAAAGCCAAAAAACACTGGCTGACAAGCCATAGGTATCACGGTAGGACCGCATGGTCATTCATGTGATATCAGGAAATGCTGGCTGTCAGACAAGCCGCAAGGGCCAGAAGCGGCAGCTCCGCGAGCTTCGAAATCAGATCTGCTACGCAGAAAGAGCTGAGAGCCTGAACGCCCTAACCCCCAGCATATCCCTAGAAGATTCAGGTCGAGTAGTTTACCCCCACAGTGATCCCTTGTTCTATCACTGATCATTAACAACCATATAGTGAAAAAATGTATGGTGGACACTGGCGCGTATACAAATATATTGTATATGAAGGCCTTTGACAAAATGAACATAGAAAAGAGACACCTCAAACCTACCCCAGGGTCTCTGTACGGATTTATTGGTGCAGGGATCCTCCCAATGGGGATAATTGAATTACCTGTCACATTCGGGGAGGGGGCATCGGCCAGAAATATCCGAGCATCTTTTGTAGCGGTGGATATAAAATCAGCATACAACAATCTCATTGGCAGAGCTACCCTGGACGAGGTAGAGGCTGCCATATCTATCAGAGCGCTGACTGTGGCGTACTCACTGATTTCGGAATGGAAGGAAAAGTCCATGGACAAGAATCACCTAGACAGTGCTATTCAGTCGCCCTGCGCACCCACGCAGCTAAAAGAAAAGGAAAAAGAAAGGCAGACAGCTCCCCAAGCAGGGAAGGAGAGATTATGGCTGACCAGTGGGCCGCAGAAAAACCTGATCACCCAGAACCCGGGGATGAAAGCATTCTGGTAGAGCTAGAGCCAGGAAGACCAATCCTGGTCGGCGTTGACCTAGAAGAACCTTATAAAGAAAGACTGATCGAAGTCATGCAGGATAATAAAGATATCTTTGCTTACTCGGCTGAAGAAATGCCAAGGGTTGACCCAAGTCATATTGTTCATAAGCTGAACATCAACCCGGAGGCTCGGCCTGTAAAGTAGAAGAAGAGAAACATGTCATCAGAGAAAGACCTAGCCATCAAAGAAGAAATTAAGAAGCTCTTAAAGGCTGACTTCATCCAGAGCTGCCACTATCCAGAGTAGCTCGCCAACGTGGTGATGGTAAAGAAAGCCTCGGGGGCCTGGAAGTTGTGCGTGGACTTTACCAACCTTAACAAAGCATGTCCAAAGAATTGCTACCCCTTGCCGCGAATTGATCAACTGGTCGATGCTACCAGTGGGCACTCGACGCTAAGCTTCTTGGATGCCTTCTCGGGTTATCACAAGGTATACCTGTGCCAACCAGACAGGGTGAAGTGTGCATTCATCACAAATGCAGGGACGTACACGTACAAGATGATGCCCTTTGGTCTCAAAAATGCAAGGGCAACCTATAAACATCTGGTAGACAAAGTGTTCGAGAAGCAAAAAGGCAAGAACCTAGAGGCATACGTGGATGACGCCATAGTAAAAACTAAGGGAGACGAAGAGCACCTGAAGGAAACCTTCTCCTCCATGCGAACCTATCAGATGAAATTAAACCCTAAGAAGTGTACCTTTGGGGTTCGGTCTTGAAAATTCCTGGGGTTCCTCGTCAGGGCCCGAGGTATTGACGCTAACCCTGAAAAGGTAAGGGCCGTCCTGGACCTCCTAAAGCCCCTGACTCCATCAAGGGATCAGGGACAGGTGAGGCACTAACGCCAAACTAACAAGGACTGAGACATAAAATCAGCCATGTATAAAAAAATGCTAAGCCCCACTGCCTGCCTTCAGGCAGGCAGGGGGCAGACTCCCTGACTCCATCAAAAGATTAGGAGCAAGTCAGGCACCAACAAGGACTGAGACATAAATCAGCCTTGTGTAAAAAAAATGCTAACGCCTCACCACCTGCCTCCAGGCAGGCAGGGGGCAAACCCCCTGACCCTAAAAAGAATCAAGAACAGGCTGCATGGCGGTAAATAAAGTAACCAAAGTGTAGCAAACATCCAAGAAAAAGATCAATAAAGCTAAGTGAAGATGAAAAGCTTACAAACAAAAGCAGTAACCAAGGTTCATGAAGCAGTATAATTCAAGTTACAATTAAACACGGTCGGACACATTTTGAACCGACGTGCAGAAAAGAGTTAGGTTTACAAACAAAGAAAGAACCATAAGTCCTCAGAAGATAATAACCCCATTCCTCATGCAGTGGGAGCTTCCTGGGCAGCCTCAGATGGCCCGTCAGGATCCTCATGAGGAGACATGCTAGTCCTGGCCTCATTCTTGGCAGTATACAGCTGAGTGAAGGCATCCTCGTCAAAATCTGGTATCAGCTCTCGGATGACCTCCAAGTAGAACTCAGAGGAAGAGTTATCGCCTGCAGAAAAGGCTTCATCGACCTTCTTATTAGCCTCCTGCACGGTCTCCTCCTTCTTCTTCAGCCACTTCTTTCAGCTCCCCTTGAGCCTTCAGCTCCCCTTGAGTTGCCTGTAGGTCAGAATTTGCCTTGGATAGGCGATCAGTGAAGTCCTTAAGACACCCATCCAGTTCAGCTGCATACTTCTTGGCCTGCTCCAGGCCCACCTCCAACTTTGACGCCTCTTTCACAGCCTTCTCTTCTTAGGTTCCCTAGTTAGCGGCTTGGCGCTTAGCCTCCTCCAACTCACCCTTACATCCGGACACCTGGAGCCTCAGACCACTGATAAGAGTAGCATCCCTCTCGACCGCCGCTATACGGTCAGAAAGGGAAGACTCAAGAGTAATGCTCAACTCCTCATCGCTCAAGCGGTTGAGGGCTGCCAACTCTGCAGAAGCCTGGAAAACCAGGGAGCAGCGGTAGAGGAGTTGGGCTGCCTGGGCACTGGCGTGTGCTAAACTCTTAGCAGTCTGGTCCAGAGTCGCAGAGCTAGAATCGGAGAGGAGAGCAGAGGCATCGATACTCTCAGCAGCATAGTTAAACTCAACGTTCCCCTGCTTAAGCAACGTCTCAGGAAGGCCGGGGGCATGGCGCTTAGGTTGGAGAGTGCTGACCTCAGCCTTCTAGTCTACCAGCTGTTCAACACTCACCGGCTCTTTGTATTTCCTTTTTCTGTGAAGAGGGGGGACGCTCTCCTCCGTCTCTTCAGAAGGAGAAGGCCCTGAAGCAACAGAGGGACGGGGGCGAGGCGAGTAGCCTTCACACCTGGCAGTTGAAGAAGGGGCATCCTCTGGATTCTCCCCCCTGCAGCCCTGGAAGCAGAAGTCGAAAGTGCAGAGCGCTTAGAAGTCGGCCTAGGTGGAGGGGGAAGCTTGGTCTTACTTGCTGAAATACTCTTAACATGCCAGATCAGACTCTCCTTCTTATACTCAGGAGGAGCAACAGGACGAGGGTTTATGGGCTTATAATCCTTACCCAACCCAAGGGCCTTCAGCTGCCGGGAAGTCCAAGAATTCCCGAAGGTGTCTGCAAAAGACAAGAAATTAACCAAGTTAACATACAACAAACTACCCTGAGGGAGACATGTTGGTACTGGACCCTTAAAACTACCTTTCGGGCAAGCAGGATTCAACCCCACTAGGGTCAAAAACTCGCCAGTCGCTATGATGTCCGCTGGAGGGAGCCAATTAATGGGGCCAAGTTCACCTTTCCCAAATTCCGAGCAAGCAAACAGCTTAACAAGGACTTGCTCCATCTCATTCAGTTTCACCTCCAAAGCCCTCCCACTGACCTCAGGATGGTACTTCTCACGGGTTTCCAAACGAGTGTGGACATGATTCCAGAAATGTCGGGGGATAGACCAACCCTTCTCATGATGAATATACAGAAAGTTATTCTTCTAGTTCTTCCGGCTGTTCATTGATGGCAAAATCGGCGAATTACCTTTCTACCTGAGCATGAAGATGTACCCTGAAGGCCCCTCAGCTGAGTAGACCATCTGTAGGCCTTTCATGTATCTAAAAACATCTATCGAAGGCTTGTGCCCGGTGAAAAGACAGACCCAGGTATAAGCCACCAGCGTCCTGACAGATACGTCTGAAGGCTTCCGCGAGAACCGGGGGAAATGGGAACCGGAGGCCAAACCCTAGACACTTATGGTAAACGGCTATACAGTTCTCTGGGGGGGGGGGGTTACAGGGTTACAGACAATATCTTTCTCCCCAGGAATAATGAGCGAATAACCAACCCCAAAATCATAATGATCGGCAATAGCCTCAGCAGCGTTTTTAACCAATATAATCTCCCGTGCCCCCGGCTCAGGATACGTGTTCAGGGGAACTCTATACTTTACCTTGTCTAAAAATTAAACGCGTCCAGGCACCCTAGGTTTCAGGGCGCCAGCGATGGAGAAGGGGTCAATCTCCGATGCCTCGTCATCCGTATCAGGGACATCAACTGGGGCAGGATCAGAAGAATTGGCGCCCCCACTGTCCTCTGAGGGCGGTCCTTGGTCCACGGTAACCACAAGCTCAGCAGAGGAGGAGGGAAGACTAATGTTAGCCTCCTCGACATCCCCTGTTGAGGTTTCGACAGACGGTTCGGTAAAGAATAAAATTCAACGTCGGCTTTGCATCATAGTCGTTGTAAAATCAAAATCGGCAAGACTTAAAGAAAAATGAGAAAGCTATGGATTAGGGTTCTAACCTAATCAGGTCCTCCAGAGGTTGCTGAAAGCAGGCACCGAAAAGATCCCCAGTCTAATCGCCCGATAAGGAAGAGGGTTTGAGAGAGATGGAGTTTTTGAAGGTTTAAAATGTGAAAAGGGGGAGTGGAGTAAGAGATAGTCTTTTATAGGGAGAGGAAGCTGAGAAGTCCCTCCTTTAAACTGTACTGTCATGCTCCATTCCCATAAAAACCCCTACACGTGTCAAACAATCAACTAACCCATCCATCACATCCCAATACTTCAAAAACGCAGAAAGGCGGGAAGAAGAGTCACATTCCATTACCTAAGGAACAAAAAAACAAAAAACAAACAAATCAAAATCAATAAAAAAACGAGATCCGTCACTCTTCCATTAAGAAAAAAGCCCAATGGGCCGGAATTACAAATCAGGGGCAGGTTCAAAATAAGATATTACAAATAGATATTTCTAGTAAAGTTGCAAGCAAAATAAGATCTCGAGCTCAGCTCGGTCAAGTAACGAGCAGGGGAAGCTTCAATCTTCGTCAGAGCCAAGGAGAGAGTAGTCCTTAGGGTTGCTGCAGCCTTCACCATCAGACCCTCAATCCCAGCCACCCGGGCTGTCCATGGGGTCATCAGCCCCCTTCCTCTTCACTCCCCATCACTCCACAGCCTGGCGAGTAGCCCATGCCCTTACTATCCCCAGAATCATGGCTACTCACGTCCCAATCCTCCCCAAACTCAACCAGTTAGGTGCCCTCAAGATAAGAGAGGTCGCCCTTCAAACTTTTGGGTGTAGGGGAGAGGACCCTGAGTCCGGAATGTCAGGATCGATGTTCTCGGGCCTCAGCCAGGGAAAACACCGACGGCAACCCCTGTATGAGCAGTCCCCTACCCGGGTACAATAGTCAGACCTCCGCTTCATAAAGAAAGAAGCTTTCCTGGGGCGACGTATGACTATGGGAAATTTGTTCGCCCCAGGGGCAAATGGAGACCGGCGAGCAATCAACTTGCACCGGCCAATGATGGTCCTCACCACCCTGGGATATTTGAACCTTGGGGAAGGACTTGTATGCCTGAAAGCATTAACCAAGACCCCCTCTTGAAAATCTTGTCTTTAATCCAACCCATTATTATGGAGAAGAAGGTAAATCAGGCTTTCATAAACTTTTGAGAGTAAGTCGAGTAGAACTCAGCCTTTTATAGTCATAAGAAGAGGGAGGTCAAGCATTAAATGAGGCTCCAACTACCCCAGCAGAGTAGGCCAAGTGTCGCTCAGACACAAGGCCGAAGAGATCTCCTGAGAAGAATAATCATGACAGAGGATTTTCTGACTCCTCGTTTGCTTAAGCAGTTAAGACATTTCCCCTAGGGAATATGCATCGCATTAAATACAAGGAAGCTTGAAAGGCAGCTTCTCCCCCAGTTCAGTTGAGAAAATCGACAGCCAGCGCGAAGCCTTTCATCCCAAGGCTGGCGAGAGGCAATTAGTGGGGTCAGCTGCTCAACCCGGGTCGCCAACCATGCCAGGTCTCCGCCCGACCCGGTCCTGATAGGGGCATGAACCCAAGAGTAGCTGACCATCTGAACTAGATGCCATAGTGATCTGTTGATCCGCTTAAAAACATCTCCAGATAGCCTGCTAGGTCCAGTACCCCAGCCTCTGCCCCCTGGAGGACAGTCCCTGCCCTCGAGCTCCTTATAATGAAGGTTAGGGCACACTCAACATGCTCAGCCGATCTCAGGCTGAGCGATGCTGGCCCTTCTAACCCAGCCAAGAGGTAAAAAGTACATGTGGGAGATGCGATCCCACATGGCCCATTTGTCTTTCTCTCCAAGCAAAACCTATAAATACCTAGCAAATCCCTTTGGTTAAAGGTACTTAATTTTCTCTCACTAGAACTTCACTATAGAAAACGCCACCTTGCTTCTTACGAGTAAGGTTCGTCAAGTGCTTACACGGACTGACTTAGGCATCAGAGAGGGTTCCCTCAGACACCTCCGAGGCCCTGTGCGTTTTCTGTGCAGGCTACAGACCCCCTCCGCCGGGAAAAGTTCGATCTCTAGAGGAAAAAGAAAGTGAAGCGCGTGGATCGAACCAGATCCAAGAAGAACTAAGAACCAACCCAAGACCCGAATCCGATTCGGGCAAGATTGTTTCCATACCAGAACAGATAGAATTAGTGTAGACGGCTAAACTTTCACCAGGATAATACTTGAAATTAGATTCAAGAACTTTAGTCTTAACACATATCGGACTTCAGTCTCTAACTTGGCAACTCAACCATAACAGGACTGTGTGCAGCGAGGTCCTGGTTTAAGTAGTGCACACACCTCCTGGACACAAACCATGTCCAGTTCAACCCGACGCGACTTACACGATTCGATATCTAAGTTTAAAGTCAACATAACCTCTTCTGAACACAAACTATGCTCACTTCAATAACCAATGTGCCCAATAAAGACACACCAGTCTTATAGTTGATGGCAAAATGTACATTCTAGACTTTATTACTCTAACCTCACACTTGTTCTTATACCATAACTCCAAAACAAGCCATTATTGATATTCAAAAGAGATAATCTTTATAAATAATACTGTTCCGGTTAAGGAATCAATTAACCCGATTACGATTTCGGGTCCTTAGTGTTCGGGTATCGCTTCGCTTGATTTCCTTCAATCTCTCCTTCCCCTTTTCCTATAGTCGGACCTTCCCGGCAAAGTGAGTCAGCTCCCTGCACAAGCAACGCACAGGGCCTCGGAGGTTGTCCGAGGGAACCCTCTCCGATGCCTAAGTCAGTCCGTGAATGCCTTGACGAACCTAGCTCGTGAGGAACTAGATGGCGGTTTTTAGAAGTAAGGGTCTAGAGAGAGAAAATCCAACCCCCTCTATGTGGGAAATGGGTGGGTATTTATACCTTCCCACAAGAGAGAGAGAGGAAGAGAGGGAGAAGAGCGGGAGAATGGGTGGTCGAGAGGACGACACGTGGCTTCTCCTCGTCCACCCACTTTCCATTACCTGAGACGGAATGACGGATGGGCCCTCGGATTCCTCTGCCTGTACTGGGGGTTAGGGCACCCTGGAAACCAGCATGATGAGAACTTGGAGGCCCTGCTCGGCTGGCAGAAGGCCCTGCTCGGCAGGCGCAAGCCCTTCGGGGTTCTCTCCGTAGTCCCTCGCAGGGAGGGCTGACGGGTGATTCCAAATACGCCCTGGGGGCGAACCGCTCCGGGGCCCCGCAGGCGGGCGACCCGTGGTACTTGGTCAACTCCCATCAATTGGCCCACGCCGGCCAGAGGGAGGCGGGGTCTTCCTCTTGGCAGGCGTCTCTTGAGATGGGGTGCAGTTGACTCTTGAACACGTGCATTTAATGCACTGCTTGTTCCCGAGGTTGGAATGTTCTTTTAGTGATGATTGCTTTCTATTCCCAGCGGATTTTTGGGCAGCGTGCGGGTGCGCTGATTGGCCGCGCCCCCTATCAAAGTGGTTGTGGCGCCATTTAATGCTTTGGTTACCCTCCGTATAAATTGCGGTTTCTTTGCTATTTTCACAACCCATCTTCAACCTTCTCTTCTTCTTCCTTCAGAGAAAATGTCGTGGATTACTAGAGTGCTTTTCTGTCGTGGAGCTCGCGTAGTGAGCCGTCGCTTTGCGGGGCGTTGGAAGCTTAGGTACTCCCGGGCGTCTTTTCTCATTCTGCGTCGTAGCCGGCGATCCCGCGTTCAACGTCCTCGAAAGTTCAGGAGGGCTCTTATCAAAGCGGGCAAACGTCCTCAGAGGGCTTCTCTAGCTGCTCCAAGGTTCAGGCGCTGCCCCCAGGGTGGGGGTTGTTTCGACAGGGGGTGCCATGAATGTTTTCCATGGCTGCACCCTGAGCAATTCGACCCCGACTGCTCAGGTCTGTCTTCTTCCGAGTCGGGCCCTTCTTCTCCCCTGAGGAAGAAGGTTGGCTGCGGCTCCTGTGATGATACCGAGACAGTCCCTTATGGTAGGGACTGGGATGTCAGCAGCCGGGACTCCGGCGACAGTGACGGCCAGGGCTACTCCTCTGGTCGTGGGGATGATGATGATTCGGCAGATCCCTTCAAAGATTCCGATGATTGGGACTGGGGATCTGACATTGGAGGGCGCGACAGCCCTGGGGATTACTCCCCGGGCTCTGACGATGACTAGGCCTGCCCGAGGGGTGCAGGCATAATGAGCCGGAAATAGAGGCTCCTTTTGTATTCCTGGCTTGCATGCTATGTAACTTGCCCATTTTTCGGGTTTTCTTTAGTTTTAATGAAAAGATCAGGCGGCTTGGTTTACATGTGGCATTTTTATTATTTGCTATTATTTGTTTTTGTTTTTATTATTATTATCTGGAGGGAGAGTGACGTCATCGAGAGAATAAATGTTCCTGGCGTCTATTTGCCTTCTCGAGGCTTTCTTGGGATGAGGAGGTTAGTTGTTAGAGTTGTGACACGTGGGGGATGACTTGCGGGGTGAGCTTTGCAGAGAGAGGCGACCCTTCGACTGCCCAGACCTATATAAGCCCATTTTCTTCCCCTAATTCTCTTTTTAGCGCTTTTCAAAACTCGAACTTCCACTTCTTCTTCACTCTCTTTGCTGCTGAGAACTTCTTTCAAGATTTTGAAGGGCGTCTAACTTCGGACCTTTTTCGGCGACGATCATCTTTCTAGGTTAGAATCTTGATTCCAACTCTTAGTTTTTCTTCCTTTTCCTCATATTCTTTCGCGAAATAGAATGTCTCGTGCCCGCGCTCTTACCTTTAGTCCGTCGTCTGGGGGGACGGAGGACAGAAGAGGGGGGAGATCTGACTTGGCCTCTTCCTCTGGGGTCAGGCCTGGCGGGGAAAACCGCCCCGAGGAAGATGGGGGTGCCAACTCACCCGAACCCGCGTCCTTTGACGTCGTCGACTCCGACGATGGTGCATTGGAGATTGACCCTTCCACCGTTGCCGGCCTTCCTCCCAGGGAAAAAGGGAAAAAATACTTCTTGGACAAACACAAATACCTGGTTCCTTTGAGAACCTACCCCGAGACCAAAAACCGAGACCTAATTCTGGAGAGTAATGCTGCCGGGGAGATTGAGAAGTTCTACAACTTCGGGGAGGGGTACACCGTTATAGTCCCAGGGGAAAAAGATACGGTGTGTTGCCCTCCTGACAGCTGTGTGGCTGTCTACCACAAAAGCTTGGAATTCGGCCTACGATTCCCTCTTCACCCCTTCTTGGAGGAGGCTTTCAAGAGGATGAATATGGCCATTGCCCAATTGACTGCCTCAGCTATCAGGACCCTGGTGGCTTACACCTGGACCTGCCTCTTCCACGGGGAGGGGCCCTCTATTGATGCTTTGCGTGCCATGGCTTGGCTGCAAATGGTATCCTCATCAAGGGGGGATGACTCCCCTGGGTACTGGTCCATTCTGAAATCGAAAAAACACGCTCTGGTCTGGCCGGCCTTAAACAGCCTGAAAGACTGGAAAGATAAATTCCTGTACGTACATAGTGCTTCAGGGTGGCGGATCCCTAGGCATTTTAGGAACCACGTACATACCCGCCTGGAAACCCGTGAGGAATATCACCCGGGTGTCGGGGGAAAAGACTTGAAGGTGAAGCTGAGTCAGGCAGATGAAGAATTGATTAAGAAATTTAAGGTTACTGAGGGGGCTCCTCCCAATGAGCCTGCTTTCTGGCTTCCTCACGCAGACCTTATCACCACGGATGAATATCTGATCCCGCTGGGTTTGATTCCCGGCCTTGAAGGTAGTTCAGGGGCTTCAACTGGCCTGGTGATTTTTCCTGAGGTTTTCATCCCTGTTTTCTTAACTGGCCTTTTTACCCGTCTTGCAGGTGATGCTTCTCGCCTTTGGACCAGGAAGCAGGTGAGGAGGCTTGGTCTGACTGAGGAGTTCTTTGTCACTCGAAAAGTCCCCCTTCTTCCCTCCAACTTCAAGAAAGGAGAGAAGAACTTGATGAGGTTTGTGAAGGGTCTCGCTTCTGGTCGACGGCTCCCCTTCCCTCCCCGGCTAAAGCCGGCAGCTCCCTCTCCCAATGCTCAGGGTGGGGAGGCTGAAGTTACTTCTGTGGCGACCCCCTCCTATGCTCGCCGCCAGGATGATTCCCCTGCTAGGGCACATGCTTCCCCGGGGTCTCACCCTGCGGAGTCTGAACAAACTGGAGAGAGCGCTCCCCTGGTCCGTAGGAGAAAAAGGAGTAGGGAAGCTCCAGGGGCTGTGCCTATGGTTGACTTAGAGGCCGATGTGGAGACCCCGGAGGCGAAACGCCCTGCTCACGACGTCCCGGGCACTTCTCTTCTGGAGGGGAATGCAGAGCTCCACTATGCTGCGGGTGACAGTGTTGATGTATCAGGCTTGCTTGCGGACTCTAGTACTGTTTTGGCAGATCGCCTCATTAAGTCGATAACCAACACTTCTCACCAGGTGATTCAGTACATACAGCGTACTTCCAGGGTGTTGCAGGCTTCTGCCGAGCTGGCGGCCCTCAGTCGCCTAAGTGACGAGGAGCTGACTATCACCCCTGGGGCCCCTCCCCCTGATCGCCTGGCCGTGGTTGAAAGGGACGTGACCCTGATTGGGGGCCTGAAGGACCAGCTGTCCAAACAAGAGAACGAGCTGGAGGAAGTGAAGGGGCAGGCCAACCAATGGAGGCTTCAGGGGGAGCAGGCTGTGAGGGAGGCGTCCAAGCTCGAGGTGGAACTGAGGGAGAGCCGCCTGGCAGTGGAGCGCGCTGAAATGTCCCTGGCTGAGATGGAGCATCTCAAGAAGAAAGCAGCTGATCTGGAGGAAGAACTGTCCAAAACCAGCTCAGACTTCAAACTGGCTCAGGCTGGGTGGCAAGATGAGAAAGATGCCATCCTGAAGGAAGCTGAAGCTGCCTCAGACTTGAGTTTTGAAAATGGGGCTACTTCCTCCTTGGAGCTTGTTATGGAGGTAATCAAGGAAATGTTTCCTGTCTTTGACGAGGACGCATTTCGAAACCTTTATGCTGCCAAGAATGAAGCTCTGGCAGCTGGAACCCCCAAGGAGCCTGCCGGTCTTGACCATGGTGCGCCTGATGCCTAGGCCTTTACTCTTTGTTGATAATTTTTGTGCTTAGCCTTAGAATGGCCAGCTTTGTCTGTAATGTTCTGACCCTTCTGGATCTTTATTTTGGGCCTTGTTAAAACCGTTCTACTCTTTTCTGGATTAATCTTTGAATGTTCGTCTTTTCTTTACTTTCTTCGTTTTCCAGAGTTGGGCTGCGTTTTTTATACAAGGTTGGGGGGCTTGCCCCCAGTCCTTGTTCGTTTGGCCTGTTCCTGGCTCTTGGTCAGAGCCCAGGGGCCTGCCCCTTGCCTGCCCAGAGGCTGGCAGGGTGGCATTATGCGTTTTTTATACAAGGTTGGGGGGCCTGCCCCCAGTCCTTGTTCGTTTGGCCTGTTCCTGGCTCTTGGTCAGAGTCCAGGGGCCTGCCCCCTGCCTGCCCAGAGGTTGGCAGGGCGGCATTATGCGTTTTTTATGCAAGGTTGGGGGGCCTGCCCCCAGTCCTTGTTCGTTTGGCCAGTTCCTGGCTCTTGGTCAGAGTCCAGGGGCTTGCCCCCTGCCTGCCCAGAGGCTGGCAGGGCGGCATTATGCGTTTTTTTATACAAGGTTGGGGGGCCTGCCCCCAGTCGTTGTTCGTTTGGCCTGTTTCTGGCTCTTGGTCAGAGTCCAGGGGCTTGCCCCCTGCCTGCCCAGAGGCTGGCAGGGCGGCATTATGCGTTTTTTTATACAAGGTTGGGGGGCCTGCCCCCAGTCCTTGTTCGTTTGACCTGTTCCTGGCTCTTGGTCAGAGTCCAGGGGCCTGCCCCCTGCCTGCCCAGAGGCTGGCAGGGCGGCATTATGCGTTTTTTATACAAGGTTGGGGGGCCTGCCCCCAGTCCTTGTTCGTTTGGCCTGTTCCTGGCTCTTGGTCAGAGTCCAGGGGCCTGCCCCCTGCCTGCCCAGAGGCTGGCAGGGTGGCATTATGCGTTTTTTATACAAGGTTGGGGGGCCTGCCCCCAGTCCTTGTTCGTTTGACCTGTTCCTGGCTCTTGGTCAGAGTCCAGAGGCCTGCCCCCTGCCTGCAGGGAGGCGTTTGAATTTTTGTTGGGGGGGCTATTTTCCTTAGTTCTGGCAAGAGGGGGGCCTCCCCCTATTGCCCCCTGCTCGTTTGTGTGTGAAAACGCGGGTTTGAACAGGCAACGAGTATAGACTGAGGATCTTTTCATTTCTTCGTAAAAATCTATCACAAGGGTGGTCGGAGCCGTCGACATTCTTTGACCGTTCTCCGCCAATTTTAAGGAAACGAAGACTACTTTAAGATTCTGGTTTAAACATAATATTTCTTCAGGGTGTCTGCGTTCCAGTGAGCACTCAACTCTTGGCCCTCTTGATTGGCGATTTTATACGTGCCTGGCCCTAAGATTTGAGTTACCTGGTACGGACCCTCCCAATTAGCGCTAAGTTTGCCGTGCTCTCTCGATCTTCCTACGGCCTGTGTCTTTCTGAGGACTAGATCACCCATCTGGAAATTTCGCGGATGCACTCTTTTGTTGTACGCCTTCCTCATTCGTTGCTGGTAGGCGACGATATTGGTGCTGGCTTCCTCCCTTAACTCACTAACCAGATCCAAGGCCTCTGTCATTGCTACTTCATTCTCAGCCTGGTCGTATTGTAAGGAGCGCAGGGAGGGGATCCTGGCCTCAATTGGTAGTAAGGCCTCTGCACCATACACCAGGCCGAACGGGGTCTGGCCCGTAGACTCCTTCCGGGTGGTCCGGATTGACCAGAGTATGCTGGGGAGTTCGTCGGCCCACCTGCCCTTGAGGTCATCCACCATTTTCTTTAGGCCATTCAAAATCTGCTTGTTGGCTGCCTCTGCCTGCCCGTTGGTTTGAGGGTGGCAGACGGCAGAATAAGCAACCGCAACGCCGTGACCTTCCAGCCATAATCTCAGGGGGTCATTATCGAATTGTCTTCCATGGTCAAACACTAGCATTTTCGGCAGGCCAAACCGGGTGATAATGTTCCGCCAAATCACCTTCCTGACCGCAAGCTCGGTGATGTTAGGCACTGCCTCAGCTTCCACCCATTTGGTAAAGTAATCAATAGCTACGATCAAGAACTTTCTTCCCCCGGTGGCTACCGCGAAGGGGCCCAGTATGTCCATCCCCCACTGAGCGAAGGGGATGGGAGACAGGATCGGCCTGAGCTCCTGGGCCGGGGCATTGATGGATGGGGCGAAAAGCTGACATTTTCTGCACTTTTGGGTTAAGTCCTTTGCGTCGGCCAGCAGGGTCGGCCAGTAGTATCCGGCTCTCAAGGCCTTGTGTGCTAGTGACTTCCCTCCTATGTGATGGCCACATATCCCGGAGTGGATGTCGTCCAACACCTCCGCCGCCTGCTCTGCCCCCAGGCACCTGAGCAGAGGGGACGAGAAAGATGTTTTGTACAGGTCTTCTCCTATTATGATGAACCATGTGGCTCTTGCTGGCATTTTCCTTTTTTGTACGGGGTCGGTTGGTAGGACTCCGTGTTTCTTGAACAGGATGATGGGGGTCCTCCAGTCTTCAAGCCCTGCTTCCTCCACCGCACCGACGGTTGGACAGGGGACGGTAGATTTCTCCTGGACGACGTCCACCCATACTGACCTTCTTATATCTTGCAGGCTGGAGCTAGCTAGTTTTGACAGGGCGTCCGCTCTGTGATTCTGGGATCGTGGGATCTGTCTGATTTCATATGATTTCAAACCTGATAGTTCCCTTTTTACCACTTCCAGGTACGCGGCCATTGTTTGGTCCCTAGCTTCATACTCTCCATTAATTTGGTTGGCGATGAGCTGGGAGTCCGTGGCCAAAACGACCCGTTCTGCGCCTGCAGCCTTGGCCAGGTTGATGCCTGCGAGTACTGCTTCATACTCGGCTTCATTATTCGAGGCGGGGAAGACAAATCTGAGCGCATGCTCAAAATCGGTCCCTTCCGGACTGGTCAACACTACCCCCGCCCCTGCTCCGTTGGCCGTTGAGGACCCATCGGTGTATACGATCCCCTCGCCAGAGGTTGGGCTATCGTCCTCGGAGTGGGAACACTCTGCCAGAAAGTCGGCCAATGCTTGGGCCTTGATGGCTGTTCTTGACTGGTATGTTATCCCCAGTCCACTCAACTCGATGGCCCACTTCAGCAATCTGCCTGATTTCTCAAATTTCTCTAACACCTTTTCCAGGGGCTGGTCTGTTAGCACCACGACAGGGTGTGCGTCGAAGTATGGCCTCAATTTCCTGGCTGCTATAACAACCGCGTAGGCCGCTTTCTCGACCATGGGGTAGTTCTTCTATGCTGTCCCCAGGGCGTGGCTTACAAAGTATATGGGCTGTTGAGCGCCTGCTTATTCCCTTAGGATGACTGCGCTGACTGTCGCGTTGGTTACAGCGATGTAAAGGAAAAGCTTTTCTCCTGCCACCGGTCTTGCCAGGGTGGGGAGTTTCTTTAAGTGTTCCTTCAATTGTCCGAACGCTTCTTTTTGCTCGTCTTCCCATTTGAACTGTTTATTGCCTTTCAGCACCTTGAAGAATGGGGTTGACTTGTCTGCTGACCTGGCGATGAACCGTGCCAGGGCGGCCATGCGACCTGTCAGACGTTGGATGTCCCTGATGGTCCTTGGCTCGGGAAGGTCTAGAACAGCCTGAATTTTCTCGGGATTGGCGTCTATCCCTCGAGAACTTACCGAGAAACCCAAGAATTTTCCAGAGCGCACCCCAAACGTGCATTTCTTCGGATTGAGCTTCATTTTGTAGGCGCGCAGGGAGGAAAAGGTCTCCCGCAGGTCTTCCAGGTGTTCCTTGTCTCCCTTACTCCTTACAATGGCGTCATCGACATAGGCTTCTATGTTTCTGCCTTTCTGATTTTCGAACACCTTGTCGACCAGGCGCTGGTACGTGGCCCCTGCGTTCTTCAGTCCGAATGGCATCATCTTGTACATGTAGGTGCCTGAACTGGTGATGAATGCGCACTTGACTCTGTCTGGCTGCCATAAGTACACCTGATGATATCCTGAGAAGGCATCCAGGAAGCTTAGCATAGTATACCCACTGGTGGCGTCCACCAGTTGATCGATTCTGGGGAGTGGGTAGCAGTCTTTTGGGCAGGCCTTGTTGAGGTTCGTAAAATCCACGCACATCCTCCACGCGCCTGACGATTTCTTGACCATGACCACATTCACCAGCCACTCAGGGTAGTCACAAACTTCTATAAAGTCTGCCTTCAAAAGTTTTTCGATTTCTTCCTTGATTGCCAAGTCCTTTTCTGCGGACATGTTCCGCTTTTTCTGCTTCACAGGGCGGGCGTCCGCGTTTACGTTCAGCCTGTGAACGATGCACGCTGGATCGACCCCTGGCATTTCATCCGCCGAGTAGGCGAATACATCCTTGTTCTCCTTCAGTAGCTCGACCAGTTCAGCCTGGTAGGATTCTTCCAGGTCAGCCCCTACAAGGACTTGTCTCCCTGGCTCCAGGTCCACCAGCATGCTTTCTCCCCCAGGTTCCAGGTGGTTTGACGCCTGGTTACCGGCTGGAATCTCGCCTTCTCTGCTGGGGGAGCTGTCGGCTTTTCTTTTTCCTTTTCTTTCGCTCTCGTGAGCCTGCAGGGCCACGGAGTAACACTGTCTGGCCGACTCTTGGTCTCCGCGTACTTTGCCTTCTAGGCCGAAATCAGTGACGTAGGCTATGGTGAGAGCCCTGATTGATATGGCTGCTTCAATCTCGTCCAGGGTGACTCTGCCGATCAGGGCGTTGTAAGCAGACTTCGCATCCACTACAACGAATGATGCTCTGACATTCCTGGCAGTAGCTCCTTCCCCAAACGTTACAGGCAGGTCTATGATTCCTACGGGCAATACGCCTGCTCCGCTGAACTCATATAATGACCCGGGGGCGGGTCGTAGGTGCCTTTTCTCCAGATCCATTTTGTCGAAGGCGTCTTTGTACAGCAGATTCGTGTAGGCGCCGGTATCTACCATGCATCTCCGGACAATGTGGTTGCTAATTACCAAGGATAGCACCAGGGGATCGCTGTGAGGGTACACCACCCGCCCTGCATCCTCGGGGGTAATGCTCAGCGTTACTCCTTTTGGGCTTCCTGCTCTTTCAGCGTAGCAGATTTGGTTCCTTAGCTCACGAATCTGCCTTTTCTGCCCCCTTCGACTGATTGGACCTTCTGCATCTCCTGATATCACATGGATTACCAGGCGATTCTGTACCGAGCCCTCGGGCTTTTCAGGCGTCTCCTTCTGGGATTTGTTCCTGGCCGCGTAGTTGGCCAACCTGCCGTTCCTGATCAACTTCTTGATCTCGTCTTTCAGGTGACGACATTCTTTGGTGGTGTGGCCTACGCAGTCGTGAAAAGTGCAGAATTTTTTGGGGTCCCCTCTTGGACTGCGCGGCTTGCTCGGGCGATTCCACTTGGCGGTTTCTTTTTCCAGCTCGAAGATTTCTGCCCTGGATTTATTAAGGGCTGTGTAACTGTCGAACCTGGGCTGATAAGCAATGCGCTCCTTTTTGGGGGTATCCCCTTCCTCGGTTCTATGTCTTCCGGAGTCGTTTCTCCCGCGTCCACCCTGCGGTCCCCCTTGCTGCCTCGTAGGACCTGCAGGGGTCTCCGGCAGGCTGTGGAATTCCTCCTGCAACATAAACCCCTCTGCGATTTTTCTGGCCTTGGCCAGGGTCTCCTGCTGGGCCCTGATCATCTGGTTCTTCATTTCGCCGGGGAGCAGGGAATTGGTTAGTGCATATGCTGCTGTTGGGTCGTCAATTTCCTTCACCTGTTGGAATGACAAATCGAACCTTTTCAGATATTCCCTGACAGTTTCGCCCTTCTTCTGCCTGAGGGTCATCAGGTCAAAGCGGGTGAGACGTCGTCGTTTGTTTCCGGCATACTGGTCCAAGAACATCTCCGCCAGCTCGATGAAGAAGGAAATTGATCCTTGCGGGAGATCCCTGAACCAACCCTGGGCTAGGCCTACCAGGGTGGTGGGGAAGATTTTACACCAGACTGCGTCGTCGGCGTCGTACATGCCCATGTGGCTTTCGTACGCAGCCAGGTGATCTTCCGGGTCTGTAGTTCCGTCGAACTTTACAGTTGGCATTTTAATCTTCGGGATCGGGCACGCTTGGACCTCAGGGTGAAGCGGGGTTTTAGTTGGCCTACCCACCATTTTTGACCTGCCCGCATCTGAGTAGCGACCGTAGTCATCCCATTTATCAGGGGTCGGTTGCCTGCCCTCAGGGGAGCGGTGCCTTGGTGGGGGCCTCGGCCTGCTAATCGCCTCGTCGCCTTGAGAAGGGGAGTGATACCTCGAGCGCTTCTTCTGGGCGGACTCGAGGTTATCACCCTGACGGTACCTGGGCTTCATGGGTTGGCCGTTGTTGAGCCTGGATTGCAGGCCTTGGGACAGCCCAGGGGGTGGCTGCAATCCCTCAACTGGCGTCAACCTGGAGAATACATCTTGCTTCTCTCCCAAGCGCTTGGATACTGGCTCTTTGTGCCTCATGCGATCCCTCAGGTCTTGGGATAGGCCTCTTCTTTCATGAGCGGCGGTGGATTCTGTAGTATGGATGGAGAATGCGCCCTCCGGACCAGCTACTCCCTGCCGTGCAGGCGGCTCCTGACGGGCCTCTGAAATTCGCCTTTGCACTTGTGCATAAGCATGAGCTGTCTTTCTGGCTTTTTTCTGAGCGTTTCTGACGGCGGTTTGCTTCGTGCCCCCGGTTCCTTCTCCACTTTCAAAATGGAGTAACCTGGGGGTCGTCGCGACCCTGCCTATCAGGTCGTCAGGGGTAAATTCCTGGTCTAGCATGGCTGAGAAGAAAGCCGCAGTCTGTACCATCTGGGCAGGGGTGAGGTTTAGGACTGGCCTCGACTGGCTCCCCTGTCCAGCCATGGCAGCTGCTCCTTGGCCCGTTGCCCCCTGCAGACTGGCCCGCCCCACACCCGGAATTGTGGCAGCAGGCGTCGTTTCGGGCGGCATGCCATACTGGGGGGCTTTGGGTGGGTTTGCCACTGAACTGGTGTCGAAAATCTCAGGCATATTCAATTGCTAGTGGTTAATTTTGAGTTTTAGAGTGGTTGATTTTTTGTGGGTAATCTCGTGAGCACAACCTAGATCTTCCCCACAGACGGCGCCAAATTGTTCCGGTTAAGGAATCAATTAACCCGATTACGAATTCGGGTCCTTAGTGTTCGGGTATCGCTTCGCTTGATTTCCTTCAATCTCTCCTCCCCCTTCTCTTATAGTCGGACCTTCCCGGCAAAGTGAGTCAGCTCCCTGCACAAGCAACGCACAGGGCCTCGGAGGTTGTCCGAGGGAACCCTCTCCGATGCCTAAGTCAGTCCGTGAATGCCTTGACGAACCTAGCTCGTGAGGAACTAGGTGGCGGTTTTTAGGAGTAAGGGTCTAGAGAGAGAAAATCCAACCCCCTCTATGTGGGAAATGGGTGGGTATTTATACCTTCCCACAAGAGAGAGAGAGGAAGAGAGGGAGAAGAGCGGGAGAATGGGTGGTCGAGAGGACGACACGTGGCTTCTCCTCGTCCACCCACTTTCCATTACCTGAGACGGAATGACGGATGGGCCCTCGGATTCCCCTGCCTGTACTAGGGGTTAGGGCACCCTGGAAACCAGCACGATGAGAACTTGGAGGCCCTGCTCGGCTGGCAGAAGGCCCTGCTCGGCAGGCGCAAGCCCTTCGGGTTTCTCTCCGTAGTCCCTCGCAGGGAGGGCTGACGGGTGATTCCAAATACGCCCTGGGGGCGAACCGCTCCGGGGCCCCGCAGGCGGGCGACCCGTGGTACTTGGTCAACTCCCATCAAATACGAAGATAAAAGGAATAATCATTACTCCCTCCGGACACTATTTTTTGCCCCACTTCATTAAAATACTCCTCACGTATATTAAGCTAGTGGGGCGAAAAATAGTGTCCGGAGGGAGTATATTCTAAAAGAGGAAACTTTCTATTTTTAGGAAACTTCTATATTTAGAAACTTTGCTAAAAATAGACTCATATCAAAATCTCGAAAATATTAGTTCATACTAACAAAACTTTTTTTAGTAAATGATATAAATTTATAAAACTAATACTTTCAGCTTTAATGATGCTAGATTTTTAAATAAAGATAAACGGGTTTATGAAATTATTCAAATATCACACAAGTGTTAAATTTTAAAAATGTCTTAAATATTTTATTATTACTAATTAGGGTGTTTCCAAAGTATATAAAACTAAAACTCCCTAATTGTTAATAGTTCCGAAAACACAAGCATAAATAGGATTTTACGGCAAATATCAAAATAAAAAATTATACGTCTTTTATTTATTAAACAAATTACGCATATTTATAATATCATAAGGGTTCTTTAAGTTATAAAATTTCAGATTTCAAAAATCTCAAAATAGCTGGAAAATAGTTTATTAAAGCTGAAACGGAATATTTTAACGGTAATTCGCAAATTCGCTCAAAAATCGATACTATCATTTAAGCCTTCAATAAATAGTATAAAAATTATGTAAAATATTTCAAATACATTTTTGGACATTCTGTCCAGAAAAATAATTTTTCCGGAATCTATAAACTCAGTTTTTAAAGAGTTCGCTCGTTAATCGTCTAATCTCGACAATAACGATTAAGAAAAATAGTAATTACAAAACGATTTAAGTATTAATATCCGAAAATTATTATTAAACCTAAAATTTGAGGTTTTCCAGAAACTTAGAATTTTGCCAAAATGTTAATATCCGCATATTGTTTTGCGAATTCTATGGAAATATCGTCCCAGGTGGATATCATTTTGGGATCGAGCAAATAAAACCTAGATCGGGGTGTGTGCCCTAAAGAGGATGGGAATATCCTAGCGAAAAGGCTGGGCTAGACCCCCTTAATAGCCATGTAATCCTTAAAGGCCCAGATGTGGTTGAGGGTTCCTCCGTTCCGCTGAATTTCGGTATGTCGGCTAAGGAAAAGTTTTCTTGTAGCTGATCGTTCACCATTTCAAACTTCCTATGGTTTTTGAGGTGGACATTGTTGCCTTGGTTTAGGCGCATTTGAATTTCGAGGAAATCTATGCGATTCATAGCGGATTGGAGGGTGTCATCTTGAGGTAGGGCAACGGGATCACTAGGGATGATGCCGATGGGTGCCCCACCTAGCGGGGTGGAATTTAAAAGGACCTCGTTGAGGACCCGGTTGTGGTGTTCATCTGAGGCCCTATTGTTGTGTGCTAAATTTAGACTATTTTTCCTCCCATTTAGACCCATTTTTCCCTCGTTTTGCGAGTCTTGAGTGCGATTATCGCCATATTTTGCGTATTTCTCGCATTAGCGTCCCTTTTGTGCATTTTACGTGTTTTTGGTAGTTTTTCTATCATTTTGATAGGATTTGGCACCGAAATCACGATTGAGCTTTCACGAGCACAAGAGAAGGGAAAACCGTCAAAAGAGCAAAGCACACAACCTAAAGTTTAAAGCCATCCAATCAATTGACGAAGAATGAGACAAGAATCGAGGCCATAGAAATGACCGGGCGAAATTTCACCCGGTGAGACACCACCGTGCGAAATTTCACCCGACGGTAAAAATGCCTCCCGAAGATTTTCCGAGACCTCCCCACCGGGCGAAACTGACCGGGCGAAATTTCGCCCACCGGGTGAAATTTCGCCCGATGGAAAGAAGTGCCAAAAATGCCAAAAAAGGAAGAAAAACTCACCAGGCGAAATTTTCACCCGGTGGGAATTATCGTCAAGTCCGCAGGGCGAAGTTTCACCCCATGAAGATGCTAAGGAAGATTGTCTCACTAATAGAGCATAAAGTGGATTTGGGCTTTAGATTAAATACCCATTAAGAGATTACTATATGTTCCGGTTACGGAAACAATCAACCCGATTACGAGTTCGGGTTTTAGTACTTGAATGCTGCTTGATTGAGTTAACGGCTCTCTCCTTCTTCCTACTCCTTGGGTCGGACTCTACCCGGCGAAGCTGGCCTGCTCCCTGCACAATGAACGCACAGGGCCCCGGAGGTTGTCCGAGGGAACCCTCTCCGATGCCTAAGTCAGTCCGTGAAAGCCTTGATGAACCTAGCTCGTGAGGAACCAGGCGGCGTTTTTGGGAGTAAGAGTCTAGAGAGAGAAAATCCAACCCCCTCTAAGTGGGAAATGGGTGGGTATTCATACCTTCCCACAAGAGAGAGAGGAGGAGAGGGAAAAGAGCGGGAGAATGGGTGGACGTGAGGACGACACGTGGTCTCTCCTCATCCACCCATTTTCCCTTACCTGAGGCGGAATGACGGATGGGCCCTCGGGTTCCCCTGCTCGTATTGGGGGTTTGGGCACCCTGGAAACCAGCACGCAGGAGACTTGGTGGCCCTGCTTGGCTGGCGGCGGGACCCTGCCGAGCAGGCGCAAACCTTTTGGAGTTCTCACCGTAGTCCTTCGCAGGGAGGCCCGACGGGTGATTCTAGATTCACCCTGGGGGCGAGTCATTCCGGGGCACCGCAGGCGGGCGACCCGTGGTACTTGGTCAACTCCCATCAATTGGCCCACGCCGGCCAGAGGGAGGCGGGGTCTTCCTCTTGGCAGGCGTCTCTTGAGATGGGGTGCAGTTGACTCTTGAACTCTCTTGCATTTAATGCGGTGCTTGTTCCCGAGGTTGGAATGTTCTTTTAGTGATGATTGCTTTCTATACCCAATGGATTTTGGGGCAGCGTGCTGGTGTGCTGATTGGCCGTGCCCCCTGTCAAAGTAGTTGGGACGCCATTTAATGTCTCGGCCTCCTTTTTCGTATAAATTGCACTTCCTTTGCCATTTTCACGACCCATCTCCAACCTTCTCTTCTTCTTTTTTCAAAGAAAATGTCGTGGATTACGAAAGTACTTTTTTGCCAAGGGGCTCGCGTGGTGTCCCGTCGCTTTATGGGGCGTTGGAAGCTAAAGTACCCCCGGGCGTCTTTTCTCATTCTGCGCCGTAGCCGGCGGCCCCGCGCTCGACGTCACCGGAAGCTCAGGAGTACTCTTGCCAAGGCGGCCAAGCGCCCTCAGAGGGCCTCTCCAGCCGCTCCAAAATTCAGGCGCTGCCCCAGGGCGGGGGTTTTTTCGACAGGGGGTGCCATGAGTGTTTTCCATGGCTGCACCCTGAGCAGTTCGACCCCGGCTGCTCAGAGTTGGCCTCTTCTCCTGAGTCGGGCCCTTCTTCTCCCCTGAAGAGGAAAGTGGGCTGCGGCTCTTGCGATGATACTGAAACAGTCCCTTATGGTAGGGACTAGGTTGTTAGCAGCCGGGATTCCAGCGACAGTGACGGTCAGGGTTACTCCTCTGGTCGGGGTGATGATGACGACTCAGCGGATCCCTTTAAGGACTCTGATGATTGGGACTGGGGATCCGATGCAGGGGGGTGCAACAGCCCTGGGGATTATTCCCCAGGCTTTGATGATGATTAGGCCTGCCTGAGGGGTGCAGGCGTGGTGAGCCAGAGACAGGGGCTCTTTTTGTGTTTCTTGCTTGCATGCGATGTAACTTGCCCGTTTTTCGGGTTTTCTCTAACTTAATGAAAAAATCAGGCAGCTTTGTTTACATGTGGCATTTTTATTATTTGCTATTATTTGCTCTTGTTTTTATTATTATTATTTGAATGGAGGGAGAATGATGTCACTGAGAAAATAAATTCTCCTGACGCCTATTTGCCTTCTCGAGGCTTTCTTGGGATGAGGAGGTTGTTTGTTAGAGACGTGACACGTGGGGGGTAATTTGCGGGGAGAGTTTTGCAGAGAGAGGTGACCCTTCGACTGCCCAGACCTATATAAGCCCATTTTCTTCCCCTAATTCCCTTTTTAGCATTTTCGAAACTCAAACCTTCGCTTCTTCCTCACTCTCTTTGCTGCTGAGAACTCTTTCAAGATTTTGAGGAGCGCCTAACTTCAGACTTTTTCAGCGACGGTCATCTTTCTAGGTTAGAATCTTGATTCCAACTCTTCGTTTTTCTTCCTTTTTCTCATACTCCTTCGCGAAATAGAATGTCTCGCGCTCGCGCTCTTACTTTTAGTCCGTCGTCTGGAGGGACGGAGGATAGGAGAGGGGGGAGATCCGACTTAGCCTCTTCCTCTGGGGTCAGACCCGGCGGGGGGAACCGCCCCGAGGAAGATGGGGGCGCCAACTCACCCGAACCCGCTCCTTTTGACGTTGTCGACTCCGACGACGGTGCATTGGAGATTGACCACTCTACCATTGCCGGCCTTGCTCCCAGGGAAAAAGGGAAAAAGTATTTCTTGGATAAACGCAAATACCTGGTTCCTTTGAGAACCTACCCTGAGACCAAGAATCGAGACCTGATTCTGGAGTGTAATGCTGCCGGGGAGATTGAGAAATTCTATCACTTTGGGGGGGGGGGTACACCGTTATAATTCCCGGGGAGAGAGATACGGTGTGTTGCCCTCCTGACGGCTGTGTGGCTGTCTACCACAAAAGCCTGGAATTCGGCCTGCGATTCCCTCTACACCCCTTCTTGGAGGAGGTTTTTAGGAGGATGAACGTCGCCATTGCCCAGCTGACTGCCTCAGCAATCAGGACCTTGGTGGCCTACACCTGGACTTGTCTCTTCCATGGGGAGGGGCCCTCTATTGATGCCCTGCGCGCCATGACTTGGGTGCAAATGGTGTCTTCATCAAGGGGGATGACTCCCCGGGGTACTGGTCCATTCTGAAGTCGAAAAAATACGCTCTGGTCTGGCCGGCTTTAAACAGCCTGAAAGACTGGAAAGATAATTTTCTGTATTTACATAGCGCCTCAGGGTGGCGGATCCCTAGGCATTTTAGGAATCACGTGCATACCCGCATGGAAACCCGTGAAGAATATCATCCGGGCGTCGGGGGAAAAGACCTGAAGGTGAAGCTGAGCCAGGCGGACGAAAACTTGGTTGAGAAATTTAAGGTTACTGAGGGGCTCCCCCCAATGAGCCTGCTTTCTGGCTTCCTCACGCAGATCTTATCACCACGGATGAATATCTGACCCCGCTGGGCCTGATTCCCGGCCTTGAAGGTAGTTTAGGGGCTTCAACTGGCCTGATGATTTTTCTCGAGGTTTCCGTCCCTGTTTCCTTAACTGGCTTTTTACCCGTCTTGCAGGTGCTGCTTCTCGCCTTTGGACCGAGAAACAGGTGTTGAGGCTTGGCCTGACTGAGGAATTTTTTGTTGCTCGAAAGGTCCCCTCTCTTCCCTCTAGCTTCAAGAAGGGACAGAAGAACTTGATGAGGTTTGTGAAGGAATTCGCCTCTGGCCGACGACTCCCCTTCCCTCCCCGGCTAAAACCGGCGGCTCCTTCTCCCAATGCTCAGGGTGGGGAGGCTGAAGTTTCTTCCGTGGCGACCCCCTCCCATGCTCACCGGCAGGATGGCTCCCCTGCTGGGACCCACGTTTCCCAGGGTTCTCACCCTGCGGACTCTGAGCAGACTGGGGAGAGCGCTCCCTTGGTCCGTAGGAGAAAGAGGAATAGGGAGACTCCGGGGACTATGCCTATGGTTGACTTGGAGGCTGATGTGGAGACACCGGAGGCGAAACGCCCTGCTCACGACGTCCCGGGCACTTCTCTCTTGGAGGAGAACGCAGAGTTCCACTGTGCTGCAGGCGATAGTGTTGATGTATCAGGCCTGCTCTCGGATTCTGGTACTGTCTTGGCAGACTGCCTCACCAAGTCTATAACCACTACCTCCAACCAGGTGATTCAGTACATACAGCGTACTTCTAGGGTGATGCAGGCTTCTGCCGAGCTGGCGGCCCTCAGCCGCCTAAGTGACGAGGAGTTGACTGTCACCCCTGGGGCCCCTCCTCCCGATCGCCTAGCCGTGGTTGAAAGGGATGTGACCCTGATTATTGGCTTGAAGGACAGGCTGACAAAGCAGGAGAGCGAGCTGGAGGAAGCGAAGGGGTAGGCCAATCAGTGGAGACTTCAGGGGGAGCAGGCTGTAAGGGAGGCGTCCAAGCTGGAGGTGGAATTGAAGGAGAGCCGCCTGGCAGTGGATCGTGCTAAAACGTCCCTGGCTGAGATGGAGCATTTCAAGAAGAAGGCAGCTGATCTGGAGGAAGAGCTGTCCAAAATCAGCTCAGACTTCAAACAGGCTCAGGCTGGGTGGCAAGATGAGAAAGATGCCATCCTGAAGGAAGCTGAAGCTGCCACGGACTTGAGCTTTGAAAATGGGGCTACTTCCTCCTTGGAGCTTGTTATGGAGGTAATCAAGGAAATGTTTCCTGTCTTTGACGAGGACGCATTTCGAAACCTTTATGCTGCCAAGAACGAAGCTCTTGCGGATGGAACCCCCAAGGAGCCTGCTGGTCTCAACCATGGTGTGCCTGATGCTTAGGCTTTTTCTCTTTGTCGATAACGTTTTATGCTGCGCCTTAGTATGGCCAGTTTGTCTGTAATGTTCTGACCTTTCCGGATCTTTATTTTGGGCTTTGTTCAAACCGTACTACTCTTTCTTGAATTGATTTTTGAATGTTTGTCCTTTATTTCTGCTTTCTTTGCTCTCCATAGAGTATGGCCTGCCCCTACCTGCCCAGGGGTAAACAGGGTGGCACTTGTTGTTGTTGTTGTTGTTGTTTATTTTTTTTTATTTTTTTTTTATACAAGGTTGGGGGGCTTGCCCCTCGTCCTTGTTCATCCGGCCTGTCCCTGGCTTTTGGCCAAAGTCAAGGGGGCCTGCCCCCTGCCTGCCCAGGGGCGGGCAGGGTGTGCGTTTTTTATACAAGGTTGGGGGGCTTGCCCCCAGTCCTTGTTCGTTCGGCCTGTCCCTGGCTCTTGGTCAGAGTCCAGGGGGCCTGCCCCTTGCCTGCCCAGGGGTAAGCAGGGTGGCTGCGTTTTTATACAAGGTTGGGGGGCTTGCCCCCAGTCCTTGTTCGTTCGGCTTGTCCTTGGCTCTTGGTCAGAGTCCAGGGGGCCTGCCCCCTGCCTGCCCAGGGGTAAGCAGGGTGGCTGTGTTTTTTATACAAGGTTGGGGGGCTTGCCCCCAGTCCTTGTTCGTTCGGCCTGTCCCTAGCTCTTGGTCAGAGTCTAGGGGGCCTGCCCCCTGCCTGCCCAAGGGTAAGCAGGGTGGCTGCGTTTTTTATACAAGGTTGGGAGGCTTGCCCCCAGTCCTTGTTCGTTCGGCCTGTCCCTGGCTCTTGGTCAGAGTCCAGGGGGCCTGCCCCCTGCCTGCAGGGAGGCGTTGAATTTTTGTTGGGGGGGCTATTTTCCTTGGTCTTGGCAACAGGGGGGCCTCCCCGTATTGCCCCCTGCTCGTTTGTGTGTGAAAACGCAAGTTTCAACAGACAACGAGTATAGACTTGGAAGCTCCTTTCATTTCTTTGTAAAAATCTAACACAAGGATGGTCGGAGCCGTCGACATTCTTTGACCATTCTCCGCTAATTTTAAGAAACGAAGACTATTTTAAGACTCTGCTTAAACATAATATTTCTTCAGGGTGTCTGCGTTCCAGTGAGCACTCAACTCTTGGCCCTCTAGATTGGCGATTTTATACGTGCCTGGCCCTAAGATTTGAGTTACCTGGTACGGACCTTCCCAGTTAGCGCTGAGTTTGCCGTGCTCTCTTGATTTTCCCACGGCCTGTGTTTTTCTGAGGACTAGATCACCCATCTGAAAATTTCGCTGATGCACTCTCTTATTGTATGCCTTCCTCATTCGTTGTTGGTAGGCGACGATATTGGTACTGGCTTCCTCCCTCACCTCACTGACTAGATCCAAGGCCTCAGCCATCGCTGCTTCATTTTCAGCGTGGTCGTATTGTAGGGAGCGCAGGGAGGGGATCCTGGCCTCGATTGGTAGTAGAGCCTCTGCACCATATACCAGGCCGAACGGGGTCTGGCCCGTAGATTCCTTTCGGGTGGTCCGGATTGACCAGAGTATGCTGGGGAGCTCGTCGGCCCACCTGCCCTTGAGGTCATCTACCATTTTCTTAAGGCCATTCAGGATCTGCTTGTTGGCTGCCTCTGCCTGTCCGTTGGTCTGAGGGTGGCAAACGGCAGAGTAGGCAACTGCGATGTCATGGCCTTCCAACCAGATTCTCAGGGGGTCATTATCGAATTGCCTTCCATGGTCAAACACTAGCATTTTCGGCAGGCTGAACCTAGTGATAATGTTCCGCCAAATCACCTTCCTGACCGCAGGCTCGGTGATGTTAGGCACTGCCTCAGCTTCTACCCATTTGGTGAAGTAGTCGATAGCTACGATTAAGAATTTTCTCCCCCCGGTGGCCACCGCAAAGGGTCCTAATATGTCCATCCCCCACTGAGCGAAGGGGATGGGAGATAGGATTGGCCTGAGCTCTTGGGCCGGGGCATGGATGGATGGGGCGAAAAGCTGGCATTTTCTGCACTTTTGAGTCAAGTCTTTGGCGTCGGCCAGCAGGGTCGGCCAGTAGTATCCGGCTCTCAAGGCCTTGTGTGCCAGCGACTTTCCTCCTATGTGATGACCACATATGCCAGAGTGGATATCATCTAAAACTTCCGCTGCCTGCTCTGCCCCCAGGCACCTGAGCAGGGGGGACGAGAAAGATTTCTTGTACAAGTCTTCTCCCATTATGATGAACCATGTGGCCCTTGCCGGCATTTTTCTTTTTTGTACGGGGTCAGTTGGTAAGATTTCGTGTTTCTTGAACAGGATGATGGGGGTCCTCTAATCTCCAGGGCCTGCCTCCTCCACTGCGCCGATGGTTTGGCAGGGGACGGTAGATTTTTCCTGGATGACATCCACCCATACTGACCTTCTTATATCGTGCAGGCTGGAACTAGCCAGTTTTGACAGGGCGTCTGCCCGATTGTTCTGGGATCGGGGGATCTGTCTGACTTTGTATGATTTCAGGCCTGATAGTTCTCTCTTCACCATTTCTAGGTACGCGGCCATCGTCTGGTCCCTAGCCTCATACTCTCCATTGATTTGGTTGGCGATGAGTTGGGAGTCTGTTGCCAGGACGATCCGTTCCGCGCCTGCGGCTTTGGCTAGATTGACGCCTGCGAGCACTGCTTCGTACTCAGCTTCATTGTTTGACGCGGGGAAGACAAATCTGAGGGCATGCTCAAAGTCGGTCCCTTCTGGGCTGGTCAATATCACTCCGGCCCCTGCTCCATTAGCCGTGGAGGACCCATCGCTGTATACTATCCACTCACCGGGGGTTGGGCTATCCTCCTCAGAGTGGGAACATTCTGCCAGAAAGTCGGCCAAGGCCTGGGCCTTGATGGCTGTTCTTGATTGGTATGTTATCCCCAGTCCGCTCAACTTGATAGCCCACTTTAGCAGTCTGCCTGACTTTTCAAATTTTTCCAGCACCTTCTCTAGGGGCTGGTCTGTCAGCACTACGACAGGGTGTGTGTCGAAGTATGGCCTCAACTTTCTGGCCGCTATAACAACCGCGTAGGCTGCTTTCTCGACCATAGGATAATTCTTCTCTGCTGCCCCCAGGGCGTGACTTACAAAATATATGGGCTGTTGAGCGCCTGCTTCCTCCCTCAAGATGACCGCGCTGACTGTCACATTGGTTACAGCGATGTAGAGGAAGAGTTTTTCCCCTGCCACTGGTCTCGCCAGGGTGGGGAGTTTCGTTAAATGCTCCTTCAACTGCCCGAATGCTTCTTTTTGCTCGTCCTCCCATTTGAATTGCTTGTTGCCTTTCAGTACTTTGAAGAATGGGGTTGACTTGTCTGCTGACCTGGCGATAAATCGTGCCAGGGCGGCCATGCGGCCTGTCAGACGTTGGATGTCCCTGATGGTCTTTGGCTCAGGAAGGTCCAGAACAGCCTGAACTTTCTTGGGGTTAGCGTCTATCCCTCGAGAGCTGACGAAGAAACCCAAGAATTTTCCGGAACGGACCCCAAACGTACACTTCTTCGGATTGACTTTCATTTTGTAGGCGCGCAGGGAGGAGAAGGTCTCCCGCAGGTCGGCCAGGTGCTCTTTGTCTCCTTTACTCTTCACAATGGCGTCATCGACATAGGCTTCTATGTTCCTGCCTTTTTGACTTTCGAACACCTTGTCGACCAGGCGTTGGTACGTGGCTACTGCGTTTTTCAGCCCGAATGGCATCATCTTGTACATGTAGGTGCCTGAACTAGTGATGAATGCGCACTTCACCCTGTCCGGCTGCCATAAGTACACCTGATGATACCCTGAGAAGGCATCCAGGAAGCTCAGCATAGTATACCCACTGGTAGCATCTACCAGTTGGTCGATCCTGGGAAGTGGGTAGCAGTCCTTCGGGCAGGCTTTGTTGAGGTTCGTAAAGTCCACGCACATTCTCCATGCACCTGATGATTTTTTGACCATGACCACATTTGCCAGCCACTCTGGGTAGTCACAAACCTCGATAAAGTCTGCCTTCAAAAGTTTTTCAATTTCTTCCTTGATTGCCAGGTCTTTCTCTGCGGACATATTCCGCTTTTTCTGCTTCACAGGGCGGGCGTCCGTGCTTATGTTCAGCTTGTGAACGATACACGCTGGATCGACCCCTGGCATCTCGTCCGCCGAGTAGGCGAATACATCCTTGTTTTCTTTCAACAGCTCGACCAGTTCGGCCTGGTAGGACTCCTCCAGGTCAGCCCCTATAAGGACTTGCCTCCCCGGCTCTAGGTCTACCAGCATGCTTTCTCCCCCAGGTTCCAGGTGGTTTGGCGCCTGATTACCGGCTGGAATCTCGCCTTCCCTGCTGGGGGAACTGTTGGCTTTTCTTTTTCCTTTTCTTTCGCTTTCGTGAGCCTGCAGGGCCACGGAGTAGCACTGTCTGGCCGACTCCTGGTCTCCGCGCACTTTCCCTTCTAGGCCGAAATCAGTAACATAGGCTATAGTGAGAGCCCTGATTGATATGGCCGCTTCAATTTCGTCCAGGGTGGCTCTGCCGATCAGGGCGTTGTAAGCAGACTTTGCGTCTACTACAACGAATGATGCCCTGACATTTCTGGCAGTAGCCCCCTCCCCAAATGTTACAGGTAGGTCTATGATCCCCATGGGCAGTACGCCTGCTCTGCTAAACCCATATAATGACCCAGGGGCAGGTCGTAGGTGCCTTTTCTCCAGACCCATTTTGTCGAAGGCGTCTTTGTACAGCAAATTCGTGTAGGCACCGGTGTCCACCATGCACCTCCGAACAATGTGGTTGCTGATTACCAAGGATAGCACCAGGGGATCGCTGTGAGGGTATACCACCCGCCCTGCATCTTCGGGGGTGATGCTCAGTGTTACTCCCTTCGGGCTTCCTGCTCTTTCAGCGTAGCAGATTTGGTTCCTTAGCTCACGAATTTGCCTTTTCTGCCCCCTTCGGCTGACTAGGCCTTCGGCATCCCCTGATACCACATGGATTACCAGGCGGTTCTGTACTGAGCCTTCAGGCTTTTCAGGCGCTTCTTTTTGAGATTTATTCCTGGCTGCGTAGTTGGCCAACCAGCCATTCCTGATCAGCTTCTCAATTTCGTCTTTCAGGTGGCGACACTCTTCGATGGTGTGGCCTACACAGTCGTGGAAAGTGCAGAATTTCTTGGGGTCCCCTTTTGGACTGCGCGGTTTGCTCGGGCGATTCCATTTAGCAGTTTCCTTTTCCAGCTCGAAGATTTTCGCCCTGGATTTGTTAAGGGCTGTGTAACTGTCGAACCTGGGCTGGTAGACAGTGCGCTCCTTTTTAGGGGTATCCACTTCCTCAGTTCTATGTTTTCCGGACTCGTTTCTACCGCGTCCACCCTGTGGTCCCCCCTGCTGCCTCGAGGGGCCTGCGGGGGTCTCCGGCAGGCTGTGGAACTCTTCCTGCAGCATAAACCCCTCTGCAATCTTTCTGGCCTTGGCCAGGGTCTCAGGCTGGGCCCTGATCATTTGGTTTTTCATTTCGCCGGGTAGTAGGGAGTTGGTTAGTGCATACGCTGCTGTCGGGTCGTCAATTTCCTTTACCTGCTGGAACGATAAGTCGAACCTCTTCAGATATTCCCTGACAGTCTCGCCCTTCTTTTGCCTGAGGGTCATCAGGTCGAAACGGGTGAGACGTCGTCTTTTGTTTCAAGCATACTGATCCAGGAACATTTCTGCCAGTTCGATGAAGAAAGAGATTGACCCCTGCGGGAGGTCCCTGAACCAACCCTGGGCTAGGCCCACCAGGGTGGTGGGGAAGATCTTGCACCAGACTGCGTCGTCGGCGTCGTACATGCCCATGTGACTTTCGTACGTAGCCAGGTGATCTTCCGGGTCTGTAGTTCCGTCGAACTTTACAGTTGGCATCTTAATCTTCTGGATAGGATACGCCTAAACCTCAGGGTGAAGCGGGGTCTTGGTTGGCCTACCCACCATTTTTGACCTGCTCGCGCCTGAGTAGTGACCGTAGTCGTCCCTTCTATCAGGGGTCGGTCGCCTACTTTCAGGGGAGCGGTGTCTTGGTGGGGGCCTCGGCCTGCTTATCGCCTCATCGCCCTGGGAAGGGGAGTGATACCGTGAGCGCTTTTTCTGGGCGGGCTCAAGGTTATCACCCTGACGGTGCCTGGGCCTCATAGGCTGACCATTGTTGAGCCTGGATTGCAGGCTCTGGGATAGCCCGGGGGCAGGCCGCAATCCCTCAATCGGTGTCAGCCTGGAGAATACATCCTGTTTTTATCCCAAGCGTTTGGACACTGGCTCCTTGTGCTTCATGCGATTCCTCAGGTCCTGGGATAGGCCTCCTCTTTCACGAGCGGCCGTGGACTCTGTAGTATGAATGGAGAATGCGCCCTCAGGACCAGTTACCTCCTGGTGTGCAGGCGGCTGCTGACGGGCCTCTGAGATTCGCCTTAGCACTTGTGCATAAGCCTGAGCTGTCTTCCTAGCCTTTTTCTGAACGTTTCTGACGGCGGTTCGCTTTGTGCCCCCGGTTCCTTCCCCACTTTCAAAGTGGAGCAACCTGGGGGTCGTGGCGACCCTGCCTACCAGATCGTCCGGGGTGAATTCCTGATCCAGCATAGCTGAGAAGAACGCTGCAGTCTGTACCATTTGAGCAGGGGTGAGGTTCAGAACTGGCCTCGGATTGCCCCCCTGGCCTGTCATGGCAACCGCTCCCTGGCCCGGTGCCCCCTGGAGACTGGCTCGCCCCACACCTGGAATTGTGGCGGCGGGTGTCACTTCTGGCGGCATGCCATATTGGGGGGCTTTGGGTGGGTTTGCCACCGAGCTGGTGTCGAAAATTTCCGGCATGTTCGATTTTGAGTGGTTAATTTGTTAATTTTGTGTTTTGGAATGGTTGATTTTGTGGGTAATCTCGTGGGTACAACCTAGATCTTCCCCACAGACGGCGCCAAATTGTTCCGGTTATGGAAACAATCAACCCGATTACGAGTTCGGGTTTTAGTACTTGAATGCTGCTTGATTGAGTTAACGGCTCTCTCCTTCTTCCTACTCCTTGGGTCGGACTCTACCCGGCGAAGCTGGCCTGCTCCCTGCACAATGAACGCACAGGGCCCCAGAGGTTGTCCGAGGGAACCCTCTCCGATGCTTAAGTCAGTCCGTGAAAGCCTTGATGAACCTAGCTCGTGAGGAACCAGGCGGCGTTTTTGGGAGTAAGAGTCTAGAGAGAGAAAATCCAACCCCCTCTAAGTGGGAAATGGGTGGGTATTTATACCTTCCAACAAGAGAAAGAGGAGGAGAGGGAAAAGAGCGGGAGAATGGGTGGACGTGAGGACGACACGTGGTCTCTCCTCATCCACCCATTTTCCATTACCTGAGGCGGAATGATGGATGGGCCCTCGGGTTCCCCTGCTCGTATTGGGGGTTTGGGCACCCTGGAAACCAGCACGCAGGGGACTTGGTGGCCCTGCTTGGCTGGTGGCGGGACCCTGCCGAGCAGGCGCAAGCCTTTTGGAGTTCTCACCGTAGTCCTTCGCAAGGAGGCCCGACGGGTGATTCTAGATTCACCCTGGGGGCGAGTCATTCCGGGGCACTGCAGGCGGGCGACCCGTGGTACTTGGTCAACTCCCATCACTATATATATGTTACCCTAGTTTGTTGCCCAAGGCATCACCATTCATTAGTGTAGGAGGCATCCATAATCATCCATCACTTCACCCACCATTAGTGTAGAAAAACCATCCTCTTAGTAGTAATCTAGTAATATTCTTAGTAATTCTCTAAAAATCTAGTAGTAATTTAGTAGTAGATCTACTTAGTTTCCATCAACAATTATCTAGATTTCAAGTTTGAAGAAGATTATTCAAGTTTTATTTTGAAGATTTGTTTGGTTTATTGAAGAATTAAGTGACAAGTTCTTAATTTTATTCATCAAAGATTCAATCTTTATTCATGCAACATTATTATTTCTTATAGATCTTCATAGTTGGTATATTTCTCTTCCACTCTCTAATCTCTAGTTTAGTTTTAATGTTATTTTCTCATCATTGTCTTGTTTAGATCATATTAGTGTTGTTAGTTTCTTTAGATCTAGTTATTATGCATGTAGTAGTGATTTTCTCCTTAGTTAATGTTTTATTGTTTTCCATTATGATTAGTGAGTAGATTTCTTGTTGGGGGGTTTAGGGATGAGGACTTGGATTATTTGAATATAGGAATGTTGGTGGGTTGCTTGCTTGTTGGTTTATCTTGTTTATGGTTGTTACGTCATTGTTGTTTTAGTCTGGCCAACTAGACCGACCTTGACTAGTCTCTATCAATATGGGGAAACTCGGGGTAGAAACTACCATAGCTAGAGACTTACCCTTATTCGCCGCGAAAGCGGGTTTTTAGGTGAGTTAGGTGAAGAAACCGAAAGGTGGCATTCTCCTTTATCAATGTTGCGACAAAAACTCAATTCCGACCTTCTTAGACTCCAAGTACCGAATCCCAACTTCCCCCTAACACCTTTCCCTAGATTGACCACCCCTAGTTACCCTCATAGTCATTCCTCTAGTTATTCCTCTAGTTTAGAATCGACCTCTAGAAAACCCCCCTCTAAGACATCGAACACGACACTTTAAACTTGTTGTTAGCACACGGTTCTCTGTGGACCGACCTCGACTTACCACGATTACTCTAGTAGTTTTTGTGTTATTCCGAGTCTATAAATATCGTTTGATCCCCCGTCCTTCGTTAACTAACGATCCGATTGGGAGGCGATCAAAATGGCGCCGTTTTCGGGGAGCGGCGAGTAGCTATCGTGTTTTTAGTTGTTGTGTTTGATTCTTTTCCCTTCTCTCTTTTCCCTAGTACCGCAAGGTGCTAGGATTCTCACTGTTTAATTGAGTTTTATGCCCAGGAACACGTCATCGCCCTTGTGGTTCGATCCGGAGCCGGAAAGGACTTTTAGAGCATTGCGTTTTCGAGGAAATAACTCAACCACCATCATTCCACATCCTTCATTATCACCTCCTAACCTTAATTCCATCCTACCACATCCACCTTCTACACCTTTAGAGCATTGCGTTTTCGAGGAAATAACTCAACCACCATCATTCCACATCCTTCATTATCACCTCCTAACCTTAATTCCATCCTACCACATCCACCTTCTACACCTTCTACATCATACAACCTCACTCCTAATAATCCTTCCATACCTTCCACTTCACAAAATTCACCACCATCACCGAAAACACCACCACCAAATCCATCTCCTCCAAATTCTCCAAATTCACCAAATTTAAATCCACTACACCACCAATCCAACAAATAGCAACCTTAGGCTCTTATTCCCAACTCACACATGAGGAAACACCTTCTCCCGTCGATTTCGGAGAGATTCCCGAGAACTATGAATTGAAATCTTCTTTAACCAACCCGGTCCAACAAGATACTTTTCACGGTTTTTCTCAAGAAGATGCTCAAGAGCACATCGCTTCATTTAAAGAAAAATTAGTAGGAGCCTGTCTCAATGGATTAACATCATGTCAATTGCATCGTTTATTATTTCCGAAGACCTTGAGAGATGGAGCTCGTAGATGGCTTCAAGGCACCCCGCTAATACATTTACAACATGGGCTCAACTATCTAATGCCTTCTTAGAAAAATATTTTCCGCCGTCAAAGACTAACCAATATCGCATGGAGATGCAAACATTCATGCAAGATGAATTTAAAAGCCTAAGCGAGGCTTGGGAAAGATTTAGAGATTTGTTGCGCAAATGTCCACATCATGGAATACCCGATTGGCTAACCACCCAAACGTTTTACAACACCCTTTCATCGAGAACCAAGGAAAACCTCAATTCGGCCGCCGGAGGAGACTTCTCTTCTCTTACCAATGAGGCATCTAAGAATCTTATTGAGAAGATGGCAAGGAGTGATTCTATAATAAGTCAATCGAGATTCAAGAAAGAAAGTTGAAGTGAACTCATCCAAGAGTTCTAATGAATTGAGACTTGAAGAAGAAGTTGAAGAATTGAAAAAGATAATGGATGCCATGAATTCTAAGCCCACTCCTAGAGGTATGTACCAAATTCAAGGGAGTGTTCCACCAAGGCAACCATCACCTCCAAAGCAATTAACATGGGAAGTTCAATGTGATCATTGTAGCAATTGTGGCCACGACTTTAGCTCTTGTATTCCTAATGAAGAAGTTTATATTGAAGAGCCAAATGAAGTCCAAGCAATACAAGTATATGGGCAAAGACCTCAATTTGATCCTTTTTCTAATACTTACAATGCCGACACAAGATTTCATCCTAATTTCTCTTATGGAAATCAAAATGTTCAAAATCCGATGCCACGTGCCCAAGGGAGTCAAATGAGGCCATTTAATCAAAGTCAACAAAGGCCCTTTGTGGACATGACATAGTGTGGACATGACATAGGTCCACCCTGATGCGGCCACGCGCGGGTTTGGGGAGGCGAATGAATCTCCATATGAGATGGTCAAATTGAAATTTAAATCGAAGTAGGAGTCGCCACCGAATTTTGTGGTTATTCGGAACCGTTCGAGCCCACTCTATGTCGTAGTGGGCCGTATACAAAATACGGCCCATTTTCGATGTCAGAGTTTATTGGGCTCGTCCCTTTGCATTACGATACCGATTCCGACATTATCGGATACCGTGTAATGAATGACTCTCGTTGCCAATGGATTCGGACATCCGGAAACCATGGTTCTGAGTAAGGGGTGAGGGTACGTGTTGGGAAGTTCACTGAGAACACCAAATCCCGCCCGCACTTAGCGGCCTTTACTAAGATATCGTTCGTTTTTTGTGTACACGGGTTAGTTCGACGGTTGAATGATATGCAAACATTATTTTCCTAAGCATGTGAGAAAAATAAAATGGGTTGCTAAGTCGTTTAATGCATGTTAAACTAATAACGTCGAAGTTATTTTAGCATGTGAAGTCGTTTTAGTCTAATAAAACGATAAAAAAACAAAATAAAATAAAATTGCTACAAACACGAGAAAACGAGTTAGTAACGTTTGAATAAATCGAATAAAGACATGAATAAATAATATGCATGACTCGAAAAAAGTTTTAATGACACGTGATGGATTAACAGGTGTTGACCGAAGTCGAAAAAAGTATTTTATCGGAATATGTCGCGAAAGTCGCATTTTAATATAAGGTTCTAAAAGAATAAAAAATAGAAAAGCGAAGAAACGAAGAAAAAGAGCCGGCGGATCAGGCTGCCGCGCGGGTCGCCTGACAGGCGCGCGACCTGCGTGGTAGCCTGCCGGTTTTTTTTATTTGTCGAAAATCGTAAATTTTTATAAATCGTGTACAAATATGGATTAATTCATACTCGATTTATATTTTCGATATTCGTCGTATTCGATTATGAAATCGATATCGAATAGTCGGAATGATTTTAGAAAAGGTTTTGAAAAAAGTTTGTTTTGAACGAAAAGTAAAAAAAAGAATTTTGAACGAAAAATATGTTAATTCTCTCCGCGTTAAAATCGTTGTATTTTGTTTAAAAAGATGTAACGATTTTTTTTAGCATCAACGAGATTTAATTAATTTAGTTCTTGTTAGATACAATATTTGATTAGAGAATCAATATTGTATTTTAAGAACGTTATATGAAAAAATAGTTTTATTAGTATCGATTATATAAAAAGATGTGACGAACGACCCATATTAAAATGCGAAACGACCGACGAAAATAAAATAAAAAAAGGAGGAAAGGACGAAGAAGAGGAGAAGAGAGAAAGGAGAAGAATCGGGTTTGATTTACACCCTCAACCTACATGCTTCGTTTTCTCGGTATAAGGCTCGTCGGACGGAGGCTTAGGAACGGGAGCAGCGAGATGATGTGGGAGAGTTAAGGTGTCGGTTTTTGGACGTGTGATGGGACGATTCGTTCGGCCGGATGGGGGTGGTTTCGTCGGTATTTCGAGACTTCTTCGGGAATACGTCGGGATTTGCTTTGTATTATTTTTTTAGATATCGAGGATGTATGTATGTTGGATGTGTGAATGTGTATTTCGGTCAGTGAAAATTTGTTGTGTAGAATCGCTGTCCTTTGTGTTGGACGGGAGGTCCTATTTATAGGGGTCGAGGTAGTCTTGCTTGTGTGACAAGAAATACCGGTTTGGATAGGAAACACGAGAGTTCGAAAGGGAACGAAAGTCTCGTTTCTTGGTGGGGAAGCCAAGTATTTCGGCTTTCATGAAGAGTTGGCCGAGTATTTTGGCTGTCTTGGCCGAGTATTTGGAGCTCGGTCGGTGTCTGATTCGGTTTCCGGATAGAATTCCTACTTGAGATCGAATTCTATCCTTAAACGGATTTGTTTAATATTTTTGGAAGATGATTTTTTTAGTATTTGGGAACGGATCAGCCGTGTGAGGTGTCACGGCTGACTCGTGTGTCTCGAGAATATTTTTTACCGTGTTTTGACTCGGTCGTAAAAAGACGGTTTTACCCCTGGTGCCGGAATCGACCCAGATTAGTCTCATTTGACTCGAAACGACCCAGCGGGCCTGGATTTGAGGTTGGTTTTGTAAGATTTGTACTCCGTAATAAGCCTAAACCAAATGTCCATGATTTCGAGCCCGTATCCGAGCCCATTAAAGCATGTTCGCGTCCTATCATCATCGGGTGTTTGGTGGGACCTACTATAGACACTTGGCGGTCAAAATATGGGTGTCTATAGAGCCCCCACTCTGACTGAGGCTTGGACAAGGCGAAAGTCAGAGTAGCTACCAGGCCAATCGAGGATTAAGACTTGGCAGACTTCCGATCAGGTCGTTTAGAGTCCATTAGACTTGCGTGAAGGGCTCGCCAGCCATAAGATAGAAATCATACCTGGATAGACGTCAATATTGTTGCGGGGACTTTTCTTAAAAAGTCTTGGGTATGTCTGTTTACAGACACATCCATCTTAGAATGGCGCGGGAGCCTCCATTGGAAGCTGTGGGTATACCGCTTACTGATAATCCCACCTCGAAATAGCACGGGAGCCTCCATTAGAAGCTGCGGGTGTACCGCTTACTGATACATCCCATCTTAGAATTGCGGGGAGAGCCTCCATTGGAAGCTGTGGGTATACTGCTTACTGATAATCCCACCTCGGAATAGCGCGGGAGCCTTCTTTAGAGGCTGCGGATGTACCGCTTACTGATACATCCGATTCTTCAGTATAAATGTTGCTTGAATTTTCACTGGGAATTTTCTTTTGAGAATTCTCCGGGAGTCTTGGGATACCTGTATGCTTTGCATGCAACATTCAGATAAAACATTGACTCACGCTGGGGAAGAAAATGATTTTTTTTGATTGATTTTTTGAAAGAAAATGCTGAAAATTTTTGAAAATTTTTGGAAACGCTGATTTTTTTTTTTGGAAATTAGAATGCTTGGGATGACTTGATTCCCGATCAGATTCTGACACGGACTTCTAAAATCCTCTGGTTAGGCCTGTATGCCAAGGTGAAGAGGGAGATATACCGACAGACTCGACTCTGGATGCGTGAGGACGAGTTAATAGACACGACTGGACTCTCTAAGGGTTGGACCGTGACTCGGTAGGGAGTGGGTCACCTAAGATGACAAGTCTCTTAAGTTGCGCTATTCCGTAGCCTAGGCGAGTGGCAACATGGTCGAATCCTCGGAACGAGAAAGATATGTTATGAGACTGTTTCCGTACGACAGGGCTTTGTGGTAGCAATGCCGTAAACTGGTGTCCTTTTGAATTTTTTTTGGTTTCGGGGCATATTCCCAAAGTAGGTATTGCTTCGAGTCCTGACAGATTCTCGTCTTCGACTGAGCCGAGTACTAGGACACACTTATAGAAAGGAGGCTAGTTCTTGAATGTCTTTGGATTATGTGAGTGGATGGAGAACTTCTGCCTAGGAGAAGCCCCCGGGACAACAAAGCTAACTGTTGAGAACATGACAGTGTCGTGACAGGAATGATGGTACTTTTGAATTTGTGTCAATGTGGGTGGTTGTGCCTCTGTTGAAAGGCTGCCTACATATTCACGTGTAGTGAAATCGAACCATGCCGTAGTTCAGTGTTGAAAAATGTATTATGGTGCCTAGTTTATTAGGGCTTTGTGTGTAACTAGCCATAGCAATGGTGTAGGCTAGGTGCATTCCCAATGATGTCTTGACCAAAGGGCTAGAATATTTAGGATGTTGATCCTGTGACTGTGAGCATTTTCCGGGGTAGCCCCCAGAGGTGGTGTGAACTATTTGGGCATGTTCTATGCCGACCGCAAGTTGAATTCCCGTGTTTGGGGTTGGTAACTGGTTTAGATGTTTTTTGGAAATGTGGTGCTAGGAAGTAAGTGGCTTTGATTATTCGAAATCTGGAGCTCGATTCTGTGGAGCTAAGGCTTCGAGGGTAAGGTATTGTAATGTGGTAGAAAAGGGGGAAGTCGAGTAATAATGACTCGAACTTCGATCGGGGTAGGTTTGATAATGCGGGATCTGATTTCCATGTCTGGCCCTAATGGTTAGGGTATCCTATGGAGCTTGAATCCTCAAAAATCCGAGCTGTCTCTAGCCTAGGTCTCGGGAAGGTCTTGAGGGTTGGAATGTGGGAAGGCTAGATGTGGTGCTAGCTGACCAGCTTGATTGTTTCTCCCCTATTTGATGGTTTGGGTTTTGATAATTTTGAATTGACCGTTTCACTTGAGTTGATCATTAGCTACGGTCATGAGTTTTTTAACTCTTTGGGTTGACCTCTTAGCCTAGGTCACGGGATTTTTTGAATGTTGGTTGACCTCTTAGCCCCGGTCATGGGTTTTTGATTTGGATTGACCGCTTAACCTCGGTCATGGGTGCCTCTTTTTTTTGATAACGGCCTGTTTTTTTTTTTTTGGCCTTTTGCTTCTTTCCTGGTCTTTTGATTTCTTTTCGTCCAGTTTTTTTTTTTTTTTTTTTTTTTTTTTTTTTTTTTTTTTTTTTTTGTCATACGAACACCTGAGGTAGGGATTGGTTGATGTTGTTGGATGGGTGTTTATTGTTGGAAATGTGCTTGCCTCCCGTCTTGAACCCAAACTAGGAGACTACCTAGATTTGTCATAGGATTCGATACCGCTCCTACTAAGGGTGGTTATGTGGCTTTCTATGTCAGACATGGAACAGGTAAAGGAAAACACGGGTTCAGTTTCCTGCAGTCGTTATAGATGGGCCTATAATAGTCACGTGCATGTGCTCACAGTGTATGACGGTATTCATCATGTTCTCTGAAACACATAAGGAAAGTATATATGGGAAATAGAATATTGAAAGATGACAGAATGCAAATGACTCTGACTCTGATTTTGGAATAATATATTCTAGACTCGGACTCAGACTTAGACTCGAATCAGATCTGGACTCGGATGCTCGGTTGGTTGTTTTTTTGGTAAGGTCTTCGACAGGTGCCACGACTCGCCTAAACTCTGCTTTGCGCAAATGCAAGAGAGGGAGTCAAACTAAACACGGCCCGGGGGGACGGGAATGACTAAGACTCTTGGATCGGGATACTCGAGCGTTGACCTAGACAAAGTAACGACCGCGACTTGGACTCGAGATGCGGAAGGGTGAGTCCGAAAATGGGGGCAACCGTGTTTGACCGTGTCGCGTGTTCGGCCCAACCGTGGTGACCTAACCCTAGATGATTCGAGCGTTCTTAGCATAGGTACGACTCGAAGAAGGCATCATAAAGACGCCGGTGTAGGATGGACGTGGGGTACTCCCTAGAGTGACCATGGTTGACTGCTCGGGTGGGGGACAGCCCCCGAGTGAGACTAAAGACTCTGGTAAGACTCAGATGGTGTGACATCTAAGTGGCTCGAAAGTGGGGTACGTGAGACAACATGTGTAAGACCAGACCCTTAGAGCAACCGCGGTTGATCGCTCTGCTGAAAGGTAGCCCCCGAGTGGGACTGAAGACCGACTCCTAGACGGGTGACTCGTGGATGGTGGGTCTTCCTTAGGATTTGGCAAAGTGGGCCTAGTCCCGTTCGAGGGAAGATCCACGTGAGTATCCCTAGGCTTTGGACTTGAAAGTGTAAACGGGCTTCCCTTTGTAGGAGTTCGTCCTACGCAGGTGGGCCGTGCCTCGACAAATAAGGCGGACTTGGGATGGGGTAGAAACTCGTGATGTAAGATCGACGGAGTTTCGACGCTATGGATTCTAACAACTTATGACAAGACCCGACACTGCTAAATACGGGAAGTCCTAAGAAGAAGAAAGCTTTGAAAAGAGAATTTGAATTTGAAAACCGAACAAAGTCGGATATGATGGCCCGTTGTTTTGAAAATCGAAAAAAAGTTATCGGGCCGAGATTTCGAAATTTTGAAAAATTTTGGGCAGCATACCGGCTAGAAAATAGGCTACTTTGACTCAAAATCATAAGTCCTAAATTCGGTAGCTTTCTGGATTTGAAAAATGGATGATTTTCGAAAAAAAATGCAAGTTTTTGAAAACGACGGTTTTTGAAAAGACGAGACATGGATCAAGTAGCACGTAGTCAGGGAAACAGTATAATGACGCCATGTATGCTCTTAGTCTAAGTCTCGGTCGGTCGAATAGGGTCTATACCAACGACGATCGTTTTCTCGCAAATCAGGACGGTCTTCCTAAGCCGAGTTGGTCTTAGAACCTGCCGTAAAACCCATGCGAGTTCCGCCATCGAAGTCTTTAGTGCACCCATTTAGGAATGCACCGTGGTATAGTGGGACGTCGGTCACAAGTAACCGGCCCGGGAAAGAATTGGGTTATGCATGAACCATTGAACTAAAACGTGTACATTACTATTCGAACGATTTCTTTTCGAGTCTCACCCTAGGGATGCCGATGGTAAGTGACTCATCAGTTGATCCCCAGCGGAGTCGCCAAATTGTGGACATGACATAGTGTGGACATGACATAGGTCCACCCCGACGCGGCAACGCGCGGGTTTGGGGAGGCGAATGAATCTCCATATGAGATGGTCAAATTGAAATTTAAATCGAAGTAGGAGTCGCCACCGAATTTTGTGGTTATTCGGAACCGTTCGAGCCCACTCTATGTCGTAGTGGGCCGTAAACAAAATACGGCTCATTTCCGATGTCAGAGTTTATTGGGCTCGTCCCTTTGCATTACGATACCGATACCGACATTATCGGATACCGTGTATTGAATGACTCTCGTTGCCAATGGATTCGGACATCCGGAAACCATGGTCCTGAGTAGGGGGTGAGGGTACGTGTTGGGAAGTTCACTGAGAACACCCAACCCCGCCCGCACTTAGCGGCCTTTACTAAGATATCGTTCATTTTTTGTGTACACGGGTTAGTTCGACGGTTGAATGATATGCAAACATTATTTCCCTAAGCATGGGAGAAAAATAAAATGGGTTGCTAAGTCGTTTAATGCACGTTAAACTAATAACGGCGAAGTTATTTTAGCATGTGAAGTCGTTTTAGTCTAATAAAACGATAAAAAAACAAAATAAAATAAAATTGCTACAAACACGAGAAAACGAGTTAGTAACGTTTGAATAAATCGAATAAAGACATGAATAAATAATATGCATGACTCGAAAAAAGTTTTAATGACACGTGATGGATTAACACGTGTTGACCGAGGTCGAAAAAAGTATTTTATCGGAATATGTCGCGAAAGTCGCATTTTAATGTAAGGTTCTAAAAGAATAAAAAATAGAAAAGCGAAGAAACGAAGAAAAAGAGCCGGCGGATCAGGCTGCCGCGCGGGTCGCCTGACAAGCGCGCGACCTGCGTGGTAGCCTGCCGGTTTTTTTTATTTGTCGAAAATCGTAAATTTTTATAAATCGTGTACAAATATGGATTAATTAATACTCGATTTATATTTTCGATATTCGTCGTATTCGATTATGAAATCGATATCGAATAGTCGGAATGATTTTAGAAAAGGTTTTGAAAAAAGTTTGTTTTGAACGAAAAGTAAAAAAAAGAATTTTGAACGAAAAATATGTTAATTCTCTCCGCGTTAAAATCGTTGTATTTTGTTTAAAAAGATGTAACGATTTTTTTTAGCATCAACGAGATTTAATTAATTTAGTTCTTGTTAGATACAATATTTGATTAGAGAATCAATATTGTATTTTAAGAACGTTATATGAAAAAATAGTTTTATTAGTATCGATTATATAAAAAGATGCGACGAACGACCCATATTAAAATGCGAAACGACCGACGAAAATAAAATAAAAAAAGGAGGAAAGGACGAAGAAGAGGAGAAGAGAGAAAGGAGAAGAATCGGGTTTGATTTACACCCTCAACCTACATGCTTCGTTTTCTCGGTATAAGGCTCGTCGGACGGAGGCTTAGGAACGGGAGCAGCGAGATGATGTGGGAGAGTTAAGGTGTCGGTTTTTGGACGTGTGATGGGACGATTCGTTCGGCCGGATGGGGGTGGTTTCGTCGGTATTTCGAGACTTCTTCGGGAATACGTCGGGATTTGCTTTGTATTATTTTTTTAGATATCGAGGATGTATGTATGTTGGATGTGTGAATGTGTATTTCTGTCTGTGAAAATTTGTTGTGTATAATCGTTGTCCTTTGTGTTGGACGGGAGGTCCTATTTATAGGGGTCGAGGTAGTCTTGCTTGTGTGACAAGAAATACAGGTTTGGATAGGAAACACGAGAGTTCGAAAGGGAACGAAAGTCTCGTTTCTTGGTGGGGAAGCCAAGTATTTCGGCTGTCATGAAGAGTTGGCCGAGTATTTTGGCTGTCTTGGCCGAGTATTTGGAGCTCGGTCGGTGTCTGATTCGGTTTCCGGATAGAATTCCTACTTGAGATCGAATTTTATCCTTAAACGGATTTGTTTAATATTTTTTTAAGATGATTTTTGTAGTATTTGGGACCGGATCAGCCGTGTGAGGTGTCACGGCTGACTCGTGTGTCTCGAGAATATTTTTGACCGGGTTTTGACTCGGTCGTAAAAAGACGGTTTTACCCCTGGTGCCGGAATCGACCCAAATTAGTCTCATTTGACTCGAAACGACCCACTGGGCCTGGATTTGAGGTTGGTTTTGTAAGATTTGTACTCCGTAATAAGCCTAAACCAAATGTCCATGATTTCGAGCCCGTATCCGAGCCCATTAAAGCATGTTCGCGTCCTATCATCATCGGGTGTTTGGTGGGACCTACTATAGACACTTGGCGGTCAAAATGTGGGTGTCTACACCCTTTAACCAATGTCCTCCAAAGATGCCCCCATATATGCCTCCTCATCAAAGGAGCAATTTCAATCAACAAGGTAGCAACTTCCATGTTCTTAACAATAACAACAATTACCAAAATCAACATAGTAATCATTTCAATCATGGATACAATCAAGGGTTCCAAGGTAATTTTCATGGAAATCAAGGTTACAATCAACCACCATTCAATCAATCCTCTCAATCTTATGGCCAATCAAGTAATTTTCAACTTGGTCAAGGTGGACCTCCATGGGATAACTATAATGATTTGCAAAGAACCGTTGACCAACTATGGAATGAACATCAAGATACTTAGACAAGGCTAAAGGTTTGGGAATCACAAGAAGCAAAAAAAGCCTTAGCCGCCCCAATTCATCCACCCCATGGTTTGCCCAGCCAACCCCAAAACCCAAGAGACCCTTAACACCATGCAAATGCCGTCATTTGGGGAGGTGGCAAAGAACTTGAGGACCCATATAAGAACTTGAACTTGAATACCAAAAGTACCCCATCCAAATTGAATCAACCAAGTGCACCACAAGAATCATCTCCCACCTCCCCCAAACAAAACCGGGGAATACAAGCGGAGTTTTATATCCTCCAAAATGCGGAGAATGAACTAAGAGAACAAAGAAAGAAGAAAGACCAAATGGAAGCCGACGAAGCCAAAAGAAAAGAGGTAGAACGATTAGCCGAAGAAGAAGAAGAATCTAATGTTCCACCGCCTCCCGCTTTTGTCCCTCCATTGCCTTTTCCCGAGCGAGATAAGCCACACAGAGAGAATGCTCAATTTAGCCGTTTCGTGGATATGTTGAAGAAAGTAGAGGTAGCTTTACCCTTCATCGAGGTAATTTCTCAAATGCCCCTCTATTCTATGTTTTTGAAAGATGTCTTGACTAAAAAGGGAACAATAGAGGATAAAGAATGTATCACTCTCACGGGTCAATGTAGTGCCATTCTTATGAACGAAATGCCAAAGAAACTAGACGATCCCGGTAGTTTTTCCATCCCTTTTCGGGTAGGAAATGTCGTTGTTAATCAAGCTTTATGCGACCTTGGGGCTAGTGTTAGTTTGTTACCTTATTCTATTGCTAAGAGACTTAGTGTGGGGGAGATGAGTCCCACTAGTATGTCGATTCAACTTGCGGATAGGTCCGTCAAGTACCCACTTGGGATAATTGAGGATGTACCCGTTCAAGTTGGTAAGTTCTTCATCCCCTCCGACTTTGTTGTCATGGATATGCCCGAAGACACTATTACCCCCATTATCTTAGGTCGACCGTTTATGGCTACCGGAGGTACTATAGTTGATGTTAAGAATGGAAAGTTGTCATTTCACATAGGGAACGAGTCGGTAGAGTTTTCCCTTTCTCAAGCTCTTAAACAACCAATGATTGAACAAATGCATTTCATTGAAGTTATTGATAGTTTGGTCGATTATAGCTTGATAGATGACGATAGCAAGAAGAGGAACCATTTGACTCTCCACCTCTTGAAAAAGAATGTTTGCATGATGAAAAGGTAGGACCACTACCGGTGGGTAAGAGTATGGTATCTTCTCCTCCTAATCTTGAACTTAAACCACTCCCCTCTTCCCTCAAATATGCTTTTCTTGAAGAAACTAATTATCCCGTTATCGTCAATGCTACCCTTGATGGACCTCAATTGGAAAAACTTTTGATTGTTTTCAGAAAGCACAAAAAGGCCATCGGGTATAGCATTGCCAACCTCCAAGGCATAAGACCAAGTGTTTGCATGCATAGGATCATCCTTGATGATGACCATCGTCCTTCGGTTGAGGGTCAACGTAGGTTGAACCCCACCATGAAAGAGGTTGTCATGAAGTAAGTCCTCAAGTTGTATGAGGCTAACCTTATATACCCAATAACCGGAAGTAAATGGGTTAGCCCCGTACAAGTTGTGCCGAAAAAAGGAGGAATGACGGTTGTTAAAGGAGAAAAGGGTGAGTCAATATCTACTAGAACTATTACCGGTTGGCGCATGTGTATAGACTATCGTAAATTGAACACGGCCACCATAAAAGATCATGTCCCCCTTCCCTTTACTGATCAAATGCTTGAAAGATTGGCGCATCATTCGTATTTTTGTTTCCTCGATGGTCATTCCGGATTTCTTCAAATTCCCATTCACCCCGATGACCAAGAGAAAACCACTTTTACTTGTCCCTATGGCACCTATGCTTATAGAAGGATGCCATTTGGATTGTGTAATGCGCCCGGAACGTTTGAAAGATGTATGATGGCTATTTTCTCCGATTTTATTGAAAGAACCATGGAAGTTTTTATGGATGATTTTAGTGTCCATGGTACATCTTTTGATTCTTGCCTTGAAAATCTTGATCAAGTGTTGGCTCGATGTAAAGAGTATAGACTTGTTTTAAATTGGGAAAAGTGTCATTTTTTGGTTGAACAAGGTGTTGTCCTAGGTCATATTGTTTCTAATAGAGGAGTTGAAGTCGATAAGGCGAAAGTCTCTATGATTGAGAACTTGCCACCACCTACAAATGTCAAAGGGGTGAGGAGTTTTCTAGGTCACGCCGATTTTTATAGACGATTTATTAAAGACTTTTCTAAAATTGATAAGCCTTTGACTTCTTTGCTTATGAAAGATGCACCTTTAGTTTTTGATGACTCGTGTCTTGAGGCCTTTTGCAGGATAAAGACCTCTCTCACTACCACACTAATTATCAAAGCTCCCGATTGGAATCTTCCATTTGAGATCATGTGCGATGCATCCGATTTTGCTGTTGGTGCCGTTCTAGGTCAACGGGTTGATAAGAAGCTACATGTGATATATTATGCAAGCAAGACCTTCGATGAAGCCCAATCGAGGTACACCACAACCGAAAAAGAGATGCTTGCAGTTGTCTATGCCAAGGAGAAATTTCGAAATTATGTTACCGGTTCCAAAGTCTTTATTCATACCGATCATGCGGCCATTCGTTACATCATGTCCAAAAAGGAGACAAAGTCCCGACTCTTTCGGTGGGTGCTCCTTTTGCAAGAATTTGATATTGAGATTAAAGACAAAGCCGGATCGGAGAACTTGGTAGCGGATCATCTTAGTAGGCTAACGGTTAGTAAAGAAAGCAATGAAGATGATGGTATTCCCATCAACGAAGCAATGAGAGATGAGGCCTTGATGGCCGTTGAAACTATTACACCTTGGTACGCCGATATCGTCAATTTCTTAGTGTCTCATTATATTCTGGACGATTATTGTAAGCAAGAGAGGAAGAAACTACGTTATGAAGCCCGACGCTATTATTGGGACGAGCCTTATTTATTTCGACGATGTGTTACGGCCGAAGAAGGATATAATATCGTGAAGCACCTTCACTCGACATCTTATTGTGGACACTTGGTCAATCAAAAGACAATTGCCAAGGTTCTCCAAAGCGGGTTTTGGTGGCCTTCCATGTTCAAGGACATTCGAGCTTTCATTCTCACATGCGATGCATGCCAAAGAAGTGGAAATATTACAAGAAGAAATGAGATGCCCCTTCAACCTATCTTGGAGATTGAATTGTTCGATGTTTGGGGCATTGATTCACATCCTCTTTTGGTAATAAGTACATTCTAGTCGCGGTTGATTATGTCTCAAAATGGTTCGAGGCCGTAGCTTCCCCCACCAATGACTCCAAGGTTGTAATCAAGCTTTTCAAGAATGTAATTTTCCCGAGATTCGGTATGCCTAGAGCCATAATTAGTGATGGATGCTCTCATTTTAGGAAAGATACCTTTGAACACCTTCTTAGGCAAGATATCCTTAGCCTACCACCCTCAATCAAATGGGCAAGCCGAGATCTCCAACCGTCAAATCAAGGGAATTTTAGAGAAAGTTGTAAATACACATCGAAAGGATTGGTCATTGAAATTAAATGACGCCCTTTGGGCATTGAGAACGGCTTACAAAGCGCCGATTGGAACCACTCCTTATCGTCTTGTGTATGGTAAAGCTTGTCATTTACCGGTGGAATTAGAACACAAAGCCAAATGGGCAATCAAAGAGCTAAACTTCGATGAGAGTGTTGTAGGAGATAATCGCCTTCTCCAACTACAAGAATTGGAAGAACTAAGACTTGACGCCTACGAAAATTCGAAGATCTACAAAGAACGAACTCGCCAATGGCACGATTCTCGAATTCTTCGTAAGGACTTCTCCGTTGGTGAAAAGGTATTACTCTTCAACTCTCCCTTTAAGCTCTTCCCCGGTAAGTTGAAATCAAAATGGTCGGGTCCATTCGAAGTGACCGGAGTGCAACCATATGGTTCAATAGAGATATCAAGCCCATAAACCGGGAAGTTTATGGTTAATGGGCAACGTTTGAAGATTTATCACCCAGGCCACATTCGTGAGACCTTTGCTACTATGAAGTTTGGTGAGCTCTCATCAGGGAGCGTTGTTTAACCCCCTCTCGAAATTGATGTAGGTTTGGTGGTATCCTCAACAACCACCTTGTATATATGTGTCATATTTCTTTGAGTTTATTAGTTTTGTTAGCTTGAGAAGAATGGTTGAAATTGGATTTCACAATGGAGAATAAATTTGGATGAAGATCAAGCTTTTGGAGAATTATGGAGCTTAAATTGAAGACCACAAGTATGTTTGTGGGAATATTGATTATGTAATGTGAGTCGAGTCAATATTTGAATCCCTTGGTGATTATTGAAGAGCCATGAAATGGCAAGGTGGAAAAACGCAGCAACGAAGACCGCCGGGCGAAACTTCGCCCGGTGAGACTCGACCAGGCGAAACTTCGCCCTACGGAAAAGTTGCCAGAATTGCCGAAATTGGTGAAGATACCATCGGGCGAAATTTCGCCTGGTGAGATTTTCACCGGGTGAAATTTCACCCGGTGGAAAAAGTTGGCAAAAACGATTTTCACGACGAAAAACCGTCGGGTGAAATTTCACCCGATGGTGCCCGACCGGGTGAAATTTCACCCGGCGGTGTGACTTGGCCGGATCACCTACACTTTTACTCACTCACTACATTTTCATTTCCCTCCTTCATACTTACCCCAACATAACTTTCCCTCCAAAATTTTTACACCAAATTTTTACCAACCACTTTAAAACTTTTCATTTCCCTCTCAATCACCCTTATTTATATCACCTTTTTCACCCCACAATTCATTTCACCCTTTCACCCATCATAAAATAACCATACCACCTTCCATACTACATTTAAACCTCCATCCATAGTTTCATTTCCATACTTGGTGATTATCTATTTGGGTTTTTGAAGAAAGGAGAAGCAAAAGTTTCGGGATTTTTCTTGCTACCATATCATTATGGAGACAAGAGCTCAACGAGCCACGCGTAAACAAGGTATGGCCTCGACTTCTAATCCTTCTAAATATTCATCTTCTAGTAAGTCTTCTAGGCCAAAACTTTTACCTTGCCCTAATTCGCCCCTTGCTTAAACCTTCTCTGAAAAATCTTTTCAGAGTACAAGATGGCCTTGTCCATTCACAAAGAAAACTCTAGGGATTAAGGACGATATTAGAGAGTTATCATCTAGAATTGGTACTAGTAAACTCCTTGATTTTGTGCCTTGCACAAACAAAGACTTGACTTGTGTGTTTCTAGGTAGCTGTACAATCGATAACCCGACCACACCTAGAGAGTTCAAATTTAATTTGTTTGGTAGAAATCACTGTTTAAATATTTCCGACTTTAGCTTAGCTCTAGGTTTGCCCTCATCGGGTACCGGACTAAGTAGACCCCTATGTGATTCGCAAAGTAGTGCAACTAGAAGAACTTGTGGAGGCGCATAGCGCCGGGTCAACGTGATTTCCAACCCAATTCTAGTTTTACCGCTGAAATTCGAAACCCAGCCATTCGTTATTTCCCTGAAATTCTTTCCGACTGTCTTTTGCCTTCTGCCGACAACATCATTAACCTCAATGTGTGTGTCCTACAACTGATCTGTGACTCTTTATTCGGTAACCCTTACCCCCTAGACCTACCTATTGTCGTGGCATTACACTTTCATCAAATTATTATTGACCAACGCCCTACCGTCGACTGTGGTGGTCTTGTGACTGTAATAGCAAGAAATTTGGGTTATGCGACCAACCATCTTAAACCACATGACCCCCATGTCTGGCTTGACGAGGCTTACTTCCCTACTTGGATCTTTCGTGTGCCTGACCACTGCCTCGTCTATCTTGGCCACGGCCGTGCCTTAATTGTCCCCAACAAATACCGAACTAATATTTATAACCATCGTAATTGGAGCCTACCTCTAGGTCCCTGTGAATTCTGACTGACCGAATCGGGGGAAATTTGAGTTTGGGAGTACGCCGGTGATGGAACTCCGACGGCTTCTTTTGCGTCAAATGACTATTCGACCTAGACACCCCTACAAGAGTCGGTAGATAATATGGTTCCTGTATGTTGTGGGTATTTGTGTGGATTGTGTCGGTGAGTCTCTAATCATCTACAATTGTATGTGAATTAATATTGTTCCTTGTTCCTTGTACCTTCATTATAATCATTGTCATTGCTTTATCCTAACCAAAATTGCAAGCTGTCCCACCGTCCCATTAAATGATTTTTGTGGCCGTCGCGACCTTGGTATTGCTCCCGGTCTTTAGGCGATGTAATTACGCCATTGACCCATTGAAAAATCCAAATTTTTAATCAATCTTTCTCAATTTTTCTTAATCCGGGCTAGGTGACGTGGCTACACCTATGCCCAATTTTCATTTTCATTTTCTTAGCCACTTGGCTAGGGTCTAGGTGATGTGATTAAACCTAGGCCCGCCACTATTTTACCGCTTTCCTTATTTTCTTTTATTTTCCTTTTCTTTTCTCAAAATTTTTGAAAAATCGGAAAACATTCAAAAAAATTATAAAACCAAAAGCATTCGAAAAATCATAAAAATCCAAAAAGATTTTTCTTATTTTTCTTTTCCGTCTTTTTCGATCTTCCCCTACTTGTCCATTGAGGACAATGTACAGTTTTAGTGTGGTGGAGGAGTCTACTATCTTTTATTTTTAAAAAATCCATAAAAATTTGAAAAACTCGAAAAATCAAAAACATTTTTTTTCTTTTTTTTTCCTTTTCTTTTCTCGTTTCTCGTTATGTTTCGTGTCCCGTGTACGGTCTTGTTCTCTACTCTTACAGGTAACCACCACCTTAATAGCGCGATTTGAAGAGATTATGAAAGCACCCTCTAGGTAACTTCTTTCCTTCTTTCTTCTTTATTTTGTAGAGGAGTTAGGTTGTTGCTATTGGAAGCTCTCGAAGTTGAGCATTTGGGTGTTGTGGTTGATTGTGGTTGATTGTGCTTGAATGTTGATGGAGTATGGAGTACTTGACCTGACTTGTGTTTTCTTTTATTTACTTTTCCTTTTCATGTGTTTTGTTTTTCTTTTGTATAGCGTGTCTAGGATTAAAACTTTTCGAAATCCGGATTACAAATCTTTTACAAGAGTTTACATTCCATTGTAGATAACCCATTGTAGATTTTGGACCTTAGTCTAGTAGAATGACTCTTAGGCAATGAATTTGTCGATCCTTTAGCCTTGAGTCCACCTTTTCTACTAGAGGTTTACTTCGGGGTTTGCATTTGACCACCTTGACCACCCATGGAGGAGTTAGGCCTTGGTTCCCGCATCCCGTTTTCTAGGTGACCTTGCTCGAATGACCAATGCACCTTTAGTCCAAATTTCTTCCATCTTTTGTGGGTTATCCGGGAATGGCGCGCGTTCTCGATTACCTATTTTTCCTCCACCTATACATCACCATAATAAGTTTACACAAAAATAATCTCTAAGCTTGGTTACAAACCACATCAAAAAGCCAAAAAAGGGCAAACCAAAGCAAGAGAAAAAGGGTACAAAAATATGAAAAACAAAGAAAAACAAAGGAGAAGAAAAGGAGCTTCAAATGAAAATCAAATTATCAAAAATGTCTCTTTCAAAAAAAAAACCCCCCTTTGATCGATTCGTCGCCGTGAAGTGCCAATTAGAGGACCGAGTACCGAGGTAGGAAGATAGCGGTGATTAGTCGATCAACCCAATAATTGTAAACACTCCACCTTTTAATTTGGGCTAATTTAGGAAATTCGAGTTTGGAACGACCCTCTTAGCTTAGTCAAAGAGAGCGAGGCTGCACCTACCTACAGTGTCGAACGAAACCATGGTTCATTTTTTCCACCCCGTTATACGCCCCGTAGTACCCCTTTAGAAGATTAGGTGGACCTAGGCTAAGTTATCAACATCTATATTGCTTAATTGTCATAGTATTAGGCTTTGGTCCTTATCTACGTGGGTCATTTATCTTGGAAGTTTATTGTTGTCCTAGGTAAGTAATCGGTGTCTTTCCCCACCGTCTCGATGAGGGATTCGGTGTTTTATTTTTGCTTTGGATGCGTCTATTCTTTCGTGTTATGTATTTTTGTGTGTTTAGTCGCATCCACCATTTTGAGCAAGCCCCAACTTGCCTTGCATGGGAGTACTTTACCTCATAAGTACTTCGATGTGAGTTGAAGGGACGGAGCAGGCCCGTTAATTGCCCCATATCGGCTTAGCATAGTCTAGCTTAGTAGTAGTAGTTTGTAATTTCTTTTTGGGTCTTTGCTCGAGGACGAGCAACGGTTTAGTGTGGGGGAATTGTTGTGTGCTAAATTTAGACCGTTTTTCCTCCCATTTAGACCCGTTTTTCCCTCGTTTTGCGAGTCTTGAGTGCGATTATCGTCATATTTTGCGTATTTCTCGCATTAGCGTCCCTCTTGTGTGTTTTACGTGTTTTTGGTAGTTTTTCTATCATTTTGATAGGATTTGGCACAGAAATCACGATTGAGCTTTCACGAGCACAAGAGAAGGGAAAACCGTTCAAAGAGCAAAGCACACAACTTAAAGTTTAAAGCCATCCAATCAATCGACGAAGAATGAGACAAGAATCGAGGCCACAGAAATGACCGGGCGAAATTTCACCCGGTGAGACACCACCGTGCGAAATTTCACCCGACGGTAAAAATGCCTCTCGAAGATTTTCCGAGACCTCCCCACCGGGCGAAACTGATCGGGCGAAATTTCGCCCACCGGGTGAAATTTCGCCCGATGGAAAGAAGTGCCAAAAACGCCAAAAAAGGACGAAAATCTCACCGTGCGAAATTTTCACCCAGTGGGAATTATCGTCATGTCCGCAGGGCGAAGTTTCACCCCATGAAGATGCTAAGGGAGATTGTCTCACTAATGGAGCATAAAGTGGATTTGGCCTTTAGGTTAAATACCCATTAAGAGATTACTATATATATGTTACCCTAGTTTGTTGCCCAAGGCATCACCATTCATTAGTGTAGGAGGCATTGATAAGTGTGGTTTGTAGTGCCTATTTCGTAGTGTTTTGGTCCCATTTTCCTTGTAGAATCGCTCCTTGGGAGCGGTTTAGGGGCTTCTTATGCTTCCTTTAGTTCGTTTCAGGTTCCCGAGACCGATTTGGAAGAGTTGGAGCAATTCCGACTCGATACATACACATTTTGGAGCCAACGGAGTAAAGGAAGGATGACTCGATGCCTTGGAATCGATCCCGAGACCTTAGGGCCCAATCCCGAGCCTCCGAGACCCGATCCCGAGTCCCGAGAATCGACGAGAAGCCCATGAGAGTCAAGGAGGGACCAAAGAGCTCTTAAGGGAGGCCTACAAAGACCCATCCCGTTCGGGATGAAGGGAGCATAAAGCACGGCTACTGTGAGCCCATCCCGATCGGGAAGGTCCTTCCCGACCGGGAAGGATTGCCCATCCCGATCGGGACCAAGCCTTCCCGACCAGGAAGGGTCAGCTGCAGCTCCGCTTTCTTTCTTTTCTTCTCCTTTCCATTTGTAACCCTATATATACTCTTCCCTTGTTATGTAAAGGGGAGGCACTTCATATTACACTAAACCCTAGACTACTTTAGGTTAGATTAGATTAGATTAGTGTAGATTAGTCGGTAATTAGTTCCTAATCTTAGTTTAATCTTGTATTATTGGATTTCTTGAAGAATCCACTCAAGCTTGACAACCTTGGTGGAACTTTTTGGGTTTTCTTATATACAAGTGTTCTTATTCTTCCTTCCATCCTCTAGTTTGGTATAATCCTTTCCTTTTCCTATTTGCTTGGCTTTGTCTTTGTGTTTGTGTTTTTCTTTTTTTCTTTTGTTACTTTGCTTCTTGTGTGTGTGTGGTTTATTTCTTTCTTGTCTAGTGCCCAAAAAGCACTAGACTTCTCACGTTTGTTCTTAGTCTACAGTTTGTGCTTAGAGGTGGTGATTATCTTCTTCTCGCAACTCAGAGCCGCTTAAACGGATGGTTGCTAGAATGAGTGGTTTCCAACCGGGTATGGACTACGATTTTCGAGCAAGCATGGGGTTTGATCTAGACTCCACACACTCGGGAGCCGATATGAGCTACCACTCTTCTTCCATGAACCAAAGCTATGACATGACGTTCCCCTACCATGATCAAGCTTCTTGGGGTAATCAAGATGGGTATGATCCTCAAGAGTATGAGTATGGCTACCAACAAGTGAATGATTATCACTCCTATGATCATGGTGGCTATTACTCGAGTTATGATTGTGAACCCACCATGTTCAATCAAGATTCACCATATGGAAGCCAATACCCTCAAGACCCACAATATTACCCTCCACCCCAACCACAATATGAACCCTATGACCCACAATACTACCAACCACCCCAACCTTGCTACCAACAATATGATGCCCCACCCCTTGGGCATCATCAAGATTATCAAGAAGCTTTACAAGACCCCAATGACCACCAATCGTCAAACTTAGAGTTACATTAATCGATGCTTCAAATGCAAAGGAGCCTTCAGGAAACGGCCATTCAATTGCGAAAACAACAAGAGGAATTGATGGCCCAAATGCGAAGGGCAAACGAGGCGAGTAATGCTTATTTAAATGCATTAGCGGTTCAAACCGTAATGTCTTTATCACGAGCATCACATTTAGATGGAGGGTGCCCACTTGAGAGAGAGGAGCAACCTAATTACGAAGTCGCCGATGTAGTTCCCTTTGATAGTGAGATTTGCTTTGAAGAACCTCAATCGTCTACCCAAAAAGAGACGAATGAGGAGATAACTCTTGGTGAAGGCATCATTGGTGAGGAATTGGAGGAGGATAGTGAGTTGGATGGGTTGGTGGAATTTGTGAGGATGTTGGGTGAGATTGTTAGCCTCGAGTTGCCCATGTCCTAGAAGGTGACTACTCATCAAGAGCCCCTTGTTAGTGAACCGAGAGATGACTTGGAAGAGATTGAAACCGCCGGTAGAAGTTTCGATTCTCCTCTCCAAGATGATACGGGGCCGAGTGATGAAGATGGGGAACCACAACTTGAGGAAAGTGTGGGGGTGTGCATTGAGGAGATGAGGCCAAAACCGCTTTTTGTGCCTTGTTTCTTGGAGATGAAGCTTGCTAATGATTTGAGGCGATGCCTAGGGAGGAAGAGATCGGTGGAGCTCGTAGGATGGAGAGACCCCAGAGACTACTTTGAAGATGATGTCGGGTCTTGGGATTCCTACTTCTTGCCTCCTCCTTGGAGGCCGTGGAGGTCGGTTAAGCTCGAGCGCTTCTTGGGCCTTCACTACGATGTCGGTAGCGCGTTCGACTTGCTCCTCCATGCCCTTGAGGGCTACGGTTGAAGAATGGAGTCCACCATCCTAGGTTTGACGGAGTTCCTAAAAGAACCGTCATGTTGTATATTCCCCTCCTCTCTTCTTTAGAGTACTTGTGCTTGTAATTGTGCTTTATCTCTTGATTTTGGTAGTTTTATGATATTCTTGTAATATTGGATTTTTGATGAGCGATGTAAGGGAGTGAATTTGATGTGTGCTTTGAGTTTATTATGATAAGTGAAGTGAAGGTGACTCCTAGAAAGGAGTGGTTGATGATGGACTTTGGTTTGCGAGCGAGGAAGTCGGTTTTTGAAGCTTATGATAAGCTTTTGGGGCTTGGGTAAGCAAAGAAGACTCATCCCGACCGGGAAGAGGGCTTCCCGACCGTAAAGGATGAGGAATCCCGACCGGGAAGGAGCCATCCCGATCGGGATGAAGGTGCCAGAAATCGGACTCACTGGAGTGCGTTCCCGATCGGGACGAGAGCTTCTCGATCGGGAAGGGTTTATCAACCCGATCGGGACCATCCATCCCGACCGGGATGGTCCCCTTGACTCCACCCATCCATTATACCCCCTCCCAACCTCCCTACTCCTCCTTACTCCTATCATATGACCCATACACCTCATTTTACACACCGAGATCCACATCAATTTCCACTCCCCTCACACCATTACTACCTCTACCATGCATTTTATCGAGAATGAAGCGGGATAGCAATGATGAAGACAAGCAAGCGCCTTTATTGTCTATGAGACGATGGAGAGAGTGAGTTGCTAACCTATGGTACGGCAACTATCCTTTCTTTTCCGTTTTTGTTGTTGCTTGTTTTCCTTTGCTTATCCCCTTCCCTTATCTTTTGTGTCATGGTGGCCTTCAAGACCTTGGTATATGTCGCTCCCGACTCTCGATGACGTGACTACATCGAGAGTCATTTCAAAATCCAAATTTTTACAAGTTTTTCACTTTCTTTTTGAGGATTTAGTCGGATTTAGGCGGAATCCGGGCTAGGTGACTTGATTACACCTAGCCCTCCCCTCCCATTTCCTTTTATTTCCTTCTTTTTATTTTCTTCCCCAAACCATATCTTTTTCTCGTCTCGGCCCTTGGTGACTTGATTACACCCCGGCCGGACACCTTCTACCTTTTTCTTCACATTACTTTTGATTTTTAGCTTTATTTTCGTAGTTTCTTTTCTTTTTCTTTTGTCTCTCCGCACCCTACGATCGAGCATGAGGACATGGCTCGATTTAAGTGTGGGGGAGCAATATTCTAGCATAGTTAGTTTTATTTTCTTAGTTTTTTCGAAAAAATCTTAAAATCCATAAAAACTTGAAATTTTTTCACAAAAATCAAAAAAAGATTTTTCTTTTGTGTGTTTTCCTTTTTGTGTCGTTATGTCGTATTTTTGTTTTGTTGTGTGCGTGTTTTGCCTCTCTCTTTCCTTATAGGTCGCTTAATCACCGCTAGCTTTGGAGAGCTTTCAAGACACCCGGTAACATCTTTTCAACCCTTTTTCCTCTTTGTTTCTTGTGGAGTTTGGAGGAGATATGTGTTGTGGTGTGCTCGGGTGGAGCTTTGTAAAGTTTGTGGATGATTGGTTGCTCATTTGGAAATTCGGGGTGGTGTTTGTGTTGTGTATGTGTTCATTTTGTGTTGTTTTTGTTATGTTGCTTTTGTTTCTTTTTCTTTCGTTTGCTTTCGTCGTGTCTTTGTTTTATGTTGTGTTGTGTGTCGTGTGTGTAAATGGTTTTCGAAAACCCGGTTTAGAGGCTAGTGTGTGAGTGTCTATTTTTCCCTTTCTAGTTGTATAAATAGAGTTTTGGACTTTAGCCTAGTAGAATGACCCTAAATCAATGAGTTCGTTGGTCCTTTACCTTGAGTCCACCTAGCTTACTAGGGATTTACTACGGGATTTGCACTTTTGACCATTATGACCACCCACGGTGTGAAAAAGCCTTGGTTACCGAGTCTCGTCCCCTAGGTGACCGTGTTTAGGATCGTTTGATTAGTCCAAGTTCTCCACTTCTTGTGGGTTTGAAGGGTCTTGGCCCGTCCCGACTTACCCATTCACCTACATCTCACACATATCCACACAATAACTTGCAATTTGTTGATTCTCTCTTTCTTAATTGTCAAGAAATGCCAAAAATGCCAAATCTTGCCAAAAAGGGCAAAGAAAAGAAAAGAAAGAAAAATGAAAGAAAGAAAAGAATGAAGAAAAAGAAAAGGCACAAAAGCCAAAAAGAAAATAGAAAAGAAGAAAAAGAAATGGCATGGCAACAAACAAAGCAAAAACGTCAAAAAGAAAGAAAATGCCAAAAGAAAACCCGTCTCACAAAAAGAAATCCCCTAAAAAATAAGCCTTTTTCCGACTTTTGCCGTGAAGAGCCTACCAAAGGACCGAGTCCCGAGGAGGGATGATAGCGGCATTAGTCAGTCTTCCCTCATTTTGCATATTTTCCACCTTTTTACTTGGACTAGTTAGGCGGTTTTAGACACGGGACGACCCTCTTGGCTCAAGCTAAAGGGGGCGGGGTCTCACTTACCTACAGTGTCGACTAACACCGTGGTTCTTCACTTTTCCACTCCGCCGATCGTCCCGTAGTACGTTTTTAGAAAGTTAGAAGGACATAGGTAAGTTACCAACGTTTTTATTGCTTGATCGTCATACTATTAGGGTTTAGTTCACCTTGGTTTGTATTCCTAGCTTTGGAACGTTTTCACTTACCTCGAGTCCTAAACCGGTGTTTCATTCACCGCTTTTTGAGGGAAGCGGTATTTCTTTTGTTTTGGGTGCAACCGATTATGTGTTTCTTTGTGTGTTTGTTTGTTTGTGTGTTTTGTGTCCGGTTGCATCACCAGTTTTGTCGCAAGACCCAACTTGCCTTGCAGAGTGCACTTGTCCTCTAAGTGCACTCGCGTGAGTTCAAGGGGCGTAGGGTGCGCTAATACCCATTCGGTTAGTGCAGTGGTTAGTATGTGCTTACTCGAGGGCGAGTAAGGGTTAAGTGTGGGGGAGTTGATAAGTGTGGTTTGTAGTGCCTATTTCGTAGTGTTTTGGTCCCATTTTCCTTGTAGAATCGCACCTTGGGAGCGGTTTAGGGGCTTCTTATGCTTCCTTTAGTTCGTTTCAGGTTCCCGAGACCGATTTGGAAGAGTTGGGCAATTCCGACTCGATACATACACATTTTGGAGCCAACGGAGTAATGGAAGGATGACTCGATGCCTTGGAATCGATCCCGAGACCTTGGGGCCCAATCCTGAGCCTCCGAGACCCGATCCCGAGTCCCGAGAATCGACGAGAAGCCCATGAGAGTCAAGGAGGGACCAAAGAGCTCTTAAGGGAGGCCTACAAAGACCCATCCCGTTCGGGATGGCCTCATCCCGTTCGGGATGAAGGGAGCATAAAGCACGGCTACTGTGAGCCCATCCCGATCGGGAAGGTCCTTCCCGACCGGGAAGGATTGCCCATCCCGATCATGACCAAGCCTTCCCGACCGGGAAGGGTCAGCTGCAGCTCCGCTTTCTTTCTTTTCTTCCCCCTTCCATTTGTAACCCTATATATACTCTTCCCTTGTTATGTAAAGCTTATGCCTTTCATTAGGGACTAAACCCTAGACTACTTTAGGTTAGATTAGATTAGATTAGTGTAGATTAGTCGGTAATTAGTTCCTAATCTTAGTTTAATCTTGTATTATTGGATTTCTTGAAGAATCCACTCAAGCTTGACAACCTTGGTGGAACTTTTTGGGTTTTCTTATATACAAGTGTTCTTATTCTTCCTTCCATCCTCTAGTTTGGTATAATCCTTTCCTTTACCTCTTAATCTTTATTTATGTTATTCAAGTTTCAATGTTTGATTGTAGTTAATAGTTTTCACTAGTTTGTAGATGTTTGTGTTGTTTCTTTTGTTAATCCATCTTGTTAGTGTTAGTTGTAGTTGGATTATGTTAGAGTAGTGTTCTTGCTAGGGTTAGTAAGGTGATTAGGGTGTTAATTGGGTGATTAAGGGTTGGTTAGAGATGTTGGTGGAAGATTTGGGTTTCCTCTTGTTTGATGCACATCACATGTTTGTTGAATTGCTTGAATGACTAAGTATGTACGAATGCTTGTTTTCTTGCCTTTCTTTCGTGGGTGTTAGTTTGTTTGTAGGTTTGGTCCCCTCATTAAGTTGCGAGAGCCCGGTGAGGACGACCCCTAGGCCGGTCTAAGTTGCGAGAGCCCGGATGCGACCTAGGACTATAGCATGCTAGAACCCCGTTTGTGTTGTGTATCGCCGAGATGGGTTTTAGGTGGAACCTCTAGGTGAGTCTAAGTTGCGTGAGCCCGGACCAACCTAGATTACCCTAATACCTCCTTCACTCTAGTCCTCCCTTGACCATTCCGTTACCCCTTTGACCCCAACCTAATCCTAGCCCGTTCTCCTTTGTTTGCTTTCTCCTTAGCCTTAGTTGTAGTCTAGTCTTCTTCCCTCTCTACCATTCTTAGCTTAGTCCGTTGACTTAGTCTAGTATTTGGGCCGACCCAGTCTAGACGCCTCTTACCATCCCCGTGGATTCGACCCGACTTGCCCTATCTACCCAAGTTAGGATTAGCCGGTTATATTATTGACGGTTGGGACGTGACGAATCCCTACCATCAGGCATCCATAATCATCCATCACTACTTCACCCACCATTAATGTAGAAAAATCATCCTCTTAGTAGTAATCTAGTAATATTCTTAGTAATTCTCTAAAATCTAGTAGTAATTTTTGTAGTAGATCTACTTGGTTTCCATCAACAATTATCTAGATTTCATGTTTGAAGAAGATTATTCAAGTTTTATTTTGAAGATTTGTTAGGTTTATTGAAGATTTAAGTGACAAGTTCTTCATTTTATTCATCAAAGATTCAATCTTTATTCATGCAACATTATTATTTCTTATAGATCTTCATAGTTGATAAATTTCTCTTCCACTCTCTAATCTCTAGTTTAGTTTTAATGTTATTTTCTCATTGTTGTCTTGTTTAGATTAGATTAGTGTTGTTAGTTTCCTTAGATCTAGTTATTATGCATGTAGTAGTGATTTTCTCCTTAGTTAATGTTTTATTGTCTTCCATTATGATTAGTGAGTAGATTTCTTGTTGGGGGGTTTAGGGATGAGGACTTGGATTATTTGAATATAGGGATGTTGGTGGGTTTCTTGCTTGTTGGTTTATCTTGTTTATGGTTGTTACGTCATTGTTGTTTTAGTCCGGCCAACTAGACCGACCTTGACTAGTTTCTATCAATATGGGGAAACTCAGGGTAGAAATTACCATAGCTAGAGACTTATCCTTATTCACAGCGAAAGCGGGTTTTTAGGTGAGTTAGGTGAAGAAACCGAAAGGTGGCATTCTCCTTTATCAATGTTGCGACAAAAACTCGATTCTGACCTTCTTAGACTCCAAGTACCGAATCCCGACTTCCCCCTAACACCTTTCCCTATATTGACCACCCCTATCTAACCTCATAGTCATTCCTCTAGTTATTCCTCTAGTTTAGACTCGACCTCTAGAAAACCCCCTCTCTAAGACATCGAACACGACACTTTAAACTTGTTGTTAGCACACCGTTCCCTGTGGACCGACTCGACTTACCACGATTACTCTAGTAGTTTTTTTGTTATTCCGAGTCTATAAATATCGTTTGATCCCCCGTCCTTCGTTAACGACCGATCCGATTGGGAGGCGATCAACTATCTTCCAAATGGCCTAGGCGAGAGTCTATGTTGTTTACGGATGCGTTCACCCTTCTAATGGTGGCTTGTAAATCCCGGACCAGGTTAGTTAGGGTTCCTATGGTGTTGTCTGTGGATTGTCCGGCATTGTCCCCACCGTGATTACTCGCGTCTACACTTGAATCTCCTGACATGACTGTGGAAAGGTAGTATTAATGAGGGCGGACCCACCAGACAATTTAAGGACTCGAGGAATGCTCGTAACTGAGCGACACGGAAATGAGACCCTTGATTCGCGTTTGCGCGGTCATTGGCTTAGGGACTCAGGTGCTTTAGACTCTCGGTGTATTTGGCGAAGTGTCCAATGAAATTATGTCTCTAGAACGATACGATTTGACATAAATCTCAGGATTGAGATTAAGGGAAGAGGACTTTCTCGAGATGAGACGACCCAAAATGTAAGACCTCGAATAGAGGCGAACCTAGTAACTATTGACGGACGGGGATTTGTCGTGAATCCCGGTCGATCCAAGTAAAAACCAACTATCCTAAACTTGGGTAGTCGAGGGTAAGTCGGGTCGAATCCACGGGGACGGTCTAGCTAAATGAGGGTCTCGGTGTAGCTAAGGTATTAGTCAAAGAAAGAGAATTTGTTTTGATTGAAACTAATGAGCTAAACGGATCAAACGAACAAAAGAAGACTAATACGATAAAATGGACTAGGGTCAAGGTCAACAAGGTAGTCTCAAGGGACTAATCGGAGTTCACAAACGGGTCAATTATGGTCGGTAATTAGGAAGATTAAGGGTCTCTCTCGAGTCTCTATCTACCTGAGACGGTCCTAATAACGGGCTCTCGCACTTATTACTAGGTCGACCCACCCCAAAGAAAGGTCGACGAAATATAACTCACCCAACACGACCAAGACAAGCAAATTATACAAAAATCGCAATCAATGGAGAATACCAACAATAATAGACAAGATGATAAACCCACAACAAAACCCACAATGAAGACAAACCAAGTCTTCCTCAACCCTAGAAATTAACTATTCAAACATGATTAAAAGTAGACTAATTAAGTTACCCATTACTCTAATCATGTTATTAAACAAGAATAACTAATAAAGATAAAAACTTTAAACTAATTAAACAATAAAATAATGTAAAACTATATAATAAACATAAAAAATGAACAATAATGAAAATGGAGAAGAAATTGTACCAAACTTGAGATGGAGAGTTGTATAAATGAAGGAGAAAATAGTATCGAAGATTAACCCAAACTAATTAATTACTAAATCAATCTAATTGACAATAAATTAAGACTAATGGATATCAAGAATTAATAGAGAAAATGGTATTTCTATACTACTCTACTCCTACGGTTTTTCTATTGTCCGCTGCTGCTGCCTCCTCCCCTCTACTCCTCTCAAATGCTTCCCCCTTTTGTTGCTTGCCACGTGTGGTCTCCTCTCCAGTCCTCACCCTCTTTTTTTATGCCAACCAACAACCCAATACCAAATAGCCCCCCAATTCTTTCTCTCTTCATAATGGGCCAGCTATTGGTGTTTTGGACCCGACTTTCAATTTGATTCCGTAATTGCTGCATTTTAGCTCAATTTCGACTTATCAACCAATAAAATTGAGTCTCGCTTCCTCCCACAAACTTTTAGGTCTCGAACTTAGCTTTCCGACGCATCTTGAATCACTTAATTTGGATGTAATATGAGTGAGATAACGTCATTTCTAGACAGTCCGATCAAGTAGGCCTTTGACTTTAATTTGCTTGACCCACTTTGTTCTTTGACCCGATTCTTTCTCGTCTTCACTCGGTCATTTCTTCATACGGTGCCTACAAAAATACACACGAGACAAGGCAGTACCAAATTCTCGGAAAATAACAATTATTACGATAATTATAACTAAAACGACTAATTAACACTTAATATCGTATAATAACCTATATTGAGTTATAATATCAATTAAGCACATAAAATCGACCCGATTAAGTAAATAAATGTGGGTAAAATAATGACTAAAATATCGATTATCACTAACACAGACAGTTAATTACACGGTTGTACGCCGTAAGAAGTTGATCGCGATCCCGGCTCAGGATCAAAGGGTTTTGATGTTATTTTTTTTTTGAAAACGATCGAGATTTTGCAAAGGAAGTCTTTTCAAAAAAAGAGGATTTGTAGAATTGGGGTGACGATAGCGTGATGACCTCGTTTGTGACGTGAAAGTGCGTTGCTACATGTGCATCGAGGATTCTACGATACCAAAAGTGTAAATGAATTTTTTTTCAAAAGAAGCATGGTTCTTAGGGGAACCGGTTTTGAAAGCGTGACATTGTGCTTTTACCGATACTGGTATTGATCAGCCAGTTCGATAATTGTGGAGTAGACAGTGCCCGTGACGGGTCGTGATGTCTTGTGATAGTGCTTTTGAAAACGTGATTAAATCTTTATTACCGAATTTAGGTAGTAAAAGTGATTTTAGAAATCTATTAAAATGTGTGGCCGTGTTTGTCCATCCTTAAAATTTCGATGGTGGTGACGGCGTGTAAAAGTATTTTGTGAATGTAACCGTTTCGGATTCCTTGACTTCATTAATTGAAACTTTGGTCACGTTAATGGTATGTTCAAAAAAGATGTTTTGAAAAATAAAATGTAACCGTTTTAGGTGCCTCGGTCCCATTGATCGGGAGTCTCGGTGGTATTAACAGTATTCGTTGTTTTACTTTCGCCAGAGTGATGGCATTTTTTTCTTTTTAATAAAAAGATCCGTTGAAAAAAAATCTTTCATGATGACGGTGCTTTTAAAAGGTTTTCGAAAATCATTTTGACTTGGCCGGAGTATTGGCGCTAAAATAATAATCCTGGAAATGACCTTTTCGAAAACGGAGTTGGGTGCGGTTGAATATGTTGGCGTGGTTGAATCCAGATTTTTAGTGTTTATTTGAGTTGTTCAAACACGCTACACATAACTAGGAATGCATACACTCATGCAGGATGGAGACACGGGTAGGTTAGGGTAGGCTACCGCCCACGAATAGTCTTTACTTAGGTGTTAACAAATCATCTGGGAAGACGAGTGTCATACCGTCCGTTCAGAACTATCTGTTTAGTATTCACGTGAGGTATGCGTTAGGCGGCCGGAGCATCAATCGAGGATCTCTCCGCGTGTTCCTAAGGATCTTACCGCGAAGAAGTCGGTTGGTCTTGATATTGGTTAGGGTGGGCTTTTTGGGGCCAAAACCTGTAGTGACCACAACTAGGAACAAGAAAATGAGCTTCACCGACCTCGTTCAAGTTACACCACCGCTGGGAACTTGTTTTCAAATCCCCAGCGGAGCTGCCAAACTGTGGACACTTCCCAACATGCATTTACTTTTTGTTTCTTTAAATACATAAATTTGAGTTGTTATTATCTCTTTTGTAATTTACCTGTTTTTCTTGTTGCATCACAAAGGATTGATGGGAAATCTGGTGGAGTGCGTATTTCTTACAAAAGGCGTGCGTCTGTGACTAAGTACCTACAACCGGGACATTACAGTCTCCCGCACTACTTAGCACCCACGCGAAGCGTGGCTCCTCTAACAGAGTGGGCGAACTAAATCCGAGGGCCACCATTTTAAAAGGTCGACCACAAAACACAAAGCATGCAAAACATACACTCACACAACAGACGGTAACATGACAAAAACAAACGACTGCAGTTACACATAAGAAAGTTAAGGCACAAAAGTGCCACGATATCCTAAAAACACTTTGCTCCCTTGAGCAAAGGTAAAGAAAATTCAGAAACAAAGTTTGAAATGCTAATGAGTATTTTTGCCTCACAGGGCCCGCAAATCAAAGAAAGAAAATGTTTCGAGTAACATCATTTCAACTGATTTAGGCTCAACGGCCTAGATATCTTCTCTAGGCGGAGGCGGGACTATATCAACTTCCCCTGCAGGAACGATGTCAAGCGGAGCGGCAGCATTTCGCAGGTCCACATCCCCCTAATCAGCAAGAGGGGAGTCAACTGATTCCTACAAGCCCTCCTCCTCCACATCAGAAGGGACATTCAAATTGGGAGTTTCATGGAATTCCTCCTCTAGCCGCTTCCTCCCTACAGTTAAGTCCCAACCTTTATGCTCCCCCTCTGTATACTTCTCGATCATTTTAACCCGGGTGTATTGAGCCGACCAGCCAAGGGCGTCTTTGAAAGTTTTCTTCAGCTCAACATTCTTCTCTTGTAAGGAAGAATTAACACCACGAGCCTGGGTCAGCTTGCCCCTCACTTCCTCCAAGCCTGCACTTAGCTTTCGTTCCTCTGGCAGCAATCCCCGGACCAGATCTAACTCCCCCATCAACTTGGAAGCCTCTCCCCTAGCTTTATCAGTTTCACACTGCAGTCTATCCCTCTCAACTCTGAGATGACGAACCTCATCCCTGAGCTAAGATACGCCGCCGCATAGAACAGAGCCATCTACAAAGTCTAGCCAGCATTGCAACAAGCAGAAACACACTCAGAAATCCGGAGAGACATGGGAATAAAGCTTAGAGACGACAGAAAAACATACCAAGAATTACCTCAAAAGTATATGCGACGACTTGGGAGGCCACATCATTTGGAGAGTCATTTTCCATTGTAGCCTTGGGATCGGAGAAGAGCAGATGATCTAAGGGAGACAAGTCTTCCATAGACTTGAAAACGCGGAAGTCACCAGGGAACTTGGGTAATAGCTTAGAAGGTGCATCGCCCGTGGACTGGGGCGCAGAGCAGAAAGAGGGGTCGGTCAGGTCCACCATCGGAAATTTCTTTGCTGGAGTGACCTTTGGGGGAGGAGATGAGTCGCGTCTTCTCTTTGACCCATTAGAGGCAGAGAGAGCAGAACCAGCCTTTCCCCTAGAAGATGATCTGGTCACAATGCTTTTCCTCCTAGCAGCAACTATTTGCTCTAAGGTTACACGGGGTTTTGCAGTTCCTGGAAGAGGAGATAGGCACAAAATGAACCATGCGAGAAGTTGAAACCAGAAAACAGAGCCAAGTATGAGCGTGTCTTACCTGAAGACATGTTTTCGTCAGACTTTCCCTCTGGTACAGGAGGGGAGGAGGGGTCGTCCACATAAGGGTACAACAAGTTGTTAAAAGATCGTAGCTTTGGATCCAAGCCGAAGAGCAGCGTGAGAGAATCGAGGTCCCCTTCAGTAAACTCAGGTTGCAGCAGCCCTGCATCAAAAGATCAGTAAGAATGGTGAGCGCATAAGGAAACTCAAAATCGTAGAATATGCTAATACCTTCGGCAGATCTCCACTTGGAGAAGAGGTAATCATCGGCGGAGGGGAGGGTTTAGTCAATGTTCACAAAGACGAAATATCTAAACCAGTCACCATCCACAGGGTTGGCTGAGAAATTTATGCAGGGCTCATCTTTCTTTCTCAAACAAAGTGTCACCTAGCCATCACCTAGGGATCTAACCCAATATATGGAAGCCATGTCACTCAGGGTAATACCCCTCTGGTGATGATGGTTCAAAGCACAGAAGGATAGAAGCACGCGCCATTCATGTGGCGCTAGTTGACAGGCAGCGAGTTCATTTAAAGATAAAAACTCTTGAATTAACGAGGGGAAGGGAAATCTTAAACCTAGGGAGAACAGCTAGAAGTACAAACAAGTCCATCCAAGACGAAAAAAGTCTGCCCTCTGACCTGGAAGGGGAATATGAATCACTACATCCTTACCCAAGCCAAAACCCTCCCTAATAACGGAAAGATCGTCCTCGACATACTATGCGTCACAAGAGTATAATGGAGCAAGGGTGAGTGTAGAGGAGAACAACGCCAGGGACGGCGAAGAAGACGACAGCAATGGAGTGGGAGTTAGAGGCCACGAAGAGGCACGAGTCAATGTGGGAGCCATAAAGGAGATGGAAAAGCTACGAAATAAAAAAGAGGAGGAAGGAAAAGGCAAAGACGGAATTACCACAGAGGGAGAGTCACCTGAAAATCGAAATTAGAGAGAAGGAGTTCTAAGCCTTGCACTTCTACGATCACAAGGAAGTTTTGGGGTTTAGGAGAAATGAAGAAGGGGAAATTATGAAAGGGGGGAGAGAGGCGAAGTAATGTTGCTTGGGGAAGAGTAAGGGATTCATGGAGAGAGAGAAAGAAATTAATTGAGGGAAGTAGAGGCCGATTTGAATTCAAAGTAAGCACATGACACAAACTGTTACACCAATCGTCTACGGCTTGAGCAAACGGAAATTCCCGCTTAAGATGAGCTTACCCGGGAATTTGGGGGCAATTGTTCGGGATAAAAATCCACATTCTTCTAATTACGACGTGGCATACTACAATTGGATAATCGGGATGGGTGAAGGTCAAAAGGTCAAGGGTTGATTAAGCCCTATGGGCCAAATAAGTCATGGAGTATAAATGGGCCCATTAGAAAGCTCAACCCACGAGCTGAATAACTCGTCAAAGAACCGCTTCCTAAATCGAAGGAACTCCTCCATAAAAATAGGAGCAGTGTTAGGAGGAGGTTGGCAGCGTTAACCCTAGAAGAAAGAAGCATTATAAGCGAAGCAACCCGGGAGAGAAATCATTCAACGCATCCTCAAAGTATCAACTGCGAGCAATACTACAGCATAACACTCCCGAATTAATTATTATTAAGTAACAACCCTTGTATTTACGATTCCTCCCATGCTCTTTCGATCATAGTAGAATATTGGCAGGATTCCGACTCCCCCCGCGGTTTTTCCCACATTGGGTTTCCGCGTCACCAAAACTTGCCGTGTCGTTTTCTTTTCGTTTCAATTGTTCTTCATTCGTTAGTATCGTCACATTTTCATTAATTCGTAGTTATAGACCGATCGCTTTAACCCGCTTTTAAAAACGATAACCCGGTAGATTCTTACCAAAACATAACTAACGATATAACCACGAAAATCAGACACTAAAGAAATACAGTAAAAGGTGATTCTTTTAGAACGATCACCCAAAAATTAAATGATGACTATTCAACATAGATAGAGTGTAATTTTTTTTTGAAGAAAATCGTAAAATTGGGATTAGATCATTGCATTAGATCAGACGACATAGTAGTTTCATAGTTCGTCGATCCATAAATCTCCTAAACACGCTTTCCCACATCATGTGACATAGCTTTCGCGAGTTCATGCGCAACACGGTTACATCAATTAGATTATACATACAACCGATTGTACATAGCTTTATGTACAACTGGTTTTATGTTTTTGAGCTTTATCACAAAGTTTTTAAGTTTTGTTATAAACTTCCTGAGCTTTAGTGTAAAGTTGTCAAGCAAAATCACATAAATGTTTAACCTCAAAAACTTACAACTCAGCTCGGAAACTTATATAAGCTCAGTAAGTATATACAAAAGCTCAACAACGTTGGACGTGGTTGTAGAATAGTATTTTAGAGCCAGGTGTGGGCATCCGTCCGCACCACCCGGCACCCGTGCGGGACCGACCCGGTTTTCAATCGCGGCGGCCATTCACGCGGCCTCCTCCCGGTCGGGGGCCGGTCCGATCTCGCGTTCGTGGCGATGTGTCGGAGCTCGATTTGGATGACGATTCAGACTTGTACTAGACGGGCGTAAGTGCCTGTGTTTCTATTTGAATCGATCGAGTCGTGGTTGTAAATGTTTAAAGGCTGATATGTTTGGTAAGGTGACCTTTTTAGTGAACTGAATTCGTTGTCGATTTGTGGATTCGCCACCGAGTCAATTATGGGGACTCAGAAACCATTCAAGTCAACATTGATCCTTAGCCGGCTCAAAGCTGAGGGGCACAGGTCCTAAATATAAAGACTTGTATCCTTAAGCACTCCATGCCTAGAATGACTCTCATTGCCAATTGTTTCGGACATTCAAAAACCGTCGATACTGAGTAAGGGGTGAGGGTACGTATTGGGAAGTCAATGTCCGATAGACGTCGACACCCAATCCTGCCCGCACTATAGCGGCCTCTAGTAATCAATCGGTGGGCTGATAACTTCGTTTCCTAGTTGTGGCGGAAGTACTATATCATCCGTTGTTTTAACCCTATACCTTTTGCTACGTCGGTTGTTTAGGGACAAGTAGGTTTTGTCGTCGAAGTAGTTGTGTTTACATTCTTTGCATGCGATTTCACGTGACAAGCAGGCCCTGAAAAGATGAACATAGGAGAGTAGAGAGTACTAATATTATAGGTAATAACAAGTCAGTTTTAACGTGATAATACGGATATTAGTCGTTCTCGTGGTACACCTTACCTGGTATTCTACTTAAGATGCGTCGGTCCGGCATTAATATGGATTCATCGAACCGTGTAAGGCGAGCACCGGGACTAATACGGAACCCGACCATCGCTTTGTTCAGTTTTAGCTTGTTTATGTTTTGATTTCCGTGTTAGGTGATTTAGCATGCAATTATAAGGACATAAAAGCAATAATTCATAGAAAAAAACTGTAAATGCGAATGTAAGTAAATCACATAGTGAGGAGTTGCACCCTCGGATTATACGCTAAATGGGACTCGATGCATAGATAGCTGAGAACGGATCTCGGGACTACTCGGGTCTATTTAGAGTGTTTTAGTGTTTATGGTTGAAGTTCGGACATTACGTGTTTTAGTGAGTGTCGTGGACCTAGCGTCCACCTTTGATATTATCGTAGTGCATAATAATAAAGGGGGAAAACTGTAATGTTTTGTTTAGACGACAACCTAGTGACGATTCAACTTCATAGGCGGATCCTCCTAGCTCGTCTGGTGATTTCGGCAGAGTTCCGTTTTTGTGTGCCTTTCCTGCGGCTAATCCGGCAGAGCTCTGCTACTACTTGTTAGTTCTGCGGCTAATCCGACAGACCTCCGTTAGACTCGGGGTAGATAGTCAATCACAGGCACCTCGGTATCGAGTGGAGTGATCAAAGGTGAGGAGTAGCGTCGATTTCGCTGTCGAGAATACGATCGAGTGGATCGTTTTCTATGAGTGACAGAGTGCGAGCCCAAGCGAGATACTCTTAACGAGTCAAGGAGAGAAGGGAATTGAGAAGTGTGTCGAAATAAGGGGGTGAAGATGGGTATTTATAGGTGTTTTCGGCTCTCGTCGCCTGGATGGACACCTGAGTCCAGGCGCACCAGAACTCAGGCGCCTGGGCTTAGACGTGTGGAGACTCAGGCGCGCAAGGTGAGGCTCTAGGGATTTTAAAGATATTACTTTAATACTTTCCAAAACCAAGAGGTGAGCGTATGATACAATGCTTTAGGATTAAGTCTTCCCCGCCTTGACCTAGCGCCGTGGTGTTTAGTGGGTCTCGGGTGCGCGTCCCGAGGTTCGCCTGGCGCGGTGCTGACTCGGTTCGTGTTTCGGTACCGATTCAGAGTCCCAGGCTTCGGAATTGACTCTAATTAGTGTCTATGCGACCGTAATAACACGACTAAGGCTGCCTTGATGTTATTTTAATTTTTCCGAGTAATTATTTGATATGTTCTACAGAAAAACTATTTAAAACATCGCGAACCCATGTCGCGTCGCAGTCTGATCGTCATCGGTTTTTTGTTGGGCACTTCTGCAGCTACCAGGTCCAAATCGGGTGTCTACAGAAGCCCCCACTTTGACTGAGGCTTGGACAAGGCGAAAGTCAAAGTATAGCCACCCAGGTCAATCGAGGATTACGACCTGGTGGCTGTCCGGTCGGGTCGCTTTAAGTCCCTTGGACTGCGTGTTGAGGCTCGCCAGCCAAGGCTTAGAAATCTTACTTGACATCCTTGCCTGTAGTTGCTTGTCAGGGCCCGGGCCCATGCTTGCCGTCTTGGTCACAGTAGTGCCTTGCCTTTTCGGATCGCTTAAGACTTTTTTCGGACTTGTATCACTTATGACGCGTCAAGCGTGGATGTGTGAATAAAATGTTCGTATGTGTTAGTTTTTTTTATTCGAACAACTGTCTTGAGGATGCTTATGACCCCTTTGACTTGAAAAATAACTTTTGGGATGCTTACGACCCTTCGAGCTAGAGTAATAACATAAAATGTCCGAGGGTGTCAGTATCCACTCGAACAATTTCCTTCGGGATGCTTATGACCCCTTGGACAAAACATATTTGGGCGTGTCAGTATCTGCTCAAACTCAAGTTGCCTCCAGGAAAACTCAGACCCCTTTGGCTCGAAAAGTGTTTGAGCGTGTCAGTATCCGCTCAAACTAAAGTTGCCTTCATGATAACTCAGACCCGTTAGGCTCGAAAGTGTTTTAGCGTGTCAGTATCCGCTCAAACCCAAATTGCTGTGAGGTATAAGACTCAAATGCCTTTTGGATAACTAAGACCCGTTAGGCTCGAAGGTGTTTGAGCGTGTCAGTATCCACTCAAACCCAAATTCCTGTGAGGTATAAGACTCAAATGCCTTCCGGATAACTAAGACCCGTTAGGCTCAAAGGCGTTTGAGCGTGTCAGTATCCACTCAAACCCAAATTGCTGTGAGGTATAAGACTCAAATGCCCTGCGGATAACTAAGACCTGTTAGGCTCAAAGGTGTTTGAGCGTGTCAGTATCCGCTCAAACCCAAATTGCTGTGAGGTATAAGACTCAAATGCCCTCCAGATAACTAAGACATGTTAGGCTCGAAGGTGTTTGAGCGTGTCAGTATGATAAGTGTAGTTTGTAGTGCCTATTTTGTTGTGTTTGGTCCCGTTTTCCCTTGTGAAATCGCTCTTTGGAGCAGTTTCTGGGCTACTCATGCTTCCTCTAGTTCGTTTTAGGTTCCCAAGACCGTTCATGGAGAATTGGAACGATTCCGACTCGTTTCATACACTTTTGGAGCCAACGAGAGAAGGAACGATCACTCGGTGCCTTGGATTTGATCCCGAGACCTTGGGACCCATTCCCGAGCCCCTTAGGCTCGATCTCGAGTCCCGAAAATCGATGAGAAGCCCATGAGAAGCAAGGAGGGACCTTAGAGCTCTTATTGGAGGCCTACAGCGCCTTCCCGACCGAGACCAAGTGCCCTCTCGGTCGGGAAGGAGTGCACATTTAAGCAGGCTGCTGTTTCAACCTTCCCGGCCGAGACCATGAACCGTCTCGGTCGGGACGGGCCTGCTGTAGCCGCATGACCTTCTTTTCTACTCCTTCACTTTTGTAACTTTATAAATACTTTTCCCTTGTATCGTTTAAGGATCACACATTACATTAGACTATCTTAGACCTCTCTACATTCAAAACCCTAGATTTAGTTCCTCCTTTCATTAGCTTAATCTCTCTTTAAACTCTTATTAATCTTAGATTAATCTAGTTAATTAGTCTTGTATTAAGGAGATTCTTGAAGATTCACCCAAGATTGACAACCTTGGAGATTATTTGGGTTTTTTCTTATTAATGCAAGTTCTCATCTTCTTATCTCATTGTTAGTTGGTATAATCTCTTTTCTCTTAATCTTTGTTAATCTTTCAAGTTTTAATCTTTACATATTGTTTATTGTTCTTGTTTGTTCATTATGGATGTTTGGATTATTATGCGGATTTTTCTTGTTTATGTTAGTATTAGTTGGATAATGAGTGAGTAGATTCTTTGTGGGGTTAGTAGGGGGATTATGTGTAGATTATGGGTAATTAGGGTTTGATTAAGGGAAAAGGTGGAATCTTTGTTGCTAGTCACAGGTTGAGCACTCTATATGTTAGTTGAATTGCTTGTTTGAGTTGTAGTAGCCATGCTTCTCATGCTTGTTTTCATCTTCTCATTGTGTGATTGATTTGTGGTTGAATCGTTGTGTATTGGGTAATATCTTTCATGAGTATTCGGGTTTAGTCTTTGACACGAGAGTGCGGACTTAGGCTTGACGCAAGAGCGCGGACCGACCTTAGTAACTAGGTGAAACCTACACCCTTGACCTCCCAATCATCCTACTACACTTATGAAACCAAACTAACCCTAGTCCTTCCCATATTTGATTTCTCCATCTTCATTAGCAATTATTCTTCTAGTTCATTGTTTCCATTTAGTTTTAGTTAATCCTTTTAGTCCTTGTTATACCTAGTTCATTGTTAGTCTAGTTTCACCCCTTTCCATCATTATAGTTAGTCAATTCTCCTTCTCTTTGTGTTGTTTTATTGACTTATCCTTGTTTTTGAGAAGACCATAGTCTAGACACCTTATAACCATGTCCGTGGATATCGACCCGACTTCCCTAGCTACTAGTTAGGTCTAGTTGGTATACTTGATCGGTAGGACCCACGGCAAGTCCTCCCATCAGTATGGCCCTTGAATCTTCATATAACCCGTTCAAAAACTCTTGAACAAGGAACCACTGTGATAAACCCTGCTGAGGACAAGAACGGATCAAGGCTTTGAATCTTTCCTACGATTCATATAGGCTTTCTTCATCACGTTGCTGAAATCCCGTGATTGAAGCTCTCAATAGATTGGTCTTCTCCGGTGGATAAAATTGTTGGTAGAATGCTAAGGCTAGCTTCTTCCAAGTGTCAATACCGAGAGCCGCTTTGTCTAAACCTTTGAACCATTTCTTAGCCTTTCCGATCAAAGAGAAGGGAAATAATACCCACCGGATTTGGTCTTGGGTTATTCCCAGTTGTGAGATAGCATCGCATTAGTCCGAAAAGGTTTCCATGTGTTGATGAGGATCTTCTGTTGGTAACCCACTAAATTTACTTCTTTCGACCAATTGGATAAATGGCGTTTTTGCCACAAAATTGCCGGTATATGCAGCCGGTAAAGCGGTGGGACTGGGCAAAACGTCTTCCTTAAAGGTTGATTGAGAAGAGAACTTAGGCATTGTTGGATATGCGGGAGATGATGGTGTAGATGGTGTTGATGTAGATGTAGAAGGGGAACTAGGTTGAGAAGAGTGACTAGAAGTTCCAAAAGGATTGATGAAATTCCCTTCGGCCGTCTCTCGAGGTATCTCGTTCAAGTCAGATCCTTGAGCTTGTTCTTCAATGGTATTGCTAGTACTCGGTTGAGAGGTTCTAACCCGATCAATCGTCCATTGGCGAAAGGCTCTAAAGAGTCTTTCCGGCTCTGGATTGAAGAGAAGGAAATCGCCTCTCCTCCTAGGCATGCACTACACACTAGAGCAAACGTAAGAACAACTAGTGCTTTATGGGCACTAGGCAAAGACAATAAACGAGCACAACGGAAGACGAAGAGAGAAGAAAGCAATAAAAACAAGAAAAAGCCTACAAAATATGTACAAGAGATAGAAAAAGAGCACAAGAGGGGTAGCTAAGTCTAGGTAATAAGCAAACTAAGTCTAAACATGCACCGTCCCCGGCAACGGCGCAAAATTGATGGGATGGAATTGCCGTGGATCCTACCGATCAAGTATACCAACTATACCTAACTAGTAGCTAGGGTAAGTCGGGTCGAGTCCACGGGGACGGTAGTAGGTGTCTAGACTAGGGTCAACTCACAAACAAGACTAAATTACCAACAGAACACAAAGGGAGACTAACTAACAAGAATTGATTAACAATGATGGTTGGAGAAGATGAAGGTGGACTAACAATGAACTATGTATGACATGAACTACTTGAACAACTAGAACTAATGCAATCAAGTAACTAGATAAATATATGCTAACAAGTTGGAGATATCAAATATGGAAAGGAATACGGTTAGTTTGGTTTCATAAGTGTAGTAGGATGATTGGGAGGTCAAGGGTGTAGGTTTCTCCTAGTTACTAAGGTCGGTCCGTGCTCTCGCGTCAAAGCCAAAGTCCGCACTCTCGTGTCGAAGACTAGACCCGAATACTCATGCAAGATATTACCCAATACACAAGAATTCAACCACAGATCGATCACAAAATGAGAAGATGAAAACAAGCATGAGGAGCATGGTCACTACAACTCAAACAAGCAATTCAACAAACACATAGAGTGCTCAACATGTGACTAGCAACAAAGAATCCACCTTTTCCCTTAATCAAACCCTAATTACCCATAATCCACACTTAATCCCCCTACTAACCCCACAAAGAGTCTACACACTCATAATCAAACTAATACTAACAATAATAACAAGAAAAATCAGCACAAACAACAAAACATTCATTATGAAACTAGAAAGAACAAGAACAATAATTAAAGATTGAAACTTGAAAGAGTAAACAAAGATTAAGAGTAAAGAGAATAAGAAGATTATACCAACAAACAAAAGAATGAAAAAGATGAGAACTTGTATAAAAAGAGCACCCAAAAATCTCCACCAAAAGTTGTCAAGGATTGATGGATTCTTCAAGAGATCCTTAATACAAGATTAACTAACTAAATAAATTAATCTAAGATTAACAAAAGTTTTAGGAGAGATTAAGCTAATGAGAGGAGGAAGTCTATCTAGGGTTTTTGAATAATGTAGAGGGGTCTAAGATGCTTAAACCATACAAGGGAGGAGTATTTATAAGGTTACAAGAGTAAAGGAGAAGAAAAGAAGAGGCACGGGCTACAGCTGGCTCATCCCGGTCGGGATGGTGGTGGTCCCGACCGGGATGAGATGGTCCCGACCGGGATGAGGTTGGTCCCGGCCGGGATGGCCCAATTAGTAGCTGCTGTAATCACGCACTCCTTCCCGGTCGGGAAGGTTACTCTTCCCGCCAGGGAAGGGTCTTGTAGGCCTCCAATATGATCTCTAAGGTCCCTCCTTGCTTTTCATGGGCTTCTCATCGATTCTCGGGGCTTGGGATCGAGTCTAAGAGGCTCGGGAATGGGTCCCAAGATCTCGGGATCGAATCTAAGGCACCGAGTGATCGTTCCTTCTCTTCGTTGGCTCCAAAAGTGTAGGAAACGAGTCGGAATCGTTCCAATTCTCCATGAATTGTCTTGGGAACCTAAAACGAACTAGAAGAAGCATAAGTAGCCCAGAAACCACTCCAAAGAGCGATTTAACAAGAGAAACCGGGACCAAACATAACAAATAGGCACTACAAACTACACTTATCATCAATCCGTATTTTGAGCGATTTCTGATACGCGCAACTTCGACTGCTTGCAACCAGGCGTCCCAGAACTGAGCCGCCTCAACCGGGGCGCCCGAGTCTTGAATCGCCCCACTCCGGGCGTCCAAATACCGAGCAAAAGCATTTCTCAAAACTCTATAATTACACCCTTACCTCCGACGTTTCAAGGGTCGCAAATTATCTTCTCGAAATTCATTTCAGAAAACCAAGAGCCTTTTCCCATCCTTAAACACCCCTTAACTCACCTATGTTCTCAATCGCTCCCGCGCCTACGCCTTTGCTAGACGAGCCCGTGTTCCGATATTTTTAGCATGTAGGTTGAGGGTGAAAATAAACCCCATTTCTCTAATCTCTTTATCTTTTATTTTCGTTTATTGATTACTAACTAACCGCTAACTTTTAATTTATCGTTGTACTAATTTTTATTTATCGCAACGCTAACTACTAAATCGACTATAAAATATTCGTCCTTTTACGTATTGAATACAAAAGGATGACAGGATAAGGACACACGAATATGAGAGTATCACACTCGATATTGCCGGTCGCTTATCTCGTGACCCCGCGTATTTGGTTGTTTAAAGCGAGTCAACCCCTAAAACGCCTTTACTTTTTGTTCATTTTAATAACAATGCTAACATTTTATTATCGTTTACTAACATCTAACTTTATTCATCGTATTTTACATATCGTTCTTATATAATACTGCGTATATTTAAGAAGACTTTTTCAAACTCGATTCGAGCAAACGTCCGGTGACGCTAAATCGAGCGTCGTAGGCCCTAAAAAGCTAAATTAGGACGCTGAAATGCAAAGGACCTAAGTTTTGCGACGACAAATCGAACCTTCATATCGAACGCATTCGATAATAAAACGTTGCCTAAAGTCCGTATAATACTCGAATAGGCCGCACAGGAGGTGGCACCCATATTCTGAGGCGTGACGCCCCAGGCGCCTAAGGGTCAGGGAGTCTCATGGTACGCGCCTGACCCTACGGGTTGCGACGTGATCGCAGTAGTTCGTTATCGAATGTGTTCAATATCATTTTCAAATATCGCTCTAAGCGCCCGATGTCGACTCTATAGTCGAATGTCGCGCATAAAAGGGTCACCGATAACCGAAGTGGTACGAAACTCTATGACGTCAATCAAAGAGTCGCATGATCCACGCGATCCAATAACGATATCACGATACGAATGGCTTCGATATTCGTGCCAAGTCGATATAATCGATTTATCATAAAATTGAATCGGTTTAGGAGAAGCACCTCATTATAGCAAAATGAGATATCGTAGACTACCAACGTAGTCTGCAACGATACACATTTCGCTTAGGGAACACCACTTGCGAATTTAGTCGACGCGCGCTAATCAATAGCGCGTTTCCTTTTCAAAGTTACATTTAGTATTTTTTTTATCCTTTTACGACTCTGAGCGTATCTATCATTTCGCGAGTCATATACCGATGACTTCCTAGTCGGGTTCTGTATACGAGGTCTCGAGATAGTCAGTTTGCGCAATGAGGAGTCAGGACGAGACATCGAGGCTTCGGGATCAAGCTAGAATCACGGTTTGATCCTGAACCCGGCCATACCAGACGCCCAAGGTCAGGCGCCTGAACTCCAGACCGCGTCATTTCAAGCGCTTGAGTTCCAAGCCTAAACCTTTTGCGCGTTCCATCCTCTGTCCTCGGGACGAATACGTAACACAATACGTATTTGACATGAGTCTGTCCATGCATTCGGTTTACGGTTTTAATTTATGATTCATTTACGAGTTTGTTTATTATTTATGTTACCGTTTCTAACTCGGTCATATTATATATTCGCCTGTCGTATTATGAATTCAGGGTTGTATTCCGCCCGTGTAATCTGTAATTTACATTTAAGTTGTTTATTTGCATTGCGTGGCATTTAATGTTTTATAAACGAACCCACATGTTAAACCTCGACAATAATACAAGATGCATTAAAATGACTTAGTTCAAACATATTTCGCATGTTTAGCTAAAACGCTGTTTGCATTTTATTTTACCGAATCACTAATGCGCATATTAAAAAACTAATGGTTATCTTAGTAGAGGTCGCTACGAGCGGGCGGGGTTGGGTGTCCTTTATGGGCTTCCCAACACGTACCCTCACCCCTTACTCAGTATCTCGGTTTTTGGATGCCCTAAACCGTTGGTGCACAAGAGTCATTCGATAAACGACTCCCGATAACTCGACATCGGTATCGTAATTTAAAGGGACGAACCCCACAAGCTCTAGTATGGAAGTGGGCCGTACTTTGTGCACGGTCCACCAAAATATAGAGTAGGTTCGAATGGGCCCGAACTCCCACAAAGTTCGGTGGCGAATCTAACTTCGATTTAAATTTGAACTATCTCATATGGGAAACATTTCGCCGCTCAAACCCGCGCGTGGCCGCGTCAGGGTGGACCTATGTCATGTCCACACATTCGTAAATAAGCTGGAGTTCTATTACAATGCAAAAGAGTCTTATATAGACTCTTAGGACTTAGGAGAATTATAAATGCAATACAACAGTCCACCAGTACTCTAGAGACAACATACAAGAGTAATTAAAACAACAAGTACTAATGTTGGATGAAGCATGCTCTCCGTTAATGGCTTTTGTCGTCTTCTGTTTGGCACGCTCCAAAGCTTGATAAGGACCTCATTTAACTTGTTTTAAGGCTTAGCTTCCAAAAACGCTGACAAAAAGAGTATAAGAAGCTTTATGGCTGCCACTTCTAATGTTTCACCAAAAGGGGCAATAACAATTTCGCACCAATTTGCACTCACCCGACTTGCAGCGCAGCTTGATTTTCTTCATCTTCCTTTAGGCTTCAGAAAAAGTTGTCTTGGAATTTTACTTAGTAATTTATGTTTAGTTTAAGATGCATTTGGAATTTAATGAAAATAAGGTCTGATGTGGGATTTAGCCCCTTCCAATGCACCATTGGTCTAACCGAGCAAACTTATGTTCTCTTCATGTTCTAATTTTGGTTGTACTCTATTACTTGTACCTGCTGCAACCCCCCTTCTTGAATGGAGCTTATCCTCAAGCTTGTATCTTCTTCTCCTCAGTTTCACCATAATAGGGACTCAAATTACCTACATTGAAGGTTTCATGTACACCATATTTTCCCCGGGCAACTCAACCTTGCATGCGTTTGATCCGATCCTTTCAAAGACTTCAAATGGACCATCTGCCCTAGGCATGAGTTTTGTTTTTCTCTTGGATGGAAACCTATCTTTCCTTAGATGGACCCACACCAAATCCCTGGCCTCACACTCTTTCTTCTTCCTTCAACCCTTAGCTTGTTTCTTGTACCTCTCATTAGCTTGTTTAATTTGTTTCCTCACGCTTTCATGGAGCTTTAGCATTTGTTCAGGCATTTTCTTTGCAGCATGGTTAATCTTTTCCCTTGGTTCACTTGAAAGGTCTATAGGCATCAAAGGATTGACTCCATAAACAACTTCAAATGGACTATGACCCGTGGCTTAAGATGGTGCTCTTTTGAAAGCAAACTCGGATTTTGCTAGCTTTGCATCGCAATCCAGTAGTGACTTGCTTACTACGCATCTTAGAATCCTTCCCAAAGTCTTGTTAGTTGCTTCTGTTTGGCTATCTGTTTGAGGGTGATGAGATGTGCTAAACAGAAGTCTAGTCTTGAGCATCCTTTAAAGAATCTTCCAAAAGTAACTCTTGAACTTAGTGTCCCTATTAGACAAAATAGTCTTTGGAACTCCATGTTGACATACAATCTCCTTGAAGTATAGACTTGCAACACTAAGAGCATCCTCGTTCTTTGTACAAGCAACAAAGTGAGCGATCTTGCTAAGTGAAACTCCTCACATTGATTGAAGATTGTCCTATTTATGAGCTTAAATGACTAGTGCTTAAACGAATTGAAAGTACAAATCATATTAACAAAGTGCACTTTCTTTTATCGTCATCCACGCAAAATAACTCCGCAGTTAAGCGTGCTTGGCTGGGAGTTGTCTAAGGATGGGTGACCTCCTCGGAAGGTTTTCGGGATGGGCATAAGTGAGGGCAAAATGCGCTGGAAAGGACTCGTGTTGGTCTGTGGAACCAGTATAGAGCCTGACGAACTACCTTGACTAACATTTTCGGTTCAAGTTTGGGCTGGGGTTTTACAAATGGTATCAGAGCAACTCTGCGAGCGTGTAATTGGCACCTAGCGTGGGGTGAATTCTAGGTCAACAGTTATGCTGCCAGGTACAATGAGGACGTTGCGTTCTTCAAGTGCGAGTGATTTAAACACCCCACATTGATTGAATATATCCTATTTATGAGCTTAAATGACTAGAGCTTAAAGGGATTGAAAATACTGCATCTATCAACAAAATGCACTTTCTTTTCTGGTCATCCATGCAAAAGAACTCTGCAGTTAAGCGTGCTTGGCTGTGAGTAGTCTAAGGAACGGTGACCTCCTGGGAAGGTTTCTGGGATGCACATAAGTGAGGACAAAATGTGTTGGAAAGGACTAGTGTTGGTCTATGGACCAGTACGAAGCCTGGCGAGCTACCAAGACTAACATTTTCGATCCTAGTTTAGGTCGGGGTGTTACACTAAACCTATCCACAACCACCATGATTGAATCCTTTCTCCTTTATGTTCTACGTAAAGCTACAATGAAGTCCATACTCACATCCTCCTATGATCTTGTGGGAATTGGCAATGGAGTGTAAGGACCCCCATGGAATGAGCTCTTAGCCATTTTACATGTAGAACACTTCCTTAGGCTCATTTGGATACCCCTCATCATTCTAGGCCAATAGAATGCTCTTGTAGTATCTCTAGAGTCTTTTCGACTCCAAAGTGTCCTCCCTATGCCACAAGAATGAATCTCCTTGATAAGTAAGCTGGTAGAAGACCCCCTTCGAACACTAGGGATGGCAACGGGTCGGGTCTGGGTCGGGTCCACCCGGACCCAAACCCAGACCCGAAATTTCAACCCTGGACCCAGACCCGACCCGGACCCGAACGGGTCCAAAATTATCAGACCCATACCCGACCCGGCCGGGTCCGGGTCTACCCGTGGGTCCGCATTAATTATTACATTGTTGTATTATTCATTGTTTCGATGGAAATTTCGTAGAAAAACACGAATTTAATTTCCGAAAAAAAATTACGTAATGTCTTGAGTCATTCCTTACGCATGATTTTTTTTAAAAGTGTTTACAAACCACGTATAAAAATGATTAAAAAAAATGTCTACAAGTCTCACAATACAACCGCAAAATCTTACAAAATACAACACAAAGATCGTCTTAAAAACATTCGTCAGAAAATAATTTATTAAATAAACATAATCCTTAAGTATATTTTAATGAGAGAAGTTTTTTAGGGTATAAGTTTTTAACTTAGAAGTCAGTACCCAATACGTTTTAATGAATTAAAATTAAATTTTTTTTTTTTAAAAAAAAAAAAACGGGTCTACGGGTCGGGTCCGGGTCCCAAAACTCAGACCCGTACCCGGACCCGAATTTTTTGGGGAGGACCCGGACCCGACCCATACCCATCGGGTCTGAAAATTTTAGACCCAGACCCGACCCATTCGGGTCCGACCCGGCGGGTCTGGGTCGGGTCTTGGACCCATTGCCATCCATATCGAACACACAACTTGTTCCCATTGAAGAGGAATCCTTGTTGCCATGTATACTTACTCCCTTTGACTATTTCCCCTTCCTTTAGTTTGAGTCAATCTTCGGCGAAATCAGGGTCTTCTTGGTAGAGTTCCTTCATGTATTCAAACCCCAACCCCTTAGTTTCCATATCTACAAGGAAGGAATGGCCCCTTAAAAGCGCGTTAGCCACCACGCTTTGATTCCCCTCCTTATACTTGCTTGAGAATGTGAATGATTGTAGGAATTCTACCCACTTAGCAATTTAGCATGCCTATGGTTGAGCTTGTGTTGGCCTCCAATGTAATTCAATGCCTCATGATTAGAATGGAGTACAAAAGACTTAAACTTATAGCTTCAAGTAGTGACACCAATGTGTTAATGCTCTCACAATGGCACAAAACTCCTTATCATAAGTAGAGTAATTGAACTTTGCTCCTCCAAGTTTCTCACTAAAGTAGGAAATAGGCTTTTGTGTTGAAGTAAAATAGCCCCTATACACACTCCACTTGCATCACACTCTACTTCAAACAAAACATCAAAATTAGGTAACCTTAGATAGGTGTTTGGCACATTACTTGTTTGATCTTGTTTAAGGCAATTTGAGCTTCCTTCGTCCACTCAAACTCTCCTTTCTGCATGCATTCAGTTATGGGAGCAACAATGAAGCTAAAACCCTTAATAAACTTCCTATAGAACGAGGCCAACCCATGAAAACCCCTTATTTCACTTATGGTTTTAGGACTAGGCCATGACTTGATGTAATCCCTTAATAAATCTAACGCAATACAGTGGTGGAAACACTGTAGAGTTGGGACTAAAACACATTGTAACTATGTCTTAATTAATTAAAATGGTAAAGTCAATACATAAACCATTGATTAAAAATTACTAGAAATAAAAACAATCCATCAAAGGGTATAACAATCTATAGTACAGAAAATTATTAGTAAATAAGCAGGATCCAACTGCCCGCTAGCCCACCGAAGGAAAACACAAATACATGTCATGTTAAAAACATAGTAGCCACAATCAAAGAAGAGCAACGACGACGTTCTCTCAGCCATATTACAAGATTTTAAAATTGTAATAACTATTATATGAATATAGTAAAACGGAAAACATTGAAACATTATAATAAAAATAAGCTTTCGAAGAAAACTTAAAATATTGGAACGATAAAATCAGAATAATTTTTCAGAAGAAAACTTAAAATATTTGTCAACCTTCAAACCAAAATATATTGATAATAATAAAATATTCAAAATGGCGTTATGGATAGTGATGAGGTCAGCTGCTCAACCCGGGTCGCCAACCATGCCATGTCTGCGCCCGACCCGGTCCTGATAGGGGCATGAACCCAGGAGTAGCTGACCATCTGAACTAGAGGCCATAGTAATCTGTTGATCCGCTTAAAGACATCTCCAGATAGCCCGCTAGGTCCAGTACCCCAGCCTCTGCCCCCTGGAGGACAGTCCCTGCCCTCGAGCTCCCTATAACGAAGGTCAGGGCACCCTCGGCCTGCTTAGCCGATCTCAGGCTGAGCGATGCAGGCCCTTCTAACCCAGCCAAGAGGTAATAAGTACATGTGGGAGATGCGATCCCACATGGCCCATTTCTCTTTCTCTTCAAGCAAAACCTATAAACACCTTGCAAATCCCTTTGGTTAAAGGTAATTAATTTTCTCTTACTAGAACTTCACTCTAGAAAACGCCACCTTGCTCCTCACGAGTAAGGTTCGTGATGGTAGGGATTTGTCACGTCCCTAGCCGATCAATAAAACACCGACTAACCTAGTGGGTAGCTAGTGTAAGTCGGGATCGTATCCACGAGGACGGTATATCAAAGTTTAGACTAGGTTGGCCTACAACAAGACTAGATCACCAAACAAACACAAAGAAGCAATAAAAGGAAAGCTATTGGAGGAGGAGAAATATGACTATACTAACAATGCTAAACAATGCTATGATTGAACTAACATATAAACTAGAATAAACAATGACTAACTAAGACGATTAACACAAATATGGAAAGAAGTGGGGTAGGTCGGGTTCATAGGAGTAGAAGGGTAATTGGGGTGATCATGGGTATAGGTGTCTCCTAGTTACTAGAGTCGGTCCGGGCTCTCGCAACTTAGACCGATGTCAAGGTGGGTCCGGGCTCTCGCAACTTAGACCCTAGTCCGCGCTCTTGCGACTAAACTATTCTCAACATTTCCACAAAATAAGCAATCAATGAGAAGATGAACACAAGTATGGGAAGCATGGCCACTACAACTCACACAAGCATATCACCAAACACATAGAGTGCCTACAATGTGACTAACAACAAAGTTGTAACCTTTTCCCCTTAATCAACCCTAATCATCCATAATCTACCCCTAATCCCCCTACTAACCCCACAAGATCACTACTCACTCATCATCAATGCAAAACTAACAATTATAAGAGAAAACAAACTCACAATCCAAACATTCATTATGAATAACAAGAACAATAACAATAACAACATAAAAAGATGGAAACAAGATTAAATAACTAAAAAAAAGAGTAAGAAAGGTTATACCAACAATAGGATGAAGAAAAGATGAAAACTTGTATTAATGAGAAACCCAAATACAATCCCAAGGTTGTCAATCTTGGAACAATCTTCAAGAATCTCCTTAATCCAAGAACTAATTACAATGATTAACTAAGGATTAACTAAGATTAAGGGAAGATTAAAACTAATGAGTGAGAGTAAATCTAGGGTTTTGGAGGCTTAAGAGAGTCTAAACTAACATAAGGTGTCTTAGTATTACAAGAAGGGAGTATATATATGGGTACAAGAATGAAGGAGAAGAAAGAAAACAATGCGGGTGAGCTGTAGCCCATCCCGACCGGGACGGATCATCCCGATCGGGACGGATCATCCCGATCGGGAAGGGTTCTGTCATCCCGATCGGGAAGGACCCACAGTGGCGCTTCTAAACGTGCATCCCTTCCCGATCGGGAAGGCCACTATCCCGACCGAGAAGGGTCTTGTATGCCTCCAATAAGAGCTCTAGGGTCCCTCCTTGTATCTCATGGGCTTCCCGTCGATTCTCGGGAGTCGGGATCGGGTCACGGAGACTCGGGATTGGGTCCCAAGGTCTCGGGGTCGATTCCAAGGCCTCGGGTAATCGTTTCTTTATCTCGTTGGCTCCAAAATGTGTATGTATTGAGTCGGAATCACTCCAACTCTTCCAAATCGGTCTCGGGAACCTGAAACGGACTAAAGGAAGCATAAGAAGCCCATGAATCGCACCCAAGGAGCGATTCCACAAGGAAAGGGGACCAAAACATAGCAAAATAGGCACTACAAACTACACTTATCAACTCCCCCAGACTTAACCCTTACTCGCCCTCGAGTAAGCACACACTAACTACTAAACTATCCGAATGGGTATTAGCGCACCCTACGCCCCTTCAACTCACGCGAGTGCACTTAGAGGAGAAGTGCACTCCGCAAGGCAAGTCGGGTCTTGCGACAAAACTGTGGATGCAACCGGACACAAAACACACAAACAAACAAACACACAAACAAACACATAATCGGTTGCACCCAAAAGAAAACAAATACCGCTTCCCTCAAACAAGCGGTGAAAGAAGCACCGGTTTAGGACTCGAGGCAAGTGACAACGTTCCCAAGCTAGATATACAAACCAAGGTGAACTAAACCCTAATAGTATGACGATAAAGCAACAAAAAAGTTGGTAACTTACCTAGGTCCTCCTAACTCTCTAAAAACGTACTACGGGACGATCGGCGGAGTGGAAAGTGAAGAACCACGGTGTTAGTCGACATTGTAGGTAAGTGAGACCCCGCCCCCTTTAGCGTGAGGCAAGAGGGTCGTCCCAAGTCCAAAACTGCCTAACTAGTCCAAGTAAAAAGGTGGAAAACATGCAAAATGAGGGAAGACCGACTAATGCCGCTATCATCCTTCCTAGGGACTCGGTCCTTTGGTAGCTTCTTCACGGCAAAATTCGGAAAAAGGCTTATTTTGAGAGCTAGGGGTTATTTTTGTGAATCGGGTTTTCTTTTGGCATTTTCTCTTTTCTTTTGCATTTTTGCCCTTTGTTTTGCCATGCCATTTTTTTTCTTTTCTTTTCTTTTCTATTTTCTTTTTCGCTTTTTCGCTTTTGTGCCTTTTCTTTTTCTTCATTCTTTTCTTTCTTTTATTTTTTTCTTTCTTTTTCTTTTCTTTGCCCTTTTGGCAAGATTTGGCATTTTTGGCAATTCTTTGGGTGATGAGAAAGAGAGAATTCATCAAATCGCATTTTATTGTGTGGATATGTGTAGGAGGTAGGGAAATGAGTATGTCGGCATGGGCCCTTCCCTTCAAACCCACAAAAAGTGGAGAACTTGGACTAATCAAACAATTCCGGACATGGTCACCTAAGGGACGGGACTCGGTAACCAATGCCTTTTCACACCGTGGGTGGTGATAATGGTCAAAGGTGCAAATCCCGTAGTAAATCCCTAGTAAGCAAGGTGGACTCAAGGTAAAGGACCAACGAATTCATTGATTTAGGGTCATTCTACTAGGCTAAAGTCCAAGACTCGATTTACGCTACTAGAAAGGGAAAATAGACACTCACACACTAACCTCTAAACCGGGTTTTCGAAGACCATTTACGCACAAGACACACAACACACAAACAAAACAAAGACTCAACGAAAACGAAAGAAAAAAGAAACAAAAGCAACAAAACAAGAACAACACAAAACGAACACATACATAACACAAACACCACCCCTAGCTTCCAAATGAGCAACCAACCAACATCAAACTTTATAAAGCTCTTCCCGAGCGCACCTTATCACAATCTCCTCCAAATTCCGCAAGAGACAAAGAAGGAAAAAGGGATAGAAGTTGTTACCGGACATCTTGAAAGCTTTCCAAAGCCATCGGTGGTTTAAGCAACCTATAAGGAAAGGGGGGCAAACACACACAACAAAACAAATATACGAGACAATGGCACAAAAGAAAAACACAAAAAAAAAAAAATCTTTTTGGTTTTTCTGAATTTTTTTCAAATTTTTAGGATTTTAAAGGTTTTTCGAAAAAGGGAAAAAAATAAAACTAACTACGATAGAATATCGCTCCCCCACACTTAAACCGAGCAATGTCCTCATATGCTCAATCATAGTGTGCGGAGAGACAAAAGAAAAGGAAAAGAAACTACGAAAATAATGCTAAAATTCAAAGATAAAGTGAAGAAAAGGTAGAAGGTGTCCGGCCGGGGTGTAGTCAAGTCACCATGGGCCGAGACGAGAAAAAGATATGGAAGGGGGAAGAAAAATAAAAAGAAATAAATAAAAGGAAATGGGAGGGGAGGGCTAGGTGTAATCAAGTCACCTGGCCCGGATTCCGTCCAAATCCGACTAACGCCTAAAAAGGGGTGAAAATATTTTAATTTGGACTAATCGATCGACTCTCGACGTAATCACGTCGTCGGGAGTCGGGAGCAACCATACTACGGCCTCGAAGGCCACTAAGATCCCATGACTCAAGGGAAGGGGGGCAAACAATGAAAAACAAGCGATAAAAAGACGGAAAAGTAAGGATAGTTACCAAACCGAGCGGCTAGTAACTCACTTGCTCCATCGTCTCGATGATCATTAAAGGCTCGTCGCTTGTCTTCTCGGGTGCCATCTCGCTTCACACTCAAGGAGGACTCATGGTCGGGGTAGTAAAGGTGTGAGGGGATGGTATTTGATGTGAGAGTCGGTGTAAAGTGAATAGGAAACGGAGTGAGGGCATGACAATGAAGTACATAGGGCATATGATAAGGCTAGGGTAGCTAATGAGGTTGGGAGGGGGCATAAAACGGTTGGGTGGACTCGATTTGCAAAGAAGAATCACAAAGGGGGAGAAGACGACCATCCCGGTCGGGAAGATTGATCCCGATCGGGTTACCTCACCCGTCCCGGTCGGGACGCCCTCATCCCGGTCGGGATGGGCTCACAGGAAGCTCGAAATATGATGCACCCATCCCGATCGGGACGACACCCTTCCCGGTCGGGAAGCCTTACCCTTCCCGGTCGGGACGCCTCATCCCGGTCGGGACGCGCCTTCTTCGACTTCCACATCCCAAAAGCTTGCTCCAAGCTTCAAAAACCCGATCCTCGTGCTTACAACCCAAGGTATATCGTAGCCACTCTTGTCTAGGAGCATTCTCACTTCACCTATCAAGCAATACTCAAACATACATCAAACTCTCTCCCTCACAACGCTCATCAATCAATCCAAATAACAAGAATTCACAAAAATCCAACTAACTACAAGAAAGAGATATATACAATGGGACGGTTCTTGTGGAACTCCGTCAAACCAAGGATGGTGCTCTCTTCATTCTTTTTCAACAACCAAAACTAGTTCCATCTCCATCGAGGGCACGTAAGAACAAGTCGAAGGCCCTAGAAAAGTCTTCAATTAGGCATGTCATATAACCAACCACATCCCAAGACTCTTCATGGCCTTGCCTCGACGTTCCCGGAGTGTCCCGATCTACTAAGTTCAATGGCTTGAACTTGTACTTGCGATCCTTCGGGACATACCCAAACGTCCAACGATCCTCATGTGGCCCCAAGGGAGGCTCATCTTCTTCCTTGTCATTGCACTTGTGATCAAGCCCATGATTTGGGCACTCATCTTCCTCCAAATCGGAGTCATCATCCTCAAGTACATAAGAGTACTTCTTCAAGCTTCGTTCTGGTTCACCCCCTAGATCGATGTCTTTCTTGGCTTGGATCATATTGCATGATTCATCCTTAGTAGGCGAAGTGTTGCCTTGGAGGTCGAACACTATCTTTTCCTCGCCTAACTCAAATGTGATCCTACCGTTCTTCACATCGATCATGGCACCCACGGTGTGTAGAAATGGGCGCCCAAGAATAATGGGAGTGTTTGCTTCCTCCGGCATGTCAAGCACAATGAAATCGACCGGAAAGAAGTATTTCCCCACTCGTACCGGTACGTCCTCTAACATTCCTAATGGTCGATTGAATGATTTATCGGCCATTTGGAGGGTGAGGGACGTACATTTCAACTCCTTCATTCCGAGTCGGCAACAAATAGAATAGGGAATGATGCTCACACTCGCATCCAAGTCGCATAACGCATTCTTGATCAAGAAGTTGCCTATGGTGCAAGGGATCGAAAAACTACCCGGATCCTTCAACTTCGGAAGCGTGGAACCTTGAATAAGCTCGCTCACCACCCTTGTGAACGCTACGGTCACTTCATTGTCGACGGATCTCTTCCTAGCTAAGATTTCTCTCATAAATCTTCCATATGCCGGGATTTGGGTAAGTAATTCGGTGAACGGGACACTAACATCCAATTTATTCACAATACTAAGGAACTTGTCGTAATGAGTGTCCACCTTAGTCTTCATTTGCCTTGATGGGTAAGGAAACTTGATTTGGTACTTGTTTTGCTCAATAGGGGTGGACTCTTCAAAGGACACTTTCCTTTTTCCCTTGTCTTTCTCTTGAAGAGGGGGAGGGTTGTCTTCTTGGGGTTTTTCAACTTCCCATAGAACTTGTTCCTCCATTGGATTATCATAGCTTGCATCGTCTTGAGAGGGGGGTATGACTTCTTGTCTTGGTTCTTGCTCACTAGGGGAAAAAGGGGGTTCATAGGATGTACCTCTCCTCGTAGTAATAGCATTTACATGCTCAAATTTCGGTGTTTCGTCTTGAGGAGGTAGTTGCCCCTTTTGTCTTGTAGAGATCTCCGAAGCAAGTTGAGATATTCGGGTTTCCATCGACTTCGCATGAGCATCTCTTGCTAGGTTGTCTTTTTGAACGTAAGCAAAGAACTCTTGTTGATTTCTTGCCATCTCTTGATTACTCCTTTGCATATCCATCATATACTTTTGTACGTCGAAATCCCGTGGTGGGGATGATGGATTATGTGGAGTATCGGTGAGGGCTAACGGAGTACCATAGTCATGAATAGAAGACCGGCTCCTAGGCTTGCTTTGTTGTTGATGACTTTGATTTGCTTGTTGTTGTTGATGGTTCCCTTGGAACCCATGAGAATTTCCTTGATTAAGGCCTTGATTGTGGTTTTGTTGTTGTTGGAAGCCTTGGTTTCCTTTGAAACCGCCTTGATTGAAGTTCCCTTGTTGGAACCCTTGATTGTTATTGTGAAAGGTACCTTGGTTATTTTGCTTGAAGTTATTGAAAGGTCTTGGATTACCCATGTAACCTTGGTAACCTTGGTTGTTGTCCCTTAAGGGAGGTGGAACATAGGGACGATGTTGTTGTTGATGTTGAAAGGCTTGTTGTTGAGGGACTTGATTGGAAGCTTGGTATTGATTAGAGTAGGAGGCACCTTGCTTGAACGCTTGAAAGGCGTTCACTTGCTCAATACTTCCTCTACAATGCATAGGATCATGACCAACGATTCCACAAGTATCACACATCCCAAAATAAGGCAAAGGAGGTGCAAACTCCAAAGCATTAACATCATGGATCGAGTGTTGGTTGGAGGAACTAGAGCTTTGAACTTGGTTGAGATGGCTTTGGAGCTTCTTGTCAATGGTTTCCATGTGAGTTCTTAGTTGAGCCCCAAAATCAATGCTCAATTGTGTAGTGGCATCAACTTCGTGCCTACCTCCTCGATTCGCCTTTCTAGGCCTAGAGTATTGGGAATTGTGAACCGCCATATCTTCAATCCTTGACCAAGTTTGGTCATCCTCCACTTCGGTAAACCTACCGTTAGATCCCATGTTGAGTATGGCCCTCGAGTCTTCATATAGTCCGTTCCAAAATTGTTCTACGAGGAACCATTGTGATAAACCATGGTGTGGGCAAGAACGGATCAAGGCTTTGAATCTTTCCCATGATTCATAGAGGCTTTCATCATCACGTTGTTGGAAACCCGTGATAGAAGCTCTCAATAGATTTGTCTTCTCCGGGGGGTAGAATTGTTTGTAGAAGGCTAAGGCTAGCTTCTTCTAAGTGTCAATGCCAAGTCTCGCTTTGTCCAACCCCTTTAACCATTGCTTCGCTTTACCAATAAGAGAGAAAGGAAATAATACCCACCGGATTTGGTCTTGAGTAATTCCCGTTTGCGAAATAGCGTCACAATAATCCGAAAAGGTTTCCATGTGTTGATGAGGATCTTCGGTTGGTAACCCACTAAATTGACTTCTCTCGACCAATTGGATAAATTGCGTTTTCGCCACAAAATTCCCGGTATATGCCTCCGGTAAAGTGGATGGACCCGGCAAAACGTCTTCCGTTAAGGTTGAGTGAGAACAAAACTTAGGCATGATTGGATATAAGGGAGAGGATGGTGGTGTAGACGGTGTTGATGTAGATGAAGAGGGGGAACTAAGAGAAGAATCACCAAAAGGGTTAATGAATCCCCCTTCGGCCGTCTCTCGATGTGGATTGTTCAAGCCGGCTCCTTGGGCTTGCCCTTGATGAGTATTGCTTGCACTCGGTTGAGAGATCCTAACCCGATTAATCGTCCATTGGCGAAAGGCTCGAAAGAGTCTCTCCGGCTCTGGATTAGAGAGATAGAAGTCGCCTCCCCTCCTAGGCATACACTACACACTAGAACAAACGTGAGAACACCTAGTGCATTATGGGCACTAGGTAACGACAATAAACAAACACAACTAGAGACAAAGAGAAAAAAGAAGAAATAAAACTAAGGAAATAAAAAAATCTAGAGAATATTCACAAGAGAAGATGGGAGAACACAAAGAAGGGTAACTAAGTCTAGAAATAAGCAAACTAAGTCTAAACAATGCACCGTCCCCGGCAACGGCGCCAAATTGATGGTAGGGATTTGTCACGTCACTAGCCGATCAATAAAACACCGACTAACCTAGTGGGTAGCTAGGGTAAGTCGGGATCGTATCCACGAGGACGGTATATCAAAGTTTAGACTAGGTTGGCCTACAACGAGACTAGATCACCAAACAAACACAAAGAAGCAATAAAAGGAAAGCTATTGGAGGAGGAGAAATATGACTATACTAACAATGCTAAACAATGCTAATGATCGAACTAACAAATAAACTAGAATAAACAATGACTAACTAAGACGATTAACACAAATATGGAAAGAAGTGGGGTAGGTCGGGTTCATAGGAGTAGAAGGGTAATTGGGGTGATCATGGGTATAGGTGTCTCCTAGTTACTAGAGTCGGTCCGGGCTCTCGCAACTTAGACCGATGTCAAGGTGGGTCCGGGCTCTCGCAACTTAGACCATAGTCCGCGCTCTCGCGACTAAACTATTCTCAACATTTCCACAAAATAAGCAATCAATGAGAAGATGAACACAAGTATGGGAAGCATGGCCACTACAACTCACACAAGCATATCAACAAACACATAGAGTGCCTACAATGTGCCTAACAACAAAGATGTAACCTTTTCCCCTTAATCAACCCTAATCATCCATAATCTACCCCTAATCCCCCTACTAACCCCACAATATCACTACTCACTCATCATCAATGCAAAACTAACAATCATAAGAGAAAACAAACTCACAATCCAAACATTCATTATGAATAACAAGAACAATAACAATAACAACATAAAAAGATGGAAACAAGATTAAATAACTAAAAACAAGAGTAAGAAAGGTTATACCAACAATAGGATGAAGAAAAGATGAAAACTTGTATTAATGAGAAACCCAAATACAATCCCAAGGTTGTCAATCTTGGAACAATCTTCAAGAATCTCCTTAATCCAAGAACTAATTACAATGATTAACTAAGGATTAACTAAGATTAAGGGAAGATTAAAACTAATGAGTGAGAGTAAATCTAGGGTTTTGGAGGCTTAAGAGAGTCTAAACTAACATAAGGTCTCTTAATATTACAAGAAGGGAGTATATATATGGGTACAAGAATGAAGGAGAAGAAAGAAAACAATGCGGGTGAGCTGGAGCCCATCCCGACCGGGACGGATCATCCCGATCGGGAAGGGTTCTGTCATCCCGATCGGGAAGGGCTCAACCCGACCGGGAAGGACCCACAGTGGCGCTTCTAAACGTGCATCCCTTTCCGATCGGGAAGGCCACTATCCCGATCGGGAAGGGTCTTGTATGCCTCCAATAAGAGCTCTAGGGTCCCTCCTTGTATCTCATGGGCTTCCCGTCGATTCTCGGGACTCTGGATCGGGTCACGGAGACTCGGGATTGGGTCCCAAGGTCTCGGGGTCGATTCCAAGGCCTCGAGTCATCGTTCCTTTATCTCGTTGGCTCCAAAATGTGTATGTATTGAGTCGGAATCACTCCAACTCTTCCAAATCGGTCTCGGGAACCTGAAACGGACTAAAGGAAGCATAAGAAGCCCATGAATCGCTCTCAAGGAGCGATTCCACAAGGAAAGGGGACCAAAACATAGCAAAATAGGCACTACAAACTACACTTATCAGTTCGTCAAGTGCATACACGGACTGACTTATGCATCGGAGAGGGTTCCCTCGGACACCTTCGAGGCCCTTTGCGTTTTCTGTTCAGGCTACAGACCCCCTCCGCCGGAAAAAGTCCGACCTGTAGAGGAAAAGGAAACTGAAGTGCGTGGATCGAACCGGATCCAAGAAGAACTAAGAACCAACCCAAGACCCGAATCCGATTCGGACAAGATTTTTTCCACACCGGAACAATTTGGCGTCGTCTATGGGGAACACGAGTTAAATATCCTCAAAGAACGAGAAAAGCCATCAGAAGATGCACGAAGATATAGAGACTGAATCGGGAGCTGATCCGGCGGGACAGATGACCGTCCCCCGGTACAACATGCCCATAACACCGAGGTAAGTAACGTCTGAAGCCACACTCCGGGGAGTTGGGCAGGCTACTCTCCATGAAATCCCGAGTAGGAGAGCGATAGCCACTGCTGAGCAGGAAGCAGAGCAAGATCTAAACTTAGGCCTCCCTCCCGCACAGGCCACGAAGGTTGCCGCCTTCTTCTCCGCCATGCTCGACAAGCAAGTTACGCCAGAGGACCTGGTAGGCAGAAAAGCAACAACCCCCAGGCACCTACATTTCACAAACACTGATGACGTTGGGGGCACGAAGTGGACCGCCGCCAGGAATATCCGGAGAAAGGCGAAAAAAGCGGCCAGGGGTACGTCCAAGCAAAGAAACGCCTCGTAACCAACGCCCAGGAGCGGCCGCCTCAATAGAAGGACGGATCTGTCCACACCATAGAATCGACCGCAATGCCAAAGAAGGGGTCTCTATCTCATGGAATGCGAGAACGGCTGAAACCAAAAGGAACCCGTCTCGAAGCGTCTGGGACCAAAGCAGCCCGGGGTATTCAGTAGACTGACACCAGCTGGGGAGCAGCAAAAGGCACCAGGGCTGTCGAGGAGTATGCAGGCGAGGCTCAATAAAGGGCAACCAATTCAGACAAGGCACCATCAAGCCAAGGGCTTGGAGGCTGAGCCCCCTCAGCCACCTCGGGAAAGTCGACCCAGGCACCGTTCTCATGTAAGAGAGGATGAAGCGGTGAGTAGGCATACGCCCAGGCATCGCTCTCCTAGTGCTAAGAAACCGACCCCTGATAAGAGGGATGACTACGGTTACTACTCTACAGAGAGCCGGTCTAAAGTGCCGGGCAGACCTACCAGAACACCGTTCCACCCAGATGTTCAGAGCTGCCCCATTCCTAAGATAAAAATGCCCACAGTCAAGTTTGACGGGACCACTGACCCTGAACATCACCTGGTTGCTTATGAGAGCCATATGAGGATGTATGACGTTGACGATACCGCGTGGTGCAAAATCATCCCTACGACCCTGGTAGGGCTGGCCAAGGGTGGTTCCGCGACCTGCCGCGGGGATCCATTAATGTCTTCGAGGAGTTAGCAGAAGTCTTCTTAGATCAATATGCTGGAAACAAGAGGCGCATGCTGACTCGCTTTGATCTGATGACCCTGAAGTAAAACAAGGGTGAGTCTATCGGCGAGTACCTCAATAGATTCGACCTGGGTTTCCAACAAGTCAGAGAGATTGATGACCACACCGCAGCGTACACACTAACTAACTTTCTAGTGCCAGAAGAGATGAAGAATCAGCTCATCCGAGCCCAGCCCGAATCCTTGGCTATGGCGCAAAAATATATCCAAAGGCTTCATGCTCCAGGAGAAATACCACAGCCTGCCGGATATTCAAATTTCGACCCGAGGGGGGACCGCAGGGTGGACGCAGCAGAGGAGAATCGGCTGGGAAGCAGAGAACAGAGGAAAACGTTACCGCAAGAAAATAACGTATATCATACCAACCAAAATTCGCCTGTTATACCGCTTTCAACATGTCAAGAGCCGAGGTATTTGAGCTGGAGAAGGAAGTGGCGAAATGGAACCGTCCTAACAAGCCTCGCAATCAAAAAGGTGACCCAAAGAAATTATGTTCTTTCCACGACAGTATCGATCATACGACTGAGGAATGTCGGCATCTGAAAGACGAGATAGAAAATCTAATCAAAAATGGATGGCTGACCAATTATGTCACCCGGAAAAAAAGCCAAAAAACATTGGCCGACAAGCCATAGGTATCACGGCAGGACCGCATGGTCATTCATGTGATATCAGGAAATGCTGGCTGTCAGACAAGTCGCAAGGGCCAGAAGCGGCAGCTCCGCGAGCTTCGAAATCAGATCTGCTACGCAAAAAGAGCTGAGAGCCTGAACGCCCTAACCCCCAGCATATCCCTAGAAGATTCAGGTCGAGTAGTTTACCCCCACAGTGATCCCTTGTTCTATCACTGATCATTAACAACCATATAGTGAAAAAATGTATGGTGGACACTGGCGCGTATACAAATATATTGTATATGAAGGCCTTTGACAAAATGAACATAGAAAAGAGACACCTCAAACCTGCCCCAGGGTCTCTGTACAGATTCATTGGTGCAGGGATCCTCCCAATGGGGATAATTGAATTACCTGTCACATTCGGGGAGGGGGCATCGGCCAGAAATATCCGAGCATCTTTTGTAGCGGTGGATGCAAAATCAGCATACAACAATCTCATTGGCAGAGCTACCCTGGACGAGGTAGAGGCTGCCATATCTATCAGAGCGCTGACTGTGGCGTACTCACTGATTTCGGAATGGATGGAAAAGTCCATGGACAAGAATCACCTAGACAGTGCTATTCAGTCGCCCTGCGCACCCACGCAGCTAAAAGAAAAGGAAAAAGAAAGGCAGACAGCTCCCCAAGCAGGGAAGGAGAGATTATGGCTGACCAGTGGGCCGCAGAAAAACCTGATCACCCAGAACCCGGGGGTGAAAGCATTCTGGTAGAGCTAGAGCCACGAAGACCAATCCTGGTCGGCGTTGACCTAGAAGAACCTTATAAAGAAAGACTGATCAAAGTCATGCAGGATAATAAAGATATCTTTGCTTACTCGGCTGAAGAAATGCCGGGGGTTGACCCAAGTTATATTGTTCATAAGCTGAACGTCAACCCGGAGGCTCGGCCTGTAAAGCAGAAGAAGAGAAACATGTCATCAGAGAAAGACCTAGCCATCAAAGAAGAAATTAAGAAGCTCTTAAAGGCTGACTTCATCCAGAGCTGCCACTATCCAAAGTAGCTCGCCAACGTGGTGATGGTAAAGAAAGCCTCGAGGGCCTGGAAGTTGTGCGTGGACTTTACCAACCTTAACAAAGCATGTCCAAAGAATTGCTACCCCTTGCCGCGAATTGATCAACTGGTCGATGCTACCAGTGGGCACTCGACGCTAAGCTTCTTGGATGCCTTCTCGGGTTATCACAAGGTATACCTGTGCCAACCAGACAGGGTGAAGTGTGCATTCATCACAAATGCAGGGACGTACATGTACAAGATGATGCTCTTTGGTCTCAAAAATGCAAGGGCAACCTATAAACATCTGGTAGACAAAGTGTTCGAGAAGCAAAAAGGCAAGAACCTAGAGGCATACGTGGATGACGCCATAGTAAAAACTAAGGGAGACGCAGAGCACCTGAAGGAAACCTTCTCCTCCATGCGAACCGATTAGATGAAATTAAACCCTAAGAAGTGTACCTTTGGGGTTCGGTCTTGAAAATTCCTGGGGTTCCTCGTCAGGGCCCGAGGTATTGACGCTAACCCTGAAAAGGTAAGGGCCGTCCTGGACCTCCTAAAGCCTCTGACTCCATCAAGGGATCAGGGACAGGTGAGGCACTAACGCCAAACTAACAAGGACTGAGACACAAAATCAGCCATGTATAAAAAAATGCTAATCCCCACTGCCTGCCTTCAGGCAGGCAGGGGGCAGACCCCCTGACTCCATCAAAAGATTAGGAGCAGGTCAGGCACCAACAAGGACTGAGACATAAATCAGCCTTGTGTAAAAAAATGCTAACGCCTAACCACCTGCCTCCAGGCAGGCAGGGGGCAAACCCCCTGACCCTAAAAAGAATCAAGAACAGGTTGCATGGCGGTAAATAAAGTAACCAAAGTGTAGCAAACATCCAAGAAAAAGATCAATAAAGCTAAGTGAAGATGAAAAGCTTACAAACGAAAGCAGTAACCAAGGTTCATGAAGCAGTATAATTCAAGTTACAATAAAACACGGTCGGACACATTTTGAACCGACGTGCAGAAAAGAGTTAGGTTTACAAACAAAGAAAGAAACATAAGTCCTCAGAAGATAATAACCCCATTCCTCATGCAGTGGGCGCTTCCTGGGCAGCCTCAGATGGCCCGTTAGGATCCTCATGAGGAGACATGCTAGTCCTGGCCTCATTCTTGGCAGTATACAGCTGAGTGAAGGCATCCTCGTCAAAATCTGGTATCAGCTCTCAGATGACCTCCAAGCAGAACTCAGAGGAAGAGTTATCGCCTGCAGAAAAGGCTTCATCGACCTTCTTATTAGCCTCCTGCACGGTCTCCTCCTTCTTCTTCAGCCACTTATTTCAGCTCTCCTTGAGCCTTCAGCTCCCCTTGAGTTGCCTGTAGGTCAGAATTTGCCTTGGATAGGCGATCAGCGAAGTCCTTAAGACGCCCCTCCAGTTCAGCTGCATTCTTCTTGGCGTGCTCCAGGCCCACCTCTAACTTTGACGCCTCTTTCACAGCCTTCTCTTCTTAGGTTCCCTAGTTAGCGGCTTGGCGCTTAGCCTCCTCCAACTCACCCTTACATCCGGACACCTGAAGCCTCAGACCACTGATAAGAGTAGCATTCCTCTCGACCGCCGCTATACGGTCAGAAAGGGAAGACTCAAGAGTAATGCTCAACTCCTCATCGCTCAAGCGGTTGAGGGCTGCCAACTCTGCAGAAGCCTGGAAAACCAGGGAGCAGCGGTAGAGGAGTTGGGCTGCCTGGGCACTGGCGTGTGCTAAACTCTTAGCAGTCTGGTCCAGAGTCGCAGAGCTAGAATCGGAGAGGAGAGCAGAGGCATCGATACTCTCAGCAGCATAGTTAAACTCAACGTTCCCCTGCTTAAGCAACGTCTCAGGAAGGCCAGGGGCATGGCGCTTAGGTTGGAGAGTGCTGACCTCAGCCTCCTAGTCTACCAGCAGTTCAACACTCACCGGCTCTTTGTATTTCCTTTTTCTGTGAAGAGGGGGGACGCTCTCCTCCGTCTCTTCAGAAGGAGAAGGCCCTGAAGCAACAGAGGGACGGGGGCGAGGCGAGTAGCCCTCATACCTGGCAGTTGAAGGAGGGGCATCCTCTGGATTCTCCCCCCTGCAGCCCTGGAAGCAGAAGTCGAAAGTGCAGAGCGCTTAGAAGTCGGCCTAGGTGGAGGGGGAACCTTGGTCTTACTTGCTGTAATACTCTTAACATGCCAGATCAGACTCTCCTTCTTATACTCAGGAGGAGCAACAGGACGAGGGTTGATGGGCTTATAATCCTTACCCAACCCAAGGGCCTTCAGCTGCCGGGAAGTCCAAGAATTCCCGAAGGTGTCTGCAAAAGACAAGAAATTAACCAAGTTAACATACAACAAACTACCCTGAGGGAGACATGTTGGTACTGGACCCTTAAAACTACCTTTCGGGCAAGCAAGATTCAACCCCACTAGGGTCAAAAACTCGCCAGTCGCTATGATGTCCGTTGGAGGGAGCCAATTAATGGGGCCAAGTTCACCTTTCCCAAATTCCGAGCAAGCAAACAGCTTAACAAGGACTTGCTCCATCTCATTCAGTTTCACCTCCAAAGCCCTCCCACTGACCTCAGGATGGTACTTCTCACGGGTTTCCAAACGAGTGTGGACATGATTCCTGAAATGTTGGGGGATAGACCAACCCTTCTCATGATGAATATACAGAAAGTTATTCTTCTAGTTCTTCCGGCTGTTCATTGATGGCAAAATCGACGAATTACCTTTCTACCTGAGCATGAAGATGTACCCTGAAGGCCCCTCAGCTGAGTAGACCATCTGTAGGCCTTTCATGTATCTAAAAACATCTATCGAAGGCTTGTGCCCGGTGAAAAGACAGATCCAGGTATAAGCCACCAGCGTCCTGACAGATACGTCTGAAGGCTTCCGCGAGAACCGGGGGAAATGGGAACCGGAGGCCAAACCCTAGACACTTATGGTGAACGGCTATACAGTTCTCTGGGGGGGGGGGGGTTACTGGGTTACAGACAATATTTTTCTCCCCAGGAATAATGAGCGAATAACCGACCCCAAAATCATAATGATCGGCAATAGCCTCAGCAGCGTTTTTGGCCAATATAATCTCCCGTGCCCCCGGCTCAGGATACGTGTTCAGGGGAACTCTATACTTTACCTTGTCTAAAAATTAAACGCGTCCAGGCACCCTAGGTTTCAGGGCGCCAGCGATGGAGAAGGGGTCAATCTCCGATGCCTCGTCATCCGTATCAGGGACATCAACTGGGGCAGGATCAGAAGAATTGGCGCCCCCACTGTCCTCTGAGGGCGGTCCTTGGGCCACGGTAACCACAAGCTCAGCAGAGGAGGAGGGAAGACTAATGTTAGCCTCCTCGACATCCCCTGCTCAGGTTTCGACAGACGGTTCGGTAAAGAATAAAATTCAACGTCGGCTTTGCATCATAGTCGTTGTAAAATCAAAATCGGCAAGACTTAAAGAAAAATGAGAAAGCTATGGATTAGGGTTCTAACCTAATCAGGTCCTCCAGAGGTTGCTGAAAGCAGGCACCGAAAAGATCCCCAGTCTAATCGCCCGATAAGGAAGAGGGTTTGAGAGAGATGGAGTTTTTGAAGGTTTAAAATGTGAAAAGGGGGAGTGGAGTAAGAGATAGTCTTTTATAGGGAGAGGAAGCTGAGAAGTCCCTCCTTTAAACTATACTGTCATGCTCCATTCCCATAAAAACCCCTACACGTGTCAAACAATCAACTAACCCATCCATCACATCCCAATACTTCGAAAACGCAGAAAGGCGGGAAGAAGAGTCACATTCTATTACCTAAGAAACAAAAAAACAAAAAACAAACAAATCAAAATCAATAAAAAACGAGATCCGTCACTCTTCCATTAAGAAAAAAGCCCAATGGGCCGGAATTACAAATCAGGGGCAGGTTCAAAATAAGATACTACAAATAGATATTTCTAGTAAAGTTGCAAGCAAAATAAGATCTCGAGCTCAGCTCGGTCAAGTAAGGAGCAGGGGAAGCTTCAATCTTCGTCAGAGCCAAGGAGAGAGTAGTCCTTAGGGTTGCTGCAGCCTTCACCATCAGACCCTCAATCCCAGCCACCCGGGCTGTCCATGGGGTCATCAGCCCCCCTCCTCTACACTCCCCATCACTCCACAGCCTGGCGAGTAGCCCATGCCCTTACTATCCCCAGAATCATGGCTACTCACGTCCCAATCCTCCCCAAACTCAACCAGTTAGGTGCCCTCAAGATAAGAGAGGTCGCCCTTCAAACTTTTGGGTGTAGGGGAGAGGACCCTGAGTCCGGAATGTCAGGATCGATGTTCTCGGGCCTCAGCCAGGGAAAACACCGACGGCAACCCCTGTATGAGCAGTCCCCTGCCCGGGTACAATAGTCAGACCTCCGCTTCATAAAGAAAGAAGCTTTCCAGGGGCGACGTATGACTATGGGAAATTTGTTTGCCCCAGGGGCAAATGGAGACCGGCGAGCAATCAACTTGCACCGGCCAATGATTGTTCTCATCACCCTGGGATATTTGAACCTTGGGGAAGGACTTGTATGCCTGAAAGCATTAACCAAGACCCCCTCTTGAAAATCTTGTCTTTAATCCAACCCATTATTATGGAGAAGAAGGTAAATCAGGCTTTCATAAACTTTTGAGAGTAAGTCGAGCAGAACTCAGCCTTTTATAGTCATAAGAAGAGGGAGGTCGAGCATTAAATGAGGCTCCAACTACCCCAGCAGAGTAGGTCAAGTGTCGCTCAGACACAAGGCCGAAGAGATCTCCTGAGAAGAATAATCATGACAGAGGATTTTCTGACTCCTCGTTTGCTTAAGCAGTTAAGACATTTCCCCTAGGGAATATGCATCGCATTAAATACAAGGAAGCTTGAAAGGCAGCTTCTCCCCCAGTTCAGTTGAGAAAATCGACAGCCAGCGCGAAGCCTTTCATCCCAAGGCTGGCGAGAGGCAATTAGTGGGGTCAGCTGCTCAACCCGGGTCGCCAACCATGCCAGGTCTCCACCCGACCCGGTCCTGATAGGGGCATGAACCCAAGAGTAGCTGACCATCTGAACTAGAGGCCATAGTGATCTGTTGATCCACTTAAAAACATCTCCAGATAGCCTGCTAGGTCCAGTACCCCAGCCTCTGCCCCCTGGAGGACAGTCCCTGCCCTCGAGCTCCCTATAATGAAGGTTAGGGCACACTCAACATGCTCAGCCGATCTCAGGCTGAGCGATGCTGGCCCTTCTAACCCAGCCAAGAGGTAAAAAGTACATGTGGGAGATGCGATCCCACATGGCCCATTTGTCTTTCTCTCCAAGCAAAACCTATAAATACCTAGCAAATCCCTTTGGTTAAAGGTACTTAATTTTCTCTCACTAGAACTTCACTATAGAAAATGCCACCTTGCTTCTTACGAGTAAGGTCTGTCAAGTGCATACACGGACTGACTTAGGCATCAGAGAGGGTTCCCTCAGACACCTCCGAGGCCCTGTGCGTTTTCTGTGCAGGCTACAGACCCCCTCCGCCGGGAAAAGTTCGATCTCTAGAGGAAAAAGAAAGTGAAGCGCATGGATCGAACCAGATCCAAGAAGAACTAAGAACCAACTCAAGACCCGAATCCGATTCGGGCAAGATTGTTTCCATACCAGAACAGATAGAATTAGTGTAGACGGCTAAACTTTCACCAGGATAATACTTGAAATTAGATTCAATAACTTTAGTCTTAACACATATCGAACTTCAGTCTCTAACTTGGCAACTCAACCATAACAGGACTGCGTGCAGCGAGGTCCTGGTTTAAGTAGTGCACACACCTCCTGGACACAAACCATGTCCAGTTCAACCCGACGCGACTTACACGATTCGATATCTAAGTTTAAAGTCAACATAACCTCTTCTGAGCACAAACCATGCTCACTTCAATAACCACAATGTGCCCAATAAAGACACACCAGTCTTATAGTTGATGGCAAAATGTACATTCTAGACTTTATTACTCTAACCTCACACTTGTTCTTATACCATAACTCCAAAACAAGTCATTATTGATATTCAAAAGAGATAATCTTTATAAATAATACGAAGATAAAGAGATTAATCATTATATTCTAAAAGAGGAAACTTTCTATTTTTAGGAAACTTCTATATTTAGAAACTTTGCTAAAAATAGACTCATATCAAAATCTCGAAAATATTAGTTCATACTAACAAAATTTTTTTTAGTAAATGATATAAATTTATAAAACTAATACTTTCGGCCTTAATGATACTAGATTTTTAAATAAAGATAAACGGGTTTATGAAATTATTCAAATATCACACAAGTGTTAAATTTTAAAAATGTCTTAAATATTTTATTATTACTAATTAGGGTGTTTCCAAAGTATATAAAACTAGAACTCCCTAATTGTTAATAGTTCCGAAAACACAAGCATAAATAGGATTTTACGGCAAATATCAAAATAAATAATTTAACGTCTTTTATTTATTAAACAAATTACGCAAATTTAGAATATCATAAGGGTTCTTTAAGTTATAAAATTTCAGATTTCAAAAATCTCAAAATAGCTGGAAAATAGTTTATTAAAGCTGAAACGGAATATTTTAACGGTAATTCGCAAATTCGCTCAAAAATCGATACTATCATTTAAGCCTTCAATAAATAGTATAAAAATTATGTAAAATAGTTCAAATACATTTTTGGACATTCTGTCCAGAAAAATAAATTTTCCGGAATCTATAAACTCAGTTTTTAAAGAGTTCGCTCGTTAATCGTCTAATCTCGACAATAACGATTAAGAAAAATAGTAATTACAAAACGATTTAAGTATTAATATCCGAAAATTATTATTAAACCTAAAATTTGAGGTTTTCCAGAAACTTAGAATTTTGCCAAAATGTTAATATCCGCATATTGTTTTGCGAATTCTATGGAAATATCGTCCCATGTGGATATCATTTTGGGATCGAGCAAATAAAACCTAGATCGGGGTGTGTGCCCTAAAGAGGATGGGAATATCCTAGCGAAAAGGCTGGGCTAGACCCCCTTAATAGCCATGTAATCCTTAAAGGCCCGGATATGGTTGAGGGGGTCCTCCGTTCCGCTGAATTTCGGTATGTCGGCTAAGGAAAAGTTTTCTTGTAGCTGATCGTTCACCATTTCAAACTTCCTATTGTTTTCGAGGTGGACATTGTTGCCTTGGTTTAGGCGCATTTGACTTTCGAGGAAATCTATGCGATTCATAGCGGATTGGAGGGTGTCATCTTGAGGTAGGGCAACGGGATCACTAGGGATGATGCCGATGGGTGCCCCACCTAGCGGGGTGGAATTTAAAAGGACCTCGTTGAGGACCCGGTTGTGGTGTTCATCTGAGGCCCTATTGTTGTGTGCTAAATTTAGACTGTTTTTCCTCCCATTTAGACCCATTTTTCCCTCGTTTTGCGAGTCTTGAGTGCGATTATCGCCATATTTTGCGTATTTCTCGCATTAGCGTCCCTTTTGTGCATTTTACGTGTTTTTGGTAGTTTTTCTATCATCATCCCTAGTGTTTAAAAGGACCTCGTTGAGGACCCGGTTGTGGTGTTCATCTGAGGCCCTATTGTTGTGTGCTAAATTTAGACTGTTTTTCCTCCCATTTAGACCCATTTTCCCCTCGTTTTGCGAGTCTTGAGTGCGATTATCGCCATATTTTGCGTATTTCTCGCATTAGCGTCCCTTTTGTGCATTTTACGTGTTTTTGGTAGTTTTTCTATTATTTTGATAGGATTTGGCACCGAAATCACGATTGAGCTTTCACGAGCACAAGAGAAGGGAAAACCGTCAAAAGAGCAAACACACAACTTAAAGTTTAAAGCCATCCAATCAATTGATGAAGAATGAGACAAGAATCGAGGCCATAGAAATGACCGGGCGAAATTTCAATCGGTGAGACACCACCGTGCGAAATTTCACCCGACGGTAAAAATGTCTCCCGAAGATTTTCCGAGACCTCCCCACCGGGCGAAACTGACCGGGCGAATTTTCGCCCACCAGGTGAAATTTCGCCCGATGGAAAGAAGTGCCAAAAATGCCCAAAAAGGAAGAAAAACTCACCAGACGAAATTTTCACCCGGTGGGAATTATCGTCAAGTCCGCAGGGCGAAGTTTCACCCCATGAAGATGCTAAGGGAGATTGTCTCACTAATAGAGCATAAAGTGGATTTGGGCTTTAGATTAAATATCCATTAAGAGATTACTATATATATGTTACCCTAGTTTGTTGCCCAAGGCATCACCATTCATTAGTGTAAGAGGCATCCATAATCATCCATCACTTCACCCACCATAAGTGTAGAAAAACCATCCTCTTAGTAGTAATCTAGTAATATTCTTAGTAATTCTCTAAAAATCTAGTAGTAATTTAGTAGTAGATCTACTTAGTTTCCATCAAGAATTATCTAGATTTCAAGTTGAAGAAGATTATTCAAGTTTTATTTTGAAGATTTGTTTGGTTTATTTAAGAATTAAGTGACAAGTTCTTCATTTTATTCATCAAAGATTCAATCTTTATTCATGCAACATTATTATTTCTTATAGATCTTCATAGTTGGTATATTTCTCTTCCACTCTCTAATCTCTAGTTTAGTTTTAATGTTATTTTCTCATCATTGTCTTGTTTAGATCATATTAGTGTTGTTAGTTTCTTTAGATCTAGTTATTATGCATGTAGTAGTGATTTTCTCCTTAGTTAATGTTTTATTGTTTTCCATTATGATTAGTGAGTAGATTTCTTGTTGGGGGGTTTAGGGATGAGGACTTGGATTATTTGAATATAGGGATGTTGGTGGGTTGCTTGCTTGTTGGTTTATCTTGTTTATGGTTGTTACGTCATTGTTGTTTTAGTCTGGCCAACTAGACCGACCTTGACTAGTCTCTATCAATATGGGGAAACTCGGGGTAGAAATTACCATAGCTAGAGACTTACCCTTATTCGCCGCGAAAGCGGGTTTTTAGGTGAGTTAGGTGAAGAAACCGAAAGGTGGCATTCTCCTTTATCAATGTTACGACAAAAACTCGATTCCGACCTTCTTAGACTCCAAGTACCTAATCCCGACTTCCCCCTAACACCTTTCCCTAGATTGACCACCCCTAGCTACCCTCATAGTCATTCCTCTAGTTATTCCTCTAGTTTAGAATCGACCTTTAGAAAACCCCCCTCTAAGACATCGAACACGACACTTTAAACTTGTTGTTAGCACACGGTTCTCTGTGGACCGACCTCGACTTACCACGATTACTCTAGTAGTTTTTGTGTTATTCCGAGTCTATAAATATCGTTTGATCCCCCGTCCTTCGTTAACTAATGATCCGATTGGGAGGCGATCAAAAAGGCGCCGTTGTCGGGGAGCGGCGAGTAGCTATCGTGTTTTTAGTTGTTGTGTTTGATTCTTTTCCCTTCTCTCTTTTCCCTAGTACCGCAAGGTGCTAGGATTCTCACCGTTTAATTGAGTTTTATGCCCAGGAACACGTCATCGCCCTTGTGGTTCGATCTGGAGCCGGAAAGGACTTTTAGAGCATTGCATTTTCGAGGAAATAACTCAACCACCATCATTCCACATCCTTCATTATCACCTCCTAACCTTAATTCCATCCTACCACTTCCACCTTCTACACCTTCTAAATCATACAACCTCACTCCTAATAATCCTTCCATACCTTCCACTTCACAAAATTCACCACCATCACCGAAAACACCACCACCAAATCCATCCCCTCCAAATTCTCCAAATTCACCAAATTTAAATCCACTACACCACCAATCCAACAAATGGCAACCTTAGGCTCTCATTCCCAACTCACACATGAGGAAACACCTTCTCCCGTCGATTTCGGAGAGATTCCCGAGAACTATGAATTGAAATCTTCTTTAACCAACCCGGTCCAACAAGATACTTTTCACAGTTTTTCTCAAGAAGATGCTCAAGAGCACATCGCTTCATTTAAAGAAAAATTAGTAGGAGCCTGTCTCAATGGATTAACTTCATGTCAATTGCATCGTTTATTATTTCTGAAGACCTTGAGAGATGGAGCTCGTAGATGGCTTCAAGGCACCCCGCTAATACATTTACAGCATGGGCTCAACTATCTAATGCCTTCTTAGAAAAATATTTTCCGCCGTCAAAGACTAACCAATATCGCATGGAGATGCAAACATTCATGCAAGATGAATTTAAAAGCCTAAGCGAGGCTTGGGAAAGATTTAGAGATTTGTTGCGCAAATGTCCACATCATGGAATACCCGATTGGCTAACCACCCAAACGTCTTACAACACCCTTTCATCGAGAACTAAGGAAAACCTCAATTCGGCCGCCGGAGGAGACTTCTCTTCTCTCACCAATGAGGCATCTAAGAATCTTATTGAGAAGATGGCAAGGAGTGATTCTAGAATAAGTCAATCGAGATTCAAGAAAGAAAGTTGAAGTGAACTCATCCAAGAGTTCTAATGAATTGAGACTTGAAGAAGAAGTTGAAGAATTGAAAAAGAGAATGGATGCCATGAATTCTAAGCCCACTCCTAGAGGTATGTACCAAATTCAAGGGAGTGTTCCACCAAGGCAACCATCACCTCCAAAGCAATTAACATTGGAAGTTCAATGTGATCATTATAGCAATTGTGGCCACGACTTTAGCTCTTGTATTCCTAATGAAGAAGTTTATATTGAAGAGCCAAATGAAGTCCAAGCTATACAAGTATATGGGCAAAGACCTCAATTTGATCCTTTTTCTAATACTTACAATGCCGACACAAGATTTCATCCTAATTTCTCTTATGGAAATCAAAATGTTCAAAATCCGATGCCACGTGCCCAAGGGAGTCAAATGAGGCCATTTAATCAAAGTCAACAAAGGCCCTTTGTGGACATGACATAGTGTGGACATGACATAGGTCCACCCTGACGCGGCCACGCGCGGGTTTGGGGAGGCGAATGAATCTCCATATGAGATGGTCAAATTGAAATTTAAATCGAAGTAGGAGTTGCCACCGAATTTTGTGGTTATTCGGAACCGTTCGAGCCCACTCTATGTCGTAGTGGGCCGTATACAAAATACGGCCCATTTTCGATGTCAGAGTTTATTGGGCTCGTCCCTTTGCATGACTCCCGTTGCCAATGGATTCGGACATCCGGAAACCATGGTTCTGAGTAAGGGGTGAGGGTACGTGTTGGGAAGTTCACTGAGAACACCCAATCCCGCCCGCACTTAGCGGCCTTTACTAAGATATCGTTCGTTTTTTGTGTACACAGGTTAGTTCGACGGTTGAATGATATGCACACATTATTTTCCTAAGCATGTGAGAAAAATAAAATGGGTTGCTAAGTCATTTAATGCATGTTAAAGTAATAACGTCGAAGTTATTTTAGCATGTGAAGTCGTTTTAGTCTAATAAAACGAAAAAAAAAACAAAAAAAAATAAAATTGCTACAAACACGAGAAAACGAGTTAGTAACGTTTGAATAAATCGAATAAAGACATGAATAAATAATATGCACGACTCGAAAAAAGTTTTAATGACACGTGATGGATTAACACGTGTTGACCGAGGTCGAAAAAAGTATTTTATCGGAATATGTCGCGAAAGTCGCATTTTAATGTCAGGTTCGAAAAGAATTAAAAATAGAAAAGCGAAGAAACGAAGAAAAAGAGCCGGCGGATCAGGCTGCCGTGCGGGTCGCCTGACAGGCGCGCGACCCGCGTGGTGGCCTGCCGGTTTTTTTTATTTGTCGAAAATCGTCAATTTTTATAAATCGCGTACAAATATGGATTAATTCATACTCGATTTATATTTTCGATATTCGTCGTATTCGATTATGAAATCGATATCGAATAGTCGGAATGATAGAAAAGGTTTTGAAAAAAGTTCATTTTGAACGAAAAGTAAAAAAAAGAATTTTGAACGAAAAAGATGTTAATTTTCTCCGCGTTAAAATCGTTGTATTTTGTTTAAAAAGATGTAACGATTTTTTTTTAGCATCAACAAGATTTAATTAATTTAGTTCTTGTTAGATACGATATTTGATTAGAGAATCAATATCGTATTTTAAGAACGTTAAATGAAAAAATAGTTTTATTAGTATCGATAATATAAAAAGATGCGACGAACGACCCATATTAAAATGCGAAACGACCGACAAAAATAAAATAAAAAAAGGAGGAAAGGACGAAGAAGAGGAGAAGAGAGAAATGAGAAGAATCGGGTTTGATTTACACCCTCAACCTACATGCTTCGTTTTCTCGGTATTAGGCTCGTCGGACGGTGGCTTAGGCACGAGAGCGAAGAAATGATGTGGAAGAGTTAAGGTGTCTGTTTTTGGACGTGTGATAGGACTATGGGTTCGGCCGGATGGGGGTGGTTTCTTCGGTATTTCGAGACTTCTTCGGGAATACGTCGGGATTTGCTTTGTATTATTTTTTTAGATATCGAGGATGTATGTATGTTGGATGTGTGAATGTGTATTTCGGTCTGTGTTTTTTGTGTAGAATCGCTGTCCTTTGTGTTGGACGGGAGGTCCTATTTATAGGGGTCGAGGTAGTCTTGCTTGTGTGACAAGAAATACCGGTTTGGATAGGAAACACGAGAGTTCGAAAGGGAACGAAAGTCTCGTTTCTTGGTGGGGAAGCCAAGTATTTCGGCTGTCATAAAGAGTTGTCCGAGTATTTTGGCTGTCTTGGCCGAGTATTTGGAGCTCGGTCGGTGTCCGATTCGGTTTCCGGATTGAATTCCTACTTGAGATCGAATTCTATCCTTAAACGGATTTGTTTAATATTTTTTGAAGATGATTTTTGTAGTATTTGGGACCGGATCAGCCGTGTGAGGTGTCACGGCTGACTCGTGTGTCTCGAGAATATTTTTGACCGGGTTTTGACTCGGTCGTAAATAGACGGTTTTACCCCTGGTGCCGGAATCGACCCAAATTAGTCTCATTTGACTCGAAACGACCCACCGGGCCTGGATTTGAGGTTGGTTTTGTAAGATTTGTAATCCGTAATAAGCCTAAACCAAATGTCTATGATTTTGAGCCCGTATCCGAGCCCATTAAAGCATGTTCGCGTCCTATCATCATCGAGTGTTTGGTGGGACCTACTATAGTCACTTGACGGTCAAAATGTGGGTGTCTACAGAGACCCCACTCTGACTGAGGCTTGGACAAGGCGAAAGTCATAGTAGCTACCAGGCCAATCGAGGATTAAGACCTGGCAGACTTTCGATCGGGTCGTTTAGAGTCCATTAGACTTGCGTGAATGGCTCGCCAGCCATAAGATAGAAATCATACCTGGATAGACGTCAATAATGTTGCGGGGACTTTTCTTAAAAAGTCTTGGGTATGTCTGTTTACAGACATATCCATCTTAGAATGGCGCGGGAGCCTCCATTGGAAGTTGTGGGTATACCGCTTACTGATAATCCCACCTCGAAATAGAACGGGAGCCTCCATTAGAATCTGCGGGTGTACCGCTTACTGATACATCCCATCATAGAATTGCGGGGAGAGCCTCCATTGGAAGCTGTGGGTATACCGCTTACTGATAATCCCACATCGGAATAGCGCGGGAGCCTTCTTTAGAGGCTGCGGATGTACCGCTTACTGATACATCCGATTCTTCAGTATAAATATTGCTTGAATTTTCACTGGGAATTTTCTTTTCAGAATTCTCCGGGAGTCTTGCGATACCTGTATGCTTTGCATGCAACATTCAGATAAAACATTGACTCACGCTGGGGAAGAAAATGATTTTTTTTGATTGATTTTTGGAAAGAAAATGCTGAAAATTTTTGGAAACGCTGAAATTTTTTGATTTTTTTTTGGAAATTAGAATGCTTGGGATGACTTGATTCCCGATCAGATTCTGACACAGACTTCTAAAATCCTCTGATTAGGCCTGTATGCCAAGCTGAAGAGGGAGATATACCGACAGACTCGACTCTGGACGCGTGAGAACGAGTTATTAGACACGACTGGACTCTCTAAGGGTTGGACCGTGACTCGGTAGGGACTGGGTCACCTAAGATTACAAGTCTCTTAAGTTGCGCTATTCCGTAGCCTAGGCGAGTGGCAACATGGTCGAATCCTCGGAACGAGAAAGATATGTTATGAGACTGTTTCCGTACGACAGGGCTTTGTGGTAGCAACGCCGTAGACTGGTGTCCTTTTGATTTTTTTTGGTTTCGGGGCATATTCCCAAAGTAGGTATTGCTTCGAGTCCTGACAGATTCTCGTCTTCGACTAAGCCGAGTACTAGGACACACTAATAGAAAGGAGGCTAGTTCTTGAATGTCTTTGGATTATGTGAGTGGATGGAGAACTTCTGCCTAGGAGAAGCCCCCGGGCCAACAAAGCTAACTGTTGAGAACATGACAGTGTCGTGACAGGAATGATGGTACTTTTGAATTTGTGTCAATGTGGGTGGTTGTGCCTCTGTTGAAAGGCTGCCTACGTATTCACGTGTAGTGAAATCAAACCATGCCGTAGTTCAGTGTTGAAAAATGTATTAGGGTGCCTAGTTTATTAGGGCTTTGTGTGTAACTAGCCATAACAATGGTGTAGGCTAGGTGCATTCCCAATGATGTCTTGACCAAAGGGCTAGAATAGTTAGGATGTTGATCCTGTGACTGTGAGCATTTTCCGGGGTAGCCCCCAGAGGTGGTGTGAACTATTTGGGCATGTTCTATGCCGACCGCAAGTTGAATTCCCGTGTTTGGGGTTGGTAACTGGTTTAGATGTTTTTTGGAAATGTGGTGCTAGGAAGTAAGTGGCTTTGATTATTCGAAATCTGGAGCTCGATTCTGTGGAGCTAAGGCTTCGAGGGTAAGGTATTGTAATGTGGTAGAAAAGGGGGAAGTCGAGTAATAATGACTCGAACTTCGATCGGGGTAGGTTTGATAATGCGGGATCTGATTTCCATGTCTGGCCCTAATGGTTAGGGTATCCTATGGAGCTTGAATCCTCAAAAATCCGAGCTGTCTCTAGCCTAGGTCTCGGGAAGGTCTTGAGGGTTGGAATGTGGGAAGGCTAGATGTGGTGCTAGCTGACCAGCTTGATTGTTTCTCCCCTATTTGATGGTTTGGGTTTTGATAATTTTGAATTGACCGTTTCACTTGAGTTGATCATTAGCTACGGTCATGGGTTTTTTAATTCTTTGGGTTGACCTCTTAGCCTAGGTCACGGGATTTTTTGAATGTTGGTTGACCTCTTAGCCCCGGTCATGGGTTTTTGATTTGGATTGACCGCTTAACCTCGGTCATGGGTGCCTCTTTTTTTTGATAACGGCCTGTTTTGTTTGTTTTGGCCTTTTGCTTCTTTCCTGGACTTTTGATTTCTTTTCGTCGATTTTTTTTTTTTTTTTTTTTTTTTTTTGTCATACGAACAGCTGAGGTAGGGATTGGTTGATGTTGTTGGATGGGTGTTTATTGTTGGAAATGGGCTTGCCTGCCGTCTTGAACCCAAACTAGGAGACTACCTAGATTTGTCATAGGATTCGATACCGCTCCGACTAAGGGTGGTTATGTGGCTTTCTATGTCAGATATGGAACAGGTAAAGGAAAACACGGGTTCAGTTTCCTGCAGTCGTTATAGATGGGCCTATAATAGTCACGTGCATGTGCTCACAGTGTATGACGGTATTCATCATGTTCTCTGAAACACATAAGGAAAGTATATATGAGAAATAGAATATTGAAAGATGACAGAATGCAAATGACTCTGACTCTGATTTTGGAATAATATATCCTAGACTCGGACTCAGACATAGACTTGAATCAGATCCGGACTCGGATGCTCGGTTGGTTGTTTTTTTGGTAAGGTCTTTGACAGGTGCCACGACTCGCCTAAACTCTGCTTTGCGCAAATGCAAGAGAGGGAGTCAAACTAAACACGGCCCGGGGGGACGGGAATGACTATGACTCTTGGATCGGGATACTTGAGCGTTGACCTAGACAAAGTAACGACCGCGACTTGGACTCGAGATGCGGAAGGGTGAGTCCGAAAATGGGGGCGACCGTGTTTGACCGTGTCGCGTGTTCGGCCCAATCGTGGTGACCTAACCCTAGGTGACTCGAGTGTTCTTAGCATAGGTACGACTCGAAGAAGGCATCATAAAGACGCCGGTGTAGGATGGACGTGGGGTACTCCCTAGAGTGACCATGGTTGACTGCTCGGGTGGGGGACAGCCCCCGAGTGAGACTAAAGACTCTGGTAAGACTCATATGGTGTGACATCTAAGTGGCTCGAAAGTGGGGTACGTGAGACAACACGTGTAAGAACAGACCCTTAGATCAACCGCGGTTGATCGCTCTGCTGTAAGGTAGCCCCCGAGTGGGACTGAAGACCGAATCCTAGACGGGTGACTCGTGGATGGTGGGTCTTCCTTAGGATTTGGCAAAGTGGGCCTAGTCCCGTTCGAGGGAAGATCCACGTGAGTATCCCTAGGCTTTGGACTTGAAAGTGTAAACGGGCTTCCCTTTGTAGGAGTTCGTCCTACGCAGGTGGGCCGTGCCTCGACAAATAAGGCGGACTTGGGATGGGGTAGAAACTCGTGATGTAAGATCGACGGAGTTTCGACACTATGGATTCTAACAACTTATGACAAGACCCGACACTGCTAAATACGGGAAGTCCTAAGAAGAAGAAAGCTTTGAAAAAAGAATTTGAATTTGAAAACCGAACAAAGTCGGATATGATGGCCCGTTTTTTTGAAAATAGAAAAAAAGTTATCGGGCCGAGATTTCGAAATTTTAAAAAATTTTGGGCAGCATACCGGCTAGAAAATAGGCTATTTTGAGTCAAAATCATAAGTCCTAAATTCGGTAGCTTTCTGGATTTGAAAAATGGATGATTTTCAAAAAAAAAATGCAAGTTTTTGAAAACGACGGTTTTTGAAAAGACGAGACATGGATCAAGTAGCACGTAGTCACAGAAACAGTATAATGACGCCATGTATGCTCTTAGTCTAAGTCTCGGTCGGTCGAATAGGGTCTATACCAACGACGATAGCTTTCTCGCAAATCAGGACGGTCTTCCTAAGCCGAGTTGGTCTTAGAACCTGCCGTAAAACCCATGCGAGTTCCGCCATCGAAGTCTTTAGTGCACCCATTTAGGAATGCACCGTGGTATAGTGGGACGTCGGTCACAAGTAACCGGCCCGGGAAAGAATTGGGTTATGCATGAACCATTGAACTAAAACGTGTACATTACTATTCGAACGATTTCTTTTCGAGTCTCACCCTAGGGATGCCGATGGTAAGTGACTCATCAGTTGATCCCCAGCGGAGTCGCCAAATTGTGGATATGACATAGTGTGGACATGACATAGGTCCACCCCGACGCGGCCACGCGCGGGTTTGGGGAGGCGAATGAATCTCCATATGAGATGGTCAAATTGAAATTTAAATCGAAGTAGGAGTCGCCACCGAATTTTGTGGTTATTCGGAACCGTTCGAGCCCACTCTATGTCGTAGTGGGCCGTAAACAAAATACGGCCCATTTCCGATGTCAGAGTTTATTGGGCTCGTCCCTTTGCATTACGATACCGATACCGACATTATCGGATACCGTGTATTGAATGACTCTCGTTGCCAATGGATTCAGACATCCGGAAACCATGGTCCTGAGTAGGGGGTGAGGGTACGTGTTGGGAAGTTCACTGAGAACACCCAACCCCGCCCGCACTTAGCGGCCTTTACTAAGATATCGTTCGTTTTTTGTGTACACGGGTTAGTTCGACGGTTGAATGATATGCAAACATTATTTTCCTAAGCATGTGAGAAAAATAAAATGGGTTGCTAAGTCGTTTAATGCATGTTAAACTAATAACGTCGAAGTTATTTTAGCATGTGAAGTCGTTTTAGTCTAATAAAACGATAAAAAAACAAAATAAAATAAAATTGCTACAAACACGAGAAAACGAGTTAGTAACGTTTGAATAAATCGAATAAAGACATGAATAAATAATATGCATGACTCGAAAAAAGTTTTAATGACACGTGATGGATTAACACGTGTTGACCGAGGTCGAAAAAAGTATTTTATCGGAATATGTCACGAAAGTCGCATTTTAATGTAAGGTTCGAAATGAATTAAAAATAGAAAAGCGAAGAAACGAAGAAAAAGAGTCGGCGGATCAGGCTGCCGCGCGGGTCGCCTGACAGGCGCGTGACCCGCGTTGTGGCCTGCCGGTTTTTTTTATTTGTCGAAAATCGTCAATTTTTATAAATCGCGTACAAATATGGATTAATTCATACTCGATTTATATTTTCGATATTCGTCGTATTCGATTATGAAATCGATATCGAATAGTCGGAATGATTTTAGAAAAGGTTTTGAAAAAAGTTTGTTTTGAACGAAAAGTAAAAAAAAGAATTTTGAACGAAAAATATGTTAATTCTCTCCGCGTTAAAATCGTTGTATTTTGTTTAAAAAGATGTAACGATTTTTTTTAGCATCAACGAGATTTAATTAATTTAGTTCTTGTTAGATACGATATTTGATTAGAGAATCAATATCGTATTTTAAGAACGTTATATGAAAAAATAGTTTCATTAGTATCGATTATATAAAAAGATGCGACGAACGACCCATATTAAAATGCGAAACGACCGACGAAACTAAAATAAAAAAAGGAGGAAAGGACGAAGAAGAGGAGAAGAGAGAAAGGAGAAGAATCGAGTTTGATTTACACCCTCAACCTACATGCTTCGTTTTCTCGGTATAAGGCTCGTCGGACGGTGGCTTAGGCATTGGAGCATCGAGATGATGTGGGAGAGTTAAGGTGTCGGTTTTTGGACGTGTGATGGGACGATGGGTTCGGCCGGATGGGGGTAGTTTCGTCGGTATTTCGAGACTTCTTCGGGAATACATCGGGATTTGCTTTGTATTATTTTTTTAGATATCGAGGATGTATGTATGTTGGATGTGTGAATGTGTATTTTGGTCTGTGAAAATTTGTTGTGTATAATCGTTGTCCTTTGTGTTGGACGGGAGGTCCTATTTATAGGGGTCGAGGTAGTCTTGCTTGTGTGACAAGAAATACCGGTTTGGATAGGAAACACGAGAGTTCGAAAGGGAACGAAAGTCTCGTTTCTTGGTGGGGAAGCCAAGTATTTCGGCTGTCATGAAGAGTTGGCCGAGTATTTTGGCTGTCTTGGCCGAGTATTTGGAGCTCGGTCGGTGTCTGATTCGGTTTCCGGATAGAATTCCTACTTGAGATCGAATTCTATCCTTAAACGGATTTGTTTAATATTTTTTGAAGATGGTTTTTGTAGTATTTGGGACCGGATCAGCCGTGTGAGGTGTCACGGCTGACTGGTGTGTCTCGAGAATATTTTTGACCGGGTTTTGACTCGGTCGTAAAAAGACGGTTTTACCCCTGGTGCCGGAATCGACACAAATTAGTCTCATTTGACTCGAAACGACCCACTGGGCCTGGATTTGAGGTTGGTTTTGTATGATTTGTACTCCGTAATAAGCCTAAACCAAATGTCCATGATTTCGAGCCCGTATCCGAGCCCATTAAAGCATGTTCGCGTTCTATCATCATCGGGTGTTTGGTGGGACCTACTATAGACACTTGGCGGTCAAAATGTGGGTGTCTACACCCTTTAACCAATGTCCTCCAAAGATGCCCCCATATATGCCTCCTCATCAAAGGAGCAATTTCAATCAACAAGGTAGCAACTTCCATGTTCTTAACAATAACAACAATTACCAAAATCCACATAGTAATCATTTCAATCATGGATACAATCAAGGGTTCCAAGGTAATTTTCATGGAAATCAAGGTTACAATCAACCACCATTCAATCAATCCTCTCAATCTTATGGCCAATCAAGTAATTTTCAACTTGGTCAAGGTGGACCTCCATGGGATAACTATAATGATTTGCAAAGAACCGTTGACCAACTATGGAATGAACATCAAGATACTAAGGCAAGGCTAAAGGTTTGGGAATCATAAGAAGCAACAAAAGCCTTAGCCGCCCAAATTCATCCACCCCATGGTTTGCCCGGACAACCCCAAAACCCAAAAGACCCTTAACACCATGCAAATGTCTTCATTTGGGGAGGTGGCAAAGAACTTGAGGACCCATATAAGAACTTGAACTTGAATACCAAAAGTACCCCATCCAAAGTGAATCAACCAAGTGCACCACAAGAATCATCTCCCACCTCCCCCAAACAAAACCGGGGAATACAAGCGGAGTTTGATATCCTCCAAAATGCGGAGAATGAACTAAGAGAACAAAGAAAGAAGAAAGACCAAATGGAAGCCGAAGAAGCCAAAAGAAAAGAGGTAGAACGATTAGCCGAAGAAGGAAGAAAGACCAAATGGAATCTAATGTTCCACCGCCTCCCACTTTTGTCCCTCCATTGCCTTTTCCCGAGCGAGATAAGCCACACAGAGAGAATGCTCAATTTAGCCGTTTCGTGGATATGTTGAAGAAAGTAGAGGTAGCTTTACCCTTCACCGAGGTAATTTCTCAAATGCCCCTCTATTCTATGTTTTTGAAAGATGTCTTGACTAAAAAGGGAACAATAGAGGATAAAGAATGTATCACTCTCACGGGTCAATGTAGTGCCATTCTTATGAACGAAATGCCAAAGAAACTAGACGATACCGGTAGTTTTTCCATCCCTTGTCGGGTAGGAAATGTCGTTGTTAATCAAGCTTTATGCGACCTTGGGGCTAGTGTTAGTTTGTTACCTTATTCTATTGCTAAGAGACTTAGTGTGGGGGAGATGAGTCCCACTAGTATGTCGATTCAACTTGCGGATAGGTCCGTCAAGTACCCACTTGGGATAATTGAGGATGTACCCGTTCAAGTTGGTAAGTTCTTCATCCCCTCCGACTTTGTTGTCATGGATATGCCCGAAGACACTATTACCCCCATTATCTTAGGTCGACCGTTTATGGCTACCGGAGGTACTATAGTTGATGTTAAGAATGGAAAGTTGTCATTTAACATAGGGAACGAGTCGGTAGAGTTTTCCCTTTCTCAAGCTCTTAAACAACCAATGATTGAACAAATGCATTTCATTGAAGTTATTGATAGTTTGGTCGATTATAGCTTGATAGATGATGATAAGCAAGAAGAGGAACCATTTGACTCTCCACCTCTTGAAAAAGAATGTTTGCATGATGAAAAGGTAGGACCAGTACCGGTGGGTAAGAGTATGGTATCTTCTCCTCCTAATCTTGAACTTAAACCACTCCCCTCTTCCCTCAAATATGCTTTTCTTGAAGGAACTAATTATCCCGTTATCGTCAATGCTACCCTTGATGGACCTCAATTGGAAAAACTTTTGATTGTTTTCAGAAAGCACAAAAAGGCCATCGGGTATAGCATTGCCAACCTCCAAGGCATAAGACCAAATGTTTGCATGCATAGGATCATCCTTGATGATAACCATCGTCCTTCGGTTGAGGGTCAACGTAGGTTGAACCCCAACATGAAAGAGGTTGTCATAAAGGAAGTCCTCAAGTTGTATGAGGCTAACCTTATATACCCAATAACCGGAAGTAAATGGGTTAGCCCCGTACAAGTTGTGCCGAAAAAAGGAGGAATGACGGTTGTTAAAGGAGAAAAGGGTGAGTCAATATCTACTAGGACTATTACCGGTTGGCGCATGTGTATAGACTATCGTAAATTGAACACGGCCACCATAAAAGATCATTTCCCCCTTCCCTTTACTGATCAAATGCTTGAAAGATTGGCGCATCATTCTTATTTTTGTTTCCTCGATGGTCATTCCGGATTTCTTCAAATTCCCATTCACACCGATGACCAAGAGAAAACCACTTTTACTTGTCCCTATGGCACCTATGCTTATAGAAGGATGCCATTTGGATTGTATAATGCGCCCGGAACGTTTCAAAGATGTATGATGGCTATTTTCTCCGATTTTATTGAAAGGACCATGGAAGTTTTTATGGATGATTTTAGTGTCCATGGTACATCTTTTGATTCTTGCCTTGAAAATCTTGATCAAGTGTTGGCTCGATGTAAAGAGTATAGACTTGTTTTAAATTGGGAAAAGTGTCATTTTTTGGTTGAACAAGGTGTTGTCCTAGGTCATATTGTTTCTAATAGAGGAGTTGAAGTCGATAAGGCGAAAGTCTCTGTGATTGACAACTTGCCACCACCTACAAATGTCAAAGGGGTGAGGAGTTTTCTAGGTCACGCCGATTTTTATAGACGATTTATTAAAGACTTTTCTAAAATTGATAAGCCTTTGACTTCTTTGCTTATGAAAGATGCACCTTTAGTTTTTGATGACTCCTGTCTTGAGGCCTTTTGCAGGATAAAGACCGCTCTCACTACCACACTAATTATCAAAGCTCCCGATTGGAATCTTCCATTTGAGATCATGTGCGATGCATCCGATTTTGCTGTTGGTGCCGTTCTAGGTCAACGGGTTGATAAGAAGCTACATGTGATATATTATGCAAGAAAGACCTTAGATGAAGCCCAATCGAGGTACACCACAACCGAAAAAGAGATGCTTGCCGTTGTCTATGCCATGGAGAAATTTCGAAATTATGTTACCGGTTCAAAAGTCTTTATTCATACCGATCATGCGGCCATTCGTTACATCATGTCCAAAAAGGAGACAAAGTCCCGACTCTTTCGGTGGGTGCTCCTTTTGCAAGAATTTGATATTGAGATTAAAGACAAAGCCGGATCGGAGAACTTGGTAGCGGATCATCTTAGTAGGCTAACGGTTAGTAAAGAAAGCAATGAAGATGATGGTATTCCCATCAACGAAGCAATGAGAGATGAGGCCTTGATGGCCGTTGAAACTATTACACCTTGGTACGCCGATATCGTCAATTTCTTAGTGTCTCATTATATTCTGGACGATTATTGTAAGCAAGAGAGGAAGAAACTACGTTATGAAGCCCGACGCTATTATTGGGACGAGCCTTATTTATTTCGACGATGTGTTACGGCCGAAGAAGGATATAATATCGTGAAGCACCTTCACTCGACATCTTATGGTGAACACTTGGCCAATCAAAAGACAATTGCCAAGGTTCTCCAAAGCGGGTTTTGGTGGCCTTCCATGTTCAAGGACATTCGAGCTTTCATTCTCACATGCGATGCATGCCAAAGAAGTGAAAATATTACAAGAAGAAATGAGATGCCCCTTCAACCTATCTTGGAGATTGAATTGTTCGATGTTTGGGGCATTGATTCACATCCTCTTTTGGTAATAAGTACATTCTAGTCGCGGTTGATTATGTCTCAAAATGGTTCGAGGCCGTAGCTTCCCCCACCAATGACTCCAAGGTTGTAATCAAGCTTTTCAAGAATGTAATTTTCCCGAGATTCGGTATGCCTAGAGCCATAATTAGTGATGGAGGCTCTCATTTTAGGAAAGATACCTTTGAACACCTTCTTAGGAAAGATATCCTTAGCCTACCACCCTCAATCAAATGGGCAAGCCGAGATCTCCAACCGTCAAATCAAGGGAATTTTAGAGAAAGTTGTAAATACACATCGAAAGGATTGGTCATTGAAATTAAATGACGCCCTTTGGGCATTGAGAACGGCTTACAAAGCGCCGATTGGAACCACTCCTTATCGTCTTGTGTATGGTAAAGCTTGTCATTTACCGGTGGAATTAGAACACAAAGCCAAATGGGCAATCAAAGAGCTAAACTTCGATGAGAGTGTTGTAGGAGATAATCGTCTTCTCCAACTACAAGAATTGGGAGAACTAAGACTTGACACCTACGAAAATTCGAAGATCTACAAAGAACGAACTCGCCAATGGCACGATTCTCGAATTCTTCGTAAGGACTTCTCCGTTGGTGAAAAGGTATTACTCTTCAACTCTCCCTTTAAGCTCTTCCCCGGTAAGTTGAAATCAAAATGGTCGGGTCCATTCGAAGTGACCTGATGGGAGGGATTTGTCGGGGAACCCCAACCGTCAATAAAATAACCGGCTATTCCTACGGTAGATAGGGCAAGTCGGGTCGAATCCACGGGGACGGTAAAGTAAAGTCTAGACTAAGGTCGCCTAAATACTAGACTAAGTCAACGAGCTAAGCTAGAGAATAATGAGAAGGGAGGAGACTAGACTATGACTAAGGCTAAGGAGAAAGAAAACAAAGGAAAACGGGCTAGGATTAGGTCGGGGTCAAAGGGGTAACGGAATGGTCAAGGGAGGATTAGAGTGAAGGAGGTAGTAGGGTAATCTAGGTTGGTCCGGGCTCTCGCATCTTAGACTCACCTAGAGGTTCCACCTAGAACCCATCTCGGCGGTACACAACACAAACGGGGTTCTAGCGCGCTATGGTCCTAGGTCGAATCCGGGCTCTCGCTACTTAGAAAGACCTAGGGGTCGTCCTCACCGGGCTTCCGCAACTTAATGAGGGGACCGAACCCACAACAAACTACCACCCACAAAAGAAAGGCAAGAAAACAAGCATTCGTACATACTTAGTCATTCAAGCAATTCCACAAACATGTGATGTGCATCAAACAAGAGGAAACCCAAATCTTCCACCAACATCTCCAACCAAACCCTTAATCACCCAATTAACACCCTAATCGCCTTACTAACCCTAGCAAGACATTACTCTAACATATCTAAAGGAAAACTAACACTAACAACATGAAACAACATAATAATCAAAACAAACATGAACAAACTAGTGAAAATGATTAACTAAGAAAAAAAGATGCAAACTTTAATGAACAAACAAGATTAAGAGTAAAAAGATGAGAAGATTATACCATACTACAAAGGAAATGGAAAAGGAGAACACTTGTATATAAGAAAACCCAAATAATTCCACCAAGGTTGTCAATCTTGGATGGATTCTTCAAGAGATACAATATTACAAGCTTAAACTAAGATTAACTACTAATTACCGACTAATCTACACTAATCTAATCTAATCGAACCTAAAGTAGTCTAGGGTTTAGTCTCTAATGAAGTGTATATGCTTAACATAACCAGGGAAGAGTATATATAGGGTTACAAATGAAAAGGAGAAGAGAAGAATTGAAGGCGGGCGAGCTGGAGCTTTTCCCGGTCGGGAAAGAAATTCCCGATCGGGATTATGGGAATTCCCGATCGGGATTTTATGTTCCCGATCCGGAACAGCCCCCAGTAGCTGCACTTCGTTCCTCCTTCATCCCGGACGGGATGGGTCTTTGTAGGCCTCCCTTAAGAGCTCTTTGGTCCTTCCTTGCCTCTCATGGGCTTCCCACCGATTCTCGGGACTCGGGATCGGGTATCGGAGGCTCGGGATTGGGTCCCAAGGTCTCGGGGTCGATTCCAAGACATCGAGTCATCGTTCCTCTACTCCGTTGGCTCCAAAATGTGTATGTATTGAGTCGGAATCGTTCCAACTCTTCCAAATCGGTCTCGGAAACCTGAAACGAACCAAAGGAAGCATAAGAAGCCCCTAAACCGCTCCCAAGGAGCGATTCTACAAGGAAAATGGGACCAAAACACTACAAAATAGGCACTACAAATGACACTTATCAACTCCCCCACACTTAACCCTTACTCGCCCTCGAGTAAGCACAAACTAAGTACTAAACTATCCGAGTGGGTATTAGCGTACCCTACGCCCCTTCAACTCACGCGAGTGCACTTAGAGGACAAGTGCACTCCGCGAGGCAAGTTGGGTCTTGCGACAAAACTGTAGATGCAACTGGACACAAAACACACAAACAAACGAACACACAAACAAACACATAATCGGTTGCACCCAAAACAAAAGAAATACCGCTTCCCTCAAAAAGCGGTGAATGAAACACCGGTTTAGGACTCGAGGTAAGTGACAACGTTCCCAAGCTAGACATACAAACCAAGGTGAACTAAACCCTAATAGTATGACGATAAAGCAACAAAAGCGTTGGTAACTTACCTAGGTCCTCCTAACTTTCTAAAAACGTACTACGGGACGATCGGCGGAGTGGAAAAGTGAAGAACACGGTGTTAGTCGACACTGTAGGTAAGTGAGACCCCGCCCCCTTTAGCGTGAGCCAAGAGGGTCATCCCGTGTCCAAAACCGCCTAACTAGTCCAAGTAAAAAGGTGGAAAACATGCAAAATGAGGGAAGACCGACTAATGCCGCTATCATCCTTCCTCGGGACTCGGTCCTTTGGTAGGCTCTTCACGGCAATGGTCGGAAAAAGGCTTATTTTGAGAGGGTATGTTTTTGTGAGACGGGTTTTCTTTTGGCATTTTCTTTCGTTTTGACGTTTTTGATTTGTTTTGCCATGCCATTCTTTTTCTTCTTTTCTATTTTCTTTTTGGCTTTTGTGCCTTTTCTTTTTATTCATTTCTTTTCTTTCTTTCATTTTCTTTCTTTTCTTTTCTTTGCCCTTTTTGGCAAGATTTGGCATTTTTGGCATTTCTCGACACTCAAGAAAGAGAGAATCAACAAATTGCAAGTTATTGTGCGGATATGTGTGAGATGGTAGGGAAATGGGTAAGTCGGGGTTGCGCATTCCCTTTCAAACCCACAAAAAGTGGAGAAAACTTGGACTAACCAAACGATCCTAAACACGGTCACCTAAGGGACGAGACTTGGTAACCAAGGCCTTTTCACACCGTGGGTGGTCATAATGGTCAAAAGTGCAAATCCCGTAGTAAATTCCTAGTAAGCTAGGTGGACTCAAGGTAAAGGACCAACGAATTCATTGATTTAAGGTCATTCTACTAGACTAAAGCCCAAGACTCGATTTATACTACTAGGAAGGGAAAAATAGACACTCACACTCTAGCCTCTAAACCGGGTTTTCGAAAACATTTAAACACAAGACACACAACACACACAAAAATGAAGACACGACGAAAACAAACGAAAGAAAAAGAAACAAAAGTAAGAAAGAGAAACGAAACAAAACAACACATACACAACACAAACACCACCCCGAATATCCAAACAAGCCACCAAATCGTCCACAAACTTTACAAAGCTCCACCCGAGCACACCACAACACACAACTCCTCCAAACTCCAAAGGAAACAAAGAGGAAAAAGGGTGAAAAGATGTTACCGGGTGTCTTGAAAGCTCTCCAAAGCTAGCGGTGAATAAGCGACCTATAAGGAAAAGGGGAGGCAAACACGCGCAACAAAACAAATAGACGACACAATGACACAAAAGGAAAACACATAAAAGAAAAATCTTTTTGATTTTTGTGAAAATTTTCAAATTTTTAGGGATTTTTAAGATTTTTTTGAAAAAAACTAAGAAAATAAAGCTAAGTATGATAGAATATCGCTCCCCCACACTTAAATCGAGCCATGTCCTCATGCTCGATCATAGGGTGCGGAGAGACAAAAGAAAAAGAAAAGAAACTATGAAAATAAAGCTAAAAATCAAAAATAAGGTGAAGAAAAAGGTAGAAGGCGTCCGGCCGGGGTGTAGTCAAGTCACCATGGGCCGAGACAAGAAAGAGATATGGATGGGGGAAGAAAATAAAAAGAAGGAAATAAAAGGAAATGGGAGGGGAGGGCTAGGTGTAATCAAGTCACCTAGCCCGGATTCCGCCTAAATCCGACTAAATCCTCAAAAAGAAAGTGAAAATCTTGTAAAATTTTGGATTTTGAAATGACTCTCGATGTAATCACATCATCGAGAGTCCGGAGCAACCACTATCAAGGCCTCGAAGGCCACCAATATACCATGACTCAAGGGGAAGGGGGCAAACAAGAGAAAAACAAGCAATAAAAGACGGAAAAGAAAGGATAGTTGCCGTACCGACCGGTTAGCAGCTCACTTGCTCCATCGTCTCAATGATCAATATAGGCGCTTGCTTGTTGTCTTCGTTGTCATCCTCCTTGAAGCTTGATAAAACCGCATGGTTGGGGTAGTAATGGTAGGGGGCAATATTTGATGTGGATCTCGGTGTGTAAAGTGAGGTGTACGGGTCATATGATAGGAGTAAGGAGGAGTAGGGAGGTTGGGAGGGGGTATAATGGATGGGTGGAGTCAAAGGGGACCATCCCGGTCGGGATGGATGGTCCCGATCGGGTTGAAAAACCCTTCCCGATCGGGAAGCCCTCGTCCCGATCGGGAACGCACTCCAGTGAGTCCGAATTTCAGCACCTTCATCCCGATCGTTATGGCTCCTTCCCGGTCGGGATTCCTCATCCTTCCCGGTCGGTGATGGGTGGGATTTGTCGTGAATCCCAACCGTCAAATAAAACCGGCTAAACCTAACTAGGGTAGCTAGGGTAAGTCGGGTCGAATCCACAGGGACGGGAGGTCGGACTAAGGTATGCTACGGTCAAGGACTATGTTTGAGACAAGCTAGTCTAGGGGGGTGGCTATGGACTAAACTAGGTCTAAAGCGAGAGAACTATCGAAGGAGACGGGCTAGGATTAGGTCGGGGTCAAAGGGGTAACGGAATGGTCGAGGGAGAACTAGAGGTGAAGGAGGTAGTAGGGTAATCTAGGTGATGCCCGGGCTCTCGCAACTTAGACTCACCTAGAGGTTCCACCTAAAACCCAACTCGTCGATACACAACACAAACGGGGTTCTAGCACACTATAGGCCTAGGTCGAATCCGGGCTCTCGCGACTTAGACCGACCTAGGGGTCGTCCTCACCGGGCTCTCGCAACTTAATGAGGGGACCGAACCCACAAACAACTAATACCCACAAAGAAAGGCAAGAAAACAAGCATTCGTACATACTTAGTCATTCAAGCAATTCCACAAACATGTGATGTGCATCAAACAAGAGGAAACCCAAATCTTCCACCAACAACTCCAACAAACCCTTAATCATCCAATTAACACCCTAATCACCTTACTAACCCTAGGAAGGACACTACTCTAACATATCTAATCTAGAATTAACACTAACAAGAGGAATCAAAACATCAATCAAAACAAACATGAAGAAACTAATCTAACAATGAACAAAACACTAAACAAGAACTAAAGGATCAAACTTGAATGATAAAAACAAGATTAAGAAGAAGGAAAAGGAGATTATACCTACTAACAAGATGAAAGGAAGAAGGAAACTTGCATAAATGAGAAAAACCAAAAACATACATCCAAGTTTGTCAAGCTTGGTGGAGATCTTGAAGAATTCCCAAATTACAAGCATTAATCTAAGATTAACGATAATCTAAAGACTAATCTAAACTAATCTATTCTAATCTATCCTAAAATAATCTAGGTTTTAGTCTCTAATGAAAGGCATAAGCTTAACATAACAAGGGAAGAGTATATATAGGGTTACAAATGAAAAGGACAAGAAAAGAATTGAAGGCGGGCGAGCTGGAGCTTTTCCCGGTCGGGAAAGAAATTCCCGATCGGGATTATGGGAATTCCCGATCGGGATTTTATGTTCCCGATCCGGAACAGCCCCCAGTAGCTGCACTTCGTTCCTCCTTCATCCCGGACGGGATGAGGCCATCCCGAACGGGATGGGTCTTTGTAGGCCTCCCTTAAGAGCTCTTTGGTCCATCCTTGCCTCTCATGGGCTTCCCACCGATTCTCGGGACTCGGGATCGGGTCTCGGAGGCTCGGGATTGGGTCCCAAGGTCTCGGGGTCGATTCCGAGGTCTCGAGTCGTCGTTCCTTTATCTCGTTGGCTCCAAAATGTGTATGTATAGAGTCGGACTCGCTCCAACTCTTCCAAGTCGGCCTCGGGAACCTGAAACGAACTAAAGGAAGCATAAGAAGCCCCTAAACCGCTCCCTAGGAGCGATTCTACAAGGAAAATAGGACCAAAACACTACGAAATAGGCACTACAAATGACACTTATCAGTCGGGAAGCCCTCTTCCCGGTCGGGATGAGTCTTCTTTGCTTCCCCAAGGCCCAAAAGCTTATCAAAGCTTCAAAAACCGACTTCCTCGCTCGCAAACTAAACTCCATCATCGACCACTCCTTTCTAGGAGTCACCTTCACTTCACCTATCACAATAAACTCGAACAAAACATCAAATTCACTCCCTCACATCGCTCATCAAAATACCAAATCAATTACAAGAATATCACAAAACTACCAAAATCAAGAGATAAAACACAATTACAAGCACAAATACTCTAAAGAAGAGAAGAAGGGAATATACAACATGACGGTTCTTTTAGGAACTCCGTCAAACCCAAGATGGTGGACTCCATTCTTCAACCGTAGCCCTCAAGGGCATGGAGGAGCAAGTCGAACGCGCTACCGACATCGTAGTGAAGGCCCAAGAAGCGTTCGAGCTTAACCGACCTCCACGGCCTCCAAGGAGGAGGCAAGAAGTAGGAATCCCAAGACCCGACATCATCTTCATAGTAGTCTCTGGGGTCTCTCCATCCTACGAGCTCAACCGGTCTCTTCTTCCCTAAGCATTGTCTCCAATCACAAGCAAGCTTCATCTCCAAGAAACAAGGCACAAAAAGCGGTTTTGGCCTCACTTCCTCGATGCACACCCCCACACTTTCCTCAAGTTGTGGTTCTCTATCTTCATCAATCGGCCTCACATCATCTTGGAGAGGAGAATCGAAACTTCTACCGGCGGTTTCAATCTCTTCCAAGTCATCTCTCGGTGTACTAGCAAGGGGCTCTTGATGCTTGTCCAAATTATCGCACAAGGGCAACTCAAGGCTAACAATCTCACCCAACAACTCTACAAACTCCACCAAACCATCCCACTCACTATCCTCCTCCAATTCCTCACCAATGTTTCCTTCACCAAGAGTTATCTCCTCATTCGTCTCTATTTGGGTAGACGATTGAAGTTCTTTAATTTCCCTTTGGAGCTTGGCCAAGAATTCACGTTTGGATGGCCATTTCTTATTGGTCCTTTTTCATTTGAAGAATCGATTGATGCAACTCCAAGTTTAGCGATTGGTGGTCATTGGAGTCTTGTAAAGCTCCTTGAAAATCTTGCTGATACCCATGGAGTGGGGCATCATATTGTTGGTAGCAAGGTTGGGATGATTGGTAGTATTGTGGGTCATAGGGTTCATATTGTGGTTGGGGTGGAGGGTAATATTGCGGGTCATGGGGGTATTGGCTTCCATATGGTGAATCTTGATTGAGCATGGTGGGTTCACAATCATAGCTCGAGTAATAGCCACCATGATCGTAGGAGTGATAGTCATTCACTTGTTGGTAGCCATTTCCATAATCTTGAAGGTCATACCCGTCTTGATTACCCCAAGAAGCTTGATTATGGTAGGGGGACGTCATAACATACCCTTGGTTCATGGAAGAAGAGGGGTAGCTCATATCGGCTTCCATGTGTGGGGAGTTTAGATCAAACCCCATGCTTGCTCGAAAATCGTAGCTCATACCCGGTTGGAAACCACTCATCCTAGCAACCGTCCGTTAAAGCGGCTCTAAGTTGCAAGAAGAAGATAATCACCACCTCTAAGCACAAACTGTAGACTAGGAACAAACGTGAGAAGTCTAGTGCTTTTTAGGCACTAGACAAGAGAGAAATAAACCGCACACACACAAGAAGCAAAGTAACCAAAAAGAAAAAGAAAACACAAACACAAAGACAAAGTCAAGCAAATAGGAAAACAAAGTCTAAACTAGCACCGTCCCCGGCAACGGCGCCAAATTGCTGGGAGGGATTTGTCATGGAACCCCAACCGTCAATAAAATAACCGGCTATTCCTACGGTAGATAGGGCAAGTCGGGTCGAATCCACGGGGACGGTAAAGTAAAGTCTAGACTAAGGTCGCCTAAATACTAGACTAAGTCAACGAGCTAAGCTAGAGAATAATAAGAAGGGAGGAGACTAGACTATGATTACGGCTAAGGAGAAAGAAAACAAAGGAAAACGGGCTAGGATTAGGTCGGGGTCAAAGGGGTAACGGAATGGTCAAGGGAGGATTAGAGTGAAGGAGGTAGTAGGGTAATCTAGGTTGGTCCGGGCTCTCGCATCTTAGACTCACCTAGAGGTTCCACCTAGAACCCATCTCGGCGGTACACAACACAAACGGGGTTCTAGCGCGCTATGGTCCTAGGTCGAATCCGGGATCTCGCTACTTAGAAAGACCTAGGGGTCGTCCTCACCGGGCTCTCGCAACTTAATGAGGGGACGGAACCCACAACAAACTAACACCCACAAAAGAAAGGCAAGAAAACAAGCATTCGTACATACTTAGTCATTCAAGCAATTCCACAAACATGTGATGTGCATCAAACAAGAGGAAACCCAAATCTTCCACCAACATCTCTAACCAAACCCTTAATCACCCAATTAACACCCTAATCGCCTTACTAACCCTAGCAAGACATTACTCTAACATATCTAAAGGAAAACTAACACTAACAACATGAAACAACATAATAATCAAAACAAACATGAACAAACTAGTGAAAATGATGAACTAAGAACAAAAGATGAAAACTTTAATGAACAAACAAGATTAAGAGTAAAAAGATGAGAAGATTATTCCATACTACAAAGGAAATGGAAAAGGAGAACACTTGTATATAAGAAAACCCAAATAATTCCACCAAGGTTGTCAATCTTGGATGGATTCTTCAAGAGATCCTTAATACAAGCACTAATCTATGATTAACTACTAATTACCGACTAATCTACACTAATCTAATCTAACCTAAAGTAGTCTAGGGTTTAGTCTCTAATGAAGTGTATATGCTTAACATAACCAGGGAAGAGTATATATAGGGTTACAAATGAAAAGGAGAAGAAAAGAATTGAAGGCGGGCGAGCTGGAGCTTTTCCCGGTCGGGAAAGAAATTCCCGATCGGGATTATGGGAATTCCCGATCGGGATTTTATGTTCCCGATCCGGAACAGCCCCCAGTAGCTGCACTTCGTTCCTCCTTCATCCCGGACGGGATGGGTCTTTGTAGGCCTCCCTTAAGAGCTCTTTGGTCCTTCCTTGCCTCTCATGGGCTTCCCACCGATTCTCGGGACTCGGGATCGGGTATCGGAGGCTCGGGATTGGGTCCCAAGGTCTCGGGGTCGATTCCAAGACATCGAGTCATCGTTCCTCTACTCCGTTGGCTCCAAAATGTGTATGTATTGAGTCGGAATCGCTCCAACTCTTCCAAATCGGTCTCGGAAACCTGAAACGAACTAAAGGAAGCATAAGAAGCCCCTAAAACGCTCCCAAGGAGCGATTCTACAAGTAAAATGGGACCAAAACACTACAAAATAGGCACTACAAATGACACTTATCATGACCGGAGTGCAACCATATGGTTCAATAGAGATATCAAGCCCATAAACCGGGAAGTTTATGGTTAATGGGCAACGTTTGAAGATTTATCACCCAGGCCACATTCGTGAGACCTTTGCTACTATGAAGTTTGGTGAGCTCTCATCGGGGAGCGTAGTTTAACCCCCTCTCGAAATTGATGTAGGTTTGGTGGTATCCTCAACAACCACCTTGTATATATGTATCATATTTCTTTGAGTTTATTAGTTTTGTTAGCTTGAGAAGAATGGTTGAAATTGGATTTCACAATGGAGCATAAATTTGGATGAACATCAAGCTTTTGGAGAATTATGGAGCTTAAATTGAAGACCACAAGCATGTTTGTGGGAATATTGAATATGTAATGTGAGTCGAGTCAATATTTGAATCCCTTGGTGATTATTGAAGAGCCATGAAATGGCAAGGTGGAAAAACGCAGCAACGAAGACCGCCGGGCGAAACTTCGCCCGGTGAGACTCGACCAGGCGAAACTTCGCCCTACGGAAAAGTTGCCAGAATTGCCGAAATTGGTGAAGATACCACCGGGCGAAATTTCGCCTGGTGAGATTTTCACCGGGTGAAATTTCACCCGGTGGAAAAAGTTGGCAAAAACGATTTTCACGACGAAAAACCGTCGGGTGAAATTTCACCCGATGGTGAAATTTCACCCGGCGGTGTGACTTGGCCGGATCACCTACACTTTTACTCACTCACTACATTTTCATTTCCCTCCTTCATACTTACCCCAACGTAACTTTCCCTCCAAAATTTTTACACCAAATTTTTATCAACCACTTTAAAACTTTTCATTTCCCTCTCAATCACCCTTATTTATATCACCTTTTTCACCCCACAATTCATTTCACCCTTTCACCCATCATAAAATAACCATACCACCTTCCATACTACATTTAAACCTCCATCCATAGTTTCATTTCCATACTTGGTGATTATCTATTTGGGTTTTTGAAGAAAGGAGAAGCAAAAGTTTCGGGATTTTTCTTGCTACCATATCATTATGGAGACAAGAGCTCAACGAGCCACGCGTAAACAAGGTATGGCCTCGACTTCTAATCCTTCTAAATATTCATCTTCTAGTAAGTCTTCTAGGCCAAAACTTTTACCTTGCCCTAATTCGCCCCTTGCTTAAACCTTCTCTGAAAAAGCTTTTCAGAGTACAAGATGGCCTTGTCCATTCACAAAGAAAACTCTAGGGATTAAGGACGATATTAGAGAGTTATCATCTAGAATTGGTACTAGTAAACTCCTTGATTTGTGCCTTGCACAAACAAAGACTTGACTTGTGAGTTTCTAGGTAGCTGTACAATCGATAACCCGACCACACCTAGAGAGTTCAAATTTAATTTGTTTGGTAGAAATCACTGTTTAAATATTTCCGACTTTAGCTTAGCTCTAGGTTTGCCCTCATCGGGTACCGGACTAAGTAGACCCCTATGTGATTCGCAAAGTAGTGCAACTAGAAGAGACTTGTGGTTGCGCATAGCGTCGGGTCAACGTGATTTCGAACCCAATTCTAGTTTTACCGCTGAAATTCGAAACCCAGCCATTCGTTATTTCCCTGAAATTCTTTCCGACTGTCTTTTGCCTTCTGCCGACAACATCATTAACCTCAATGTGTGTGTCCTACAACTGATCTGTGACTCTTTATTCGGTAACCCTTACCCCCTAGACCTACCTATTGTCGTGGCGTTACACTTTCATCAAATTATTATTGACCAACGCCCTACCGTCGACTGTGGTGGTCTTGTGACTGTAATAGCAAGAAATTTGGGTTATGCGACCAACCATCTTAAACCACATGACCCCCGTGTCTGGCTTAACGAGGCTTACTTCCCTACTTGGATCTTTCATGTGCCTGACCACTGCCTCGTCTCTCTTGGCCACGGCCGTGCCTTAATTGTCCCCAACAAATACCAAACTAATACTTATAACCATCGTAATTGGAACCTACCTCTAGGTCCCTGTGAATTCCGACTGACCGAATCGGGGGAAATTGGAGTTTGGGAGTACGCCGGTGATGGAACTCCGACGGCTTCTTTTGCGTCAAATGACTATTCAACCTAGACACCTCTACAAGAGTCGGTAGATAATATGGTTCGTGTATGTTGTGGGTATTTGTGTGGATTGTGTCGGTGAGTCTCTAATCATCTACAATTGTATGTGAATTAATATTGTTCCTTGTACCTTCATTATAATCATTGTCATTGCTTTATCCTAACCAAAATTGCAAGTTGTCCCACCGTCCCATTAAATGATTTTTGTGGCTGTCGCGGCCTTGGTATTGCTCCCGGTCTTTAGGCGATGTGATTACGCCATTGACCTATTGAAAAATCCAAATTTTTAATCAATCTTTCTCAATTTTTCTTAATCCGGGCTAGGTGACGTGGCTACACCTATGCCCAATTTTCATTTTCTTTTCCTTTCATTTTCATTTTCTTAGCCACTTGGCTAGGGTCTAGGTGATGTGATTAAACCTAGGCCCGCCACTATTTTACCGCTTTCCTTATTTTCTTTTATTTTCCTTTACTTTTCTCAAAATTTTTGAAAAATTGGAAAACATTCAAAAAAATTATAAAACCCAAAAGCATTCGAAAAATCATAAAAATCCAAAAAGATTTTTTTTTATTTTTTTTTTCCGTCTTTTTCGATCTTCCCCTACTTGTCCATTGAGGACAATGTACAGTTTTAGTGTGGGGGAGGAGTCTACTATCTTTTATTTTTCAAAAATCTTTTCAAAAATCCATAAAAATTTGAAAAACTCGAAAAATCAAAAACATTTTTTTCTTTTCATTTCCTTTTCTTTTCTTGTTTCTCGTTATGTTTCGTGTCCCGTGTACGGTCTTGTTCTCTACTCTTACAGGTAACCACCACCTTAATAGCGCGATTTGAAGAGATTATGAAAGCACCCTCTAGGTAACTTCTTTCCTTCTTTCTTCTTTATTTTGTAGAGGAGTTAGGTTGTTGCTATTGGAAGCTCTCGAAGTTGAGCATTTGGGTGTTGTGGTTGATTGTGGTTGATTGTGCTTGAATGTTGATGGAGTATGGAGTACTTGACCTTACTTGTGTTTTCTTTTATTTGCTTTTCCTTTTCATGTGTTTTGTTTTGCTTTTGTATAGCGTGTCTAGGATTAAAACTTTTCGAAATCCGGATTACAAATCTTTTACAAGAGTTTACATTCCATTGTAGATAACCCATTGTAGATTTTGGACCTTAGTCTAGTAGAATGACTCTTAGGCAATGAATTTGTTGATCCATTAGCCTTGAGTCCACCTTTTCTACTAGAGGTTTACTTCGGGGTTTGCATTTGACCACCTTGACCACCCATGGAGGAGTTAGGCCTTGGTTCCCGCATCCCGTTTTCTGGGTGACCTTGCTCGAATGACCATTGCACCTTTAGTCCAAATTTCTTCCATCTTTTGTGGGTTATCCGGGAATGGCGCGCGTTCTCGATTACCTATTTTTCCTCCACCTATACATCACCATAATAAGTTTACACAAAAATAACCTCTAAGCTTGGTTACAAACCACATCAAAAAGCCAAAAAAGGGCAAACCAAAGCAAGAGAAAAAGGGTACAAAAATATGAAAAACAAAGAAAAACAAAGGAGAAGAAAAGGAGCTTCAAATGAAAATCAAATTATCAAAAATGTCTCCTTCAAAAAAAAACCCCCTTTGATCGATTCGTCGCCGTGAAGTGCCAACTAGAGGACCGAGTCCCGAGGTAGGAAGATAGCGGTGATTAGTCGATCAACCCAATAATTGTAAACACTCCACCTTTTAATTTGGGCTAATTTAGGAAATTCGAGTTTGGAACGACCCTCTTGGCTTAGTCAAAGAGAGCAAGGCTGCACCTACCTACCGTGTCGAACGAATCCATGGTTCATTTTTTCCACCCCGTTATACGCCCCATAGTACCCCTTTAGAAGATTAGGTGGACCTAGGCTAAGTTATCAACATCTATATTGCTTAATTGTCATAGTATTAGGCTTTGGTCCTTGTCTACGTGGGTCATTTATCTTGGAAGTTTATTGTTGTCCTAGGTAAGTAATCGGTGTCTTTCCCCGCCGTCTCGATGAGGGATTCGGTGTTTTATTTTTGCTTTGGATGCGTCTATTCTTTCGTGTTATGTGTTTTTGTGTGTTTAGTCGCATCCACCATTTTGAGCAAGCCCCAACTTGCCTTGCATGGGAGTACTTTACCTCATAAGTACATCGATGTGGGTTGAAGGGACGGAGCAGGCCCGTTAATTGCCCCATATCGGCTTAGCATAGTCTAGCTTAGTAGTAGTACTAGTTTGTAATTTCTTTTTGGGTCTTTGCTCGAGGACGAGCAACGGTTTAGTGTGGGGGAATTGTTGTGTGCTAAATTTAGACCGTTTTTCCACCCATTTAGACCCGTTTTTCCCTCGTTTTGCGAGTCTTGAGTGCGATTATCGCCATATTTTGTGTATTTCTCGCATTAGCGTCCCTCCTTTGTGTTTTACGTGTTTTTGGTAGTTTTTCTATCATTTTGATAGGATTTGGCACAGAAATCACGATTGAGCTTTCACGAGCACAAGAGAAGGGAAAACCGTCCAAAGAGCAAAGCACACAACTTAAAGTTTAAAGCCATCCAATCAATCGACGAAGAATGAGACAAGAATCAAGGCCACAGAAATGACCGGGCGAAATTTCACCCGGTGAGACACCACCGTGCGAAATTTCACCCGACGGTAAAAATGCCTCCCGAAGATTTTCCGAGACCTCCCCACCGGGCGAAACTGACCGGGCGAAATTTCGCCCACCGGGTGAAATTTCGCCCGATGGAAAGAAGTGCCAAAAACGCCGAAAAAGGACGAAAATCTCACCGGGCGAAATTTTCACCCAGTGGGAATTATCGTCATGTCCGCAGGGCGAAGTTTCACCCCATGAAGATGCTAAGGGAGATTGTCTCACTAATGGAGCATAAAGTGGATTTGGCCTTTAGGTTAAATACCCATTAAGAGATTACTATATATATGTTACCCTAGTTTGTTGCCCAAGGCATCACCATTCATTAGTGTAGGAGGCATTGATAAGTGTGGTTTGTAGTGCCTATTTCGTAGTGTTTTGGTCCCATTTTCCTTGTAGAATCGCTCCTTGGGAGCGGTTTAGGGGCTTCTTATGCTTCCTTTTGTTCGTTTCAGGTTCCCGAGACCGATTTGGAAGAGTTGGAGCAATTCTGACTCGATACATACACATTTTGGAGCCAACGGAGTAAAGGAAGGATGACTCGATGCCTTGGAATCGATCCCGAGACCTTGGGGCCCAATCCCGAGCCTCCGAGACCCGATCCCGAGTCCCGAGAATCAACGAGAAGCCCATGAGAGGCAAGGAGGGACCAAAGAGCTCTTAAGGGAGGTCTACAAAGACCTATCCCGTTCGGGATGGCCTCATCCCGTTCGGGATGAAGGGAGCATAAAGCACGGCTACTGTGAGCCCATACCGATCGGGAAGGTCCTTCCCGATCGGGAAGGATTGCCCATCCCGATCGGGACCAAGCCTTCCCGACTGGGAAGGGTCAGCTGCAGCTCCGCTTTCTTTCTTTTCTTCTCCCTTCCATTTGTAACCCTATATATACTCTTCCCTTGTTATATAAAGGGGAGGCACTTCATATTACACTAAACCCTAGACTACTTTAGGTTAGATTAGATTAGATTAGTGTAGATTAGTCGGTAATTACTTCCTAATCTTAGTTTAATCTTGTATTATTGGATTTCTTGAAGAATCCACTCAAGCTTGACAACCTTGGTGGAACTTTTTGGGTTTTCTTATATACAAGTGTTCTTATTCTTCCTTCCATCCTCTAGTTTGGTATAATCCTTTCCTTTTCCTATTTGCTTGGCTTTGTCTTTGTGTTTGTGTTTTTCTTTTTTTCTTTTGTTACTTTGCTTCTTGTGTGTGTGTGGTTTATTTCTTTCTTGTCTAGTGCCCAAAAAGCACTAGACTACTCACGTTTGTTCTTAGTCTACAGTTTGTGCTTAGAGGTGGTGATTATCTTCTTTTCGCAACTCAGAGCCGCTTCAACGGACGGTTGCTAGAATGAGTGGTTTCCAACCGGGTATGGACTACGATTTTCGAGCAAGCATGGGGTTTGATCTAGACTCCACACACTCGGGAGCCGATATGAGCTACCACTCTTCTTCCACGAACCAAAGCTATGACATGACGTCCCCCTACCATGATCAAGATTCTTGGGGTAATCAAGATGGGTATGATCCTCAAGAGTATGAGTATGGCTACCAACAAGTGAATGATTATCGCTCCTATGACCATGGTGGCTATTACTCGAGTTATGATTGTGAACCCACCATGTTCAATCAAGATTCACCATATGGAAGCCAATACCCTCAAGACCCACAATATTACCCTACACCCCAACCACAATATGAACCCTATGACCCACAATACTACCAACCACCCCAACCTTGCTACCAACAATATGATGCCCCACCCCTTGGGCATCATCAAGATTATCAAGAAGCTTTACAAGACCCCAATGACCACCAATCGTCAAACTTAGAGTTACATCAATCGATGCTTCAAATGCAAAGGAGCCTTTAAGAAACGGCTATTCAATTGCGAAAACAACAAGAGGAATTGATGGCCCAAATGCAAACAAGGCGAGGAATGCTCATTTAAATGCATTAGCGGTTCAAACCATAATATCTTTATCCCGAGCATCACATTTAGATGGAGGGTGCCCACTTGAGAGAGAGGAGCAACCTAATTACGAAGCCGCCGATGTAGTTCCCTTTGATAGTGAGATTTGCTTTGAAGAACCTCAATCGTCTACCCAAAAAGAGACGAATGAGGAGATAACTCTTGGTGAAGGCATCGTTGGTGAGGAATTGGAGGAGGATAGTGAGTTGGATGGGTTGGTGGAATTTGTGAGGATGTTGGGTGAGATTGTTAGCCTCGAGTTGCCCATGTCCGAGAAGGTGACTACGCATCAAGAGCCCCTTGTTAGTGAACCGAGAGATGACTTGGAAGAGATTGAAACCGCCGGTAGAAGTTTCGATTCTCCTCTCCAAGATGATATGGGGCCGAGTGATGAAGATGGGGAACCACAACTTGAGGAAAGTGTGGGGGTGTGCATTGAGGAGATGAGGCCAAAACCGCTTTTTGTGCCTTGTTTCTTGGAGATGAAGCTTGCTAATGATTGGAGGCGATGCCTAGGGAGGAAGAGATCGATGGAGCTCGTAGGATGGAGAGACCCCAGAGACTACTTTGAAGATGATATCGGGTCTTGGGATTCCTACTTCTTGCCTCCTCCTCGGAGGCCGTGGAGGTCGGTTAAGCTCGAGCGCTTCTTGGGCCTTCACTACGATGTCGGTAGCGCGTTCGACTTGCTCCTCCATGCCCTTGAGGGCTACGGTTGAAGAATGGAGTCCACCATCCTAGGTTTGACGGAGTTCCTAAAAGAACCGTCATGTTGTATATTCCCCTCCTCTCTTCTTTAGAGTACTTGTGCTTGTAATTGTGCTTTATCTCTTGATTTTGGTAGTTTTGTGATATTCTTGTAATATTGGATTTTTGATGAGCGATGTAAGGGAGTGAATTTGATGTGTGCTTTGAGTTTATTATGATAAGTGAAGTGAAGGTGACTCCTAGAAAGGAGTGGTTGATGATGGACTTTGGTTTGCGAGCGAGGAAGTCGGTTTTTGAAGCTTATGATAAGCTTTTGGGGCTTGGGTAAGCAAAGAAGACTCATCCCGACCGGGAAGAGGGCTTCCCGACCGTAAAGGATGAAGAATCCCGACCGGGAAGGAGCCATCCCGATCGGGATGAAGGTGCCAGAAATCGGACTCACTGGAGTGCGTTCCCGATCGGGACGAGAGCTTCCCGATCGGGAAGGGTTTATCAACCCGATCGGGACCATCCATCCCGACCGGGATGGTCCCCTTGACTCCACCCATCCATTATACCCCCTCCCAACCTCCCTACTCCTCCTTACTCCTATCATATGACCCATACACCTCATTTTACACACCGAGATCCACATCAATTTCCACTCCCTTCACACCATTACTACCTCTACCATGCATTTTATCGAGAATGAAGCGGGATAGCAATGATGAAGACAAGCAAGCGCCTTTATTGTCTATGAGACGATGGAGAGAGTGAGTTGCTAACCTATGGTACGGCAACTATCCTTTCTTTTCCGTTTTTGTTGTTGCTTGTTTTCCTTTGCTTATCCCCTTCCCTTATCTTTTGTGTCATGGTGGCCTTCAAGACCTTGGTATATGTCGCTCCCGACTCTCGATGACGTGACTACATCGAGAGTCATTTCAAAATCCAAATTTTTACAAGTTTTTCACTTTCTTTTTGAGGATTTAGTCGGATTTAGGCGGAATCCGGGCTAGGTGACTTGATTACACCTAGCCCTCCCCTCCCATTTCCTTTTATTTCCTTCTTTTTATTTTCTTCCCCAAACCATATCTTTTTCTCGTCTCGGCCCTTGGTGACTTGATTACACCCCGGCCGGACACCTTCTACCTTTTTCTTCACATTACTTTTGATTTTTAGCTTTATTTTCGTAGTTTCTTTTCTTTTTCTTTTGTCTCTCCGCACCCTACGATCGAGCATGAGGACATGGCTCGATTTAAGTGTGGGGGAGCAATATTCTAGCATAGTTAGTTTTATTTTCTTAGTTTTTTCGAAAAAATCTTAAAATCCATAAAAACTTGAAATTTTTTCACAAGAATCAAAAAAAGATTTTTCTTTTGTGTGTTTTCCTTTTTATGTCGTTATGTCGTATTTTTGTTTTGTTGTGTGCGTGTTTTGCCTCTCTCTTTCCTTATAGGTCGCTTAATCACCGCTAGCTTTGGAGAGCTTTCAAGACACCCGGTAACATCTTTTCAACCCTTTTTCCTCTTTGTTTCTTGTGGAGTTTGGAGGAGATATGTGTTGTGGTGTGCTCGGGTGGAGCTTTGTAAAGTTTGTGGATGATTGGTTGCTCATTTGGAAATTCGGGGTGGTGTTTGTGTTGTGTATGTGTTCATTTTGTGTTGTTTTCGTTATGTTGCTTTTGTTTCTTTTTCTTTCGTTTGCTTTCGTCGTGTCTTTGTTTTATGTTGTGTTGTGTGTCGTGTGTGTAAATGGTTTTCGAAAACCCGGTTTAGAGGCTAGTGTGTGAGTGTCTATTTTCCCCTTTCTAGTTGTATAAATCGAGTTTTGGACTTTAGCCTAGTAGAATGACCCTAAATCAATGAGTTTGTTGGTCCTTTACCTTGAGTCCACCTAGCTTACTAGGGATATACTACGGGATTTGCACTTTTGACCATTATGACCACCCACGGTGTGAAAAGGCCTTGGTTACCGAGTCTCGTCCCCTAGGTGACCGTGTTTAGGATCGTTTGATTAGTCCAAGTTCTCCACTTTTTGTGGGTTTGAAGGGTCTTGGCCCGTCCCGACTTACCCATTCACCTACATCTCACACATATCCACACAATAACTTGCAATTTGTTGATTCTCTCTTTCTTAATTGTCAAGAAATGCGAAAAATGCCAAATCTTGCCAAAAAGGGTAAAGAAAAGAAAAGAAAGAAAAGAATGAAGAAAAAGAAAAGGCACAAAAGCCAAAAAGAAAATAGAAAAGAAGAAAAAGAAATGGCATGGCAACAAACAAAGCAAAAACGTCAAAAAGAAAGAAAATGTCAAAAGAAAACCCGTCTCACAAAAAGAAATCCCCACAAAAATAAGCCTTTTTCCGACTTTTGCCGTGTAGAGCCTACCAAAGGACCGAGTCACGAGGAAGGATGATAGCGGCATTAGTCAGTCTTCCCTCATTTTGCATATTTTCCACCTTTGTACTTGGACTAGTTAGGCGGTTTTAGACACGGGACGACCCTCTTGGCTCAAGCTAAAGGGGGCGGGGTCTCACTTACCTACAGTGTCGACTAACACCGTGGTTCTTCACTTTTCCACTCCGCCGATCGTCCCGTAGTACGTTTTTAAAAAGTTAGAAGGACCTAGGTAAGTTACCAACGTTTTTATTGCTTGATCGTCATACTATTAGGGTTTAGTTCACCTTGGTTTGTATTGCTAGCTTTGGAACGTTGTCACTTACCTCGAGTCCTAAACCGGTGTTTCATTCACCGCTTTTTGAGGGAAGCGGTATTTTTTTTGTTTTGGGTGAAACCGATTATGTGTTTATTTGTGTGTTTGTTTGTTTGTGTGTTTTGTGTCCGGTTGCATCCACAGTTTTGACGCAAGACCCAACTTGCCTTGCGGAGTGCACTTGTCCTCTAAGTGCACTCGCGTGAGTTGAAGGGGCGTAGGGTGCGCTAATACCCATTCGGTTAGTGCAGTGGTTAGTATGTGCTTACTCGAGGGCGAGTAAGGGTTAAGTGTGGGGGAGTTGATAAGTGTGGTTTGTAGTGCCTATTTCGTAGTGTTTTGGTCCCATTTTCCTTGTAGAATCGCTCCTTGGGAGCGGTTTAGGGGCTTCTTATGCTTCCTTTTGTTCGTTTCAGGTTCCCGAGACCGATTTGGAAGAGTTGGAGCAATTCCGACTCGATACATACACATTTTGGAGCCAACGGAGTAAAGGAATGACGACTCGATGCCTTGGAATCGATCCCGAGACCTTGGGGCCCAATCCCGAGCCTCCGAGACCCGATCTCGAGTCCCGAGAATCGACGAGAAGCCCATGAGAGGCAAGGAGGGACCAAAGAGCTCTTAAGGGAGGCCTACAAAGACCCATCTCGTTCGGGATGGCCTCATCCCATTCGGGATGAAGGGAGCATAAAGCACGGCTACTGTGAGCCCATCCCGATCGGGAAGGTCCTTCCCGACCGGGAAGGACTGCCCATCCCGATCGGGACCAAGCCTTCCCGACCGGGAAGGGTCAGCTGCAGCTCCGCTTTCTTTCTTTTCTTCTCCCTTCCATTTGTAACCCTATATATACTCTTCCCTTGTTATTTAAAGCTTATGTCTTTCATTAGAGACTAAACCCTAGACTACTTTAGGTTAGATTAGATTAGATTAGTGTAGATTAGTCGGTAATTAGTTCCGAATCTTAGTTTAATCTTGTATTATTGGATTTCTTGAAGAATCCACTCAAGCTTGACAACCTTGGTGGAACTTTTTGGGTTTTCTTATATACAAGTGTTCTTATTCTTCCTTCCATCCTCTACTTTGGTATAATCCTTTCCTTTTCCTCTTAATCTTTATTTATGTTATTCAAGTTTCAATCTTTGATTGTAGTTAATAGTTTTCACTAGTTTGTAGATGTTTGTGTTGTTTCTTTTGTTAATCCATCTTGTTAGTGTTAGTTGTAGTTGGATTATGTTAGAGTAGTGTTCTTGCTAGGGTTAGTAAGGTGATTAGGGTGTTAATTGGGTTATTAAGGGTTGGTTAGAGATGTTGGTGGAAGATTTGGGTTTCCTCTTGTTTGATGCACATCACATGTTTGTTGAATTGCTTGAATGACTAAGTATGTACGAATGCTTGTTTTCTTGCCTTTCTTTCGTGGGTGTTAGTTTGTTTCTGGGTTCGGTCCCCTCATTAAGTTGCGAGAGCCCGCTGAGGATGACCCCTAGGCCGGTCTAAGTTGCGAGAGCCCGGATGCGACCTACGACTATAGCATGCTAGAACCCCGTTTGTGTTGTGTATCGCCGAGATGGGTTTTAGGTGGAACCTCTAGGTGAGTATAAGTTGCGAGAGCCCGGACCAACCTAGATTACCCTACTACCTCCTTCACTCTAGTCCTCCCTTGACCATTCCGTTACCCCTTTGACCCCGACCTAATCCTAGCCCGTTCTCCTTTGTTTGCTTTCTCCTTAGCCTTAGTTGTAGTCTAGTTTTCTTCCCTCTCTACCATTCTTAGCTTAGTCCGTTGACTTAGTCTAGTATTTGGGCCGACCTAGTCTAGACGCCTCTTACCGTCCCCGTGGATTCGACCCGACTTGCCCTATCTACCCTAGTTAGGATTAGCCGGTTATATTATTAACGGTTGGGACGTGACGAATCCCTACCATCAGGCATCCATAATCATCCATCACTTCACCCACCATTAATGTAGAAAAACCATCCTCTTAGTAGTAATCTAGTAATATTCTTAGTAATTCTCTAAAATCTAGTAGTAATTTTAGTAGTAGATCTACTTAGTTTCCATCAACAATTATCTAGATTTCATGTTTGAAGAAGATTATTCAAGTTTTATTTTGAAGATTTGTTGGGTTTATTGAAGATTTAAGTGACAAGTTCTTCATTTTATTCATCAAAGATTCAATCTTTATTCATGCAACATTATTATTTCTTATAGATCTTCATAGTTGGTATATTTCTCTTCCACTCTCTAATCTCTAGTTTAGTTTTAATGTTATTTTATCATCGTTGTCTTGTTTAGATCAGATTAGTGTTGTTAGTTTCCTTAGATCTAGTTATTATGCATGTAGTAGTGATTTTCTCCTTAGTTAATGTTTTATTGTCTTCCATTATGATTAGTGAGTAGATTTCTTGTTGGGGGGTTTAGGGATGAGGACTTGGATTATTTGAATATAGGGATGTTGGTGGGTTTCTTGCTTGTTGGTTTATCTTGTTTATGGTTGTTACGTCATTGTTGTTTTAGTCCGGCCAACTAGACCGACCTTGACTAGTTTCTATCAATATGGGGAAACTCAGGGTAGAAATTACCACAGCTAGAGACTTATCCTTATTCGCAGAAAAAGCGGGTTTTTAGGTGAGTTAGGTGAAGAAACCGAAAGGTGGCATTCTCCTTTATCAATGTTGCGACAAAAACTCGATTCCGACCTTCTTAGACTCCAAGTACCGAATCCCGACTTCCCCCTAACACCTTTCCCTATATTGACCACCCCTAGCTACCCTCATAGTCATTCCTGTAGTTATTCCTCTAGTTTAGACTCGACCTCTAGAAAACCCCTTCTCTAAGACATCGAACACGACACTTTAAACTTGTTGTTAGCACACCATTCCCTGTGGACCGACCTCGATTTACCACGATTAGTCTAGTAGTTTTTTTGTTATTCCGAGTCTATAAATATCGTTTGATCCCCCGTCCTTCGTTAACGACCGATCCGATTGGGAGGCGATCACCTATCTTCCAAATGGCCTAGGCGAGAGTCTATGTTGTTTACGGATGCGTTCACCCTGCTAATGGTGGCTTGTAAATCCTGGACCAAAATAGTTAGGGTTCCTATGGTGTTGTCTGTGGATTGTCCGGCATTGTCCCCACCGTGATTACTCGCGTCTACACTTGAATCTCCTGACATGACTGTGGAAAGGTAGTATTAATGAGGGCGGACCCACCAGACAATTTAAGGACTCGAGGAATGCTCGTAACTGAGCGACACGGAAACGAGACCCTTGATTCGTGTTTGCGCGGTCATTGGCTTAGGGACTCAGGTGCTTTAGACTCTCGGTGTATTTGGCGAAGTGTCTAATGAAATTATGTCTCTAGAACGATACGATTTGACATAAATCTCAGGATTGAGATTAAGGGAAGAGGACTTTCTCGAGATGAGACGACCCAAAATGTAAGACCTCGAATAGAGGCGAACCTAGTAACTATTGACGGACGGGGATTTGTCGTGAATCCCGGTCGATCAAAGTAAAAACCAACTATCCTAAACATGGGTAGTCGAGGGTAAGTCGGGTCGAATCCACGAGGACGGTCTAGCTAAATGAGGGTCTCGGTCTAGCTAAGGTATTAGTCAAAGAAAGAGAATTTGTTTTGATTGAAACTAGTGAGCTAAACGGATCAAACGAACAAAAGAAGACTAATACGATAAAATGGACTAGGGTCATGGTCAACAAGGTAGTCTCAAGGGACTAATCGGAGTTCACAAACGGGTCAATTATGGTCGGTAATTAGGAAGATAAAGGGTCTCTCTCGAGCCTCTATCTACCTGAGACGGTCCTAATAACGGGCTCTCGCACTTATTACTAGGTCGACCCACCCCAAAGAAAGCTCGACGAAATATAACTCACCCAACGCGACCAAGACAAGCAAATTATACAAAAATCGCAATCAATGGAGAATACCAACAATAATAGACAAGATGATAAACCCACAACAAAACCCACAATGAAGACAAACCAAGTCTTCCTCAACCCTAGAAATTAACTATTCAAACATGATTAAAAGTAGACTAATTAAGTTACCCATTACTCTAATCATGATATTAAACAAGAATAACTAATAAAGATAAAAACTTTAAACTAATTAAACAATAAAATAATCTAAAACTATATAATAAACATAAAAAATGAACAATAATGAAAATGGAGAAGAAATTGTACCAAACTTGAGATGGAGAGTTGAATAAATGAAGGAGAAAATAGTATCGAAGATTAACCCAAACTAATTAAATACTAAATCAATCTAATTGACAATAAATTAAGACTAATGGATATCAAGAATTAATAGAGAAAATGGTGTTTCTATACTATTCTACTCCTACGGTTTTTCTATTGTCCGCTGCTGCTGCCTCCTCCCCTCTACTCCTCTCAAATGCTTCCCCCCTTTGTTGCTTGCCACGTGTGGTCTCCTCTCCAGTCCTCACCCTCTTTTTTTTATGCCAACCAACAGCCCAATACCAAATAGCCCCCCAATTCTTTCTCTCTTCATAATGGGCCAGCTATTGGTGTTTTGGACCCGACTTTCAATTTGATTCCATAATTGCTGCATTTTAGCTCAATTTTGACTTATCAACCAATGAAATTGAGTCTCGCTTCCTCCCACAAACTTGTAGGTCTCGAACTTAGCTTTCCGACGCATCTTGAATCACTTAATTTCGATGTAATATGAGTGAGATAACGTCATTTCTAGACAGTCCGATCAAGTAGGCCTTTGACTTTAATTTGCTTGACCCACTTTGTTCTTTGACTCGATTCTTTCTCGTCTTCACTCGGTCATTTCTTCAGACGGTGCCTACAAAAATACACACGAGACAAGGCAGTACCAAACGACTTAATATCGTATAATAACCTATATTGAGTTATAATATCAATTAAGCACATAAAATCGACCCGATTAAGTAAATAAATGTGGGTAAAATAATGACTAAAATATCGATTATCACTAACACAGACAGTTAATCACACGGTTGTACGCCGTAAGAAGTTGATCGCGATCCCGGCTCAGAATCAAAGGGTTTTGATGTTACTTTTTTTTGAAAACGATTGAGATTTTGCAAAGGAAGTCTTTTCAAAAAAAGAGGATTTGTAGAATTGGGGTGACGATAGCGTGATGACCTCGTTTGTGACGTGAAAGTGCGTTGCTACATGTGCATCGAGGATTCGACGATAGCAAAAGTGTAAATGAATTTTTTTTCAAAAGAAGCATGGTTCTTAGGGGAACCGGTTTTGAAAGCGTGACATTGTGCTTTTATCGATACTTATATTGATCAGCCAGTTCGATAATTGTGGAGTAGACAGTGCCCGTGACGGGTCGTGATGTCTTGTGATGGTGATTTTGAAAACGTGATTAAATCTTTATTACCGAATTTAGGTAGTAAAAGTGATTTTAGAAAGCTATTAAAATGTGTGGCCGTGTTTGTCCATCCTTAAAATTTCGATGGTGGTGACGGCGTGTAAAAGTATTTTGTGAATGTAACCGTTTCGGATTCCTTGACTTCATTAATTGAAACTTTGGTCACGTTAATGGTATGTTCAAAAAGATGTTTTGAAAAATAAAATGTAACCGTTTTAGGTGCCTCGGTCCCATTGATCGGGAGTCTCGGTGGTATTAACAGTATTCGTTGTTTTACTTTGGCCAGAGTGATGGCATTTTTTTCTTTTTAATAAAAAGATCCTTTGAAAAAAAATCTTTCATGATTACGGTGCTTTTAAAAGGTTTTCGAAAATCATTTTGACTTGGCCGGAGTATTGGCGCTAAAATAATAATCCTGGAAATGACCTTTTCGAAAACGGAGTTGGGTGCGGTTGAATATGTTGGCGTGGTTGAATCCAGATTTTTAGTGTTTATTTGAGTTGTTCAAACACGCTACACATAACTAGGAATGCATACACTCATGCAGGATGGAGACACGGGTAGGTTAGGGTAGGCTACCGCCCACGAATAGTCTTTACTTAGGTGTTAACAAATCATCTGGGAAGACGAGTGTCATACCGTCCGTTCAGAACTATCTGTTTAGTATTCCCGTGAGGTACGCGTTAGGCGGCCGGAGCATCAATCGAGGATCTCTCCACGTGTTCCTAAGGATCTTACTCCGAAGAAGTCGATTGGTCTTGATATTGGTTAGGGTGGGCTTTTTAGGGCCAAAACCTGTAGTGACCACAACTAGGAACAAGAAAATGAGCTTCACTGACCTCGTTCAAGTTACACCACCGCTGGGAACTTGTTTTCAAATCCCCAGCGGAGCCGCCAAACTGTGGACGTCCGTCCGCACCGCCCGGCGCCCCGCGAGCACCTGCGCGGGACCAACTTGGTTTTTCAATGTATGGCAGCGGCCCCCTCCTGGTCGGGGCCCGGTCTGATCTCGCATATGGGGTGATGTTTTGGACCTCGATTCGGATGACGATCCGGACTTGTACTAGACGGGTGCGGGTACCCGTATTTCAGTTTGGAATCGATAGAGTCGTGGTTGTAAATGTTTAAAGTCCGTTATGTTTGGTAAGGCGACCTTTTTAGTGAATTGAATTCATTGCCGATTTGTGGAGTCGCCACCGAGTCAATTATGGGTACTCCGAAACCGTTTTGGTCAACTTTGATCCTTAGCCGGCTCGAAGCTGAGGGTCACGGGATCTAAAGATAAAGACTTGTACCCTTAAGCACTCCATGCTTAGAATGACTCTCATTGCCAATGGCTTCGGACATCCGGAAACCGTCAATTCTGAGTAAGGGGTGAGGGTACGTATTGGGAAGCCAACATTCAATAGACATCAACACCCAATCCCGCCCGCACTATAGCGGCCTCTACTAATCAATCGGTGGGTTGATAACCTTGTTCTTTTGTTGTGGCGGAAATACTGTAACATCCGTTGTTTTCACCCTATACCTTTTGCTATGTCGGTTGTTTAAGGACAAGTAAATTTTGTCGTCGAAGTAGTTGTGTTTACATTTTTTGCATGTGATTTCACGTGACAAGCAGGCCATGAAAAGATGCACGTAAGAGGGTAGAGAGTACTAACATTATACGTATTAGCAAATCAATTCTAACGCGATAATACGGATATTAGTCGTTCTCGTGATATACCTTATCTGGTATTCTACTTAAGAAGCGTCAATTCGGTGTTAATAGAGATGTGTCGAACCATACATGGCGAGCACCGAGACTAATACGGTACCCGACCATCGCTTTGTTCAGTTTTAGTTTTATTTACGTTTTGATCTCCGTGTTAGGTGATTTAACATGCGAGATTATAAGGTCATAAAGGCAATAAATCATACAAAAACTGTAAATGCGAATGTAAGTAAATCATGTAGTGAGGAGTTGCACCCTCGGAGTATACACTAAACGGGACACGATGCATAGATAGTTGAGAACGATCTCGGAATTACTCGGGTCTATTTAGTGTATTTTAGTGTTTGCGGTTGAAATAGGGACGTTACGTGTTTTAGTATGTTCAATGGACCTAGTGTCCATGTTTGACATTATTGTAGTGCATAATAAAGGTGAAAAAATGTAGAGTTTTGTTTAGATGACAACCTAGTGACGACTCGACTTCGAAAATCGGATTCTCCTAGCGTGCCCGGTGATTTCGGCAGAGTTCCGTTACCGTTGATCCTTCCTGCGGCTATTCCGGCAGAGCTCCGGTACTACTGGCTGGTTCTGCGGCTAATCCGGCAGAGTTTCGTTGCTAGACTATAGCTAGTCGAACACATGCACCTCGGGATCGAGTGTGGTGCTCGAAGGTGAGGAGTAGCGTCGATGTCGGTTTTATCAGAATTACGGTCGAGTGGATCGTTTGGCTCGAGTGTCGGAGTGCGAGCCCTTAGCGAGAAACTCTTTACGATTGAAGAGGGAAGAGAATTGAATAAGTTGTGTGTCGAAATGAGGGGATGGAGGGGGGATATTATAGATGTTTTCGGCCCTCGTCACCCGGATAGGCGCCTAAGGTCAGGCGCACCAAAACTTAGGCGCCTGGGTTTAGGCGTGTGAAGACTCAAGCGCGCAAGGTGAGGCGCTCGGAATTGTGAAGATACGATTTTGATACCTTCAAAAACCGAGAGTGGTACGTATTATTCATTGCTTGGGGGTTAAGGCTTCCTCTCCCTTGACCTAGCGCCGTGGTGCTTAGCGGGCCTTGGGTGTGCATCCCGGGGTTCGCTTGGCGCGGTGCTGACTTGGTTCTAGTTTCGAGACCGACTCGGGGTCCTGGTGTCAGAATTTACTCTAATTAGTGTCTATGCGACCGTAATGAGACTACTAAGGCTGCCAACATGTTACTTTAATTTTTCCGAGTAATTTATTTGATCCGTTCTATAGAAAAACTATCTAAAACATCGCGAATCCGCATCACATTGCAGTCCAATCGTCATCGGGTGTTTATTGGGCACTTCTGTAGCCACCAGGTCCAAATCTGGGTGTCTACATTCTTATGCAGCAAAAGACTCCAAGATGTTGGCCTATCTGGAGGTAGCAAAATACTTATCACTCAGATTTGCAACCTTTACAATCAAGCAAATTCATCGGGATTTGAATGCAGAAGAAGACGTCGTAGCCACCCTGGGGGCAACATTCAAGCCTGGAACAATCTCCACCATACCTATCGTCCACGTCCTGGAACCAGCAATCCATAAGAAAGCTTAGAAACAGGAAGCGTCTGATGGAGGCAAGATCCGCACCCAGTGGTTGCAAGAGGCAGGAATATTCAGCACCACAGCCCGCCAGGGAGAGGCACCAGACTGGAGGAAACCCTACCAGGATTATCTACAAAATGACGTGCTGCCAGTAGACAAGAAAGAAATTAGGAGCTTCAGAATGAAGGCATCCAAGTTCACCCTCATTGATGGCATCCTGTTCAGGAGGTCACTTGTTGGACCGTACTTAAGGTGTCTGGGTCAGAAGGAGGCACAGGCTATTTTGCATGACCTCCACAATGGTGAATGTGGAAATCATGCAGGGGGCAGGAGCCTGTCTAACAAGGGACTTCGCCAAGGCTACTTCTAGCCAACGATGCGCAAAGACGCTCTGGAAGATGTAAAGAAGTGTGATGCATGCCAGAGACACGCACCAGTTAACCATCAGTCTGCAGAACCATTACACCCAGTAATCTCACCTTGGCCCTTTATGAAGTGGGGGACGGACATTGTTGGCAAGCTACCTAGAGCCCCAGAAAACAAAGTCTTTATGTTGGCCATGACATATTACTTCTCTAAGTGGAAAGAAGCGGAGGCATTCCCACAGGTAACTGAGAAGCAAGTTATATCCTTCATCAAACGTAACATTATCTGCAGGTTTGGCATTCTTTCAGATATTATCTGCGACAACGGATCCCAATTTATCTGCAACAAGATGGAGGCCTATTGCGCCAGGTGGAATATCACGTTGAGAAAATCTACCCCCAGAAACACTCAGTCTAATGGTCAGGCGGAGTCCAGTAACAAAATCTTGATGGACAACCTGAAAAGAAGACTGGAGGTGGCAGGGGGCAGATGGGCAGAAGAACTTCCCGTGGTGTTATGGCTTGACAAAACCACGCCTAAAGTGGCTACAGGACAAACACCATTCAGTTTGGTCTTTGGTGCTGAGGCAGTCATTCCCTCAGAAGTTAGAGTACCTACCCATAGGTATGGCTGCATAACAAAAGACAGAAATTAGGTGGAGATGACAAGTAATCTGGACACCATAGATGAGCTCGGGACTGATGGTCAAATCAGGATGGCCTCCTCCAGACAAATAGTAGCCAGAAATTACAAAAAAAATGTCAAAGTCAGGATCCTGTAGGAGGGAGACCTGGTCCCTAGGAAAGTCTTCCAGAACACCAGAAACCAGCAGGCGGGAAAATTTGCCTATAAATGGGAAGGACCATACCAGGTGGAGAAGGTAATTGGAAATGGGGCCTACCGACTCATGACAATGGAAGGGCAAATCATCCAGAAACCTTGGAATATCGTACAGCTGAAGAAATACTTCTTTTAGATGGCCAATGTCGCCAGAAATAAGGCATCCATTATGCCAGACGTACCTCCACCAGAACCCAGGTTTTGCTTCATCAGACACTTCCCAACAAGCATTTACTTTTTGTTTCTTTAAATACATAAATTTGAGTTGTTAATATCTCTTAAGTAATTTACCTGTTTTTCTTGTTTCATCACAAAGGATTGATGGGAAATCTGGTGGAGTGCGTATTTCTTACAAAAGGCGTGCGTCTGTGACTAAGTACCTACAACCGAGACATTACAGTCTCCCGCACTATTTAGCACCCACGCGAAGCGTGGCTCCTCTAACAGAGTTGGCAAACTAAATCCGAGGGCCACCATTTTAAAAGGTCGACCACAAAACACAAAGCATGCAAATCATACACTCACACACAGACGGTAACATGACAAAAACAAACGACTGCAGTTACGCATAAGAAAGTTAAGGCACAAAAATGCCACGATATCCTGAAAACACTTTGCTCCCTTGACCAAAGGTGAAGAAAATTCAGAAACAAAGTTTGAAAAGCTAATGAGTATTTTTGCCTCACAGGGCCCGCAAATCAAAGAAAGAAAATGTTTCGAGTAACATCATTTCAACAGATTTAGGCTCAACGGCCTAGATATCTTCTCTAGGCTGAGGCGGGACTATATCAACTTCCCCTGCAGGAACCATGTCAAGCGGAGCGGCAGCATTTCGCAGGTCCACATCCCCCTAATCAGCAAGAGGGGAGTCAACTGATTCCTCCAAGCCCTCCTCCTCCACATCATAAGGGACATTCAAATTGGGAGTTTCATGGAATTCCTCCTCTAGCCGCTTCCTCCCTACAGTTAAGTCCCAACCTTTATGCTCCCCCTTTGTATACTTCTCGATCATTTTAACCCGGGTGTATTGAGCCGACCAGCCAAGGGCGTCTTTCAAAGTTTTCTTCAGCTCAACATTCTTCTCTTGTAAGGAAGAATTAACACCACGAGCCTGGATCAGCTTGCCCCTCACTTCCTCCAAGCCTGCACTTAGCTTTCGTTCCTCTGGCAGCAATCCCCGGACCAGATCTAACTCCCCCATCAACTTGGAAGCCTCTCCCCTAGCTTTATCAGTTTCACTCTGCAGTCTATCCCTCTCAACTCTGAGATGACGAACCTCATCCCTGAGCTAAGATACGCCGCTGCATAGAAACAGAGCCATCTACAAAGTCTAGCCAGCATTGCAACAAGCAGAAACACACTCAGAAATCCGGATAGACATGGGATGAAAGCCTTAGAGACGACAGAAAAACATACCAAGAATTACCTCAAAAGTATATGCGACGACTTGGGAGGCCACATCATTTGGAGAGTCATTTTCCATTGTAGCCTTGGGACCGGAGAAGAGCAGATGATCTAAGGGAGACAAGTCTTCCATAGAATTGAAAACACGGAAGTCACCAGGGAACTTGGGTAATAGCTTAGAAGGTGCATCGCCCGTGGACTGGGGCGCAGAGCAGGAAGGGGGTCGGTCAGGTCCACCATCGGAAATTTCTTTGCTGGAGTGACCTTTGGGGGAGGAGATGAGTCGCGTCTTCTCTTTGACCCATTAGAGGCAGAAAGAGCAGAACCAGCCTTTCCCCTAGAAGATGATCTGGTCACAATGCTTTTCCTCCTAGCAACAACTATTTGCTCTAAGGTTACACGGGGTTTTGCAGTTCCTGGAAGAGGAGATAGGCGCAAAATGAACCATGCGAGAAGTTGAAACCAGAAAACAGAGCCAAGTATGAGCGTGTCTTACCTGAAGACATGTTTTCGTCAGACTTTCCCTCTGGTACAGGAGGGGAGGAGCCGTCCACATAAGGGTACAACAAGTTGTTAAAAGATCGTAGCTTTGGATCCAAGCCGAAGAGCAGGGTGAGAGAATCGAGGTCCCCTTCAGTAAACTCAGGTTGCAACAGCCCTGCATCATAAGATCAGTAAGAATGGTGAGCACATAAGGAAACTCAAAATCGTAGAATATGCTAATACCTTCGGCAGATCTCCACTTGGAGAAGAGGTAATCATCGGCGGAGGGGAGGGTTTAGTCAATGTTCACAAAGACGAAATATCTAAACCAGTCACCATCCACAGGGTTGGCTGGGAAAGTTATGCAGGGCTCATCTTTCTTTCTCAAACAAAGTGTCACCTAGCCATGACCTAGGGATCTAACCCAATATATGGAAGCCATGTCACTCAGGGTAATACCCCTCTGGTGATGATGGTTCAAAGCACAGAAGGATAGAAGCACGCGCCATTCATGTGGCGCTAGTTGACAGGCAGCGAGTTCATTTAAAGATAAAAACTCTTGAATTAACGAGGGGAAGGGAAATCTTAAACCTAGGGAGAATAGGTAGAAGTACAAACAAGTCCATCCAGGACGAAAAAAGTATGCCCTCTGACCTGGAAGGGGAATATGAATCACTACATCCTTACCCAAGCCAAAACCCTCCCTAATAACGGAAAGATCGTCCTCGACATACTATGCGTCACAAGAGTATAATGGAGCAAGGGTGAGTGTAGAGGAGAACAACGCCAGGGACGGCGAAGAAGACGACAGCAATGGAGTGGGAGTTAGAGGCCACGAAGAGGCACGAGTCAATGTGGGAGCCATAAAGGAGATGGAAAAGCTACGAAATAAAAAAGAGGAGGAAGGAAAAGGCAAAGACGGAATTACCACAGAGGGAGAGTCACCTGAAAATCAAAATTGGAGAGAAGGAGTTCTAAGCCTTGCACTTCTACGATCACAAGGAAGTTTTGGGGTTTAGGAGAAATGAAGAAGGGGAAATTATGAAAGGGGGGAGAGAGGCGAAGTAATGTTGCTTGGGGAAGAGTAAGGGATTCATGGAGAGAGAGAAAGAAATTAATTGAGGGAAGTAGAGGCCGATTTGAATTCAAAGTAAGCACACGACACAAACTGTTACACCAATCGTCTACGGCTTGAGCAAACGGAAATTCCCGCTTAAGATGAGCTTACCCGGGAATTTGGGGGCAATTGTTCGGGATAAAAATCCGCATTCTTCTAATTACGACGTGGCATACTACAATTGGATAATCGGGAAGGGTGAAGGTCAACAGGTCAAGGGTTGATTAAGCCCTATGGGCCAAATAAGTCATGGAGTATAAATGAGCCCATTAAAAAGCTCAACCCACGAGCTGAATAACTCGTCAAAGAACCGCTTCCTAAATCGAAGGAACTCCTCCGTAAAAATAGGAGCAGTGTTAGGAGGAGGTTGGCAGCGTTAACCCTAGAAGAAAGCAGCATTATAAGCGAAGCAACCCGGGAGAGAAATCATTCAACGCATCCTCAAAGTATCAACTGCGAGCAATACTACAGCACAACACTCCCGAATTAATTATTATTAAGTAACAACCCTTGTATTTACGATTCCTTCCATGCTCTTTCGATCATAGTAGAATATTGGCAGGATTCCGACTCCCCTCGCGGTTTTTCCACATTGGGTTTCCGCGTCACCAAAACTTGCCGTGTCGTTTTCTTTTCGTTTCAATTGTTCTTCATTCGTTAGTATCGTCACATTTTCATTAATTCGTAGTTATAGACCGATCGCTTTAACCCGCTTCTAAAAACGATAACCCGGTAGATTCTTACCAAAACATAACAAACGATATAACCACGAAAATCAGACACTAAAGGAATACAGTAAAAGGTGATTCTTTTAGAACGATCACCCAAAAATTAAATGATGACTATTCAACATAGATAGAGTGTAATTTTTTTTTAAGAAAATCTCAAACTTGGGATTAGATCATTGCATTAGATTAGACGAAATAGTAGTTTCATAGTTCGTCGATCCATAAATCTCCTAAACACGCTTTCCCACATCATGTGACATAGCTTTCGCGAGTTCATGCGCAACACGGTTACATCAATTAGATTATACATACAACCGATTGTACATAGCTTTATGTACAACTGGTTTTATGTTTTTGAGCTTTATCACAAAGTTTTTAAATTTTGTTATAAACTTCCTGAGCTTTAGTGTAAAGTTGTCAAGCAAAATCACATAAATATTTAACCTCAAAAACTTACAACTCAGCTCGGAAACTTACATAAGCTCAGTAAGTATATACAAAAGCTCAACAACGTTGGACTTGGTTATAGAATAGTATTTTACAACGTTGGACTTGGTTGTAGAATAGGTTTTCAATCACGGCGGCCATTCACGCGGCTTCCTCCCGGTCGGGGGCCGGTCCGATCTCGCGTTCGGGGCGATGTGTCGGAACTCGATTTGGATGACGATTCAGACTTGTACTAGACGGGCGTAAGCGCCTGTGTTTCTATTTGAATCGATCGAGTCGTGGTTGTAAATGTTTAAAGGCCGATATGTTTGGTAAGGTGACCTTTTTAGTGAACTGAATTCGTTGTCGATTTGTGGAGTCGCCACTGAGTCAATTATGGGGACTCAGAAACCATTCAAGTCAACATTGATCCTTAGCCGGCGCAAAGCTGAGGGGCACATGACCTAAATATAAAGACTTGTATCCTTAAGCACTCCATGCCTAGAATGACTCTCATTGCCAATTGTTTCGGACATTCGAAAACCGTCGATTCTGAGTAAAGGGTGAGGGTACGTATTGGGAAGTCAATGTCCGATAGACGTCGACACCCAATCCTGCCCGCACTATAGCGGCCACTAGTAATCAATCGGTGGGCTGATAACTTCGTTTCCTAGTTGTGGCGGAAGTACTATATCATCCGTTGTTTTAACCCTATACCTTTTGCTATGTCGGTTGTTTAGGGACAAGTAGGTTTTATCGTCGAAGTAGTTGTGTTTACATTCTTTGCATGCGATTTCACGTGACAAGCAGGCCCTGAAAAGATGAACATAGGATAGTAGAGAGTACTAATATTATAGGTATTAACAAGTCAGTTTTAACGTGATAATACGGATATTAGTCGTTCTCGTGGTACACCTTACCTAGTATTCTACTTAAGATGCGTCGGTCCGACATTAATATGGATTCATCGAACCGTGTAAGGCGAGCACCGGGACTAATACGGAACCCGACCATCGCTTTGTTCAGTTTTAGCTTGTTTATGTTTTGATTTCCGTGTTAGGTGATTTAGCATGCAATTATAAGGACATAAAAGCAATAATTCATACGAAAAAACTGTAAATGCGAATGTAAGTAAATCACATAGTGAGGAGTTGCACCCTCGGATTATACGCTAAATGGGACTCGATGCATAGATAGCTGAGAACGGATCTCGGGACTACTCGGGTCTATTTAGAGTGTTTTAGTGTTTATGGTTGAAGTTCGGACATTACGTGTTTTAGTGAGTGTCGTGGACCTAGCGTCCACCTTTGATATTATCGTAGTGCATAATAATAAAGGTGGAAAACTGTAATGTTTTGTTTAGACGACAACCTAGTGACGATTCAACTTCATAGGCGGATCCTCCTAGCTCGTCTGGTGATTTCGGCAGAGTTCCGTTTTTGTGTGCCTTTCCTGCGGCTAATCCGGTAGAGCTCTGCTACTACTTGTTAGTTTTGCGGCTAATCCGGCAGACCTCCGTTAGACTCGGGGTAGCTAGTCAATCACAGGCACCTCGGTATCGAGTGGAGTGATCAAAGGTGAGGAGTAGCGTCGATTTCGCTGTCGAGAATACGATCGAGTGGATCATTTTCTATGAGTTTCAGAGTGCGAGCCCAAGCGAGATACTCTTAACGAGTCAAAGAGAGAAGGGAATTGAGAAGTGTGTCGAAATGAGGGGGTGAAGATGGGTATTTATAGGTGTTTTCGGCTCTCGTCGCCTGGATGGACACCTGAGTCCAGGCGCACAAGAACTCAGGCGCCTGGGCTTAGACGTGTGGAGACTCAGGCGCGCAAGGTGAGGCTCTAGGGATTTTAAAGATATTATTTTGATACTTTCCAAAACCAAGAGGTGAGCGTATGATACGATGCTTTAGGATTAAGTCTTCCCCGCCTTGACCTAGCGCCGTGGTGTTTAGTGGGTATCGGGTGAGCGTCCCGAGGTTCGCTTGGCGCGGTGCTGACTCGGTTCGTGTTTCGGTACCGATTCAGAGTCCCGGGCGTCGGAATTGACTCTAATTAGTGTCTATGCGACCGTAATAACACGACTAAGGCTGCCTTGATGTTATTTTAATTTTTCCCGGTAATTATTTGATATGTTCTACAGAAAAACTATTTAAAACATCGCGAACCCATGTCGCGTCGCAGTCTGATCGTCATCAGTTTTTTGTTGGGCACTTCTGCAGCTACCAGGTCCAAATCGGGTGTCTACAGAAGCCCCCACTTTGACTGAGGCTTGGACAAGGCGAAAGTCTAAGTATAGCCACCCAGGTCAATCGAGGATTACGACCTGGTGACTGTCCGGTCGGGTCGTTTTAAGTCCCTTGGACTGCGTGTTGAGGCTCGCCAGCCAAGGCTTAGAAATCTTACTTGACATCCTTGCCTGTAGTTGCTTGTCAGGGCCCGGGCCCATGCTTGTCGTCTTGTTCACAGTTCTTCACGCTAGTGCCTTGCCTTTTCGGATCGCTTAAGACTTTTTTCGGACTTGTATCACTTATGACGCGTCAAGCGTGGATGTGTGAATAAAATGTTCGTATGTGTTAGTTTTTTTTATTCGAACAACTGTCTTCAGGATGCTTATGACCCCTTTGACTTAAAAAAATACCTTTTGGGATGCTTACGACCCTTCGAGCTAGAGTAATAACATAAAATGTCCGAGGGTGTCAGTATCCACTCGAACAATTGCCTTCGGGATGCTTATGACCCCTTCGACAAAACATGTTTGGGTGTGTCAGTATCTGCTCAAACTCAAGTTGCCTCCAGGATAACTCAGACCCCTTTGGCTCGAAAAGTGTTTGAGCGTGTCAGTATCCGCTTAAACTAAAGTTGCCTTCATGATAACTCAGACCCGTTAGGCTCTAAAGTGTTTTAGCGTGTCAGTATCCGCTCAAACCCAAATTGCTGTGAGGTATAAGACTCAAATGCCTTTTCGATAACTAAGACCCGTTAGGCTCGAAGGTGTTTGAGCGTGTCAGTATCCACTCAAACCCAAATTCCTGTGAGGTATAAGACTCAAATGCCTTCCGGATAACTAAGACCTGTTAGGCTCAAAGGCGTTTGAGCGTGTCAGTATCCACTCAAACCCAAATTGCTGTGAGGTATAAGACTCAAATGCCCTGCGGATAACTAAGACCTGTTAGGCTCGAAGGTGTTTGAGCGTGTCAGTATCCGCTCAAACCCAAATTGCTGTGAGGTATAAGACTCAAATGCCCTCCAGATAACTAAGACATGTTAGGCTCGAAGGTGTTTGAGCGTGTCAGTATGATAAGTGTAGTTTGTAGTGCCTATTTTGTTGTGTTTGGTCCTGTTTTCCCTTGTCAAATCGCTCTTTGGAGCGGTTTCTGGGCTACTCATGCTTCCTCTAGTTCGTTTTAGGTTCCCAAGACCGTTCATGGAGAATTGGAACGATTCCGACTCGTTTCATACACTTTTGGAGCCAACGAGAGAAGGAACGATCACTCGGTGCCTTGGATTTGATCCCGAGACCTTGGGACCCATTCCCGAGCCCCTTAGGCTCGATCCCGAGCCCCGAAAATCGATGAGAAGCCCATGAGAAGCAAGGAGGGACCTTAGAGCTCTTATTGAAGGCCTACAGCGCCTTCCCGACCGAGACCAAGTGCCCTCTCGGTCGGGAAGGAGTGCATATTTAAGCAGGCTGCTGTTTCAACCTTCCGGGCAGAGACCATGAACCGTCTCGGTCGGGACCGCCTTCCCGGCCGAGACCATGAACCGTCTCGGTCGGGACGGGCCTGCTGTAGCCGCATGACCTTCTTTTCTCCTCCTTCACTTTTGTAACTTTATAAATACTTTTCCCTTGTATCGTTTAAGGATCACACATTACATTAGACTATCTTAGACCTCTCTACATTCAAAAACCTATATTTAGTTCCTCCTTTCATTAGCTTAATCTCTCTTTAAACTCTTGTTAATCTTAGATTAATCTAGTTAATTAGTCTTGTATTAAGGAGATTCTTGAAGATTCACCCAAGATTGACAACCTTGGAGATTATTTGGGTTTTTCTTATTAATGCAAGTTCTCATCTTTTTATCTCCTTGTTAGTTGGTATAATCTCTTTTCTCTTAATCTTTGTTAATCTTTCAAGTTTTAATCTTTACATATTGTTTATTGTTCTTGTTTGTTCATTATGGATGTTTGGATTATTATGTGGATTTTTCATGTTTATGTTAGTATTAGTTGGATAATGAGTGAATAGATTTTTTGTGGGGTTAGTAGGGGGATTAAGTGTAGATTATGGGTAATTAGGGTTTGATTAAGGGAAAAGGTGGAATCTTTGTTGCTAGTCACAAGTTGAGCACTCTATGTGTTTGTTGAATTGCTTGTTTGAGTTGTAGTGGCCATGCTTCTCATGCTTGTTTTCATCTTCTCATCTTGTAATCGATTTGTGGTTGAATGCTTATGTTTTGGGTAATACTTTGCATGAGTATTCGGGTCTACTCTTAGACACGAGAGTGCGGACATAGGCTTTGGCGCGAGAGCGCAAACCGACCTTAGTGACATGGAGAAACCTATACACTTGACCTCCCAATTATCCTACTACACTTATGAAAATATTTTATTAATAAAATAAAATGGTATTATTTTATTTAGTTTTTTTTAAAAAAAATGTAAAATTAAATACAAGAAAACTTTGGCTGTCTAATTTGTTGATTTTTTACTATCATCATTTTTGAAGTATTGATTTCCCTTAATTTGACAATATCTTTTATTAAAATTCTATAATCTTAAGTATGACTTTTGAAAGACAAATAACATTTATAAAGTGTAATATATGCTAGCTAAAATGCGGCGTACATAGCATATCAAGTAAAATAAGTATGTGATTGATCATCCATCATTGAGACGTCTAATATTATTTAAGACTCTCTCATTTTTATCGCTTAATTAATTAATTTTTTCACATGTAATACACTTCTTTTTAAGACAAAAAAAACTTAAAAAGAAAGTGACTGAGCATAATTTTTTTTTTCAAATTATTGATTTTCTTACAATATTTTCATTGTGAAAAAAACCGCTTTATTAAAGTCGTATTTAAGAATTCTATTTGGTCTATACTTTTTTTATGGAATTAACTTTGATTGCAAAAACAATAATTATTTGAAAAAAAATTAATTGTTCTTCAAGTTGTTTGGTTTGGAAGAAAGGTTAATGTATTAGAAAGTCGTGTCTAAGTTCAGTAACTAGTCAAAATAATTTTTAATAAAAAAGAGAGGTATAAGTGAGAAAATCAAATAATTAACAAATACAAGTAAGAAAATCTAATAATTAAGGACTAATAGTGAGAAAATCCAAAATTAATTTATCGTCACCTGTTTAATTCAATAACTGTTATATAATATATTTGGAAGATATTTTTAAAAAATGAATTTAAAATAAAATTTACTTAATGAAAAATAAAATTTGGGTAAAACTTGAAGTAGGCAAGAGGAAACTCAATGAAGATAAAAAATTGTTGAAATAAAATAAGACCGATAACAAAAAGAAAAAAACATATCGAAAGAAGTAGTAATAAAAGAACGTGGAAAATAGAAACAAAAATAAAAATATCGATAAACTAATGAAATCATGAGTCCAAAAATCAATTTCGAAACTCTTTTTTTTCCGGAATAATAGTTTTTTAATCATAATATGTAAATCATTGGGGAAAAAAATTAATTACTCAAAAGTAAATGTAGTTTTGTGAAAAAAAACATCACTTTAAAAGAATTCAAACAAATGATTATGTCAATAAAGTTCAATTTTATTTCTGGTAGCTGGTCATAAGAACTCCGCAGTTAAGCGTGCTTGAGTAAGAGTAGTGTCTTCAATGTGTACGGTGAAATTAAATAATATTGGGATGACTCAGATATAACGCTAGTAACCGTTCCAGATGTGACTACTATAGGGGTAGAAATTTTTTACGGCTATTAATTTATTTAATTTATTATATATTTTGTCACCGGAATAAATGTACTGTTTCACCACAAACATAATTAGCCACGGGATAATCCATGGCAAAAATTAATTCTAGCCACGGGAGACTCCGTGGCAAAAAAATCAATACTTGCCACGTTTTTTTTTTCCGTGGCTATTTGTTTGCCACGGCCACTTGCGCCACGGATGGTCTTTCCGTGGCAAAGTACTTTAGCCACGAAAATTTAGCACTTTTGCCACGAATTAAGCCGTGGCCCAAGTCCTCATTTGTAGTAGTGACCATCATAGTTTATCAATTATCGTCTTCTTTGTGTTTGTTTGTGACTTAGTCTTGTTATTAGGTAGACCTAGTCTAGACACCCTTTGGATACGACCGGACTTACCCTAGCTACGGTTAAGATTAGTTGGACTTTACTTGATCGGTGGGGGACGCGGCGAGAACCTACCATCAATTTGGCGCCGTTGCCGGGGACGGTGCTTGTTTAGACTTAGTTTGCTCATTGACTAGACTTAGTTACCCTTCTTTTGGTCTTCTTCTTCCATCTCTTGTGCATATTTTGTAGGTTTTTCTTGTTTTTATAGCTTTCTTTTCTCTTTGTCTTCCGTTGTGCTCGTTTATTGTCTTTGCCTAGCGCCCAACAAAGCACTAGGTGTTCTCACGTTTGTTCAAGTGCGTAGTGCATGCCTAGGAGGACAGGCGACTTCTTTCTCTTCAATCCAGAGCCGGAGAGACTATTTAGAGCCTTTCACCAACAGATGATTGATCGGGTTAGAACCTCTCAACCGAGTACTAGCAATACCATTGAAGAGCAAGCTCAAGGATCCGACTTGAACGATACACCTTGAGAGACGGCCGAAGGGAATTTCATCAATCCCTTTGGTACTTCTAGTCATTCCTCTCAACCTAGTTCCCCTTGTACTTCTACATCAACACCGTCCACACCATCATCTCCCGCCAATCCAACAATGCCTAAGTTCTCTTCTCACTCAACCTTTACGGAAGACGTTTTGCCCGGTCCCACCGCTTTACCGGTCGCCTATACTGGCAATTTTGTGGCAAAGACACCGTTCATCCAATTGGTCGAAAGAAGTCAATTTAGTGGGTTACCAACCGAAGATCCTTATCAACACATGGAAACCTTTTCGGATTATTGCAATGCTATCTCACAAACGGGAATAACCCAAGACCAAATCCGGTGGATATTATTTCCTTTGTCCTTGATCGGTAATGCTAAGCAATGGTTCAAGGGGTTAGACAAGGCGGCTCTTGGTATTGATACTTGGAAGAAGCTAGCCTTATCTTTCTACCAACGATTTTATCCCCCGGAGAAGACAAATCTATTGAGAGCCTCTATCACGGGATTCCAACAACGTGATGAAGAAAGCCTCTACGAATCGTGGGAAAGATTCAAAGCCTTGATCCGTTCTTGTCCTTACCATGGTCTATCACAATGGTTCCTTGTTCAACAGTTTTGGAACAGGTTATATGAAGATTCGAGGGTCATAGTCAACATGGGATCGAATGGAAGGTTTACCGAGGTGGATGATGACCAAACTTGGTCAAGAATCGAGGAGATGGCGGTACACAACTCCCAATACTCAAGTCCTAGAAAGGCGAATCGAGGAGGAAGGCACATGGAATCTATTGACAAGAAGCTCCAAAGCCATTTTGATCAAGGTCAAAGTGCAAGTGCCTCCCACCAACATTCTACTCATCAAGTCAATGCTTTGGGAGTTGTATCTCCTACATCTTACTATGGGATATGCGATATATGCGGGATATTTGGACATTAGCCTTTACATTGTCGAGGTAGTATTGAGCAAGTGAACGCCTTTCAAGTGTTCCAGCAAGGTGCCCCCTATCCTCACATGTTTCAAGCTTCCCATCAAGCTTCCCAACAACAATCTTTACAACACCGTCCATATGTGCCACCTCCCTTAAGGGACAACAACCAAGGTTACCAAGGTTATGTGGGCCACCCAAGGCCATTCAACAAATTCAAACAACATAACCAAGGTACCTTTAACAACAATCAAGGGTTCCAACAAGAGAACTTCAATCAAGGTGGTTTCCAAGGAAACCAACACAACCAAGGACATCAAAACTACAACCATGGCAACAATCATGGCCTTAATGAAGGCAACTCTCATGGGTTCCAAGGGAACCATCAACAACAACAAGGATCCCAAGGTAATCGACAAGAAAACAAGCAAAGGAGCCGGTCTCCAATTCATGATTATGGTACTCCCTTAGCCCTCACCGATACTCCACACAATCCACAATCTCCAACTCGAGATTTCAACATGCAAAAATCTATGTTGGATGTGCAAAGGAGTAATCAAGAAATGCAAAGAAGCCAAATGGAGATGCTAAGAAACCAACAAGAGTTCTTTGCTCATCTTCAAAGGGAGAACATAGCAAGAGATGCTCATATGAAGATGCTCGAAACCCAAATAGCTAAAGTTTCTTCGGGTAGCTCTTCAAGGCCAAAGAGGCAACTACCTCCTCAAGGTGAAACGACGAAATTTGAGCATGTGAATGCTATTACCTTGAGGAGTGGTGCATCTTATGACTCCCCCGTATTCCCTATTGAGCAACAAGCAATGAAACAAGTTGTATCTCCTACTCAAGACAATTCAAGCATGGGAAATCCAATGGAGGAGCAAGTTTTGTGGGAGATTGAGAAACCCCATGAAGACAAGCTTCCCCCACTTCAAGAAAAAGACAAAGGTAAAGGGAAATTGTCATTTGAAAGGTCCAACCCTAATGAGCAAGACAAGGTACATATCAAGTTGCCTTTCCCAACAAGGCAAATGAGGACCAAGGTGGATGTTCAATATGCCAAGTTCCTAGACATTGTGAATAAATTGGATGTGAGTGTCCCGTTTACCGAGCTACTTACCCAAATCCCGGCATATGGAAGATTCATGAAAGTAATCTTGGCTAGGAAGAGATCCGTCGACAAGGAAGAGACCATAACGTTCACAAGAGAGGTGAGCGAGCTCATTCAAGGTTCTACACTTCCCAAGTTGAAGGATCCGGGTAGTTTCTTGATCTCGTGCACCATAGGCAACTTGAAGATTGATAGAGCATTATGTGATTTGGGTGCGAGTGTAAGCATCATTCCCTATTCCATTTGTGAGCGACTTGGGATGAACAAGCTCAAGTGTACTTCTATTACCCTCCAAATGGCCGATCGTTCACTCAACCGACCATTGGGGATGTTAGAAGATGTTCCTATAAGAATCGGGAAGTTCTTCATTCCGGTCGACTTCCTCGTGCTTGATATGCCGGAAGATGCTATCACTCCCATTATCCTTGGCCGCCCATTTCTCCATACTGCCGGTGCTATGATTGATGTAAAGAACGGTAGGATCACATTTGAGCTAGGCGACGAGAAGCTCGTGTTTGACCTCCAAGGCAACACTTTCGCCTACTAATGATGAATCTTGCAATATGATCCACGCCATGAAAGACATCGATATAGGGGGTGAGTCGGGTGAAAGCTTGAAGAACAACTTCTATGGAATTGAAGATGATGATTCCGAGCTTGGGGCGGATGAATGCCCATATCATGATATTGAGGACAAAGTACAAGGCAAGAAGAAAGATGAGCCTCCCTTGGGGCCACATGAAGATAGATGGACGTTTGGGTATATACCGAAGGATCGCAGGTACAAGTTCAATCCATTGAACTTAGTAGATCGGGATGCCCCGGGAACGTCGAGGTTAGGATGTGATGATCCTTGTAGTGGAGGTTGGTATTCCACTAGCTTGATCGAAGACTTCTCGAGAGCCTTCTATTTGTTTCATCGTGCCCTTGATGGCGATGGAATTGGCTATAGTGTTGTTGAAAAATGATTGAAGAATGCACCATCCTTGGTTTGACGGAGTTCCAAAAGAACCGTCTCATTGTATATAGCTCTTTCTTATTCTTTTGAGTTTTGTGAAATTCTTGTAGTTTGGTATTTTGATGAGTGATGTGAGGGAGGGATTTTGATGAATGTTTTGAGCTTATTTGATAGGTGTGAAGTGAAGATGAATCTTAGAGAGGAGTGGTTATTGATAGAGCTTGGATCGTGAGCAAGGGAGTCGGTTTTTGAAGCTTTGGACAAGCTTTTGGGGTTATAGAGGGTTAGAAGACTCTTCCCGGCCGAGAAGAGAGCATCCCGAACAGGAAGGATGAAACATCCCGATCGGGATGAGGGTGCCAAATATTGAGCTTTCTGTTGTGTCGTCCCAACCGGGAAGAGTGTGCCATCCCGACCGGGATAATGCACTTACTTCCTCTTCAACATTCGAGCCCACCCAACCATTTTATACCCCCTCCCAACCTCCCTACCTACCCTTGCACCTATCATATGACCCCTACACTTCATATACACACATTCACCTCATTTTCTCTTCACTTTACACCGAGTTTCACATCAAATCCCACCTCCTTATACCTTTGTACTTCAACCATGGAACCATCGAGAATGAAGAGGAATAGCAATGACGAAGACTAGCTACGTGCCGATATCGAACTATGAGACGATGGAGCGAGTGAGTTGCTAACCAATTGGTACGGCAACTATCCTTTCTTTTCCGTCTTTTATTGCTTGTCTTCCTTTGTTTGTTCCCTTCCCCTCGTACACTTTTGTGTCATGGTGGCCCTCGGGGCCTTAGTAGTCGTTGCTCCCGACTCTCGATGACGTCACTACATCGAGAGTCATTTCAAAATCCAAATTTGCAAGTATTTTCACTTTTATTTTTGATTTAGTCAGATTCGGGCGGAATCCGGGCTAGGTGACTTGATTACACCTAGTCCTCCCCTTCAATTTCCTTTTATTTCCTTCCTTTTATTTCTTCCCCCATCCATATCTTTTCTCGTCTCGGCCCATGGTGACTTGACTACACCCCGGCCCGACACATTCTACCTTTTCTCCGCTTTTCTTTTTAATTTTTAGCTTTATTTTCGTAGTTTCTTTTCTTTTCTTTAGTGTCTCCATACACTACGATCGAGCATTAGGACATTGCTCGGTTTTAGTGTGGGGGAGCGATATCATAGTCTAGATTAGTTTTATTTTCTTAGTTTTTTTGAAAAATCTTAAAAATCCTTAAAAATTTGAAAATTTTCACAAAAATCAAAAAGATTTTCTTTTGTGTGTTTTCCTTTTGTGTCGTTGTGTCGTATATTTGTTGTGTTGTGCGTGTTTGCCTCCCTATTTCCTTGTAGGTCGCTTAATCACCGTTAACTTTGGAAGGCTTTCAAGACATCCAGTAACGCCTTTTTATCCCTTTTCCCTCTTTATCTCTTGTGAAGTTTGGAGGAGAATTGTGATGATGTGTGCTCGGGTGGAGCTTTGTGAAGATTTGTGGTTGATTGGTTGCTTATTTGGAAATTCGGGGTGGTGTTTGTTCTCTTTATATGTTTGTTTTGTTTCATTTTGTTTTGACGTCTTTGTCTCATTTTCTCTCGTTTTTGTCATGTCTTTGTTTTGTGATGTGTAGTTGTGTCTTGTGTGTAGAAAGGTTTTCGAAAACCCGGTTTTGAGGCTAGTGTGCAAGTGTTTACTTTCCTTTTCTAGTGATGTGAATCGAGTCTTGGACTTATGTCTAGTAGAATGACCCTAAATCAATAGTTTCGTTGGTCCTTTACCTTGAGTCCACCTAGTCTACTAGGGATTTACTACGGGGTTTGCATTTTGACCATTATGACCACCCACGGTGTGAAAAGGCCTTGGTTGCCGAGTCCCGTCCCTTAGGTGACCGTGTTCGGAATTGTTTGATTAGTCCAAGTTTTCACCTTTTTGTGGGTTTGAAGGGAAAGCGCGCTCCCGACTCACCCATTCCCCTACCTCCTACACATATCCACAAAATAAGATGCAAATTGTTGAAATCTCTTTCTTAGTTGCAAAAAAAGAAATACCTACAACTCAAATCTAGCCAAAAGGGAAAAGAAAAAGAAAATGAAAGAAAGAAAAGATTGAAGAAAAAGAAAAGGCACAAAAAGCCAAAAAGAAAATACAAAAGAAGAAAAAGAAATGGCATAGCAACACAAAAAGCAAAAATGCAAAAGAAAAAAATGCCAAAGAAAATCACCTCACAAAAAGAATCCTCACCCCTAAAAAATAAGCCTTTTACCGACTATTAACGTAAAGAGCCTACCAAAGGACCGAGTCCCTAGGAAGGATGATAGCGGTAATGGTCGGTCTTCCCTCATTTTGCAATCATATCCACCTTTTTACTTGGCTAGTTGAGCGGTTTTGGGCATGGGACGACCCTCTTGGCTCATCGCTAAAGGGGGGCGGGGTCTCACATACCTACAGTGTCGACTAACACCGTGGTTCATCCTTTTTCCATCCCGCCGATCGTCCCGTAGTACGTTCTTAGAAGGTTAGGAGGACCTAGGTATGTTACCAACTTTTTATTGCTTTGTTGTCATACTATTAGAGTTTTGTTCATTTCGATTTGTATTACTAGCTTGGGAACGTTGTCACTTGCCTTGAGTCCTAAACCGGTGCTTCTTCCACCGCTTGTTTGAAGGAAGCGGTATTTGTTTCTTTTTGGATGCAACCGATTACTTGTTGGTTTGTATGTGTGTTTGTGTGTATGTTTGTTTGTTTGTGTGTTTTTGTGTCCGGTTGCATCCACAGTTTTGTCGCAAGACCTTACTTGCCTTGCGAAGTGTACACCCTTGATTTTATAAGTTAAATTAAATTAAAATTATGTTCGTATTTTTATTTTTAACGATTTAACTCGTAATTCTCAAAATTATTATTAAAATGAATTTATCGTTTAATCGTTTCAAACTCCTAAAATTCTATTTGACTCAGAAACTCTTCTTATATTTAAAACATATTTTATTTTTATTTCGATTCATTTTATACATTTAATTTAATTCTTATCGAAAATCTATTTCGACGATTTAAATTCTAAATTCTTTTTATTTACTTATATTTAAGCTCGAATTTCTATTTTCGGGTTGAAGTTCATTTATTTTAATTTTCGTCAAAATAATTATTTTCTTTCCTCGAGAAATCAATTTAATTCACTTTATCGAAGATTTATTATTTATTGAGAATTTCTATCTCATCGTCTAATTATTTATTTCTATAAGCTTCGTTTTCATCTAGAATACTTTATTTACTCATTTTATTTGACGGCCCGATTATTTATTATTTTTATTAATTCGGTTTTATTTCTTGTTCGTGGATCAGTCAACTTATTGTCTCGGAAACCGTCTTGTACGAACACCTATTCTAGTAATCCGTAGTATTTAACACACTCGACCACTTGGTTCCTTCCCCTTTTCCTTTTTCTTATGTCCTTCGTATCCACCTCTTAGTTCCTTAATAAATGAATAAAAGAAACCCCATTTTTTTTGGTATATGAACCACCGCTTCGTTCCAACCCCTTTTTCACTCATACTCCTCTCATCATTATTAACGTATTGCTTCCCCTATCTTTACCTCTTCGTTCCTCCTCTTATTTTCCTCTCTCTTTATCTTCGTTCATCCTCGTCGCTGAACCACCCACCTGCAGTCACGTTCAACATCATCGTCGTCATTCTTTTGGCCCAGGGACATGCTACTGTCATACCTCTGCTGCTGCGTATGTGGCTACTACTGTCCTCTTGCTGGCCGTATGTCTTCTTTTTCGTCCTCCTTCTTCTACTTGTTCTCGTTCCCTATTTCGTTCAGTAGATGTGTCTGTCGTCGTTTTGTCGATCGGTTTCTTTCGTTGTTTCATAGTCACCTCATTTTGTGTGCCTTTGTTCTCTCTGTTTCTGTTCTGTTTTTGGGTTTCGTTTTGGCGTCATTTCTGTTCTGCAATTATGCTACTGTTTTTCTTCTCTTCTTCGCACCCCTCTTTTCGTTCCGTCATCGTGTTGTTTCTCGTAACTACTGTTCGTATGCTGTCTGTTTTCTTCCTTTCTTCTTTTCTTCTTCTTCTTCTTCGTTCTATTCTTACAGTAATTATAAGATGAGACCGTTGCACAAACGGGTTTGTGTGAAACGGGTTTCTTAACCCAAATAACTAAACGAATATCTACCTAATTAAGTAAAGAATATAATTAATATAATATATTCCATATTTGGCTCCTTAATTTACGCACAATAATCTAGGCAAAAATTTACATTGAGAATATTTGATATTCTCTTTCCTTCCTAAGCTCTCACTAAAAGTAATTCAAAAGTTCACCCCTTTTTAACCCTAATTCCCAATTTCATCCATTCTCACCACTGTCACTTTCTTCATCTCCCCCCATTTGAGGATTAAAAAGGTATGCATGAAATTTTCTACCTCTTCATTGAATAATTATTCGATTTTAATTATAATTGATGATGTTTGTACATAATTATGAGATTTTTAAATTGGACGGATATGGGTAAGAAGTCGATTGTGCGAAAAGAAGATCACCATGCCGCGGAAGATATGGCCGGTAATATCTATACTTCTGAAATCTGATAAATATAAACTGAGAATTGTACTAAAGTGATAATTGTTTATATTATGTTTTAGTGGATACTGTACCGTCTATGGATGAAGACGTAGAAATGGCTGATGATGGTGAAGGTGTTTTAACCGAAGTACAAGGGAAGACGACCCGTTATATTCCATAAACGGGTAGTTTACATGTCACCATTTGTTACCATTTATCTATCATATTAATGTTGCAGTTGACCATTGATTCTTTTTTAGTGGTCATGTTTGTATGTTTATATTTGAAACTGATGTTGCATTATTCTTGTTAGTAGTAAGCATCTAATCTTGAATGGTGACCAATTATAATATATTAGTAACCATATTTACATAAAGATTGAATGTTGTGACTGGTGTTCGTCAGTTGTTATTAGTCACCATGATAATGTTACTGGTTATCATTTGTTCTTTGTTAGTGATCATGTTCGTATGTTTTTTTTTAAACTGACGTTGCATTATTCTTGTTAGTAGTAGACATCTAATCTTGAATGGTGACCAATTATAATATATCAGTAACCATATTTACATAAAGATTGAATGTTGTGACTTGTGTTCGTTAGTTGTTATTAGTCACCATAATAATGTTACTGGTTATCATTTATTCTCTGTTAGTGATCATGTTCGTATGTTTATTTTTGAAACTGATGTTGCATTATTCTTGTTAGTAGTAGGCATCTAATCATGAATGGTGACCAATTATAATATATCAGTAACCATATTTACATAAAGATTGAAAGTTGTGACTGGTGTTCATCAGTTGTTATTAGTCACCATACTAATGTTACTGGTTATCATTTGTTCTCTGTTAGTGATCATGTTCGTATGTTTATTTTTGAAACTGATGTTGCATTGTTGTTATTAGTGATCACCTAACTGTAGATGTCCACCGTTTGTATTATATTGGTAACCATGTTTACATAAAGTTCGAATACACCATGATTGTTTTAATAAGATAATTTATACAGCCATACAAGGTTGCCTGGCTTATGACGAAGTGAAATATGGAGATGGTATCTCGATGGAGTGAAGCCCTTTTGGATGAGTTGAAGAAAATGGAGACTGCAGGTGTGAATGAACCGATACAACTGTCACAAGTTTTAACCCAAGGAAGCCAATTCTCATGGACTCAGGCATTCAAGAGGCCTGATTTTTTGGCCGAGTATGAGAGGCTTGCGCAGAAGATTGACCTGACATACGGTGTGACAATTGACATGCCTTCGTTTGATATTGGTATAAATGCTATACTGGAGGAGTAGAGAAATGCTACCAATGCTATAGTGGAGGAGCCAGAGAATGCTGTAGTCGAGGAGTCGGACAATGCTGTAGTCGAGGAGCCGGACAATGCTAGAAAGGGTAGAGAGCAATTGAAAAATGATAAACTGCAACCTAGAGTTGGACTCCAACCATACACAAGGCAATATTCAAGAAGGTTGGTTGCAAATGTCATGAAGAACTCTGTCGGGGGAGACATAATGAACATTGTTGATGAAGGCAACAAGGGCGAGAAAGAAGTTGCACGAAGGGGAAGAAGAGCACGATGAAATATAAGTAATTAGACGTTTTGAATCGAATTTTCTCAGTGGTTTATATTGGTAGACTTTGCTTACTTTGTTGCGGTATGGGACATAGTCCACATCATTCTCTTGATTGGGGCCTTTGTGTAATGAATTAAAACAATATAATGTTAATTTATTACCATTTTGGATTGCTAAAATCTGTATATGCTAGGTAAATAATTTTCTTAATTCTTTATGGTGAAAAAGTGATCATTTGAAGTTACTTAGTTTCCGGTTTCATATAGGTAGTTACCACATTTTCGTGTCGGAAAGTGGTCACTATTTAAGATAACGTGGTCACTAAATAACATAAAGTGATAACATTCCTTAAGTTACCAACATGTTTTTTTGTTGTAAATTTCTGCTTTTGGTGATGTTCAGCAAAAACAGTAGACAGTAACCTAGTGGACAACTTAATGTTGACAGTAACCATTTATATTGTATTAGTACCCATGAGTGAATTTAATTTCAAGCATAGTCGTTGTAAATGACAACATTGTGAACAACGCTGTCATAGTTGATGAATTTAATTCTTTATGTTGAAAAAGTGATCATTTGAAGTTACTTAGTCTCCGCTTTCATATAAGTAGTTACCACATTTTCCTGTCGGAAAGTGGTCACTATTTAAGTTAACGTGGTCACTAAATAACCTAAAATGATAACATTCCTTAAGTTACCAACATGTTTTTTTTTGTAAATTTCTGCTTTTGGTGAAGTTCAGCAAAAACAGTAGACACTAACCTAGTGGCTAACTTAATGTTGGCAGTAACCATTAACATTGTATTAGCAACCGTTAATATTGTATTAAATTTCTGCTTCTAGTGTCGTTGCTGTGAAACTATTTCACGTAACCGAAGCAAAGCAGCAACCATTTTAGAGAAAAGAGTGACCAGGTGTGGTTTACTAGTCAGCACATTCAATCATAACTGGATATTATGTAACAGACGAAGAAATTACTCCGCAATTTAACATCCATGCTACAAAATCATTTTTATTTTATTTTTAAAACCGAACAATAATCAATATGAAAAAGTTGAAGAAGTATTATTGAATTTGTTATAGAATGAGGGCAAGAAACAATTGTTTGTTAATAAAATGGTGAGATTTTTTAATAAGAAATATGAGAAAATAATATCAATTAGAGAGTATAATGAGATTTTGTTAGATAAGTTCAAGAGATATACTACAAATCAGGGATAATTATGACAATTAAATTAAATATTTAATTAATCATCCATGATCCATTTTTTTAAGGAAAGAATATTGAATTGAATGGGTAAATGATATCAGCATAGGTAATTATGGTAATTAATCAAATGGATCATTATCCGAAGATGACATCAAATAGACCCGTTGTACGCTAACCCGTTTGTGAGACCGTTGTATACTATAATTTGTGCTATTCTTATACTTCGGCTGCCGTATGTTGATGCTGTTGCTGTTGTCCATGTTGGTTTGCTCTCGTTGCTGCCATTTGTTTATTTTTATGCGTCGTTGCTGCTGTGGACATGACATAGGTCCACCCCGACGCGGCCACGCGCGGGTTTGGGGAGGCGAATGAATCTCCATATGAGATGGTTAAATTGAAATTTAAATCGAAGTAGGAGTCGCCACCGAGTTTTGTGGTTATTCGGAACCATTCGAGCCCACTCTATGTCGTAGTGGGCAGTATACAAAATACGGCCCATTTCCAATGTCAGAGTTTATTGGGCTCGTCCGATACGAATACCGACATTATCGGATATCGTGTATTGAATGACTCTCGTTGCCAATGGATTCGGACATCCGGAAACCATGGTTCTGAGTAAGGGGTGAGGGTACGTGTTGGGAAGTTCACTAAGAACACCCAACCCCGCCCGCACTTAGCGGCCTTTACTAAGATATCGTTCGTTTTTTATGTACACGGGTTAGTTCGATGGTTGAATGATATGCAAACATTATTTTCCTAAGCTTGTGAGAAAAATAAAGTGGGTTGCTAAGTCGTTTAATGCATGTTAAACTAATAACGTCAAAGTTATTTTAGCATGTGAAGTCGTTTTAGTCTAATAAAACGATAAAAATAAATAAATTGCTACAAACACGAGAAAACGAGTTAGTAACGATTGAATAAAATCGAATAAAGACATAAATAAACAATATGCATGACTCAAAAATGTTTTAATGACACGTGATGGATTAACACGTGTTGACCGAGGTCGAAAAAAAAAATATTTATCGAAATATGTCGCGAAAGTCGCATTTTAATGTAAGGTTCGAAAGGAATAAAAAATAGAAAAGCGAAGAAACGAAAAAAATAGGCTCGGCGAACCAGGCTGCTGCGCGAGTCCCCTGACAGGTGCGTGACTCGCTTGGCAGCCTGTTTGGGGTTTTTTTTTTTTGTTCGAAAATCGTTAATTTTTATAAATCGCGTACAAATATGGTTTAATTTATACTCGATTTATATTTTTGATATTCGTCGTATTCGATATTCGATTATGAAATCGATATCGAATAGTCGGAATGACTTTAGAAAAAGTTTTGAAAAAAGTTTGTTTTGAACGAAAAGTAAAAAAAAGAATTTTGAACGAAAAAGATGTTAATTCTCTCCGCGTTTAAAATCATCGAATTTTGTAAAAAAAAATGTAATGATTTCGTTAGCATCAACGAGAATTAATTTAATTTAGTTCTTGTGGATACGATATTCGATTAGGGAATCGGTATCGCATTTTAAGAACGTTATATGAAAAACAATTTTTTTTAGTATCGATTATTAGAAATAAATAAAAATATGCGACGAACGACCCATATTAATAATAAGATACGACCGACGACCCGTAAAAATAATGTGAAGGACGAAAAAAAAAGAAAAAGACGTGAGAGAGGGAGAGAGGAAGGAAAAGAGCGGGGTTTGATTTACACCCTCAACCTACATGCTTTGTTTTCTCGGTATAAGGCTCGCCAGACGGTGGCTTAGGCACGGGAGCGTCTAGATGATGCGGGTGAGTTAAGGCGGTGCGGATTTTATGTATGTGAGGCGTCGGGTTCGGCCGGCTGGATGGGTCGGTTTTGTTGGTATTTCGGGACGGTATTTCGGTATTCCTTCGGATGTATGTCGAGACTATATTTTTGCTAGATATCGAGTATGTGTGTGACTAATAATTATTGTGTATTGATCGATAATGAATGTATCTTTTGTGTTGAATATGAGGTCCTATTTATAGGAGTCGAGGTAGTCTTGCTTTTGTGACAAGAAATACCGGTTTGGATACAAAACACGATAGTTCGAAAGGGAATGAAAGTCTCGTTTCTTGGTGAGAAGCCAAGTATTCGGCTGGTTGGGGAGTGTTGGCCGAGTATTCGGCTGTCTTGCCCGAGTATTTGGAGCTCGGTCAGTGTCTGATTCGGTTTCCGGATAGAATTCCTACTTGAGATCGAATTCTATCCTTAAACGGATTTGTTTAATATTATTTGAAAGCTGATTTTTGTGGTGTTTGAGTCCGAATCAGCCGTGTAGTGTCGCGGCCAGCTCGTGTGACTCGGAAAAAAATATCTTTGACCGGGTTTGACTCGGTCGCTAAAAGACGGTTTTACCCCTGGTGCCGGAATCAACCCAAATTAGTCTCATTTGACTCGAAACGACCCACTGGGCCTGGATTTGAGGTTGGTTTTGTAAAATTTGTACTCCGTAATAAGCCTAAACCAAATGTCCATGATTTCGAGCCCATATCCGAGTCCATTAAAGCATGCTTGCGTCCTATCATCATCGGGTGTTTGGTGGGACCTACTATAGACACCTGGCAGTCAAAATGTGGGTGTCTATAGAGCCCCCACTCTGACTGAGGCTTGGATAGGGCGAAAGTCAGAGTAGCTACCAGGCCAATCGAGGATTAAGACCTGGCAGACTTCCGATCGGATCGTTTAGAGTCCATTAGACTTGCGTGAAGGGCTCGCCAGCCATAAGATAGAAATTATACCTGGATAGACGTCAATAGTGGCGTGGGGACTTCTACTAAAAAGTCTTGGGTGTGTCTTGTTTACAGACATATTCATCCTGGAATGGCGCGGGAGCTTCATTGGAAGTTGGGGGTATACCGCTTACTGATAATCCCACTCGGAATAGCGCGGGAGCTTCCATTAGAAGCTGGGGATGTACCGCTTACTGATACATCCGATTCTGCAGTAAAAATGTTGCTTGAATTTTCATTGGGAATTTTCTTTTGAGAATTTTCCGGGAGTCTTAGGATACCTGTCTGTTTTGCATGCAACATTCAGATAAAACATCGACTCATGCTGGGGAAGAAATTGATTTTTGATTGATTTTTGGAAAAAATAGATTTTTTTCAAAAATTTTGTTTTTTTTTTGAAAATGGTGGAAATTTTGAAAAATTTGGGAAGGAAAAGGAATGCTTGGGATGACTTGATTCCTGATCAGATTCTGACATGGATTCCTAAAATCTCCTGGTTAGGCCTGTATGCCTAGGTGAAGTAGGGAATATCGCAAAAATCTCTATTCCAGGGGTGACTAGGAGAGGGGATTTCTCTATTATAAATAGAGAGTTCTTGCCCTTAATCTTCTCATATTCCAACCCAAAATATTTCCTTCTCATCTTAAAATCCCTTTAGGCTTCTTAAGATAAAACAAAACTTTCTGCTATGGTTATCGAACATCTGACCGCGATGCTTCACGCATGGGCCCAGGATTTCCGAGATGGAGATAAAGTTCAGCTAACTCAGATGGGAATTGTGGCTTTGTTCCCGCTTCAGCGACTCAAGGTGGATGCACATTTCTTGGACGCTTGTTTAACTTTTTGGGATGCTACCCACCATGTTTTCGCCTTTCCCCGGGTAGAAATATGTCCCCTTCCCGAAGAAATTGCTGCTGTAGGGGGTTGGTGCCCAAATGCTCATCCTGCTATTCCTCCTTTTTATCCTGATCCAAGGAGGAGACTGAGGGACTTTCTTGGGTTGTCTCATGCTGAGACTTCTCGTATGGTGAAGGGAAGTTATGTTTCCCTATTTGACTTAGCTGATAAATTCATGGATCCAAATGGTGCCAGAATCCACAGGCGTAGGGCCTTCGCTTTCTGTATGCTGCATCGATACGCTTTCGAAGGTCGGATGGATGTTGACTCATGTTTAGGAGAAATCAGGCTAATCAGTATAGTGGATCAAATGGAGGCAGGTTACAGCCCAGCCTGGCTGATAACTGGGGAGATTATCATGGGCCTTGATGCGAGGAGAGTTGATCCAGATCGACAATTAACGGGCAGCATTCGCCTTCTGCAGGTATTTGACCTCTCTTTTTTCTTCTCTTTTTTTTCGAAGATTTTTCGAAATTTTTTTTTTTTTAATTCCCGAATTTTTTTGATTTTTTTGAATTTTCGATTTTTTCGAAATTTTATTTTTTAAAAATTTTCCGAAAATTTTGAATTTTCAAAAATTTTGATTTTTTTTTTTCGAAATTTTTGAATTTTCCGGAATTTTTTGAATTTTTTTTCAGATTTTTTTTTTGATTTTTTGATTTTTCGAAAGTTTTTGACTTTTCGAAAACTTTTGCAGATCTGGTTATCCGAACGCCTGTCGATTATAGAGACCCCGGTGAGCATACCCAGATATCGAAGCTGTCAGATAGGCTCACGGTCTCGACGAATAAGCTCCAGTCATCACATAAATCGGAAATATTGGGATGAAGAGCTAAAATTCCACGGCGGGCCCTTGATTAGGTGGAACGTGATCTGGTGGTTCCTCTCGAAGATGACGGGCCTAGCTAAAAGAGATAAAGCCCGTTACCTGGTGATCTTGTCCTTGGACTGGACCGTCCATATTTACCCATATCGTCTTCTAAGGTAGTTCGGTTCCTTTCAACAGATCCCCGAAACTGAAGCAATTATTAGCGTTTCGCTCCAATTGACGGATGCTATGTGTGACACGTGGTTACAACGCTGGTTTACCCGTGTCATGTGGACTATACCTCGCCCTTGTCAGACCACTTGGGTTTCCGAATCATACCTTAAGTGGGCCTCAGAAGAATCTAAAGAGGCCCGTGAAGCTTTAAAGACCGATGAGGCTTTTGACTTAGCCCGTAGAGAATCGGTGAAGGACAATAGATGGTTTTTTGATAAGGAGGAAATTCCAACTACCCATGTCCGACCGGAGTCGGGTTCTAAGCCAAAAACTAAGACTCGAGCTAAAGAGACCGGTGCTAGTGACTTAGAGAGAAGACTCGGACCAAAGTTAGCGGTCCGAGAAAGACTTGGGCCGCGGAAACGGTTACCCGAGAGGGCAAGGGCCCGGCTAGGACCGACTGAGGTGACCGGGGAATCAAGTTCGAAGAAACGGGCCCGGGTTAAGGAGATTCCCTTGGTGATTCGGGAACGTTCACCTCCGTGTCGACGCCGGTGGACCGAGAAAGAGACCAAGGACAAGGGAAAGGGAAAAATGCCTTAGATTTTTTATTATTTAGATATTAGTACTATTTGCGTGTTTTTTTTGTAACTGGATTTTTTTTTGAAATAAATAAAGGAAGTTTATTAAAAACCGTTCCCAATCGGCTTCGGGTACTTGACTTTCGAGCAGGATTCTAAGTGACGGTACCTCTAACTCGACAGGTTGGACCGCTTCCATCCCATATGTAAGGTAATACGGTGTTGCCCCGATCGTAGTACGAATCGAGGTTCGATATCCCCAAAGGGCGAATGGTATCTTATCGGGCCAGTCCCGATAATTGTCAGCCATCTTTTTGAGTATGGTGACAATGGTTTTGTTAGTTGCTTCCACTGCTCCATTGGTTTGGGGTCGGTAGGGTGAAGACGTATGTCTTTGGATCTTATACTTGGCTAACAAGGTTGCCGTTTCGGCTTGAAAGTGGGTCCCGTGGTCACTGATGAATTCATGAGGGATCCCATACCGGCATATTATATTATTTTTGATAAATTTGGCAACATGGCTGGCGTTGAGAATACGGTAGGATTCTGCTTCGACCCATTTGGTGAATTAGTCGATTGCTACCAAAATGAAGCAGTGTCCTCCGGTTCCCGAGGGGTTTATCTTTCCAATTATATCGATTCCTGATGGTAGGGATTTGTCGTGGAATCCCAACCGTCAATAATATTACCGGCTATTCCTACGGTAGATAGGGCAAGTCGGGTCGAATCCACGGGGACGGTAATGTATAGCCTAGACTAGGTCGGCCTAAGAGCGAGACTAAGTCAACGAGCTACGCTAAACAACAATGATAAGAAGGGAAAAGGCTAAGACTATGACTAAGGCAAAGTAGAAAGCAAACAAGAAAAACGGGCTAGGATTAGGTCGGGGTCAAAGAGGTAACGGAATGGTCGAGGGGTAGCTAGAGCGAAGGAGGTAGTAGGGTAATCTAGGTTGGTCCGGGCTCTCGCAACTTAGGCCGACCTAGAGGTTCATCCTATAACCCAACTCGGCGACACTCATGACAAACGGGGTTCTAGCGCGCTATGGTGGCCTAGGTCGCATCCGGGCTCTCGCTACTTAGACCGACCTAGGGGTCGTCCTCACCGGGCTCTCGCAACTTAGTGAGGGAACCGAACCCGCAAACAAACTAACACCCACAAGAGAAAGGCAAGAAGAACAAGCATTCGCAACTACTTAGTCATTCAAGCATTTCAACAAAATGTGATGTGTCCCAAACCAAGAGGAAACCCAAATCTTCCACCAACATCTCCAACAATCCCTTGATCATCCAATCAATACCCTAATCCCCCTACTAACCCTAGCAAGAACACTACTCTAACATAATCAAACTATAACTAACAAGAACAAGATGAATCAAACTCAAACAACAAAACATATATAAACAAACTAGTGAAAATGATGAACAACAATCAAAGATTAAAACTTAGAAGATTAAACATGAAAGATTAAAGCAAAAGAGAAAGGAAAGATTATACCAACTACAAAGGATGAAAAGGAAAACACTTGTATAGAAGAAAACCCAAATAATTCCACCAAGGTTGTCAATCTTGGATGGATTCTTCAAGAGATCAAATAATACAAGATTAAACTAGGATTAACTACTAATTACCGACTAATCTACACTAATCTAATCTAATCTAACCTAAAGTAGTCTAGGGTTTAATGTCTAATGAAGTGCATAAGCTTTACAAAACAAGGGAAGAGTATATATAGGGTTACAAGTGGAAAGGAGAAGAAAGAAAGGAAGGCGTGTAGCAGCAGCACGGTCCCGACCGGGACGGACCCACAGCAGCCATCCTTCTTGCGCACCTCATCCTGAACGGGATGAGGCCATCCTGAACGGGATGGGTCTTGTAGGCTTCCCTTAAGAGCTTTTTGGTCCCTCCTTGCCTCTCATGGGCTTCCCATCGAATCTCGGGACTCGGGATCAGGTCTCGGAGGCTCGGGATTGTGCCCCAAGGTCTGGGGATCGATTCCAAGGCATCGAGTCATCCTTCCTTTACTCCATTGGCTCCAAAATGTGTATGTATCGAGTCCGAATCGCTCCAACTCTTCCAAATCGGTCTCGGGAACCTGAAACGAACTAAAGGAAGCATAAGAAGCCCCTAAACCGCTCCCAAGGAGCGATTCTATAAGGAAAATGGGACCAAAACACAACAAAATAGGCACTACAAACCACACTTATCAACTCCCCCACACTTAACCCTTACTCGCCCTCGAGTAAGCAGAAACTAACTACTATACTAGCCGAATGGGTATTAGCGCACCCTACGCCCTTTCAACTCACGCGAGTGCACTTAGAGGAAAAGTGCACTCCGCAAGGCAAGTCGGGTCTTGCGACAAAACTGTTGATGCAACCGGACACAAAACACACAAACAAACAAACACACAAACAAACAAACAATCGGTTGCACCCAAAAGAAAACAAATACCGCTTCCCTCTAAATGCGGTGAAAAGACACCGGTTTAGGACTCGAGGTAAGTGACAACGTTCCCAAGCTAATAACACAAATCGAAATGAACTAAATCCTAATAGTATGACGACAAAGCAATAAAAACGTTGGTAACTTACCTAGGTCCTCCTAACTTTCTATAAATGTACTACGGGACGATCGGCGGAGTGGAAAAAGGATGAACCACGGTGTTAGTCGACACTGTAGGTAAGTGAGACCCCGCCCCCTTTAGCCATGAGCCAAGAGGGTCGTTCCATGTCTAAAACCGCCTAACTAGTCCAAGTAAAAAGGTGGAAATAAATGCAAAATGAGGGAAGACCGACCATTGCCGCTATCATCCTTCCTAGGGACTCGGTCCTTTGGTAGGCTCTTCACGGTAATAGTCGGCAAAAGGCTTCTATTTTAGGGGTGAGGTTTCTTTTTGTGGGACGGTTTTCTTTTGGCATTTTTCTTTCTTTTTGACATTTTGCTTAGTTTGTTGCCATGCCATTTCTTTTTCTTCTTTTCTATTTTCTTTTTGGCTTTTTGTGCCTTTTCTTTTTCTTCAATTCTTTTCTTTCTTTCATTTCTTTCATTTTCTTTTCTTTGCCCCTTTTTGGCAAGATTTTCCTTTTTTGGCATTTCTTGACAATTGAGAAAGAGAGAATTCAACAAATTGCAAATTACTTGTGTGGGTATGTGTAGGAGGTAGGTGAATGGGTAAGTCGGGACGGCGCCTTCCCTTCAAACCCACAAAAAAGGGGAGAACTTGGACTAATCAAACAATCCCAAACACGGTCACCTAAGGGACGAGACTCGGTAACCAAGGCCTTTTCACACCGTGGGTGGTCATAATGGTCAAAATGCAAATCCCGTAGTAAATCCCTAGTAAGCTAGGTGGACTCAAGGTAAAGGACAAACGAAATCATTGATTTAGGGTCATTCTACTAGATTAAAGTCCAAGACTTGATTTACACTACTAGGAAGGGAAAGTAAACGCTTGCACACTAGCCTCTAAACCGGGTTTTCGAAAACCTTTTACGCACAAGACATAACTACACACACAAAACAAAGACTCAACGAAAACGAAAGAAAAAGAAGCAAAAGCAACAAAACAAAAACAACACAAAACGAACACATACACAACACAAACACCACCCCGATCTTCCAAACAAGCCACCAAATCAACCACACTTTACAAAGCTCCACCCGAGCACACAACATCACAATCTCCTCCAAACTCCGCAAGAGATAAAGAAGAAAAAGGGATAAAGATGTTACCGGAAGTCTTGAAAGCTCTCCAAAGCTATTGGTGATTTAAGCAACCTATAAGGAAAGAGGGAGGCAAACACGCACACAAAACAACAAATACACGACACAAAGACACAAAGGGAAAACACACAAAAGAAAAATCATTTTGATTTTTGTGAAATTTTTTCAAATTTTTAGGATTTTTGAAGATTTTTTTCGATAAATTAGGAAAATAAAACTAGCTATGATAGAATATCGCTCCCCCACACTTAAACCGAGCAATGTCCTCATATGCTCAATCGTAGTGTGCAGAGAGACAAAAGAAAAGGAAAAGAAACTACGAAAATAAAGCTAAAAATCAAAGAATAAAGTGAAGAAAAAGGTAGAAGGTGTCCGGCCGGGGTGTAGTCAAGTCACCATGGGCCGAGACGAGAAAAAGATATGGAAGGGGGAAGAAAATAAAAAGAAGGAAATAAAAGGAAATGGGAGGGGAGGGCTAGGTGTAATCAAGTCACCTAGCCCGGATTCCGCCTAAATTCGACTAAATCCTCAAAAAGAAAGAGTGAAAAACTTGTAAAATTTGGATTTTGAAATGACTCTCGATGTAGTCACGTCGTCGAGAGTCGGGAGCAATCATACTATGGCCTCGAAGGCCACTAAGATACCATAACTCAAGGGGAAGGGAATAAACAAAGGAAAACAAGCAATAAAAGACGGAAAAGTAAGGATAGTTACCCAAACCAATCGGCTAGTAACTCACTCGCTCCATCGTCTCAATGATCATTATAGGCACAAAGCTTGTCTTCATCATTGCTATCCCGCTTCAAGCTTGATAGAACCGCATGGTAGAGGTAGTAATGGTGCGAGGGGGTGGGATTTGATGTGAATATCGGTCTAAAGTGAGGAGGAAATGAGGTGAAGGTATGAAAATGAAGTATGTGGGTGGTATGATATGAGAAAGGAAGGTAGGGAGGTTAGGTGGGGGTATACAATGGTTGGGTGGGCTTAAATGTCGAAGAAGAAGCATCAAAAAGGAGTAGGGGATCATCCCGGTCGGGATGGATGATCCCGGTCGGGTTGATAAACCCTTCCCGGTCAGGAAGCCTCCTTCCCGATCGGGATGACACTCCAGTGGACTCGATTTTTGGCACCCTCATCCCGATCGAGATGACCCCATCCCGGTCGGGACGACACACCCTTCCTGGTCGGGAAGGGTCTTCATGACTCCCATGACCCCAAAAACCGACTCCCTTACTCACGATCCAAGCTCTATCACTAACCACTCCTTTCTATGAGTCACCTTCACTTCACCTATCACAATAAACTCAAAGTACACATCAAATTCACTCCCTCACATCGCTCATCAAAATACCAAATCAATTACAAGAGCTTCACAAACCAACAAAAATCAAGAGAAAAATCACACAAATACAAACACAAGTACTCTAAAGAGGAGAGGAGGGGAATATACAACATGACGGTTCTTATAGGAACTCCGTCAAACCTAGGATGGTGGACTCTTCTTCAACCGTAGCCCTCAAGGGCATGGAGGAGCAAGTCGAACGCGCTACCGACATCATAATGAAGGCCCAAGAAGCGCTCGAGCCTAGCCAACCTCCACGGCCTCCAAGGAGGAGGCAAGAAGTAGGAATTCCAAGACCCAAAATCATCTTCCAAGTAGTCTCCGGGGTCTATCCATCCTACAAGCTTCACCGACCTCTTCCTCCCTAAGCATCGCCTCCAATCACATGCAAGCTTCATTTCCAAGAAACAAGGCACAAAAAGCGGCTTTGGCCTCATTTCCGTGTTGCACACCCTCACACTTTCCTCAAGTTGTGGTTCCCCATCTTCATCACTCGGCCCCACATCATCTTGGAGGAGAGGATCGAAACTTCTACCGGCGGTTTCAATCTCTTCCAAACCATCTCTCGGTGTACTAGCAAGGGGCTCTTGATGCGTAGTCTCATTATCGCACAAGGGCAACTCGAGGCTATCAATCTCACCTAACAACCTCACGAATTCTACCAACCCATCCAACTCACTATCCTCCTCCAATTCCTCACCAATGTTGCCTTCACCAAGGGTCATATCCTCATTCGTCTCTTTTTGGGTAGACGATTGAGGTTCTTCAAAGCAAATTTCTCTTTCAAAGGGAACTACATCGGCGGTTTCGTGATTAGGTTGCTCCTCTCTCTCAAGTGGGCACCCTTCATCCAAATGTGATGCTCGGGATAAAGACATTACGGTTTGAACCGATAATGCATTTAATTGAGCATTCCTTGCCTCGTTTCCCCTTCGAATTTGGACCATTAAATCATTTTGTTGTTTTTGAATTTGAATAGCCATTTCTTGGTTGCTCTTTTGCAATTGAAGAAGCGATTGAAACAACTCCATGTCGGGCAATTGGTGATCATTGGGGTCTTGTAAAGCTCCTTGAAAATCTTGATGATCCCCAAAGGGTGGGGCATCATATTGTTGGTAGCAAGGTTGGGGTGATTGGTAGTATTGTGGGTCATGGGGTTCATATTGTGGTTGGGGTGAAGGGTAATATTGTGGGTTTTGTGGGTATTGGCTTCCATAAGGTGAATCTTGATCGAACATGGTGGTTTCACATTCATATCTTGAGTAATAGCCACCATGATCGTAGGAGTGATAGTCATTCACTTGTTGGTAGCCATATCCATATTCTTGAGGATCATACCCGTCTTGATTACCCCAAGAAGCTTGATTATGGTAGGGGGACGTCATGTCATAGCTTTGGTTCAAAGAAGAAGAGGGGTAGCTCATATCGGCTTCCATGTGTGGGGAGTTTGATTCAAACCCCATGCTCGCTCGAAAATCGTAGCTCATACCTGTTTGGAAACCACTCATTCTAGAAACCGTCCGTTAAAGCGGCTCTAAGTTGCAAGAAGAAGATAGTCACCACCTTTAAGCACAAACTGTAGACTAAGAATAAACGTGCGAAGCCTAGTGCTTTTTGGGCACTAGACAAGAGAGAAATAAACCACACACACACAAGAAGCAGGTAACAAAAAGAAGAAAGAAAAACATAAACACAAAGGCAAAGTCAAGCAAATAGGAAAACAAAGTCTAAACTAGCACTGTCCCCGGCAAAGGCGCCGAATTGATGGTAGGGATTTGTCGTGGAATCCCAACCGTCAATAATATAACCGGCTATTCCTACGGTAGATAGGGCAAGTCGGGTCGAATCCACGGGGACGGTAATGTATAGCCTAGACTAGGTCGGCCTAAGAACGAGACTAAGTCAACGAGCTACGCTAAACAAGAAAGATAAGAAGGGAAAAGGATAAGACTATGACTAAGGCAAAGTAGAAAGCAAACAAGAAAAACGGGCTAGGATTAGGTCGGGGTCAAAGGGGTAACGGAATGGTCGAGGGATAGCTAGAGCGAAGGAGGTAGTAGGGTAATCTAGGATGGTCCGGGCTCTCGCAACTTAGGCCGACCTAGAGGTTCATCCTATAACCCATCTCGGCGACACACATGACAAACGGGGTTCTAGCGCACTATGGTGGCCTAGGTCGCATATGGGCTCTCGCTACTTAGACCGACCTAGGGGTCGTCCTCACCGGGCTCTCGAAAGTTAGTGAGGGAACCGAACCCACAAACAAACTAACACCCACAAGAGAAAGGCAAGAAGAACAAGCATTCACAACTACTTTGTCATTCAAGCATTTCACCAAACATTTGATGTGCACCAAACAAAGAGGAAACCCAAATCTTCCACCAACATCTCCAACAATCCCTTGATCATCCAATCAACACCCTAATCCCCCTACTAACCCTAGCAAGAACACTACTCTAACATAATCAAACTATAACTAACAAGAACAAGATGAATCAAACTCAAACAACAAAACATATATAAACAAACTAGTGAAAATGATGAACAACAATCAAAGATTAAAACTTGGAAGATTAAACATGAAAGATTAAAGGAAAAGAGAAAGGAAAGATTATACCAACTACAAAGGATGAAAAGGAGAACACTTGTATAGAAGAAAACCCAAATAATTCCACCAAGGTTGTCAATCTTGGATGGATTCTTTAAGAGATCCAATAATACAAGATTAAACTAGGATTAACTACTAATTACCGACTAATCTAATCTAATCTAACCTAAAATAGTCTAGGGTTTAATGTCTAACGAAGTGCATAAGCTTTACAAAACAAGGGAAGAGTATATATAGGGTTACAAGTGGAAAGGAGAAGAAAGAAAGGAAGGTGTGCAGCAGCAGCACGGTCCCGACCGGGACGGATCATCCCGACCGGGACGGGCTGTCATCCCGACCGGGAAGGGTTGGTCCCGACCGGGACGGACCCACAGCAGCCATCCTTCTTGCGCACCTCATCCCGAACGGGATGGGTCTTGTAGGCTTCTCTTAAGAGCTTTTTGGTCCCTCCTTGCCTCTCATGGGCTTCCCATCGAATCTCAGGACTCGGGATCGGGTCTCGGAGGCTCGGGATTGGGCCCCAAGGTCTCGGGATCGATTCCAAGGCATCGAGTCATCCTTCCTTTACTCCATTGGCTCCAAAATGTGTATGTATCGAGTCGGAATCGCTCCAACTCTTCCAAATCGGTCTCGGGAACCTGAAACGAACTAAAGGAAGCATAAGAAGCCCCTAAACCGCTCCCAAGGAGCGATTCTACAAGGAAAATGGGACCAAAACACAACAAAATAGGCACTACAAACCACACTTATCAACTCCCCACGTTGAAAACGGCCAGGGTGATGTCATGGTATACAGCAGGGATGGTGGCATATGTTGTACATTAGCGAAAATCTGACAATTATGGCAATATCTGACGTAAAGCTGACAATCGGTTTCCATGCTGTTCCAGTAATATCCGAGTCTCATGATCTTTCGGACTAGCATCTGGGCGTTCATGTGAGGACCACATTCGCCGTCATGTACTTCGGTCATGATCTTCTCGGCGTTACCCTTATCGACACATAAAAGGAGAGCCCCCTGCGGTGTCTTTTTGTAAAGCTGTCCCTCATCGGTTCGGACGAACTGGGTCGCTAGCCTACGCAAGTCTTTTTTGGCTCGATTGTCGGACCCGGGTGGATATTCCCCGGTTGTCAAGTATGTCTGGATCGCTTTATACCACGGCTCGGGATCAGGTATCTCAATATCCTCGATGTCATGGATGTATGCTGGCTCGGATCGTCTTTCGACGCAGATCGGCATGCTGGTCATGTGATCGGGAATATTTAGTAAAGATGCCAGTTTTGAAAGTTCATCTGCGAACTGATTTTCTTCCCAAGGTAGGTATACATACTATACCTTTTGGAATTGTTTCTCGAGATCCCTTACTCGTGCCTGGTAGGCCACGAGTGTTAGCATTTCGGGTTTTCCATTTTTGGAGCGCTTGGTTAATGACCAGCGATGAGTCGCCGTGTACTCAGAGGTTCGTGACCCCTAAGTCGGCGGCGGCCTGTAGCCCGTGGATACATGCTTCATACTCAGCAGCGCTATTGGTGACGTCAAAGTCTAATTTGATTGATACGGGAGTATGTCGGCGTGTCCTTCTTCGGTTACGGGACTGTCGGCGAGAAATTCGACTACTACTCGGCCCTTGATGGCTTTCAATGGTATGAACTTTAGATCGAATTCTGCCAACATCAGGGTCCATCTCGATATCCTGCCGTTGAGAATGGGCTTTTCGAAAAGGTACTTGATCGGATCCATTCTTGACAGTACCTGTACCTCGTAGCTGAGCATGTAATGTCGGAGCTTCTTAGTGGCCCAGACTAAAGCTAAACATGTCTTTTCGAGCATGGTGTACTTACACTCGTACTCTAGAAACTTCTTGCTGATGTAGTATATGGCTCGTTTTTCGGAGTTGACCGTTTGAGCTAGCATAGCCCCCATGGCTGTCTCTGTCGTGGTTAGGTACAGTGACAAAGACAAACCGGTTTAGGTGGGATCAGGACCGGCGGTGAAGGCAAGATTTCTTTGATTCTGTCAAAGGCTGCTTGACACTTGTCGTCCCATAGTAACCGTTCCCCTATTTTTAGCTTCTTGAAGATCGGTTCACACACCATGGTTAGCTTTGAAATGAACCTGCTGATGTATTGGACTTTTCCGAGAAACCCTCTTATTTCCTTTTCGGTCATAGGAGGTTGCATCTCGGTGATGGCTTTAATCTTGGCTGGATCGACTTCGATACCACGTTGGCTGACGATGTGACCCAGTAATTTGCCAGAGGTTACCCCGAAACTGCATTTCTGAGGGTTTAATCTCATGTTGTATTTGCGTAATCGGGTGAAAAATCTTCTCAGGGCGGTGATGTGACCGTCCCTGTCCTTGGATTTGACGATCATATCGTCCACGTAAACTTCCACTTCTTTATGCATTATGTCATGTAATAAAGTCGTGGCGGTTCGCTGATAGGTGGCCCCGACATTGATGAGGCCAAACGGCATAACAGTAAAGCAATAAGTACCCCAAGGTGTAATGAAAGTGGTCTTATCCATATCTTCCTCTGCCATTTTTATTTGATTGTACCCAGCATACCCGTCCATGAATGATAGAAGGGCATGGTCAGCTGTGTTATCCACCAGTATATCGATGTGTGGTAACGGGAAATCGTCTTTCGGGCTCGCCTTGTTAAGATCCCGAAAGTCCATGCAGACCCGTACTTTACCGTCTTTTTTAGGGACCGGTACGATGTTCGCAACCCAATCTGGATACTCGGAGACTAACAACTAATTACCGACTAATCTACACTAATCTAATCTAATCTAACCTAAAATAGTCTAGGGTTTAATGTCTAATGAAGTGCATAAGCTTTACAAAACAAGGGAAGAGTATATATAGGGTTACAAGTGGAAAGGAGAAGAAAGAAAGGAAGGCGTGCAGCAGCAGCACGGTCCCGACCGGGACGGATCATCCCGACCGGGACGGGCTGTCATCCCGACCGGGACGGGTTGGTCCCGACCGGGACGGACCCACAGCAGCCATCCTTCTTGCGCACCTCATCCCGAACGGGATGAGGCCATCCCGAACGGGATGGGTCTTGTAGGCTTCCCTTCAGAGCTTTTTGGTCCCTCCTTGCCTCTCATGGGCTTCCCATCGAATCTTGGGACTCGGTATCGGGTCTCGGAGGCTCGGGATTGGGCCCCAAGGTCTCGGGATCGATTCCAAGGCATCGAGTCATCCTTCCTTTACTCCATTGGCTCCAAAATGTGTATGTATCGAGTCGGAATCGCTCCAACTCTTCCAAATCGGTCTCGGGAACCTGAAACGAACTAAAGGAAGCATAAGAAGCCCCTAAACCGCTCCCAAGGAGCGATTCTACAAGGAAAATGGGACCAAAACACAACAAAATAGGCACTACAAACCACACTTATCAACTCCCCCACACTTAACCCTTACTCGCCCTCGAGTAAGCACAAACTAACTACTATACTAGCCGAATGGGTATTAGCGCACCCTACGCCCATTCAACTCGCTCGAGTGAACTTAGAGGAAAAGTGCACTCCGCAAGGCAAGTCGGGTCTTGCGACAAAACTGTAGATGCAACCGGACACAAAACACACAAACAAACACACACACAAACAAAAAAACAAACAAACAATCGGTTGCACCCAAAAGAAAACAAATACCGCTTCCCTCTAAAAGCGGTGAAAGAAGCACCGGTTTAGGACTCGAGGTAAGTGACAACGTTCCCAAGCTAGCAATACAAACCAAGGTGGACTAAACCCTAATAGTGTGACGATAAAGCAACAAAAACGTTGGTAACTTACCTAGGTCCTCCTAACTTTCTAAAAACGTACTACGGGACGATCAGCGGAGTGGAAAAGTGAAGAACCACGGTCTTAGTCGACACTGTAGGTAAGTGAGACCCCGCCCCCTTTAGCGTGAGCCAAGAGGGTCGTCCCGTGTCCAAAACCGCCCAACTAGTCCAAGTATAAAGGTGAAAATATTGCAAAATGAGGGAAGACCGACTAATGCCGCTATCATCCTTCCTAGGGACTCGGTCCTTTGGTAGGTTCTTCACGGTAAAAGTCGGAAAAAGGCTTATTTTTGTGGGGATTTCTTTTTGTGAGACGGGTTTTCTTTTGGCATTTTCTTTCTTTTCGACGTTTTGATTTGTTTGTTGTCGTGCCATTTCTTTTTCTTCTTTTCTATTTTCTTTTTGGCTTTTGTGCCTTTTCTTTTTCTTCATTCTTTTCTTTCTTTCATTTTTCTTTCTTTTCTTTTCTTTGCCCTTTTTTTGGCAAGATTTGGCTTTTTGGCATTTCTTGACAATTAAGAAAGAGAGAATCAACAAATTGTAATTTATTGTGTGGATATGTGTAGGAGGTAGGTAAATGGGTGAGTCGGGGAGTGCCTTCCCTTCAAACCCACAAAAAGTGGAGAACTTGGACTAATCAAACAATCCTAAACACGGTCACCTAAGGGACGAGACTCGGTAACCAAGGCCTTTTCACACCGTTGGTGGTCATAATGGTCAAAAGTGCAAATCCCGCAGTAAATCTCTAGTAAGCTAGGTGGACTCAAGGTAAAGGACCAACGAAATCATTGATTTAGGGTCATTCTACTAGACTAAAGTCCAAGACTCGATTTATACAACTAGGAAGGGAAAGTAAACACTCGCACACTAGCCTCTAAACCGGGCTTTCGAAAACTGTTTACACACATGACACACAACAAAACACAAAACAAAGACACAACGAAAATGAAAGAAAAAGAGACAAAAGCAACAAAACAAGAACAACACAAAACGAACACATACATAACACAAACACCACCCCTAGTTTCCAAATGAGCAACCAACCAACATCAAACTTTACAAAGCTCCTCCCGAGCACACCTCATCACAATCTCCTCCAAATTCCGCAAGAGACAAAGAAGGAAAAAAGGATAGAAGTTGTTACCGGACATCTTGAAAGCTTTCCAAAGCCATCGATGGTTTAAGCAACCTATAAGGAAAAGGGGGGCAAACACACACAACAAAACAAATATACGAGACAATGACACAAAAGAAAAACACACAAAAAGAAAATTTTTTTTGATTTTTGTGAAAAAATTTCAAATTTTTTGGGGTTTTAAAGATTTTTCGAAAAACTACAAAAATAAAGCTAACTATGCTAAAATATCGCTCCCCCACACTTAAACTGAGCAATGTCCTCATATGCTCAATTATAGTGTGCGGAGAGACAAAAGAAAAAGAAAAGAAACTACGAAAATAAAGCTAAAAATCAAAAATAAAGAAGAAATTGGTAGAAGGTGTCCGGTCGGGGTGTAATCAAGTCACCAAGGGCCGAGACAAGAAAAGATATGGATGGGGGAAGAAATAAAAAGAAGGAAATAAAAGGAAATAGGAGGGGAGGGCTAGGTGTAATCAAGTCACCTAGCCCGGATTCCGCCTAAATCCGACTAAATCCTCAAAAAAAAGTGAAAATCTTGTAAAAAATCACACAAATACAAACACAAGTACTCTAAAGAAGAGGGAGGGAGAATATACAACATGACAGTTCTTTAGGAACTCCGTCAAACCTAGGATGGTGGACTCTTCTTCAACCGTAGCCCTCAAGGGCATGGCAGAGCAAGTCGAACGCGGTACCGACATCATAGTGAAGGCCCAAGAAGCGCTCGAGCTTAGCCGACCTCCACGGCCTCCAAGGAGGAGGCAAGAAGTAGGATTCCCAAGACCCAAAATCATCTTCCAAGTAGTCTCCGGGGTCTATCCATCCTACGAGCTTCACCGACCTCTTGCTCCCTAAGCATCGTCTCCAATCACAAGCAAGCTTCATTTCCAAGAAACGAGGCACAAAGAACGGCTTTGGCCTCATTTCCTTGTTGCACACCCCCACACTTTCCTCAAGTTGTGGTTCCCCATCTTCATCACTCGGCCCCACATCATCTTGGAGGAGAGGATCGAAACTTCTACCGGCGGTTTCAATCTCTTCCAAACCATCTCTCGGTGTACTAGCAAGGGGCTCTTGATGCGTAGTCACATTATCGCACAAGGGCAACTCGAGGCTATCAATCTCACCTAACAACCTCACGAATTCCACCAAATCATCCAACTCACTATCCTCCTCCAATTCTTCACAAACGATGCCCTCACCAAGGGTCATATCCTCATCCGTCTCTTTTTGGGTAGACGATTGAGGTTCTTCAAAGCAAATCTCTCCTCCAAAGGGAACTACATCGGCGGCTTCATGGTTAGGTTGCTCCTCTTTCTCAAGTGAGCACCCTTCATCTAATTGTGATGCTCGGGATAAAGACATTACGGTTTGAACCGATAATGCATTTAATTGAGCATTCCTCGCCTCGTTTCCCCTTCGAATTTGGGCCATTAATTCATTTTGTTGTTTTTGAATTTGAATGGCCATTTCTTGGTTGCTCTTCTGCAATTCAAGAAGCGATTGAAGCACCTCCATGTCGGGCAATTGGTGATCATTGGGGTCTTGTAAAGCTCCTTGAAAATCTTGATGATGCCCAAGGGGTGGGGTATCATATTGTTGGTAGCAAGGTTGGGATGATTGGTAGTATTGTGGGTCATAGGGTTCATATTGTGGTTGGGGTGTAGGGTAATATTGTGGGTTTTGGGGGTATTGGCTTCCATAAGGTGAATCTTGATTGAACATGGTGGGTTCACAACCATAGCTTGAGTAATAGCCACCATGATCGTAGGAGTGATAATCGTCCACTTGTTGGTAGCCGTTTTCATAACCTTGAGGTTCATACCCACTAGAGTCTTGATCCCCCCCAAGAAGCTTGATAGTAATTAGGAGTCATCATGTCGTAGCTTTGGTTCATAGAAGAAGAAGGGTAGCTCATATCGGATTCCATGTGTGGGGAGTTTAGATCAAACCCCATGCTCGCTCGAAAATCGTAGCTCATACCCGGTTGGAAACAACTCATTATAGCAACCGTCCGTTTAAGCGGCTCTGAGTTGCAAGAAGAAGATAATCACCACCTCTAAGCACAAACTATAGACTAAGAACAAACGTGAGAAGCCTAGTGCTTTTTGGGCACTAGACAAGAGAGAAATAAACTTCACACACACAAGAAGCAAGTTAACAAAAAAGAAAAAAAGAAAAACACAAACACAAAGACAAAGTCAAGTATCTAGGAAAACAAAGTCAAAACTAGCACCGTCCCCGGCAACGGCGCCAAATTGATGGTAGGGATTTGTCGTGGAATCCCAACCGTCAATAATATAACAGGCTATTCCTACGGTAGATAGGGCAAGTCGGGTCGAATCCACGGGGACGGTAATGTAAAGCCTAGACTAAGGTCATTCGATTACTAGACTAAGTCAACGGACTACGCTAAACAAGAATTATAAGAGGGGAGAAAACTAAGGCTATGGCTAAGGAGACGGAGAAAACAACTAAGGAAAACGAGCTAGGATTAGGTCGGGGTCAAAGGGGTAACGGAATGGTCGAGGAGGAACTAGAGTGAAGGAGGTAGGAGGGTAATCTAGGTATGGTCCGGGCTCTCGCAACTTAGACCGACCTAGAGGTTTCACCTAAAACCCATCTCGGCGACACACATGACAAACGGGGTTACTAGCGCGCTATAGTGGCCTAGGTCAAATCCGGGCTCTCGCTACTTAGACCGACCTAGGGGTCGTCCTCACCGGGCTCTCGCAACTTAGTGAGGGAACCGAACCCACAAACAAACTATCACCCAAAAGAGAAAAGCAAGAAGAACAAGCATATGCACATACTAGTCATTCAAGCATTTCAACAAATATGTGATATGCACCAAACCAAGGGGAAACCTAAATCTTCCACCAACATCTCCAACAATCCCTTAATCATCCAATCAACACCCTAATCGCCTTACTAACCCTAGCAAGAACACTACTCTAACATAATCAAACTATAACTAACAAGAACAAGATGAATCAAACTCAAACAACAAAACATATATAAACAAACTAGTGAAAATGATGAACAACAATCAAAGATTAAAACTTGGAAGATTGAACATGAAAGATTAAAGGAAAAGAGAAAGGAAAGATTATACCAACTACAAAGGATGAAAAGGAGAACACTTGTATAGAAGAAAACTCAAATAATTCCACCAAGGTTGTCAATCTTGGATGGATTCTTCAAGAGATCCAATAATACAAGCATTAATATATGATTAACAACTAATTACCGACTAATCTACACTAATCTAATCTAATCTAACCTAAAATAGTCTAGGGTTTAATGTCTAATGAAGTGCATAAGCTTTACAAAACAAGGGAAGAGTATATATAGGGTTACAAGTGGAAAGGAGAAGAAAGAAAGGAAGGCGTGCAGCAGCAGCACGGTCCCGACCGGGACGGATCATCCCAACCGGGACGGGCTGTCATCCCGACCGGGACGGGTTGGTCCCGACCGGGACGGGTTGGTCCCGACCGGGACGGACCCACAGAAACCATCCTTCTTGCGCACTTCATCCCGAACGGGATGAGGCCATCCCGAACGGGATGGGTCTTGTAGGCTTCCCTTAAGAGCTTTTTGGTCCCTCCTTGCCTCTCATGGGCTTCCCATCGAATCTCGGGACTCAGGATCGGGTCTCGGAGGCTCGGGATTGGGCCCCAAGGTCTCGGGATCGATTCCAAGGCATCGAGTCATCCTTCCTTTACTCCATTGGCTCCAAAATGTGTATGTATCGAGTCCGAATCGCTCCAACTCTTCCAAATCGGTCTCGGGAACCTGAAACGAACTTAAGGAAGCATAAGAAGCCCCTAAACCGCTCCCAAGGAGCGATTCTACAAGGAAAATGGGACCAAAACACAACATAATAGGCACTACAAACCACACTTATCAACTCCCCCACACTTAACCCTTACTCGCCCTCAAGTAAGCAAATTCGTCTTTTCCGGAGGGTAAAACTTTTGGTAGAACGCCAAGGCAAGCTTTTTCCAAGTATCGATCCCCATGGTTGCCCTATCGAGACTCTTGATCCATTTCTTCGCTTTTCCAATAAGAGAAAACGGGAAGAGTACCCAACGAATTTGATCTTGAGTAACCCCGGTTTGAGATATAGCGTCACAATAATCGGAGAAAGTCTCCTTATGTTGGTGCGGGTCTTCGGTGGGCAAACCACTAAATGGGCTCCTCTCCACAAGTTGGATAAATTGAGTCTTTGCCACAAAATTCCCGGTATAGGTTTCCGGTAATGCACTCGGTCCCGGCAAGACATCCTCGGTGAATGTGGAGTGAGAGGAGAACTTAGGCATTCTTGGATGTAAGGGAGAAGATGGTGGTGTAGAGAGTGTTGATGTAGATGAAGAGGGGGAACTAGGAGAAGAATCACCGAAGGGATTGATGAAGGTCCCTCCGGCCGTCTCTCGAGGTGAATTGTTCAAGTCGGCTCCTTGGGCTTGCCCTTGATGAGTATTGCTTGCACACGGTTGAGAGATCCTAACCCGATTAATCGTCCGTTGGCGAAAGGCTCAAAAGAGTCTCTCTGGCTCTGAATTAAAGAGATAGAAGTCACCTCCCCTCCTAGGCATACACTACACACTAGAACAAACGTAAGAACACCTAGTGCTTTATGGGCACTAGGCAACGACAATAGCAAACACAACTAGAGACAAAGAGAAAAAGAAGAAATAAAACTAAGGAAAGAAGAAAAATCTAGAGAATATTCACAAAAAGAAGATGGGAGAACACAAAGAAGGGTAACTAAGTCAAGAAATAAGCAAACTAAGTCTAAACAATGCACCGTCCCCGGCAACGGCGCCAAATTGATGGGAGGGATTTGTCACGTCCCTAGCCAATCAATATAACACCGACTAACCTAGTGGGTAGCTAGGGTAAGTCGGGATCGTATCCACGAGGACGGTATATCAAGGTTTAGACTAGGTCGGCCTACAACGAGACTAGGTCACCAAAACAAACACAAAGAAGCAATGAATGGAAAACTATTAAGGAGGAGGAGTAAGAGCTAGACTAATGATCGAACTAATAAATAAACTAGAAGAACTATGACTAACTAAGACGATGGATCAAATATGGAAAGAAGTGGGGTAGGTCAGGTTCATAGGAGTAGAAGGGTAATTGGGGTGATCAAGGGTGTAGGTGTCTCCTAATCGCTAGAGTCGGTCCGGGCTCTCGCAACTTAGACCGATGTTAAGGTGGGTCCGGGCTCTCGCAACTTAGACCCTAGTTCGCGCTCTCGCGACTAAACTATTCTCAACATTTCCACAAAATAAGCAATCAATGAGAAGATGAACACTAGTATGGGAAGCATGGCCACTACAACTCACACAAGCATATCAACAAACACATAGAGTGTCCACAATGTGACTAACAACAAAGATGCAACCTTTTCCACTTAATCAACCCTAATCATCCATAATCTACCCCTAATCCCCCTACTAACCCCACAAGAGCACTACTCACTCATTATCAAATTACTCATAACATTAACAAGAGAAAACAAACTAAACATCCAAGCATTCATTATGAACAACTAACAACAATAACAATATAAAAAGATGAAACAAGATTGAATAAACAAAGACAAAAGAACAACTAACAAATTTTTTAGGATTTTTAAAGGTTTTTCGAAAAACTATGAAAATAAAACTACTACAATAGAATATCGCTCCCCCATACTTAAATCGAGCAATGTCCTCATATGCTCAATCATAGTGTGCGGAGAGACAAAAGAAAAGAAAATAAACTACGAAAATAAAGCTAAAATTAAAAACAAAGTGGAGAAAAAGGTAGAAGGTGTCCGGCCGGGGTGTAGTCAAGTCACCATGGGCCGAGACGAGAAAAAGATATGGAAGGGGGAAGAAAAATAAAAAGAAAGAAATGAAAGCAAATGGGAGGGGAGGGCTAGGTGTAATCAAATCACCTAGCCCAGATTCCGTCCAAGTCCGACTGACTCCTAAAAAGGGGTGAAAATCTTGTAAATTGGACTAATCGATTGACTCTCGGCATAATCACGTCGTCAGGAGTCGGGAGCAACCAAACAATGGCCTCGAAGGCCCCTAGATACCGTGACTCAAGGGAAGGGGGCAAACAATGAAAAAGAAGCGATAAAAAGACGGAAAAGTAAGTATAGTTACCCAAACCGAGCGGCTAGTAACTCACTTGCTCCATCGTTTCGTTGATCATTAGAGGCTCGTCGCTTGTTTTCTCGGTTGCCATCTCACTTCACACTTGAAGAGAACTCACGGTAGAGGTAGAAATGGTAGGGGGTGAGTTTTGATGTGAGAGTCGGTGTAAAGCGGATAGGAAATGGAGTGAGGGCATGACAATGAAGTACATGGGGCATATGATAAGGCTAGGGTAGTTAGGGAGGTTGGGAGGGGGCATAAAACGGTTGGGTGGACTCGATTTGCGAAGAAGAAACACAAAGGGGGAGCATAGGACCTTCCCGATCGAGAAGATTGCTCCCGATCGGGTTACCTCACCCGTCCCGGTCGGGACGCCCTCACCCCGGTCGGGACGGACTCACAGGAAGCTCGAAAACAGGTGCACCCTTCCCGATCGGGACGGCACCCTTCCCGGTCGGGAAGCCTTACCCTTCCCGGTCGGGACGCCTCATCCCGGCCGGGATGGGTCTTCTTCAACTTCCACAATCCCAAAAGCTTGCTTCAAGCTTCAAAAACCCGATCCTCGTGCTTACAACCCAAGGTATATCATAGCCAATCCTCTCTAGGAGCGTTCTCACTTCACCTATCAAACAATACTCAAACACACATCAAACTCTCTCCCTCACAACGCTCATCAATCAATCCAAATAACAAGAATTCACAAAAATCCAACTAACTACAAGAAAGAGATATATACAATGAGACGGTTCTTGTGGAACTCCGTCAAACCAAGGTGGCACATCCCGAGGCTCTTCAAGGCCTTGCATCGACGTTCCCGGGGCATCCCGATCTACTAAGTTCAATGGCTTGAACTTGTACTTGCGATCCTTCGGGATATACCCAAACGTCCAACGATCCTCATGCGGCTCCAAGGGAGGCTCATCCCTCTCCTTGCTTTTCAACTTGTCATCAAGCCCATGACATGGGCACTCATCCTCCTCACTCTCGGAGTCATCATCATCAAGTACATAAGAGTACTTCTTCAAGCTTTGTTCCGGTTCACCCCCTAGATCGATGTCTTTCTTGGCTTGGATCATATTGCATGATTCATCCTTGGTAGGCGTAGTGTTGCCTTGGAGGTCGAACACTATCTTTTCCTCGCCTAACTCAAATGTGATCCTACCGTTCTTTACATCGATCATGGCACCCGCGGTGTGTAGAAATGGGCGTCCAAGGATGATGGGAGTGTTGGCATCCTCCGGCATGTCAAGCACAATGAAGTCTACCGGAATGAAGTATTTCCCCACTCGTACCGGTACGTCCTCTAACATTCCTAATGGTCGATTGAATGATTTATCGGCCATTTGGAGGGTGAGGGACGTACATTTCAACTCCTTCATTCCAAGTCGGCAACAAATAGAATAGGGAATGATGCTCACACTCGCGCCCAAGTCGCATAACGCATTCTTGATCAAGAAGTTGCCTATGGTGCAAGGTTTCGAAAAACTACCCGGATCCTTCAACTTCGGAAGCGTGGAACCTTGGATAAGCTCGCTCACCACCCTCGTGAACGCTATGGTCTCTTCCTTGTCGACGGATCTCTTCCTAGCCAAGATTTCTCTCATAAATCTTCCATATGCCGGGATTTGGGTAAGTAATTCGGTGAACGGGACACTAACATCCAATTTCTTCACAATACTAAGGAACTTGTCATAATGAGTGTCCACCTTAGTCTTCATTTTCCTCAATGGGTAAGGCAACTTGATTTGGTATTTGTTTTGATCATTAAAGGTGGACTCTTCAAAGGACACTTTCCTTTTTCCCTTGTCTTTCTCTTGAAGAGGAGGAGGGTTGTCTTCTTGGGGTTTCTCGACTTCCCATAGAACTTGTTCCTCCATTGGATTGTCCCAGCTTGATTCTTCTTGATTTGGAGACACAACTTCCTTCATCTCTTGTTGCTCACTAGGAAACACGGGAGGATTATATGTAGCACCGCCCCTCAAGGTGATGGCATTGACATGCTCAAAATTTGGAGTTTCACCTTGAGGAGGTAATTGCCCCCTTTGTCTTGAAGAATTACCCGATGCAAGTTGAGCTACTTGGTTCTAAATCATCTTCATGTGAGTCTTCATTTCCTTGTTATCCATTAGAATTTGAGCAATGATTCCTTGTTGTGACATTTGTGTTTCCAATTGACTCCTTTGCATGTCTTGAGTACTCCTTTGCATATCCAACATTTGCTTTTGTATATCCGAATCCCGTGGTGGGGATGATGGATTATGCGGAGCATCGGTGAGGGCCAATGGAGTACCGTAGTCATGAATAGGAGACCGACTCCTTGGCTTGCTTTGTTGATTGCCTTGTGTTGCTTGTTGTTGTTGATGGTTCCCTTTGAACCCATGAGAATTGCCTTGATTAAGGCCTTGGTTGTGGTTTTGTTGACCTTGAAAGTTTCGGTTTCCTTGGAAATTTTGGTTTCCTTGGAAACCGCCATGATTGAAGTTCCCTTGTTGGAACCCTTGCTTGTTGTTGAAGTTGCCTTGGTTATTTTGCTTGAAATTGTTGAAGGGTCTTTGGTTACCCACATAACCTTGGTAACTTTCATTGTTGTCCCGTAAGGGAGGTGGAACATAAGGACGAGGTTGTTGTTGATGTTGAAGTGCTTGTTGTTGAGGAACTTGATTGGAAGCTTGGTATTGATTAGAGAAGGAAGCACCTTGCTTGAACGCTTGAAAGGCGTTCACTTGCTCAATACTTCCTCTACAATGCATAGGATCGTGACCAACGATTCCACAAGTATCACACATCCCAAAGTAAGGTGTAGGAGGTGCGAACCCCAAAGCATTCACTTCTTGAATCGGTTGATGGTGGGATGAACTAGAGCCTTGGACTTGGTTGAGGTGGCTTTGGAGCTTCTTGTCAATAGTCTCCATGTGTGTTTTAAGTTGAGCTCCAAGGTCAATGCTTAACTTAGTGATGGCATCGACCTCATGCGTGCATCCTCGGTGTGCCTTCCTAGGCCTAGAGTATTGCGAATTATGCACCGCCATCTCTTCGATTCTCGCCCATCTTTGGTCGTCATCGACCTCGGTAAACCTACCATTGGAGCCCATGTTGAGAATGGCTCTCCAGTCCTCATAAAGACCATTCCAAAATTGTTGCACCAAGAACCATTGTGAGAGTCCATAATGAGGGCACGATCTTACCAAAGACTTAAACCGCTCCCAAGCTTCATACAGGCTCTCTTCATCCCTTTGTTGGAACCCGGTGATGGAGGCCCTAAGAAAATTCGTCTTTTCCGGAGGGTAAAACTTTTGGTAGAACGCCAAGGCAAGCTTTTTCAAAGTATCGATCCCCATGGTTGCCCTATCGAGACTCTTGATCCATTGATTCGCTTTTCCAATAAGAGAAAACGGGAAGAGTACCCAACGAATTTGATCTTGAGTAACCCCGGTTTGAGATATAGCGTCACAATAATCGGAGAAAGTCTCCATATGTTGGTGCGGGTCTTCGGTGGGCAAACCACTAAATGGGCTCCTCTCCACAAGTTGGATAAATTGAGTCTTTGCCACAAAATTCCCGGTATAGGTTTCCGGTAATGCACTCGGTCCCGGCAAGACATCCTCGGTGAATGTGGAGTGAGAGGAGAACTTAGGCATTCTTGGATGTAAGGGAGAAGATGGTGGTGTAGAGAGTGTTGATGTAGATGAAGAGGGGGAACTAGGAGAAGAATCACGAAAGGGATTGATGAAGGTCCCTCCGGCCGTCTCTCGAGGTGAATTGTTCAAGTCGGCTCCTTGGGCTTGCCCTTGATGAGTTTTGCTTGCACTCGGTTGAGAGATCCTAACCCGATTAATCGTCCGTTGGCGAAAGGCTCGAAAGGGTCTCTCCTGCTCTGGATTAAAGAGATAGAAGTCACCTCCCCTCCTAGGCATACACTACACACTAGAATAAACGTAAGAACACCTAGTGCTTTATGGGCACTAGGCAACGACAATAGCAAACACAACTAGAGACAAAGAGAAACAGAAGAAATAAAACTAAGGAAAGAAGAAAAATCTAGAGAATATTCACAAAAAGAAGATGGGAGAACACAAAGAAGGGTAACTAAGTCAAGAAATAAGCAAACTAAGTCTAAACAATGCACCGTCCCCGGCAACGGCGCCAAATTGATGGGAGGGATTTGTCACGTCCCTAGCCAATCAATATAACACCGACTAACCTAGTGGGTAGCTAGGGTAAGTCGGGATCGTATCCACGAGGACGGTATATCAAGGTTTAGACTAGGTCGGCCTACAACGAGACTAGGTCACCAAAACAAACACAAAGAAGCAATGAATGGAAAACTATTAAGGAGGAGGAGTAAGAGCTAGACTAATGATCGAACTAATAAATAAACTAGAAGAACTATGACTAACTAAGACGATGGATCAAATATGGAAAGAAGTGGGGTAGGTCGGGTTCATAGGAGTAGAAGGGTAATTGGGGTGATCAAGGGTGTAGGTGTCTCCTAATCGCTAGAGTCGGTCCGGGCTCTCGCAACTTAGACCGATGTTAAGGTGGGTCCGGGCTCTCGCAACTTAGACCCTAGTTCGCGCTCTCGCGACTAAACTATTCTCAACATTTCCACAAAATAAGCAATCAATGAGAAGATGAACACTAGTATGGGAAGCATGGCCACTACAACTCACACAAGCATATCAACAAACACATAGAGTGTCCACAATGTGACTAACAACAAAGATGCAACCTTTTCCACTTAATCAACCCTAATCATCCATAATCTACCCCTAATCCCCCTACTAACCCCACAAGAGCACTACTCACTCATTATCAAATTACTCATAACATTAACAAGAGAAAACAAACTAAACATCCAAGCATTCATTATGAACAACTAACAACAATAACAATATAAAAAGATGAAACAAGATTGAATAAACAAAGACAAAAGAACAACTAACAAATTTTTTAGGATTTTTAAAGGTTTTTCGAAAAACTATGAAAATAAAACTACTACAATAGAATATCGCTCCCCCATACTTAAATCGAGCAATGTCCTCATATGCTCAATCGTAGTGTGCGGAGAGACAAAAGAAAAGAAAATAAACTACGAAAATAAAGCTAAAATTAAAAACAAAGTGGAGAAAAAGGTAGAAGGTGTCCGGCCGGGGTGTAGTCAAGTCACCATGGGCCGAGACGAGAAAAAGATATGGAAGGGGGAAGAAAAATAAAAAGAAAGAAATGAAAGCAAATGGGAGGGGAGGGCTAGGTGTAATCAAATCACCTAGCCCAGATTCCGTCCAAGTCCGACTGACTCCTAAAAAGGGGTGAAAATCTTGTAAATTGGACTAATCGATTGACTCTCGGCATAATCACGTCGTCGGGAGTCGGGAGCAACCAAACTATGGCCTCGAAGGCCCCTAGATACCGTGACTCAAGGGAAGGGGGCAAACAATGAAAAAGAAGCGATAAAAAGACGGAAAAGTAAGTATAGTTACCCAAACCGAGCGGCTAGTAACTCACTTGCTCCATCGTTTCGTTGATCATTAGAGGCTCGTCGCTTGTTTTCTCGGTTGCCATCTCACTTCACACTTGAAGAGAACTCACGGTAGAGGTAGAAATGGTAGGGGGTGAGTTTTGATGTGAGAGTCGGTGTAAAGCGGATAGGAAATGGAGTGAGGGCATGACAATGAAGTACATGGGGCATATGATAAGGCTAGGGTAGTTAGGGAGGTTGGGAGGGGGCATAAAACGGTTGGGTGGACTCGATTTGCGAAGAAGAAACACAAAGGGGGAGCATAGGACCTTCCCGATCGAGAAGATTGCTCCCGATCGGGTTACCTCACCCGTCCCGGTCGGGACGCCCTCACCCCGGTCGGGACGGACTCACAGGAAGCTCGAAAACAGGTGCACCCTTCCCGATCGGGACGGCACCCTTCCCGGTCGGGAAGCCTTACCCTTCCCGGTCGGGACGCCTCATCCCGGCCGGGATGGGTCTTCTTCAACTTCCACAATCCCAAAAGCTTGCTTCAAGCTTCAAAAACCCGATCCTCGTGCTTACAACCCAAGGTATATCATAGCCAATCCTCTCTAGGAGCGTTCTCACTTCACCTATCAAACAATACTCAAACACACATCAAACTCTCTCCCTCACAACGCTCATCAATCAATCCAAATAACAAGAATTCACAAAAATCCAACTAACTACAAGAAAGAGATATATACAATGAGACGGTTCTTGTGGAACTCCGTCAAACCAAGGTGGCACATCCCGAGGCTCTTCAAGGCCTTGCATCGACGTTCCCGGGGCATCCCGATCTACTAAGTTCAATGGCTTGAACTTGTACTTGCGATCCTTCGGGATATACCCAAACGTCCAACGATCCTCATGCGGCTCCAAGGGAGGCTCATCCCTCTCCTTGCTTTTCAACTTGTCATCAAGCCCATGACATGGGCACTCATCCTCCTCACTCTCGGAGTCATCATCATCAAGTACATAAGAGTACTTCTTCAAGCTTTGTTCCGGTTCACCCCCTAGATCGATGTCTTTCTTGGCTTGGATCATATTGCATGATTCATCCTTGGTAGGCGTAGTGTTGCCTTGGAGGTCGAACACTATCTTTTCCTCGCCTAACTCAAATGTGATCCTACCGTTCTTCACATCGATCATGGCACCCGCGGTGTGTAGAAATGGGCGTCCAAGGATGATGGGAGTGTTGGCATCCTCCGGCATGTCAAGCACAATGAAGTCTACCGGAATGAAGTATTTCCCCACTCGTACCGGTACGTCCTCTAACATTCCTAATGGTCGATTGAATGATTTATCGGCCATTTGGAGGGTGAGGGACGTACATTTCAACTCCTTCATTCCAAGTCGGCAACAAATAGAATAGGGAATGATGCTCACACTCGCGCCCAAGTCGCATAACGCATTCTTGATCAAGAAGTTGCCTATGGTGCAAGGTTTCGAAAAACTACCCGGATCCTTCAACTTCGGAAGCGTTGAACCTTGGATAAGCTCGCTCACCACCCTCGTGAACGCTACGGTCTCTTCCTTGTCGACGGATCTCTTCCTAGCCAAGATTTCTCTCATAAATCTTCCATATGCCGGGATTTGGGTAAGTAATTCGGTGAACGGGACACTAACATCCAATTTCTTCACAATACTAAGGAACTTGTCATAATGAGTGTCCACCTTAGTCTTCATTTTCCTCAATGGGTAAGGCAACTTGATTTGGTATTTGTTTTGATCATTAAAGGTGGACTCTTCAAAGGACACTTTCCTTTTTCCCTTGTCTTTCTCTTGAAGAGGAGGAGGGTTGTCTTCTTGGGGTTTCTCGACTTCCCATAGAACTTGTTCCTCCATTGGATTGTCCCAGCTTGATTCTTCTTGATTTGGAGACACAACTTCCTTCATCTCTTGTTGCTCACTAGGAAACACGGGAGGATTATATGTAGCACCGCTCCTCAAGGTGATGGCATTGACATGCTCAAAATTTGGAGTTTCACCTTGAGGAGGTAATTGCCCCCTTTGTCTTGAAGAATTACCCGATGCAAGTTGAGCTACTTGGTTCTCAATCATCTTCATGTGAGTCTTCATTTCCTTGTTATCCATTAGAATTTGAGCAATGATTCCTTGTTGTGACATTTGTGTTTCCAATTGACTCCTTTGCATGTCTTGAGTACTCCTTTGCATATCCAACATTTGCTTTTGTATATCCGAATCCCGTGGTGGGGATGATGGATTATGCGGAGCATCGGTGAGGGCCAATGGAGTACCGTAGTCATGAATAGGAGACCGACTCCTTGGCTTGCTTTGTTGATTGCCTTGTGTTGCTTGTTGTTGTTGATGGTTCCCTTTGAACCCATTAGAATTGCCTTGATTAAGGCCTTGGTTGTGGTTTTGTTGACCTTGAAAGTTTCGGTTTCCTTGGAAATTTTGGTTTCCTTGGAAACCGCCATGATTGAAGTTCCCTTGTTGGAACCCTTGCTTGTTGTTGAAGTTGCCTTGGTTATTTTGCTTGAAATTGTTGAAGGGTCTTTGGTTACCCACATAACCTTGGTAACTTTCATTGTTGTCCCGTAAGGGAGGTGGAACATAAGGACGAGGTTGTTGTTGATGTTGAAGTGCTTGTTGTTGAGGAACTTGATTGGAAGCTTGGTATTGATTAGAGAAGGAAGCACCTTGCTTGAACGCTTGAAAGGCGTTCACTTGCTCAATACTTCCTCTACAATGCATAGGATCGTGACCAACGATTCCACAAGTATCACACATCCCAAAGTAAGGTGTAGGAGGTGCGAACCCCAAAGCATTCACTTCTTGAATCGGTTGATGGTGGGATGAACTAGAGCCTTGGACTTGGTTGAGGAGGCTTTGGAGCTTCTTGTCAATAGTCTCCATGTGTGTTTTAAGTTGAGCTCCAAGGTCAATGCTTAACTTAGTGATGGCATCGACCTCATGCGTGCATCCTCGGTGTGCCTTCCTAGGCCTAGAGTATTGCGAATTATGCACCGCCATCTCTTCGATTCTCGCCCATCTTTGGTCGTCATCGACCTCGGTAAACCTACCATTGGAGCCCATGTTGAGAATGGCTCTCCAGTCCTCATAAAGACCATTCCAAAATTGTTGCACCAAGAACCATTGTGAGAGTCCATAATGAGGGCACGATCTTACCAAAGACTTAAACCGCTCCCAAGCTTCATATAGGCTCTCTTCATCCCTTTGTTGGAACCCGGTGATGGACGCCCTAAGAAAATTCGTCTTTTCCGGAGGGTAAAACTTTTGGTAGAACGCCAAGGCAAGCTTTTTCCAAGTATCGATCCCCATGGTTGCCCTATCGAGACTCTTGATCCATTGATTCGCTTTTCCAATAAGAGAAAACGGGAAGAGTACCCAACGAATTTGATCTTGAGTAACCCCGGTTTGAGATATAGCGTCACAATAATCGGAGAAAGTCTCCATATGTTGGTGCGGGTCTTCGGTGGGCAAACCACTAAATGGGCTCCTCTCCACAAGTTGGATAAATTGAGTCTTTGCCACAAAATTCCCGGTATAGGTTTCCGGTAATGCACTCGGTCCCGGCAAGACATCCTCGGTGAATGTGGAGTGAGAGGAGAACTTAGGCATTCTTGGATGTAAGGGAGAAGATGGTGGTGTAGAGAGTGTTGATGTAGATGAAGAGGGGGAACTAGGAGAAGAATCACGAAAGGGATTGATGAAGGTCCCTCCGGCCGTCTCTCGAGTTGAATTGTTCAAGTCGGCTCCTTGGGCTTGCCCTTGATGAGTTTTGCTTGCACTCGGTTGAGAGATCCTAACCCGATTAATCATCCGTTGGCGAAAGGCTCGAAAGGGTCTCTCCTGCTCTGGATTAAAGAGATAGAAGTCACCTCCCCTCCTAGGCATACACTACACACTAGAACAAACGTAAGAACACCTAGTGCTTTATGGGCACTAGGCAACGACAATAGCAAACACAACTAGAGACAAAGAGAAAAAGAAGAAATAAAACTAAGGAAAGATGAAAAATCTAGAGAATATTCACAAAAAGAAGATGGGAGAACACAAAGAAGGGTAACTAAGTCAAGAAATAAGCAAACTAAGTCTAAACAATGCACCGTCCCCGGCAACGGCGCCAAATTGATGGGAGGGATTTTTCACGTCCCTAGCCAATCAATAGAACACCGACTAACCTAGTGGGTATCTAGGGTAAGACGGGATCGTATCCACGAGGACGGTATATCAAGGTTTAGACTAGGTCGGCCTACAACGAGACTAGGTCACCAAAACAAACACAAAGAAGCAATGAATGGAAAACTATTAAGGAGGAGGAGTAAGAGCTAGAATAATGATCGAACTAATAAATAAACTAGAAGAACTATGACTAACTAAGACGATGGATCAAATATGGAAAGAAGTGGGGTAGGTCGGGTTCATAGGAGTAGAAGGGTAATTGGGGTGATCAAGGGTGTAGGTGTCTCCTAATCGCTAGAGTCGGTCCGGGCTCTCGCAACTTAGACCGATGTTAAGGTGGGTCCGGGCTCTCGCAACTTAGACCCTAGTTCGCGCTCTCGCGACTAAACTATTCTCAACATTTCCACAAAATAAGCAATCAATGAGAAGATGAACACTAGTATGGGAAGCATGGCCACTACAACTCACACAAGCATATCAACAAACACATAGAGTGTCCACAATGTGACTAACAACAAAGATGCAACCTTTTCCACTTAATCAACCCTAATCATCCATAATCTACCCCTAATCCCCCTACTAACCCCACAAGAGCACTACTCACTCATTATCAAATTACTCATAACATTAACAAGAGAAAACAAACTAAACATCCAAGCATTCATTATGAACAACTAACAACAATAACAATATAAAAAGATGAAACAAGATTGAATAAACAAAGACAAAAGAACAACTAACAAATTTTTTAGGATTTTTAAAGGTTTTTCGAAAAACTATGAAAATAAAACTACTACAATAGAATATCGCTCCCCCATACTTAAATCGAGCAATGTCCTCATATGCTCAATCGTAGTGTGCGGAGAGACAAAAGAAAAGAAAATAAACTACGAAAATAAAGCTAAAATTAAAAACAAAGTGGAGAAAAAGGTAGAAGGTGTCCGGCCGGGGTGTAGTCAAGTCACCATGGGCCGAGACGAGAAAAAGATATGGAAGGGGGAAGAAAAATAAAAAGAAAGAAATGAAAGCAAATGGGAGGGGAGGGCTAGGTGTAATCAAATCACCTAGCCCAGATTCCGTCCAAGTCCGACTGACTCCTAAAAAGGGGTGAAAATCTTGTAAATTGGACTAATCGATTGACTCTCGGCATAATCACGTCGTCGGGAGTCGGGAGCAACCAAACTATGGCCTCGAAGGCCCCTAGATACCGTGACTCAAGGGAAGGGGGCAAACAATGAAAAAGAAGTGATAAAAAGACGGAAAAGTAAGTATAGTTACCCAAACCGAGCGGCTAGTAACTCACTTGCTCCATCGTTTCGTTGATCATTAGAGGCTCGTCGCTTGTTTTCTCGGTTGCCATCTCACTTCACACTTGAAAAGAACTCACGGTAGAGGTAGAAATGGTAGGGGGTGAGTTTTGATGTGAGAGTCGGTGTAAAGCGGATAGGAAATGGAGTGAGGGCATGACAATGAAGTACATGGGGCATATGATAAGGCTAGGGTAGTTAGGGAGGTTGGGAGGGGGCATAAAACGGTTGGGTGGACTCGATTTGCGAAGAAGAAACACAAAGGGGGAGCATAGGACCTTCCCGATCGAGAAGATTGCTCCCGATCGGGTTACCTCACCCGTCCCGGTCGGGACGCCCTCACCCCGGTCGGGACGGACTCACAGGAAGCTCGAAAACAGGTGCACCCTTCCCGATCGGGACGGCACCCTTCCCGGTCGGGAAGCCTTACCCTTCCCGGTCGGGACGCCTCATCCCGGCCGGGATGGGTCTTCTTCAACTTCCACAATCCCAAAAGCTTGCTTCAAGCTTCAAAAACCCGATCCTCGTGGTTACAACCCAAGGTATATCATAGCCAATCCTCTCTAGGAGCGTTCTCACTTCACCTATCAAACAATACTCAAACACACATCAAACTCTCTCCCTCACAACGCTCATCAATCAATCCAAATAACAAGAATTCACAAAAATCCAACTAACTACAAGAAAGAGATATATACAATGAGACGGTTCTTGTGGAACTCCGTCAAACCAAGGTGGCACATCCCGAGGCTCTTCAAGGCCATGCATCGACGTTCCCGGGGCATCCCGATCTACTAAGTTCAATGGCTTGAACTTGTACTTGCGATCCTTCGGGATATACCCAAACGTCCAACGATCCTCATGCGGCTCCAAGGGAGGCTCATCCCTCTCCTTGCTTTTCAACTTGTCATCAAGCCCATGACATGGGCACTCATCCTCCTCACTCTCGGAGTCATCATCATCAAGTACATAAGAGTACTTCTTCAAGCTTTGTTCCGGTTCACCCCCTAGATCGATGTCTTTCTTGGCTTGGATCATATTACATGATTCATCCTTGGTAGGCGTAGTGTTGCCTTGGAGGTCGAACACTATCTTTTCCTCGCCTAACTCAAATGTGATCCTACCGTTCTTCACATCGATCATGGCACCCGCGGTGTGTAGAAATGGGCGTCCAAGGATGATGGGAGTGTTGGCATCCTCCGGCATGTCAAGCACAATGAAGTCTACCGGAATGAAGTATTTCCCCACTCGTACCGGTACGTCCTCTAACATTCCTAATGGTCGATTGAATGATTTATCGGCCATTTGGAGGGTGAGGGACGTACATTTCAACTCCTTCATTCCAAGTCGGCAACAAATAGAATAGGGAATGATGCTCACACTCGCGCCCAAGTCGCATAACGCATTCTTGATCAAGAAGTTGCCTATGGTGCAAGGTTTCGAAAAACTACCCGGATCCTTCAACTTCGGAAGCGTGGAACCTTGGATAAGCTCGCTCACCACCCTCGTGAACGCTACGGTCTCTTCCTTGTCGACGGATCTCTTCCTAGCCAAGATTTCTCTCATAAATCTTCCATATGCCGGGATTTGGGTAAGTAATTCGGTGAACGGGACACTAACATCCAATTTCTTCACAATACTAAGGAACTTGTCATAATGAGTGTCCACCTTAGTCTTCATTTTCCTCAATGGGTAAGGCAACTTGATTTGGTATTTGTTTTGATCATTAAAGGTGGACTCTTCAAAGGACACTTTCCTTTTTCCCTTGTCTTTCTCTTGAAGAGGAGGAGGGTTGTCTTCTTGGGGTTTCTCGACTTCCCATAGAACTTGTTCCTCCATTGGATTGTCCCAGCTTGATTCTTCTTGATTTGGAGACACAACTTCCTTCATCTCTTGTTGCTCACTAGGAAACACGGGAGGATTATATGTAGCACCGCCCCTCAAGGTGATGGCATTGACATGCTCAAAATTTGGAGTTTCACCTTGAGGAGGTAATTGCCCCCTTTGTCTTGAAGAATTACCCGATGCAAGTTGAGCTACTTGGTTCTCAATCATCTTCATGTGAGTCTTCATTTCCTTGTTATCCATTAGAATTTGAGCAATGATTCCTTGTTGTGACATTTGTGTTTCCAATTGACTCCTTTGCATGTCTTGAGTACTCCTTTGCATATCCAACATTTGCTTTTGTATATCCGAATCCCGTGGTGGGGATGATGGATTATGCGGAGCATCGGTGAGGGCCAATGGAGTACCGTAGTCATGAATAGGAGACCGACTCCTTGGCTTGCTTTGTTGATTGCCTTGTGTTGCTTGTTGTTGTTGATGGTTCCCTTTGAACCCATGAGAATTGCCTTGATTAAGGCCTTGGTTGTGGTTTTGTTGACCTTGAAAGTTTCGGTTTCCTTGGAAATTTTGGTTTCCTTGGAAACCGCCATGATTGAAGTTCCCGTGTTGGAACCCTTGCTTGTTGTTGAAGTTGCCTTGGTTATTTTGCTTGAAATTGTTGAAGGGTCTTTGGTTACCCACATAACCTTGGTAACTTTCATTGTTGTCCCGTAAGGGAGGTGGAACATAAGGACGAGGTTGTTGTTGATGTTGAAGTGCTTGTTGTTGAGGAACTTGATTGGAAGCTTGGTATTGATTAGAGAAGGAAGCACCTTGCTTGAACGCTTGAAAGGCGTTCACTTGCTCAATACTTCCTCTACAATGCATAGGATCGTGACCAACGATTCCACAAGTATCACACATCCCAAAGTAAGGTGTAGGAGGTGCGAACCCCAAAGCATTCACTTCTTGAATCGGTTGATGGTGGGATGAACTAGAGCCTTGGACTTGGTTGAGGAGGCTTTGGAGCTTCTTGTCAATAGTCTCCATGTGTGTTTTAAGTTGAGCTCCAAGGTCAATGCTTAACTTAGTGATGGCATCGACCTCATGCGTGCATCCTCGGTGTGCCTTCCTAGGCCTAGAGTATTGCGAATTATGCACCGCCATCTCTTCGATTCTCGCCCATCTTTGGTCGTCATCGACCTCGGTAAACCTACCATTGGAGCCCATGTTGAGAATGGCTCTCCAGTCCTCATAAAGACCATTCCAAAATTGTTGCACCAAGAACCATTGTGAGAGTCCATAATGAGGGCACGATCTTACCAAAGACTTAAACCGCTCCCAAGCTTCATACAGGCTCTCTTCATCCCTTTGTTGGAACCCGGTGATGGAGGCCCTAAGAAAATTCGTCTTTTCCGGAGGGTAAAACTTTTGGTAGAACGCCAAGGCAAGCTTTTTCCAAGTATCGATCCCCATGGTTGCCCTATTGAGACTCTTGATCCATTGATTCGCTTTTCCAATAAGAGAAAACGGGAAGAGTACCCAACGAATTTGATCTTGAGTAACCCCGGTTTGAGATATAGCGTCACAATAATCGGAGAAAGTCTCCATATGTTGGTGCGGGTCTTCGGTGGGCAAACCACTAAATGGGCTCCTCTCCACAAGTTGGATAAATTGAGTCTTTGCCACAAAATTCCCGGTATAGGTTTCCGGTAATGCACTCGGTCCCGGCAAGACATCCTCGGTGAATGTGGAGTGAGAGGAGAACTTAGGCATTCTTGGATGTAAGGGAGAAGATGGTGGTGTAGAGAGTGTTGATGTAGATGAAGAGGGGGAACTAGGAGAAGAATCACGAAAGGGATTGATGAAGGTCCCTCTGGCCGTCTCTCGAGGTGAATTGTTCAAGTCGGCTCCTTGGGCTTGCCTTTGATGAGTTTTGCTTGCACTCGGTTGAGAGATCCTAACCCGATTAATCGTCCGTTGGCGAAAGGCTCGAAAGGGTCTCTCCTGCTCTGGATTAAAGAGATAGAAGTCACCTCCCCTCCTAGGCATACACTACACACTAGAACAAACGTAAGAACACCTAGTGCTTTATGGGCACTAGGCAACGACAATAGCAAACACAACTAGAGACAAAGAGAAAAAGAAGAAATAAAACTAAGGAAAGATGAAAAATCTAGAGAATATTCACAAAAAGAAGATGGGAGAACACAAAGAAGGGTAACTAAGTCAAGAAATAAGCAAACTAAGTCTAAACAATGCACCGTCCCCGGCAACGGCGCCAAATTGATGGGAGGGATTTTTCACGTCCCTAGCCAATCAATAGAACACCGACTAACCTAGTGGGTATCTAGGGTAAGTCGGGATCGTATCCACGAGGACGGTATATCAAGGTTTAGACTAGGTCGGCCTACAACGAGACTAGGTCACCAAAACAAACACAAAGAAGCAATGAATGGAAAACTATTAAGGAGGAGGAGTAAGAGCTAGAATAATGATCGAACTAATAAATAAACTAGAAGAACTATGACTAACTAAGACGATGGATCAAATATGGAAAGAAGTGGGGTAGGTCGGGTTCATAGGAGTAGAAGGGTAATTGGGGTGATCAAGGGTGTAGGTGTCTCCTAATCGCTAGAGTCGGTCCGGGCTCTCGCAACTTAGACCCTAGTTCGCGCTCTCGCGACTAAACTATTCTCAACATTTCCACAAAATAAGCAATCAATGAGAAGATGAACACTAGTATGGGAAGCATGGCCACTACAACTCACACAAGCATATCAACAAACACATAGAGTGTCCACAATGTGACTAACAACAAAGATGCAACCTTTTCCCCTTAATCAACCCTAATCATCCATAATCTACCCCTAATCCCCCTACTAACCCCACAAGAGCACTACTCATTATCAAATTACTCATAACATTAACAAGAGAAAACAAACTAAACATCTAAGCATTCATTATGAACAACTAACAACAATAACAATATAAAAAGATGAAACAAGATTGAATAAACAAAGATTAAGAGTAGAGATGATTATACCAACACTATCAAGGTGAAAAGATGCAATCTTGTATAAATAAGAACCCAAATAAAACCCAAGGTTGTCAAGCTTGGAGAATTCTTCAAGTATCCTCTTAATACAAGAAGTAATTACAATGATTAACTAAGAATTAAAGAGAGATTAAAACTAATAAGTGAGAGTAAATCTAGGGTTTTTAGATGCTAATGGAGGCTTAAACTAATCTAGGGTAAGATGAGATGTCTTAAAATTACAAGAAGGGAGTATATATATGGGTACAAGAATGAAGGATAAGAAAAGAAGAAATGCGGGTGAGCTGTAGCCCATCCCGACCGGGACGGATCATCCCGATCGGGAAGGGTTCTGCCATCCTGATCGGGAAGGGCTCAACCCGACCGGGAAGGACCCACAGTGGCGCTTCTAAATGTGCATCCCTTCCCGATCGGGAAGGCCACTATCCCGAACGGGATGGGTCTTGTATGCCTCCAATAAGAGCTCTAGGGTCCCTCCTTGCCTCTCATGGGCTTTCCGTTGAATCTCGGGACTCGGGATCGGGTCTCGAAGGCTCGGGATTGGTCCCCAAGGTCTCGGGATCGATTCCAAGGCATCGAGTCATCCTTCCTTTACTCCATTGGCTCCAAAATGTGTATGTATCGAGTCGGAATCGCTCCAACTCTTCCAAATCGGTCTCGGGAACCTGAAACGGACTAAAGGAAGCATAAGAAGCCCCTAAACGGCTCCCAAGGAGCAATTTTACAAGGAAAATGCGACCAAAACACAACAAAATAGGCACTACAAACCACACTTATCACTTTGACTCAGACTCAGACTCAGATTCTGGAATTTCTCCTTCCCCTGTGATAAGCTTGAAAGTCCTTCCTTGACTGTCAGTCCACTTGACAGTCTTCCTCCAGGCTCTCTTACCTGTCCCGGATCCGACATCCGAGATCAACTTGGATGGATCGAAAGTGCGGCTGTGGAGAATGAGGCTAACTAGCTCCTCCTTCGGCGTTGGGGTCGCGAGATCCTCCCCAAAAAGTAGCCCCAGTGCGGGCTCAGCATTGTTAGCATCTTCGGACTGGACGAGGGCGAAGATGTCGTCGGGTATGTAGTTGCAGACCTGGGCCAAGTGGGTCCCAGGGCATGTGGTTGGAGGGCGGTATAGACCCGTTTGGACAGACTCGAACACCGGCGTGACGAAGATGACTTTACCGGTTCCGGTTTGGCCCATGTTTTCCGAGGTCAGGGTGTAGCCTAGACCGGTTTGAATCTTCCTGTTTTCGAAGACTTCGAGGATTTTTCCTGCGGGAAGATCGGGCCTTGATGTGACCCCTGGTAGGAAGCCCAGATTTTGTAACATCCGGTCCATGCTAACCGTAAAGTAGGGTCGGAAAAGGTATTCTTCTTCGATGGCCCCTATGAAGTCGAACCCCCAAAGATCGGTGCGGCTCGAGGTGTTGCAGTTAGCCACAGTCATAGGTGTGGCTTCTAGAGTGATGACGGTATCGTGCAAAAGTAGCTTGATCTTCCGATGCAGAGTGGAGGACATAGCCCTGGTTGAGTGGATCCAGGGTGTTCCTAGAAGAAGGTTAAAGGAAGAAGTCACATCGATCACTTGAAATTCCATCTCCTTCTCTATTGGGCCCGTTATGATAGTGAGTTTCACGGCCCCGGCTACGGACTTTGGACTTCCGTCGAAAGCCTGAATGGTTTGAGTTGTAGGAATGTAGTCGGCCTCGGTGATACCGAGGGCTTTGGCGGTTCTCAAGGGGACGACGTTAACTGCGAACCCGTCGTCAATAAGGGTCATGGGCAAATATTTTCCACGGCAGATTACCGTGATGTAGAGAGCCATGTTGTGGGCTGGCCCAAATGATTGCAGATCAGCATTGGAGAAGGTGATGAGTGGGCCTTCTTCCTTAGCTTTCCCCTTTAGGTGGGGCAGAACCGTGGCCACCATTTCAGCTGGAGTAGCCATAGAGTCGATCTTGACTTGATCGAGGGCCTTAGTGAGTGCCTCTCGATGTTCCTGAGAGCTAACTAGGAGTTTCCATATAGAGAGATCAACTCGAGTCTTGCTCAGCATCTTTACCAGAGCCATTTCAGTAGTTGGCGGCTCTTCTGGGGCGACCTCCGCTTTAGGCGGTGGTTCGGTGACGATGAGGGCGTGATTGCTGGTTAAGGCCTTGGACTTCACCTTTTGGATCTCCTCGGGCGTGATAGGGACGGCTTCTCCCTTAGTAAGATAGACGTCGTCTTCATCGTCGCACCAGATCCCGTTAATTTGTGGAATAAATGGGGAAATGAGATGTGAACAGTTTATGACTTCCCCGGAGAAGATGGCGTGGGTGGCCAACGGGTTGTCCTTGTTATTGGGCTTACCTCCAGGTAAAGGGATTTTCCTGCTTTCGATGAGATCCTGGATAAGATGTTTCAGTATCCAGCATTTCTCGGTGTCGTGTCCCTTACCCTGATGCTATTTGCAGTAGGCTTGGGCGTCGTAGAATTTGGAGCGACGCTCAACTAGAGGATCAGGTGTTGGGCCTATCGGGGCGATGAGGCCTTTTGATGATAGCCTTTGTAAGGCATTCTCATAGGTAGTACCTATGTCGGTGAATACTCGGGGCGTGGCATTCTTCTTGGACGGGTTATCAAGTAGATTTACCTCGTCAAAAATGCTACGAGTAGCAGCGGTGGATGTGGGCTTGCTTGTTGATGAGCTGGCCCCTTGGTATCCCTTGGTGGAGGCCTTAGTGAGGCTTTCCATCCTTAGATCATCCTTGATTCTTGTTCCCATTTCGGTTAGGATCGCGAAACTAGGTATGATGGCGTACCGGAGATGGATCCGGTAGGCGGGCAGGAGATTCTTGACAAAGGCTTCAACTAGGACCTTTTAACTGGGCTTATCGACCAAATTGACGCTTTCAGCCCTCCAGCGTTGAAGGTACTTTGTAAACCCCTCCTTTGGTTCCTGGGCCATTACTTCCAGGGTGCGCATCGTGGTTTGGATCTCCGCATTGTCGGCGTAGTTCCGAGAGAATTCCGTTGCTACGTCGTCCCAAGACTTGTATTTCTTGGCATCGAGCTTATAGAACCAGGCTTTCGGGTGCTTCTCTAACGAGGAGGCAAACAGATGCTTGAACATGTCTGACTTGACTCCTTTTAGGGCCATAAACTCTTTGAAGGCCCGGATATGTAATACCGGGTCTTCGGTTCCGTCGAACATCGGGAGGCCTGTCAAGTTGAGATTGGCAGGCAGTTGGTCGGTCAGGGGAGAATAGGTTCGGGCATTCGCCGTATAGATCGAGTTGTGGGTCGACAAATGGACCTGCTCTTGCAACTTGAGGACTGCGCTAGTCGGTTAGGCTAAAGGCCCATGAGCTTCATCTTCACCCTTCGGCTTGTCTTGTTTTATGGCGCTAACCCGGGTAACAATGGCGATCTGGTCGCCCCTGATTTGGTCGAGCTGTTCTTGGATCTTGGCCAAAGAGGTGTTCAGTTGATTGATAGCGTCCTTAGTCATGGTTCGGGTGTGAGGTGGCCTGTTTGTAAGAACACTGTATAATTAGAATCAAACCCAGATCGAAAGGTGCATCCCGAGCAAGAAGAAAAGACAACTAGACTCGGAAATAGACTATAAACCGACTCCTAGACGGGTGACTCATGGACGGTGGGCTTTCTTTAGGATTTCAGCAGAATGGGCCTAGTCCTGTGTGAAGAAAGACCTACGTGTGAGCTGTTCCCTAGACTTTGGACTCGATTGTGTAAGTGGGCTTCCCTTTGTAGGAGTTCGCCCTACGTAGGTGAACCGTGCTGATAAGTGTAGTTTGTAGTGCCTATTTGTTGTGTTTTGGTCCCTTTTTCCTTGTGGAATCGCTCCTTTGGAGCGACTCATGGGCTTCTTATGCTTCCTTTAGTTCGTTTCAGGTTCCCAAGGCCGAATTGGAAGAGTTGGAGCGATTCCGACTCCATACATACGCATTGGAGCCAACGAGATAAAGGAACGATGACTCGAGACCTTGGAATCGACCCCGAGACCTTGGGACCCAATCTTGAGCCTTCGAGACCCGATCTCGAGTCCCGAAAATCGGTGGGAAGCCCATGAGAGGCAAGGAAGGACCAAAGAGCTCTTAAGAGAGGCCTACAAAGACCCATCCCGTTCGGGATGAAGGAAGCATGAAGAGCGGCTACTGTGAGCCCATCCCGATCGGGAAGGTCCTTCCCGACCGTGAAGGGTGGCCCATCCCGATCGGGACCAACACATCCCGACCGGGATGAGCCCAGTTCAGGCCCGTGAATGCTCCTTTCTTCTCCTTTCATTTGTAACCCTATATATACTCTTCCCTTGTTATGTAAAGCTTATGCACTTCATTAGAGACAAAACCCTAGACTACTTTAGGTTAGATTAGATTAGATTAGTGTAGATTAGTCGGTAAATAGTTGTTAATCTTAGATTAGTACTTGTATTAAGGGAATTCTTCAAGATCTTCTCCAAGCTTGACAACCTTGGATGTTTGTTTTGGGTTTTATTTCATTAATGCAAGTTTTGTTCTTTCCTCTTCACTAGTTTGGTATAATCCTCTTCTCTTTTACTCTTTTTCTTGTTTCATTTATTCAAGTTTGAATCTTTAGTTGTTACTTTTGTTCTTGTTCATTGTTATTGCTAGTTTGTTTATGTATGTTTGTTTTCTTATGTTGGATCCTCTTGTTAGTGTTAGTATTAGTATGATTATGTTAGAGTAGTGTTCTTGCTAGGGTTAGTAAGGTGATTAGGGTGTTAATTGGATGATTAAGGGTTTGTTGGAGATGTTGGTGGAAGATTTGGGTTTCCTCTTGTTTGATGCACATCACATGTTTGTTGAATTGCTTGAATGACTAAGTATGTACGAATGCTTGTTTTCTTGCCTTTATTTCGTGGGTGTTAGTTTGTTTGTGGGTTCGGTCCCCTCATTAAGTTGCGAGAGCCCGGTGAGGACGACCCCTAGGCCGGTCTAAGTTGCGAGAGCCCGGATTCAACCTAGGACCATAGCGTGCTAGAACCCCGTTTGTGTTGTGTATCGCCGAGATGGGTTTTACGTGGAACCTCTAGGTGAGTCTAAGTTGCGAGAGCCCGGGCATTACCTAGATTACCCTACTTCCTCCTTCACCTCTAGTTCTCCCTCGACCATTCCGTTACCCCTTTGACCCCGACCTAATCCTAGCCCGTTTTCCTTTGTTTGTTTCCTTTGTTTAGACCTTTGCTTAGTCCATAGCCATCCCCCTTAGACTAGCTTGTCTCGAACCTAGTCCTTGACCGTGGCATACCTTAGTCCGACCTCCCGTCCCTGTGGATTCGACCCGACTTACCCTAGCTACCCACTAGGTATAGCCGGTTTTGTTTGACGGTTGGGATTCACGACAAATCCCACCCATCAAATTGGCGCCGTTGCCGGGGACGGCGTAGTTTAGACTTTTGTTTGCTTAGTTTTGGACTTTGTTCTTGACTTTTGTGTTCTCTTCTCCTTGTGTATCTCCGTTTTTCTTCTTGTGTGTTACTCTCCCTTCCTAGTGCCTCAAAAGCACTAGGATACTAACGTTTGCTCAAGTGCTTCTAGCTCATCCTAGGTACCAAGGCAACGTTATGGACATGGCTTGTCCAAGCTACCATCAATCATCACGGGGCAACTTTGGGGCAAATGGCCAAGTCCCGAAATCTCACCAACCATATCAACCTCATCAACAATCTCACGAACGCCCTCCTTATGGTTACCAAGAAAGTTGTCAAGGATCATTCCAACATCCCAACAACTACCAAACACCCTCACATAACCCACGACCACAAGATCCCAACTTGGTTGAGACTTGTCAAATGATGTCTCAATTGCTTAAGAGTCAACATGAGGCGATAGCTCTATTGCAAAAGACTCAACAAGTGATGATGACTCACATGCAAGGGGTTGAAAAGGAGCTCAAGGCCCAAATAGAGGTGCAAGATGCTCGCATCAATGCATTCATAGCCCATATCACGATGTCGGCCACTCGAGCTCCACTACATGTTGAGGAAAGTTCATTTGGGCATGAAGGTCGGGTGTCTCAACCCAATCTTGAAGCTACAAATGAAGAAGAGAGGGTCGACCAAGAGGTCATTGTTGAGTGTTGCTTAGGCGGTGAAGATGAGGGAAGAATAGAGGAAGTTGAGGCTTCAAGGGCCAACAATGAGGAGGGGAGTGAACATGATTCTCGAGATAACTCTTGGGGAGCCGATGTATTGGCGATAAAATTGGATTTGTTCGATTTTCTTCGTGATGAACCTCTAGACAATCCAAAGCCAAGTGAAGACATACCTCCTCTAGGCCATATAGACAAGGTGAGTGAAAAGGAGCGCAATACTTGGGAAAAAGAAGTAGATGCCTTGGAACTTGCTTTGTATGAGAATTTGGAGGATCCTAAACCCTCCAATGAAGAAAACTTGATGCTTTCTCCTCCTCTACCGCACTCGATGTCTAGCCCTTTGTCTTGTGAGACGGTTGGTGAAGAGGATCCTTGTCGGGCGGTGGAAAAGAGTTCCACTCTCGACCCCGTAGAAGAAGCGACACCTCTAGGGTGTGATCTCCCACATCATGACACCGAGCACGACTCTAGACCACTATACCTACCGGATTGTCATAAGAGTCGTAGCTATGTTGGTTTGGAAGACCCGGAAGATCACGAGAACCCCGAGCATATTGAAGACGATCGCTTCTTCCCTCCGACTTGGAAACTTTTGGGAGTGGCTAGGCTCGGCCATGTGAGCTTAAATGAAGATGTTGCTAGAGCATTTGACTTACTCCTCCGAGCTCTTAATGGCTATGGAGGTGTAGTTGGTGAGAATATCTTATTGTAAATATCTCTTTTTCTTTTCTTTTGTGCTTGTATTTGTGTTTATGTTTGTTTGTATAGTTTGGTTTATAGGATTTGTTAGCCTTTGTGGAATTCTTGTTTATTTGGATTGTAGATGAGCGATGTGAGGGAGGGAATTTGATGTTGTATTTGAGTTCATTGTGATAGGTGTGAAGGATAAGGTGATTCCTAGAGGAGAGTAGATAATGATAGAGCATGGATCTTGAGTTTGGAAGTCGATTTTTGAAGCTTCGGTGAAGTTTTTGGGGTTTTGGAGGTCAAGAAAACCCATCCCGGGCGGGAAGGGAGCTTCCCGACCGGGAAGAGTGTGCCATCCCGACCAGGAAGAAGTCGTCCCGATCGGGATGGAGGTGCAAAAATTGGAGCATTCTGGAGTGTCGTCCCGACCGGGACGAGGGCTTCCCGATCGGGACGGGTGTGTCATCCCGATCGGGACCATCCATCCCGACCGGGATGGTTCCCTTTCTCCTCTTTTGGCCTCTTCTTTGACATTTGAGCGCACCCAACCATTGTATACCCCCACCCAACCTCCCTACCCATCCTTGCTCATGTCATACGACCCTTACACTTCATTTACATACCCTCACCTCGTTTCTCTTCCCTTTACACCGAGTTTCACATCGAATCCCACACCCCTCGCACCATTACTACCTCTACCATGCGGGCTTATCGAGATTGAAGCGGAAAAGCAATAATGAAGACAAGCAAGTACCTATATTGATCTATGAGACGATGGTGAGAGTAAGTTGCTAACCTATGGTACGGCAACTATCCTTTCTTTTCCGCCTTTTATTGCTTGTTTTCCTTTGTTTACTCCCCTTCCCCTTGTACACTTTTGTGTCATGGTGTCATGGTGGCCATCGGGGCCTTGGTATATGTTGCTCCCGACTCTCGATGATGTGACTACATCGAGAGTCATTTCAAAATCCAAATTTTACAAGTTTTTCACTTTCTTTTTTTGAGGATTTAGTCGGATTTAGGCGGAATCCGGGTTAGGTGACTTTATTACACCTAGCCCTCCCCTCCCATTTCCTTTTATTTCCTTCTTTTTATTTTTCTTCCCCCATCCATATCTTTTTCTTGTCTCGGCCCATGGTGACTTGACTACACCCCGGCCGAACACCTTCTACCTTTTCTTCATCTTTATTTTTGATTTTTAGCTTTATTTTCGTAGTTTCTTTTTCTTTCTTTTGTCTCTCCGCACCCTACGATCGAGCATGAGGACATGGCTCGATTTAAGTGTGGGGGAGCGATATTCTAGTATAGTTTAGTTTTTTTTCTTAGTTTTTTCGAAAAAAAAAATCTCTAAAAACCATAAAAATTTGAAAAATTTTCACAAAAATCAAAAAGATTTTTCTTTTGTGTGTTTTCCCTTTGTGTCTTTGTGTCGTGTATTTTTGTTTTGTTGTGTGTGTTTGCCCCCTTTTCCTTATAGGTTGCTTAAACCACCGATGGCTTTGGAAAGCTTTCAAGATGTCCGGTAACATCTTCTATCCCTTTTTCCTTCTTTGTCTCTTGCGGAATTGGAGGAGATTGTGATGTGGTGTGCTCGGGAGGAGCTTTGTAAAGTTTGATGTTGGTTGGTTGCTCATTTGGAAGCTAGGGGTGGTATTTATGTTGTGTATGTATTCATTTTGTGTTGTTTTTTGTTTCGTTGCTTTTGCTTCTTTATCTTTCGTTCGTTTTCGTCATGTTTTTGTTGTGTTTTGTTGTGTGTCATGTGTGCAACCGTTTTCGAAAACCCGGTTTAGAGGCTAGTGTGCGAGTGTTTACTTTCCTTTCCTAGTTGTATAAATCGAGTCTTGGACTTTAGTCTAGTAGAATGACCCTAAATCAATGATTTCGTTGGTCCTTTACCTTGAGTCCACCTAGCTTACTAGGGATTTACTACGGGATTTGCATTTTGACCATTATGACCACCCACGGTGTGAAAAGGCCTTGGTTACCGAGTCTCGTCCCTTAGGTGACCGTGTTTGGGATTATTTGATTAGTCCAAGTTCTCCCCTTTTTGTGAGTATGAAGGGAAGACGTCGTCCCGACATACCCATTTCCCTACTTCCTACACAAATCCACACAATAAAAATGCAATTTGTTGATTCTCTCTTTCTTGTTACACAATGAAATTCCAAAAATGCCAAATCTTGCCAAAAGGGCAAAGAAAAGAAAAAGAAAGAAAAAAATGAAAGAAAGAAAAGAAATGAAGAAAAAGAAAAGGCACAAAAGCCAAAAAGAAAATAGAAAAGAAGAAAAAGAAATGGCATGGCAACAAACAAATCAAAATATCGAAAAGAAAGAAAATGCCAAAAGAAAACCCGTCTCACAAAAACATATCCTCTCAAAATAAGCCTTTTTCCGACTTTTGCCGTGAAGAGCCTACCAAAGGACCGAGTCCCGAGGAAGGATGATAGCGGCATTAGTCGGTCTTCCCTCATTTTGCATATTTCCACCTTTTTACTTGGACTAGTTAAGCGGTTTTGGACACGGGATGACCCTCTTGGCTCACGCTAAAGGGGGCGGGGTCTCACTTACCTACAGTGTCGACTAACACCGTGGATCATCACTTTCCACTCCGTCGATCGTCCCGTAGTACGTTTTTAGAAAGTTAGGAGGACCTAGGTAAGTTACCAACGTTTTTATTGCTTTATCGTCATACTATTAGGGTTTAGTCCACCTTGGTTTGTATTGCTATCATGGGAACGTTGTCGCTTACCTCGAGTCCTAAACTGGTGTTTTATTCACCGCTTTTTGAGGGAAGCGATATTTCTTTTGTTTTGGGTGCAACCGATTATGTGTTGTTTGAATGTTTGTTTGTTTATGTGTTTTGTGTCCGGTTGCATCCACAGTTATGTCGCAAGACCCAACTTGCCTTGCGGAGTGCACTTGTCCTCTAAATGCACTCGCGTGAGTCGAAGGGGCGTAGGGTGCGCTAATACCCATTCGGCTAGTGTAGTAGTTAGTATGTGCTTACTCGAGGGCGAGTAAGGGTTAAGTGTAGGGGAGTTGATAAGTGTAGTTTGTAGTGCCTATTTGTTGTGTTTTGGTCCCTTTTTCCTTGTGGAATCGCTCCTTTGGAGCGATTCATGGGCTTCTTATGCTTCCTTTAGTTCTTTTCAGGTTCCCAAGGCCGAATTGGAAGAGTTGGAGCGATTCCGACTCCATACATACGCATTGGAGCCAACGAGATAAAGGAACGATGACTCGAGACCTTGGAATCGACCCCGAGACCTTGGGACCCAATCCTGAGCCTCCGAGACCCGATCCCGAGTCTCGAAAATCGGTGGGAAGCCCATGAGAGGCAAGGAAGGACCAAAGAGCTCTTAAGGGAGGCCTACAAAGACCCATCCCGTTCGGGATAGCCTCATCCCGTTCGGGATGAAGGAAGCATGAAGAGCGGCTACTGTGAGCCCATCCCGATCGGGAAGGTCCTTCCCGACCGTGAAGGGTGGCCCATCCCGATCGGGACCAACTCATCCCGACCGGGATGAGCCCAGTTCAGGCCCGTGAATGCTCCTTTCTTCTCCTTTCATTTGTAACCCTATATATACTCTTCCCTTGTTATGTAAAGCTTATGCACTTCATTAGAGACAAAATCCTAGACTACTTTAGGTTAGATTAGATTAGATTAGTGTAGATTAGTCGGTAAATAGTTGTTAATCTTAGATTAGTACTTGTATTAAGGGAATTCTTCAAGGTCTTCTCCAAGCTTGACAACCTTGGATGTTTGTTTTGGGTTTTCTTCATTAATGCAAGTTTTGTTCTTTCCTCTTCACTAGTTTGGTATAATCCTCTTCTCTTTTACTCTTTTTCTTGTTTCATTTATTCAAGTTTGAATCTTTAGTTGTTAGTTTTGTTCTTGTTCATTGTTATTGCTAGTTTGTTTATGTATGTTTGTTTTCTTATGTTGGATCCTCTTGTTAGTGTTAGTATTAGTATGATTATGTTAGAGTAGTGTTCTTGCTAGGGTTAGTAAGGTGATTAGGGTGTTAATTGGATGATTAAGGGTTTGTTGGAGATGTTGGTGGAAGATTTGGGTTTCCTCTTGTTTGATGCACATCACATGTTTGTTGAATTGCTTGAATGACTAAGTATGTACGAATGCTTGTTTTCTTGCCTTTATTTCGTGGGTGTTAGTTTGTTTGTGAGTTCGGTCCCCTCATTAAGTTGCGAGAGCCCGGTGAGGACGACCCCTAGGCCGGTCTAAGTTGCGAGAGCCCGGATTCAACCTAGGACCATAGCGTGCTAGAACCCCGTTTGTGTTGTGTATCGCCGAGATGGGTTTTAGGTGGAACCTCTAGGTGAGTCTAAGTTGCGAGAGCCCGGGCATTACCTAGATTACCCTACTTCCTCCTTCACCTCTAGTTCTCCCTCGACCATTCCGTTACCCCTTTGACCCCGACCTAATCCTAGCCCGTTTTCCTTTGTTTGTTTCCTTTGTTTAGACCTTTGCTTAGTCCATAGCCATCCCCCTTAGACTAGCTTGTCTCGAACCTAGTCCTTGACCGTGGCATACCTTAGTCCGACCTCCCGTCCCTGTGGATTCGACCCGACTTACCCTAGCTACCCACTAGGTATAGCCGGTTTTGTTTGACGGTTGGGATTCACGACAAATCCCACCCATCAAATTGGCGCCGTTGCCGGGGACGGCGTAGTTTAGACTTTTGTTTGCTTAGTTTTGGACTTTGTTCTTGACTTTTGTGTTCTCTTCTCCTTGTGTATCTCCGTTTTTCTTCTTGTGTGTTACTCTCCCTTCCTAGTGCCTCAAAAGCACTAGGATACTAACGTTTGCTCAAGTGCTTCTAGCTCATCCTAGGTACCAAGGCAACGTTATGGACATGGCTTGTCCAAGCTACCATCAATCATCACGGGGCAACTTTGGGGCAAATGGCCAAGTCCCGAAATCTCACCAACCATATCAACCTCATCAACAATCTCACGAACGCCCTCCTTATGGTTACCAAGAAAGTTGTCAAGGATCATTCCAACATCCCAACAACTACCAAACACCCTCACATAACCCACGACCACAAGATCCCAACTTGGTTGAGACTTGTCAAATGATGTCTCAATTGCTTAAGAGTCAACATGAGGCGATAGCTCTATTGCAAAAGACTCAACAAGTGATGATGACTCACATGCAAGGGGTTGAAAAGGAGCTCAAGGCCCAAATAGAGGTGCAAGATGCTCGCATCAATGCATTCATAGCCCATATCACGATGTCGGCCACTCGAGCTCCACTACATGTTGAGGAAGGTTCATTTGGGCATGAAGGTCGGGTGTCTCAACCCAATCTTGAAGCTACAAATGAAGAAGAGAGGGTCGACCAAGAGGTCATTGTTGAGTGTTGCTTAGGCGGTGAAGATGAGGGAAGAATAGAGGAAGTTGAGGCTTCAAGGGCCAACAATGAGGAGGGGAGTGAACATGATTCTCGAGATAACTCTTGGGGAGCCGATGTATTGGCGATAAAATTGGATTTGTTCGATTTTCTTCGTGATGAACCTCTAGACAATCCAAAGCCAAGTGAAGACATACCTCCTCTAGGCCATATAGACAAGGTGAGTGAAAAGGAGCGCAATACTTGGGAAAAAGAAGTAGATGCCTTGGAACTTGCCTTGTATGGGGAATTGGAGGATCCTAAAGCCTCCAATGAAGAGAACTTGATGCCTTCTCCTCCTCTACCGCACTCCATGCCTAGTCCCTTGTCTTGTGAGAAGGTTGGTGAAGAGGATCCTTGTCGGGCGGTGGAAAAGAGTTCCACTCTCGACCCCGTATAAGAAGCGACACCCCTAGGGTGTGATCTCCCGCATCATATTGCCGAGCACGACTCTAGACCACTATACCTACCGGATGGTCATAAGAGTCGTAGCTATGTTGGTTCCGAAGACCCGGAAGATCACGAAAACCCCGAGCTTAACGAAGATGATCGCTTCTTCCCTCCGACTTGGAAGCTCTTAGGAGTGGCTAGGCTCGGCCATGTGAGCTTAATTGAATATGTTGCTAGAGCATTTGACTTACTCCTTCGAGCTATTGATGGCTATGGAGGTGTAGTTGGTGAGAGTATCTTATTGTACATATCTCTTTTTCTTTTCTTTTGTGCTTGTAATTGTGTTTATGGTTGTTTGTATAGTTTGGTTTCTAGGATTTGTTAGCCTTGTGGAATCCTTGTAATTTGGTATTTTGATGAGCGATGTGAGGGAGGGGATTTGATGTTGTATTTGAGCCTATTGTCATAGGTGTGAAGTGAAGATGATTCCTAGAGAGGAATGGTTAATGATAGAGCTAGAATCGTGAGTATGGAAGTCAGTTTTTGAAGCTTCGGCGAAGCTTTTGGGGTTTTGGAGGTCAAGAAGACCCATCCCGGGCGGGAAGGGAGCTTCCCGACCGGGATAAGTGTGTCATCCCGACCGGGAAAGAGCCGTCCCGATCGGGATGATGGTGCCATATTTCGAGATTTCTGGAGTGGCTTCCCGATCGGGAAGGGTTTATCATCCCATTTTGTTGGGATTTACCTTTAGCCTTTCCCGATTAGCTTTAGCCTTTAGCCTTTCCCTTCTCCGCTCTTGCTAATCGTCCCTTCACCTCTAGTCCTAGTAATCCGATCATATCCAATCTTTTCCATTTCCGTCTTTTGTCTATTATGCTCGTCTCATCCTTTTTGTTTTATTTTCTCGATTCCCGCGATGAATCTGGCTGAGAAGACCAATGATTCTACAACTGGGAGCTTAAAGACGGTACTATCGATTGGGAGCTTGGAGTGATCAAGGTCAAGAACGTGATCGTTTCGAAGTCGTCTTAAGCTAACTTTAGGACGTTACTCGATTTTATATCGTATGTTTGAGTAGTAGAATGTAGTAAATATTTTAACTTTGGTTTTCAAATTTTAGCTATATATTACTGCTAATTATATTAATTTTAAATCGTATGCCCTATAAATGTTTTACGAGTTTTCGATATCGTTTTATAAATCGTTAGTAATTTTATTATTAATGATCGTTATAATATTTTGTTGGTTATCGTGACACTAGTAACTAAATAATAACGATTTCATATTTTATTCACATTTCGTTAATTTATAATTTTAACTCAAAATCGTATTTTTATATTATAATCGAGATTTATATACTTGTTAAATAAATAAATTTCCGTTTGACGAATTATATTAATAAATGAGAAAATAGTCGATTTTGTTTTAAATATATTTTTAGTCGAGACTATTTTCACTAATAATTTCTTATTTGTTTACAATTGAATATTTTAATAAAATTCGTATTATTTATTAATAAAAGCTATTTGTTAAAAGTAATTTGAAACCTTTGTAAAATTCATTTCATTTATAACACTCGTTGACTCAATTAATTTTGATATCGTTTTTCTTAAAACATCTCTTTTCTAAAATTTATAGTTTTAACTCGATTTCCTAATTATTTATAAAATAATATAAAATGACTTATTATATTTTATTTATGTTTTGAGTAACTAATTTAGAAATATAATAAAGTTACGATGACGATGATATTAATAAAATGATTAATTTCGTTAGAAATGCTATTTTTATACATTTCACTAATTTTAATAATTTACGTATTTTCTATCACAATATTTCTATTTTAAGTAAGTTTCTATTTATAGAAAGTTTCCCCTTTTAATATAAAATGTTTATTCCTTTTATCTTCATATTATTATAATGATTATTATTCTCATTATCGATAATGGCTGGTTTTGGAGTTATGGAATAAGGAGGTGTGAGGTTTAGAGTAATATATTCTGGGGTTTACGTTTTTGCCATCAACTATAAGGCTAGTGTATCAGGAATCGGTACATTGGTTGTTGAACCGGGTGACAGGTATCCCGGGAGTTGTGTACATTTTGACCTTAAGTTTAGGCCTCGCAGTAAGTCGCCGTCATAAGTTGAACTGGGTGACAGGTAATCCCAGGAGGGGTGTGCATTGTCTTAAACTAGGGCCACGCATTTATAAGTCGCCGCTCTATTATAGTTGAGTAGCCTAGTTAGAGACCGAAGTTTGATTTGTTTGTACTAAGTTCTCGAAGCTAGTTTTTAGTATTCTCCTAGTGAAAGTCTAGATTCTACACTACTCCTATCCATAACACCATTTTGAATATTTTATTATTATCGATATAATTTTGATTTGCAGGTTGGCAAATATTTTACGTTTCTTCGGAAAACTCTTTTTTATTATATTGTTTCGATGCGTGATGTTTTTCACTGAAAACTTATTTTCATTACAATGTTTTACTATTTTCGTTTTCTTACTATTTTTCTATAATAGTAATTACAGTTTTAAAATCTTGTTATACGGCTGGGAGAACGTTGGCGTTGCTCCCCACTGATTGTGGCTGTTATGTTTTAACATGGCAGGTATACTTGTTTCCGGGTGTGGGCTAGCGGGCATTGTGGATCCTGCTTATTATTATTTTCATAATTATGTCTTCAGGATTGTTTAACCTCTTTTGTGGATTGTTTTAAATTTTAGTCATTTTTATTTATGGCATTAGTTTGACTTTACCAATTTAAATTACTAAGACATAGTTATAGTGTGTTTTAATCCCGACTCTACAGTGTTTCCGCCACTGTATCGCGTTAGAATTTCTAGGGGATTACAGTTGATATCAGAGCATTGTTGCTCCCGACGCTTACACCTGATTTTAGGAAGAAAAAAAATACTAGTAAACGATTTGAATATTAAAGAAATATTAGTGAGAAATGGGTAGAAACAAAGTAAGGACTTAACTGTTAGGTTTTTATGTTCTTGTAATTCAATGATTATCATTAAATATTTGTTGCCTTTGTCTGGAAGTATATGAGTGAACAAGATGCTGACGAGATGCTGCTCCTGATCGGGACAAGACCTGCTTAGAACTCTCAATGCCTGTTGACTCGAGTGGACAACTTGGTACTACACGGAAGATACCATGGTTGCTTTCCGGTCAAGATTCAGTTTGCTCAAGCTTCAGGTTAGATGATCACGAGTAGATTCCTGTTCCATGATGTTGCAGTCGATCCAGATTGAGCGTCCCAAGACTTGTGTGCTCGTTCCTCTGCAAGCAGATGAAGTAATCCATTTAGTTCCCTCATGAACTCCGGAGGTCCGAAGATTCTCCTCTCGTTTTAAATCTTAGTTATATAGGATCATCGATTCTTTTCTTCCTTCCTCTATTTCTTCCTATTCTTCTCTTATATATTCTCATCTTCTTTCGTTTGGTGAATCCTTGTTCTATTCTTCTATTCTACCATTTTCCTCTTGAGATTCTTTGGTTAGACCGGATTCTGTCTTAGTGAACCCCGTGAAAAGTTATAGATGTTCGAGATTTAGTAAACCCTTTGTTACCCGGTTTTGAGGATTGTGAGTCTACCCTATCCTATAAGCAAGTAAGAAATCCTTGAAGATTGATTTAAATGGCAAATTGTTGCTTGATGGAATTAGGTTGGTACTTAAGATTTTGAACTTGGGTTATAGGTTACTTTGATTATTTTGGAGTACTTAGAGTTGAATATATTTTGGAGTAGTAAGAATATATTATATTTTATGGATACCTAGTACCTAGCCTAGAACCGAACTAAGTGTAACTGATAATATTACTTGTGATTCTTACCTAATGATTATTTGATGGATGCATAATGAATATTTGGGATCATAGAGTATTGTTTAAAGTGTTAACCTGAGTGTTGTGGTACCATAGAAGGTTTTCATTAATATCGTTAGAAATTTTGGTTGACATAGATTACCCGTGTTTCTTAAGGATTAGATCGTGGATCGTTGTTTAAGGTTGTAACCTATGAACTTTGGAGTTGAGTGATCTAACTTGGATAAATTGTTGTTAACCTTGAAGAAAAGAAACATATTGACAATTAAAAGTTTGATTTATCGCTTTGTTTTGAGGAATACGCGAATCATCTTGATGGATTTATAATTCAGAACCTTGGACCAACGAGATTGTGGCTTCGTTGAGTTAATATTTTGGTGGTTTCGCGGGTACGATATGAATTTGATGGACTCCTAGAAACATTAGTCGAACGACATATTGAAATGTGAGTGTTTGCGCCATTACCTATAAGTTTGAGTGTGTTTGAGGATTTATTGTACTTTCCCAACTTCTGTACTTGTGGCATTATAAATATGTTGGTGATCATTTTTGAGGATTTTGTGCCCGAACATTTTTTAAATTGGTGGATCTTGTTTAGTTTTCCTTACTCAAGAATTTGGGGTGTATCTTGAGTTCAAACCTTATGAGCTTTGGATTTAGGAACCTTATAGATTACGAGTTTGGGTTTGTTTTGATGATCGTTGGAATTTTAATTGATGAGATCAGATTGTAAAACATTTGTGGATTAATATCATATCGATTGAACGATTGGATAATCACGTAAGACGTTTTTAGAGATTGTGATTGAGTAGTACCACCTAGCGCCTGGTATTGGACTTAACGTATTTGATGGAATTTAGGAACCCGTGTTGTGGGAGTCGTACCGGGAATCTCGAGATTGTTAATTTATTCTCTAATCCTCGAGAGCTCTTTTTGACTCTCAATTTCGTTCCTCCCCTTAGCTTTTCGTAAATCCTGCTACTTCTTCTTCGGCCAATCTCTTTGATTTCTTTATCGGGTTTGAAAACTTTTGTTTCGATTTGTCGTTGACTTTGACTCTATTTATCCATTTATCATTTCCCCGAACCTATGTTATGAAAAGTTTGACTATTTTAAAATTTTGGGCTATCGTGAAATTTTAACATTTGAGTTTAAATTTCAAAACTTCATTTTCGTTTTTGGTTGATAACATATATTTAATCATGTTTCAAAATGCGTTAATAATTTAATTTAAAGTATTTCGAAATTGTTTCAAATTTCAATTTTCAAGCGTGTTTTAATTTTTACTAAAATTTTCATAACCGCTAATATTTTGATTTCTATAAAATTTTCAAGAAGAGCAAGCGAACCTCGAGATTGCTCCTGATGCTGAGGAAGTCAACCCGAATCAGACTTTTTTCAAGGTCGTCTTGGGGTACAAGAATGGAAGTGTGTACGGTGTTGGAAATGCACACGTTATCTACTTCACACCTCCCCCAGCGTGTCTCGGCACCTCTACACAGATGGAGTACACGCCGATCGGATCTCAGCAGCCCGACCCGGAAAAGGAGGAAATGAAGGAGCAGCAGACACAGCAGCAGCAGGGACTGAAGGAACAGGCGGAGCACGTAAAGAAAATGCAGGAACAGATGGCAATGTTTTAGGCCATGTTTAACAAATGCAACCAAGGTCGTCCCCCATCCCTTCTAGACAACAGAGACCCATTTAGTGATGGTGGTGGTAACTCTGGTGCTGCAGCTAGCTTCACAGTTATCTGATTGTTTTTTGTTGTTGTTGTTGCAACTGAACTTATGGATTATGTATCTTCGAACTAGTTTAGATTATTTGTGTACCTTCAAACCGTATGTTTAATCGTTTTTATATGAATGTTCTTTCAGCATAAACGTGTCGAGAGATGAAGTGTTTTGGTTGATTGAGAGTGAATGAGGTTGAGGTATTGTGGATGGTCGACAGTTGTGGTTGGTTGAGAGTTGTGGATGTGGTTTATTTTGTTGGTTTTGGCTAGACATCGAACGCATGTTTACGGCCATGCAACAGCATACATAAGATCCAATAACGGACGCCATGCCAGATGCCAGAGGAAGCTAAATTCGACAAAATTGGCAGCTATTTAGGGGATATGGCGTCCGATTGTGGACGCCGGTTATCCCTGGATGGCGTCCACAGTCGGACGCCAATGTAAAGCTAATGGCGTCTGACTGTGGACACCATCCAGGGATAACTGGCGTCCACAGTCAGACGCCACTCATGGCGTCTGCTGTCAGACGCCCATTTTCTTAACGTCCAATAGTGGACGCCCGTTTTGAAAATGGGCGACCGGTCGTGGCTTCCACTTTCTGGCGTCTGTTTGCGGACGCCCGTACCCGTATAGCGTCCATTGATGGAAGCCACTGGATGGTCGCCTGGGGCACCCTTTCTTGTAGTATAGATTTACTTACCTATGGTGAACTTACTTGATCTCTACTATATATATATATATATATATATATATATATATATAGAGAGAGAGAGAGAGAGAGAGAGAGAAATGAGATCAAGGGAGTTGGTTGTGGATTGAGAAGTTGTGTTGTTGACCCTTGATCTTGGATTGGATGAATGACTTAGATGAATGATGTGTTAAAAAAAATGTCAGTTTACTGACACAGCAGCAGTGGAGAGAGAAAAGGAAAAAAACAACTCTTCCCTCAATCAAACTCTCACTTCTTACAATTAATCTCACTCCTTACCACTTGATGCTCTCTCATCTTCATCTTCATCTTCATCTATCAAACAAAAAAACCATCATCATCTTCAACATTCATTCATTCAACAAAAAAAAATCCGCATCTTCAAAATTCATTTATTCAACAAAAAAAAATTCTTTATCATCAAGCTTCATTCATCGAACAAAAAATAAGAACAACTTCATCTTCAAGCTTGATGAATGACGAAAGTTTGATGAACATCTTCATCTTCATCGTATCATCATCTTCATCATGCGTAATGTTTTTGCAAAATTGCAAAGTCACACACTTTCAGTTGTATAGTCACACTCATTATGTTGTATAGTCACTAGTAGAAAAAGGTGGAATTGTGTCTCCTCATTTGAGGCTGTAACACCCCAGATTTTATAAATTAATTTTAAATTATTGTTACGTTCGTATTTTTATTTTCTTTATGATTTAACTCGTAATTCTTAAAATTATTATAAAACGAATTTATCGTTTAATCAATTCAAACTCCTGAAATTCTATTTGTCTCGGAAACTCTTATATTTAAAACATATTTTTATTTCTCTTTCGATTTATTTTACACATTTAATTTAATTTAATCGAAAGTCTATTTCGACGATTTAAATTCTAAATTCTTTTTATTTATTTATATTTAAAATCGAATTTCTATTTTCTGCTCGAAGTTCATTTGTTTTAAAGTTTCGTCAAAACATTTATTACCTTTCTTCGAGAAATCAATTTAATTCACTTCATTGAAAATTTATTATTTATCGGGAGATACTATTTTTTCGTCTAATTATTTATTTCTAATAATTTCATTTCCGTCTCGAATATTTGATTTACTCATTTTATTTAACGGTCCGATTATTTATTAATTTTATTAACTCGTTTTAATTCGGTTAGTGGGTCAGTCGACTTGTCGTTACGGAATTAGTTTAATCCGTATTTCTAAATCGATTCATTTAATTTGAGTTGATTCACTCACCACTTGCATTCATTCCCTTACCTCTTGATTTTCCACCTCTTCACTTTTACGTACACCTCCCTTTGGCCTCCTCCATTCCACCGTTTCATCCTTCATCTTTTTTTCCCCTCTTTGTTTCCTCCGCTTGGTTCCCCCTTTTCATCCCTTTCAACGCTGAAAACACACACGCACCTTTCCTCCTTCTCTTCTTCTTCTTCTTCTTCTTCTTCTTCTTCTCTTCTGCGTTTGTGCTTCCTCTGCTGCTACTCGACATGCTGCTATTCACCGAAATTGGCTCCTGTTTTTCCCTCGCTTATCCTCCTCTTCTCTTTTTCATGCTTGTTGTCGTCGTCGATCAGTCGGCTGCCTGTTTCTGTTATGTTGCCTTAGTTGATGCGAGGTAATTCCGATGTCTTTCCGGCTACTGCGCGCTGCTGGACCTGCTGCTGTTGTGCTTCTTTCTGCTGCTGCTGATGTCGTTTTGTGTTACTACTACTGCCGCTGTTACGCGCCTGCTGCTGCTACGTTGCTATCAATATCACACTGCTGGTGTTGCTGGTACGTTTATGTGTCGATGATTATCGTGGTCACCTTTTACATGTTCTTCGTCCTTTTCATTCTCTGTTCTTCTCCTTTCTTTTTTTTCGTCCCTATCTGCTGCTGTTTATTGTTGTCCCGTCGTTGTCCTCGTCCTTGTTCTTGTTTTCTTCTTTGCTGCTCCGTCGCTGCTGTTGCTGTCCTCTCGTGGCTACTGCTATTTCTGTTTTAATTGTCGTGTTGTTGCACTGTTGTTGTCCTTCTCGTTCGGTTTCGGTGGCTGCTGCTGTATCATTGCGATTTAGTTCGAATTGCTGCTTATGTTGTTTCATTCTCGTCCTGCTTCCTGCTCGTTTTTATCAGGTTTCGTTCCTTGCGTCGTTGTCTCCTTCTTTTTCGAACTATGCTACGTTTTGCTGCTGCTGCTGCGTGTGTCTCATTTCCCTTTCTTTTCTTCTCGTATTCTCCTGTTCATTTCGTGGTCGTGTTATACCTTAATTGATGTCCACAGTTTACTGACCTATTGTGAACCGTTTTTCTTATTTTCCGTTCTTCTTCTTCTCTTCCCTTCTTCCAACTGTTTCTGCGCGCTGTTGCAATTTGTGATCCGTCACCTTACTGTCTTCTTTCGTCACTTCTTTGTTCTACTTCCTTCAAGCCGTTCGTTCCTCTATTCTTTTTATCAATCCCTAATCCGATTCCTTTATTTCTTTTTCTTTCCCGTTTCTGTTGAAGTATGACGTCTTACCGGAACGTATGTTCAAGACGACTGGAATTCAAGATTTGGAGTCGGGCTGTTGGACGAGCAAATGATTTTGAGGTTATCAATTCGACACAAGGTAACTTTAGGACGTTACTCGATTTTATATCGTATGTTTGAGTAGTGGTATGTAGTAAATATTTTAACTCCGATTTTCTAGTTTTAGCTATTTATTATTTGCTAATCATATTATTTATTTATTTATTTTATTTTAAATTTTTTTTTTTTAAAATCGGGTACCTTATAAATATTTTACGAGTTTTCGATATCGTTTTATAAATTGTTAGTAATTTTACTGTTTGTGATCGTTTATAATATTTTGTTGTTTATCGTAACATTAGTAACTAAATAATATCGATTTCATATTTTCGTCATATTTCGTTAATTTATTATTTTAACTCAAAAATCATATTTTTCTATTATAATCGAGATTTTTATACTTGCTCAATAAATTAATTTTGTTTCACGAAATCTATTAATAAATGAGGAAATGGTCGTTTTTATTTGAAATACATTTTTAGTTGAGACCATTCTCGCTAATAATTTTCTTATTTATTTACAGTTGACTATTTTTAGTAAAGTCCGTATTATTTATTAATAAAAGCTATTTGCTAAAAATAATTCGAAATCTTTATAATCTCATTTCATTTATGAAACTCCTTGACTCGATTAATTTTGGATATCGTTTTTCTTAAAACATCTCATTTCTAAAATTTATAGTTTTAACTCGATTTCCTAATTATTTATAAAATACTATATATTGACTTATTATATTTTATTTATATTTTGAGAAACGAATTTAGAAATATAATAAAGTTACGATAACGACGATAATAATGAAATGTTAATTTCGTTAGAAATGCTATTTTTTTTATACATTTCACGTATTTTTAATAACTTATGTATTTTCTCTAACAAAATTTTTATTTTAAGTAAGTTTCTAAAGTTAGTATCTTTCCATTTTTAGAAAGTTTCCTTTTTTATAAAATGTTTATTCCTTTTATCTTCATATTATTCATAATGATTATATCGCTTGTACATATCGACATTGGCTGTTTTGGAGTTATGGAATAAGGAAAAGTGTGAGGTTTAGAGTAATATATTCTGGGGTTTACGTTTTTGCCATCAACTATAAGGCTGTTGTGTCTTTATGGGGCACACTGGTTGTTGAACCGAGCATATATGGTGTTCGGGAGTGTGTGTACATTTTGACCTTAAACTCGTGCCTCGCAGTGTAAGACGCCGTCGGGTTGAACTGAGTATTTATGGTGCTCGGGAGGGGTGTGCATATTATCTTAAACTAGGGCCACGCATTTATAAGTCGTCGTCCTATTATGGTTGAGTAGCCTAGTTAGAGATCGAGGTTTGATTTGTTTGAACTAAGTTCTCGAAGCTAGTTTTTAGTATTCTCCTAGTGAAAGTCTAGCCGTCGACACTAATCCTATCCATAACGCCACTTTTGAATATTATTATTATCGATTGATTTTGGTTTGCAGGTTGGCAAATATTTGAAATTTTCTTCTGAAAACTTGTTCTGATTTTATTGTTCCAATATTTTAAGTTTTCTCCGAAAGCTTATTTTCATTATATCATTTAATGTTTTCCATTTGTAAATATTTTGATATAATAATACTATTATTTTTCCATATGATATAATATGGCTGGGAGAACGTCCGAGTTACTCCCCACTGACGTGGCTGTTATGTTTATAACATGACAGGTATTTGCTGTTGGGGTTTGGGTGTGAGCTAGCGAGTAGCGTGGATCCTACTCTTTCTTCATTCACGTTTTATGGATTTGTATTAACCTGTTTGGAGAATTTATTTTTAGCCCTTTTGTAAAAAGAGGCCTTTGTATTTGACTTACCATTTTTTATTCATAAGATATAGTTTGTCAGTGAGTTTTAATCCCAAATCTACAGTGTCTCCGCCACTGTATTGCATTAGAATTTCTAGGGGATTACAGTTGGTATCAGAGCATTGTTGCTCCCGATGCTTACACCTGATTTTAGGAAAAATACCAGTAAATGATTTGAATATTAATAAAATATTAGTGAGAGATGGGTAGAAACCAAATTAAGGACTTAACTATTAGGTTTATATGTTCTTGTAACTCAATGATTAGCATTGAATATTTGCTGCCTTTGTCTGGAGAAGATGGATGAACAAGATGCCGATATGATGCTACTCCACATCGGGACAAGACCTGCTTAGAACTCTCAACACCTGCTGACTCGAGTGGACAACTTGGTACTCCAAGAAAGATGCTGATGGTGACCTTTCAGCTCAGATTCAGTTTGCTTAAGCTACAGGCCAGATGATCAAGAGTAGATTGTTTCATGATGTAGCAGTAGATCCAGATGGAGCAACACTAGACTTGTGTGCTCGTTCCTCTACAAGAAGATGAAGTAATCCATTTAGTTCCCTCGTGAACTCTGGAGGTCCGAAGATTCTCCTCTCGTTTTAAATCTTAGTTATATAGGATCATCGATTCCTTTCTTCCTTCCTCTACTTCTTCCAATTATTCTCTTATATATTCTCATCTTCTTTCGTCTGATGAATCCTTGTTCTATTCTTCTATTCTACCATTTTTCCTCTTGAGATTCTTGGTTTGACCGAATTCCGTCTCAGTGGACCCCGTGAAAAGTTATAGATATTTGAGGTTTAGTAAACCCTTGTTACCTGGTTTGAGGATTGTGGGTTGTACCTTATTTTCTAAGCAAGTAAGAATTTTTGAGGATTGAGTTGATGTTATCAGCTGATTAATGGAATTAGGTTGGTACTTTAGAAACTGAACCTGGGGATATAGGTTACTTGATTATTTGGAGGACTTAGAGTTGAACCTATTTTGGGGTAGCAAGAGTATATCATATTTGATGGATACCTAGTACCTAACCTAGAACCGAACCAAGTGTAGCTAATAATATTACTTTGGGATTCTTACCTAATGTTAATTTGATGGATGCATCGTGGATAATTGGGATCATCGAGTACTGTTTAAAATGTTAACCTGAGTGTTGAGGTACCATCGAAGGTTTTCAATAATGTCGTTAGAGATTTTGGTGGACATAGATCTCCCGTGTTTCTTAAGGATTAGATCGTTGATGTGTGAGGTTGTAACCTATGAACTTTGGAATTGAGTTATCTGAACTCGGATGAATTATTCTTAACCTTGAAGAAAAGAACTAGCTTGCATAATCATAATTTGAGCTTATTGTGTTGTTTTGGGGAATACTATAGTACAGACCATCTTATTTGGACTTTCAGTTTAGAACCTTAGACCAACGAGAGTGTGGCTTCGTTGAGTTATTAAATATTTTTTTTTGTTGCACCATTGTGATTAGAAATTTGATGAATTTCTCAGAAACATTAGTCGAATGATGTATTTGAAGATGTGAGTGTTTGCGCCATTACCGATAGGATTGAGCGTGTTTGAGGATTCGTTGTACTTTTTCAAAGTTCTGTACTTGTGGCATATTAAATATGTTGTTGATCATTTTTGAGGATTTCGTACCCGAGCCTTGTTAAATTGGTGGATCTTGTTTAGTGTTCCCTACTCGAGAGATTTGGAGTGTACCTCGAGTTCAAAATTTATGAGCTTTGGATTTAGGAACCTTATCGTTTGCGAGTTTCGGTTTGTCTGATGACCGTTGGAATTTTAATTGATGAGATTAGTTTTTAAAGCATTTGGGGATTAGTATCGTGTCGTTTGAATGATTGGATAGTCACGTAAGACATTTTTGAGATTATAACCTAGTAGTGCCACCTAGTGCTTAATGTTGGACTTAACGTTATTTGATGGAAATTAGGAACCCGTGTTGTGGGAGTCGTGCCGGGAATCTCGAGATGGTTAATTTATTCTCTAACCCTTGAGAGCTCTTTTTGAATCTCAATTTCGCCCTTCCCTTAACTTTTCTTGAATCCTGCTACTTATTCTTCGGCCAATCCCTTTGACTTCCTTTTCAGATTTGAAACTTTTGTTTCGATTTGTCGTTGACTCTGACTCTATTTATCCGTTTACTTTTTTTTCCGAACTTATGTTATGAAAAGTTTGACTAATTTAAAATTTGGGCTATCGTAAAATTTTAACATTTTGAGTTATAAATTTCAAAACTTTGTACTTCGTTTTTATTTTATTTTTGGTTGATAACATCTATTTAATCCTGTTCAAAAGGGTCTTAATAATTTATTTTAAAGTATTTCGAAATTGTTTAAAATTTTAATTTTGATTTTCAAGTAATCGAGATTTTTATGAGAATTTTCGTAGTTGCAAATATTTTGATTTCTATAGGATTATTTTCTAAAAATGGTTTAATATTTTCGAAAAACTTCGTATGTCTAAATTTTTGATTTATCGTCAATAAACTTTAAATCTGTTATTAGAAATGTTTGATGACTGGTTCGATTTTTATTTAAAAACTACAAAATTTGATTTCTCAAATTTTTGTTTGGTTTTAAAACAAAATATTGACGAATTTCTTAATCAAAACGTTTTACTGTTGCACTGAAAATATTTGGGTACCTTTCACCCTCAAGTTCGTTTACAAATATTATTTATCGTCATTATTTTATAAAATAATTTTTAACTTGCGATTTTATTGTTTTTAATGATTTTAAACTTTGGGAATTGAGCCCAACTCTTCTTGAAATAAATTTTGTCTTCGATTTCGATTTCATATCATGTTTGAAGTTGTAAAAAAAAATTAAACCGAGATTGTGATGCAAGTTTGTAGACACCCACATTTTGACCGCCAGGTGTCTATAGCAGTTTCCGACAAACACCCGATGATGATCGGACGCAAACGTGCTTTAAATACTCAGAAACGGGCTCAAAATCGTTGGCATTTGGCTTGGGCTCATTATGGAGTACATATCTCACAAAACCAACCTCAAAATCAGATCCAGCGGGTCGTTTCGAGTCAAATAAGACTAATTTGGGTCGATTCCGACACCAGGGGTAAAACCGTCTTTTAACGACCGAGTCAAAACCCGTCAAAAATATTCCCGAGGTACGTGAGTCAGCCGTGACACCTCACACGGCTGATTCGAACTCTAATCCTACGAAAAATCAGCTACATAAAATATTAAACAAATCCGTTTAAGGATGGAATTCGATCTCAAGTAGGAATCCTATCCCCGATTCAAACACCCGACCGAATGCAAACACTCGGTCGAGTAGCACAAACCAGCCATGTTTCCCTTGCTTCCTCAACAAGTAAGCGGAATTCTCATGCCTTTCAGCTTCTTACGTTTCCTATCTTAAACGGTAGTTCAAACTCTCCTAGCCAAGGTCGGGAACTCCCTATAAATAGCCCCTTGCACACACACTTTTAAGGACATCTACAACATCAATTATTCTCATACACTCATAACATCAAATATAGAAATCGACATCCGTACACACACATTCATACAAGCATAAAAACTAGGCACCGAGGAACCGATATCTCGTCCAAAACCCGAAGGAAATCCGGCCCTATACCCGACACTCTTCACGACCAAACCGAACCACCATAAATCACCGACATCTACTCGACGCTCTTGTGCCCAAGCTACGTCCCGACGAGCCCTGATCCGAGTAAACAGAAGCATGTAGGTTGAGGGTGTAACAAAACCCGATTTCTCTTCTTCTTCCCTTCTCCTCCTCGTCCGTTTTTTTTAAGGGTCGGTCGTCGCTTTTTTTATTTTCTAATATCGATATTATTAAAAATTACTTTCATTTATCGAACATTCTTAAAAATATGATATCGATTATCTATAATCGAATATTGTATCAAAAAGAATTATATTAGAATCTCGACGATATTAAAAATCGTTACATCTTTTTTCGTTCAAACTTCTTTTTACAAAACTTTTTTAATTCATTCCGAATACTCGATATCGATTTCATAATCGAATATCGGATACGACGAATATCGAAAACATAGAATCGAGTATAAATTAATTCATATTTGGTACGCGATTTATCAAAATTAGCAATTTCAAAATCAATAATTAAATTGCAAACGAACCAAGTTCGTACAGGTGCCACTCGACCGAGTGCCTTAGTCACTCGATCGAGTGACACCCTAAAATCGAGTCAGAATGCTAGTTACGACCACCACTCGATCGAGTCTCACAGTGACTCGGTCGAGTGGCCATGTACTCGACCGAGTTGGTCAATAACTCGGCCGAGTATGGTCCATAACGCAAAACAGAATCACTTTTTACAGGTCTACTCGATCGAGTCCATCGACCACTCGACCGAGTAGCCTCATCACGACCAAAACAACGAGTCGTACATTCTTCTATTTTCATACTCGATAGTATTTTGCGACCTAGTCGACACGTGTTTAATCAATCATGTGTATTACTATCTTTTCAAACCATGCATCTCATATTTGCACCTTTTCATCTCATCTCATATTCGCACAAACCGTTATTATTCGTTATTTCATTACATCGATACTAACTCGTTTGTTTATCTTGTAGCAAATTCATCTTTATTTCATCTTTTGTTTTATTATACTAAAACGAACCTCACATGCTAAATTCAACTTTGACGTTAAATCTTTCATGCATTAAACCAACTTAGCAACCCATTCAATTCCTCGCATGCTAAGGAAAACAATGTTTGCATATCATTCATCGTATTACTAACGCGCGTATTAAAACATCATTCGATATCCTAGTAGAGGTCGCTAATGTGCGGGCGGGGTTGGGTGTTTTTAGTGAACTTCCCAACACATACCCTCACCCCTTACTCAGAACCGTGGTTTCCGGATGTCCGAAACCATTGGCAACGAGAGTCATTCAATATACAATTAACCGCTCAAGTCGGCATCGGTATCGATATGCAAAGGGACGAGCCCAATAAACTTTGACATCGGAAATGGGCCGTATTTTGTATACAGCCCACTACGACATAGAGTGGGCTCGAACGGTTCCGAATAACCATAAAATTCGGTGGCGACTCCAAGTTCGATTTAAATTTCAATTTGATCATCTCATATGGAGATTCATTCGCCTCCCCAAACCCGCGCGTGGCCGCGTCGTGGTGGACCTATGTCATGTCCACAAAGTTAAGCAATCTTCTTTTGTTCAAATGATATAACATTGTTTTCCATTCTATTACTATGTTTTTGTTAGTTTCGAGGACGAAACTTCTTTTTAGTGGGAAAGTTTGTTACAACCCTGATTTTATAAATTAATTTTAAATTATTGTTACGTTCGTATTTTTATTTTGTTTATGATTTAACTCGTAATTCTTAAAATTATTATAAAACGAATTTATCGTTTAATCAATTCAAACTCCTGAAATTCTATTTGTCTCGGAAACTCTTATATTTAAAACATATTTTTATTTCTCTTTCGATTTATTTTACACATTTAATTTAATTTAATCGAAAGTCTATTTCGACGATTTAAATTCTAAATTCTTTTTATTTATTTATATTTAAAATCGAATTTCTATTTTCTGCTCGAAGTTCATTTGTTTTAAAGTTTCGTCATAACATTTATTACCTTTCTCCTTGGCCTCCTCCTCCAGCTTCATGACCCTCCCCTTGGATTGGCCAGCCTCCTCCATCAGTCGAGCATTATCCGACTGAAGTTGACTCCCCAGATCCCTAAGACGAGATATGCCGGCTTTCACATAAATAGCCATCTGGAGAACCTGAACAACATCACAACAGTCAGCGGCACAATTTAAATGGAAAATAACTCAAAGCCAGAAAAGCAGAAATTACCTCAAAGCCATGGGCAGCAATGTGGGCCGCCGATTCAATCAAGGGTTCTCTGGCCATTATAGCCTCAGAACCGGGAAAGAGGAACTGGTCCAGGACAGACAAGTCCTCCAAGTGCCTGATAGTTCCAAAATTCCTAGGGAAGGTCATGGTGACTTCATCAGGACCATATCCAGCAGAGTGAGGAGCTGAAGGCTGAGGAGAATCGGGGACGTGAATCACATGAGGACTACCCTCAAAGTCAGCCTGTGCAGGAGGAGAGGAGCTACGCTTCCTCTTTGAGCTAGTTGAGGGAGCAGGGGAGGAAGCAGAGCCCTTTCTGGAGGAAGAGCGGGTGGACATACTTCTCCTCCTGATCCGATCTAAGGTCAGGGGAGCTCTTGCACTACCTAAGGGGAACAAATGCACAGTCTAAAATTCCGCAGAAATTGACAAAGAGAAAGCAAAGTATGAGTTTACTTAGCAAAAACGATCCTCACCAGAAGACATCGTGGCAGCAAAGGGAGGACAGGTACCGTTGGCAGAGGGGATAAACAAGTTGTTGAAGGAGAGTTGTTCGGAGGTCAAATCGGAAAGTTTAGCCGCAAAATCAAGGAGCGGCGTTACTTCTTCCGGTTGCTGGAGACCTACAACACGAGGTCAATAAGAACCATAAGTAGGCGAGAAAACTACAAAGCTGAGAACGCGACAAATACCTTTGACAGTCCCCCACTCAGAGAACAGGTAATCACAGGAAGGAGGAGAAAGGGAATCGGCCTTCACAAATATAAAATCCCTAAACCACTCCGCATCAGGAGGATTGGGAGGGAAAATTATACCGGGAAAATTCTTGTCTTTTACCCGCATGGTCACCTGTCCGCATCCCATGGGTCGTACCTGGAACACGGAATAGACGTCAAGCAACGAGAAGCTCTTCTGGTGACGGAGATTTAGAACGTAGAAAGACAGAAGCACCCTCCAGGTGTGAGGAGCTAATTGACAAGGGGCCAATCTATAGAGGGTTAAAAGTTCCTGGACTAGAGGAGGAAAGGGGAAGCGAAGACCCAGGAGGAATGGATATGCATACATGCAGATCCATCCGGGACAAACAAAGTCGGCTTGTTGTCCCGGAGAAGGGAGGTGGACCACAACTTCTTCCCCGAAACCAAAGATCTCTCTGACGAGGGGGAGATCCCCGTCAGAGAAACTAGAATCGCAAGAATGCTTCTTGCCCAAGATGGAAGAAGAGGAAAAGTTCATCAACGGCGTCGATGAAGAAGGGGCGGACGACTTACCTCGAGTTGATTTGGGAGCCATGGTTGAAACTAAAATAACGGACAAGAATGAAGAAAATCACCTGAATAAGCAGAAAGCACGGCGTACAACAACGGCGAACGGCGGAGGACAAAGGGAAAAGATGGTTTGAATTTTGAAAAAAAGGAGGTTTGGGTTGTGAGGGAGGTAGAGGAAGTAGGAGTAAATGGGAAGGGGAGTAGAACAAGTGGAATAAAGAGAGAGAGGGAGTACAGGGAAGTGTGGGCAATTATGAGGGTAGGGGGGAAGTCATCATGAGGGAGGAGAAGAGTCAGTTAGAAAACCGAGAAGTAGCAGACTCTAAGACAAACTCTGTGGAGGAAAATCGTCACCAGAACCGTAAACAAACGGAAATTCCCGCCTAATATGAACTTAGTCGGAAATTTGGGGGCAATTGTTTGGGGTAAATCCGCACCCTTCGGAATGACGTGGAACTCTCCAAGTCAAAAGGTCAAAGTCAAAAAGTCAAAGGGTCAAAAGAGTCACTCAGTCCGAAGTCGTATGAGTCACGAGATCAATACAAGGAAAGTCAACGAGTCAACGAAATAAAACCCAACAGCAGAATTGGGCCAAGGAAATCATTAGATACGAAGTGGGCCGAAGACAGTCCAACTGCTCGCAATCCTCCAACCCTAAAAGCATGACCCGGTCAAGCAACTACTTCCTAAAATCTACGGAAATGCCACCAGAGCAGGAGAGAAATGAGGAGGAAAGAGGGGAAAGCAACGGCTAAGAAGGAAAAGGGGGGTATAAAGCACAGCAGCACCAAAAACGAGGACATGAACAACATACTTCAACCCTACTACGCAAAAGCACATTAAGAAAAATATAGTCTCTGATAACTCGAAATCGATACTTGTATTCTTGGTTCATTTTCTCATTCGTAGTAGACATTTGGCGGGATTCCGACTCCCCCCGCGGTTTTTCCCTCATTGGGTTTCCGCGTCACCAATTTTCGTGTCTTCTCCCTTTCTTTTACCGTTTATTCATTCGTCTACTCGATTCATTTCGTTGTTTCGTGAAACGTTAACCCGATCGCTTTAACCCGCAAATTAATTCGTAACCCGGTAAATTTTTACCAAAACAGCTATCAATATCACACTGCTGGTGTTGCTGGTACGTTTATGTGTCGATGATTATCGTGGTCACCTTTTACATGTTCTTCGTCCTTTTCATTCTCTGTTCTTCTCCTTTCTTTTTTTTCGTCCCTATCTGCTGCTGTTTCTTGTTGTCCCGTCGCTGTCCTCGTCCTTGTTCTTGTTTTCTTCTTTGCTGCTCCGTCGCTGCTGTTGCTGTCCTCTCGCGGTTACTGCTATTTCTGTTTTAATTGTCGTGCTGTTGCACTGTTGTTGTCCTTCTCGTTCGGTTTCGGTGGCTGCTGCTGTATCATTGCGATTTAGTTCGAATTGCTGCTTATATTGTTTCATTCTCGTCCTGCTTCCTGCTCATTTTTATCAGGTTTCGTTCCTCGCATCGTTGTCTCCTTCTTTTTCGAACTATGCTACGTTTTGCTGCTGCTTTGTCTCGTTTCCCTTTCTTTTCTTCTCGTATTCTCCTGTTCATTTCGTGGTCGTGTTATACCCTAATTGATGTCCACAGTTTACTGACCTATTGTGAACCGTTTTTCTTATTTTCCGTTCTTCTTCTTCTCTTCCCTTCTTCTTCAACTGTTTCTGCGCGCTGTTGCAATTTGTGATCCGTCACCTTACTGTCTTCTTCTTTCGTCACTTCTTTGTTCTACTTCCTTCAAGCCGTTCGTTCCTCTATTCTTTTTATCAATCCCTAATCTGATTCCTTTATTTCTTTTTCTTTCCCGTTTCTGTTGAAGTATGACGTATTACCGGAACGTATGTTCAAGACGACTGGAATTCAAGATTTGGAGTCGGGCTGTTGGACGAGCAAATGATTTTGAGGTTATCAATTCGACACAAGGTAACTTTAGGACGTTACTCGATTTTATATCGTATGTTTGAGTAGTGGTATGTAGTAAATATTTTAACTCCGATTTTCTAGTTTTAGCTATTTATTATTTGCTAATCATATTATTTATTTATTTATTTTAATTTAATTTTTTTTTTTAAAATAGGGTTCGTTATAAATATTTTACGAGTTTTTGATATCGTTTTATAAATTGTTAGTAATTTTACTGTTTGTGATCGTTTATAATATTTTGTTGTTTATCGTAACATTAGTAACTAAATAATAACGATTTCATATTTTCGTCATATTTCGCTAATCATATTATTTATTTATTTATTTTAATTTAATTTTTTTTTTTAAAATAGGGTTCGTTATAAATATTTTACGAGTTTTCGATATCGTTTTATAAATTGTTAGTAATTTTACTGTTTGTGATCGTTTATAATATTTTGTTGTTTATCGTAACATTAGTAACTAAATAATAACGATTTCATATTTTCGTCATATTTCGTTAATTTTTTTTTTTTTTGGTAAAAGGTAAGATTATATTAAAAAATAATGATCGATGTACAAATGAATGGCTACATCAAATTATGTAGCCAAGTCGTGTCCCTAGCCCGCAAAGGGTGTACAATCTTAGTCATGATTCTAGACCGTATGTCCAACTTTATCACTTTAACAACCTGTCGGGGGATTTGCACCGCACCATCAAGGCGACATAAGTTCCGGTTCCTCCACACGTGATAAATCATGGCATTGATCACAGCCCGTAAAATGTTGCACTGGAACTTCGTTCCTCGAATCTTGCACGCCCACTGAAGCGCACCGGCCCTGGGGATTTTCTTCTTCGTCCACTCATTCATGCTATCAAAAATCTTGGCACTCCACTCACATTCAAAAAATAGGTGCTCCAAGCTCTCCTCATGATTCTCACATAAATAACATCGATCAGAATCAGCGATACCAAATCTAACCAGATTAATCCTAGTGTTTAGAGCCCGCCTAAACACAAGCCACGAAAAGAAGCTGTGCTTAGGGATGCTCCAACCACTCCAGACCAGACGAGCCCAAGGCACATTCGGATTGCGAGTCCGAATTCCCTCATAGCCCTCAGCGATCATATAACAGGTGCGAGAGCCATGCCAAAGATCATTCACAAACATATGTTTAATTTTTTCCTTAGCCTGACAAATTTTTCGCCAAGCCCAAGTGACATCCGTGTTCGGTTGATACTCACGCCAAACACGCCCCTTCAGATAGACCGAGTTCACCCACCGGACCCATAAACGATCCGGTTGATCAAAAACCCAGGAGGCCAATTTAGCTACAGCAGCCTGATTCCACAAAGACAGATCTCTAAGCCCCAAACCCCCTTCCATTTTAGGACAGCAAATTTTTTCCCAACTTACAAGAGCCCGATTATTCCCCTCCACCCCGCCATTCCATAAGAAATTACGGCATAAAGAGACAATTCTAGTCATAACATAAGCCGGGATAATAAAGACCATCGCCCAATAATTATGCAGCTGAGACAGGACAGACTGAACCAAAGTTAGTCTTCCGGCATAGGATAGCTTACGCGCACCAATGCTCGAAATTCTCGAAATAATACGGGCAGTGAATGTCTCACAGCCCGATTTGGCAAGCCGAGTACATTGGATCGGCAGACCCAGATACCGAAAGGGCAACGTACCTTCCACACATCCGGAGAATTGAAGAATTGAAGCTTTCACATCCTCCGCGACACCTGCAAAGTAAGCATGGGATTTGCCAATGCTAATATTCAAACCAGAGGCCCTACTAAAAGACGCGAAAGCCTTCCACAGATATTCCATCGAGACAGTGTCCCCTTTGCAGAAGAGAAGCAAATCATCAGCAAACATCAAATGTGTCAACTTCATCGGGCCACACTTCGGGTGATACTTAAATTTCCTATCAATCTCACCAAAGTTCAAAATACGAGAAAAATATTCCATGCAAATAGTGAAAAGCAACGGGGACATAGGATCCCCTTGCCTCAAACCTCTCTTCCCACGGAAAAAACCAAAAGTATCCCCATTAGCGCTGAGGGAATAGGAAACAGAAGTAACACACTCCATGATCAGCCGGCGAAAGTGATCCGGGAAATCTAAGGCACTTAGCATTTGGTCAACAAACGTCCATTCAACACTATCGTAGGCCTTATGGATGTCAACCTTGAACAAACACCGAGGAGACACCCGGCCTCTCCTATACATTTTAACAAGGTCTTGACAGATGAGCACATTCTCGACAATACTCTGACCCTCAATGAAACCACCCTGGGTAGGCGAAATTATCCGGGGCAAGACTTTGGCCAGTCTCGAGCAGATAATCTTAGCAATACACTTGTACACAACATTGCAGCAAGCAATCGGCCTAAAATCTTTCACAGACAACGGCATGCTCATCTTAGGAATAAGAGTAATAATAGCACAGTTCAGCTGTTTCAGCAACTTACCAGAAATGAAGAAATCCTGGACCGCGCTGACAACGTCGCCTCCCACAATATCCCACGAGTCGATGAAAAATTGACTAGTGAACCCGTCTGGACCCGGGGCTTTGTCTCGGTGGATATCATGCATAGCCCGCTTGACCTCCGCCTCGGTCACGCTCGCCCCGACTAAAATCTTATGCTCGTCAGTACAAGTATTCCCCAATCAAACTAAATCAATTCGAATGGGCTCAACCGCCCGCGAGTCACCCAATAACGAGAGGTAGTACCGTAGAAACGCATCTTCAATTTCAGGTTTCGAGGAACACTCACGGCCCTCAGCATCAACAATCGAAGGTATAGAATTATGAGCCCTCCGAGCTCTCAAGATCCCATGAAAGAAAGCGGAGTTCACATCACCCTCCTTAATCCACCTTTGCTTCGCTTTTTGAGCCCAAAAGTCGGCACGAGCTGACTGCAGAATACAGACTCGCTCATTAACCTCCAGCTCCTCCTGCAACAGTTCGGTAGTCCGATCAGAACGAAGTCTAATTTGCAGGGCCACAAGCTGCGATTCTTCCAGGCTACAACGAGTTTCGATGTCAGAGAAAGAAGCATAATTGAGTTGCTTCAAAGGAGCTTTTAGACTCCTCAATCTCGAGACCAACCGGAACATTTTAGTACCCACTATCTGCGCGTCCCACGCCGACTTCACGCAATCCAGGAATTCAGGAGCACGACTCCACATGTTCAAATATTTGAAGGTCCGGTTTCTTCTACTCGGCGGCCTCCCTAATTGCACAATACACGGGCAATGGTCAAAGGTTCCTTCCGGAAGAAAATTCGCAAATCCATCCGGGAATAACCTTGACAAGTCATCATTCACCAAACACCGGTCAATACGACTAAAAACTCTAGTTTCCACGGCTTTATGCTTATTATTCCAGGTGAACCAGGATCCGCTTGCCCTAAAATCACCAATATCACAATTCGCAAGGCAATCACGAAATGGAATCATTTCCTCATCCGAAGAGTTTCCCCCGAGCCTTTCCCGAGCATCGATCACACAATTGAAGTCACCCAGGATCATCCACGGCCCCACATGAGCATAGGATTCGAGTTTTTGCCAAAGTTCGCCCCGCTCCGCAATAGAGTTATAAGCGTACACGAACGTAAGAAGATAGCTCTTACCCGAATTAGGGGTAACCTTGACATGAATACTTTGAGCACTATACTCCAATATCATCAAGTTCACTCTTTCATGTTTCCACAAAAGCCAAACGCGACCCCCGTCACAACAGTGATTATTAGTAGTAACACTCCACTCAGAAAAAACATTTTGATGTACTTTGGCATAAGCCTTATTCTTTACTTTTGTCTCTAGCAAACCAAATATATCGACCTGCTGCTTCCTAACAAACTCACAAATTGCACGCTGTTTATTTATATTACACATCCCGCGCACATTCCAACATCCTATATTATGTGTCTCCATGGATAACCAATTCCAAACCGACCCCATCATTCCTCTCAGCCAATTCTTTTCTAGGAGAGCCTATTATCATATCAACAAAAGACACCCCATTTTCCACTTCTTTAGTCGATAAGGTGCCCTTCGACGGAGATCCCCCCGAGGCACGAGGCCTAGATCTAACTGCACCCACAACATTGGAGTTTTTCAGCGCTGGTTTCGGCCCTGAAACAGGCCTTGTCGCCAGCGGCGTCACAACCCCCCCCAGCCTCGGCCTTTTTCTGTTTCGCGCCTTGTCGCACTTTCCTCAACTCCTCTCTCCGGCAATCTCGAGCTTCATGCCCGTAGCCCTAGCATTTGGAACACCATACCGGCTTCCATTCATATTTGACAAAAACATCCACCACATTATCATTTTCATCCATAATTTTGATCTCATTCCTAAATTTCTGCCCGACTTTGGCCATAATCATGACCCTGGCGTACCCAAGCCTAGACCGTTCTTCCGTGGCCAAGTCAGACTTGACATACGGACCCACAAGAGTAGCTATCCTAGGCAGACATCTACCCCAAAATTTCAACGGGAGGTCGTGTAATTGAATCCAAATAGGAACTTCAGGCACATCCGATTTGTCCAATTTGGCGTCAGGGGTCCATTCTTTAACAATCAAGGGCTTATTATCAAACATGTAAAGACTGTGATCAAGAACTTTTACCTTAGCATTTTTATCTTTGAACCGGACAAGAAAGACTCCGTTAGGCAAGAAAGAAATCTTGTCGATACCATGGTCCTTCCATATTCTCCTCACAAACCCTTCTACCACCTCCCATGGCGGGTTAGCGCCCATAATGAAGCAGTAAACAGCGGAGCTCCAAAAGTCGATTTCATCGTCAACGTCATCAGCCGAGAATTTGATCACTTCCTCTTCTTCAACCACGTCAATGGTTTTCTTTCCTTCCCTCTGTTTCCACCCACCCAAATCAACGTCCATTTCTGGACCAGTTTCAGGCACGAACTCTGGGGTTTCATCATCAGCCTCCGATACATAATTCATCCCCGGTATTTCGTTGATTCTTACGTTCATCCTGTTCACTACATTGTCTTCCAAATTCGAATTCTTCACAATTTTGTTTAGTAAATCCTCTTTTGCTTTACGTGTGACCGGTTTCATGGCTTTCGTTCCCCTCGAGACGGCTTTGTTCTTCTGCCTCATAGGGAAATATACGATGGGTGCGAGTCAGCCAAGTCGCCGACAGGGCTTCGTCCACCCGAAACGAGGCGTTCGCAGGGAGTCTCCTTCTAGATCGCCGCAAAACGCCGGAAGAGGTAGGGTTTTTTTTGGGTGATTTTTTTTTTATCCACACAAAGTTTGAATTCGTTAATTTATTATTTTAACTCAAAAATCGTATTTTTCTATTATAATCGTGATTTTTATACTTGCTCAATAAATTAATTTTGTTTTACGAAATCTATTAATAAATAAGGAAATGGTCGTTTTTATTTGAAATACATTTTTAGTTGAGACCATTCTCGCTAATAATTTTCTTATTTATTTACAGTTGACTATTTTTAGTCAAGTTCGTACGGAGTATTATTTATTAATAAAAGCTATTTGCTAAAAATAATTCGAAATCTTTATAAATCTCATTTCATTTATAAAACTCGTTGACTCGATTAATTTTGGATATCGTTTTTCTTAAAACATCTCATTTCTAAAATTTATAGTTTTAACTCGATTTCCTAATTATTTATAAAATACTATATATTGACTTATTATATTTTATTTATATTTTGAGAAACGAATTTAGAAATATAATAAAGTTACGATAACGACGATAATAATAAAATGTTAATTTCGTTAGAAATGCTATTTTTTTTATACATTTCACGTATTTTTAATAACTTATGTATTTTCTATAACAAAATTTTTATTTTAAGTAAGTTTCTAAAGTTAGTATCTTTCCATTTTTAGAAAGTTTCCTTTTTTTATAAAATGTTTATTCCTTTTATCTTCATATTATTTATAATGATTATATCGCTTGTACATATCGACATTGGCTGTTTTGGAGTTATGGAATAAGGAAAAGTGTGAGGTTTAGAGTAATATATTCTGGGGTTTACGTTTTTGCCATCAACTATAAGGCTGTTGTGTCTTTATGGGGCACACTGGTTGTTGAACCGAGCATATATGTTGTTCGGGAGTGTGTGTACATTTTGACCTTAAACTCGTGCCTCGCAGTGTAAGACGCCGTCGGGTTAAACTGAGTATTTATGGTGCTCGGGAGGGGTGTGCATATTATCTTAAACTAGGGCCACGCATTTATAAGTTGCCGTCCTATTATGGTTGAGTAGCCTAGTTAGAGATCGAGGTTTGATTTGTTTGAACTAAGTTCTCGAAGCTAGTTTGTAGTATTTTCCTAGTGAAAGTCTAGCCGTCGACACTAATCCTATCCATAACGCCACTTTTGAATATTATTATTATCGATTGATTTTGGTTTGCAGGTTGGCAAATATTTGAAATTTTCTTCTGAAAACTTGTTCTGATTTTATTGTTCCAATATTCTAAGTTTTCTCCGAAAGCTTATTTTCATTATATCATTTAATGTTTTCCATTTGTAAATATTTTGATATAATAATACTATTATTTTTCCATATGATATAATATGACCGGGAGAACGTCCGAGTTACTTCCCACTGACGTGGCTGTTATGTTTATAACATGACAGGTATTTGCTGTTGGGGTTTGGGTGTGAGCTAGCGAGTAGCGTGGATCCTACTCTTTCTTCATTCACGTTTTATGGATTTATATTAACCTGTTTGGAGAATTTATTTTTAGCCCTTTTGTAAAAAGAGGCCTTTGTATTTGACTTACCATTTTTTTTCATAAGATATAGTTTGTCAGTGTGTTTTAATCCAAATCTACCGTGTTTCCGCCACAGTATTGCATTAGAATTTCTAGGGGATTACATAGGCATTTTAGGTAAATAGCTGCAAGTAATTTATCTTTTTGTTTAAGAAATAATACTTTAGAGAGTTGTTTCTAAAGGTAAATTGCAAGAAATAGTAAAAATAAAATGAAATGAGGCGTCTTGCACAATTGACACCGCTGTATATATATCTTAAAAAGAATGTTGGTGTTGCGTCCCACTTGACGCCTCCCTAGTTGTATTATTTTAATTTATAGTTTTTTTTCAAAAGACACCTAACATTTAGGCCTTTTGCAAAAAAGGCACCTATAGTTTTTTTTTGCCCAAAAGCACCTTAAATTTACATTTCTTTGTTAAAAGGCACCAAACACCAAATTCCGTCAAAAAACCGTCAATATTGACGGTTCTCATCCTTTAATCTTTTTTTCTCAACTCTTAATCAACATTCATCCCTTAATCAAACTCAATTAACATCTTCTTACCCTCTTTCTTTACATTACCTTTATTATCTCACTTTCTCATCCCCTTTATTTATCACAAGGCCAAAATATTTTATTTTTCCTTCCCAAAAACCTTAATTCCATCCAAAACCTCTTTTATTTTCCCCTTAATTGAACCACACTTTTTTTTTCTTCACTTTTGCATATTCTCAATTAAAATGACATCTTTAAGTACTATACACATAAAGAATGAAATACAAATGGTTATTAAAACCAAAAATGAATTGACAAAAAAAAATAACAAATGGTTACTCATAAATCACAAATTTGAACACAAACTAGTGTTCCTAGTTTCTTACAACAGAAATTTCAATTCAATAATAGCTCAAAAATTCGTCTAATAACCTCTAATACACATACTCCAAAATTAAACCCGAAATTAAGGGTAAATAACATAAAAATAAAAATTGAATTAAAAAATTTAATTTGTTATTGATAACTTAATGATTACTTAAATGAAAAGTTATGATCGAAAACTAATCGATTGAGCAAAAACTTGGTGGTTATGACTTAAATAATGGAGATTGATTGAGATGTATGCAAATGAAGAGTAGCTAGGAACGAGGGTTTGATTAAAAATGAGTGTTGAATTAAGGAAAATGGTTGATTGGGTTTGATTAAGGAAAGATTGAATTTGATTAAGAAAGAAGGGTTGATTAAGAGAGAATGGTTGATTAAGAGATGAAGGAAGATGATTAAAAGAGGAGGATCGTCAATATTAACGATTTTTTGACGGAAGTTGAGGTTTGGTGCCTTTCAACAAAAAAAAATATAAATTTAAGGTGCTTTTGGACAAAAAATAAAACTATAGATGCTTTTTTACAGAATGCCTAAATGTTAGGTGCATTTTGACAAAAAAAAAAACTCTTTAATTTATCAAAAAAATGAAAAAATTAATTAACCAAACCTCTCCCCCATCCTCAACGAAACCCCACATATCAACCCCTTCGCCCCTCCCACCCTATCAACCTGAAAATCTGAAAACCCTCCCCCCATATCAACCCCTTCGCCCTCTGCGCTGCTTCCGCCGTCCGTGCTCCTGCCGCCGTCCGCGTCCCTGCCGCCCTCCGTGCTGCCGATAACCTTCTTGCTGCCGGTCGATTACACTACGCCGCCCCCTTTCTAATTTTTTCTTAAAATCCCTGATTTGATAAAGGTATGATTCTTAATTTTTTTTTTGTCTTAGATTGTTTAAAAAGAGTTTATTGATGTTATTCTTTGTAATTTTATGTTGTATGGGATGAATTTCTGAACTTCAATGTTCTTACTTAAATTGGGGGTTTTATATGGAAATTTATGATGTTTTACATGTTTATTTTGCTACAATTAGGGTTCAAGAATGTATTTTTTTTTATTTCATATCATTTCATTGTTGAATTTTGCTCAAAGTGATGAACTTTTCTGGGTTTTTCAGGAATTTATGGTGTTCTACAGGTTTGTTTTGCTTGAATTAGGGTTTATGAATATATTTGGCGATTTTAGATCATTTTATTGTTGGGTTTTGCTCAAAAGTGATTAACTTTTCTGGGTTTTTATTGTTCATTTTTGGAGAATTTGCCAGTAATTGGGGCGGTGTCGATTGGAGGAGTGATTATGGCGGGAGGTATTATGTTCTATGTTAGTCATACCAGGAATTAATGTGAGTTTTTTTGGGAGCTTAAATTCCCTAAAACTGGAGAATACTGATGTGATAAGTATTTTGTGTTAGGTAATTTTGGTTTTGTTCAATTTTGACTAGTTTTTTACGGTATTACTAGTTGAATTGCTACGGACACGAACACGGTACGGGATGCCTTGTTTTTATCTTTTAGAACTCGTGGTTCAGACTTAAGGATTTGTATTTTTTTTGTGCTACTTAATGTTATTAATGGTTTGATTGTTCTTGTCGATTATCAAATGTGTTTTGCTCATGATGGTTTATATACATTCACTAGTAGAAAAAATGTCAATTGCTGCTCTTCATTTGCTGCGTTTTGCTCAAACAGCATCACATTTTATCTCTTTTTTTTAAATAAGAATGGAGGATATGCGTTTTTAATTTCTTCATATGACACAGCACCAATAATTTTTTTTATGATTTGCGCCATCTTTTGTAATTGATTTTCTTCATACGAATTTGTTTTTTTGATTGATTTTCATGTGTGATTCTTTCAGGTTTTCATGTATATTTCATATACATGAAAGTGTGGCAGCTACATATACCTTTGATTGTAAATGAGGATGAAATGATTTCAAACAATCCTTAGCCTCCACCATAAACTACTAGTTGCTCCTTCCTTGTGTTTCCTTGCTAAATGTTCAGAAGTATGTGACACTTTCTTCAATCTCATTGTTACAATGCATATGCATCATTAAAATTATTAAAGCTCTTATCTTACATGTACGTGTAATTGGCAATTATCTCTTATCTAGTCTCTTGCTTATTAAAAAGTGTCATTGCTAGAGATCACCATTAATTGTATATTTGTTGTCCATGTTGATTTCAATTTTATGTTGTGTGTTTGGATTGTTCATGATGTTTGGGGGTGATAGTTCTTTCTCTCATTTTCTCATTCTTTTGTTGTGAACTATGCTGCTTCTAGTGATGTATGTATCGAAATAAAATACTCGTATATGCTAATGTCCGCTAAAGCATCATAGGACCTCTTCTTTAAAAGAAAGTGCATCTCATATCCTTTGTTATTATATCTTATCTTTTTTGTCTCAGTGAAATGAAACTTCTTTTTTGTCAGTATATGGAGTATGATATATGGACAGGCATAGGTAAAAAAAGGAACTTTTTTTATTACTCCACCTTTCTTTAGTCGGTTGACGTTGTTCCCTCTTTTTATTGAGTATACTTGATTGTAGAAGTCACTAGATTGTCCTTGGGATCTAATTTTGCTGATGATAGATTCTTAATGCTATTTTTTGTCGTCTTCGAAGCTTGCTGATGCTGTTTAACTTAAATCAACTAGTTGTATGCAGATGTTAACCTCACAAGTCACAATTAGTGATTAACCAATTCTCTCGGCATACAAGAATTTGATCGCGCTATTAATTTGACATTTTTGTATGTTACTTTTTGATCTGAGACTCAGAGACGTATGGACATCATCTGGTTGCTTGCACTACCCTGTCTAGTACCATTCCTATTATTCTACTTTGTATTTGTGAGGCTCCCTTTTTTGGTCTTACATAAACATGTTCATGTTGTTAGCCTTTATAAAAGAATGCTAAACCTGTGGATACGACCTGGAAAAGGTATTTTTATCTATCCATCTCATGCAAAAGAATGTCGAACTCTTAATGATATTTTTATTTTACCTGTGTTATCTATCCATCTCATGTACCGCCTCACTTGAAGAGTTACAGTAGGAAACACAAAAGACGCTAGGCTAGAAGTTGGAAAGCACTTGGCTGTATAAAATCTTAAAGATAGCATTACAACTTGAAAGCCTCTTCGTCAGATCATACCCTTATGATTGAAATCATATCGTAGGAATCAAGTTGATCAATTTAAAGGCTCTTGAATCAATTCCAGTGACTTGCAATCGTTGTCTTTCTTAGTCCATTAGTGCCTTGGAATATGGCTTGTGTGAGTATCATTTATTCTTATTCCCTTTATCAGTCGATGTAAATTTTGTTGTTTTAGACCAGGTATGTGAAAGCCATAAAAATTGTCCTCATTAAGGAACAAACGAGCGGATCCTCATTGCTTCGTCGAATACCTCCAAGATGTAAACGTGTACCAACTGTTTAATATATGTATCTTCACAATTTTCTTGATTTTCCTTTAAAATAATCTTGTCTTTTTTTTTTACTTTGATTCAACACGTGAAAGTGAATGAAATCAGCAAGCCTAAGTAAAAAGTGGGAATGACTATCACTTTTAAGGCCCACTCTTCTGCCAAACCAAGTTGATTCATGCGTTTGTTTTAATATTTTCTTTGGCTTTAATTTCTAGTTGGCGAAGGGGCACACAAGTAGGCCAAGTATAAAGAGAATTTGTTCAGAAAGTACAATTGAGGATGCCGAAAAGGTTCACTCCACCCTATTATTCTGTTCTTTTGCGTTTACTGAGCATGATACTCTTTGTTGATGAATTAATTTTTGGTTTTAATCAGTCTGTTTTCCGATTCCTGTAACTTTGCTCTATGTGAAATCAGTGGCGTGCTTGTGACCAAGAGAGCTAAAGCACAATGGCAAAACAATAAAACACTGCTTGAAGATGCTAAAACTCAAAATGGTTTACAGATGAAGCCGTGTAACAGGAAAGGTCAAGAAAATGATCCGTTATCAGGTAACTTTGTCTCTAAATCTACATAAGTTATATTACTTTAAATCTACAAGGCAATATTCACACTATGGTCAGGACATAATCTGAAAACCAAAGTAGTTGCGTGTGTTTTCTTATATAGTTCTTCGAAGGGTTTCTTTTTTATGTTAGAAATGTCACAATACAAGGCCGACACAATGCAACGGGAAAGAGGATTAGGGAGCCTACAACGTTACTTGAACCTTCCATCTCAAGTTCCAACCAGTAGACTAAGACCGCTTGAGTTCCAAAATTAGAAATGAGTTGAAGTTAACGCAAAAATTGCTGAAAAATATTTATAGTCTGTCATTGTTTAGAGTGCATTCAAATGTCAAATGAATTGTTGGGGTTTATATTTTTATCCTTTGCTTGAAAACGATATACAAGTAGTAAATATTACATCACAGATCAAAGAGGAAGTTGTATGACATGTGTATATATATACAGAGTATATGACTTCACGCCCAAGGTGTCATGTCGGATATGTTGTTATACGTTTAGGAGTTTGATCATGCCCTCTGCTCGTGAGGATGATGTGATATAGCTGCCTTTAACAGTTAAAATACTTTTTAATTGGGTCTTTGTTTTGGAATCCTCTATAATAACAGTTCACTAATTTTACCTCATTCATCACTATCTCCTTCACACTAGATATGGATCGGTCTCCACTCATTGAGTCTACGATAGTAGGAGCATTGGAGGAAGATTTGATCACGGACACAATTGGAGTTGTTTTTGTTGACAATGTTGGACACATTGCTTCTGAAGCTTCTAGTGGCGGTATTGCGATGAAGGTACGTCCCAAATTGGGTTGGTAATCTAATTCTCTGCATGATAGAACAAAATATCAAGTAGAGTTGCTCCCACATAATTCTATTTTGCGCATGAGATCACTACTATGAATTGGACTGTGTAAATTCATACGCTATGTTTAGATGACAAATACAAATAATTTGTTACCATTTTTTTGATGAGATTTCTATGCCACTTAAGTCAAGATTAATGTATTATTATCCTTGTTTTCAGTAGGTCGGACAGTGGGCGAGCATGATTAGCGGGCAGATGTGGCTCGGGTTATTGGGCGGCGTCCTTAAAAGCTCCCTTTGATTGGAGCTCTTTTCATTGAATGGTTATTGCACTACTGGAGCAAGAGAATATATGATGAAATCATTTGCTTTGATTTATTAAGTTTGAGTATTTGTAAATAAATGAAATAGATAATGAAACATTTGGTTTGGTTTCAATGAAAATGCATATTGAAATTCATCAAAAATGCTCCCTTTTTTTTTTTATTAAAAATTGATTCTATTTGCGGCGGTTTTTTGCCAAAAACGCTTTAAAGAAGTCATCATTTGCGGCGTTTTTGTCAAAAAAATGCCTCGAATAATATACTTTTTGCGGGCGTTTCTCCAAAAAAACACCGCAAATAATGTCCTATTTGCTGCATTTCTAGGACGCCGCACAATATTTTTGTATTTGCTGCCCCGCCATATGAGACCTCAAATCAACTTTTTTCTACTAGTGAGTCACACTCATTATGATGTAGAATCACGCAGTTGTACACTCATTGTAGTCACATATTCAGTTGTATAGTCACACTAATTATGATGTATAGTGACACTCGCTATGTTGTAGAATCACGCAGCTGTAGAATACCTTGGGATTAAGGTATCATTCGTTTAATCATCTTCATGCTTGTTTTATTTTTCAAACTTTTTTTTTATTTATAAAATTATTCAGCTTCATTATCAAAAAAAAATGAAAGTCGAATATGGATGAATGAATGATTGTGAATTTCCTCAGTAACGACATTCTAAAAAAACGAAAGTATTAATCATATACAAAAGTATTTAAACATTCATTAAATATTCAACCTCCATTCATGTTGATTTCTTTTATAGTTGATTTCATGTTTGTAAGACGCATTTAAAATTCGAAAAATTACTGAAACATTCTACTCTCCCATCACAAATATTACAACAGGTGATTGTTAGACGTAAAATGAGCGACTTCGATTTATCCAACAAAAAAAAGAAGAATTTCTTCATCTTCAAGATTCGTTCATCAAAAGAAAAGACCAACTTCATCTTCCAAATTCATTCATCCAATAAAAAAACAGTCTAATTAATATATGTTCCAGTTAGAAATATTATTTTGATTGACTGTAAAAACATTTTAATTAAAAAAAAAAGAACAACTCATTTTGTGCGTAAAGTTCTTGCAGAATTGCAAGGTCACATACTTCCAGTTGTATAGTCACACTCATTATGCTGTATAGTCACACTCATTATGTTGACGTTTGACATTACGCACAAAATGAGTGTGATTCTACTGCATGACGAGTGTGACTATACAAAATGAAAAACCAAAATCGAGTGTGACTATATAACATAGAGAGTGTGACTATACAACAAGGCGAATGTGACTATACAAATACGACCACTTTTGGCTACAAACCAATTGGTGCACAGCTGCGTGGTTTTAAAGGTGAAAGGATAAGTGATTTTGCTATAGACCTCGCGTGATTAATTATGAAACCAGAAAATAGTTGTAACACCCGAAAAATTTACAACTTTGATATCCGTTCCGTTGCGATTAAATCGACTCTTATCGAGTCTCGTTATTTTTCATCCTGCTTAATTTCGATCTTCGTATAACACTTTAATAAATTTTCGTTCAAAACCAATTTTAATTTCCTTGTTCGCGAGAATTTTAATTAATCTCGAGAAACTGCTATTTAATATTTTTCTACGCGATTTCGTATATAATTATTTTCGAAACGTGATTTTAATACTTCTTTCTCATAAACACGTTCTCATATGTTTTCCGTCTTATTATTATTATTATTATTATTATTATTATTATTATTATTATTATTATTATTATTATTATTTAATCGCGAATCGGGCTCAGATTGTAGCAGACCCGACCGTTTCCCTCAGCAGATTGAGATATTTTCGTAGTCGGTTGAGAGTCAAAACCGACTCCTCTATTTCCTTCTTTATCCTATTACAAGTTACCCCTTTAACCGTCTTTTGGCAGTTACCCAACCCCTTTTAAACTCCAACCATATTCCTCTTTACAATGTACGTTTTCCTCTCCTCTACTCAAAAAAAAAAGAAGAAGAACGTTAACAACAACAGTGCATTGTTCTTCAATTTTTTTTTTCCGTTTCGATCATTCTTTTCATTCCGTGTTCATCTTAATTCAAGGGTAATCATCGAAACCCCTATTCCTCCTTCCTACTTCTCGATTTACGACGCTAATAAGGGTCTTGTACCTTTTTATATTTTTTTTATAGGTTTTCGAGACAACCCCGAGGAAGACGAGTACATTATTGACTCAGATCTTGATTAAGGTAACACGACGATCTCGGTATTGCTTGATATTTTGTCGTAGTTACATGTATAGAATTTAAGTTTTTGTTTGGCTATTATAGTATGTCATTATTTATTTTATTTAAAAGTTTTAGAATCGTTAATTTTCAATTATTTCGTTGCTATGTTCGTTTTTACGAGATTCGTTATAATAGTTATTAAATCATAATATTTGGCCGATACACTAATATAATTTTAAAGTTCCTGCCAAAAAAATAAATTTTACAGATTTCGAAGTTTTTGAGTCGTTTAATGGATTTTTAACCGATTTCTTACAAAATCGATTTAAAACCGATTTAATGTTCAAATGCCTAAATTACGTATTTAAATCTGAAATTTTTTGTGTACGTACATTCTGACCAAATTTAATTTTATGTAAATTTTCGTAATTTTTAGAATTTTATAAGTGGGTGAAAAAAAAAAATAGTCCTAAAATACCGTTTATCGTTAAAACCGAATATTCCTTTTAATTTTTGATTTTTATTTTTAATTCTCGATTCAAAATAAAGTTTCTGATATTTTCTAACAAAATAATTATTTTAGTAACATTCGAGATTTAATAAAATAAAAAGAGCGATAAATAGTTATTTAACCTTTTAAAACGAAACCGATGATTAAAAGACGGTTTTTCCTATTTTTTTAATTCTGGATTTTTTTTTAAAAACTGAAAGGTTTCTGGAAAATTTTTATTTCCTTGATAATTTATGATTTTTAACAACCGTGCACAAATCATTTTGAATTTAGCTTTTCTTTTTAATCGTTAACGTTTAATTAATGCGTTTTCCGTAAAAGCCTTTAAAAACGAGTTTCCAGATTTTGAAAAAAATTATTTTCTGGACAGATTGTCTAAATATTAGTTTTAATTATTTATCGTAATTTTTACACTATTTTTCGAAGCTTTTAAATGATAGAATCAATTTTTAAGCGAAATCGTGAATAATCGTTAAAACACGATTTTACAGCAACTTATTTAATTTTCCAGCAATTTCGAACCTTCTAAAAATTTAATCGTTTCATCTTAAGTCACCCTTTATGTTATTCGAAAATAATTTAAATGTTTAATAAAATGAAGAAGGTTAAATAAATTACTTTTATAAAGATGATTGTCGTAAAACATTATTTTATACTCGTTCCGTTGAAACTAATAATAATTAGGGAATTTTAGTTTTATATATTTTCGAAACACCCTAATTCATAATAATAATAATAATAATAATAATAATAATAATAATAATAATAATAATAATAATAATACGTTTGTGAAGCATTTCGATAATTCTTATAAATAATTTACACTCGATTTAGAACTTAAAAATTGTTAAGGCCGAAAGTAGTAATTTGCGAAATTAATAATATTTACTTTATAGTTAGAGTAAATTACTATTCTCGATATTTTTCTATAACGCTATTTTCATCGTATTGTTATTCCGAGAAAAATTCCTAAAATAGAAAATTTCCTAAAAATAGAAAGTTTCCTAAATCAGAAAGTTTCCTATATTAGAAAGTTTCCTTTTTAGAACGTTTTGTCAACGGCTTTGTTTTGGAGTTATGGAATAAGGATAAGTGTACGGGTAGAGTAATACAGTCTAGGGTATACGTTTTGCCATCAACTATAAAGCTGGCGTGTCTAGTTAGAGACACATTGGTCGTTGAACTGAGCATGGTTTGTGTTGAGGAGTGTGTATATTTTGACCTTAAACTTAGATATCGCATCGTGTAAGTCGCCGTCGGGTTGAACTGGATTACGGTTGGTGTCCAGGAGGGGTGTACATTACTTAAGCCAGGACCTCGCTGCACGCAGTCATGTTATAGTTGAGTTGCCTAGTTAGAGACTGAAGTCTAATTTGTTTTGACTAAATTCTCGAACCTAGTTTAGTATGATCCTAGTGAAAGTCTATTCCGTTACACTGATTGACTTCCATAGCGCCGTTATTTTATTGATTGACATGGATTTGCAGGTTGGCAATCATTTCGAATTATTTTACCGTATCATTTTAAATGTTTTCCATTTTTCAACTATTTTGATATAGTAGTAATTGTGCATTAATATCATGTAATATGGCTGGGAGAACGTCGTCGTTACTCCCCACTGAATTGTGGCTGTTATGTTTATAACATGGCAGGTATTATCTGTTTGGGTTGTGTGAGCTAGCGAGCGACATTTGGTCTTGCGCCGTTGAATTTATTTTCATACTATGGTTTGTATGTTTAACATTTTTAAGGATTTTAAATTTCTGCCCTTTTTATAAAAGTGGCAGTTGTACTGACTTACCTTTTCATTATTAAAATTTAGTTATCAGTGTGTTAATCCCAACTCAATAGTGATTCCGCCACCGTTTTGCATTAGAATTTATAGGGGATTACAATAGCGATGGAAATATATTTACATTAGAAAAAGTCCATCCTTTACCTATAGGACGTCAAACATAAAAACATTCTTACCCACCCAACATCCTTTACATATAGCACGTTCATCCTAAAGCAAACATTTTATCCATATAAACAATCAAGAGCTTAACGATGGTCTCCGGTACGTGCGCAACAATACGTTGTCCAATTACGTGGTCGGTCGTTGTATATTCCACGACCTTCTTCTTCCCACCGCCCCTTTTAACAACATTCCTCATTCCACTAGCCATTTCGCTGCGACAAAACACACAATCAATCTAAATCACACAATGAATATGACTACACAACTGAATATGTGACTACAATGACTGTACAGCTGGGTGATTGTACAGCATAATGAGTGTGACTATACAACTTTAACTGTGTGACTATACAACATAAACGGTGTGATCCTACAACATAATGACTGTGTTCCTAGAACATAATGAGTGTGACTATACAACTTCAACTGTGTGACTATACAACCTAATCTCTATGACTATACAACTAAATTATACTTATTTATACTTTAATCATCATTAGCAAAGATTTTGTGTGATTCTACAATACAATGAGTGTGACTATACAACATCAACTGTTTGACTATACAACCTAAAGTATGTGACTACAAAACTGAAACCGTAAAATGGAAAATAAAAGCCATACAGTTCATTATACTTCAATCATCATTAGCAAAGTCACATTCATAATTAGAAAGATAATTATATCTATGAATCATAGCAAATTATCTAAACATTCATTAAATATTCAACCTTCATTTTTTTTGAATAATGAAGATGAATAATTTTATGAATACCAAAAAAAGGTATGAAAAATAAAACAAGCATGAAGATGAAGATGATTAAACACATGATACCTTAATCCAAGGTATTCTACAGCTGCATGATTCTACAACATAGCGAGTGTGACTATACAGCCTAATGAGTGTGACTATACAACTGAATATGTGACTACAACGAGTGTACAGATGCGGGATTCTACAACCTAATGAGTGTAACTATACAACTGAAAGCGTGTGACCTTGCAATTCTACAAGAACGTTACGCACTAAATGACTTGTTCATCTTCATTTTCATCTTCAACATGATGGGTTCATAACCCTCTAATTAGACTCCTCTAATTAGTTACTAAATTACTTGTTAATATAATATATAAAGATCTAGTTATATGCATGTGATAAAAATGACAAAACTATATTCAAGAAGAAATTTCCTTACATAGACAAAGAGGAAATTATGGGCACAATAAGAAAACTCCTTTTCTTATTGTTCTTGAGCTTATTATTATAAAGGATGATCCTCCAAAACTTGAATCTCCAAAGTAGAAGATCTCCTTCTAGTTGCACCAAGATTCAACCCAAATAATCACCACTATTATTAACTAGATAATAGTAGTGATAAAACTACACCAATATTATAAAAATTACTACTATAGTAATAATAAGGAATATTAGTGCATGAGAGTTTTGAGAGATAATCCAAGAGCCTTCAAAACAAGCGGTTCTAGTAAGTTAAATAAGAGAACCAAAAGTTCTCCTTTTATTTACCCTTGGCCGGCCACTAGGGGAGATGGGAAGGCCACTTGCTCTTTCTTTAATTGCATGCTTTCATGGGTAATATAATGCAATGATTATGTTTGTGGCATGCTTGCATGCACATAGAAAACAACCACCAAGGCTCCATTTCTTATGTGTGCCATGTGCATGTCCATAAAATGGGTCCATTTTATTTTTGTCATTTGCTTTACAAATGCTTATGTGTGACATGACTAATTATCTTATATAATTGATCACATCAAATAAATAATATACTCTTAACTCTTTAAGTAGTATATTACAATTATATCAATATATAATTGGTCCCATAATAATAATCATTTGGCTAAATTTACAACTCCTTGTAAATATTAATAGCTAACTATCACTACCTCTAAAAGCATACAAAACCTCAACTAATTTAGTAATTAACTTTTAAATACTAAATTTAGTCTTATTTAATCGTATTAAAATAAGACGTAAAATTTATTTAGTCAATTATCGTATAATAGACTAATAAACTTAATCGGATTGAGTCCAAAACTCTATCTCCAATAAATAACTCTCATTACCAAGCATATATCAAATATATATGCAAGGAGCTAATTAATTGTATCAAATACAAATAATTAGTTTTCTATTTGGGTCTCATCCTATAGGTGTGACCGAAAGGGATCAGTTGATCACCGCCATCTTACGACAATATAACGTCTAACTCTAGTCAGCTGAGCATTATCGATTTACGTTAATCAACTGACGTGGAGTATCATTGTACTAATTATCCCAAGTATATTCCGTCCATGAGATTTGATATATAAATGACTATTGTGGAGGACACTTACTCCAACAATCTCCCACTTGTCCGATACAAGTTGTGCATGTAGCCACTATATTAAGGAGGACTCTTACTCCATCAATATCTCCCACTTGTCTACACAAGTTGTGTGCTACCGATTCTCTTGTCTCTTTGATGTCACATCCTCCCACTCATCACAAGGTGTCTTTCAGGTCGCATTTGTGATTTAATTATAATTAGAGTGGTTTTCTCGATCTGGAGAATAACTGTCTGACCGAAAAATCTACCATAGATCTATTTCCGAGCGTGGCCACGCATTTCCAGTTACTTCTCCTCGAGTGGCCCAGGGATGTTTGTACCCAACGTGGGTGGACAATTCCCGGTGACCCATCTTATACTGTATAATGCAGATCACCATGAGCCAGAAGATGTCCATCAGCCTCCTTTCACGGTACGACATAGGACAACAACCAAAGCTAATCAGAAACTGCACTGACTCAGATAAATGGTCGCCAGTCTAAAGAATCGACTCATAGGAATAAAATAGAAATCCCCGCCACGACCAGACCTCAACTATTTTGATAAGGGACTCTATTGTGGTCAATGCCCGAGAGAGTGATAATCAGTCTGCCTATGTAAATGACCAGTCATCTCCATGACCCCATGGTCTTGAACTAACCATCAATCAACTTACAATCTCGTCACTCTGAGTCGTCACCTCATTAAGTGACAAGGGACAAATATACTATGTTCAAATGTTCACTTGAATAGGGTTCAAGATTGTCTCACAATCCATTCGAATGAACAAAGTATAAGATTTAGTCAAACTAAATAAAAGAGTTCATATGAAACTCGAACAATGAATGCTATTATCAGAAATGTAAAAATTGCTATCCAATTATTACATCTTAGATAACTAAAGAAAATCTGGAACTTTTCTCAATCCCATTGCAACAACATGACCATCATGTTTAGCCTTTGAAAGAGGCTTGGTTAAAGGATCAGCGATGTTATCGTCTGTCCGAACCTTACATATATCGATTTCCTTCCTTTCTTCGAGATCTCTTATCACATGGTATAATTTCCTAAGTACATGTCTAGACTTATTGCTAGACTTGGGCTCTTTTGCTTGAAAAATAGCCCCACTGTTATCACAATATATGGTGATAGGATCTTTGATGGAGTGGACTACTGCTAGTCCTTCCAAAAATTGACGAATCCAAACAACTTCCTTTGCAGCTTCCGAAGCCGGGATGTACTCAGCTTCTGTTGTAGAATCAGCGGTGACACTTTGCTTGGAGCTCTTCCAGCTAACGGCTCCTCCATTCAACATATAAACATAGCCGGATTGAGATTTCAAATCATCCCGATCGGATTGGAAACTGGCATCCGTGTAACCTCTTACACGTAATTCAGTATCCCCTCCAAACACTAAGAACGAATCCTTAGTCCTTCGTAAGTACTTAAGGATGTTTTTTACGGCTGTCTAGTGACTTTCACCTGGGTTGGCTTGATAACGACTCGTCATGCTCAAAGCATACAAAACATCGGGACGAGTGCATGTCATGGCATACATGATTGATCCAACAGCGGAAGCATATGGGATCAACTTCATGCGTTCAATCTCTTCGAGTGTGGTAGGACACTGTGACTTGCACAAAATGGTACCCTGACTCATGGGAAGAAAGCCTCTCTTAGAGTCTTTCATTTTCAATCTATCAAGAATCTTATCTATATAAGCTTCTTGACTTAATACCAATATCCTTTTGGACCTATCTCTAAGGATCCCTATACCCAAAATGCATTGTGCATTTCCCAAATCTTTCATTTGGAAGTGTTTTCCTAGCCACTCCTTTACAGAAGCAAGCATCGGAACGTCATTCCCGATAAGAAGTATGTCATCCACATACAAGACAAGAATGGTTACCTTAGTCCCACTAAACTTCATGTACAAACAAGGTTCCTCGACACTTCGAACAAAACCATACTGTTTGATAACATGATCAAAGCGATGATTCCAACTTCTGGACGCTTGCTTAAGACCATAAATGGATCTCTTAAGCTTGCATACCTTCTTAGGATTAGATGTATCTACAAAACCTTCTGGTTGTGTCATATACACTTCCTCTTGTAGAATCCCATTCAAGAAGGCGGTTTTGACATCCATTTGCCAAATCTCATAATCATGAAATGCGGCAATTGCTAAGATAATCCTAATGGAGCGAAGCATTGCGACTGGAGCAAAGGTTTCGTCATAGTGAAGACCATGAACTTGAGTAAAACCCTTTGCCACCAATCTAGCTTTGTAGACATCTTTATGTCCATCTATGCCATTCTTGATCTTAAAGATCCATTTACACTGAAGAGGTCTCACCTTTTCAGGTAAATCTACCAAATCCCATACTTGGTTTTCGTGCATAGAGTCCATTTCGGATCGCATGGCTTCAAGCCATTGCATGGAATCACGACTAGATATGGCTGCCTTGTAGGTTGTAGGTTCGTCACTTTCGCAAAGCAACATATCTAACGCATCTTCCTCGATAATACCATGGTATCGATCAGGTTGATGACTAACCCGCGTAGATTTACAAGGTTCAAAGGGAACAAGAACCGTGTCCGAGGAGGAGGGAACGCTTTCCTCTACTTCTTTCTCGGTTTGTGGCTCTTGGACTTCATCAAGTTCAAATTTTTTCCCTCTCTGTCTTCTAGAAATGAAGTCATTTTCTAGAAAGACAACGTCACGAGCCACAAACACTTTGTTTTCGTGACGATTGTAGAAGTAATAACCTTGTGTTTCCTTTGGATATCCTACAAAAAGACATTTGTCAGATCTGGGTGCGTTCTGAACATATGCCTCACAACCCCATATTCTCATAAACGACAAATAAGGAACACTTCCCTTCCATATCTCATATGGTGTCTTATTGGCTGCTTTAGTCGGGCTTCGATTTAGTGAAAATATTGTGGACAAAATGGCAAAACCCCAAAATGAATCAGGAAGCTCAGTGAGACTCATCATGGACCGAACCATATCTAATAAAGTTCGGTTTCTCCTTTTGGCCACACCATTCAATTGTGGTGTGCCAGGAGGAGTCCATTGTGATACTATGACACAATGTTTTAGGTGTGAATCAAATTCACTATTTAGGTATTCACCACCACGATCGGATCGTAGTACTTTAATCCTTTTATCCAATTGGTTCTCTACTTCACTTTGAAACTCCTTGAACTTTTCAAAAGCATCACTCTTGTGCCTCATTAAGTAGACATACCCATATCTACTTAAGTCGTCGGTAAAAGTTATGAAGTAGTTGTAACCACCCCTAGCGGTGATAGTCATTGGGCCACACACATCGGTATGTATAAGGCCCAATACCTCACTTGCTCGTGTTCCTTTACTTGAGAAAGGAGCACGAGTGATTTTGCCTAAAAGGCAAGACTCGCATACACCATAAGATTCATAATCAAACGGTTTGAGAAGTTTCGTTGAAACAAGCCTCTTTATGCGTCGTTCGTTTATGTGTCCTAAACGACAATGCCAAAGGTAGGATTGATTAGGTTCACCCGTTTTGAGCTTCTTGTTTTCTACATGATATACATCATTAACATTATCTAGAACATAAATACCTCCGATAGACGTGGCTTTCCCATAAACCATGTCATTAAATGAAAAAGTACAACTATTGTCCTTAATCATAAAGGAAAAACCTTCCGTATCAAGTACGGAAATGGAGATAATGTTCTTAGTTAAAGTTGGTATGAAATAACAGTTATTCAAATACAACTCAAAACCACTAGCTAGAGTGAGTACATAAGTTCCTACGGATATAGCGGCTACTCTAGCTCCATTTCCCATGCGTAGGTCCACATTACCCTTGGCTAGTGCTCGCACGTCCCTCAGCCCCTGTAAATGATTACAAAGGTGAGAACCACATTCGGTATCAAATACCCAAGTGGAAGTGCAAGTATAGTTAATGTCTATCATATAGAGAGAAGTGAGGACAATACCCGACGGAGTCTCACTCTCGTCTTTCTTGCTCTTCAAATCCTTCAAATATTTGGGACAATTGCGCTTCCAATGTCCCTTGCCATTAAAATAATAGCAATCAGCGTCGGCATGTTTGTTAACCTTAGCCTTAGGTTTGCTATTCACAATAGCTTTTCCTTTATTCTTGTCTTTTCCTTGTTTCTTGAATTGAGTCTTACCTTTGTTTTTACCCTTTTGAATCCCAAGGTTGAGATTCTTCATTTTCATGGAGAGCATGTCTCTCTTCTCACTCCCACTAGCCTCCATGTCCCTCTTCGCTTGGTTGAGGAGTGCATGAAGCTCTTGGAAACTCTTGTCCATGCCATGCATATTATAGTTCACCCTAATTTGGGAGAACTTGGAGGGGAGTGAGTGAAGAATGCGACCTATCGCAAGCTTCTTGGGAATGCTACACCCTAGACGCTCTAGAGTGTCAATATGCTCAATCATCTTGAGCACATGAGGGCCAACTTTTTGACCCTTTTCAAGCTTACCCTCGAAGAATCTCATCATAGCCTCATATTGGGATATCGGGTGATTGAGAAAAAGCCGTTGTAACCCTTGAGAATATCTCATATGCATTAAGGGTAATGTATTGAAGCTTGAGTTTTGGAGACATTGACCATATCAAGACGTTCTTGATATCGTTAGATATCTTCAAAAACTCCTCATAGGCGGTCCTTTGTGCCGCGGTGGCTCTAGGACCGGGTTCATTGGGTGGTGGCTCGTTCAAGTAACGAAGGACGTTGTCGGAGAACGCCGCACCTTTTATGGTAGACTCCCATTCGATGAAATTACTTCCATCATCTTTCAAGATGCATTTGTCCATAACGAACCTAAGCCAAGATTCCTTTCCGAGTTGAATGGTTGCATTGGTAGCCATAGCGAATTATAAACACTACAACAAAGTTAAGGAAATATTAACATTTATTGTTGTTGTGCGCAAATTTGGACCATTTTTCCTTCCATTTAGACCCGTTTTTCCTCTGTTTTACGAGAATAGAGTGCGATTATCGCCGTATTTTGAGTAATTCTCGCATTAGAGTCTCCGTTTTGCATTTTACGTGTTTTTGGTAGTTTTCTGTCTATTTTGTTAGGATTTTCGACCAAAAACATGTCTAAGCTCCTATGAGCATGAGAGAGAGGGAAATCGTCCGAAAAGCAAAGCACGCAACTCAAAATCCAAATTCCAAACCCAAGAGGTGAAACATTGAGCGAAAAGGAAAAACTATAAGTCCATTGGGCATCTTCACCAGAGAGGTCGAACTTCAAATGATAATATCTAGAGTTCTAGACCTTGGATCGAAGTGATTTTAGTTGGAGGTGAAATCTTATCTTCTTAGATTTCTAACGACATATCACACGCCCCAAACAAAGTTCAAACGAGAGAGTTATGGCCCTCTGAAGTCACAGGGCGAAATTTCACCCGATTAGAATTTGACCGGGCGAAATTTCGCCCGATGGTGTTCCTCCCCAGATTGCCATTTTAGACAAAAAGTTCATAGGGTGAATTTCACCCTATGAGTTCACCGGGCGAAACGATTGGGCGAAATTTCGCCCACCGAGTGAAATTTCGCCCGATGGAGAAAAGCGCCAAAAATCGCAAAATGAGAAGAAAATCTCACCGAGTAAAATTTCACCCGGTGGTGTCAGCCCGTTAACCGCAGGGTGAAGTTTTGCCCCATGAAGATGCAAATGGTGAAGGTCTAGCTTAAAAGAAGAGGAATTGGATTTGGGCTTGAAGATTGTGTGACCCATTAAGAACCACTATAAATACTACACCTAGGGTTTTGTGCCATATGTGTGCCTCCCTCTTTAGGGTAGGATAGTTAGTATATCTCTTTAGGAGTAGTGTAGTGGATCTCTTGTAGTAGTAGTAGTAGTAGTAGTAGTAGTAGTAGTAGTAGTAGTAGTAGTAGTAGTAGTTCACATAGTAGAAAAACTCCATAGATTTAGTGGTTTCCATTAGTTTTAGATTAATTTCTACAATCAAGTTATCATCTTTGTTGAAGATTTGGGCTTTATGTTGAAGATTGAAGAGTATTGCAAGGATTGGTGACAAGTTCTTGTATTATCCCTTTCAAGATTCAATTTTTATGTAATCTTCATCTTCTCCTTTAGTGTTCTCCATAATTGGTAGTTTCTTTCCTCTCCCTTTCTCCATTAATTAGTTTATGTTTTTCTAGCTTCTTGTTAGTTTTTCCATAGTTTGTGTGGTAGTTTATTTCTCTTCTTTAGTGTTATTTGTTCGTATAGCTTCCTTATTGTCTAGTTATCATTTACTCTAGATTTAGTTATTATGCATGCTCTAGCTAATCTCTCCCTTATTAGTGTTTTGATGCTCTCCATTACGAATAGTGAGTAGATCTCTTGTTGGGGAATTTAGGGATGAGGATTTGGATTATTTGAATTGAGGGATGTTGGTGGGTTGTTTGCTTGTTGATTTATCAATTTCGAGGTTTTTATGTCTTTGTTGACTTAGAGCGTATGGCTAGGTCGACCTTGACTCACTCTTATCAATATGGGGAAACTCGGGGTAGGAGTTACCTTGACTTGAGACTTACCCTTTCGCCGCGAAAGCGGGTATAGGTAGGTTGGGTAAAGAAACCGAAAGGTGGCATTCTCCCTTCAACGTTGTGACTAAAACTCGATTCCGAGATTCTTAGACCCCATTTCCGAATCCCGACTCTCCCCAACGCCTTTCCCGTCGTAGTTTCTAGCTTAGTCGTCTAATTCGCTAGCACTAGTTCACACTTCTCGTCCCAAAAACCCCCATCTTATCGTCCCAAAACCTCCATCTCAACCCCAAGCACAGTCAACACTAGACTTGACCGATAGCACTTAACCGCCTCCCTGTGGTTCGACCTTGACTTGCCGCTACTACATAGTAGTAAGTTGGGACTAAAAATATTGTTTGCATGCGTGTCAGCGACAGCGCGCATCAAAATGGCGCCGTTGCCGGGGAGGCGGAGTTTAGTTAATTGATTAAGTCTCTGTTTTGATTGTGTTTGGTTAATTGTTTTTTCCTTCCTCCTACCCTAGTGCCATTAGGTGCTAGGAGGCTCATCGTTTGTTAAGTTTTTGATAGGTATACTTTTGATTTAGGTTGCTTGATCCCCATTTGGAGAACAAGTCGCTTGGAAATATTGTGGACCGAAGCAACAACTTGATATTGTTATCTTCCACCAACTTCTGCATTCCTCAACACCCCATCTTTGAACAACATCCAAGGATTCAAGTATGGCTACACTTGGGTCCCATTCTCAATCATCCAATGAAGAAATTTCGGTTGTAAATCAATTCAACCAAAGTTATTCTTATTCTCAAGGACCACCTCAAACTAGCTATGGTCCTCCTTTTGAAATCTATCATCCACATAATCAAGATCATCCAAGGCATTCTCAAGGACTCTTTCAACCGCTTTATAACATTCAACAAACGATCAAGAATCTATTGGAAGAAAATGCATCAAATCGAGCTAGACTTGAAGCTTTAGAGGCACATGCCGCCTCGCAAGCTCGATTTTCTCATGAACTAACCAATTCTTCCAATCAAGCATCCGTGAATGTTATTAAGGTATTGAGCATAAAGGGACCGGTGAAACCCTTTGTTCCACAAACTTATACATCTCATCCCTCAATCAATGAATTCAGTGAGAATGTGGTCAAGGGTGTAACCGGAAGACGGAAAAGAGATCCATTCAAATACCTTGTAGGAGACCTTACCTACATCATTGAAAAGATTCCAATAGAAGACATGAACTTAGTCTCCAGAATGGAAGTACCACCCTTGAATGATAAGCCTCAAAACCCCTCAAATGGTCAAGCTATGGAGCAAATAACCTTCACCAAATTGATAGAGAATTTAGAAATTAGTCCCTCCATGCCAACTCCAACCGAGTATTTGAGGGACATGATCTTGAATTCTACCATGAAGAAGGAAATTCCAACACTACCTAGGGTCACCCCAAAAATTACCATTCCTACTAAACTTGGTGACCTCGGTAGCTTCTCCATACCTTGTTCGATCGACAATGTTGAGATACGCCGAGCATTATGTGATCTAGGGGCGGACATTAGCCTTATGCCATTGATTATTGCTCAAATGATTAGTATTCCAAGGTTGGTACACTTTTCGCTTAACGTTCAGATGGCCGACGGTACTTCGAAAGCGCCAATCGGGTTAGCACGAAATTTTATGGTCAAGGTGGGTCCTTTGTACGTACCTACCGATTTCGTGGTTCTTGACATGCCCATTGAAGAACGCAATCCTATCTTATTAGGGCGGCCTTTCCTAGCAACCGGCGGAGTAATTATTGACGTGAAAAAGGGAAACTATCTTTCAATGTTGGTATTAGCACCATTCAATTTGTATTGCCCGCCTTCTTGCCAAATATCCCTTTCGGTAAGGAATTGTGGGACCATATGGTGGAAATACCAACCGATGACGAATTTCTAGCACAAGATAGTTACCAAAATTTTAATCCATTGAACTTTGCACCGTCATTTGACTATGCCACCGAGGAACCATCCATAGAAGATGTCCACTATGATGATAGTGATGACGATGGCATTTTCCTTATACTTGGTCAAGCTCCCGAAGAAGAAGTTATTAATGAGTGGGGGATGCTACCGGAGGTAGCTCGCCTTATGGGTTTGCCAAGGCCAAGGAAAGAGTGTATGATTGGGGGCGTTATCTTCAAGTGTAAGAAGCATGGTACTCCGGGTTGCTTCTCAAGCAACCCCGACTAAGCTCATACGATTTGATTTGGTTTGGTGGTGTCCATAATAACCACCTTGTAAATATTTGTATATTCTTATCTCCTTTTATTTTCCTCGAACAATAGCTTTTGGTTTTTCCTTTGGAGCTTATTTCTTATGGCACTTGCAGGAATTATGAAGATTTCTTTAGGAGTTTTTGGGATGTTCTACAATAATTATGAGAGTTTATCTCCATGTATTTTGATGGTGGGGATTCGTCACGTCCCAACCGTCAATAATATAACCGGCTAACCTAACTAGGGTAGATAGGGTAAGTCGGGTCGAATCCACGGGGACGGTAAGAGGCGTCTAGACTAAGTCGGCCCAAATACGAGACTAAGTCAACGAGCTAAACTAAAGAATGAAAGGAGGGAGAAGACTAGACTAAGACTAAGTCTAAGGAGAAAGCAAACAAAGGAGAACGGGCTAGGATTAGGTCGGGGTCAAAGGGGTAATGGAATGGTCAAGGGAGGACTAGAGTGAAGGAGGTAGTAGGGTAATCTAGGTTGGTCCGGGCTCTCGCAACTTAGGCCTGCCTAGAGGTTCATCCTATAACCCATCTTGGCGACACACATGACAAACGGGGTTCTAGCGCGCTATAGTGGCCTAGGTCGCATCCGGGCTCTCGCAACTTAGACCGGCCTAGAGGTCGTCCTCACCGGGCTCTCGCAACTTAGTGAGGGGACCGAACCCACAACAAACTAACACCCACAAAAGAAAGGCAAGAAAACAAGCATTCGTACATACTTAGTCATTCAAGCAATTCAACAAACATGTGATGTGCATCAAACAAGAGGAAACCCAAATCTTCCACCAACATCTCTAACCAAACCCTTAATCACCCAATTAACACCCTAATCGCCTTACTAACCCTAGCAAGACACTACTCTAACATATCTAAAGGAAAACTAACATTAACAACATGAAACAACAAAACAATCAAAACAAACATAAACAAACTAGTGAAAATGATGAACTAAGAACAAAAGATGCAAACTTGATGAAGAATAAAGGATTAAGAGTAAGAGGATGAGAAGATTTTACCAAAATAACAAGAGAAATGGAAAAGGAGAACACTTGCATAGAAGATAACCCAAATTCATCCACCAAGGTTGTCAAGCTTGGATGGATTCTTCAAGAGATCCTTAATACAAGCACTAATCTACGATTAACTACTAATTACTTACTAATCTACACTAATCTAATCTAATCTAACCTAAAGTAGTCTAGGGTTTAAGGTCTAAAAGAGTGCATAAGCTTTACATAACAAGGGAAGAGTATATATAGGGTTCCAAATGAAAGGAGAAGAAAGGAGCATTCACGGGCCTGAACTGGGCTCATCCCGGTCGGGATGAGTTGGTCCCGATCGGGATGGGCCACCCTTCCCGGTCGGGAAGGACCTTCCCGATCGGGATGGGCTCACAGTAGCCGCTCTTCATGCTTCCTTCATCCCGAACGGGATGAGGCCATCCCGAACGGGATGGGTCTTTGTAGGCCTCCCTTAAGAGCTCTTTGGTCCCTCCTTTCCTCTCATGGGCTTCTCGTCGATTCTCGGGACTCGGGATCGGGTCTCGGTGGCTCGGGGTCGATTCCAAGGTCTCGAGTCATCCTTCCTTAATCTCGTTGGCTCCAAAATGTGTATGTATTGAGTCGGAATCGCTCCAACTCTTCCAAATCGGTCTCGGGAACCTGAAACGAACTAAAGGAAGCATAAGAAGCCCCTAAACCGCTCCCAAGGAGCGATTCTACAAGGAAATGGGACCAAAACACAACAAAATAGGCACTACAAACCACACTTATCAACTCCCCCACACTTAACCCTTACTCGCCCTCGAGTAAGCACATACTAACCACTACACTAACCGAATGGGTATTAGCGCACCCTACGCCCCTTCAACTCACGCGAGTGCACTTAGAGGACAAGTGCACTCCGCAAGGCAAGTTGGGTCTTGCGACAAAACTGTGGATGCAACCGGACACAAAATACATAAACAAACAAACACACAAACAAACACATAATCGGTTGCACCCAAAAAAACAAAAGAAATACCGCTTCCCTCAAAAAGCGGTGAATGAAACACCGGTTTAGGACTCGAGGTAAGTGACAACGTTCCCAAGCTAGCAATACAAACTAAGGTGGACTAAACCCTAATAGTGTGACGATAAAGCAACAAAAACGTTGGTAACTTATCTAGGTCCTCCTAACTTTCTAAAAACGTACTACGGGACGATCGGCGGAGTGGAAAAGTGGAGAACCACGGTGTTAGTCGACACTGTAGGTAAGTGAGACCCCGCCCCCTTTAGCGTGAGCCAAGAGGGTCATCCCGTGTCCAAAACCGCCTAACTAATCCAAGTAAAAAGGTGGAAATATGCAAAATGAGGGAAGACCGACTAATGCCGCTATCATCCTTCCTCGGGACTCGGTCCTTTGGGAGGCTCTTCACGGCAAAAGTCGGAAAAAGGCTTATTTTGAGAGGATATATTTTTGTGAGACGGGTTTTCTTTTGGCATTTTCTTTCCTTTTGACAGTTTTAATTTGTTTGTTGCCATGCCATTTCTTTTTCTTCTTTTCTATTTTTTTTTTTTGCTCTTGTGCCTTTTCTTTTTCTTCATTCTTTTCTTTCTTTCTTTCTTTTCTTTCTTTTTCTTTTTCTTTGCCCTTTTGGCAAGATTTGACATTTTTTGGCACTTTCATTGAATAACAAGAAAGGGAGAATCAACAATTTGCATTTTATTTGTGTGGAATGTGTAGGAGGTAGGTGAATGGGTAAGTCGGGGTTGCGCATTCCCTTTCAAACCCACAAAAAGTGGAGAACTTGGACTAATCAAGACAATCCTAAACACGGTCACCTAGGGGACGAGACTCGGTAACCAAGGCCTTTTCACACCGTGGGTGGTCAAAATGGTCAAAAGTGCAAATCCCGTAGTAAGTCCCTAGTAAGCTAGGTGGACTCAAGGTAAAGGACCAACGAAATCATTGATTTAGGGTCATTCTACTAGAGTAAAGTCCAAGACTCGAATTATACTACTAGAATGGGAAAGTAAACACTTGCACACTAGTCTCTAAACCGGGTTTTCGAAAACGTTTACACACAAGACACACAACAAAACACAAAACAACGACACAACGAAAGTGAAAGAAAAAGAGACAAAACAAAACAAAACAAAACAAAGAGAAACAACACAAAAACAAAACAAACACCACCCCGATCTTCAAACAAGTCTCCAAATTCACCACAATCTTTACAAAGCTCCTCCCGAGCACACATCGTTACAATCTCCTCCAAAATCCGCAGGAGACAAAAAAGGAAAGAGGGATAGAAGTTGTTACCGGACATCTTGAAAGCTTTCCAAAGCCTTTGATGAATTAAGCAACCTTTAAAGAAAGAGGGGGGCAAAACACGCACAACAAAACAAATAGACGACACAAAGACACAAGAGGAAAACACACAAAAGAAAAATCTTTTTTGATTTTTGTGAAATTTTTTCAAATTTTTAGGGATTTTTAAGATTTTTTTCGAAAAACTAAGAAAATAAACTAAAGTATACTAGAATATCGCTCCCCACACTTAAATCGAGCCATGTCCTCATGCTCGATCGTAGGGTGCGGAGAGACAAAAACAAAAAGAAAAGAAACTACGAAAATAAAGCTAAAAATCAAAAATAAGGTGAAGAAAAAGGTAGAAGGTGTCCGGCCGGGGTGTAATCAAGTCACCAAGGGCCGAGACAAGAAAAAGATATGGATGGGGGAAGAAATAAAGAGAAGGAAATAAAAGGAAATGGGAGGGGAGGGCTAGGTGTAATCAAGTCACCTAGCCCGGATTCCGCCTAAATCCGACTAAATCCTCAAAAAGAAAGTGAAAATCTTGTAAAAATTTTGGATTTTGAAATGACTCTCGATGTAGTCACGTCATCAAGAGTCGGGAGCAACCACTAGCAAGGCCTCGAAGGCCACCAAGACACAAATGATAAGGGAAGGGGAGTAAACAAAGGAAAACAAGCAATAAAAGACGGAAAAGAAAGGATAGTTGCCGTACCAATAGGTTAGCAACTCACTCGCTCCATCGTCTCGTAGATCAATAAAGGTGCTAGCTTGTCTTCATCATTGCTTTTACGCTTCATTCTCGATAAAACGCATGGTAGAGGTAGTAATGGTGTGAGGGGAGTGGGATTTGATATGGATCTCGGTGTAAAGTGAGGTGTACGGGTCATATGATAGGAGGAAGGAGGAGTAGGGAGGTTGGGAGGGGGTAAAATGGATGGGTGGAGTCAAGGGGACCATCCCGGTCGGGATGGATGGTCCCGATCGGGTTGATAAACCCTTTCCGATCGGGAAGCCCTCATCCCGATCGGGAACGCACTCCAGTGAGCTCCAATTTCTGCACCTTCATCCTGATCAGGATGGCTCCTTCCCGATCGGGATTCCTCATCCTTCCCGGTCGGGAAGCCCTCTTCCCGTTCGGGATGAGTCTTCTTTGCTTTCCCCAAGCCCAAAAGCTTATCATAAGCTTCAAAAACCGACTTCCTCGCTCGAGAACCAAACTCCATCATCAACCACTCCTTTCTAGGAGTCACCTTCACTTCACCTATCACAATAAACTCAATCTATACATCAAATTCACTCCCTCACATCGCTCATCAAAATACCAAATCAATCACAAGAATCCCACAAAAACAAAGGAAGTCCTAGAAACAAAAATCACGAATACAAGCACAAGAATTCTAAAGAAGAGAGGAGGGGAATATACAACATGATGGTTCTTTTAGGAACTCCGTCAAACCTAGGATGATGGGCTTCATTCTTCAACCATAGCCCTCAAGGGCATGGAGGAGCAAGTCGAACGCGCTACCGACATCGTAGTGGAGGCCCAAGAAGCGTTCGAGCTTAACCGACCTCCACGGCCTCCAAGGAGGAGGCAAGAAGTAGGATTCCCAAGACCCGACATCATCTTCAAAGTAGTCTCTGGGGTCTCTCCATCCTACGAGCTCAACCGATCTCTTCCTCCCTAGGCATCGCCTCCAATCATTAGCAAGCTTCATCTCCAAGAATCGAGGCACAAAAAGCGGTTTTGGCCTCATCTCTTCATTGCACACCCCCACACTTTCCTCAAGTTGTGGTTCCCCATCTTCATCACTCGGCCCCACATCATCTTGGAGGATAGGATCGAAACTTCTACCGGCGGTTTCAATATCCTCCAAGTCATTGCTTGGCTCACTCTCTAGGGGCTCTTGATGCTTATCCACATTCCCGGACAAAGGCAACTCGAGGCTAACAATTTCACCCAACAACTCTACAAACTCCACCAAACCATCCCACTCACTATCCTCCTCCAATTCTTCACCAACGATGCCTTCACCAAGAGTCATCTCCTCATTCGCCTCTTTTTGGGTAGACGATTGAGGTTCTTCAAAGCAAATCTCTCTCTCAAAGGGAACTACATCGGGGGCTTCGTGATTAGGTTGCTCCTCTCTCTCAAGTGGGCACCCTTCATCTAAATAAGATGCTCGGGATAAAGACATTACGGTTTGAACCGATAATGCATCTAAATGAGCATTCCTCGCCTCGTTTGCCCTTCGCATTTGGGCCATCAATTCCTCTTGTTGTTTTCGCAATTGAATGGCCGCTTCTTGAAGGCTCCTTTGCATTTGAAGCATCGATTGTTGTAACTCTAAGTTGGGCAATTGGTGATCATTGGAGTCTTGTAAAGCTCCTTGATAATCTTGATGATACCCATAGGGTGGGGCATCATAATTTTGGTAGCAAGGTTGGGGTGGTTGGTAGTATTGTGGGTCATAGGGTTCATATTGTGGTTGGGGTGGAGGGTAGTATTGTGGGTCTTGGGGGTATTGGCTTCCACAAGGTGAATCTTGAGTGTACATGGTGGGGTCACAATCATAACTGGAGTAGTAATCACCATGATCGTAGGATTGATAGTCATTCACTTGTTGGTAGCCATTTTCATAACCTTGAAGATCATACCCGTCTTGATTACCCCAAGAAGCTTGATCATGGTAGGGGGACGTCATGTCATAGCTTTGGTTCATGGAAGAAGAAGGGTAGCTCATATCGGCTCCCGAGTGTGTGGAGTTTAGATCAAACCCCATGCTTGCTCGAAAATCTTAGTCCATACCCGGTTGGAAACCACTCATCCTAGCAACCGTCCGTTAAAGCGGCTCTAAGTTGCAAGAAGAAGATAGTCACCACCTCTAAGCACAAACTGTAGACTAAGAACAAACGTGAGAAGCCTAGTGCTTTTTGGGCACTAGACAAGAGAGAAATAAACCGCACACACACAAGAAGCAAAGTAACCAAAAAGAAAAAGAAAACACAAACACAAAGACAAAGTCAAGCAAAAAGGAAAACAAAGTCTAAACTAGCACCGTCCCCGGCAACGGCGCCAAATTGATGGTGGGGATTCGTCACGTCCCAACCGTCAATAATATAACCGGCTAACCTAACTAGGGTAGATAGGGTAAGTCGGGTCGAATCCACGGGGACGGTAAGAGGCGTCTAGACTAAGTCGGCCCAAATACGAGACTAAGTCAACGAGCTAAACTAAAGAATGAAAGGAGGGAGAAGACTAGACTAAGACTAAGTCTAAGGAGAAAGCAAACAAAGGAGAACGGGCTAGGATTAGGTCGGGGTCAAAGGGGTAATGGAATGGTCAAGGGAGGACTAGAGTGAAGGAGGTAGTAGGGTAATCTAGGTTGGTCCGGGCTCTCGCAACTTAGACTCACCTAGAGGTTTCACCTAAAACCCATCTCGGCGATACTCAACACACTCGGGGTTCTAGCGCGCTATGGTCCTGGTCGGATCCGGGCTCTCGCAATTAGGAGACACCTATACCCTTGATCACCCCAATTACCCTTCTACCTCTATGAACCCGACCTACCCCACTTCTTTTCTATATTTGTGTTAATCTTCTTTAGTTAGACATCGTTCTTCTAGTTTATTTGTTTGATCGATCATTAGTCTAGTTCCCACTTCTCCTCCATCACACTTTGTCATTTAAAGCTTTCTTTGTGTTTGTTTGTGTGACTTAGCCTAGTTTTTAGTGGACCTAGTCTAGACCATACTCTACCGTCCCCGTGGATATCGACCCTACTTGCCCTAGCTACCCACTAGGAATAGTCGGTTTATTATTGACGATTGGACCCACGGCAAATCCATAACCATCAATTTGGCGCCGTTGCCGGGGATTTGCCGTGGGTCCAACCGTCAATAATAAACCGACTATTCCTAGTGGGTAGCTAGGGCAAGTAGGGTCGATATCCACGGGGACGGTAGAGTAAGGTCTAGACTAGGTCCACTAAAAACTAGGCTAAGTCACACAAACAAACACAAAGAAAGCTTTAAATGACAAAGTGTGATGGAGGAGAAGTGGGAACTAGACTAATGATCGATCTAACAAATAAACTAGAAGAACGATGTCTAACTAAAGAAGATTAACACAAATATAGAAAAGAAGTGGGGTAGGTCGGGTTCATAGAGGTAGAAGGGTAATTGGGGTGATCAAGGGTATAGGTGTCTCCTAATCGCTAGAGTCGGTCCGGGCTCTCGCAACTTAGACCGATGTCAAGGTGAGTCCGGGCTCTCGCAACTTAGACTCTAGTCGGCACTCTCGTGACTATGACTATTCTCAACATTTCCACAAAATAAGCAATCAATGAGAAGATGAACACAAGCATGGGAAGCATGGCCACTACAACTCACACAAGCATATCAACAAACACATAGAGTGCCTACAATGTGGCTAACAACAAAGATACAACCTTTTCCCCTTAATCAACCCTAATCATCCATAATCTACCCCTAATCCCCCTACTAACCCCAAAAGATCACTACTCACTCATTATCAAGAACAAACTAACAATCACAAAGGAAATCAATACCACTAAACAAGCATCCATAATGAATAACAAGAGTAATAATAATATCAATATGAAAAGATTCAAACAAGATTAAATAAACTAAGAACAAGAGTAGAGATGATTATACCAATACTAGATGAGGAAAAGATGAGAACTTGTATAAATAAGAAACCCAAATAGAACTCCAAGGTTGTCAATCTTGGAATAATCTTCAAGAATCTTCTTAATACAAGATTAATTACAATGATTAACTAAGGATTAAGGAGAGATTAGAACAAATGAATGAGAGTAAATCTAGGGTTTTGGAGGCTTAAACTAATGTAGGTTAACATAAGATCCCTTAAAATTACAAGAAGGGAGTATATATATGGGTACAAGAATGAGGAAGAAGAAAAGAGAAGAGCGGGTGAGCTGTAGCCCATCCCGATCGGGAAGGATCATCCCGATCGGGAAGGGTTCTTCCATCCCGATCGGGAAGGGCTTAACCCGACCGGGAAGTACCCATAGTGGCGCTCCTAAACGTGCATCCCTTCTCGATCGGGAAGGCCACCATCCCGACCGGGAAGGGTCTTGTATGCCTTCCTTAAATACTCTTTGGTCCGTCCTTGCCTCTCATGGGCTTCCCACCGATTCTCGGGACTCGGGATCGGGTCTCTGAGGCTCGGGATTGGGTCCCAAGGTCTCGGGGTCGATTCCAAGGTCTCGAGTCATCGTTCCTTTATCTCGTTGGCTCCAAAATGTGTATGTATTGAGTCGGAATCGCTCCAACTCTTCCAAATCGGTCTCGGGAACCTGAAACGAACTAAAGGAAGCATAAGAAGCCCCTAAACCGCTCCCAAGGAGCGATTCTACAAGGAAATGAGACCAAAACACAACAAAATAGGCACTACAAACCACACTTATCATATTTAATACATGGATCGAGAAGATTGGTATTATCGAAGAGTTGAGGTTGGTTTGGACCAAGTCAAGGAGAATTTTCGCAGCAAAAGGCTAATACTGAGTGGAGAATCTCACCGGGTGAAATTTCACCCGGTGGAATTGTGGCACGAGATCCGTCGGGTGAAACTTCACCCGATGGCATTTTTGCTGGAATTACTAGAATTGACGGAAAACCCGTCGGGTGAAATTTCACCCGGTGGAATCTCACCGGGCGAAATTTCACCCGGTGGAATCTCACCGGGCGAAATTTCGCCCGACGGTAAACTTAACTGCGACTTGGGAATTGACGGAATTCCGCCGGGTAAAATTTCACCCGGTGGAATCTCACCGGGCGAAATTTCGCCCGACGGTGAAATTGTGCGCAATTAACGAGAAACGGTCAGAAGACCGTCGGGTGAAATTTCACCCGATGGTGACCACCGGGTGAAATTCCACCCCGTGTCACCCTTATACACCAAACACCCTACTTCTTCTTCATATCACCCTTTTCCCTATCTCTCTCCTCAAATAAGCCCCAAAAACCCCAAATACTACCACCCTAAATCCATTCTAATCACCCATTTTCTCCACTAAATATTAATCCAACCCCATATTCTTCATCCTTATCGAATTCCTATCATCCTTTAGGAATTCTTTTTGAGAAATATTCACAGTTTTTGACAACCTCATACCCTAAACCTCCCTCACCATAATCACCCACCTCAAATCATCAAATATGAAGAATCAAGCAAACTGCAAGGAAGAGGTTATCAGCTATGCTCAACCGCCATTCGGGTTCGACGTCCTCTTCTCGTTCCGAGGAGCAAATCAAGGCCCGGGACGAATCTGTCCCGAGGCCCGTTCAAGCACAAGGCTCCGTCTTACACGAACAACCTGTTGCGCTAGAGGTACGTTACCCTCCTATTCATCGTAATTTCTTGCATTCTGGTTCTGGTGTTAGTTTCGCTAAGAAAGCTCAGCTTGAAAAATTTAAAAAACTCTGGAACTTTAAAATTGAGCCAACTTGTTGAGCTGCTAGAGATGTTCTTCAGCGAATGGGTATTGAACCGCAAGTCCGAGTAATGTGCCAAAATCTCAGACTGATTAGATTTTATATGTCAAAAGAGGAAACTTTTCAAAAACTCACTTGTGAATTTTTCGCAACTTTTGAGTTTGGTGGTGGTGACAACCCCACCGTTACTTTCAGTTGCGAGAAATTCAGTATGTTTTCTCCTTGAGAGATTTTGGTGCACTACTTGGTTTACCTACTTCAGTTTTAGGAGGGCCTCGGGTGAGGCAAACTAGGGATGAAAAATCTGCCCGTGATCGATTTTGGTTTAAAATTGCCCGCCAGAGGACCTTCAAAGAGGGTAAGATGCGTTCTTTTTCCATTCGGAACCCCATCCTCAAATACTTGGCGCGTATCATAGCCAATTCTTTAGCTATGATACGCACCATAACTGTAGTGCTATAGTTGTACAATTGTTAGAGGATGCGGTTTTGAATAGAAACCCTTCTATTGACATGTCCAAGGCCCTAGCTACACATTTCGCCCAGGTTGCAAAGGCAACCACAAAAATATTTCTTGTGGTAGGGTAGTCACAATGATAGCTAGAGCCTTGAACGTGGACTTTAGTGACTTAGCACAAGTAATCGGAGTCGGGATTTACTTAGATGAAACCTATTGCTCTTTTCTTGTTTGGCCCCAAAAAGAGAATTATAACAGTTTGTTTCTGTATAAGATTACTGAGTTTCGAGCTATTGAAATGCCTAACCCCGATTGGGTGAGGCTTGATATCGAGGAGAACTTCGGCATGCCGAAAAGGTCAGGGGAGTACATTCGGGATAGCACCCGTGGTAAGTTCTATCAAGTTAATTACCCCGATGGACCTCTTGACTTTGGTGATGATGATGTCGAGGTAGTAGATGTGTCAGAGGAGGAACCGGAAAACGAAATATTTTGGGATGAGGATCAAAGAAAATTACCGTCTTCATCCCGTGGACCCTCTTCCTCTCGTCAGACCGAACCACAGACCTCACAGTTCTTCACCCCCGACTTTTCTGACTTCACCCCGCACCGACACTCCACTTTCACCCAGTCTACCCCAGGTTTTCAGGAGGACATTAATATGAGTCCTCCGAGACACTCTTCGTTCTTCGGATCGGAGGAGTTTTATAACCAATGGGGAGAAGTCTATGATCGTACACGCCAGACTTGGGAGAACTCGACCGTTTCCCTCAACTTGGTCCAAAGTGCTTATAATGTAACTCGGGATGCGCGCGATACTGCGCATGACTCTTGCACCTACTCTAGAGATGGTTTTGGGTACGCCCGGAACAGCTTCGAGATGGCAGGGACACTGCTAGGGATGCCCAAGCAGCGAGGTTGCCGGCGGAGGAAAACCAAAGGATGTTGCAACAACAACATCACTATTTTGATCAATTTTTCGCTATGCCTCCGCCTGGGTCTTACTACCCACCGCCTCGTCCCCCGGGTCCTGCATAAGTGGTTGAGTGTTGTTAGTGTGGGGGGGGGGGGGTGTTGGTCGTCGGTAGTCATATTTCTCCTATTCTCAGTAATTTTTGTCAGTTTTGGCATCCGGTGATAATTGATTGGTTATTGTTGTGATAATACTTCTGTTGGTTTAAGGAAGTTGTCAGCCCCTCCGTGGCCCTACTTGGGTCGTTGCAGACGTGAGCTTTTATGCAGGCGGCCTTGATAAGAGAAGGACCTGATTGTATGCTCCCGGTCTTAGGTGATTTGATCGCACCAAGACCAAATGGAAAATCCAAAATTTTTAACTTCTTTTTCTTATTTTTCCTCATTCGTGTGGAATCGGAGCGAGGTGACGTGATTACACCTACGCCCTTTTTCCCTCTTGATTTTTCTGTTTTTCATTTTCATTTTCTTTATTCTCCTAATTTTTGAAAAACACAAAAAAATTCGAAAAACCACAAAAATTCAAAAAGATTTTCCAATTTTTCTCTTTTTCTTCTTTTTCGATTCTTCCCCTATTCGTGCATTGAGGACAATGCACAGTTTTAATGTGGGGGAGGGATCTACTACCCTTTCTTCCTTTTCTTTTTCATTTTTCCGTTAAAAAATCAAAAACCCAAATTTTTTTCCTTTTCCTCTTCATTTTAGTTTTTTTTCTTTTATTTTCGTTTTTATGTCACTTGTATTGCCTTGCATTCTCTTTCTTGTAGGTACACCACCAACCATTTAGCATGGGTACGTAAGGTAGCGAAAATGAAGACCGCTTGGTAATATCTTCTACCTTCGTTTTATCCCCTTCCCTTAATGTTTTGGAGTATGGGCATTTATGCTATTTGGAGGTTCACTTGGTGAACATTTTGGAATTGGTGGTTGTGGATTGTGTTGACTTGATGGAGTTTGGAGTGCTTGGCTATATTTGTGTTTTTGTTCTGTTTTTCTCATGTTTTTGTCCTTTTTGTGTTCTTTTTCATTTGTGTATAGTTTGTCTAGGTAAAGTTTTCGAAAACCCGATTTTGAGTTTAGGCTAAGTGTCTACTACTCCCTTGTTAGAAATCCATTTTGATTTTTGGACATGACTCTAGTAGAATGACCTTGAACCAATTTTTGCATTGAATTTTTACCATGAGTTCATTTTTTCTACTAGGAGTCTACATCGGGATTTGCATTTGACCACCTTGACCACCCATGGAGTGATAAGGCCTTGGTTACCGTTTCCCGTTCTCTTAGGTGACCTTACTCGAGGAGCCACTTCTTAGTCCAAATTTCCATCTTTTTCTGGGTTCGGAGGGGATGCATACCCGACTAGCCTATTTCTCTACTATTCACCCATTACCACAAATAAGTTTGCAAAAAGATATGCTTGATCTCAAATGTACCATCTAGCCAAATATGAGCTACTCAAAAGAAAAAGGGAAAAATGAAGAAGAAGGGCATTAAAAAAAAAGCCCTCAATCAAAATAATGGGGAAAGAAAACCGAAAAGAAATTCAAAATCTTAAAAATCTTTCTCAAACCCCAAATAATCCCTTGGTTGATTATTTGCCGTGAAATGCCTACTAGAGGACCGAGTCCCGAGGAAGGAAAATAGCGGTGATTAATCGATCCTTACCATTTTGCAAACACTTGTCCACTTTTTGTTTGGTCTAATTGGCTTTCTAGAGTTTGGGACGACCCTCTATGCTTAGCTTAGGAGATGAGATAACACTTACCTACAGCGCTTACTAACTCCATGGTTCTCACTTATCCACTCCATTTATCGTTCCGTTGTAGGCATCTTTAGTGGAATTAGAAGGACCTTGGTAAATTTTCAATGTTTTTATTGTTTGATTGTCATCCTATTAGGATTTTGTCCATGTCAATTTGGGTGACTAACTTGGTAGTGTTCTCGCTTGGCTTAATTTTAAAATCGGTGCTTTCTGCGCCGTTTCGATGAGGGATTCGGTGATTTATTTTCTCTTTGGATGCGGCTATCTTTTAGTGTGTCTTCTTTGTTCTTGTGTGTTTGTGTGTGTTAGCCGCATCCCCAATTTTGAGCAAGCCCCAACTTGCCTTGCATGGGAGCACTCTACCTCATGGGTATTTCGATGTGAGTTGAAGGGACGGAGTGGGCCCGTTAATTGCCTCGTATCGGCTTAGCATAGTCTAGCTTAGTAGTAGTAGCTAATTTCTTTTTGGGTCTTTGCTCGAGGACGAGCAACGGTTTAGTTTGGGGGAATTGTTGTATTCCAAATTTGGACCGTTTTTCCTCCCATTTAGACCCGTTTTTTCCTCTGATTTGCGAGAATAGAGTGCGATTATCGCCGTATTTTGAGTAATTCTCTCATTAGAGTCTCTGTTTTGCATTTTACGTGTTTTTGGTAGTTTTCTGTCTATTTTGATAGGATTTTCGACCAAAAACGTGTCTGAGCTCCTATGAGCATGAGAGAGAGGGAAACCATCCGAAAATCAAAGCACGTAACTCAAAATCCAAAGTCCAAACCCAAGAGGTGAAACCTTGAGCGAAAAGGAAAAACTATAAGTCCATTGGGCATCTTCACCAGAGAGGTCGAACTTCAAATGATAATATCTAGAGTTCTAGACCTTGAATCGAAGGGATTTCAGTTGGAGGTGAAATCTTATCTTCTTAGCTTTCTAACGACATATCACACGCCCCAAACGGAGTTAAAATGAGAGAGTTACGGCCCTCTGAAGTCACAGGGCGAAATTTTACCCGATGAGAATTTGACCGGGCGAAATTTCACCCGATGAGAATTTGACCGGGCGAAATTTCGCCCGATGGTGTTCCTCCCAGATTGCCATTTTGGACAAAAAGTTCATAGGGTGAAATTTCACCCTATGAGTTCACCAGGCGAAATTTCGCCCACCGGGTGAAATTTTGCCCGATGGAGAAAAGCGCCAAAAATCGCAAAATGAGAAGAAAATCTCACCGAGTAAAATTTCACCCGGTGGTGTCAGCCCGTTAACCGCAGGGTGAAGTTTTTCCCCATGAAGATGCAAAGGGTGAAGGTCTAGCTTAAAAGAAGAGGAATTGGATTTGGGCTTGAAGATTGTGTGACCCATTAAGAACCACTATAAATACTACACTTAGGGTTTTGTGCCATTCTTGTGCCTTAAGTGTGCCTCTCTCTTTAGGGTAGGGTAGTTAGTAGATCTCTTTAGGAGTAGTGTAGTGGATCTCCTGTAGTAGTAGTAGTAGTTCACATAGTAGAAAAACTCCATAGATTTAGTGGTTTCCAATAGTTTTAGATTAATTTCTACAATCAAGTTATCATCTTTGTTGAAGATTTGGGCTTTATGTTGAAGATTGATGAGTATTGCAAGGATTGCTGACAAGTTCTTGTATTATCCCTTTCAAGATTCAATTTTTATGTAATCTTCATCTTCTCCTTTAGTGTTCTCCATAATTGGTAGTTTCTTTCCTCTCCCTTTCTCCATTAATTAGTTTATGTTTTTCTAGCTTCTTGTTAGTTTTTCCATATTTTGTGTGGTAGTTTATTTTTCCTCTTTAGTGTTATTTTTTCGTATAGCTTCCTTATTGTCTAGTTATCATTTACTCTAGATTTAGTTATTATGCATGCTCTAGCTAATCTCTCCCTTATTAGTGTTTTGATGCTCTCCATTACAAATAGTGAGTAGATCTCTTGTTGGGGAATTTAGGGATGAGGATTTGGATTATTTGAATTGAGGGATGTTGGTGGGTTGTTTGCTTGTTGATTTATCAATTTCGAGGTTTTTGTGTCTTTGTTGACTTAGAGCGTATGGCTAGGTCGACCTTGACTCACTCTTATCAATATGGGGAAACTCGGGGTAGGAGTTACCTTGACTTGAGACTTACCTTTTCGCCGCGAAAGCGGGTATAGGTGGGTTGGGTGAAGAAATCGAAAGATGGCATTCTCTCTTATCAACGTTGTGACTAAAACTCGATTCCGAGATTCTTATACCCCATTTCCGAATCCCGACTCTCCCCAACGCTTTTCCCGTCGTAGTTTCTAGCTTAGTCGTCTAATTCGCTAGCACTAGTTCACTCTTCTTGTCCCAAAACCCCCATCTTCTCGTCCTAAAACCTCCATCTCAACCCCAAGCACAGTCAACACTAGACTTGACTGATAGCACTTAACCGCCTCCCTGTGGTTCGACCTCGACTTGCCGCTACTACATAGTAGTAAGTTGGGACTAAAAATATTGTTTGCATGCGTGTCAGCGACAGCGTGCATCAATTGTTATATAATTTACTTGTAAAACAATTTTAACAAGTCACTCATATAATGACCCCTCACGAAATTATATAAGTGATTCCGAGACCCGCATTTAGATAAGAACTAACATCCCATGTAATCCTTATGTAAAAATGGTAAGTCTTTACTTGACCAATTCTACCCTAGAACTCTCGGTTGACGGATTTCATTCAAATCCATCTCCTAGCCCCGGAATAACTCTTATTCCGTTGAGTCCAACCCAATCTTGGCATGTGATTTTATCACCCTACTTACCCAAGGTAAAAAGGGGTCCACATTTTGGTTGCCCTAATGAACAAGGGGTTCATAGGTGCTTTAATTGGTAAGGCTAAATCTCAATTCTTACTATGCATGTGAGAGGTCTTGTCAATATTAAGTTACTAATCACTTATTAGTGAACTAAGTTGGTGATTACGTAAATAGGTGAATTGACAATAGAGGAATAAAATCCATGATTGGCGATTTTGGCATGAGCGAATATAAAGCAAGCATCAAACAAAATAAATCCTAGTATGGTCATCTAGCTAATCTAATTAACTAGACTATTACAAAATCAGAAACCAACTCCTTGGTCCATGGCCTCTTCAATGGAACACCTCCAAAAGGCACCGTCTTTTGGACCACCGTCTTGGGTAATCTCCGTCTCCATAATAATTACAAATGATGTAAATGAATACATAGCAATTCCTATTATACATTTGTGTAAATAAAACTATTAATTATTACAAACGGACGATACGAGATCGCAATTAATTACAACCAAATCGATATTCCCTTTCATTACGGGTAATACCGATTAAAAGACTAGGCCATACTAGGTACAAACTTGCAAAATAATCAATAAAATGACATTCATTCATTCAAAAACATTAAAATAAATAAAATGCTGTAAAAATCATGCCAAAATCGCCCTATTATATATCGAGTTCATCCTAGCTCGGTTTTTATGGAATTTATCGATTTTTAACCATTAAAAATCATTAATCAACACTTAATTCTCAATTAAGCTCAAACTAATTTGGAAATTTCAAGAATTAGTCTCCACTAATTTGAAAATAAAAATTAGTTTGAATTGATTTAATTTGCTAATTTAATCGGTAAATGACAATTTTATGAAATAAATTCAAATTAAATCATAAAACATCTAAAAATTAAAATAATTTTTTTTTTGTACATTCTGGAACATTTTCAGAAACTCAAAAAATAAAAATTTGTCCATAAAAATTTCGAATAAATTTGGGAACAAATAAATGCATGTTTATCGATTTTTATCCAATAAAAAACAATAAACATCCCAAAAGGACAAAATAAATTTTAAAATTTTACAAATATGTCCTTAAACATATTATGAAATGTACAAAAAATTATCATGCCCAAAAACTACATGCAACTAGTTTTAGTTAACTTTTAACATAAAATAGGCATAAAAACTCGATTTTTAAGGCAAAAATGATTATAAATAAGCAAATTAATTCCAAAAAATACCAAAATTGACCATAACCATTTTTTGGTAAGTAGGTATCCATGTACCTAAAACTTCGTGTGAAACATATTTTTACAGAAAATTTTCGGTTTTTACAAAGTTATTGTATAACTCTAAAAATGTCAAAAATCGACATGCATGCAACAACAAAGCTCTGATACCACTTGATGGGTTCATAACCCTCTAATTAGACTCCTCTAATTAGTTACTAAATTTCTTGTTAATATAATATATAAAGATCTAGTTACATGCATGTGATAAAAATGACAAAACTAGATTCAAGAAGAAATTTCCTTACATAGACAAAGAGGAAATTATGGGCACAATAAGAAAACTCCTTTTCTTATTGTTCTTGAGCTTATTATATAAAGGATGATCCTCCAAAACTTGAATCTCCAAAGTAGAAGATCTCCTTCTAGTTGCACCAAGATTCAACCCAAATAATCACCACTATTATTAACTAGATAATAGTAGTGATAAAACTACACCAATATTATAAAAATTACTACTATAGTAATAATAAGGAATATTAGTGCATGAGAGTTTTGAGAGATAATCCAAGAGCCTTCAAAACAAGCGGTTCTAGTAAGTTAAATAAGAGAACCAAAAGTTCTCCTTTTATTTACCCTTGGCCGGCCACTAGGGGAGATGGGAAGGCCACTTGCTCTTTCTTTAATTGCATGCTTTCATGGGTAATATAATGCAGTGATTATGTTTGTGGCATGCTTGCATGCACATAGAAAACAACCACCAAGGCTCCATTTCTAATGTGTGCCATGTGCATGTCCATAAAATGGCTCCATTTTATTTTTATCATTTATTTTACAAATGCTTATGTGTGACATGATTAATTATCTTATATAATTGATCACATCAAATAAATAATATACTCTTAACTCTTTAAGTAGTATATTACAATTATATCAATATATAATTGGTCCCATAATAATAATCATTTGGCTAAATATACAACTCCTTGTAAATATTAATAGCTAACTACCACTACCTCTAAAAGCATACAAAACCTCAACTAATTTAGTAATTAACTTTTAAATACTAAATTAAGTCTTATTTAATCGTATTAAAATAAGACGTAAAATTTATTTAGTCAATTATAGTATAATAGACTAATAAACTTAATCAGATTGAGTTCAAAACTCTATCTCCAATAAATAACTCTCATTACCAAGCATATATCAAATATATACGCAAGGAGCTAATTAACTGTATCAAATACAAATAATTAGTTTTCTATTTGGGTCTCATTCTATTGGTGTGACCGAAAGGGATCAGTTGATCACCGCCGTCTTACGACAATAACGTCTAACTCTAGTCAGCTGAGCGTTACCGATTTACGTTAATCAACTGACGTGGAGTATCATTGTACTACTTATCCCAAGTATATTCCGTCCATGAGATTTGATATATAAATGCACTATTGTGGGGGACACTTACTCCAACACAACATTCATTCATCCCACAAAAAAAGAACAATTTCATCTTCAAACTTCATCTTGAAGATGAAGTTGTTCTTTTTTTTGTGGATAATGAAGATGAATAATTTTATAAATACCCAAAAAAAAAAAGTATGAAAAATAAAAAGAAGCATGAATATGAAGATGATGAAGAAAAAGAAGCATGAAGATGAAGATGAAGATGATGAAGATGAAGCATGAACATACCTTCGTATGATGATCGGAATTACTGACGGAGTATGTTGTGTTAAAAACGCAGTATGGTCGGAGTAGTTGACGGAGTATGGTCGGAGTAGTTGACGGAGTATGGTCGGAGTATTAATGGAGATTATTTGTTGGGGTTTTGTAGACACCCAGATTTGGACCTGGTGGCTGCAGAGGCTCCCAACGAACACCCGATGACGATAGGACTGCAACGCGACGCGGGTTCGCGATGTTTTAAGTAGTTTTTCTATAGAACAGACCAAATAAATTACTCGGGAAAACTAAACTAACATGATGGCAGTCTTAGTCGTGTCGTTACGGTCGCATAGACACTAATTAGAGTCAATTTTGACACCGAGACCCCGAGTTGGTCCAGAAACTCGAACCGAGTCAACACCGCGCCAAGCGAACCTCGGGATGAACACCCGAGGCCCACTAAACTCACGGCGCTAGGTCAAACGGGGGGAAGACTTAACCCCCAAGAATCATATCACACTCCTCCCTCTTGATTTTGGAAAGTATCAAAACCGTGTCCTCAAAACTCCAGCTGCCCCACCTCACGCGCCTCAGTCTCCCCGCGCCTAAGCCCAGGCGCCTGAGTCTTGGTGCGCCTCAGCTCAGGCGCCCATATGGGCGACGAGGGCCGAAAACACCTCTAAATACCCCCCTTCACGCCCTCATTTCAACACACAGCTTCTCAATCTTCTCCTCTCCCTCTAAACTCTCGCTAAGGGCTCGCACTCCTACACCCGAGGCAAACGATCCACTCGATCGTCGTTCCGATAATAAAGCGACATCGACGCTACTCCTCACCTTCGAGCACTCCACTCGATACCGAGGTGCCTGTGATCGACTAGCCCAAATCTAGTAGCGAAGCTCTGCTGGAATAGCCGCAGGAAGGGTCAAACGGTAATGGAACTCTGCCGGAATAACTGGTCAAGCTAGGAGGATTCGCCTGTCGAAGTCGTATCCTCACTAGGTTGCCATCTAAACAAAACTTTCCATTCTCGTACTTTCTATTATTATGCACTACGATAACACTAGACGTGGGCACTAGGCCCACATACACTCACTAAAATACGTAACGTCCCAATTTCAACCACAAACACTTAAACACACTAAATAGAATCGATTAATTCCGAGACCCGTTCTCAAACTATCTATGCGTCGTGTCACGTTTAGTGTACACTCCGAGGATGCAACTCCTTACTATGTGATTTACTTATATTTGCATTTACAGTTTTTCGTATGATTTATTGCTTTTACGACCTTATAATCGCATGCTAAATCACCTAACACGGAATTCAAATTGTAAAACAACTAAAACTGAACAAAGTGATGGTCGGGTTCCGTATTAGTCCCGGTGCTCGCCTTATTAGGTTCGACGCATCCCTATTAATACCGAACCGACGCATCTTAAGCAAAATACCAAGTAAGGTATACTACGAGAACGACTAATATCTGTATTACCGCTTTAAAACTGATTTGCTAATACGTATAGTACTAGTACTCTCTTCTCTCTTACGTGCATCTTTTCATGGCCTGCTTGTCACGTGAAATCGCATGCAAAGAATGTAAACACAACTAATTTGACGACAAAACTTACTTGTCCTTAAACAACCGACGTAGCAAAATGTATAGGGTTAAAACAACGGATGTTACAGTATTTCCACCACAACAAAAGAACTAGGATATCAGCCCACCGATTGATTAGTAGAGGCCGCTATAGTGCGGGCGGGATTGGGTGTTGACATCTATCGGATGTTGGCTTCCCAATACGTACCCTCAACCCTTAATCAGAATCGACGGTTTCCGGATGTCCGAAACCGCAATGAGAGTCATTCCAGGCATGGAGTGCTTAAGGGTACAAGTCTTTATCTTTAGGTCCCATGCCACTCAACTTTGAGCCGGCAAGGGATCAAAGTTGACTTGAACGGTTTCCGAGTCCCCATAATTGACTCGGTGGCGACTCCACAAATCAACGACAATTTTAGTTCACTAAAAAGGTCGTCTTACCAAACAAAACGACCTTCAAACATTTACAACCACGACTCGATCGATTCCCAAACGGAAACACGGGTGTCCTCCACCCGTCTAGTACAAGTCCGGATCGTCATCCAAATCGAGGTCCGACACTTCGCCCCGTACGCGAGATCGGACCGGCCCCCGGCAGGGAAGGGGCCGCGTGGGTGGCCACCGCCACTCGTTGAAAAACCGGGTCGGTACCGCGCGGGCGTGCGCGGGGCGCCGGGCTGTGCGGACGGGCGTCCACAATTTGGCGACTCCGCTGGGGATTTGGAAACAAGTTTCCAGTGGTGGTGTAACTTGAACGAGGTCGGTGAAGCTCATCTGTTAGTTCCTAGTTGTGGTCACTACAGGTTTTGGCCCTAAAAAGCCCACCCTAACCGATATCAGGACCAATCGACCTCTTCACGGTAAGATCTTTAGGGACACGCGGAGAGATCCTCGATTGACGCTCTGGCGCCTAACGCGTATCCCGAGGGAATAATAAGCGGATAGTTCCGAACGAACGGTATGACACTCGTCTCCCCAGATCATTGTCAATGCCTAAGTAAAGACTATCCATGGGCGGTAGCCTACCCTAACCTGCCCGTATCTTCATCCTACATGAATGTATGCATTCCTAGTTATGTGTAGCGTGTTTGAACAATCCAACCCAAATAAAACACTAAAAATCTGGATTCAACCACGCCAACATATTCAACTGCACCCAATTCCGTTTTCGAAAAATATCTCATCTTTTCAAAACGACCTCTTAAACGCTGATACTCTGGCCAAGTCATGATTTTCTAAAAAGGGAAAAACATTTTTAAATGTCGTTGTCATGGCAAATTTTACACTCGACGTTTTCAAACAAAATATATTTTCAAACGCCCTCACGTGGGTAAAGTAAAACCCGCTCAACAACAAATACCGTTAATACTACCGGGACTCCTGATTAGTGGGACCAAGGTACACCAAACGGTTACATTTGATTTTAAAATTTTTTTTTTTTTACACACATACCGTTAACACAACCGAAGCTTCAATTAATGGAGTCAAGGAGCCCAAAACGGTTACATTCTCAAAACACTTTTTACAACACATCACCCTCCACCGTCAAATGCTAGTTAACGCAACTGACGAACATGGGTCACTAGTTTTAAAAGCTTTTTCTAAAAACACTATCCATCACCTAAGTTCTTTGATAAGGATTTAGTTACACCTTTAAAACACCACCGCTAGATCACTTGCACCGTGGGTATCAAGCTAGCTAATTAATAGTAGTCTCGATAAAAGCATCACGTAATCATTTTCAAAAACCGGTTTTCCTAAAGAACCGTGTTCCCTTTAAAAAAACACATTTTACACTTTTGCTATCGCCGGATTCCCGACACACATGCATGGCAACGCCTTTTCGTATCGCAAACGATGTCACTACGCCATCGTCACCCTAATCTTACAAAATCATCTTTCAAAAAAAAAGAGACTTTCCTCTACGAGTATCGGTCGTTTTCAAAAAAATGTCAAAATTCTTTGATCCTGAGCCGGGATCGCGATCAACTTCTTACGTCGTACAACCATGTGATTAACTGTCCATGTTAGTTACTAGGATTACCTCTACTCGAGGTCTTACATTTTGGGTCGTCTCCTTTTGAGAAGTCCTCTTTAAACCTCACCTCCGAGGTTTGTGTCAAATCATCTTATCACAGAGATCTAAACATTCGTCAGGCGTCGCGCCGAATACACCAAAAGTATAAAGTACCCGAGTCCCTAAATCAGTGACCGCACACACCCACAGGTCAAGGGTCTCATTCCTGCGTCGCTCGGTCACGAGCATTCCTCGAGTCTCTAAAACGTCCGGTTAATTCGGTCTCACCTTTAGCCCTCTTTCGCAGATCTAGAAATGTCTTCCGACGGCAACACCGAACCACTCGGCGCAATGCTAGGGCTTGTTAAGGAACTTCAAAATAACCTAGGCCAAATAAACGACGCCCATAATAACATCCTACTCCAGCTCGGCAGGCTGGAGGTCACGGTCAATGGGACACAAAATATCCCCCGGGAGGAAGTAGAAGAGAAACCTTTCATCCATAGAGAAAAGATGAGGCTAGGACCGGCTAGGTTTGTCCCAGCCCTTGGAGGCCGTCCCTTCAGAAGCCTTACCGACCTAGGCATGACCTATGCCGAGGCCCTTAGAGTTGCCAACGAGGAATGGCAGTTGTCCCAATTTGTCCCTACCCCAGATCCACCTCGCGGAGCCCGGGAGGCGGATTGGGATCCTAGCGCCTACTGCTTATACCATCAGGGAAGAGGACACGATACAGAGGACTGTGACCGCCTCAAACACGACATCCAGGACCTGGTGGATGCCGGAACCTTCCTTCTGGTAAAGAAACAGACACCACAGCCCATTGAGGGTAGGGCTGGCAAAGAAACGACTGCGTCTGTAATAGTGAAGACCTGCGGCACCGTCAGGGTGTTATTCCCTGGAGGAAGCCTCGATGCTTAGAGGCGTATGCGACCAGTCTTAGTCAGAGTCTAGTTCATCTTAGGGCCTAGACTTAATAATAATAATAATAAATGTCATGTCATGTCTTTTCTTTTCCTTATCGAGTCCAGGGAGGTGCGAGGGACATGTCCTCCCCCTCCCCCAAACAAAGTCGCGGGGATTTAAGCTCGTCTATCATCAATAAACAATTTTTTTTACGAACATGCCTCGACAATCGCTTAATCTTTTTTTACTGAAAACGCTTAAAAAATTCGACTTTGCGCCAATTATCGATAACAACGGACTAAAACGCAAGAGCCATAACAAACGGCCCACTTAGCTTCACCCTAAAAAAAAGACCTGGAATCACAACCTTAGGTTCAGCCCATCATCAACCCATGACCAAAAATAAACCTACATCCATAGCCTCGAAACCGACGACACCCCCGAAGAACTTTGGTACAAAGCAATCCTAGACTTTAAAACCCACGGGTCATATCCACCCAACACTAACGCCAAGAACAAAAGAGCCTTACGAATACAAGCCACCCACTACGTCCTGAATCAAGGATTACTATACAAAACGAACCCCACAAGGAGTCCTCTTTAGGTGCATAAAAAAAACCAATCCGAGAAAGTCATGGAAGAGGTACATGACGGAGAGTGCGGACCCCACATGAGTGCACACCTACTAGCCCGAAAAATAATGAGATTGGGCTATTGTTGGATTACCTTAGAGGCAGACTGTCGATATCATGTCCGTCACTGTCACAATTGCCAAATATTTGCTAACATCCAACACCTACCTCCATATCCCCTACACACTATAACCACACCATGGCCCTTCTCTACTTGGGGAATAGACATCATAGGGAAAGTACACCTATCCGGGACCAGCGGACACTGCTTTATACTAGTGGTCGTCGATTATTTCACCAAATGGGTAGAAGCCGCCTCTTACACCGTACTAACCTCAAAACAAGTAGTCAAATTCTTACAAAATAACATCATCTACCGCTATGGTATACCTCACGAGATCATCAGTGATCAGGGGGCTCACTTCGGGGCCGACACCCAGAAACTCCTCGAAAAATACAAGATCCAAAGACACAAGTCATCACCCTATAGACCAAAAACAAACGGGGCTGTAGAAGCAGCCAACAAAACCATAACCACAATCCTTAAGAAACTGATAGACAATTATCGGGATTGGCCAAACAAGATCCCCTTCGCCTTATGGGATACCGAACATCCTATAGAACACCCACTGGAGCCACATCATATTACCTAACCTACGGTTCCGAAGCCGTACAACCCGTAGAGCTAGAAATACCGTCACTAAGGATATTAGCCGAGAGTGGTATTCCCGAAGAAGAATGGAACCAAAAACGATATGACGAGCTAGTACTTCTAGACGAACGCCGGATACATGCCCTATCCAACGTACAAGCTTACCAACAATGCATCCAACGAGCCTTTAATAAGCGAGTGAAATCCCGGAACATACACGAGGGAGATTTAGTAATCAAATGCATTAAAGCATCCCTTCCCGTCGATCCTAGAGGGAAATTCAAACCAAACTGGGCGGGCCCCTACCTCATTAAGAAAATACTCTCGGGGGCGCCGTGATCCTCATCGACTTAGATGGTCAAGAGTTCTCAACCCCGACAAACATGGATCAACTCAAACGATACTACCCGTAGACATCCTGACAAACGCATCCAAACCTCCGACTTAAAACGAAGCAAAAAAAATCATGTTCGTATCGATAATTGACATAAACGAGTCTAATGCAAATCACTCACATCTTTATTAAGAACTACGAACATGGTTTGATTCCGTCTAAAAGCGGATACGTAGGCAACCCTTCTCCGGGTACAACCAAAACAAACAAACAAAATAAAATCGATTAATCGATTCATGTATAAACCGGGACTCCTTCCACGACCCGATCAATGAGTGAAAATGACGAAGCACAAACGAGGAGCCGAGGACAGGGTGAAAACCCGAAAGGGCGCCCCGACCAAAATGAAGAAACGAGTTGCGAGCCGTCGTAAAAAAAAAAATAAAAAAAAAAATCGACGAGCCGAGGACGGGGTGAAAACCCGAAAGGGTGCCCCGGGCAAAATGAAGAAACGAGTTGCGAGCCGTTAAAAAAAAGGAAAGAACAAAAAAGAGCAAAAAAAACAAAACAAAACAAAAAGGGTGAGCCGAGGATGGAGTGAAAACCCGAAAGGGTGCTCCGCGTAAAAGGAAGAATCGAGTTGCGAGCCACCACCACACAAAAAAAGAAAAAAATAAATGTGCTTCTCATTTAAAAAAAAACTGGTTAAATCGAGCCTTTATCGAGGCATTTACATCAATCACTCAAAATCCGGACATCCCGGAAATTAACGTGTCTAAACTCCACAAAAGCTAGTACTAATACGCCACATAATATCAACTAATAAGACATAATACAAAATGGTTGGGCTCTACCGGTCCAACTTTTCTTTCCCCTTGCCATTCGAGTGTGCCTGCTTGCATTCATCGTTCTCGATTTTCTGAAGGCAAGCTTCTAACGCCCTATCCAAACGCGAGTCCAGCAAATCCCACTTTTCTTCCTCCTTCACAACTTTAGTATGAGTCCCGTTAGTCTTGGCCCGTTCAGATGAATTGACGAAACTAGGATCGGTCCCACTGTCTTTGGATAGGCACTTAGTAACGGTCTCTCGAGTCGCCTCCTCGCCTCTTAGCGGCGCTGTCTTCCTAACTTTCGAGTCGATCTGTCCTGACGGGCGTTCCCGAACCCTCTTCCGGACGGTAGTGTTGTCGGTAGGCCGAGCAACAGGATGCAAGAACTTCTGCTCCCAAGACACCCTGAACCCCCTAAACAAGTCCTCTGTCCATGGATCAGAACTAGAAACAACTTTAGCATCATCTAGAACAGAAGGTCGGACACCCATTTGATTTGACAGCATGCTCGGGTAAATATAAACTTGATCCCTCATGAATAGTAGTAGCAAAGCCCAGGTCGAGGACGAAAGCAGAAACCCGACACGCTCACTAATATTCCACCACGGGATAGACCACCTGATGACAACATCTCCTCTAACCAAATAGGAAAGCCAATCCTTCTCTTCGGGACTTTTGCTCCACACCAACACCATCTTCCGGCCCGTGAAACCCCTGTAGTTATAATCAATAAAACACCTAGGAGGGTCGATTAAACCGAGCTGTTCTTGCAACCAAACCTGTACGAAACACGACGAAGCATCACACCTCCAAAGCCAAAGCAGCCACAAAACAAATAAAACCAAGCCACAGAAACATAGCAAAAAAAAAGGGGGAAAGTAAAAAAGAATAACAAAACAACACACCTGTGAGATGATCCTAGAACCCCGAGAAGGTGTCCCCTGTAACCGGGCATCTTAGCATCAAGACCCAGTATAAGCTCACCCAAAATAAACAAAAAGGGTGATCGTCCATGTTCCATTGCCGTTACCACATCTAAAACAGGAGGATTACCCCAAGCTTCACATGACCGCGCATCCTCAAAAAGATAATAGCAAGCGATAGCAATGTTAAAAGCACGTCTGCATGCTAAGACCGAAACATGACGAGAGCCAACCTGTGAGAACGTCCTAGAAAGCAATTCTAAGTTAAGACCATCCACACCAAAATAGCCTTTAGCCTCCTCCAATGAAGAAAGGTCCAAAAAGTGGTAAAACCGCTCCACATAAGCATCATCCGCATAAGGCACACAAGGTCGAACCGAGCTCCACCCACCTATATGATCTATCTCTTCGGGCAAAGGGCAAATTTTACCCCCGGGGAAAGCAAAAACATGATATTTCGGGTCCCAAAACCTAGAACATGCCCGTAAGAAGTTGTCTAGTACCTTGACTCGACTTAGCGCGACAACCGTGGACAAACCATCATTCGAACTAACCCCGGAGTCACACCTCTTAAAAGAGCCAGCCCACTCGGTCAAGATATCCCCGAAATCCGACATGACCCTAGATATGGTTCTATACCCTACGGATATCCTAGTATGTCTAGAACATGCACCCACAACCCGTATATATAGCCCTAATCTCACAAGAATTAGGAAACAATGAAAATTTCCATAACCCGGGGCTTGAACCGCACCGGCCCACGCGCTTGAGTTTCCGGCCGCCCAAGCCTAAGCGGCCCGGAACCCAATTGCCTCAGCCCAAGCGCCTGAAGCCAGGCAGGCTTCACCCCGAGCCAAACAAGGATAGAAATTTGAACCCCCATCATCACCATAGCTATCATCCTATACCTCGGACATATTTAAAAGCTCGAGTCAAAATATTTTAATCGACGTACTACCGGATCCAATTCCCGTCTCAAACAAACGCATTTCAAAACATCCGAAAGGAACTGTTTTCGCACTCTCACGCAACGCTAATACGCCCTAAACTAGGTCGAATCGCAAGCGAATGAACGCAAAAACTGATTACTTGTCAATCTAGCTAAACGATTAGCCAAATAAAAACACAAGACTAATCCAACTAACTTGAGTACTAAAATTTAAATAAAATATACAACATATACAAATTCATACACAAATCGAGGATAGGAAGGACCCCTAGAAGTTGCACCAACAGCTATCACAATCTCGCAAAGGTGATCATCCAAGCCTAGGTCCTCCAAGTCTCTAAGAGGGGACTCACTACCGTCCATCCCCGACAACATATCTAGGGTAGCCGTCTCGGGAATTCCTCCAACCTCCTCGTTAGGACCCGCAGCCTCAGCCTCCCTTTCGATCCAACGCCTGGCCTCACCCTGTGCAGAGGTCTCACCTCGAGACTGATGAACGCAGTTCATATACATATTTATTCTCATTTTATCCTCCGTTTTTACTGATTTTGCATGTCTTAGGAATAGTTTCGGTAGCTTTTATCCGTAGTTTGTTATGTCGGGTATATGGTTATGTTTTGACAGGAAACATATTAAAAGATGGAATTAAGAGTTACAAATGAAGAAAACAAGGCAAGAAGGCAAGAATGAGGGTGACGAAGGCCGAACCGGTCGGTTTGATACCGAACCGGTCGGTTTGTTTTTGTACCGGTCGGTATGATCTTGTACCGAGCGGTTCGCGACGCGTCAGAGTGACTTTCCTAATCTTCCGAAGAATCCGTATTCTGCCTTAACTAAAATCCTACGGGATTATTTTATTAAACTATGTCCTATTTCCTAATTAGACCCATTGTAATAAGTATAAATACCCTTCTTAAGGTTAGGTTTAAAGACACTTTGAGAATTCATAACTTTAGTTTTTTTTTTTGGGGAAATGGTAAGTATATTAAAAAATTAATTAGAGATCATGTACATAGATGTTTGACATAATTAGCATCTCTGCTATTCAGGTTCCGATTTCGGGTCACACTTCGATAATACATTTGCAATTCCTCGATTATCCTTTTGGCCAATATCTGTGGTCTAAATAACAGCCCGTCTATTCTACTCTTATTTCGCTGCTGCCAAATAGCATAGATAGTAGCATTAATAGCCCCATTCACTATTGCTCTCTTGAGCTTAGTTCCCCTCATATTCAGTCTCCACTTATTATCAATAGCATTGTTCATCCTTTGTTCTATCCATATCCCGACAGCCTGCAAGATTTGTCTACTATATGAGCACTCACAAAAAAGGTGCGCTATCGTCTCGATACTGGCAGTACAGATGCAACACAGCTCGTCCGTCACCAGTTTCAGTTTGTACAGTCTCTCTTTCGTGTTCATGGCCTGATGTTGGTGCATCCATGCAATTATCCTATGCTTAGGCATTGCCCACTGATCCCATACTACTCTATGCCAATCCACCTCAACTTCCTTCTCTCTAAACCACTGATATCCTCTCGCTACAGTATACAGGTTGCTTGCAGACCATTCATCATTTTCGTATCCTCTCTTCAGCTTGTCTTTCACTTGACATATTTTTCTCCACCCCCAACTGGTATCAATAGAGGGATGATAGTCAAACCAGTTCAGTCCCTTCAGATAAACAGCGTTCACCCATTGAACCCATAACTTGTCTGGGTGTTTCAAAACCCACCATGTCATCTTCCCTAAAGCAGCTTTGTTCCAATGGCAATTTTGCATCAAATTGAGGCCTCCTTCCTTATATGGTGTGCATATCTTCTTCCATGCCACTAAAGGGGTACGGGTATAGTTTGTACCTCCTTCCCACAGGTACGTTCTACACATGGCCTCGATTTGCTTAATTACTCCCTTTGGAATTAGAAAAATTGTTGCCCAGTAGTTATGTAGAGTGCCTAATACTGCTTTGATAAGTACTAAGCGACCCGCATATGTTAATTTTCTGGCTCCAAATTTCCTAATCCGTTCCATGACGTTGTTAATCAGAGGCATACAGTCACTTACAGTGAGTCTTGAAGCTTTGATAGGAACTCCTAAATATTTAAAGGGCAATTTCCCTTCCGTACACCCTGATACTGCCAAAATCTCATGTTTCAGCTCACTCCGTACTCCGTTGAAATATATATTAGTCTTCCCTTTACTCAATTGGAGTCCGGATGCTGCAGAAAAGGTAGCAAAAGATCGTAGCAGTACCATCATTGATTGAACATCCCCCTTACTGAACATGAGCAAATCGTCTGCGAACATGAGATTAGCCAACTTCATAGTCTTACAGAGTGGGTGGAATCTGAAGTTTTCCTTATCTGTTGTAAACCTGAGCAGACGGGACAAATACTCCATGCATATTGTGAATAAGAGAGGAGATAGAGGATCCCCTTGTCTAAGTCCACGTTTCCCTGAAAAGAATCCAAACGATTCTCCATTCAAATTCAACGAGAATGATGCTGTTGTGACACATTGATTAATGAGCTGTCTAAAGTGTTCTGGAAAGTTTAAATGCTGCATCATTTGCTCCAAGAATTGGCATTCCACCGTATCATACGCCTTTAGCATATCCATCTTAATCATACATCTAGGGGAGACTGATTTCCTAGAGTATAATCTCACAAGATCTTGACAAATAAGGATATTTTCTATGATGCTTCGCCCTTTAATGAACCCTCCTTGTACCGGAGAAATAATATCCGGAAGAACCTTTGAGAGCCGGTTGCAAAGTATTTTTGAAATACATTTATACACAGTGTTGCAACAAGCAATCGGTCTGAATTGCGTGACGGTAACAGGTCTCTCCACCTTGGGTATCAATGAGATAGCAGTAGTGTTGACCTGTTTCAAGAGCTGTCCAGAATTGAAGAAATCAAGTATAGCATTACAAATATAATCCCCGACAATGTGCCAGGAATCCTTAAAGAATTTGCTTGAGTAACCATCTGGACCTGGTGCTTTCTCGTTGGGAATGCTATACATCACCTTCTTTATCTCTTCTTTGGTGATTGGTTCCATGAGCATTTCATGATGTTTTTCGGTGCATTTTGGACCCAAGTTCACCACCTGGTTCGCCACTTTAGTCGTTTCCTTCCTCGATCCAAGAAGGCTTTTGTAATAATCATAACTTTAGTTTCAGTTTTATTATTAGCATCGGAATTCTGCAAGCTTGTATCGATATTTTTTAGCCTTTAATTATTGTTCAAATCCTTCAGTTCTTCGTAATCGGTATTTTTCCCTTTTTATTTATTTTTATATTGATTCCTATTATGCTTAATTATTTTGTTGTTTCATCTTTCATTATAAGTAGCTAATTTATTCTTCTAGGGTTGAAGGGGATCTATGTTAATTGAATTGGGGATGTTAGTTTAATTAATTGTTTGATTGATCATTCATATGTTATTGCCTTACTACTTGTTTTGTATCATCGTTTGATTAGTTTGAGACGTTGAACTAGTTGAATGTTTATGAACCCGAACCTAAGATCGAAAGACTAGTAAGGGTAGACTTACAAGTAAGTGGGTAGAATAATCTGGTAAGTTGCGAGAGCCCGTCAAAATCTATCCTAAGGTTGACGAGAGGCCGTGTCTTTGCCTTAAATAACTATGATTGATTAATTGAATGATTAATTAACTTTACCCAATTTAATTACATAGTGAACCATAAGACCCCTAGATCCTTTTAATATTGTTAGAACCTCATTATTTTACATAATCATATTATTTTAGATCAAATTCATAAAAACCGGAATTAGAATAGTTTAGAATCGATTATAGATAATTCGCAATATTCATCCATCTCTCTGTGATTCGACCTTACTTGCTACTAGCTATTTGTTAGTCGTTTATTAGGTTTATTTTGATATTGGTGATGCGACTTTAGCCTTATCAATTTTGGCGCCGTTGCCGGGAAGACGGTTTTGTTTTATTGCTTTTTATTTGTCTTAGATTCTAGATTATTTCTCCTCGTCTCAGGGAATCCACAAATTCCTTGAGACAGTTTCTCACTTCTTTATTGTAGTTTCTTGCTTATGCCCAGGTGTTCCCGTTTAGAATTATATCCGTTTGATCCTGAACCAGAGAAGACCCTCCGTAAGCGACGAAATTTCTTTTAAGGAAATCACAGAAACATCATATCTTTCAGTTTTGGAAGATCTACACCAAGAATTCATCGCGGAATATCAGTCCTTAGAAGAGGACACTCCCGCTCTCGATACTTCACCACCTCTCCGTCTACTACCACCCCCGCTAGTCAAGACGCCTAAACTTGCTAGTCACTCCGAGCCGGAACAGGCTGCCCTTCCAAAGTTGGTCAAACGTCCAACTGCTACTAATGGCGTCTTTGAGATCCGTCCCGCTTTCATTACCTTGGTCGAGAAGAATTAGTTCGGAGGCGATGCCAAGGAGGATCCCGCTAAACATATGAGAATTTTTACTGACTATTGCTCTACTATTCCTCTTCCTGCAGGAGTTACTCAGGAGCAAGTCATGGAGATGCTTTTCATGTTCTCTCTACGTGATGCGGCCAGAGAATGGATCACCGATCTCGACAAGGTCTCGGCTGGAATCAATGATTGGAATTCTCTTGCATTGGCTTTCTACAAACATTATTATCCGCCCCAGAAGACGAATATGCTACGAAGTCAGATTACCAATTTTCGTCAAACACCTCATGAGAATATTCATGAGGCATGGGAAAGATTTAAGAAGCTGGTCAAAGAATGTCCTCATCACGGGTTTGAAGAATGGTTCCTTTGTAATCAGTTCTATAATGGCTTGTACGACGATTGTCGTAATACACTTGATTCAGCTTGCAATGGGAGGTTCCAGTCTAATGTTGATGATGATAAGGCATGGCAGACTATTGAGGATATGGCATCTCACAATGCAAAATGGGGAAATCCACGCGGCAGTACCCGAGGTAATGGTAACAAGATTGATTCTGCAATCGCTAATCAATTAGCTGTTTTGACTAAGCGATTCAATTCCTATGAAAATCTAACTCAGATAAAGGAATGCATCGAGTGCGTGCCATGACCCAAGAAATAGTTTGCGATGATTGTGGCATATCGGGACATCATGCTCACGAATGCATGGGAACGCAAGAACAAGTTAATGCCTATCAGTCATTCCAACGGAATCAGAACTTGCCATATATGCAAGTCAGAATGTGTTAAATCCTACAACACCCCCACCTCGCAATCCACCATATGTGCCTCCTCATGGTCAAATGCAAGGAAGCCAACAAAATTCTCAAAGACCTCAAGGCCAAAACATATATAATTCAGAACAATCAACAGCAGTTTCCACCACTTCCTGCATTAGAGGCTCAAGCTCATCAACAATCCGTTGAAATAGCCGAACTAAGGAACATGATGACTCAATTCCAAACAAGTCATAAGGTGCTCAAAAGGCAAGTTACCCAGTTAGTTAACTTGCAAGCTACTCGTCAGCTAGGAACCTTGCCACCTCAAGGAAATCCACCTCAAGTTAATCCACCTCATGGGAATGAACATATCAACGCTATTACCCTAAGGAGTGGGACAGCTTACGTGGTCCGAACATGCCGGAACCAGAAGACGAAGCTGCGGAGAGACCAGAAGACGACAAACAAACCGGTCGGGACTTAGTCAAACCGACCGGTACAGAATCAAACTGATCGGTACAACAACGAACTGATCGGGATGAAGACGAACCGACCGGTTCGGGATCAAACCGATCGGTTCGTCCATCGGAGCAACCTACTTCCACTTCAGCCCAACACGTCAAACTCCCATTCCCAGGTCGTCAACGCAACAGCAAGATCAACAACTAATTCAGTAAGTTTATGGACGTTGTGAAGAACCTCCAGGTAACCGTTCCATTTACTAAGTTAATTACTCAAGTACCTGCATATGCTAAGTTTATGAAAGACATGCTTACTAGGAAGCGTTCTTTAAGTCGAGACGATTGCTTTTACGGGGGAGTGTAGTGCACTCCTTCAAAATAAATCACCTCCAAAACTTAAGGATCCTGGTAGTTTTTCTATCCCATGCACTATAGGTACTCATGTTGTAGATAATGCTTTGTGTGATCTTGGGGCTAGTGTTAGCGTTATGCCTTATTCTATCTGCGAGAAGTTAGATATGGGAGGTTTGAAGTGCACTAGTATCATACTTCAAATGGTTGATCGATCAGTCCGTAGACCTTTAGGTGTCTTAGAAGACGTCCCGGTTAAGGTAGGAAAGTTCTTTTTTCCTGTCGACTTTGTTGTCTTAGACATTGCCGAGGATACGCATATTCCTATTATACTTGGTCGTTCGTTCCTTCACACTGCAGGCGCGATTATTGATGTCAAAAATGGTAGTTTGACACTTGAGGTTGGGGAAGATAAAGTCACATTTAATCTAAATAAAGCTTTAAAAGCCCCTGTAACTGATGAGTCGTGCTATTGTTTAGACACCTTTGATTCAGTCGATGACACTATTGACTCTACTTTACTCGGATCCTTGACAAAGGATCCCTTGGAGTTACTAATGTGTGAATCAAGTTATACAGGTGATGGAGGAATTTGGAAAGCTGAGGTAGACAAGATAGAAGCACTTTTATATGCAGAAGATCCGAAGGAAGCTGAGACGGTCGAAACCGTCAACCTTGATTTCTCTTATTCTTGTTCAGTCGAGGTACAGAAACCTGAACTTAAACCGTTACCCACGAATCTCAGGTATGCTTTTCTCGATGAGGGCGAGCTAAACCCGGTTATAGTAAGTAATTCTTTGTCTGAGTCTCAGTTAACTTATTTATTAACTGTATTAAGGAAACATAAGAAGGCATTGGAATATAGTTTAAGTGACTTAAAAGGTATTTCTCTCGACTTTTGCATGCATCACATTCATCTTGAAGACGGTCATAAACCGTCTATCCAGGGTCAGCGTCGACTGAACCCGAATATGAAGGAAGTTGTTAAGAAAAAAGTTATGAAACTTCTAGATGCCGGTATTATATATGCTATATCCGACTCTAAGTGGGTCAGTCCGGTTCAAGTGGTACCTAAGAAAGGAGGCACCACAGTAGTAAAGAATGATAGGAATGAACTAATATCTACTCGAATTGTTACAGGATGGCGCATGTGCATTGATTATAGGAAATTTAATGTCGCCACTAAAAAAGACCATTATCCACTTCCATTTATTGATCAGATGTTAGAAAGATTAGCTCATCATAAGTATTTTTGTTATCTAGATGGCTACTCCGTTTTTTTCAGATCCCCATTCATCCCGAGGACCAAGAAAAAATCACCTTTACTTGTCCTTATGGTACCTTCGCTTATCGTACGATGCCCTTCGGATTATGTAATGCCCCAGCCACCTTTCAGAGATGCATGATTAGTATCTTTTCTAATTTCATTAAATCAATTATGGAAGTATTTATCGACGATTTCAGTGTATATGGTTCTGACTTTTATTCTTTTTTGCTGAATTTATCTAAGGTTTTAGGTCGCTGTGAGGAAGTTGACTTGGTGCTTAATTGGTAAAAGTGTCACTTTATGGTCAACGAGGGAGTAGTACTTGGTCATTTAGTCTTTGATAAAGGCATTCAATTAGATCGAGCGAAAATTCAAGTGATAAAGCAATTGCCTCCTCCTACTAATGTTAAGGGGGTTAGAAGTTTCCTTGGTCATGCGGGATTTTATCGCCGCTTTATCAAGGACTTCTCTAAAATTGCTAAACCACTTACCCAGCTCCTTCTTAAGGATGCCCCTTTTTGTTTTACTGATGCATGTCGTGAATCTTTTGACAGGATTAAGGAGGCATTAATCTCAACACCTATTATTCGATCGTCGGATTGGAATCTACCTTTCGAGATTATGTGTGATGCAAGCGACTATGCGGTAGGAGCAGTTTTGGGTCAGAGAAAAGATAAAGTTTTACATGCTATTTACTATGCTAGTAAGACTTTAGACGAAGCTCAGATCAATTACGCGACGACGGAAAAGGAGTTATTAGCCATCATATATGCCCTTGATAAATTTTGAACTTATCTCATTGGTTCTAAGGTGATAGCTTATACAGATCATGCCGCATTAAAGTAGCTCTTAGCAAAGAAGGAAGCAAAGCCTAGATTAATTCGTTGGATCCTACTGATGGTAGGATTTTGCCGTGGGTCCAACTGTCAATAATTAACCGACTATTCCTAGTGGGTAGCTAGGGCAAGTAGGGTCGATATCCACGGGGACGGTAAAGTAGAGTCTAGACTAGGTTGGCCTAAAAACGAGACTAAATCACCAAACAAACACAAAGAGAACGATAATTGGTAAACTATGGTGGTGGAAGAGGTATGACTAAGCTAATGATGAACTAGCTAAAACAAGGCTTAAATGAAATAACTAATGATCAAAAAAACTAGCAAACTAAAAGGTAATAACTAGACTAACAATGACTAACTAAGAGGATGAAATCAAATATGAAAGGAAGTGGGGTAGGTCGGGTTCTTAAGTGTAGTAGGGTAATTGAGGTGGTCAAGGGTGTAGGTGTCTCCTAGTTGCTAGAGTCGGTCCGGGCTCTCGCTACGTAGACCGATGTCGAGGTAGGTTCGCGCTCTCGCGTCTAAACCCTAGTCCGCACTCTCGTGACTATGACTATTCTCAACACAATCACACAATAGACAAGCAATGAGAAGATGAGCACAAGTATGGGAAGCATTGGCCACTACAACTCACACAAGCAAATCAACAAACACATAGAGTGCCCAATATGTGACTAACAACAAAGATGTAACCTTTACCCCTAATCAACCCTAATCACCCATAATCTACCCCTAATCCCCCTACTAACCCCACAAGGAGACTAATCACTCATTATGAAACTAACAATAACATAAACAAGATAAACTAAACCAAGCATCCAAACATTCATTATGAACAACTAACAACAATAACAATATATAAAGATTCAAACTTGAACAATAAACAAAGAACAAAAGTAAAAGGGAGAAGAAGATTATACCAACTAATAATGGATGAAAAAGATGAGAACTTGTATAAATGAGAAACCCAAATAAAACCCCAAGGTTGTCAAGCTTGGAATAATCTTCAAGAATCCCCTTAATACAAGACTAATTACAATGATTAACTAAAGATTAATGAGAGATTAAAACTAATGTGAGGAACACTAATCTAGGGTTTGAATGCTTAATGTAGGCCTAAGAGAGTCTAGGGTAAGATAAGATACATAAACAATACAAGAGGGAAGTATTTATATGGGTACAAGAATGAAGGAGGATGAAAGAAAGTGATGCGTGCTGGCCCTGCTCCTTCCCGACCAGGACGGACCGGTCCCGACCGGGATGGGATCAACCCGACCGGGACGGCCTGGTCCCGACCAGGACGGGCTCAGGTCAGAAGGTGTGTCTTTTGTGCACCTCAACCGGGACGGGTTGAGGCCATCCCGACCGGGATGAGCCTTGTAGGCCTCCTTTAAGCTCCTTTTGGTCCCTCCTTGCATCTCATGGGCTTCTCATCGATTCTCGAGACTCGGGATCGGGTCTCGGGGGCTCGGGATTGGGTCCCAAGGTCTCGGGGTTGAATCCAAGGCACCGAGTGATCGTTCCTTCACTTCGTTGGCTCCAAAAGTGTATGTATCGAGCCGGATTTGCTCCAACTCTTCACAAATGGTCTCGGGAACCTGAAACGAACTAAAGGAAGCATAAGTAGCCTATAAACCGCTCCCAAGGAGCGATTCCACAAGGAAAATGGGGCCAAAACACAGTACAATAGGCGCTACAAACTACACTTATCAACTCCCCCACACTTAACCCTTACTCGCCCTCGAGTAAGCACATACTAACTACTAAACTAGCCGAATGGGTATTAGCGCACCCTACGCCCTTTCAACTCACGCGAGTACACTTAGAGGAAAAGTGCACTCTGCAAGGCAAGTGGGTTCTTGCGACAAAACCGTGGATGCAACCGGACACAAAACACATAAACAAACAAACATACAAACAAACACATAATCGGTTGCACCCAAAAGAAAACAAATACCGCTTCCCTCAAACAAGCGGTGAAAGAAGCACCGGTTTAGGACTCAAGGCAAGTGACAACGTTCCCAAGCTAGCATTACAAACCAAGGTGAACTAAACCCTAATAGTATGACGATAAAGCAACAAAAACGTTGGTAACTTACCTAGATTCCTTCTAACCTTCTAAGAACGTACTACGGGATGATCGGCGGGATGGAAAGTGATGAACCACGGTGTTAGTCGACACTGTATGTAAGTGAAGACCCGCCCCCTTTAGCGATGAGCCAAGAGGGTCATCCCATGTCTAAAACCGCCTAACTAGTCCAAGTAAAAAGTGGGAAGTATTTGCAAAGTGAGGGAAGACCGACCATTACCGCTATCATCCTTCCTAGGGACTCGGTCTTTTGGTAAGCTCTTCACGGTAATAGTCGGTAAAAGGCTTATTTTGAGATGTTGGGATTCTTTTTGTGAGATGGGTTTTCTTTTGGCATTCTTTTCTTTTTGTATTTTTGCCTTGTTTCTTGCCATGCCATTTCTTTTTCTTCTTTTCTATTTTCTTTTTGGCTTTTTGTGCCCTTTTCTTTTTCTTCAATCTTCTCTTTCTTTCATTTTCTTTCTTTTTCTTTTCTTTGCCCTTTTGGCTTGATTTGGCTTGTAAGCATTTCTTTTTGCAACAAGAAAGATGATTTCAACAATTTGCAATTTTATTGTGTGGATATGTGTAAGAGGTAGGGGAATGGGTATGTCGGGGGTCGCGATCCCTCTTCAAACCCACAAAAAGGTGGAAAACTTGGACTAGTCGAGCAATGTCAAACAAGGTTACCTAAGGGACGGGACTCGGCAACCAAGGCCTTTTCACACCGTGGGTGGTCATAATGGTCAAAAGTGCGAATCCCGTAGTAAATCCCTAGTAGGCTAGGTGGACTCAAGGTAAAGGACCAACGAAATCATTGATTTAGGGTCATTCTACTAGACTAAAGTCCAAGACTCGATTTACATTATTAGGAAGGGAAAGTAAACACTCGCACACTAGCCTCTAAACCGGGTTTTCGAAAACCATTTACACACTAGACACAACTACACGCACAAAACAAAGACACGACGAAAATGAAAGAAAGAGAGACAAAAGATAACAAAACAAAACAAGGAGAAACAAACACATAAACAAAACAAACACCACCCCGAACTTCCAAACAAGCGTCCAAATCAACCACGAACTTTACAAAGCTCCACCCGAGCACACAACATCACAAACCTTCTCCAAACTTCACAAGGGATAAAGAGGGAAAAGGGATAGAAGGTGTTACCAGATGTCTTGAACGCTTTCCAAAACTAACGGTGATTAAGCAACCTATAAGGAAAAGGGAGGCAAAACACACACAACAAAACAAGTATACGACACAACTACACAAAAGTAAAACACACAAAAGAAAATCTTTTTGATTTTTGTGAAAATTTTCAAATTTTTAGGGTTTTTAAAGATTTTTTTCGAAAAACTATAAAAATAAAACTAACTAATCTAGAATATCGCTCCCCCACACTTAAACCGAGCAATGTCCTCATGCTCGATCGTAGTGCGCGGAGACACAAAAGAAAATAAAAGAAGCTACGAAAATAAAGCTAAAAATCAAAGATAAAAGTAAAGAAAGGGTAGAATGCGTCCGGCCGGGGTGTAGTCAAGTCACCATGGGCCGAGACGAGAAAGGATATGGATGGGGGAAGAAATAAAAAGAAGGAAATAAAAGGAAATGGGAGGGGAGGACTAGGTGTAATCAAGTCACCTAGCCCGGATTCCGCCTAAATCCGACTAAATCCTACAAAAAGGGTGAAAAACTTGTAAAATTTGGATTTTGAAAATGACTCTCGATGTAGTCACGTCATCGAGAGTCGGGAGCAACAACTACCAAGGCCTCGAAGGCCACCATGACACCAAGACACAAAAGTGTACAAGGGGAAGGGGATAAACAAGGGAAAACAAGCAACAACAAAAACGGAAAAGAAAGGATAGTTGCCATACCCATCGGTTAGCAACTCACTCTCTCCATCGTCTCGAAGATCAATAATAGCACTTTGCTTGTCGTCATCATTGTCATCCTTCTTCAAGCTTGAAAGTATCGCATGGTTGAGATAGTAAGCTTGCAATGGTGTGAGGAGGTGAGATTTGATGTGAGGTTTGGTGTAAAGTGAAAAGGAAATGAAGAGAGGGTACGCAAATGAAGTATATGGGTTATATGATATGAGCAAGGATAGGTAGCGAGGTTGGGAGGGGGTGTACTATGGTTGGGTGGACTCAAATGACGAAGAAGAGGCATGAGGGGGAGTAGGGGACCATCACGGTCGGGATGGATGGTCCCGATCGGGATGACATACCCGTCCCGATCGGGAAGATCCCGTCCCGATCGGGATGGCACTCCAGTAAACCCGAAATATGGTACCCTCATCCCGATCGGGATGGCTCCTTCCCGGTCGGGATGCTTCACCCTTCCCGGTCGGGATGACTTCTTCCCGGTCAGGATACTCTCTTCATGGTCTCCAAAACCCCAAAAGCTATTCAAAGCTTCAAAAACCCGTTCCCTAGCTCACGATCCAGGCTCTATCGATAATCATTCCTCTCTAGGAATCATCTTCACTTCACCTATCAAATAAAGCTCACATACACATCAAATCCCCTCCCTCACATCGCTCATCAACAATCCAAATAACAAGAAATTCACAAAACTAAAAGGAACTAAAAGAGAAAGAGAAATATACAAAGAGACGGTTCTTGTGGAACTCCGTCAAACCAAGGATGGTGCATTCTTCAATCTTTTTCAACAACAATAACCAATTCCATCTCCATCGAGGGCACGAAGAAACAAGTCGAAGGCCCTAGAAAAGTCTTCAATCATGCTAGTAATATAAGCATCAACATACCAAGGTTCTCCATGACCTTGCATCGACGTTCCCGGGGCATCCCGATCTTCCAAGTTCAATGGCTTGAACTTGTACTTTTGATCCTTCGGGATATACCCAAACGTCCACTTGTCCTCATGCGGCCCCAAGGGAGGCTCATCTTGCTTCTTGCATTTCAAATTGTCATCAAACCCATGATATGGGCACTCATCTTCCTCATTCTCGGATTCATCGTCCTCGAGTACATAAGAGTAATTCTTCAAGCTTTGTCCCGAATCTTCTCCTAGATCGATGTCTTTCGTGGCGTGGATCATGTTGCAAGACTCATCATTAGTAGGCGAAGTGTTGCCTTGGAGGTCAAACACTAACTTTTCTTCGCCTAACTCGAAGGTGATCCTACCGTTATTCACATCGATCATGGCACCGGCGGTGTGTAGAAATGGGCGCCCAAGAATAATGGGAGTGTTAGCATCTTCCGGCATATCGAGCACGAGGAAATCAACCGGAATAAAGAACTTCCCGATTCGTACCGGCACGTCCTCTATCATCCCCAATGGTCGGTTAAGAGATTTATCGGCCATTTGGAGTGTAACGGACGTACATTTCAGCTCCTTCATCCCTAATCGATCACAAATGGAATAAGGAATGATGCTTACACTCGCACCCAAGTCACATAATGCTCTCTCAATCATGAAGTTGCCTATGGTGCATGGGATCGAGAAACTACCCGGATCCTTCAACTTTGGAAGCGTGGAACCTTAAATAAGCTCGCTCACCACCCTCGTGAACGCTATTGTCTCTTCCTTGTCGATGGATCTCTTCCTAGCTAGGATATCTCGCATGAATCTTCCATATGCCGGGATTTGGGTATGTAGCTCGGTGAACGGGACACTCACGTCCAATTTCTTCACAATGTTTAGGAATTTGTCAAATTGGACATCCACCTTAGTCTTCATTTGCCTTGTTGGGAAAGGCAACTTGATTGGTACTTGTTTTGCTCAATCGGGGTAGATTCCTCAAATGACACTTTCCTTTTATCCTTGTCTTTTGCTTCAAGTGGGGGGAGCTTGTCTTCAATGGGTTTCTCAATCTCCCATAAGACTTGCTCCTCCATTGGACTTTCCTTGCTTGAATTGTCTTGAGAGGGGGGTATAGCTTCTTGTCTTAATCCTTGCTCACTAGGGGATGAGGGGGACTCATAAGGTGAACTACTCCTCGTGGTAATGGCATTTACATGCTCAAATTTCGGCGTTTCACCTTGAGGAGGTAGTTTCCCCCTTTGTCTCGAGGAGCTTCCCGAAGCGAGTTGATATATTTGAGTCTCAAGCATCTTCATATGAGTTCTTGTTTCCTTGTTTTCGTTTAAGATTTGGACTATGATCTCTTGTTGATTTCTTGATATCTCTGATAAGTGTAGTTTGTAGTGCCTATTTTTTAGTGTTTTGGTCCCATTTTCCTTGTGGAATCGCTCCTTGGGAGCGATTTATGGGCTTTTTATGCTTCCTCTAGTTCGTTTCAGGTTCCCGAGGCCGATTTGGAAGAGTTGGAGCGATTCCGACTCGATACACACACATTTTGGAGCCAACGGAGTAAAGGAACGATGACTTGATGCCTTGGAATCGACCCCGAGACCTTGGGACCCAATCCCGAGCCTCCGAGACCCGATCCCGAGTCCCGAGAATCGATGGGAAGCCCAGGAGAAACAAGGAGAGACCAAAAAGTTCATATGGGAGGCCTACAAGAGTCATTCCGTTCGGGATGAGGTGCACAAACAAGGAGGCTACTGTCCAGGGCCCATCCCGACCGGGAGCATGGCTTCCCAACCGGGACGGACCCCGTCCCGACCGGGACTACCCCGTCTCGGCCGGGACGGCCTAGCTGTAACCCGCGCTTGTTTCTTTCCCCTCCTTTCCACTTGTAACCCTATATATACTCGGCCCTTGTTTTGTAAAGCTCATGCACTTCATTAGACCTTAAACCCTAGAATACTTTAGGTTAGATTAGATTAGATTAGTCGGTAATTAGTGGTTAATCATAGATTAGCTCTTGTATTAAGGAATTCTTGAAGAATCTATCAAGCTTGACAACCTTGGTGGAATTGTTTTGGTTTTCTTCTATGCAAGTGTTCTCCTTTTCCATTTCCTTTGTAGTTTGGTACAATTTTCTTCTCCTTTTGCTCTTAATCCTTTATTGTTCATCAAGTTTGAATCTTTATCATTGTTTGTTCTTGTTCTTGTTAGTTTGGTTGAGTTTGGTTGAGTTTGTGTTGTTTCTTTTGTTAATCCATCTTGTTCTTGTTAGTATTAGTTTGATTATGTTAGAGTAGTGTTCTTTCTAGGGTTAGTAGGGTGATTAGGGTGTAAATTGGATGATTAATGGATTGTTAGAGATGTTGGTGGAAGATTTGGGTTTCCTCTTGGTTTGATGCACATCACATGTTTGTTGAAATGCTTGAATGACTAAGTAGTTGCGAATGCTTGTTTTTCTTGCCTTTCTCTTGTGGGTGATAGTTTGTTTGTGGGTCCGGTTCCCTCACTAAGTTGCGAGAGCCCGGTGAGGACGACCCCTAGGTCGGTCTACGTAGTGAGAGCCCGGATGCGACCTAGGCCTATAGCGCGCTAGAACCCCGTTTGTCATGTGTGTCGCCGAGATGGGTTCTAGGTGGAACCTCTAGGTGGGTCTAAGTTGCGAGAGCCCGGACCAACCTCGATCACCCTACTACCTCCTTCACTCTTGTTCTCCCTTTACCATTCCGTTACCCCTTTGACCCCGGCCTAATCCTAGCCCGTTCTCCTTTGGTTGCTCTCTCCTTAGCCTTAGCCTAGTCTAGCTTTCTCCCCTTTTAATCATTCTTGTTTAGCTTAGCTCGTTGACTTAGTCTCGTATTTAGGCGACCTTAGTCTAGGCTATACATTACCGTCCCCGTGGATTCGACCCGACTTGCCCTATCTACCGTAGGAATAGCCGGTTATATTATTGACGGTTGGGATTCTGCGACAAATCCCTCCCATCAATTTGGCGCCGTTGCCGGGGACGGTGCTAGTTTAGACTTTGTTTTCTTATTTGCTTGACTTTGTCTTTGTGTTTGTGTTTTTCTTTTTTCTTTTTGTTACTTTGCTTCTTGTGTGTGTGTGGTTTATTTCTCTCTTGTCTAGTGCCCAAAAAGCACTAGACATCTCACGTTTGTTCTTAGTCTACAGTTTATGCTTAGAGGTGCTGACTATCTTCTTCTTGCAACTTAGAGCCGCTTTAATGGACGGTTGCTAGAATGAGTGGTTTCCAACCGGGTATGAGCTACGATTTTCGAGCGAGCATGGGGTTTGATCTAAACCCCCCACACATGGAAGCCGATATGAGCTACCCCTCTTCTTCTTTGAACCAAAGCTATGACATGACGTCCCCCTACCATAATCAAGCTTCTTGGGGTAATCAAGACGAGTATGATCCTCAAGAATATGGATATGGCTACCAACAAGTGAATGACTATCACTCCTACGATCATGGTGGCTATTACTCAAGCTATGAATGTGAAACCACCATGTTCGATCAAGATTCACCATATGGAAGCCAATATTCCTAAAACCCACCATATTACCCTTCACCCCAACCACAATATGAATCCCATGACCCACAATACTACCAATCATCCCAACCTTGCCACCAACAATATGATGCCCCACCCCTTGGGCATCATCAAGATTTTCAAGGAGCTTTAAAAGACCCCAATGATCACCAATTACCCGACACGGAGGTGTTTCATTCTATGCTTCAAATGCAAAAGAGCAACCAAGAAATGGCCATTCAAATTCAAAAACAACAAAATGAATTACGGGTCCAAATTCGAAGGGCAAACGAGGCGAGGGATGCTCGATTAAATGCATTATCGGTTCAAACCGTAATGTTTTTATCCCGAACATCACAATTAGATGAAGGGTGCCCACTTGAGAAAGAGGAGCAACCTAATCACGAAGCCGCCAAAGTAGTTCCCTTTGGAGGAGAAATTTGCTTTGAAGAACCTCAATCGTCTACCCAAAAAGAGACGAATGAGGATATGACCCTTGGTGAAGGCATCGTTGGTGAAGAATTGGAGGAGGATAGTGAGTTGGATGATTTGGTGGAGTTTGTGAGGATGTTGGGTGAAATTGATAGCCTCGAGTTGCCCATGTCCGATAATGAGGATAAGCATCAAGAGCCCCTTATATGTACACCAAGCAATGACTTGGAAGAGATTGAAACCGCCGGTAGAAGTTTCGATTCTCTTCTCCAAGATGATGTGGGGCCGAGTGATGAAGATGGGGAACCACAACTTGAGGAAAGTGTGGGGGTGTGCAACGAGGAAATGAGGCCAAAACCGCTTTTTGTGCCTCGTTTCTTGGAGATGAAGCTTGCTTGTGATTGGAGACAATGCTTAGGGAAGAAGAGGTCGGTAAATCTCGTAGGATGGGTAGACCCCGGAGACGATTTGAAAGATGATTTTGGGTCTTGGGATTCCTACTTCTTGCCTCCACCTTGGAGGCCGTGGAGGTTGGCTAGGCTCGAGCGCTTCTTGGGCCTTCATTATGATGTCGGTAGCGCGTTCGACTTGCTCCTCCAAGCCCTTGAGGGCTATGGTTGAAGAAGAGTCCACCATCCTAGGTTTGACGGAGTTCCTAAAGAACCGTCATGTTGTATATTCCCCCTTCCTCTTCTTTAGAGTACTTGTGCTTGTATTTGTGTGATTTGTCTCTTGATTTGGTTTTTTTTTTTTTTTTGGAATTCTTGTAATTTGGCATTTTTGTTGAGTGATGTGAGGGAGGGGATTCTGATGATTATTGTGGAGTTGTGTAGGATGATTGATGTTTGAAGGTGATTATATGAGTTTTGGAGGTGAATGCTTGAAGCGGTCTTGGGAGCGGTTCTATTATTGATTTTTGGGAGCTTTGATGAAGCTATGTGCTTAGGTGAATATTTGAAAATCAAGAGAAGCTCCACTTATATCTCCTATGATTAGCATCAAGTATTTCGTGCTCGTTCTTCTATTTTTCCGTCAAGTCTCGGTTTGGTGGGATTTTTATTGGAAGATGGGAGTTAGATGGTTGTTTTTGAGTTTACAATAAGCTTTTGGGCATGGGACTTCGGATCCCGAGTTGTTATTTGTTGATTGGGAGGAAGGCTAGGTGAGTTCTTGAAAGGAAGCTTCAAAGGGCATCCCGGGCGAGAACGGGTTTTATTTGGGCAAGAAAAGGTGCCATCTCGGGCGGGATGACAGCTCGTCCCGGGCGAGACGAGCCAATCCCGATCGGGTTGAAGTGACACAAAACTGCAGCTACTGGAGTGCCGTCCCGGGCGAGACGAGGACCCATCCCGGTCGGGACGAACCCTTCTCGGCCGAGACGGGTTGTGTACAGCAAATTTCTTTTTTCCTTGCAGCCCGAACCCACCCAACATCATTAGCCCGCCCCGCCCCATCCTCCCCTCTCACACAATAATACCCAACCCAACCCAACCCAACCCATTCCCATCTCATACTAACTCATCTTCAACCTCCTTCATCTTCATAACACACAAAATAAACCCCAAATCCAAAACCCCCAAAACACCATAAATATACAAATACTCCCTCAAATCTCATCAAATTACTTCCAAAACCACCCAAAATTGGTTTCTATCACATTACTACCTATCCTAAACCCATTTTCTACCATTTAAATCACCAAAAACGAAAAAAATTCGAGTTTTTATCACCATTTATCACAAAATCCGAGTTTGGGGTTTTTGTTTCAAACTCGATTTAGCTTGTTGAAGTTGGTCTTGGAAGCTTATTACACCATTTTTAAGCTTCTATTGTGTGTTTTTGTGGGTTCTAGTTAGTGTTTTTGGGTAAAATCCGAGTTTGAGTGTTCACCATTTTTGAAGCTTCATCTTTAATGGCTCCAAAGAAAAGAGAGAATGTGGTAGCAAGCAAGAAAAGGAAGAGTGCTTCATCTTCTAGAGTCGAAATCGAGCCCGAGGTCGAGGTTGAAGAGCCGGAAATTCCTTGCCATCCGGATTTTCCTACCCTTATCTTCGGTTCGAAATGGCAAAAGGAACAATTCAACAAGCTCCTTGGTAAGCCTCTTGAGCCAACTCGTTTTATTTGCAAAATCATACTTAGGAAACTTGGCATCCTTGAACAATGTAGACAATTGTTTGTGGGTATGGGGTTGGAATTATTATTTAACATGCATGAGCGGACCTACAAGCAACTCACCCTTGAGTTCTTTAGTAGCTTTGTTCTAAATACTCGAGTTGATCCACCCCGGGTTGCTTTACGGGTGAACAATGGTGACTACAATTACACCCTCCCCGAGTTTGGTGATATTTTTGGTCTTCCCCTAGCTTCTAATTGTGACCCACCCGCCGGTTTTAGTGAAATTGATGTTTGGAAGAGTATAACCGGTCTAAGCCTTGTCGACTATCGACGGTTGTCTAGCCGTCATGTCCACCACCCGGTTTTGCATTTTTGGCATCGATTAATTGCGGGTACGATATTTGGGAGACCCGAAATGAGCTCTTTCATGCAACAAGAATTAAACATACTCGGGGCCTATTTAAATCTTAAGAGTCAACCTAGGTTCACCCCCGACCTTTCCCTTGCTTTGGCAAAACATTTCCATAAGATAAGTAAGGCGGGGAAGAATGTGAGTGAGATTGTTCTCGGGGGGCTTATAACACACATAGCTAAGGCGGTAGATGAGAATTTCAGTGAGGAAGACTTGATCCCCGTACCGGGGGATACTACCATAGATGAGGACCGTTTGACTAGGTTCCATAAATGGATCGCCTATGAGAGGGAGCACAAGAGGTATCAATGGTTTACCTCGGGTCGGCCACACTTCACTTTGTCTTGCCCTACGCTTCCGACCCTTGTGCCTTTGCGACATTCCCTAGTCCCGGTCCGAGAGCCTAACCTTCTAATGCCCGGTGCGGGAGGTGACCCCATGCCTCTTCCTCTCTTAGTCCGCATACACATGCTAGTGTGAGGCCTCGACAACAACCAACCCAACAACAACAACAGCAAGCTACCCGACCACTCCCCTTTTACCCTACGCCCCCGGCGTATGTGTACGTTCCTCCGTACACCCCCTACACTCCATTTGCCTACCCTCAGCCCCCGGCCGATGCATCCATGGCCGCGATGCTTAGTGCTCTACATCTAGGGCAATATGAGCAGAGGAGGGATGATTATTATGCTCAGTGGGTATCATCTTTTGGCTCAACAAGGGTACATTGATCCACGTGGCAACCTTCCATCATGGTATAGACCCGAGTATTTCCCTAACCACGGTAATTCTAGTGGTAGTGGTGCCGTGATGGATGATGAGGAGTACGAGGCCGAGGATGCCTTCGATATAAATGCGGGGATGGGTAATCAGGAAGCCGGTGAAGAAGATGAAGATGGAAATGATGATGATGATGGCAACAATGCAAGTGAGCAAGGGGATGACGACGAGCTTGGTGATCACTTTGATTAGTGAAGCGACGGAGATGCGGTAGTTGCTAACCTTTGGTATGGCAATTTTCCTTTCTTTTCCGCTTTTGATGCTCGTCTATTTTCTTTCCCCTTGTTTTGAGTATTTTGTTGGCCCTCGGGGCCTTTGTGGTGATTGCTCCCGATTCTCGATGACGTGATTACATCGAGAATCATTTGAAAAATCCAAATTTACAAGTCTTTTCTCTTTATTTTATTTTATTTTTCTTTTGGTAGGAATTAATCGGATTTAGGCGGAATACGGGCTAGGTGACTTGATTACACCTAGCCCTCCCCTCCCATTTCCTTTTACTTCCCTCTTTTTATTTTCTTCTCCCATCCATATCTTTTTCTCGTCTCGGCCCATGGTGACTTGACTACACCCCGACCGGACACCTTCTACCTTTTCTTCACTTTATTTTTGATTTTTAGTTTTATTTTCGTAGTTTCTTTTTCTTTCTTTTGTCTCTCTGCACCCTACGATCGAGCATGAGGACATTGCTCGGTTTAAGTGTGGGGGAGCGATATTCTAGCATAGTTAGTTTTATTTTCTTAGGTTTTTTCGAAAAAATCTTTAAAAACCATAAAAATTTGAAAAATTTCACAAAAATCAAAAAGATTTTCCTTTTTGTGTGTTTTCCTTTTATGTTTTTGTATCGTGTTTTTGTCGTATTGTGCGTGTTTGCCTCCTCTTTCCTTATAGGTTGCTTGAATCACCAATAGCTTTGGAGAGCTTTCAAGACTTCCGGTAACATCTTTATCCCTTTTTCTTCTTTATCTCTTGCGGAGTTTGGAGGAGATTGTGATGTTGTGTGCTTGGGTGGAGCTTTGTAAAGTTGTGGTTGATTTGGTTGCTTGTTTGGATGATCGGGGTGGTGTTTGTGTTGTTTATGTGTTCGTTTTGTTTTGTTTTTGTTTTGTTGCTTTTGCTTCTTTTTCTTTCGTTCGTTTTCGTCGTGTCTTTGTTTTGTGTTGTGTTGTGTGTCTTGTGCGTAAACCGTTTTCGAAAACCCGGTTTAGAGGCTAGTGTGTGAGTGTCTATTTTCCCTTCCTAGTTGTATAAATCGAGTTTTGGACTTTAATCTAGTAGAATGACCCTAAATCAATGAATTCGTTGGTCCTTTACCTTGAGTCCACCTAGCTTACTAGGGATTTACTACGGGATTTGCATTTTGACCACTATGACCACCCACGGTGTGAAAAGGCCTTGGTTACCGAGTCTCGTCCCTTAGGTGACCATGTCTAGGATTGTTTGATTAGTCCAAGTTCGCCACTTTTTGTGGGTTTGAAAGGGAATGCGCAACCCCGACTTACCCATTACCCTACCTCCTACACATATCCACACAATAAAATGCAATTTGTTGATTTCTACCTTTCTTGTTATACAATGAAAATGCCAAAAAGTCAAATCTTGCCAAAAAGGGCAAAGGAAAGAAAAGAAATAAAAATGAAAGAAAGAAAAGAAATGAAGAAAAAGAAAAGGCACAAAAGCCAAAAAGAAAATAGAAAAGAAGAAAAAAAGAATGGCATGGCAAAACAAATCAAAACGTCGAAAAGAAAGAAAATGCCAAAAGAAAACCCGTCTCACAAAAAGAAATCCCCACAAAAATAAGCCTTTTTCCGACTTTTGCCGTGAAGAGCCTACCAAAGGATCGAGTCCCTAGGAAGGATGATAGCGGCATTATTCGGTCTTCCCTCATTTTGCATGTTTTCCACCTTTTTACTTGGACTAGTTAGGCGGTTTTGGACACGGGACGACCCTCTTGGCTCACGCTAAAGGGGGCGGGGTCTCACTTACCTACAGTGTCGACTAACACCGTGGTTCTTCACTTTTCCAATCCGCCGATCGTCCGGTAGTACGTTTTTAGAAAGTTAGGAGGACCTAGGTAAGTTACCAACGTTTTTGTTGCTTTATCGTCATACTATTAGGGTTTAGTTCACCTTGGTTTGTACGTCTAGCTTGGGAAGGTTGTCACTTGCCTCGAGTCCTAAACCGGTGCTTCTTTCACCGCTTGTTTGAGGGAAGCGGTATTTGTTTTGTTTTGGGTGCAACCGATTATGTGTTTGTTTGTGTGTTTGTTTGTTTTTGTGTCTTGTGTCCGGTTGCATCCACAGTTTTGTCGCAAGATCCCACTTGCCTTGCGGGGTGCACTTTTCCTCAAAGTGCATTCGCGTGAGTTGAAAGGGCGTAGGGTGCGCTAATACCCACTCGGATAGTTTAGTAGTTAGTATGTGCTTACTCGAGGGCGAGTAAGGGTTACGTGTGGGGGAGTTGATAAGTGTAGTTTGTAGTGCCTATTTTGTAGTGTTTTGGTCCCATTTTCCTTGTGGAATCGCTCCTTGGGAGCGATTTATGGGCTTCTTATGCTTCCTCTAGTTCGTTTCAGGTTCCCGAGGCCGATTTGGAAGAGTTGGAGCGATTCCGACTCGATACATACACATTTTGGAGCCAACGGAGTAAAGGAACGATGACTCGATGCCTTGGAATCGACCCCGAGACCTTGGGACCCAATCCCGAGCCTCCGAGACCCGATCCCGAGTCCCGAGAATCAATGGGAAGCCCATGAGAAACAAGGAGAGACCAAAAAGTTCATATGGGAGGCCTACAAGACTCATCCCGTTTGGGATGACCTCATCCCGTTCGGGATGAGGTGCACAAACAAGGAGAATACTGTCCAGGGCCCATCCCGACCGGAAGCATGTCTTCCCGACCGGGACGGACCCCGTCCCGACCGGGACCACCCCGTCTCGGCCGGGACGGCCTAGCTGTAACCCGCGCTTGTTTCTTTCCCTCCTTTCCACTTGTAACCCTATATATACTCGTCCCTTGTTTTGTAAAGCTCATGCACTTCATTAGACCTTAAACCCTAGACTACTTTAGGTTAGGTTAGATTAGATTAGAGTAGATTAGTCGGTAATTAGTGGTTAATCATAGATTAGCTCTTGTATTAAGGAATTCTTGAAGAATCTATCAAGCTTGACAACCTTGGTGGAATTGTTTGGGTTTTCTTCTATGCAAGTGTTCTCCTTTTCCATTTCCTTTGTAGTTTGGTACAATTTTCTTCTCCTTTTGCTCTTAATCCTTTATTGTTCATCAAGTTTGAATCTTTATCATTGTTTGTTCTTGTTCTTGTTAGTTTGGTTGAGTTTGTAGATGTTTTTGTTGTTTCTTTTGTTAATCCATCTTGTTCTTGTTAGTATTAGTTTGATTATGTTAGAGTAGTGTTCTTGATTGGGTTAGTAGGGTGATTAGGGTGTTAATTGGGTGATTAATGGATTGTTAGAGATGTTGGTGGAAGATTTGGGTTTCCTCTTGGTTTGATGCACATCACATGTTTGTTGAAATGCTTGAATGACTAAGTAGTTGCGAATGCTTGTTTTTCTTGCCTTTCTCTTGTGGGTGATAGTTTGTTTGTGGGTCCGGTTCCCTCACTAAGTTGCGAGAGCCCGGTGAGGACGACCCCTAGGTCGGTCTACGTAGCGAGAGCCTGGATGCGACCTAGGCCTATAGCGCGCTAGAACCCCGTTTGTCATGTGTGTTGCCGAGATGGGTTCTAGGTGGAACCTCTAGGTGGGTCTAAGTTGCGAGAGCCCGGACCAACCTAGATCACCCTACTACCTCCTTCACTCTAGTTCTCCCTTGACCATTTCGTTACCCTTTTGACCCCGGCCTAATCCTAGCCCGTTCTCCTTTGGTTGCTCTCTCCTTAGTCTTAGCCTAGTCTAGCTTTCTCCCCTTTTAATCATTCTTGTTTAGCTTAGCTCGTTGACTTAGTCTCGTATTTAGGCGACCTTAGTCTAGGCTATACATTACCGTCCCCGTGGATTCGACCCGACTTGCCCTATCTACCGTAGGAATAGCCGGTTATATTATTGACGGTTGGGATTCCGCGACAAATCCCTCCCATCAATCTCCATATGATTTTTATGCAAATCTTGATTACTCCATTGCATATCCATCATAGATTTTTGTATGTCGAAATCCCGAGGTGGAGATGACGGATTATGCGGAGTATCGGCGAGGGCTAATGGAGTACCGTAGTCATGAATAGGAGACCGGCTCCTAGGCTTGCTTTGTTGTTGTTGACCTTGAGTTGCTTGTTGTTGACGGTTCCCTTGGAACCCATGAGAATTGCCTTGATTAAGGCCTTGATTGTGATTTTGAAACCCTTGGTTGTGGTTTTTGTTGTCCTTGAAAGCTTTGGTTTCCTTGGAAACCACCTTGATTGAAGTTCCCTTGTTGGAACCCTTGATTGTTGTTGTGGAAGGTACCTTGGTTAGTTTGCTTGAAGTTGTTGAAGGGTCTTGGATTACCCACATAACCTTTATAACCTTGATTGTTGTCCCTTAAAGGAGGTGGAACATAGGGACGAGGTTTCATAGCTTGTTGTTGAGGGACTTGATTGGAAGCTTGGTATTGATTAGAATAGGAGGCACCTTGCTTGAACGCTTGAAAGGCATTCACTTGCTCAATACTTCCTTGACAATGCATAGGATCATGACCAACGATTCCACAAATATCACACATCCCATAATAAGGTGTAGGAGGCACAACTCCCAAAGCATTAACATCACGAATCGAGTGTTGTTTGGAGGAACTAGAGCTTTGAACTTGGTTGAGGTGGCTTTGGAGCTTCTTGTCAATGGTCTCCATGTGAGTTCTTAGTTGAGCCCCAAGATCAATGCTTAATTGAGTGATAGCATCGACCTCGTGCCTACCTCCTCGATTCGCCTTTCTAGGCCTTGAGTATTGGGAGTTATGGATCGCCATCTCCTCGATTCTTGACCAAGTTTGGTCGTCATCCACTTCGGTAAACCTCCCATTAGATCCCATGTTGAGTATGGCCCTTGAGTCTTCATATAACCCATTCCAAAATTGCTGCACAAGGAACCATTGTGATAGACCATGGTGTGGACAAGAGCGGATCAAGGCTTTGAATCTTTCCCACGATTCATAGAGGCTTTCTTCATCACGTTGTTGGAATCCCGTGATAGAGGCTCTCAATAGATTTGTCTTCTCCGGGGGATAGAATTGTTGGTAAAAAGCTAAGGCTAGCTTCTTCCAAGTATCAATACCGAGTCTTGCTTTGTCCAACCCCTTGAACCATTGCTTCGCCTTGCCAATTAGAGAGAAAGGAAATAATACCCACCGGATTTGGTCTTGATTTATTCCCATTTGAGAACTAGCGTCACAATAGTCCGAAAAGGTTTCCATGTGTTGATGAGGATCTTCGGTTGATAACCCACTAAATTGACTTCTCTCGACCAATTGGATAAATTGCATTTTCGCCACAAAATTCCCGGTGTATGCCTCCGGTAAAGTGGTTGGACCCGGCAAAACGTCTTCCGTTAAGGTTGAGTGAGAATAGAACTTAGGCATGATTAGATATGCGGGAGAAGATGGCGTAGACGGTGTTGATTTAGAACTAGACGGAGAACTAGGTGAAGAAGAATGTATAGATGAACCAAAGGGATTTATGAAGATCCCTTCGGCCGTCTCTCGAGGTGACTCGTTAAAGTCGGATCCTTGAGCTTGCTCTTGATGAGTATTGCTAGTACCCGGTTGAGAGTGTCTAACCCGATCAATCGTCCGTTGGCGAAAGGCTCTAAAGAGTCTCTCCGGCTATGGATTGAAGAGAAAGAAATCGCCTCCCCTCCTAGGCATACACTATACAATAGAGCAAACGTGAGAACACCTAGTGCTTTATGGGCACTAGGCAACGACAATAATCAAGCACAACGAGAAACAAGGAGAGTAGAAAGCTATGGAAACAAGAAAAACTACAAAATATGTGCAAGAGATGATAGAAGAGCACAAAGAAGGGTAACTAAGTCTATCTATAAGCAAACTAAGTCTAAACAATGCACCGTCCCCGGCAACGGCGCCAAATTGATGGTAGGATTTTGCCGTGGGTCCAACCGTCAATAATTAACCGACTATTCCTAGTGGGTAGCTAGGGCAAGTAGGGTCGATATCCACGGGGATGGTAAAGTAGAGTCTAGACTAGGTTGGCCTAAAAACGAGACTAAATCACCAAACAAACACAAAGAGAACGATAATTGGTAAACTATGGTGGTGGAAGAAGTATGACTAAGCTAATGATGAACTAGCTAAAACAAGGCTTAAATGAAATAACTAATGATCAAACAAACTAGCAAACTAAAAGGTAATAACTAGACTAACAATGACTAACTAAGAGGATGAAATCAAATATAAAAGGAAGTGGGGTAGGTCGGGTTCTTAAGTGTAGTAGGGTAATTTGGGTGGTCAAGGGTGTAGGTGTCTCCTAGTTGCTAGAGTCGGTCCGGGCTCTCGCTACGTAGACCGATGTCGAGGTAGGTTCGCACTCTCGCGTCTAAACCCTAGTCTGCACTCTCGTGACTATGACTATTCTCAACACAATCACACAATAGACAAGCAATGAGAAGATGACCACAAGTATGGGAAGCATTGGCCACTACAACTCACACAAGCAAATCAACAAACACATAGAGTGCCCAATATGTGACTAACAACGAAGATGTAACCTTTACCCCTAATCAACCCTAATCACCCATAATCTACCCCTAATCCCCCTACTAACCCCACAAGGAGACTACTCACTCATTATTAAACTAACAATAACATAAACAAGAGAAACTAAACCAAGCATCCAAACATTCATTATGAACAACTAACAACAATAACAATATATAAAGATTCAAACTTGAACAATAAACAAAGAACAAAACCAAAAGGGAGAAGAAGATTATACCAACTAATAATGGATGAAAAAGATGAGAACTTGTATAAATGAGAAACCCAAATAAAACCCCAAGGTTGTCAAGCTTGGAATAATCTTCAAGAATCCCCTTAATACAAGACTAATTACAATGATTAACTAAAGATTAAAGAGAGATTAAAACTAATGTGAGGAATACTAATCTAGGGTTTAAATGCTTAATGTAGGCCTAAGAGAGTCTAGGGTAAGATAAGATACATAAACAATACAAGAGGGAAGTATTTATATGGGTACAAGAATGAAGGAGGATGAAAGAAAGTGATGCGTGCTGCCCCTGCTCCTTCCCGACCGGGACGGACCGGTCCCGACCGGGACGGGATCAACCCGACCGGGACGGCCTGGTCCCGACCGGGACGGGCTCAGGTCAGAAGGTGTGTCTTTTGTGCACCTCAACCGGGACGGGTTGAGGCCATCCCGACCGGGATGAGCCTTGTAGGCTTCCTTTAAGCTCCTTTTGGTCCCTCCTTGCATCTCATGGGCTTCTCATCGATTCTCGGGACTCGGGATCGGGTCTCGGGGGCTCGGGATTGGGTCCCAAGGTCTCGGGGTCGAATCCAAGGCACCGAGTGATCGTTCCTTCACTTCGTTGGCTCCAAAAAGTGTATGTATCGAGCCGGATTTGCTCCAACTCTTCACCAATGGTCTCGGGAACCTGAAACGAACTAAAGGAAGCATAAGTAGCCCATAAACCGCTCCCAAGGAGCGATTCCACAAGGAAAATGGGGCCAAAACACAGTACAATAGGCGCTACAAGCTACACTTATCACCTACTACTCCAAGAATTTGATCTAGAGATTCGGGGTAAGAAGGGAGCCGAGAATGTTGTAGTTGATCATCTATCACGGCTTAGATTCGATGAAGATGGATTAATCCTGCCGATTGATGATTCTTTTCCCGATGATTCCTTACTTGCGATCACTCTTGCCGAGTTAACTACCAACGAGCCATGGTATGCCGATTTTGCTAACGTTTTGGTTGGTGGTTATCTTCCTCCTAATTGTACTTATCAACAAAAGAAGAAATTCTTATCTGAAGTGAGGAGGTATTATTGGGATGATCCTTACCTATTTCGAGAATGCGTGGATGGAATTTTTCGGAAGTGCGTACCCGATTGGGAAGTTAGAGGTGTCTTAGAAGGTTGTCATTCTTCTCCCTATTGTAACACCCCGTATTTTATAATAATATTTTATTCGGAAAGTTATTTATTTAAAATAATTATTTTCGAGTTTTATAATAATATGCATTCTGTATTTTATTACATCCATTATCCGTTTTAAATAAATGTCTCGTTTTGACTCAATTTTAATGGGTTAAAATGTCCGTACACGATTTGACTATTTTACTATAATATGTACTCCACCTATATTGCTTCTCCAAGCGTTTTATCTCGGTCCAACCCAATTTTTGATTGGATAATCCATTGTATGAGCTAATAGACCCAAAGCCCATTTATTAATCACCTTATAAAAAGGATTTAACTTAGCAAGCAACTAGGTCAAAAACATTATGTTTGTGCGTGTGTTTTGCCGCACGCCTTCCCCTCTCTTTCTTCTCCTTTCATCTTCTTTTCTCCATTAAACTCCATTGTTATGCATCTATCTTTCTTTCAAAAGCATACATAAATTATACTTTCATAATCTTGGCTCTTTCCTCTACAATACATTCATCTCCAAATAATTTTATGAGATTCATTTTCATGAACCTTTGTACCTACGTTTAGGGGTTCTTATTAAAGAAGAAGATGTCATCCTTTATGCATTTGTGAAAGAGGATTTGTGTAGTTCGATCTACCCAATGGGTTTTGGTTTGTACATTTTTCAAAGTCGATCTATGAGGATGGTGACACGTGTTGGAGACAAGGTTTTGTTTGCCGCGTTCTTCATGGTGTTTATTATTAATGTTTATCATTAATTGCCAAAAAGGTAACTAGATGTGTCTTTTAATCATGTTTATGATATGTGAATGCCATTAATATGATGAATGAATGTTTAATCTGATATTGGATGTTGTGTGGTATTATTATGCACGTTTATTATTTCGTTGATAGATTCCACGATTTAATTGTGTCGTTAATTTAATCGTTAAGGTGTTAATTACCGTTTTGTGCGAATTATAAAGTTGTGAGTCATTTCGTAAGAGAATTCTAGGACGTGCATGAACCGACCGTGGCCTCCCTTGGTGGAGATGCTAGGGTGTTTCATCGATGCTTTTAGGGTTTCAAACCCTAGATTCAATGATGACTCAACCTACCATCACCCGGTGGTTGAGGTTAGGGTTGAGGTTAATATAACCTTATTTGAAGTTAATGTAACTTTGTCGAGAAGTACTATGCAACTTCACTTGAGGTTAAGATAACTTCAACACGGGGTTATAATCTTGTCGAGGTTCCCGAACTTTGCAAGGTTATAGTCAAGGTTATTGTAACCTTAACATAGAGTTAAGGCTAGGGCGAAAGTTAAGGTAACCTTAGCATGGAGTTAGGGTTATAACTAAAGTTAATGTAACCTTAGCAAGAAGCTAATGTTATAGTCGAGGTTAATGTGACCTTGATTGAAGTTAATGTACCTTCATTGAGAAGTTACTCCACCACTTTACTTGAGTTTAATGTAACATCGTCGTAGCATCGTAATCTTGTTGCAGTTATGTAACTCCACGAGGTTATGGTTGAGGTTAGGTCAACTTCAACTTAGTAGACATGGTTATAGTCAGCGAACCTTAACCTTGAATACTATTAGGCATTAGATATGCGAGATTAACATTATGGTTATAGTTAGTTGTACTATCTATTATTCATCTATTGTTGAAAGGTTACTTCTATGTATGTTCTTCATAGTTCAGTCAGTTATATTGTCCTATGTTTGAGACATGGTTGGTATCTAGTATGGTCGGTTATACTATATTGGATTGGAGTAATACTTGGTATAGTCAGTTACACTATCTAGGGCTTGATTATCCCTGGTATAGCTAGTGACACTATGCTAAGTCTGATTACTACCTCGTATAGTCAGTTATACTATACTAGGGAGGGTTGCCATTTAGTACAGTCAGTTATACTGTACTAGGATTGGAAGTGTGACGTTATTCACAAGAGCCCTGTGCAGTCAGTTATACTGTACAGTTACACGAAAGCTAGTGTTATAGATGACGTGCGGTTTCAGTTATATACCAATCGGAATGAAAAAGCGCCAAATGCCGAAGGTCTATGTTCGGGCGTTCCTTGAGACGTCAGTTATACGCTCTGGGTCCCGTGTGTCGTTCGATGTACAGTTATTGCATCGAGAGCCCTAGCTAGGCTTAGACATATAGTTGTCAGTTATACGACTATACATAGTACCGTGGAGTATCAGTTATATGCTACACACCGATGGGAATTCTGTTATACGACCCGTCCGTCAGAGTATCAGTTATATGCTCTGGCAGGTGAGAGTGTCAGTTATACACTCGAGTCGGTGTTCGCTCTATACCCTAGGTGTAGTGTAAGAAGGTTATTTGTGTGTGATCAGTTCGGTTTGGATGTTTGAATTTCTTAGTAACTGGTATGATCCTAATTGGTTGAGTATGATAATGCTTTCATGCATTTCTTTATCTGTATTATTCATTGTTGCTGATTATTAGTTGCTTTCATTCTATTGTAAAGACGACTGGGAGAGCATCTAGTTACTCCCCACTGACTGTGGACCCCCCCTTTCAGGTCTCTCAGGATGCTGTTGAATGCTTCGTTGTTGGGGAAGACTTGTGGAGAGAGACCCTTTATTTAAGTATTTAATTTTTAGTTTGAACACTTTGAATAATGTATTAGTTAATTGTCGAGATAGTGACAATTCAGATTTGGTCGGGTGTTTCCGCGACCTTTGACCCTATTATTCATACTATTTATATTATTTAAGTTTTTGAAAATCCGGGTTGTTACAGTTGGTATCAGAGCGAACATGCTCCCAACTCTCGCTTAATCATTAAAAGAATAACTTGGCTTAGTAATTGAGTGAGAGTAAATGGGGGTAGAAACGATTAAGGATTTATCTGTTTATGTCTTAGTGTTTCATATTGTTATTAATTGTATTACATGTTTTGATCATGTACTTGCTTCTTTATACTTTAATGTTTTGTCTTGTTATTAATTGTGTTACATGTGTTGTTCATGTTTTTGATTGTTCATGCCTTAATGTCTATTGTTATTAATTGCATTAAGTGCATGGTTCGTGTAAAGGACTTTTTCAAGCATGTTTTGTTTATTTAAATCACGGTTATTTTGTTAAAATGTCTCTTTAATGTTACATACGCATTGTACGTTTGGTTATATGTTTGTCAAAACTCTTAATCCTTGATAACTCGGGCTTTACTCTTCTCGTACTGTTATCCTTTTGGATCACTTGGTGGTGCCGTCTCTTCTTAAGGTAACTTTGAGAGTTTTCTTGTTGTGATTCAGTCTTGAGTTAATATGTTAGAATTGATTGTATTTGGAGATTCAAGTATGAAAGAAAAGAGCAATTATTATCAAGAGTTTGGTCGCGAAGAAGTCTAATTTGGGATTAAGGTTTGTGAGATGATGTTTTCTTTAGGATTAGAGATCGTTGAGATGAAGTTTACTTTGGGAATAGAGGTTGTTATGACGATGTTTACTTTGGGATTATGAGTGTTAAGTCCTTTTTTTTATTTTTGAGGAAATCTGTGTTGATGATATTGAGTGTTTGTGTATAGTGTATGATGTACGACTATGGTTTCAGGATTTTACAAGGAGTGAGACACATGATGAATAGATATATCTTATGGTATATTATTTGGGAGTATTGCGACTTATGCATGTAATTAATAGAATTATTGAATTTTGTCATAAGGAAATAAGTTATTTATGGATTAAGAATACAGGATGGTACAAAATTGAATGTTATTGTGGAATTTAGATTAATGATGAGAATTTGGGGAACTAGGCTTGTCTTGAATTGGAATACCATATTCGAGGAGTAAGAACCATTAATGGCAATCAATGTTTGACGAAATGAATTTATGATTTATCTATTGAGGAGTTATTTAATGAACATACCTTTTAATGACCGAGTGGAGGGGAATAATATGAGTTATGAACTTATGACGTATTAATGTTTAGATCAATGGTTTCGTAAACAACAATATTGAAGATGGAGATAATGAAACTTGGTATTCGTTTTTTTAAGATGCAGAGGATTCTATGGTTTTGTGCATAATATCTGATTAGATGAAAGGTCTTGAGAGTTAATAGTCTTGAAAGTTGATTATATGAGGAACATAATGATTATAAAAGGACAATTACTTAAAGATTTGTCGGTCTTGAGGTATTATGGTAATGTGATTAAAGGATGTTACGAGACGAAGATACCTTGAGCGATGATTGTACGAGAATTGTAAAACCCTGGTTTTTCGTGCTTTACTTATATTATTAAGGTGTCGTATTTGGGTAGATAAAATTGTGTGAGTCGTCTATCCTTTTCTCCTTGGTCGTGTTACCCGTGCCTCTCATATTTTCCTATCAACCAAAAGTTTTCTTTTATATTTGTCCTTTTTATGTCTGATCTTTCAATACCCTCAATTTGATCATTATTTCAACTCCAACTTTCTCTTTCTTCATTTTTTTGTAATTTCTCTTTCGCCTTCTGCTGCAACTTCTCAAACTTTTACCTTGTGGTATTGCTAAAAAATATTTATTTTTTTTAGCTCGCGTGCTTTATGCTCTTTTATGATAATAGGAAAACTTTTGATTCCTTCTTCATAACTACTTGTGATCATCTCATAGTGGAAGTTTGGATCCTTTGGCAAAATGTTTATACTTCGAGTTTGAGGTTGGGTTAATTGATGTTGAGAGCATAGAACATAGTATATGAGTATGAATTGGGGTAATATATGGAGTTTTGGAAGTGTTGTATTTAAGGTCTTATACTGAGCATAGAAAGTTTGAGGATGTTGTTACATTAGCGGCACGTGGATGTTAATTTTTTCCTTCAAAAGTTATATAGAAATTTTAGAGATAAGGTGTTTCATTTAAGTGCATGAGTCATTTATTGAAGGACATAGATTTAGGCAATCCTTTGATGGACTTTTAAGGTTAAAATATTTATTTATGGATAGCAAATTGTAATTACCAATTGAGATTATAAGCTTGGTCGTTATATTGATGATGAGATTTGTATGGTGATATTATGATTCAATGCTTTTATGGAATTGCATTATCAATGGACTACTATATTGTTGAACATTGAGTACTAGCTTAACTAAAGGTGTAGGATTCTTTTGGTGCCTAGGAAAAGCGTCATCAGATGTGTTCAAAGGAAGTGATTGGATTTTGTGCATGTGACTAATAATTATGCCATGAGTTTGAGGTTGCATTGTGTTTGTGATAATTATAATCAGATTTAAGGTCTGAAAGCGGTGGATTTGGACAGTAATACATATATTAAGAAGATTTGCGATATTATGTTAAAGGATTTTGAGCATTAGAGTTGTGGATGATAATAATCACTACTTGCTTGGAGGATATTAAAGTAGTTATAGTTTTAATGGATTTAGTAAATAGGAGAGTTTTCTAGGTCGGAAGATATTCTTTGTTTTGAGATTATCTTTAGTGAGCTCTGATCGATTTCATCTTTTGTGGTGTATAATAATAAGTTCGTACCGATGATGAGAGAGCGTATATGTTTTGGAATGATGGTTGATATTTGTGGATAATGTTTGAAATAAATGGAGTAGAAGTTTGTAATTCATCAGATAAGATGTTGTACATCGATGAGTATTACTTAAGGGTATTGAGAATACTTGGTGAACGTAAGGCAATCATTGATATTATGGATCTGAGATGTAATGGTATTTATGAGAGTTAATCACATGATTAAGGTGATGCTGGTGTGGAAATGTTGACCAGTTTTACTCGATAAGGCCGTATTGCGATAAAATATACGACTATTTGGAAGACGTTATTGATTTAGCGATTATTTTGGGTTGTGATTATTTGGGATTAATGTGATTGAGGTTTTAGAATGGATAATGATTATTTAACATTGAGGACTTAAGATACACTTTTGTGGTTTGAATGTCTATAAGGATCAAAGTGCGCAGCGGTTTGGATTCTGAGATGACTTGTGGTGATGATCACTTGTAATTCTTATATTCTTTTGATCTTGTCTTTGAACTTCAAGTTTCGAGGACGACACTTTTTTTTAGGGGGGTGGATTGTAAGACCCCGTATTTTATAATAATATTTTATTCGGAAAGCTATTTATTTAAAATAATTATTTTCGAGTTTTATAATAATATGCATTCTGTATTTTATTACATCCATTATCCGTTTTAAATAAATGTCTCGTTTTGACTCAATTTTAATGGGTTAAAATGTCCGTACACAATTTGACTATTTTACTATAATATGTACTCCACCTATATTGCTTCTCCAAGCGTTTTATCTCGGTCCAACCCAATTTTTAATTGGATAATCCATTGTATGAGCTAATAGACCCAAAGCCCATTTATTAATCACCTTATAAAAAAGATTTAACTTAGCAAGCAACTAGGTCAAAAACATTATGTTTGTGCGTGTGTTTTGCCGCACGCCTTCCCCTCTCTTTCTTCTCCTTTCATCTTCTTTTCTCCATTAAACTCCATTGTTATGCATCTATCTTTCTTTCAAATGCATACATAAATTATATTTTCATAATCTTGGCTCTTTCCTCTACAATACATTCATCTCCAAATAATTTTATGAGATTCATTTTCATGAACCTTTGTACCTACGTTTAAGGGTTCTTATTAAAGAAGAAGATGTCATCCTTTATGCATTTGTGAAAGAGGATTTGTGTAGTTCGATCTACCCAATGGGTTTTGGTTTGTACATTTTACAAAGTCGATCTATGAGGATGGTGACACGTGTTGGAGACAAGGTTTTGTTTGCCGCGTTCTTCATGGTGTTTATTATTAATGTTTATCATTAATTGCCAAAAAGGTAACTAGATGTGTCTTTTAATCATGTTTATGATATGTGAATGCCGTTAATATGATAAATGAATGTTTAATCTGATATTGGATGTTGTGTGGTATTATTATGCACGTTTATTATTTCGTTGATAGATTCCACGATTTAATTGTGTCGTTAATTTAATCGTTAAGATGTTAATTACCGTTTTGTGCGAATTATAAAGTTGTGAGTCGTTTCGTAAGAGAATTCTAGGACGTGCATGAACCGACCGTGGCCTCCCTTGGTGGAGATGCTAGGGTGTTTCATCGATGCTTTTAGGGTTTCAAACCCTAGATTCAATGATGACTCAACCTACCATCACCCGGTGGTTGAGGTTAGGGTTGAGGTTAATATAACCTTATTTGAAGTTAATGTAACTTTGTCGAGAAGTACTATGCAACTTCACTTGAGGTTAAGATAACTTCAACACGGGGTTATAATCTTGTCGAGGTTCCCGAACTTTGCAAGGTTATAGTCAAGGTTATTGTAACCTTAACATAGAGTTAAGGCTAGGGCGAAAGTTAAGGTAACCTTAGCATGGAGTTAGGGTTATAACTAAAGTTAATGTAACCTTAGCAAGAAGCTAATGTTATAGTCGAGGTTAATGTGACCTTGATTGAAGTTAATGTACCTTCATTGAGAAGTTACTCCACCACTTCACTTGAGTTTAATGTAACATCGTCGTAGCATCGTAATCTTGTTGCAGTTATGTAACTCCGCGAGGTTATGGTTGAGGTTAGGTCAACCTCAACTTAGTAGACATGGTTATAGTCAGCGAACCTTAACCTTGAATACTATTAGACATTAGATATGCAAGATTAACATTATGGTTATAGTTAGTTGTACTATCTATTATTCATCTATTGTTGAAAGGTTACTTCTATGTATGTTCTTCATAGTTCAATCAGTTATATTATCCTATGTTTGAGACATGGTTGGTATCTAGTATGGTCGGTTATACTATATTGGATTGGAGTAATACTTGGTATAGTCAGTTACACTATCTAGGACTTGATTATCCCTGGTATAGCTAGTGACACTATGCTAAGTCTGATTACTACCTCGTATAGTCAGTTATACTATACTAGGGAGGGTTGCCATTTAGTACAGTCAGTTATACTGTACTAGAATTGGAATTGTGACGTTATTCACAAGAGCCCTGTGCAGTCAGTTATACTGTACAGTTACACGAAAGCTAGTGGTATAGATGACGTGCGGTATCAGTTATATACCAATCGGAATGAAAAAGCGCCAAATGCCGAAGGTCTATGTTCGGGCGTGCCTTGAGACGTCAGTTATACGCTCTGGGTCCCGTGTGTCGTTCAGTGTACAGTTATTGCATTGAGAGTCCTAGCTAGGCTTAGACATATAGTTGTCAGTTATACGGCTATACATAGTACCATGGAGTATCAGTTATATGCTACACACCGATGGGAAGTCTGTTATACGACCCGTCCGTCAGAGTATCAGTTATATGCTCTGGCAGGTGAGAGTGTCATTTATGTCAGTTATACACTCGAGCCGGTGTTCGCTCTATACCCTAGGTGTAGTGTAAGAAGGTTATTTGTGTGTGATCAGTCCGGTTTGGATGTTTGAATTTCTTAGTAATTGGTATGATCCTAATTGGTTGAGTATGATAATGCTTTCATGCATTTCTTTATCTGTATTATTCATTGTTGCTGATTATTAGTTGCTTTCATTCTATTGTAAAGACGACTGGGAGAGCATCTAGTTACTCCCCACTGACTGTGGACCCCCCCCTTTCAGGTCTCTCAGGATGTTGTTGAATGCTTCGTTGTTGGGGAAGACTTGTGGAGAGAGACCCTTTATTTAAGTATTTAATTTTTAGTTTGAACACTTTGAATAATGTATTAGTTAATTGTCGAGATAGTGACAATTCGGATTTGGTCGGGTGTTTCCGCCACCTTTGACCCTATTATTCATACTATTTATATTATTTAAGTTTTTGAAAATCCGGGTTGTTACAGTTGGTATCAGAGCAAACACGCTCCCAACTCTCGCTTAATCATTAAAAGAATAACTTGGCTTAGTAATTGAGTGAGAGTAAATGGGGGTAGAAACGATTAAGGATTTATCTGTTTATGTCTTAGTGTTTCATATTGTTATTAATTGTATTACATGTTTTGATCATGTACTTGCTTCTTTATACTTTAATGTTTTGTCTTGTTATTAATTGTGTTACATGTGTTGTTCATGTTTTTGATTGTTCATGCCTTAATGTCTATTGTTATTAATTGCATTAAGTGCATGGTTCGTGTAAAGGACTTTTTCAAGCATGTTTTGTTTATTTAAATCACGGTTAATTTGTTAAAATGTCTCTTTAATGTTACATACGCATTGTACGTTTGGTTATATGTTTGTCAAAACTCTTAATCCTTGATAACTCGGGCTTTACTCTTCTCGTACTGTTATCCTTTTGGATCACTTGGTGGTGCCATCTCTTCTTAAGGTAACTTTGAGAGTTTTCTTGTTGTGATTCAGTCTTGAGTTAATATGTTAGAATTGATTGTATTTGGAGATTCAAGTATGAAAGAAAAGAGCAATTATTATCAAGAGTTTGGTCACGAAGAAGTCTAATTTGGGATTAAGGGTTGTGAGATGATGTTTTCTTTAGGATTAGAGATCGTTGAGATGAAGTTTACTTTGGGAATAGAGGTTGTTATGACGATGTTTACTTTGGGATTATGAGTGTTAAGTCCTTTTTTTTATTTTTGAGGAAATCTGTGTTGATGATATTGAGTGTTTGTGTATAGTGTATGATGTACGACTATGGTTTCAGGATTTTACAAGGAGTGAGACACATGATGAATAGATATATCTTATGGTATATTATTTGGGAGTATTGCGACTTATGCATGTAATTAATAGAATTATTGAATTTTGTCATAAGGAAATAAGTTATTTATGGATTAAGAATACAGGATGGTACAAAATTGAATGTTATTGTGGAATTTAGATTAATGATGAGAATTTGGGGAACTAGGCTTGTCTTGAATTGGAATACCATATTCGAGGAGTAAGAACCATTAATGGCAATCAATGTTTGACGAAATGAATTTATGATTTATCTATTGAGGAGTTATTTAATGAACATACCTTTTAATGACCGAGTGGAGGGGAATAATATGAGTTATGAACTTATGACGTATTAATGTTTAGATCAATGGTTTCGTAAACAACAATATTGAAGATGGAGATAATGAAACTTGGTATTCGTTTTTTTAAGATGCAGAGGATTCTATGGTTTTATGCATAATATCTGATTAGATGAAAGGTCTTGAGAGTTAATAGTCTTGAGAGTTGATTATATGAGGAACATAATGATTATAAAAGGACAATTACTTAAAGATTTGTCGGTCTTGAGGTATTATGGTAATGTGATTAAAGGATGTTACGAGACGAAGATACCTTGAGCGATGATTGTACGAGAATTGTAAAACCCTGGTTTTTCGTGCTTTACTTATATTATTAAGGTGTCGTATTTGGGTAGATAAAATTGTGTGAGTCGTCTATCCTTTTCTCCTTGGTCGTGTTACCCGTGCCTCATATTTTCCTACCAACCAAAAGTTTTCTTTTATATTTGTCCTTTTTATGTCTGATCTTTCAATACCCTCAATTTGATCATTATTTCAACTCCAACTTTCTCTTTCTTCATCTTTTTGTAATTTCTCTTTCGCCTTCTGCTGCAACTTCTCAAACTTTTACCTTGTGGTATTGCTAAAAAATATTTATTTTTTTTTAGCTCGCGTGCTTTATGCTCTTTTATGATAATAGGAAAACTTTTGATTCCTTCTTCATAACTACTTGTGATCATCTCATAGTGGAAGTTTGGATCCTTTGGCAAAATGTTTATACTTCGAGTTTGAGGTTGGGTTAATTGATGTTGAGAGCATAGAACATAGTATATGAGTATGAATTGGGGTAATATATGGAGTTTTGGAAGTGTTGTATTTAAGGTCTTATACCGAGCATAGAAAGTTTGAGGATGTTGTTACATTAGCGGCACGTGGATGTTAATTTTTTCCTTCAAAAGTTATATAGAAATTTTAGAGATAAGGTGTTTCATTTAAGTGCATGAGTCATTTATTGAAGGACATAGATTTAGGCAATCCTTTGATGGACTTTTAAGGTTAAAATATTTATTTATGGATAGCAAATTGTAATTACCAATTGAGATTATAAGCTTGGTCGTTATATTGATGATGAGATTTGTATGGTGATATTATGATTCAATGCTTTTATGGAATTGCATTATCAATGGACTACTATATTGTTGAACATTGAGTACTAGCTTAACTAAAGGTGTAGGATTCTATTGGTGCCTAGGAAAAGCGTCATCAGATGTGTTCAAAGGAAGTGATTGGATTTTGTGCGTGTGACTAATAATTATGCCATGAGTTTGAGGTTGCATTGAGTTTGTGATAATTATAATCAGATTTAAGGTCTGAAAGCGGTGGATTTGGACAGTAATACATATATTAAGAAGATTTGCGATATTATGTTAAAGGATTTTGAGCATTAGAGTTGTGGATGATAATAATCACTACTTGCTTGGAGGATATTAAAGTAGTTATAGTTTTAATGGATTTAGTAAATAGGAGAGTTTTCTAGGTCGGAAGATATTCTTTGTTTTGAGATTATCTTTAGTGAGCTCTGATCGATTTCATCTTTTGTGGTGTATAGTAATAAGTTCGTACAGATGATGAGAGAGCGTATATGTTTTGGAATGATGGTTGATATTTGTGGATAATGTTTGAAATAAATGGAGTAGAAGTTTGTAATTCATCAGATAAGATGTTGTACATCGATGAGTATTACTTAAGGGTATTGAGAATACTTGGTGAACGTAAGGCAATCATTGATATTATGGGATCTGAGATGTAATGGTATTTATGAGAGTTAATCACATGATTAAGGTGATGCTGGTGTGGAAATGTTGACCAGTTTTACTCGATAAGGCCGTATTGCGATAAAATATACGACTATTTGGAAGACGTTATTGATTTAGCGATTATTTTGGGTTGTGATTATTTGGGATTAATGTGATTGAGGTTTTAAAATGGATAATGATTATTTAACATTGAGGACTTAAGATACACTTTTGTGGTTTGAATGTCTATAAGGATCAAAGTGCGCAGCGGTTTGGATTCTGAGATGACTTGTGGTGATGATCACTTGTAATTCTTATATTCTTTTGATCTTGTCTTTGAACTTCAAGTTTCGAGGACGACACTTTTTTTTAGGGGGGTGGATTGTAACACCCCGTATTTTATAATAATATTTTATTCGGAAAGCTATTTATTTAAAATAATTATTTTCGAGTTTTATAATAATATGCATTCTGTATTTTATTACATCCATTATCCGTTTTAAATAAATGTCTCGTTTTGACTCAATTTTAATGGGTTAAAATGTCCGTACACGATTTGACTATTTTACTATAATATGTACTCCACCTATATTGCTTCTCCAAGCGTTTTATCTCGGTCCAATCCAATTTTTAATTGGATAATCCATTGTATGAGCTAATAGACCCAAAGCCCATTTATTAATCACCTTATAAAAAGGATTTAACTTAGCAAGCAACTAGGTCAAAAACATTATGTTTGTGCGTGTGTTTTGCCGCACGCCTTCCCCTCTCTTTCTTCTCCTTTCATCTTCTTTTCTCCATTAAACTCCATTGTTATGCATCTATCTTTCTTTCAAATGCATACATAAATTATATTTTCATAATCTTGGCTCTTTCCTCTACAATACATTCATCTCCAAATAATTTTATGAGATTCATTTTCATGAACCTTTGTACCTACGTTTAGGGGTTCTTATTAAAGAAGAAGATGTCATCCTTTATGCATTTGTGAAAGAGGATTTGTGTAGTTCGATCTACCCAATGGGTTTTGGTTTGTACATTTTTCAAATTCGATCTATGAGGATGGTGACACGTGTTGGAGACAAGGTTTTGTTTGCCGCGTTCTTCATGGTGTTTATTATTAATGTTTATCATTAATTGCCAAAAAGGTAACTAGATGTGTCTTTTAATCATGTTTATGATATGTGAATGCCATTAATATGATAAATGAATGTTTAATCTGATATTGGATGTTGTGTGGTATTATTATGCACGTTTATTATTTCGTTGATAGATTCCACGATTTAATTGTGTCGTTAATTTAATCGTTAAGATGTTAATTACCGTTTTGTGCGAATTATAAAGTTGTGAGTCGTTTCGTAAGAGAATTCTAGGACGTGCATGAACCGACCGTGGCCTCCCTTGGTGGAGATGCTAGGGTGTTTCATCGATGCTTTTAGGGTTTCAAACCCTAGATTCAATGATGACTCAACCTACCATCACCCGGTGGTTGAGGTTAGGGTTGAGGTTAATATAACCTTATTTGAAGTTAATGTAACTTTGTCGAGAAGTACTATGCAACTTCACTTGAGGTTAAGATAACTTCAACACGGGGTTATAATCTTGTCGAGGTTCCCGAACTTTGCAAGGTTATAGTCAAGGTTATTGTAACCTTAACATAGAGTTAAGGCTAGGGCGAAAGTTAAGGTAACCTTAGCATGGAGTTAGGGTTATAACTAAAGTTAATGTAACCTTAGCAAGAAGCTAATGTTATAGTCGAGGTTAATGTGACCTTGATTGAAGTTAATGTACCTTCATTGAGAAGTTACTCCACCACTTCACTTGAGTTTAATGTAACATCGTCGTAGCATCGTAATCTTGTTGCAGTTATGTAACTCCGCGAGGTTATGGTTGAGGTTAGGTCAACCTCAACTTAGTAGACATGGTTATAGTCAGCGAACCTTAACCTTGAATACTATTAGACATTAGATATGCAAGATTAACATTATGGTTATAGTTAGTTGTACTATCTATTATTCATCTATTGTTGAAAGGTTACTTCTATGTATGTTCTTCATAGTTCAATCAGTTATATTGTCCTATGTTTGAGACATGGTTGGTATCTAGTATGGTCGGTTATACTATATTGGATTGGAGTAATACTTGGTATAGTCAGTTACACTATCTAGGACTTGATTATCCCTGGTATAGCTAGTGACACTATGCTAAGTCTGATTACTACCTCGTATAGTCAGTTATACTATACTAGGGAGGGTTGCCATTTAGTACAGTCAGTTATACTGTACTAGAATTGGAATTGTGACGTTATTCACAAGAGCCCTGTGCAGTCAGTTATACTGTACAGTTACACGAAAGCTAGTGGTATAGATGACGTGCGGTATCAGTTATATACCAATCGGAATGAAAAAGCGCCAAATGCCGAAGGTCTATGTTCGGGCGTGCCTTGAGACGTCAGTTATACGCTCTGGGTCCCGTGTGTCGTTCAGTGTACAGTTATTGCATTGAGAGCCCTAGCTAGGCTTAGACATATAGTTGTCAGTTATACGACTATACATAGTACCATGGAGTATCAGTTATATGCTACACACCGATGGGAAGTCTGTTATACGACCCGTCCGTCAGAGTATCAATTATATGCTCTGGCAGGTGAGAGTGTCAGTTATGTCAGTTATACACTCGAGCCGGTGTTCGCTCTATACCCTAGGTGTAGTGTAAGAAGGTTATTTGTGTGTGATCAGTCCGGTTTGGATGTTTGAATTTCTTAGTAATTGGTATGATCCTAATTGGTTGAGTATGATAATGCTTTCATGCATTTCTTTATCTGTATTATTCATTGTTGCTGATTATTAGTTGCTTTCATTCTATTGTAAAGACGACTGGGAGAGCATCTAGTTACTCCCCACTGACTGTGGACCCCCCCCCCCCCCCCCTTTCAGGTCTCTCAGGATGTTGTTGAATGCTTCGTTGTTGGGGAAGACTTGTGGAGAGAGACCCTTTATTTAAGTATTTAATTTTTAGTTTGAACACTTTGAATAATGTATTAGTTAATTGTCGAGATAGTGACAATTCGGATTTGGTCGGGTGTTTCCGCCACCTTTGACCCTATTATTCATACTATTTATATTATTTAAGTTTTTGAAAATCCGGGTTGTTACAGTTGGTATCAGAGCAAACACGCTCCCAACTCTCGCTTAATCATTAAAAGAATAACTTGGCTTAGTAATTGAGTGAGAGTAAATGGGGGTAGAAACGATTAAGGATTTATCTGTTTATGTCTTAGTGTTTCATATTGTTATTAATTGTATTACATGTTTTGATCATGTACTTGCTTCTTTATACTTTAATGTTTTGTCTTGTTATTAATTGTGTTACATGTGTTGTTCATGTTTTTGATTGTTCATGCCTTAATGTCTATTGTTATTAATTGCATTAAGTGCATGGTTCGTGTAAAGGACTTTTTCAAGCATGTTTTGTTTATTTAAATCACGGTTATTTTGTTAAAATGTCTCTTTAATGTTACATACGCATTGTACGTTTGGTTATATGTTTGTCAAAACTCTTAATCCTTGATAACTCGGGCTTTACTCTTCTCGTACTGTTATCCTTTTGGATCACTTGGTGGTGCCATCTCTTCTTAAGGTAACTTTGAGAGTTTTCTATTTGTGATTCAGTCTTGAGTTAGTATGTTAGAATTGATTGTATTTGGAGATTCAAGTATGAAAGAAAAGAGCAATTATTATCAAGAGTTTGGTCACGAAGAAGTCTAATTTGGGATTAAGGGTTGTGAGATGATGTTTTCTTTAGGATTAGAGATCGTTGAGATGAAGTTTACTTTGGGAATAGAGGTTGTTATGACGATGTTTACTTTGGGATTATGAGTGTTAAGTCCTTTTTTTTATTTTTGAGGAAATCTGTGTTGATGATATTGAGTGTTTGTGTATAGTGTATGATGTACGACTATGGTTTCAGGATTTTACAAGGAGTGAGACACATGATGAATAGATATATCTTATGGTATATTATTTGGGAGTATTGCGACTTATGCATGTAATTAATAGAATTATTGAATTTTGTCATAAGGAAATAAGTTATTTATGGATTAAGAATACAGGATGGTACAAAATTGAATGTTATTGTGGAATTTAGATTAATGATGAGAATTTGGGGAACTAGGCTTGTCTTGAATTGGAATACCATATTCGAGGAGTAAGAACCATTAATGGCAATCAATGTTTGACGAAATGAATTTATGATTTATCTATTGAGGAGTTATTTAATGAACATACCTTTTAATGACCGAGTGGAGGGGAATAATATGAGTTATGAACTTATGACGTATTAATGTTTAGATCAATGGTTTCGTAAACAACAATATTGAAGATGGAGATAATGAAACTTGGTATTCGTTTTTTTAAGATGTAGAGGATTCTATGGTTTTATGCATAATATCTGATTAGATGAAAGGTCTTGAGAGTTAATAGTCTTGAGAGTTGATTATATGAGGAACATAATGATTATAAAAGGACAATTACTTAAAGATTTGTCGGTCTTGAGGTATTATGGTAATGTGATTAAAGGATGTTACGAGACGAAGATACCTTGAGCGATCATTGTACGAGAATTCTAAAACCCTGGTTTTTCGTGCTTTACTTATATTATTAAGGTGTCGTATTTGGGTAGATAAAATTGTGTGAGTCGTCTATCCTTTTCTCCTTGGTCGTGTTACCCGTGCCTCATATTTTCCTACCAACCAAAAGTTTTCTTTTATATTTGTCCTTTTTATGTCTGATCTTTCAATACCCTCAATTTGATCATTATTTCAACTCCAACTTTCTCTTTCTTCATCTTTTTGTAATTTCTCTTTCGCCTTCTGCTGCAACTTCTCAAACTTTTACCTTGTGGTATTGCTAAAAAATATTTATTTTTTTTAGCTCGCGTGCTTTATGCTCTTTTATGATAATAGGAAAACTTTTGATTCCTTCTTCATAACTACTTGTGATCATCTCATAGTGGAAGTTTGGATCCTTTGGCAAAATGTTTATACTTCGAGTTTGAGGTTGGGTTAATTGATGTTGAGAGCATAGAACATAGTATATGAGTATGAATTGGGGTAATATATGGAGTTTTGGAAGTGTTGTATTTAAGGTCTTATACCGAGCATAGAAAGTTTGAGGATGTTGTTACATTAGCGGCACGTGGATGTTAATTTTTTCCTTCAAAAGTTATATAGAAATTTTAGAGATAAGGTGTTTCATTTAAGTGCATGAGTCATTTATTGAAGGACATAGATTTAGGCAATCCTTTGATGGACTTTTAAGGTTAAAATATTTATTTATGGATAGCAAATTGTAATTACCAATTGAGATTATAAGCTTGGTCGTTATATTGATGATGAGATTTGTATGGTGATATTATGATTCAATGCTTTTATGGAATTGCATTATCAATGGACTACTATATTGTTGAACATTGAGTACTAGCTTAACTAAAGGTGTAGGATTCTATTGGTGCCTAGGAAAAGCGTCATCAGATGTGTTCAAAGGAAGTGATTGGATTTTGTGCGTGTGACTAATAATTATGCCATGAGTTTGAGGTTGCATTGAGTTTGTGATAATTATAATCAGATTTAAGGTCTGAAAGCGGTGGATTTGGACAGTAATACATATATTAAGAAGATTTGCGATATTATGTTAAAGGATTTTGAGCATTAGAGTTGTGGATGATAATAATCACTACTTGCTTGGAGGATATTAAAGTAGTTATAGTTTTAATGGATTTAGTAAATAGGAGAGTTTTCTAGGTCGGAAGATATTCTTTGTTTTGAGATTATCTTTAGTGAGCTCTGATCGATTTCATCTTTTGTGGTGTATAGTAATAAGTTCGTACAGATGATGAGAGAGCGTATATGTTTTGGAATGATGGTTGATATTTGTGGATAATGTTTGAAATAAATGGAGTAGAAGTTTGTAATTCATCAGATAAGATGTTGTACATCGATGAGTATTACTTAAGGGTATTGAGAATACTTGGTGAACGTAAGGCAATCATTGATATTATGGGATCTGAGATGTAATGGTATTTATGAGAGTTAATCACATGATTAAGGTGATGCTGGTGTGGAAATGTTGACCAGTTTTACTCGATAAGGCCGTATTGCGATAAAATATACGACTATTTGGAAGACGTTATTGATTTAGCGATTATTTTGGGTTGTGATTATTTGGGATTAATGTGATTGAGGTTTTAGAATGGATAATGATTATTTAACATTGAGGACTTAAGATACACTTTTGTGGTTTGAATGTCTATAAGGATCAAAGTGCGCAGCGGTTTGGATTCTGAGATGACTTGTGGTGATGATCACTTGTAATTCTTATATTCTTTTGATCTTGTCTTTGAACTTCAAGTTTCGAGGACGACTCTTTTTTTTAGGGGGGTGGATTGTAACACCCCGTATTTTATAATAATATTTTATTCGGAAAGCTATTTATTTAAAATAATTATTTTCGAGTTTTATAATAATATGCATTCTGTATTTTATTACATCCATTATCCGTTTTAAATAAATGTCTCGTTTTGACTCAATTTTAATGGGTTAAAATGTCCGTACACGATTTGACTATTTTACTATAATATGTACTCCACCTATATTGCTTCTCCAAGCGATTTATCTCGGTCCAATCCAATTTTTAATTGGATAATCCATTGTATGAGCTAATAGACCCAAAGCCCATTTATTAATCACCTTATAAAAAGGATTTAACTTAGCAAGCAACTAGGTCAAAAACATTATGTTTGTGCGTGTGTTTTGCCGCACGCCTTCCCCTCTCTTTCTTCTCCTTTCATCTTCTTTTCTCCATTAAACTCCATTGTTATGCATCTATCTTTCTTTCAAATGCATACATAAATTATATTTTCATAATCTTGGCTCTTTCCTCTACAATACATTCATCTCCAAATAATTTTATGAGATTCATTTTCATGAACCTTTGTACCTACGTTTAGGGGTTCTTATTAAAGAAGAAGATGTCATCCTTTATGCATTTGTGAAAGAGGATTTGTGTAGTTCGATCTACCCAATGGGTTTTGGTTTGTACATTTTTCAAATTCGATCTATGAGGATGGTGACACGTGTTGGAGACAAGGTTTTGTTTGCCGCGTTCTTCATGGTGTTTATTATTAATGTTTATCATTAATTGCCGAAAAGGTAACTAGATGTGTCTTTTAATCATGTTTATGATATGTGAATGCCATTAATATGATAAATGAATGTTTAATCTAATATTGGATGTTGTGTGGTATTATTATGCACGTTTATTATTTCGTTGATAGATTCCACGATTTAATTGTGTCGTTAATTTAATCGTTAAGATGTTAATTACCGTTTTGTGCGAATTATAAAGTTGTGAGTCGTTTCGTAAGAGAATTCTAGGACGTGCATGAACCGACCGTGGCCTCCCTTGGTGGAGATGCTAGGGTGTTTCATCGATGCTTTTAGGGTTTCAAACCCTAGATTCAATGATGACTCAACCTACCATCACCCGGTGGTTGAGGTTAGGGTTGAGCTTAATATAACCTTATTTGAAGTTAATGTAACTTTGTCGAGAAGTACTATGCAACTTCACTTGAGGTTAAGATAACTTCAACACGGGGTTATAATCTTGTCGAGGTTCCCGAACTTTGCAAGGTTATAGTCAAGGTTATTGTAACCTTAACATAGAGTTAAGGCTAGGGCGAAAGTTAAGGTAACCTTAGCATGGAGTTAGGGTTATAACTAAAGTTAATGTAACCTTAGCAAGAAGCTAATGTTATAGTCGAGGTTAATGTGACCTTGATTGAAGTTAATGTACCTTCATTGAGAAGTTACTCCACCACTTCACTTGAGTTTAATGTAACATCGTCGTAGCATCGTAATCTTGTTGCAGTTATGTAACTCCGCGAGGTTATGGTTGAGGTTAGGTCAACCTCAACTTAGTAGACATGGTTATAGTCAGCGAACCTTAACCTTGAATACTATTAGACATTAGATATGCAAGATTAACATTATGGTTATAGTTAGTTGTACTATCTATTATTCATCTATTGTTGAAAGGTTACTTCTATGTATGTTCTTCATAGTTCAATCAGTTATATTGTCCTATGTTTGAGACATGGTTGGTATCTAGTATGGTCGGTTATACTATATTGGATTGGAGTAATACTTGGTATAGTCAGTTACACTATCTAGGACTTGATTATCCCTGGTATAGCTAGTGACACTATGCTAAGTCTGATTACTACCTCGTATAGTCAGTTATACTATACTAGGGAGGGTTGCCATTTAGTACAGTCAGTTATACTGTACTAGAATTGGAATTGTGACGTTATTCACAAGAGCCCTGTGCAGTCAGTTATACTGTACAGTTACACGAAAGCTAGTGGTATAGATGACGTGCGGTATCAGTTATATACCAATCGGAATGAAAAAGCGCCAAATGCCGAAGGTCTATGTTCGGGCGTGCCTTGAGACGTCAGTTATACGCTCTGGGTCCCGTGTGTCGTTCAGTGTACAGTTATTGCATTGAGAGCCCTAGCTAGGCTTAGACATATAGTTGTCAGTTATACGACTATACATAGTACCATGGAGTATCAGTTATATGCTACACACCGATGGGAAGTCTGTTATACGACCCGTCCGTCAGAGTATCAATTATATGCTCTGGCAGGTGAGAGTGTCAGTTATGTCAGTTATACACTCGAGCCGGTGTTCGCTCTATACCCTAGGTGTAGTGTAAGAAGGTTATTTGTGTGTGATCAGTCCGGTTTGGATGTTTGAATTTCTTAGTAATTGGTATGATCCTAATTGGTTGAGTATGATAATGCTTTCATGCATTTCTTTATCTGTATTATTCATTGTTGCTGATTATTAGTTGCTTTCATTCTATTGTAAAGACGACTGGGAGAGCATCTAGTTACTCCCCACTGACTGTGGACCCTCCCTTTCAAGTCTCTCAGGATGCTGTAGAATGCTTCGTTGTTGGGGAAGACTTGCGGAGAGAGACCCTTTATTTAAGTCTTTAATTTTTAGTTTGAACACTTTTGAATAATGTATTAGTTAATTGTCGAGATAGTGACAATTCGGATTTGGTCGGGTGTTTCCGCCACCTTTGACCCTATTATTCATACTATTTATATTATTTAAGTTTTTGAAAATCCGGGTTGTTACAGTTGGTATCAGAGCGAACACGCTCCCAACTCTCGCTTAATCATTAAAAATAACTTGGCTTAATAATTGAGTGAGAGTAAATAGGGGTAGAAACGATTAAGGATTTATCTGTTTATGTCTTAGTGTTTCATATTGTTATTAATTGTATTACATGTTTTGATCATGTACTTGCTTCTTTATACTTTAATGTTTTGTCTTGTTATTAATTGTGTTACATGTGTTGTTCATGTTTTTGATTGTTCATGCCTGATGGGAGGGATTTGTCGTGAATCCCAACCGTCAAATAAAACCGGCAAAACCTAACTAGGGTAGCTAGGGTAAGTCGGGTCGAATCCACAGGGACGGGAGGTCGGACTAAGGTATGCTACGCTTCTAGACTAGGTTCGAGACGAGCTATTCTAAGGAGGGGGAGGCTAGGGCTAAGCTAGGTCTAGAGCAAGAAAACAAACAAAGGAAACGGGCTAGGGTTAGGTCAGGATCAAAGGGGTAACGGAATGGTCAAGGAAGAGCTAGAGTGAAGGAGGTAGTAGGGTAATCTAGGTTGCTCCGGGCTCTCGCAACTTAGACTCACCTAGAGGTTCATCCTAAAACCCACCTTGGCGACACAAACGACAAACGGAGTACTAGCATGCTATAGGCCTAGGTCGCATCCGGGCTCTCGCTACTTAGACCGACCTAGGGGTCGTCCTCACCGGGCTCTCGCAACTTAATGAGGGAACCGAACCCACAAACAAACTAACACCCACTAGAGAAAGGCAAGAAAAACAAGCATTCGCACATACTTAGTCATTCAAGCATTTCAACAAACATGTGATGTGCAACAAACCAAGGGGAAACCCAAATCTTCCACCAACAACTCCAACAATCCCTTAATCATCCAATTAGCACCCTAATCACCTTACTAACCCTAGCAAGCTACTACTCTAACATATCTATACTAAAACTAACACTAAGAAGGGAAATCAATTCAAACAACCAAACTAGCATAATGAAACTAACAAGAACTATGAACTATGAACAATCCAAACAACAAAGATTCAAACTTTAATGAAAGAACAAGATTAAGAGAAAGGAAAAGAAGATTATACCAAACTAGAGATGAAAGGAAGAAAGAAACTTGCATAAATGGAAAAACCCAAAACAAACATCCAAATTTGTCAAGCTTGGTGAAGATATTGAAGAATTCCCAAATTACAAGCATTAATCTAAGATTAACGATAATCTAAAGACTAATCTACACTAATCTATGCTAAACTATCCAGTGTTTAGTCTCTAATGAAAGGCATAAGCTTTACATAACAAGGGAAGAGTATATATAGGGTTACAAATGGAAGGGAGAAGAAAAGAATAGAAGGCGGGCTGCAGCACCCCCGTCCCGGTCGAGACGAGGTGGTCCCGGTCAGGATGGGTTCTGTCCCGGCCGAGACGAGATGCTCCCGGTCGGGACGAGCCACAGACAGCAGCTCCTTCAATTGCTCCTTCATCCCGGACGGGATGAGGGCATACCCGTCCGGGATGAGCCTTGTAGGCCTCCAATATGAACTTTTTGGTCCCTCCTTGCTTCTCATGGGCTTCCCATCGATTCTCGGGACTCGGGATCGGGTCTCGGAGGCTCGAGATTGGGTCCCAAGGTCTCGGGGTCGATTCCAAGGCATCGAGGCATCGTTCCTTTACTCTGTTGGCTCCAAAATGTGTATGTATCGAGTCGGAATCGCTCCAACTCTTCCAAATCGGTCTCGGGAACCTGAAACGAACTAAAGGAAGCATAAGAAGTCCATAAATCGCTCCCAAGGAGCGATTCCACAAGGAAAATGGGACCAAAACATTACAAAATAGGCACTACAAACGACACTTATCAACTCCCCCACACTTAACCCTTACTCGCCCTCGAGTAAGCACAAACTAACTACTATACTAGCCGAATGGGTATTAGCGCACCCTACGCCCCTTCAACTCACGCGAGTGCACTTAGAGGAGAAGTGCACTCCGCAAGGCAAGTCGGGTCTTGCGACAAAACTGTGGATGCAACTGGACACAAAACACAAACAAACAAACACACAAACAAACACATAATCGGTTGCACCCAAAAGAAAACAAATACCGCTTCCCTCAAACAAGCAGTGAAAGAAGCACCGGTTTAGGACTCGAGGCAAGTGACAACATTCCCAAGATAGATATACAAACCAAGGTGAACTAAACCCTAATAGTATGACGATAAAGCAACAAAAACGTTGGTAACTTACCTAGGTCCTCCTAACTCTCTAAAAACGTACTATGGGACGATCGGCGGAGTGGAAAGTGAAGAACCACGGTGTTAGTCGACACTGTAGGTAAGTGAGACCCCGCCCCCTTTAGCGTGAGCCAAGAGGGTCGTCCCAAGTCCAAAACCGCCTAACTAGTCCAAGTAAAAAGGTGGAAAACATGCAAAATGAGGGAAGACCGACTAATGGCGCTATCATCCTTCCTCGGGACTCGGTCCTTTGGTAGGCTCTTCACGGCAAAAGTCGGAAAAAGACTTATTTTTGTGAGGATTTCTTTTTGTGGGACAGGTTTTCTTTTGGCATTTTCTTTCTTTTCGACGTTTTTGCTTTGTTTGTTGCCATGCCATTTCTTTTTCTTCTTTTCTATTTTCTTTTTGGCTTTTGTGCCTTTTCTTTTTCTTCATTCTTTTCTTTCTTTCATTTTTTTTTTCTTTCTTTTTCTTTTTTTTGCCCTTTTGGCAAGATTTAGCATTTTTGGCATTTTCTTGTATAACAAGAAAGAGAGATTTCACCAAATTGCAATTTATTGTGTGGATGTGTGTAGGTGGTAGGGAAATGGGTATGTCGGGACGACGTCTTCCCTTCATACTCACAAAAAGGGGAGAACTTGGACTAGTCAAACAATCCCAAACATGGTCACCTAAGGGACGGGACTCGGCAACCAAGGCCTTTTCACACCGTGGGTGGTCATAATGGTCAAAAGTGCAAATCCCGTAGTAAATCCTTAGTAAGCTAGGTGGACTCAAGGTAAAGGACCAACGAAATCATTAATTTAGGGTCATTCTACTAGACTAAAGTTCAAGACTCGATTTGTACTACTAGGAAGGGAAAGTAAACACTCGCACACTAGCCTCTAAACCGGGTTTTCGAAAACCGTTTACACACATGACACACTTACACACACAAAACAAAGACACGACGAAATTGAAAGAAAAAGAGACAAAAGATAATGAAACAAAACAAGAAGAAACAAACACATAAACAACACAAACACCACCCCGAACTTCCAAACAAGCCTCCAAATCCACCACAAACTTTACAAAGCTCCACCCGAGCACACATCATCACAAATCTCCTCCAAACTCACAAGAAGCAAAGAGGGAAAAAGGGATAGAATATGTTACCGAATGTCTTGAAAGCTCTCCAAAGCTATCGGTGATTTAAGCAACCTATAAGGAAAAAGGGAGGCAAACACACACAACAAAACAAAAATACGACACAACGACACAAAAGAAAAAGACACAAAAGAAAATCTTTTTGATTTTTGTGTAATGTTTCAAATTTTTAGGGTTTTTTGAAGAATTTTTTCGAAAAAACTAAGAAAATAAAACTAACTATGCTAGAATATCGCTCCCCCACACTTAAACCGAGCCATGTCCTCATGCTCGATCGTAGTGTGCGGAGAGACAAAAGAAAAAGAAAAGAAACTACGAAAATAAAGCTAAAAATAAAAAATAAAGTGAAGAAAAGGGTAGAAGGTGTCCGGCCGGGGTGTAGTCAAGTCACCATGGGCCGAGACAAGAAAAGATATGGAAGGGGGAAGAAAAATAAAAAGAAGGAAATAAAAGGAAATGGGAGGGGAGGGCTAGGTGTAATCAAGTCACCTAGCCCGGATTCCGCCTAAATCCGACTAAATCCAACAAAAGGGGTGAAAAACTTGTAAATTTTGGATTTTGAAATGACTCTCGATGTAGTCACGTCATCGAGAGTCGGGAGCAACCATATACCAAGGCCTCGAAGGCCACCATGACACAAATATAAGGGGAATGGGAGTAAACAAAGGAAAACAAGCAATAAAAGACGGAAAAGAAAGGATAGTTGTCGTACCAATAGGATAGCAACTCACTCGCTCCATCGTCTCCAATGATCAATAAAGGCACTTTGCTTGTCTTCATCATTGCTATCCCGCTTCGAACTTGATAAAACACATGGTAGAGGTAGTAATGGTGTGAGGGGAGTGGGATTCGATGTGAAACTCGGTGTAAAGGGAAGAGAAATGAGGTGAGGGTATGTAAATGAAGTGTAATGGTCATATGACATGAGCAAGGATGGGTAGGGAGGTTGGGTGGGGGTATACAATGGTTGGGTGGGCTCAAATGTCAAAGAAGAGGCCAAAAGAGGAGAAAAGAGACCATCCCGGTCGGGATGGATGGTCCCGATCGGGATGACACACCCGTCCCGATCGGGAAGCCCTCTTCCCGGTCGGGATGACTCTCCAGAATGTCCAATTTTCAGCACACTCATCCCGATCGGGATGACATCCTTCCCGGTCGGGATGAGTCTTCTAGTCCTTCATTTCCTTGCTAGCTTCACCCACATGTCCACCAATACATCGAGACATAGAATCTCGTCCCCAAAAGCTTGTCAAAAGCTTCAAAAACCGACTTCCTAACTCAAAGTCCAAGCTCTATCCACAACCATTCTTCTCGAGACTTCATCTTCATTTCACACCTATAACATTAAGCTCAAATGCAACATCAAATTCCCTCCCTCACATCGCTCATCAAAAATCCAAATGAACAAGAGTTCCACAAAGGCTAACAAATCCTAGAAACCAAACTATACAAACAAACATAAACACAAATACAAGCACAAAAGAAAAGGGAAAAGATATTTACACTAACTACTCTCACCAACAACGCCTCCATAGCCATCAAGAGCTCGAAGGAGTAAGTCAAATACTCTAGCAACATCTTCAATTAAGCTCACATGGCCGAGCCTAGCCACTCCCAAAAGTTTCCAAGTCGGAGGGAAGAAGCGATCATCTTCATTATGCTCGAGGTTCTCGTGATCTTCCGGGTCTTCCAAACCAACATAGCTACGACTCTTATGACCATCCTGTAGGTATAGTGGTCTAGAGTCGTGCTCGGTGTCATGATGTGGGAGATCACACCCTAGGGGTGTCGCTTCTTCTACGGGGTCGAGAGTGGAACTCTTTTCCACCGCCCGACAAGGATCCTCTTCACCAACCGTCTCACAAGACAAAGGGCTAGACATCGAGTGCGGTAGAGGAGGAGAAGGCATCAAATTTTCTTCATTGGAGGCTTTAGGATCCTCCAATTTCCCATACAAGGCAAGTTCCAAGGCATCTACTTCTTACTCCCAAGTATTGCGCTCCTTTTCATTCACCTTGTCAATATGGCCTAGAGGGGTCATCTCTTCACTTGGGTTTGGATTGTCACCATCCGGTTCATCATGAAGAAAATCAAACAAATCCAACTTTATAGCCAATACATTGGCTCCCCAAGAGTTATCTTGATAATCATGTTCAACTCCCCCCTCATTGTCGACCCTTGAAGCTTCAACTTCCTCTACTCTTCCCCTATCTTCACCGCCCAAGCAACACTCAACAATGGTCTCTTGATCGACCCCCTCTTCTTCATTTGTAGCTTCAAGATTGGGTTGAGACACCCGACCTTCATGCCCAAATGAGTCTTCCTCAACATGTTGTGGAGCTCGAGTGGCCAACATCGTGATATGAGCCATGAGTGCATTGATGCGAGCATCTTGCACCTCTATTTGGGCCTTGAACTCCTCCCTAACCCCTTGTATTTGAGTCAACATCAATTGTTGACCCTTTTGCAATAACATCATCATCTCATGTTGGCTCCCTTGTGTTTGGACCAACATTTGACAAGTCTCAAAGTTAGGGATATTTGGTTGTGGGTTATGTGAGGGTGTTTGGTAGTTGTTAGGATGTGGGAACGATCCTTGACAACTTTCTTGGTAACCATAAGAAGAGCGTTCATAAGATTGTTGATGAGGTTGATATGGTTGGTGAAATTTCGGGACTTGGCCATTTTCCCCAAAGTTGTCCCGTGATGATTGATGGTAGCTTGGACGAGCCATATCCATAACGTCGCTTTGGTACCTAGGATGAGCTAGAAGCACTTGAGCAAACGTTAGTATCCTAGTGCTTTTGAGGCACTAGGAAGGGAGAGTAACACACAGAAGAAAAACGGAGATACACAAGGAGAAGAGAACACAAAAATCAAGAACAAAGTCCAAAACTAAGCAAACAAAAGTCTAAACTACGCCGTCCCCGGCAACGGCGCCAATTTGATGGGAAGGATTTGTCGTGAATCCCAACCGTCAAATAAAACCGGCAAAACCTAACTAGGGTAGCTAGGGTAAGTCGGGTCGAATCCACAGGGACGGGAGGTCGGACTAAGGTATGCTACGGTTCTAGACTAGGTTCGAGACGAGCTATTCTAAGGAGGGGGAGGCTAGGGCTAAGCTAGGTCTAGAGCAAGAAAACAAACAAAGGAAACGGGCTAGGGTTAGGTCAGGATCAAAGGGGTAACGGAATGGTCAAGGAAGAGCTAGAGTGAAGGAGGTAGTAGGGTAATCTAGGTTGGTCCGGGCTCTCGCAACTTAGACTCACCTAGAGGTTCATCCTAAACCCACCTTGGCGACACAAACGACAAACGGAGTACTAGCATGCTATAGGCCTAGGTCGCATCCGGGCTCTCGCTACTTAGACCGACCTAGGGGTCGTCCTCACCGGGCTCTCGCAACTTAATGAGGGAACCGAACCCACAAACAAACTAACACCCACAAGAGAAAGGCAAGAAAAACAAGCATTCGCACATACTTAATAATTCAAGCATTTCAACAAACATGTGATGTGCAACAAACCAAGGGGAAACCCAAATCTTCCACCAACAACTCCAACAATCCCTTAATCATCCAATTAGCACCCTAATCACCTTACTAACCCTAGCAAGCTACTACTCTAACATATCTATACTAAAACTAACCCTAAGAAGGAAAATCAATTCAAACAACCAAACTAGCATAATGAAACTAACAAGAACTATGAACTATGAACAATCCAAACAACAAAGATTCAAACTTTAATGAAAGAACAAGATTAAGAGAAAGGAAAAGAAGATTATACCAAACTAGAGATGAAAGAAAGAAAGAAACTTGCATAAATGGAAGAACCCAAAACAAACATCCAAGTTTGTCAAGCTTGGTGAAGATATTGAAGAATTCCCAAATTACAAGCATTAATCTAAGATTAACGATAATCTAAAGACTAATCTACACTAATCTATGCTAAACTATCCAGGGTTTAGTCTCTAATGAAAGGCATAAGCTTTACATAACAAGGGAAGAGTATATATAGGGTTACAAATGGAAGGGAGAAGAAACGAATAGAAGGCGGGCTGCAGCACCCCCGTCCCGGCCGAGACGAGGTGGTCCCGGTCGGGATGGGTTCGGTCCCGGCCGAGACTAGATGCTCCCGGTCGGGACGAGCCACAGACAGCAGCTCCTTCAATTGCTCCTTCATCCCGGACGGGATGAGGCCATACCCGTCCGGGATGAGCCTTGTAGGCCTCCAATATGAACTTTTTGGTCCCTCCTTGCTTCTCATGGGCTTCCCATCGATTCTCGGGACTCGGGATCGGGTCTCGGAGGCTCGAGATTGGGTCCCAAGGTCTCGGGGTCGATTCCAAGGCATCGAGGCATCGTTCCTTTACTCTGTTGGCTCCAAAATGTGTATGTATCGAGTCGGAATCGCTCCAACTCTTCCAAATCGGTCTCGGGAACCTGAAACAAACTAAAGGAAGCATAAGAAGTCTATAAATCGCTCCCAAGGAGCGATTCCACAAGGAAAATGGGACCAAAACACTACAAAATAGGCACTACAAACGACACTTATCAATGCCTTAATGTCTATTGTTATTAATTGCATTAAGTGCATGGTTCGTGTAAAGACTTTTTCAAGCATGTTTTGTTTATTGAAATCACGGTTATTTTGTAAAAATGTCTCTTTAATGTTACATACGCATTGTACGTTTGGTTATATGTTTGTCAAAACTCTTAATCCTTGATAACTCGGGCTTTACTCTTCTCGTACTGTTATCCTTTTGGATCGCTTGGTGGTGCCGTCTCTTCTTAAGGAAATTTTTTTAGAGTTTTCTTGTTGTGATTCAGTCTTGAGTTAATATGTTAGAATTGATTGTATTTGGAGATTCAAGTATGAAAGAAAAGAGCAATTATTATCAAGAGTTTGGTCGCGAAGAAGTCTAATTTGGGATTAAGGGTTGTGAGATGATGTTTTCTTTAGGATTAGAGATCGTTGAGATGAAGTTTACTTTGGGAATAGAGGTTGTTATGACGATGTTTACTTTGGGATTATGAGTGTTAAGTCCTTTTTTTTATTTTTGAGGAAATCTGTATTGATGATATTGAGTGTTTGTGTATAGTGTATGATGTACGACTATGGTTTCAGGATTTTACAAGGAGTGAGACACATGATGAATAGATATATCTTATGATATATTATTTGGGAGTATTGCGACTTATGCATGTAATTAATAGAATTATTGAATTTTGTCATAAGGAAATAAGTTATTTATGGATTAAGAATACAGGATGGTACAAAATTGAATGTTATTGTGGAATTTAGATTAATGATGAGAATTTGGGGAACTAGGCTTGTCTTGAATTGGAATACCATATTCGAGGAGTAAGAACCATTAATGGCAATCAATGTTTGACGAAATGAATTTATGATTTATCTATTGATGAGTTATTTAATGAACATACCTTTTAATGACCGAGTGGAGGGGAATAATATGAGTTATGAACTTATGACATATTAATGTTTAGATCATTGGTTTCGTAAACAACAATATTAAAGATGGAGATAATGAAACTTGGTATTCGTTTTTTTAAGATGCAGAGGATTCTATGGTTTTATACATTATATCTGATTAGATGAAAGGTCTTGAGAGTTAATAGTCTTGAGAGTTGATTATATGAGGAACATAATGATTATAAAAGGACAATTACTTAAAGATTTGTCGGTCTTGAGGTATTATGGTAATGTGATTAAAGGATGTTACGAGACGAAGATACCTTGAGCGATGATTGTACGAGAATTGTAAAACCCTGGTTTTTCGTGCTTTACTTATATTATTAAGGTGTCGTATTTGGGTAGATAAAATTGTGTGAGTCGTCTATCCTTTTCTCCTTGGTCGTGTTACCCGTGCCTCTCATATTTTCCTACCAACCAAAAGTTTTCTTTTATATTTGTCCTTTTTATGTCTGATCTTTCAATACCCTCAATTTGATCATTATTCCAACTCCAACATTCTCTTTCTTCATCTTTTTGTAATTTCTCTTTCGCCTTCTGCTGCAACTTCTCAAACTTTTACCTTGTGGTAATGCTAAAAAATATTTATTTTTTTTAGCTCGCGTGCTTTATGCTCTTTTATGATAATGTGAAAACTTTTGATTCCTTCTTCATAACTACTTGTGATCATCTCATAGTGGAAGTTTGGATCCTTTGGCGAAATGTTTATACTTCGAGTTTGAGGTTGGGTTAATTGATGTTGAGAGCATAGAACATAGTATATGAGTATGAATTGGGGTAATATATGGTGTTTTGGAAGTGTTGTATTTAAGGTCTTATACCGAGCTTAGAAAGTTTGAGGATGTTGTTACATTAGCGGCACGTGGATGTTAATTTTTTCCTTCAAAAGTTATATAGAAATTTTAGAGATAAGGTGTTTCATTTAAGTGCATGAGTCATTTATTGAAGGACATAGATTTAGGCAATCCTTTGATGGACTTTTAAGGTTAAAATATTTATTTATGGATAGCAAATTGTAATTACCAATTGAGATTATAAGCCTGGTCGTTATATTGATGATGAGATTTGTATGGTGATATTATGATTCAATGCTTTTATGGAATTGCATTATCAATGGACTACTATATTGTTGAACATTGAGTACTAGCTTAACTAAAGGTGTAGGATTCTTTTGGTGCCTAGTAAAAGTGTCATCAGATGTGTTCAAAGGAAGTGATTGGATTTTGTGCGTGTGACTAATAATTATGCCATGAGTTTGAGGTTGCATTGAGTTTGTGATAATTATAATCAGATTTAAGGTCTGAAAGCGGTGGATTTGGACAGTAATACATATATTGAGAAGATTTGCGATATTATGTTAAAGGATTTTGAGCATTAGAGTTGTGGATGATAATAATCACTACTTGCTTGGAGGATATTAAAGTAGTTATAGTTTTAATGGATTAAATAGGAGAGTTTTCTAGGTCGGAAGATATTCTTTGTTTTGAGATTATCTTTAGTGAGCTCTGATCGATTTCATCTTTTGTGGTGTATAGTAATAAGTTCGTACCGATGATGAGAGAGCGTATATGTTTTGGAATGATGGTTGATATTTGTGGATAATGTTTGAAATAAATGGAGTAGAAGTTTGTAATTCATCAGATAAGATGTTGTACATCGATGAGTATTACTTAAGGGTATTGAGAATACTTGGTGAACGTAAGGCAATCATTGATATTATGGGATCTGAGATGTAATGGTATTTATGAGAGTTAATCACATGATTAAGGTGATGCTGGTGTGGAAATGTTGACCAGTTTTACTCGATAAGGCGGTATTGCGATAAAATATACGACTATTTGGAAGACGGTATTGATTTAGCGATTATTCTGGGTTGTGATTATTTGGTATTAATGTGATTGAGGTTTTAGAATGGATAATGATTATTTAACATTGAGGACTTAAGATACACTTTTGTGGTTTGAATGTTTATAAGGATCAAAGTGCGCAGCGGTTTGGATTCTGAGATGACTTGTGGTGATGATCACTTGTAATTCTTATATTCTTTTGATCTTGTCTTTGAACTTCAAGTTTCGAGGACGACACTTTTTTTTAGGGGGGTGGATTGTAACACCCCGTATTTTATAATAATATTTTATTCGGAAAGCTATTTATTTAAAATAATTATTTTCGAGTTTTATAATAATATGCATTCTGTATTTTATTACATCCATTATCCGTTTTAAATAAATGTCTCGTTTTGACTCAATTTTAATGGGTTAAAATGTCCGTACACGATTTGACTATTTTACTATAATATGTACTCCACCTATATTGCTTCTCCAAGCGTTTTATCTCGGTCCAACCCAATTTTTAATTGGATAATCCATTGTATGAGCTAATAGACCCAAAGCCCATTTATTAATCACCTTATAAAAAGGATTTAACTCAAAAACATTATGTTTGTGCGTGTGTTTTGCCGCACGCCTTCCCCTCTATTTCTTCTCCTTTCATCTTCTTTTCTCCATTAAACTCCATTGTTATGCATCTATCTTTCTTTCAAATGCATACATAAATTATATTTTCATAATCTTGGCTCTTTCCTCTACAATACATTCATCTCCAAATAATTTTATGAGATTCATTTTCATGAACCTTTGTACCTACGTTTAGGGGTTCTTATTAAAGAAGAAGATGTCATCCTTTATGCATTTGTGAAAGAGGATTTGTGTAGGTCGATCTACCCAATGGGTTTTGGTTTGTACATTTTTCAAATTCGATCTATGAGGATGGTGACACGTGTTGGAGACAAGGTTTTGTTTGCCGCGTTCTTCATGGTGTTTATTATTAATGTTTATCATTAATTGCCAAAAAGGTAACTAGATGTGTCTTTTAATCATGTTTATGATATGTGAATGCCATTAATATGATGAATGAATGTTTAATCTGATATTGGATGTTGTGTGGTATTATTATGCACGTTTATTATTTCGTTGATAGATTCCACGATTTAATTGTGTCGTTAATTTAATCGTTAAGATGTTAATTACCGTTTTGTGCGAATTATAAAGTTGTGAGTCATTTCGTAAGAGAATTCTAGGACGTGCATGAACCGACCGTGGCCTCCCTTGGTGGAGATGCTAGGGTGTTTCATCGATGCTTTTAGGGTTTCAAACCCTAGATTCAATGATGACTCAACCTACCATCACCCGGTGGTTGAGGTTAGGGTTGAGGTTAATATAACCTTATTTGAAGTTAATGTAACTTTGTCGAGAAGTACTATGCAACTTCACTTGAGGTTAAGATAACTTCAACACGGGGTTATAATCTTGTCGAGGTTCCCGAACTTTGCAAGGTTATAGTCAAGGTTATCGTAACCTTAACTTAGAGTTAAGGCTAGGGCGAAAGTTAAGGTAACCTTAGCATGGAGTTAGGGTTATAACTAAAGTTAATGTAACCTTAGCAAGAAGCTAATGTTATAGTCGAGGTTAATGTGACCTTGATTGAAGTTAATGTACCTTCATTGAGAAGTTACTCCACCACTTCACTTGAGTTTAATGTAACATCGTCGTAGCATCGTAATCTTGTTGCAGTTATGTAACTCCGCGAGGTTATGGTTGAGGTTAGGTCAACCTCAACTTAGTAGACATGGTTATAGTCAGCGAACCTTAACCTTGAATACTATTAGGCATTAGATATGCAAGATTAACATTATGGTTATAGTTAGTTGTACTATCTATTATTCATCTATTGTTGAAAGGTTACTTCTATGTATGTTCTTCATAGTTCAGTCAGTTATATTGTCCTATGTTTGAGACATGGTTGGTATCTAGTATGGTCGGTTATACTATATTGGATTGGAGTAATACTTGGTATAGTCAGTTACACTATCTAGGGCTTGATTATCCCTGGTATAGCTAGTGACACTATGCTAAGTCTGATTACTACCTCGTATAGTCAGTTATACTATACTAGGGAGGGTTGCCATTTAGTACAGTCAGTTATACTGTACTAGGATTGGAATTGTGACGTTATTCACAAGAGCCCTGTGCAGTCAGTTATACTGTACAGTTACACGAAAGCTAGTGGTATAGATGACGTGCGGTATTAGTTATATACCAATCGGAATGAAAAAGCGCCAAATGCCGAAGGTCTATGTTCGAGCGTGCCTTGAGACGTCAGTTATACGCTCTGGGTCCCGTGTGTCGTTCGGTGTACAGTTATTGCATTGAGAGCCCTAGCTAGGCTTAGACATATAGTTGTCAGTTATACGACTATACATAGTACCATGGAGTATCAGTTATATGCTACACACCGATGGGAAGTCTGTTATACGACCCCTTCGTCAGAGTATCAGTTATATGCTCTGGCAGGTGAGAGTGTCAGTTATGTCAGTTATACACTCGAGCCGGTGTTCGCTCTATACCCTAGGTGTAGTGTAAGAAGGTTATTTGTGTGTGATCAGTCCGGTTTGGATGTTTGCATTTCTTAGTAATTGGTATGATCCTAATTGGTTGAGTATGATAATGCTTTCATGCATTTCTTTATCTGTATTATTCAATGTTGCTGATTATTAGTTGCTTTCATTCTATTGTAAAGACGACTGGGAGAGCATCTAGTTACTCCCCACTGACTGTGGACCCCCCCTTTCAGGTCTCTCAGGATGCTGTTGAATGCTTCGTTGTTGGGGAAGACTTGTGGAGAGAGACCCTTTATTTAAGTCTTTAATTTTTAGTTTGAACACTTTTGAATAATGAATTAGTTAGTTGTCGAGATAGTGACAATTCGGATTTGGTCGGGTGTTTCCGCCACCATTGACCCTATTATTCATACTATTTATATTATTTAAGTTTTTGAAAATCCGGGTTGTTACAGTTGGTATCAGAGCAAACACGCTCCCAACTCTCGCTTAATCATTAAAAGAATAACTTGGCTTAGTAATTGAGTGAGAGAAAATGGGGGTAGAAACGATTAAGGATTTATCTGTTTATGTCTTAGTGTTTCATATTGTTATTAATTGTATTACATGTTTTGATCATGTACTTGCTTCTTTATACTTTAATGTTTTGTCTTGTTATTAATTGTGTTACATCTGTTGTTCATGTTTTTGATTGTTCATGCCTTAATGTCTATTGTTATTAATTGCATTAAGTGCATGGTTCGTGTAAAGACTTTTTCAAGCATGTTTTGTTTATTTAAATCACGGTTATTTTGTAAAAATGTCTCTTTAATGTTACATACGCATTGTACGTTTGGTTATATGTTTGTCAAAACTCTTAATCCTTGATAACTCGGGCTTTACTCTTCTCGTACTGTTATCCTTTTGGATCACTTGGTGGTGCCGTCTCTTCTTAAGGTAACTTTGAGAGTTTTCTTGTTGTGATTCAGTCTTGAGTTAATATGTTAGAATTGATTGTATTTGGAGATTCAAGTATGAAAGAAAAGAGCAATTATTATCAAGAGTTTGGTCGCGAAGAAGTCTAATTTGGGATTAAGGGTTGTGAGATGATGTTTTCTTTGGGATTAGAGATCGTTGAGATGAAGTTTACTTTGGGAATAGAGGTTGTTATGACGATGTTTACTTTGGGATTATGAGTGTTAAGTCCTTTTTTTATTTTTGAGGAAATCTGTATTGATGATATTGAGTGTTTGTGTATAGTGTATGATGTACGACTATGGTTTCAGGATTTTACAAGGAGTGAGACACATGATGAATAGATATATCTTATGGTATATTATTTGGGAGTATTGCGACTTATGCATGTAATTAATAGAATTATTGAATTTTGTCATAAGGAAATAAGTTATTTATGGATTAAGAATACAGGATGGTACAAAATTGAATGTTATTGTGGAATTTAGATTAATGATGAGAATTTGGGGAACTAGGCTTGTCTTGAATTGGAATACCATATTCGAGGAGTAAGAACCATTAATGGCAATCAATGTTTGACGAAATGAATTTATGATTTATCTATTGAGGGGTTTTTTAATGAACATACCTTTTAATGACCGAGTGGAGGGGAATAATATGAGTTATGAACTTATGACGTATTAATGTTTAGATCATTGGTTTCGTAAACAACAATATTGAAGATGGAGATAATGAAACTTGGTATTCGTTTTTTTAAGATGCAGAGGATTCTATGGTTTTATCCATTATATCTGATTAGATGAAAGGTCTTGAGAGTTAATAGTCTTGAGAGTTGATTATATGAGGAACATAATGATTATAAAGGGACAATTAGTTAAAGATTTGTCGGTCTTGAGGTATTATGGTAATGTGATTAAAGGATGTTACGAGACGAAGATACCTTGAGCGATGATTGTACGAGAATTGTAAAACCCTGATTTTTCGTGCTTTACTTATATTATTAAGGTGTCGTCTTTGGGTAGATAAAATTGTGTGAGTCGTCTATCCTTTTCTCCTTGGTCGTGTTACCCGTGCCTCTCATATTTTCCTACCAACCAAAAGTTTTCTTTTATATTTGTCCTTTTTATGTCTGATCTTTCAATACCCTCAATTTGATCATTATTTCAACTCCAACTTTTTTTTTGTTAAAAGGTAAACTTGTATAAATAATCACAAATTTACAAATGTGGCTATTAACCGGTAATCCTCAAAATGAAGGATTTGTCCTTGTCACTCAGCCTTTTCTGATTATTGTTTTTAATGAAACTACTTAGTTCGCTTTTTATCTCCTTAATTACATGAGTCGGTCTCTTGATACTAGCTTCGTTTTTTGCTTGATTACGTTGCCTCCAAGTGTGGTATATTACCGCGTTGATGCCTCCATTTTTAATGGCTCTTTGGAGCTTCGTCCCTCTAATCCGCATTCTTCTTTGAGTATCATTCTCGGGATCAGGCCTGAAATTTAGCCAATCAGCTATACCCTTCAAAATTTGTCCGTTGTACGGACATCGGAAGAAAAGATGATGCACCGATTCTGCCTGTTGATTACACAAATAGCATGCCTCGTCGGTGCATAAATTCATCTGCCTCAGCCTGTCATTCGTGTTCATCGCATTTTGTATTTGCAACCACGCGATAAAACCATGTCTTGGGATTGTCCACCTGTTCCAAGCAAGACGGTACCAGCTAACCTCATCCCTCTTTTCCCTAAAACAATTGTAGGCCTTTGCAACCGAGTACTCCGCTGTTACTCGCATAATCCAGTTATCCGCTGCAATTTCTGAATCAATTTTGTTCCTGATCTTGCATAATTTCCTCCAGTACCAGCTAGTGTCCTGTGGTGGTGCATAATTGTACCAATCTTTTCCCTTTAAGTACACATGGTTGATCCATTGAACCCAAAGTCGATTAGGGCTGTTTGCAATCCACCACACCATTTTCCCTATAGCTGCCATATTCCACGAGCTAGATTGCTTCAAGTTCAGACCTCCTTCTTTGAAGGGATTGCAGATTTTTGCCCAAGCCACCAATGGCACCCTTCCATAAACAGATGAACCATCCCATAGGAAGTTCCTACATATGGAATCAATATGCTTAACGATCGAGGATGGAAGGATAAAGATAGATGACCAGTAATTGTGCAAAGTGGAGAGGACAGATTTCACCAAGATCAATCGACCTGTGTAGCTTAGCTTCCTGGTGCCGAGACCTCTGATTCTCTCCACCACTCTCTCGATTAATGGATAGCACTCTTTGATAGTCAATTTGGACGGCTTAATAGGAATACCAAGGTATCGGAATGGCAATTGACCTTCTTTACATCCAGATATTTGAATAATGTCATGCTTAGTGTTCTCCTTGACTCCATTGAAATAAACATTTGATTTGCCTTTGCTCATTTGAAGTCCCGAGGTCTTGGAGAAAGTGGAAAAGGTCCTCAGAAGTACCATCATAGATTTCACATCTCCTTTACTAAAGAGAAGCAAATCATCTGCAAACATAAGACAAGATAGTCTCATAGGTTTACAAAGGGGGTGAAAATTGAAGTCCTTAGTGGTGGTCGTGTATTGAAGCAGCCTTGTTAAGTAATCCATGCATAGGGTAAACAACAAAGGGGATAAAGGGTCCCCTTGTCGTAGTCCTCTTTCCCCTTTGAAGAATCCAAAGGAATCCCCATTCAGATTAAGAGAGTAGGTCGCTGTTGTAACACACTGCTTGATAAGTGCCTGGAAGTGTTTAGGAAAATTTAGCAGCCGCATCATCTGAAATAGGAAGTCCCATTCGACCGTATCGTAAGCCTTCTGAAGGTCTATTTTGAAAATACATCTAGGTGAGATGGATTTCCTATTATAGAGCCTAACCAAGTCTTGACATATTAGAATGTTCTCAATGATGCTTCTTCCCGAAATGAAGCCTCCTTGGACTGGTGACACTATGTCGGGAAGAACCTTGCTCAATCTGCTGCAAAGTAATTTAGATATGCATTTATATAATACATTACAGCAAGCTATAGGTCTGAATTGGGAAACCGAAGTAGGCCTAGAGATTTTAGGGATAAGAGTCACCGCAGTAGTATTCAGTTGCTTCAGTAGCCTCCCATTATTAAAGAAGTCGTGGATTGCAGCGCACACATCGTTCCCAATGATATGCCAAGTATCCTTGAAAAATTTGCTGGAATAGCCGTCCGGACCCGGTGCCTTATCATCTGGGATGCTAAAAATGGTTTCTTTTATTTCATCATTTGAAACAGGCTGTAACAAAATCTGCTCATGATCCTTTGTACATAGATTACCATGCTCGATAATCTTCTTCCTGACCGGGACTGTGGCGCTTCTCTTACCCAGCAGATTCTCATAGAAACTTAGAAAACACTGCTGAATACCCTCTTTGTCGTTATGTTGATTGCGCTCTTGATCCTCAATCGAGGCCACCCAATTTACATCGTCTGGCCTTTAAGGAATCATGGAAGAAAGCACTATTACTGTCCCCTTCCCGTAACCAGGACACTTTAGCCTTTTGCTGTAGGAACTCCTGAAGCGCCTGGTCAAGTCTGATGTATTCATTATGCGCCTCATATTCAGCCTGTTTCAGGCTGATATCAGTTGGGTCTTGTATCAGATCTTTCTGTTTCTGCAATAGGCTAAGATGGGCAATGTGCGTTTTGTTTTCAATGTCAGCAAATTGTTCTTTGTTCAAAGTCTTGAGCGGATGCTTCAGGCTTTGTAATTTTTTGATAATTTGAAACATATAATGCCCTTCAACCCGCACCTCCCACTTCGATCTTACAATGCTCTCAAAATTAGGACTTCTACTCCACATATTGAAATACTTGAACGCCCTTTTGATTCCACCTGGTTGAATATCCTCTCTAATGATGCAAGGGGTATGATCAAACGTTCCTTCCGGCATGAAACGAGCTCTTGCCTTGGGGAAATGCTGCAACCACTTAGCATTCACTAAGCACCTATCTAGCCTGCTGTACACTCTGTCCTGAGGTTGTTGTTTATTGTTCCACGTGAAGAATGCTCCTTCAGCAGGACAATCCATCACATCACATTTCTCAATACAGTTCTGGAATGGTCTCGCCTCTGCCAGGTCAAAAGTTCCCCCAAGTCGTTCCTCTGCTCTCAAAACGCAGTTAAAATCTCCTCCGATCATCCACGGTCCATGAATTTGGCATGCTAGGGATTCTAAATCATTCCACAGACTCTCTCTTTCCAGAATTTTATTGAAAGCATACACAACTGTTATATCAGTCTTCAACCCAGAAATTAGGTCATGAACCATCACATGAATGAGCTGTGCAGTGTACTTAACAGGCTGAACATAGCATTTATTATGGTCCCAAATCACCCATATCCTCCCCCCAGGGTGCAAATGTGAATTATAAGTAATACTCCAAGAAGAGAACATCGAAGTGACCAACTTTCTCTTTCTTCATCTTTTTGTAATTTCTCTTTCGCCTTCTGCTGCAACTTCTCAAACTTTTACCTTGTGGTATTGCTAAAAAAATATTTATTTTTTTTAGCTCGCGTGCTTTATGCTCTTTTATGATAATGTGAAAACTTTTGATTCCTTCTTCATAACTACTTGTGATCATCTCATAGTGGAAGTTTGGATCCTTTGGCGAAATGTTTATACTTCGAGTTTGAGGTTGGGTTAATTGATGTTGAGAGCATAGAACATAGTATATGAGTATGAATTGGGGTAATATATGGTGTTTTGGAAGTGTTGTATTTAAGGTCTTATACCGAGCTTAGAAAGTTTGAGGATGTTGTTACATTAGCGGCACGTGGATGTTAATTTTTTCCTTCAAAAGTTATATAGAAATTTTAGAGATAAGGTGTTTCATTTAAGTGCATGAGTCATTTATTGAAGGACATAGATTTAGGCAATCCTTTGATGGACTTTTAAGGTTAAAATATTTATTTATGGATAGCAAATTGTAATTACCAATTGAGATTATAAGCCTGGTCGTTATATTGATGATGAGATTTGTATGGTGATATTATGATTCAATGCTTTTATGGAATTGCATTATCAATGGACTACTATATTGTTGAACATTGAGTTCTAGCTTAACTAAAGGTGTAGGATTCTTTTGGTGCCTAGGAAAAGCGTCATCAGATGTGTTCAAAGGAAGTGATTGGATTTTGTGCGTGTGACTAATAATTATGTCATGAGTTTGAGGTTGCATTGAGTTTGTGATAATTATAATCCGATTTAAGGTCTGAAAGCGGTGAATTTGGACAGTAATACATATATTGAGAAGATTTGCGATATTATGTTAAAGGATTTTGAGCATTAGAGTTGTGGATGATAATAATCACTACTTGCTTGGAGGATATTAAAGTAGTTATAGTTTTAATGGATTTAGTAAATAGGAGAGTTTTCTAGGTCGGAAGATATTCTTTGTTTTGAGATTATCTTTAGTGAGCTCTGATCGATTTCATCTTTTGTGGTGTATAGTAATAAGTTCGTACCTATAATGAGAGAGCGTATATGTTTTGGAATGATGGTTGATATTTGTGGATAATGTTTGAAATAAATGGAGTAGAAGTTTGTAATTCATCAGATAAGATGTTGTACATCGATTAGTATTACTTAAGGGTATTGAGAATACTTGGTGAACGTAAGGCAATCATTGATATTATGGGATCTGAGATGTAATGGTATTTATGAGAGTTAATCACATGATTAAGGTGATGCTGGTGTGGAAATGTTGACCAGTTTTACTCGATAAGGCCGTATTGCGATAAAATATACGACTATTTGGAAGACGGTATTGATTTAGCGATTATTCTGGGTTGTGATTATTTGGTATTAATGTGATTGAGGTTTTAGAATGGATAATGATTATTTAACATTGAGGACTTAAGATACACTTTTGTGGTTTGAATGTTTATAAGGATCAAAGTGCGCAGCGGTTTGGATTCTGAGATGACTTGTGGTGATGATCACTTGTAATTCTTATATTCTTTTGATCTTGTCTTTGAACTTCAAGTTTCGAGGACGACACTTTTTTTTAGGGGGGTGGATTGTAACACCCCGTATTTTATAATAATATTTTATTCGGAAAGCTATTTATCTAAAATAATTATTTTCGAGTTTTATAATAATATGCATTCTGTATTTTATTACATCCATTATCCGTTTTAAATAAATGTCTCGTTTTGACTCAATTTTAATGGGTTAAAATGTCCATACACGATTTGACTATTTTACTATAATATGTACTCCACCTATATTGCTTCTCCAAGCGTTTTATCTCGGTCCAACCCAATTTTTAATTGGATAATCCATTGTATGAGCTAATAGACCCAAAGCCCATTTATTAATCACCTTATAAAAAGGATTTAACTCAAAAACATTATGTTTGTGCGTGTGTTTTGCCGCACGCCTTCCCCTCTCTTTCTTCTCCTTTCATCTTCTTTTCTCCATTAAACTCCATTGTTATGCATCTATCTTTCTTTCAAATGCATACATAAATTATATTTTCATAATCTTGGCTCTTTCCTCTACAATACATTCATCTCCAAATAATTTTATGAGATTCATATTCATGAACCTTTGTACCTACGTTTAGGGGTTCTTATTAAAGAAGAAGATGTCATCCTTTATGCATTTGTGAAAGAGGATTTGTGTAGTTCGATCTACCCAATGGGTTTTGGTTTGTACATTTTTCAAATTCGATCTATGAGGATGGTGACACGTGTTGGAGACAAGGTTTTGTTTGCCGCGTTCTTCATGGTGTTTATTATTAATGTTTATCATTAATTGCCAAAAAGGTAACTAGATGTGTCTTCTAATCATGTTTATGATATGTGAATGCCATTAATATGATGAATGAATGTTTAATATGATATTGGATGTTGTGTGGTATTATTATGCACGTTTATTATTTCGTTGATAGATTCCACGATTTAATTGTGTCGTTAATTTAATCGTTAAGATGTTAATTACCGTTTTGTGCGAATTATAAAGTTGTGGGTCATTTCGTAAGAGAATTCTAGGACGTGCATGAACCGACCGTGGCCTCCCTTGGTGGAGATGCTAGGGTGTTTCATCGATGCTTTTAGGGTTTCAAACCCTAGATTCAATGATGACTCAACCTACCATCACCCGGTGGTTGAGGTTAGGGTTGAGGTTAATATAACCTTATTTGAAGTTAATGTAACTTCGTCGAGAAGTACTATGCAACTTCACTTGAGGTTAAGATAACTTCAACACGGGGTTATAATCTTGTCGAGGTTCCCGAACTTTGAAAGGTTATAGTCAAGGTTATCGTAACCTTAACTTAGAGTTAAGGCTAGGGCGAAAGTTAAGGTAACCTTAGCATGGAGTTAGGGTTATAACTAAAGTTAATGTAACCTTAGCAAGAAGCTAATGTTATAGTCGAGGTTAATGTGACCTTGATTGAAGTTAATGTACCTTCATTGAGAAGTTACTCCACCACTTCACTTGAGTTTAATGCAACATCGTCGTAGCATCGTAATCTTGTTGCAGTTATGTAACTCCGCGAGGTTATGGTTGAGGTTAGGTCAACCTCAACTTAGTAGACATGGTTATAGTCAGCGAACCTTAACCTTGAATACTATTAGGCATTACATATGCAAGATTAACATTATGGTTATAGTTAGTTGTACTATCTATTATTCATCTATTGTTGAAAGGTTACTTCTATGTATGTTCTTCATAGTTCAGTCAGTTATATTGTCCTATGTTTGAGACATGGTTGGTATCTAGTATGGTCGGTTATACTATATTGGATTGGAGTAATACTTGGTATAGTCAGTTACACTATCTAGGGCTTGGTTATCCCTGGTATAGCTAGTGACACTATGCTAAGTCTGATTACTACCTCGTATAGTCAGTTATACTATACTAGGGAGGGTTGCCATTTAGTACAGTCAGTTATACTGTACTAGGATTGGAATTGTGACGTTATTCACAAGAGCCCTGTGCAGTCAGTTATATTGTACAGTTACACGAAAGCTAGTGGTATAGATGACGTGCGGTATCAGTTATATACCAATCGGAATGAAAAAGCGCCAAATGCCGAAGGTCTATGTTCGGGCGTGCCTTGAGACGTCAGTTATACGCTCTGGGTCCCGTGTGTCGTTCGGTGTACAGTTATTGCATTGAGAGCCCTAGCTAGGCTTAGACATATAATTGTCAGTTATACGACTATACATAGTACCATGGAGTATCAGTTATATGCTACACACCGATGGGAAGTCTGTTATACGACCCGTCCGTCAGAGTATCAGTTATATGCTCTGGCAGGTGAGAGTGTCAGTTATGTCAGTTATACACTCGAGCCGGTGTTCGCTCTATACCCTAGGTGTAGTGTAAGAAGGTTATTTGTGTGTGATCAGTCCGGTTTGGATGTTTGAATTTCTTAGTAATTGGTATGATCCTAATTGGTTGAGTATGATAATGCTTTCATGCATTTCTTTATCTGTATTATTCATTGTTGCTGATTATTAGTTGCTTTCATTCTATTGTAAAGACGACTGGGAGAGCATCTAGTTACTCCCCACTGACTATGGACCCCCCCTTTCAGGTCTCTCAGGATGCTGTTGAATGCTTCGTTGTTGGGGAAGACTTGTGGAGAGAGACCCTTTGTTTAAGTCTTTAATTTTTAGTTTGAACACTTTTGAATAATGTATTAGTTAGTTGTCGAGATAGTGACAATTCGGATTTGGTCGGGTGTTTCCGCCACCTTTGACCCTATTATTCATACTATTTATATTATTTAAGTTTTTGAAAATCCGGGTTGTTACAGTTGGTATCAGAGCAAACACGCTCCCAACTCTCGCTTAATCATTAAAAGAATAACTTGGCTTAGTAATTGAGTGAGAGAAAATGGGGGTAGAAACGATTAAGGATTTATCTATTTATGTCTTAGTGTTTCGTATTGTTATTAATTGTATTACATGTTTTGATCATGTACTTGCTTCTTTATACTTTAATGTTTTGTCTTGTTATTAAATTACATGTGTTGTTCATGTTTTTGATTGTTCATGCCTTAATGTCTATTGTTATTAATTGCATTAAGTGCATGGTTCGTGTAAAGACTTTTTCAAGCATGTTTTGTTTATTTAAATCACGGTTATTTTGTAAAAATGTCTCTTTAATGTTACATACGCATTGTACGTTTGGTTATATGTTTGTCAAAACTCTTAATCCTTGATAACTCGGGCTTTACTCTTCTCGTACTGTTATCCTTTTGGATCACTTGGTGGTGCCGTCTCTTCTTAAGGTAACTTTGAGAGTTTTCTTGTTGTGATTCAGTCTTGAGTTAATATGTTAGAATTGATTGTATTTGGAGATTCAAGTATGAAAGAAAAGAGCAATTATTATCAAGAGTTTGGTCGCGAAGAAGTCTAATTTGGGATTAAGGTTTGTGAGATGATGTTTTCTTTAGGATTAGAGATCGTTGAGATGAAGTTTACTTTGGGAATAGAGGTTGTTATGACGATGTTTACTTTGGGATTATGAGTGTTAAGTCCTTTTTTTTATTTTTGAGGAAATCTGTATTGATGATATTGAGTGTTTGTGTATAGTGTATGATGTACGACTATGGTTTCAGGATTTTACAAGGAGTGAGACACATGATGAATAGATATATCTTATGGTATATTATTTGGGAGTATTGCGACTTATGCATGTAATTAATAGAATTATTGAATTTTGTCATAAGGAAATAAGTTATTTATGGATTAAGAATACAGGATGGTACAAAATTGAATGTTATTGTGGAATTTAGATTAATGATGAGAATTTGGGGAACTAGGCTTGTCTTGAATTGGAATACCATATTCGAGGAGTAAGAACCATTAATGGCAATCAATGTTTGACGAAATGAATTTATGATTTATCTATTGAGGGGTTATTTAATGAACATACCTTTTAATGACCGAGTGGAGGGGAATAATATGAGTTATGAACTTATGACGTATTAATGTTTAGATCATTGGTTTCGTAAACAACAATATTGAAGATGGAGATAATGAAACTTGGTATTCGTTTTTTTAAGATGCAGAGGATTCTATGGTTTTATCCATTATATCTGATTAGATGAAAGGTCTTGAGAGTTAATAGTCTTGAGAGTTGATTATATGAGGAACATAATGATTATAAAGGGACAATTAGTTAAAGATTTGTCGGTCTTGAGGTATTATGGTAATGTGATTAAAGGATGTTATGAGACGAAGATACCTTGAGCGATGATTGTACGAGAATTGTAAAACCCTGATTTTTCGTGCTTTACTTATATTATTAAGGTATCGTCTTTGGGTAGATAAAATTGTGTGAGTCGTCTATCCTTTTCTCCTTGGTCGTGTTACCCGTGCCTCTCATATTTTCCTACCAACCAAAAGTTTTCTTTTATATTTGTCCTTTTTATGTCTGATCTTTCAATACCCTCAATTTGATCATTATTTCAACTCCAACTTTTTTTTTTGTTAAAAGGTAAACTTGTATAAATAATCACAAATTTACAAATGTGGCTATTAACCGGTAATCCTCAAAATGAAGGATTTGTCCTTGTCACTCAGCCTTTTCTGATTATTGTTTTTAATGAAACTACTTAGTTCGCTTTTTATCTCCTTAATTACATGAGTCGGTCTCTTGATACTAGCTTCGTTTTTTGCTTGATTACGTTGCCTCCAAGTGTGGTATATTACCGCGTTGATGCCTCCATTTTTAATGGCTCTTTGGAGCTTCGTCCCTCTAATCCGCATTCTTCTTTGAGTATCATTCTCGGGATCAGGCCTGAAATTTAGCCAATCAGCTATACCCTTCAAAATTTGTCCGCTGTACGGACATCGGAAGAAAAGATGATGCACCGATTCTGCCTGTTGATTACACAAATAGCATGCCTCGTCGGTGCATAAATTCATCTGCCTCAGCCTGTCATTCGTGTTCATCGCATTTTGTATTTGCAACCACGCGATAAAACCATGTCTTGGGATTGTCCACCTGTTCCAAGCAAGACGGTACCAGCTAACCTCATCCCTCTTTTCCCTAAAACAATTGTAGGCCTTTGCAACCGAGTACTCCGCTGTTACTCGCATAATCCAGTTATCCGCTGCAATTTCTGAATCAATTTTGTTCCTGATCTTGCATAATTTCCTCCAGTACCAGCTAGTGTCCTGTGGTGGTGCATAATTGTACCAATCTTTTCCCTTTAAGTACACATGGTTGATCCATTGAACCCAAAGTCGATTAGGGCTGTTTGCAATCCACCACACCATTTTCCCTATAGCTGCCATATTCCACGAGCTAGATTGCTTCAAGTTCAGACCTCCTTCTTTGAAGGGATTGCAGATTTTTGCCCAAGCCACCAATGGCACCCTTCCATAAACAGATGAACCATCCCATAGGAAGTTCCTACATATGGAATCAATATGCTTAACGATCGAGGATGGAAGGATAAAGATAGATGACCAGTAATTGTGCAAAGTGGAGAGGACAGATTTCACCAAGATCAATCGACCTGTGTAGCTTAGCTTCCTGGTGCCGAGACCTCTGATTCTCTCCACCACTCTCTCGATTAATGGATAGCACTCTTTGATAGTCAATTTGGACGGCTTAATAGGAATACCAAGGTATCGGAATGGCAATTGACCTTCTTTACATCCAGATATTTGAATAATGTCATGCTTAGTGTTCTCCTTGACTCCATTGAAATAAACATTTGATTTGCCTTTGCTCATTTGAAGTCCCGAGGTCTTGGAGAAAGTGGAAAAGGTCCTCAGAAGTACCATCATAGATTTCACATCTCCTTTACTAAAGAGAAGCAAATCATCTGCAAACATAAGACAAGATAGTCTCATAGGTTTACAAAGGGGGTGAAAATTGAAGTCCTTAGTGGTGGTCGTGTATTGAAGCAGCCTTGTTAAGTAATCCATGCATAGGGTAAACAACAAAGGGGATAAAGGGTCCCCTTGTCGTAGTCCTCTTTCCCCTTTGAAGAATCCAAAGGAATCCCCATTCAGATTAAGAGAGTAGGTCGCTGTTGTAACACACTGCTTGATAAGTGCCTGGAAGTGTTTAGGAAAATTTAGCAGCCGCATCATCTGAAATAGGAAGTCCCATTCGACCGTATCGTAAGCCTTCTGAAGGTCTATTTTGAAAATACATCTAGGTGAGATGGATTTCCTATTATAGAGCCTAACCAAGTCTTGACATATTAGAATGTTCTCAATGATGCTTCTTCCCGAAATGAAGCCTCCTTGGACTGGTGACACTATGTCGGGAAGAACCTTGCTCAATCTGCTGCAAAGTAATTTAGATATGCATTTATATAATACATTACAGCAAGCTATAGGTCTGAATTGGGAAACCGAAGTAGGCCTAGAGATTTTAGGGATAAGAGTCACCGCAGTAGTATTCAGTTGCTTCAGTAGCCTCCCATTATTAAAGAAGTCGTGGATTGCAGCGCACACATCGTTCCCAATGATATGCCAAGTATCCTTGAAAAATTTGCTGGAATAGCCGTCCGGACCCGGTGCCTTATCATCTGGGATGCTAAAAATGGTTTCTTTTATTTCATCATTTGAAACAGGCTGTAACAAAATCTGCTCATGATCCTTTGTACATAGATTACCATGCTCGATAATCTTCTTCCTGACCGGGACTGTGGCGCTTCTCTTACCCAGCAGATTCTCATAGAAACTTAGAAAACACTGCTGAATACCCTCTTTGTCGTTATGTTGATTGCGCTCTTGATCCTCAATCGAGGCCACCCAATTTACATCGTCTGGCCTTTAAGGAATCATGGAAGAAAGCACTATTACTGTCCCCTTCCCGTAACCAGGACACTTTAGCCTTTTGCTGTAGGAACTCCTGAAGCGCCTGGTCAAGTCTGATGTATTCATTATGCGCCTCATATTCAGCCTGTTTCAGGCTGATATCAGTTGGGTCTTGTATCAGATCTTTCTGTTTCTGCAATAGGCTAAGATGGGCAATGTGCGTTTTGTTTTCAATGTCAGCAAATTGTTCTTTGTTCAAAGTCTTGAGCGGATGCTTCAGGCTTTGTAATTTTTTGATAATTTGAAACATATAATGCCCTTCAACCCGCACCTCCCACTTCGATCTTACAATGCTCTCAAAATTAGGACTTCTACTCCACATATTGAAATACTTGAACGCCCTTTTGATTCCACCTGGTTGAATATCCTCTCTAATGATGCAAGGGGTATGATCAAACGTTCCTTCCGGCATGAAACGAGCTCTTGCCTTGGGGAAATGCTGCAACCACTTAGCATTCACTAAGCACCTATCTAGCCTGCTGTACACTCTGTCCTGAGGTTGTTGTTTATTGTTCCACGTGAAGAATGCTCCTTCAGCAGGACAATCCATCACATCACATTTCTCAATACAGTTCTGGAATGGTCTCGCCTCTGCCAGGTCAAAAGTTCCCCCAAGTCGTACCTCTGCTCTCAAAACGCAGTTAAAATCTCCTCCGATCACCCACGGTCCATGAATTTGGCATGCTAAGGATTCTAAATCATTCCAGAGACTCTCTCTTTCCAGAATTTTATTGAAAGCATACACAACTGTTATATCAGTCTTCAACCCAGAAATTAGGTCATGAACCATCACATGAATGAGCTGTTCAGTGTACTTAACAGGCTGAACATAGCATTTATTATGGTCCCAAATCACCCATATCCTCCCCCCCAGGGTGCAAATGTGAATTATAAGTAATACTCCAAGAAGAGAACATCGAAGTGACCAACTTTCTCTTTCTTCATCTTTTTGTAATTTCTTTTTCGCCTTCTGCTGCAACTTCTCAAACTTTTACCTTGTGGTATTGCTAAAAAATATTTATTTTTTTAGCTCGCGTGCTTTATGCTCTTTTATGATAATGTGAAAACTTTTGATTCCTTCTTCATAACTACTTGTGATCATCTCATAGTGGAAGTTTGAATCCTTTGGCGAAATGTTTACACTTCGAGTTTGAGGTTGGGTTAATTGATGTTGAGAGCATAGAACATAGTATATGAGTATGAATTGGGGTAATATATGGTGTTTTGGAAGTGTTGTATTTAAGGTCTTATACCGAGCTTAGAAAGTTTGAGGATGTTGTTACATTAGCGGCACGTGGATGTTAATTTTTTCCTTCAAAAGTTATATAGAAATTTTAGAGATAAGGTGTTTCATTTAAGTGCATGAGTCATTTATTGAAGGACATAGATTTAGGCAATCCTTTGATGGACTTTTAAGGTTAAAATATTTATTTATGGATAGCAAATTGTAATTACCAATTGAGATTATAAGCCTGGTCGTTATATTGATGATGAGATTTGTATGGTGATATTATGATTCAATGCTTTTATGGAATTGCATTATCAATGGACTACTATATTGTTGAACATTGAGTACTAGCTTAACTAAAGGTGTAGGATTTTTTTGGTGCCTAGGAAAAGCGTCATCAGATGTGTTCAAAGGAAGTGATTGGATTTTGTGCGTGTGACTAATAATTATGCCATGAGTTTGAGGTTGCATTGAGTTTGTGATAATTATAATCCGATTTAAGGTCTGAAAGCGGTGAATTTGGACAGTAATACATATATTGAGAAGATTTGCGATATTATGTTAAAGGATTTTGAGCATTAGAGTTGTGGATGATAATAATCACTACTTGCTTGGAGGATATTAAAGTAGTTATAGTTTTAATGGATTTAGTAAATAGGAGAGTTTTCTAGGTCGGAAGATATTCTTTGTTTTGAGATTATCTTTAGTGAGCTCTGATCGATTTCATCTTTTGTGGTGTATAGTAATAAGTTCGTACCGATGATGAGAGAGCGTATATGTTTTGGAATGATGGTTGATATTTGTGGATAATGTTTGAAATAAATGGAGTAGAAGTTTGTAATTCATCAGATAAGATGTTGTACATCGATGAGTATTACTTAAGGGTATTGAGAATACTTGGTGAACGTAAGGCAATCATTGATATTATGGGATCTGAGATGTAATGGTATTTATGAGAGTTAATCACATGATTAAGGTGATGCTGGTGTGGAAATGTTGACCAGTTTTACTCGATAAGGCCGTATTGCGATAAAATATACGACTATTTGGAAGACGGTATTGATTTAGCGATTATTCTGGGTTGTGATTATTTGGGATTAATGTGATTGAGGTTTTAGAATGGATAATGATTATTTAACATTGAGGACTTAAGATACACTTTTGTGGTTTGAATGTTTATAAGGATCAAAGTGCGCAGCGGTTTGGATTCTGAGATGACTTGTGGTGATGATCACTTGTAATTCTTATATTCTTTTGATCTTGTCTTTGAACTTCAAGTTTCGAGGACGACACTTTTTTTTTAGGGGGGTGGATTGTAACACCCCGTATTTTATAATAATATTTTATTTGGAAAGCTATTTATCTAAAATAATTATTTTCGAGTTTTATAATAATATGCATTCTGTATTTTATTACATCCATTATCCGTTTTAAATAAATGTCTCGTTTTGACTCAATTTTAATGGGTTAAAATGTCCGTACACGATTTGACTATTTTACTATAATATGTACTCCACCTATATTGCTTCTCCAAGCGTTTTATCTCGGTCCAACCCAATTTTTAATTGGATAATCCATTGTATGAGCTAATAGACCCAAAGCCCATTTATTAATCACCTTATAAAAAGGATTTAACTTAGCAAGCAACTAGGTCAAAAACATTATGTTTGTGCGTGTGTTTTGGCGCACGCCTTCCCCTCTCTTTCTTCTCCTTTCATCTTCTTTTCTCCATTAAACTCCATTGTTATGCATATATCTTTCTTTCAAATGCATACATAAATTATATTTTCATAATCTTGGCTCTTTCCTCTACAATACATTCATCTCCAAATAATTTTATGAGATTCATTTTCATGAACCTTTGTACCTACGTTTAGGGGTTCTTATTAAAGAAGAAGATGTCATCCTTTATGAATTTGTGAAAGAGGATTTGTGTAGTTCGATCTACCCAATGGGTTTTGGATTGTACATTTTTCAAAATCGATCTATGAGGATGGTGACACGTGTTGGAGACAAGGTTTTGTTTGCCTCGTTCTTCATGGTGTTTATTATTAATGTTTATCATTAATTGCAGAAAAGGTAACTAAATGTGTCTTTTAATCATGTTTATGATATGTGAATGTCATTAATATGATGAATGAATGTTTATTCTGATATTGGATGTTGTGTGGTATTATTATGCACGTTTATTATTTCGTTGATAGATTCCACGATTTAATTGTGTCGTTAATTTAATCGTTAAGATGTTAATTACCGTTTTGTGCGAATTATAAAGTTGTGAGTCGTTTCGTAAGAGAATTCTAGGACGTGCATGAACCGACCGTGGCCTCCCTTGGTGGAGATGCTAGGATGTTTCGTATTTTATTTTATTTATGATTTAACTCGTAAATCTTAAAAATTATTATAAAATAAATTTATCGTTAATCGTTTCAAACTCCTAAAAATTCTATTTGTCTCGAAAACTCTTCTTATATTTGAAACTTATTTTTATTTCTGTTTCGATTCATTTTATACATTTAATTTAATTCTTCTCGAGAGTCTATTTCGACGATTTAAAATTCTAAATTCTTTTCATTTATTTATATTAAGCTCGAATTTCTATTTTCGACTCGATGTTCATTTATTTTAAGTTTTGTCCAAATATTTATTTCCTTTCCTCGAGAAATCAACTTAATTCACTTCATCGAAGATTTATTTTTTATCGGGAAATACTATTTCACCGTCTAATTATTTATTTCTATCAAATTCGTTTTCATCTCGAATACTTTATTTACTCATTTTTATTTGACGGCCCGATTATTTATTTAATTTTATTAACTCGTTTTTTATTCAACTCGTGAGTCAGTCAACTTAATTACGAAATTCGTTTCTCACCCGATTCATTTTAAGCAATCTGTATTCTCTTCTTACTTTAATTGAATAATTCATTTCCCCACTCACTGATTCATTCCCCCTTATCCCTGTCTTTCCCCCTTCATACTACTTACAACCCCTATACTTGTTTGACCACTGCTTCACTCCCTCTTTCATTCCCTTTTCTTCGTTTATTATAACTCTTCGTCCTCCTCTTTGATTTCCTCCTTGTTTTTAACGTTCTTATCCCTTTCTTTCATTGTTTCTCTGCGTCGCATACACCGACTTCAGCCACCCTAATCGTCGCCTTTGTCCCTCTTCTGTTCGTGCTCTGTTTCGTTCTTGTCAACCCGTTAATTAGCCTTCACGCACCAACTTCCCTTCGGTTTTCCTCTGTCCTTTTTATGCCGATGCTGCTGCTGTTTCCTGCAACCTGCGTGGCTGCCAGTATCTTCCTCCGTTTCCTCCGTTTCATCTCCTTATATTCGAACTGCTGCTGCTCTGTTCTGCTGCTGTTACGGACTTACGGTACTGCTACTGCTATTGTTTTTCCGCTCCTTCTTCCTCTTTTGTTCATCTATCTGTTGCTGCTTCCTCTTTTCTTCTCCGTTTGTTGCTGCGTTTGCCGTTCGTTGCTGTCCTGTTGTTCATCTTGTTCTCGCTCTCTGAGTTGTCGATTCCTGTCCTCCTTCCGTTCTTATTTATTTGATTTTCCTTGCTATCTGTTGTTGCTTTCGTCTATTCTGTCCTGCCGCTGCTATCCGCTGTTGTTGTAAGCGATTTGGTTGTCGATTTTGTCTCCCTATCTGTCTTCTTCCTTTTCGTTGTCCTCCTTCTTCCTTCTATTTTGTTGATGCGTGTTTCTGCTGCTACTATCCTTGATTCGTCCTGTTTTGACGCAGTTGTTGGGCATGATTTATTACTCCGTTTCTGTCCGTCGTGTGTCGTTGTATCATTCTTGTGCTGTTGTTGCTGACCACATCCCTGCTGCTCTTTCTTCTCCTTCTTCATATTCTTTTCTTCTTTTCTCCTTTTTCTTCCTTTGCGTTTTGCTGCTGGTGCCTTGGTCCGTTGTTTTGCTGTTATGCATATGTTAGGCCGCTGCTATTACTTCTATTAGTGTCGGTGTGTGGCTGCGTGTTTGGGGTTTTGATGCTGCATTTCGTCGAGTTTCGTGATGTCTTTTCTCGTTCCTGTTTCTTTTCCTCCCTCTCTTCCATTTTATTTACCGCGGTTGCTGCGTTCTGCTGCTGTCAAGTGTGTTGAGTTGCTGCCCGTGTCTCTTCTTCTTCGTCCTGTATCGATGTTTGCTACTGCTGCTTATTCTCGATTACCCATTCTCCCTCTTTCGTTCTACTCGTTTTATATGGTACGTTATGCCATATATTTGTATTTCGTAGGAATGCGTGAGGACCCGTCAAGGATAAGCGTGATCGATTCGCCGTCGTCTTAAGGTAACTTTAGGACGTTACTCGATCTTATATCGTAGGTTTGAGTAGTAGTATGTAGTAAATATTTTAACTTCGGTTTTCTAATTTTTAGCTATTTATTATTTGCTAATAAAATTATTCTTTTAAATCGTACACCTTATCAATAATTTTTATAATTTTCGATATCGTTTTATAAACCGTTAGTAATTTTAATTATTTACGATCGTTATAATATTTTGTTTGTTATCGTGACACTAGTAACTAAATAATATCGATTTCATATTTTCGTCATATTTCGTTAATTTCTAATTTTTAATTTAAAAACGTATTTTAATACAATAATCGAGATTTGTATACTTGTTTAATAAATTAATTTTCGTTTTACGAATTATAGTAATAAATGAGAAAATAGTTGTTTTTGTTTTAAATATATTTTTAATTAGTCGAGACTATTTTCACTAATAATTTCCTATTCTGTTTCCGATTGACTATTTTTAGTAAAATCCGTATTATTTATTAATAAAAGCTATTCTCTAAAAATAATTTGAAACCTTTGAAAAATTCATTTCATTTATAAAACTCGTCGACTCAATTAATTTTGATATCGTTTTTCTTAAAACATCTCTTTTCTAAAATTTATAGTTTTAACTCGATTTCCTAATTATTTATAAAATACTATACATTTATTTATTATATTTTATTTGAATTTTGAGTAACGAATTTAGAAATATATTAAAGTTACGATAACGACGATAATAATAAAATGTTTATTTCGTCGGAAATGCTATTTTTATACATTTCACTTATTTTAATAACTAACGTATTTTCTATAAAATAATTTCTATTTTAAGTAAGTTTCTATTTATAGAAAGTTTTCCTTTATATATAAAAATGCTTATTCCTTTTATCAATATCATTTATAATGATTATATCTTTTGAGTATCGATAATGGCTGTTTTGGAGTTATGGAATAAAGTCAAGTGTGGGGTTAGAGTAATATAATCTGGGGTTTACGGTTTTGCCATCAACTATAAGGCTAGTGTATCAGGAATCGGTACATTAGTTGTTGAACCGGGTGACAGGTATCCCGGGAGTTGTGTACATTTTGACCTTAAGCTTAGGCCTCGCAGTAAGTCGCCGACATAAGTTGAACTGGGTGACAGGTAATCCCAGGAGGGGTGTGCATTGTCTTAAACTAGGGCCACGCATTTATAAGTCGCCGTCCTATTATGGTTGAGTAGCCTAGTTAGAGACCGATGTTTGATTTGTTTGAACTAGGTTCTCGAAGCTAGTTTTTAGTATTCTCCTGGTGAAAGTCTGACCTTCTACACTGAATATTTCCATAACGCCATTTTGAATATTTTTATTATTATCGATACCTTTTGGTTTGCAGGTTGGCAAATGTTTGAAGTTTTGTTCTGAAAACTTGTTATGATTTCATTGTTCCAATATTTTAAGTTTTCTCCGAAAGCTTATTTTTATTATACTATTTAATGTTTTCCATTTTAATTATTTTGATATAGTAATACTATTATTTTCCATATGGTATAATATGGCTGGGAGAACGTCCGAGTTACTCCCCACTAACGTGGCTGTTATGTTAATAACATAACAGGTATTTGCTGCTGGGTTTTGGGTGTGAGCTAGCGAGTAGCGTGGATCCTACTCTTCCTTCCTTCATGTTTATTTATGGATTTGTATAAACCCGTTTGGAGATTTTACTTTTAGCCCTTTTGTAAAAAGAGGCCTTTGTATTGACTTACCATTTCTTTTAATAAGATATAGTTTGTCAGTGTGTTTTAATCCCACTCTACAGTGTTTCCGCCACTGTATTGCGTTAGAATTTCTAGGGGATTACACTTTTAGGGTTTCAAACCCTAGATTCAATGATGACTCAACCTACCATCACCCGGTGGTTGAGGTTAGGGTGGAGGTTAATATAACCTTATTTGAAGTTAATGTAACTTCGTCGAGAAGTACTATGCAACTTCACTTGAGGTTAAGATAACTTCAACACGGGGTTATAATCTTGTCGAGGTTCCCGAACTTTGCAAGGTTATAGTCAAGGTTATTGTAACCTTAACTTAGAGTTAAGGCTAGATTGAAAGTTAAGGTAACCTTAGCATGGAGTTAGGGTTATAACTAAAGTTAATGTAACCTTAGCAAGAAGCTAATGTTATAGCCGAGGTTAATGTGACCTTGATTGAAGTTAATGTACCTTCATTGAGAAGTTACTCCACCACTTCACTTGAGTTTAATGTAACATTGTCGTAGCATCGTAATCTTGTTGCAGTTATGTAACTCCGCGAGGTTATGGTTGAAGTTAGGTCAACCTCAACTTAGTAGACATGGTTATAGTCAGCGAACCTTAACCTTGAATACTATTAGGCATTAGATATGCAAGATTAACATTATGGTTATAGTTAGTTGTACTATCTATTATTCATCTATTGTTGAAAGGTTACTTCTATGTATGTTCTTCATAGTTCAGTCAGTTATATTGTTCTATGTTTGAGACATGGTTGGTATCTAGTATGGTCGGTTATACTATATTGGATTGGAGTAATACTTGGTATAGTTAGTTACACTATCTAGGGCTTGATTATCCCTGGTATAGCTAGTGACACTATGCAAAGTCTGATTACTACCTCGTATAGTCAGTTATACTATACTAGGGAGGGTTGCCATTTAGTACAGTCAGTTATACTGTACTAGGATTGGAATTGTGACGTTATTCACAAGAGCCCTGTGCAGTCAGTTATACTGTACAGTTACACGAAAGCTAGTGGTATAGATGACATGCGGTATTAGTTATATACCAATCGGAATGAAAAAGCGCCAAATGCCGAAGGTCTATGTTCGGGCGTGCCTTGAGACGTCAGTTATACGCTCTGGGTCCCGTGTGTCGTTCGGTGTACAGTTATTGCATCGAGAGCCCTAGCTAGGCTTAGACATATAGTTGTCAGTTATACGACTATACATAGTACCGTGGAGTATCAGTTATATGCTACACACCGATAGGAAGTCTGTTATACGACCCGTCCGTCAGAGTATCAGTTATATGCTCTGGCAGGTGAGAGTGTCAGTTATACACTCGAGCCGGTGTTCGCTCTATACCCTAGGTGTAGTGTAAGAAGGTTATTTGTGTGTGATCAGTCCGGTTTGGATGTTTGAATTTCTTAGAAATTGGTATGATCCTAATTGGTTGAGTATGATAATGCTTTCATGCATTTCTTTATCTGTATTATTCATTGTTGCTGATTATTAGTTGCTTTCATTCTATTGTAAAGACGACTGGGAGAGCATCTAGTTACTCCCCACTGACTGTGGACCCCCCCTTTCAGGTCTCTCAGGATTCTGTTGAATGCTTCGTTGTTGGGGAAGACTTGTGGAGAGAGACCCTTTATTTAAGTCTTTAATTTTTAGTTTGAACACTTTTGAATAATGTATTAGTGAATTTTCGAGATAGTGACAATTCGGATTTGGTCGGGTGTTTCCGTCACCTTTGACCCTATTATTCATACTATTTATATTATTTAAGTTTTTGAAAATCCGGGTTGTTACAGTATGGTGGTCATCATGGTCCGTCTCGTATCGTTGCTAAGGTATTACAATCCGGATTCTATTGGCCGACTTTATTTAAAGATGCTCAAGGATTTATCCTTGCGTGTGATGCTTGCCAACGATCCGGTAATATTTCTAGAGGACATGAGATGCCACAAACCGGTACATTAGAGGTCGAGATTTTCGACGTTTGGGGAATCGATTACCAAGGTCTGTTTCCTTCTTCTTTTGGTAACCGGTATATTCTAGTCTCAGTGGATTATGTATCCAAATGGGTCGAGGCGGTAGCTTGTCCTACGAACGATGCTAAGGTGGTCATAAATCTCTTCAAGAAAATAATTTTTCCTAGGTTCGGGGTCCCTCGAGCCATTATCAGTGATGGAGGTTCACACTTCCACGAGAAGAAATTGGAGACTTTGCTACTCAAATATGGTGTTATGCAACGTACCGGATGGGCTTATCATCCTCAAACAAGTGGCCAAGTGAAAGTATCCAATCGAGAAATTAAATCAATTCTTGAAAAGGTAGTTTCTAAATCTAGAAAATATTGGAGTGCCAAGCTAGACGATGCGTTGTGGGCCTATCGCACCGCATACAAGACACCCATCATATCGGTACATCTCCCTATCGATTAGTTTACGGTAAGGCGTGTCATCTTCCCTTCGAGTTAGAATAAAAAGCTTTTTGGGCAGTAAAAGAGCTTAATTTTGACCCGACTCTGAGTGGGGAGAAGTTGAGTGGGGAGAAGCGATTGCTCCAACTGAATGAATTGAACGAATTTCGTCTAAGTGCTTATGAGAGTTCCCTGGTCTACAAGGAGCGCACGAAGAAGTGGCATGATAAACGTATTCTCCCGAAGCAATTCAAAGAGGGTGACAAAGTTTTGCTACATAATTCTCGCCTTCGCATATTCCCGAGTAAGCTACGATGTAGATGGTCCGGTCGATACACCGTCACCAATGTCAGAAAATCGGGAGCAATCGAAGTGCAAAGTGAATCGGGAGAAACATTTATGGCTAATGGACACCAATTAAAGCTATATCATGAAGATGCAGTCGTAGGTAATATCGATGTGATCTACCTACAATCTCCTCCCTCCTCTTGAGGTAATTTCGGTCAAGCGGGACGGTAAAAACCAGCGCTTCTCGGGAGGCAACCCGTGTGTATTAACTCTGTAATTTCTTCTCTTTTTCGTGTGTTAGCTTTTATTTTATTCTTGAGTGAACGTAAGGGAGGGTACTAATGTTCCGTGCGAGAAAAATCTGGAGGTACGACAGGTGAACCGCTCGGTATGGAAATAAACCGAGCGGTACGAATACAAACCGATCGGTTCGAAATTGAACCGCTCGGTACGATTGCAAACCGGGCGGTACGATTCTGAACCGGTCGGTTCAGCTGGCGGATGAGGTTTACAAGCCTATTTATTCAGTTTCACCCTCCCTTCACTACCCCCATTCTCTCATTTGACTCTCTCTCACTAACCCCCCCCCCCCCCCCCCCCCCACAACTAAACCCCCCTTAAAAATCCCTCCTCCACATTAATCATCATCTTACTCCCACCTTCCCTTTACCCACCACCTTAACCACTTATCCACCACTTCTCATCATCATGGTGTTCGGAAGGAAAAGGCGAAACGTCAACGGTCGGTCTGATTCTCCACCAGAGACATCACATGCAACGGAATCATCGGAGGCTCCGCCATCACCACCATAATTCCCGCCGGTATCCGGGTATGAGCACATTATTTTTGAGTCGGCAAGGCAGCGAGAACTCTTCCTTGTAATGGCCTCTAAACCGGTAACACATACTCGATTTCTTAGTCACGCTCTACTGCGTCGTTGTGGTATCAATGAGTCGATGGAGCAGTTTTTTGATGGCACTGGTATAGGTGGTCTGTTTAATATGAATTTACCCACCTATAAAGACTTAACCCTTGAATTCTTTAGCAGTTTTCAGTATAATGATGCTACTGCTACGATGACATTTAGGTTGCTAAATCAGACTCATACCATCCCCCTCCGACTATTTAGGGATGCTTTTGGCCTGGATTCCGGTGATGTTTTGAGCACCTCCGATTGTTTTAATCATAAGCTACTTTGGGATTGTCTTACAGGTCAAGTTTTGCCAGCCCGATTTAAGCGTGTCCCGTGTCAGGCCATTCAACACCCTATAATCCGTATTTGGCAAAGATTTGTTTCTGGGTCTATTTTTGGTGGTCACGAACGTGGTGTCGTGACAAAAACTGAAATTGAGATGATCGGGATGGCTCTTAATGTCCAATCCCAACCTTTATTTGATCTAGATATTTCTGCTCTTGTTATGAAGCATTTTCGTTTGATTGTTACTAAAGTTGGTCGCTTGAAGTCGGTTAATGGTTGAGGACTGGTGACTCACCTTGCCCGGACTCTACTACGAGATACTTTTGATGAGATGAACTGGGTGCCTATTTCAACGGAAACTGTGTATACTACTAGTGATTTTCCTGCAGGTTGGTTTTCTGTTAATGCTGATAATAAATATTCATGGCACTTTGCTCCGAGTCAATCTCATATTCTTCCCGATCCTTCTTTACCATAACTATGGCAGCATCCACCAGTCGATGATATCCCACCTCCCGCTGCACCTAGTTACTTACTTACCGTTACCCACAAAGCTACTCCGCAGGGTAACCGAGGTCGCACCACTTTTGAACAAGGTGAAGGTTCAGGTTCACGACAGCCACTTCAGCAGTACGCTCCTTCTCCACCCTATCAGAGGCCGTTTGTCCCACCTACAGGTACCTATTATGAGCCTTAGCCGGGTTATACGGAGATGCTTCATTTAATGCGGTCAATGTATGTCGACCAACAATGAGCCTATTTTCCACACCTCCGATAGCTTCAGCAGCAGGGTCAGCTACAGCCGACTGATCACTTACCCTCCTGGTTCAATTCGGTCCTAACGGTTCGTTTCGAGGACCTATCGGTCCACCTCCTCTTGGTCAATCTAACTTCGGGGTGCAGTATGACTATGATCACGGTGTCAGCTACTATGGACACGATGATTCCTATTCCTTCCATGATGCGTCTTTACATGGGGTACTACTTTCGCTAATGAGACCCGACATGGTGGTCGTTAGTTCGTGGATCTTGTGTCTAGTCCGGAGGCAGCTGAAGATGATTTTAATATTGATGGTTATGAGTCTGATTCCTAGTCCCTCGGTTGGTTGCTGGTTTGGGGGGACTTATCTGCGATACATTTATTGTCGGTACCTTCTCTTATCCTTTTGTCTTACCTCCATTCTTTGTTATACTTTTTGTCCTAATTCTTGCATATTGGTTCACAATGAGGACATCGTGTGATTTGGTTTGGGGGGAAGTTTGGTGTGTGTTTATTTTATTTATTTTGTGTTTATTTCTAATTTTTAGTTCTTCGTAAAAAAACGTTTTTATTTAATTTTTTTCGTTTTTTCGTGTGTTTTAGTGTAGAGTCGTGTCGGCGATGATGACACTGCATTTGTCGCATGCTTTTCCCTAGTTCTTTGTTCTTCCTTGTGAATGACACTTATTTCTCGTTATTTGAGTTTAGTATTTCTTTAATCTTGTCACCGATTATGTTTTGAATGCCAAATGAGTCAATTGACCTGTTGTCGAGTAAGCTACTTATATTGTGAGACTTAGAGCCTTAAACTGATGACATCCATGATCAGTTTCATATAGGTTGAGAGTAGCACTCTGATGGTAGGGATTTGTCGTGGAACCCCAACCGTCAATAATATAACCGACTATTCCTACGGTAGATAGGGCAAGTCGGGTCGAATCCACGGGGACGGTAATGTAAAGCTTAGACTAAGGTCGCCTAAATACGAGACTAAGTCAACGAGCTAAGCTAAACTAGAGAATGATAGAGGGGGAGAAAGCTAGACTAAGACTAAGGTAACGGAGAAACAAACAAGGCAAACGGGCTAGGATTAGGTCGGGGTCAAAGGGGTAACGGAATGGTCGAGGGAGAACTAGAGTGAAGGAGGTAGTAGGGTGATCTAGGTATGGTCCGGGCTCTCGCAACTTAGACCGACCTAGAGGTTTCACCTAAAACCCATCTCGGCGACACACATGACAAACGGGGTTACTAGCACGCTATAGTGACCTAGGTCGAATCCGGGCTCTCGCTACTTAGACCGACCTAGGGGTCGTCCTCACCGGGCTCTCGCTACGTAGTGAGGGAACCGAACCCACAACAAACTAACACCCACAAGAGAAACGCAAGAAGAACAAGCATTCTCAACTACTTAGTCATTCAAGCATTTCAACAAACATGTGATGTGCACCAAACCAAGAGGAAACCCAAATCTTCCACCAACATCTCTAACAATCCCCTAATCATCCAATTAACACCCTAATCACCTTACTAACCCTAGCAAGAACACTACTCTAACATAATCAAACTAATACTAACAAGAACAAGAGAAATCAACACAAACATCAAAACAAACATAAACAAACTAGTGAAAATGATAAACAAGACTAAAGATGAGAACTTGATGAATAATAAAGGATTAAGAGTAAAAAAGGAAGAGGAGATTATACCATACTAGTGGAGAATGAAAAGATGAACACTTGTATATAAAGAAAACCCAAATCCCTCCACCAATGTTGTCAAGATTGGATGGATTCTTCAAGAGATCTCTTAATACAAGATTAAACTAAGATTAACTACTAATTACCGACTAATCTACACTAATCTAATCTAATCTAACCTAAAGTAGTCTAGGGTTTGAGGTCTAATGAAGTGCATTTTCTTTACATAACAAGGGAATGGTATATATAGGGTTTAAGAATGAAAGGAGAAGAAAAGAAAGGAAGGCGTGCATCAGCAGGCCCGTCCCGGCCGAGACGGGGTGGTCCCGGTCGGGACGCCATGGTCCCGGTCGGGAAGGACCCTCGGTAGGCTCATCTTCGTTTCCTTCTTCATCCCGGACGGGATGAGGCCATACCCGTTCGGGATGAGCCTTGTAGGCCTCCAATATGAACTTTTTGGTCCCTCCTTGCTTCTCATGGGCTTCCCATCGATTCTCGAGACTCGGGATCGGGTCTCGGACGCTCAGGATTGGGTCCCAAGGTCTCGGGGTCGATTCCAAGGCATCGAATCATCGTTCCTTAGCTTCGTTGGCTCCAAAATGTGTATGTATAGAGTCGGAATCGCTCCAACTCTTCCAAATCGGTCTCGGGAACCTGAAACGAACTAAAGGAAGCATAAGAAGCCCCTAAACCGCTCCCAAGGAGCGATTCTACAAGGAAAATGGGACCAAAACACTACAAAATAGGCACTACAAATGGCACTTATCAACTCCCCCACACTTAACCCTTACTCGCCCTCGAGTAAGCACATACTAACTACTAAACTATCCGAGCGGGTATTAGCGCACCCTACGCCCTTTCAACTCACGCGAGTACACTTAGAGGAAAAGTGCACTCCGCAAGGCAAGTCGGGTCTTGCGACAAAACTATGGATGTAACCGGACACAACACACATAAACAAACAAACACACAAACAAACACATAATCGGTTGCACCCAAAACAAAAGAAATACCGCTTCCCTCTAAAAGCGGTGAAAGAAGCACCGGTTTAGGACTCGAGGTAAGTGACAACGTTCCCAAGCTAGCAATACAAACCAAGGTGAACTAAACCCTAATAGTATGACGATAAAGCAACAAAAACGTTGGTAACTTACCTAGGTCCTCCTAACTTTCTAAAAACGTACTACGGGACGATCGGCGGAGTGGAAAGTGAAGAACCACGGTGTTAGTCGACACTGTAGGTAAGAGAGACCCCGCCCCCTTTAGCGTGAGCCAAGAGGGTCGTCCCGTGTCCAAAACCGCCTAACTAGTCCAAGTAAAAAGGTGGAAAACATGCAAAATGAGAGAAGACCGACTAATGCCGCTATCATCCTTCCTAGGGACTCGGTCCTTTGGTAGGCTCTTCACGGCAAAAGTCGGAAAAAGGCTTATTTTTGTGGGGATTTCTTTTTGTGAGACGGGTTTTCTTTTGGCATTTTCTTTCTTTTCGACGTTTTGATTTGTTTTGCCATGCCATTCTCTTTTTTTTTCTTCTTTTCTATTTTCTTTTTGGCTTTTGTGCCTTTTCTTTTTCTTCATTTCTTTTCTTTCTTTCATTTTTCTTTCTTTTCTTTCCTTTGCCCTTTTGGCAAGATTTGGCATTTTTGGAATTTCCTTGTGCAACAAGAAAGAGAGAATTCAACAATTTGCAATCTTATTGAGTGGATGTGTGTAGGAGGTAGGGGAATGGGAGAGTCGGGGTTGTGATAAGTGTCGTTTGTAGTGCCTATTTTGTAGTATTTTGGTCCCATTTTCCTTGTGGAATCGCTCCTTGGGAGCGATTTATGGGCTTCTTATGCTTCCTTTAGTTCGTTTCAGGTTCCCGAGACCGATTTGGAAGAGTTTGAGCGATTCCGACTCTATACATACATATTTTGGAGCCAACGAAGCTAAGGAACGATGATTCGATGCCTTGGAATCGACTCCGAGACCTTGGGACCCAATCCCGAGCCTCCGAGACCCGATCCCGAGTCCCGAGAATCGATGGGAAGCCCATGAGAAGCAAGGAGGGACCAAAAAGTTCATATTGGAGGCCTACAAGGCTCATCCCGGACGGGTATGGCCTCATCCCGTCCGGGATGAAAGAGCAATTGAAGAAGCTGCTGTATGTGGCTCGTCCCGATCAGGAAGGTGGCGTCCCGACCGGGACCGACCTCGTCCCGACCGGGACCACCCCGTCTCGGCCGGGACGGGCCACTGCTACTCCGCTTTATTTCTTTTCTTCTCCCTTTCATTTGTAACCCTATATATACTCTTCCCTTATTATGTTAAGCTTAGGCCTTTGATGAGAGACTAAACCCTAGATAGATTAGCATAGATTAGTGTAGATTAGTCCTTAGATTATCGTTAATCATAGATTAATACTTGTAATTTGGGAATTCTTCAAGATCATCACCAAGCTTGACAAACTTGGATGTTTGTTTTGGGTTATTCTCATTTATGCAAGTTTTCTTCTTCTTTTCATCTTCTAGTTTGGTATTATCTCTTTTCCTTTCTCTTGTTCATTGTTTTATTAATCAAGTTTGAATCTTTAGTTCTTGTTAGTGTTTAGTTCTTCATTCTTGATAGTTTCATTATGTTAGTTTTGTTGTTTGGTTTGATTTCTCTTGTTAGTGTTAGTTTTAGTTTAGATATGTTAGAGTAGTATCTTGCTAGGGTTAGTAAGGTGATTAGGGTGTTAATTGGATGATTAAGGGATTGTTGGAGTTGTTGGTGGAAGATTTGGGTTTCTCCTTGGTTTGTTGCACATCACATGTTTGTTGAAATGCTTGATTGACTAAGTATGTACGAATGCTTGTTTTTCTTGCTTTTCTCTTGTGGGTATTAGTTTGTTTGTGGGTTCGGTTCCCTCATTAAGTTGCGAGAGTCCGGTGAGGACGACCCCTAGGTAAGTCTAAGTTGCGAGAGCCCGGATTCGACCTAGGCCTATAGCATGCTAGTACTCCGTTTGTCGTTTGTGTCGCCGAGGTGGGTTTTAGGTGGAACCTCTAGGTGAGTCTAAGTTGCGAGAGCCCAGGCATTACCTAGATTACCCTACTACCTCCTTCACCTCTAGTTCATCCTCGACCATTCCGTTACCCCTTTGACCCCGACCTAATCCTAGCCCGTTCTCCTTTGTTTGTTTTCTTGCTTTAGACCTAGCTTAGTCCTAGTCTCCCCCTCCTTAGAATAGCTTGTCTCGAACCTAGTCCTAGACCGTAGCATACCTTAGTCCGACCTCTCGTCCCTGTGGATTCGACCCGACTTACCCTAGCTACCCACTAGGTATAGCCGATTTTGTTTGACGGTTGGGATTCACGACAAATCCTTCCCATCAAATTGGCGCCATTGTCGGGGACGGCGTAGTTTAGACTTTTGTTTGCTTAGTTTTGGACTTTGTTCTTGATTTTTGTGTTCTCTTCTCCTTGTGTATCTCCGTTTTTCTTCTTGTGTGTTACTCTCCCTTCCTAGTGCCTCAAAAGCACTAGGATACTAACGTTTGCTCAAGTGCTTCTAGCTCATCCTAGGTACCAAGGCAACGTTATGGACATGGCTTGTCCAAGCTACCATCAATCATCACGGGGCAACTTTGGGGCAAATGGCCAAGTCCCGAAATCTCACCAACCATATCAACCTCATCAACAATCTCACGAACGCCCTCCATATGGTTACCAAGAAGGTTGTCAAGGATCATTCCAACATCCTAACAACTTCCAAACACCCTCACATGACCCACAACCAAATATCCCTAACTTTGAGACTTGTCAAATGTTGGTTCAAATGCAAAAGAGTCAACAAGAGACGATGATCCTATTGCATAAGGGTCAACAAGATTTGAGGATTCTATTGGATAAGACTCAACAAGCGTTTTTGACTCAAATACAAGGGGTTAGGGAGGAGTTCAAGGCCCAAATAGAGGTGCAATATGCTCGCATCAATGCACTCATGGCTCATATCACGATGTCGGCCACTCGAGCTCCACAACATGTTGAGGAAGGTTCATTTGGGCAAGAAGGTCGGGTGCCTCCACAAGAAAGTCAACCCGATTGTGAAGCTACAAATGAAGAAGAGGGGGTCAATCACGAGGTCATTGTTGAGTGTTGCGTGGGCGGTGAAGATATGGGAAGAAGGGAGGAAGTTGAAGCTTCAAGGGCCAACAATGAGGAGGGGAGTGAACATGATTCTCAAGATAACTCTTGGGGAGCCGATGTATTGGCTATCAAATTGGATTTGTTCGATTTTCTTCGTGATGAAACGGATCTAGACAATCCAAGGCCAAGTGAAGACATACCTCCTCTAGGCCATATTGACAAGGTAAGCGAAAAGGAGCGCAATACTTGGGAAAAAGAAGTAGATGCCTTGGAACTTGCCTTGTATGGGGAATTGGAGGATCCTAAAGCCTCCAATGAAGATAACTTGATGCTTTCTCCTCCTCTACCGCACTCGATGTCTAGCCCTTTGTCTTGTGAGACGGTTGGTGAAGAGGATCCTTGTCGGGCGGTGGAAAAGAGTTCCACTCTCGACCCCATAGAAGAAGCGACACCTCTAGGGTGTGATCTCCCACATCATGACACCGAGCACGACTCTAGACCACTATACCTACCGGATGGTCATAAGAGTCGTAGCTATGTTGGTTTGGAAGACCCGGAAGATCACGAGAACCCCGAGCATATTGAAGACGATCGCTTTTTCCCTCCGACTTGGAAACTTTTGGTAGTGGCTAGGCTCGGCCATGTGAGCTTAAATGAAGATGTTGCTAGAGCATTTGACTTACTCCTTCGAGCTCTTGATGGCTATGGAGGTGTAGTTGGTGAGAGTATCGTATTGTAAATATCTCTTTTTCTTTTCTTTTGTGCTTGTATTTGTGTTTATGTTTGTTTGTATAGTTTGGTTTCTAGGATTTGTTAGCCTTTGTGGAACTCTTGTTCATTTGGATTTTTGATGAGCGATGTGAGGGAGGGAATTTGATGTTGTATTTGAGTTCATTGTGATTGGTGTGAAGGAAAGGTGATTCCTAGAGGAGAGTAGATAATGATAGAGCTTGGATCGTGGGAATGGAAGTCGGTTTTTGAAGCTTCGGTGAAGCTTTTGGGGTTTTGGAGGTCAAGAAGACCCATCCCGGGCGGGAAGGGAGCTTCCCGACCGGGACGAGTGTGTCATCCCGACCGGGAAGGAGCCGTCCCGATCGGGATGATGGTGCCATATTTCAAGATTTCTGGAGTGGCTTCCCGACCGGGAAGGAGGCTTCCCGATCGGGAAGGGTTTATCATCCCGACCGGGATGGTCCCCTTTCTCCTCTTTTGGCCTCTTCTTTGACATTTGAGCCCACCCAACCATTGTATACCCCCACCCAACCTCCCTACTCATCCTTGCTCATGTCATATGACCGTTACACTTCATTTACATACCCTCACCTCATTTCTCTTCCCTTTACACCGAGTTTCACATCGAATCCTACCCCCCTCACACCATTACAACCTCAACCATGCGGTTCTATCACGTTTGAAGCGGAATAGCAATGATGAAGACAAGCAAGTGCCTATATTGATCTATGAGACGATGGTGAGAGTGAGTTGCTAACCTATGGTACGGCAACTATCCTTTCTTTTCCGTCTTTTATTGCTTGTTTTCCTTTGTTTACTCCCCTTCCCCTTGTACACTTTTGTGTCATGGTGTCATGGTGGCCTTCGAGGCCTTGGTATATGGTTGCTCCCGACTCTCGATGATGTGACTACATTGAGAGTCATTTTCAAAATCCAAAGTTTTCAAGTTTTTCACCCTTTTTGTTGGATTTAGTCGGATTTAGGCGGAATCCGGGCTTGGTGACTTGATCACACCTAGCCCTCCCCTCCCATTTCCTTTTATTTCCTTCTTTTTATTTCTTCCCCCATCCATATCTTTTTCTCGTCTCGGCCCATGGTGACTTGACTACACCCCGGCCGGACACCTTCTACCTTTTCTTCACTTTATTTTTGATTTTTAGTTTTATTTTCGTAGTTTCTTTTTCTTTCTTTTGTCTCTCCGTACCCTAAGATCGAGCATGAGGACATGGCTCGATTTAAGTGTGGGGGAGCGATATTCTAGTATAGTTTAGTTTATTTTCTTAGTTTTTCGAAAAACCTTTAAAAATACCTAAAAATTTGAAAAACTTTCACAAAAATCAAAAAGATTTTTCTTTTGTGTGTTTTCCCTTTGTGTCTTTGTGTCGTGTATTTGTTGTTTTGTGTGCGTGTTTGCCCCCCCTTTTCTTTACAGGTTGCTTAAATCGCCGTTAACTTTGGAAGGCTTTCAAGACTCCCGGTAACATCTTATCCCTTTTTCCTCTTTGTTCCTTGTGGAGTTTGGAGGAGATGTGTGTTGTGGTGTGCTCGGGTGGAGCTTTGTAAAGTTTGTGGTTGTTTTGGTGGCTTGTTTGGATGATCGGGGTGGTATTTATGTTGTGTATGTATGTATTCATTTTGTGTTGTTTTTTGTTTCGTTGCTTTTACTTCTTTTTCTTTCGTTCTTCGTTGTGTCTTTTTTTTTGTGTTGTGTTGTGTGTCTTGTGTGTAAACATTTTGCGAAAACCCGGTTTAGAGGCTAGTTTGTGAGAGTTTACTTTCCCTTCCTAGTTGTATAAATCGAGCCTTGGACTTTAATCTAGTAGAATGACCCTAAATCAATGAATTCGTTGGTCCTTTACCTTGAGTCCACCTAGCTTACTAGAAATTTACTACGGGATTTGCACTTTTGACCATTATGACCACCCACGGTGTGAAAAGGCCTTGGTTACCGAGTCTCGTCCCTTAGGTGACCGTGTTTGGGATTGTTTGATTAGTCCAAGTTCTCCCCTTTTTTGTGAGTTTGAAGGGAAGACGTCGTCCTGACATACCCATTTCCCTATTTCCTACACAAATCCACACAATAAAAATGCAATTTGTTGATCTCTCTTTCTTATTACTATGGAATGCCAAAAAGCCGAATCAAGCCAAAAAGGGCTAAGAAAAGAAAAAAAAAATGAAAGAAAGAAAAGAATGAAGAAAAAGAAAAGGCACAAAAAGCCAAAAGAAAATAGAAAAGAAGAAAAAAAGAATGGCATGGCAAAACAAAGAAAAAAATGCAAAAGAAAAGAGAAAATGCCAAAAGAAAACCCGATTCACAAAAAAATAACCCCTACCTCTCAAAATAAGCCTTTTTCCGACTTTTGCCGTGAAGAGCCTACCAAAGGACCGAGTCCCTAGGAAGGATGATAGCGGCATTAGTCGGTCTTCCCTCATTTTGCATATTTCCACCTTTTTACTTGGACTAGTTAGGCAGTTTTAGACACGGGACGACCCTCTTGGCTCACGCTAAAGGGGGCGGGGTCTCACTTACCTACAGTGTCGACTAACACCGTGGTTCTTCACTTTTCCACTCCGCCGATCGTCCCGTAGTACGTTTTTAGAAAGTTAGGAGGACCTAGGTAAGTTACCAACGTTTTTATTGCTTTATCGTCATACTATTAGGGTTTAGTCCACCTTGGTTTGTATTGCTAGCTTGGGAACGTTGTCACTTACCTCGAGTCCTAAACCGGTGCTTCTTTCACCGCTTTTAGAGGGAAGCGGTATTTCTTTTGTTTTGGGTGCAACCGTCTAAGTGCTTGTTTGTTTGTTTGTGTGTTTGTGTCCGGTTGCATCCACAGTTTTGTCGCAAGACCTAACTTGCCTTGTGGAGTGCACTCTTCCTCTAAGTGCACTCGCGTGAGTTGAAGGGGCGTAGGGTGCGCTAATACCCATTCGGCTAGTATAGTAATTAGTTTGTGCTTACTTGAGGGCGAGTAAGGGTTAAGTGTGGGGGAGTTGATAAGTGCCATTTGTAGTGCCTATTTTGTAGTGTTTTGGTCCCATTTTTCTTGTAGAATCGCTCCTTGGGAGCGGTTTAGGGGCTTCTTATGCTTCCTTTAGTTCGTTTCAGGTTCCCGAGACCGATTTGGACAAGTTGGAGCGATTCCGACTCTATGCATACACATTTTGGAGCCAACGGAGTAAAGGAACGATGATTCGATGCCTTGGAATCGACCCCGAGACCTTGGGACCAAATCCCGAGCCTCCGAGACCCGATCCCGAGTCCCGAGAATCGATGGGAAGCCCATGAGAACAAAGGAGGGACCAAAAAGTTCATATTGGAGGCCTACAAGGCTCATCCCGAACGGGTATGGCCTCATCCCGTCCGGGATGAAGGAGGAAATGAAGATGCAACTACTGTGAGCCCATCCCGATCGGGACCATGGCGTCCCAATCGGGACCGACCTCGTCCCGACTGGGACCACCCCGTCTCGACCGGGACGGGCCTACTACAGCTCCGCCTTGTTTTCTTTCTTCTCCCTTCCACTTGTAACCCTATATATACCCCCCTCTTGTATTAAGACACCATCTTATGTTAAATGCACTTCATTAGACATTAAACCCTAGACTAATTTAGGTTAGATTAGAGTAGATTAGTCGGTAATTAGTTGTTAATCTTAGTTTAGTCTTGTATTAAGGGAATTCTTCAAGATCCACTCAAGATTGACAATCTTGGGTGTTTGTTTTGGGTTTTCTTCATTAATGCAAGTTTCAATCTTTTCATCTTCATAGTGTTGGTATAATCATCTCTACTCTTAATCTTGTTTATTTAATCTAGTTTGAATCTTTGTTATTGTTTGTTCTTGTTCTTGTTAGTTTCATAATGTATGTTTGGTTTCTTATGTTAGATCTTCTTGTTCTTGTTAGTTTTAGTTGGATTATGTTAGAGTAGTGTGCTTGCTAGGGTTAGTAGGGTGATTAGGGTGTTAATTGGGTGATTAAGGGATTGTTGGAGATGTTGGTGGAAGATTTGGGTTTCCTCTTGGTTTGGTGCACATCACATGTTTGTTGAAATGCTTGATTGACTAGTAGATGCATATACTTGTTTTTCTTGCCTTTCTCTTGTGGGTGATAGTTTGTTTGTGGGTTCGGTTCCCTCACTAAGTTGCGAGAGCCCGGTGAGGACGACCCCTATGTCGGTCTAAGTAGCGAGAGCCCGGATGCGACCTAGGCCTATAACGTGCTTGTAACCCCGTTTGTCATGTGTGTCGCCGAGATGGGTTCTAGGTGGAACCTCTAGGCGGGTCTAAGTTGCGAGAGCCCGGACCAACCTAGATTACCCTACTACCTCCTTCGCTCTAGTTCTCCCTCGACCATTCCGTTACCCCTTTGACCCCGACCTAATCCTAGCCCGTTCTCCTTAGTTGTTTCTCCTTAGCCTTAGTCATAGTCTAGCTTTCTCCCCTTCTCATCACCTTAGTTTAGCTTAGCTCGTTGACTTAGTCTCGTATTTAGGCGACCTTAGTCTAGGCTATACATTACCGTCCTCGTGGATTCGACCCGACTTACCCTATCTATCGTAGGAATAGCCGGTTTATTATTGACGGTTGGGATTCCACGACAAATCCCTACCATCAACCAGCAACGGCCCGGGCCCAAGCAAGCAACCGCAAGCGAAGACGTCAGGTATGAATTCTAAGCCTTGGCTGGCGAGCCCCAACGCACAGTCTAACGGACTTAAAACGACCCGATCGGACAGCCACCAGGTCGTAATCTTCGATTGACCTGGGCGGCTATACTTTGATTTTCGCCTTGTCCAAGCCTCAGTCAAAGTGGGGGCTTCTATAGACACCCAGATTTGGACCTGGTGGCTGCAAAGGCGCCCAACGAACACCCGATGACAATAGGACTGCAACGCGACGCGGGTTCGCGATGTTTTAGGTAGTTTTTCTATAGAACGGATCAAATAAATTACTCAAGAAAACTAAACTAACATGATGGCAGCCTTAGTCGTGTCGTTACGGTCGCATAAACACTAATTAGAGTCAATTCTGACACCGGGACCCCGAATCGGTCCCGAAACTCGAACCGAGTCAACACCGCGCCAAGCGAACCTCGGGATGAACACCCGAGGCCCACTAAACCTACGGCGCTAGGTCAAACCTGGGGAAGACTTAACCCCCAAGAATCATATCACACTCCTCCCTCTCGGTTTTGGAAAGTATCAAAACCGTATCCTCAAAACTCCAACTGCCCCACCTCACGCGCCTCAGTCTCCCCGCGCCTAAGCCCAGGCGCCTGAGTGATGGTAGGGATTTTTCACGTCCCTAGCCGATCAATAAAACACCGACTAACCTAGTGGGTAGCTAGGGTAAGTCGGGATCGTATCCACGAGGACGGTAAATCAAGGTTTAGACTATGTCGGCCTACAACGAGACTAGATCACCAAACAAACACAAAGAAGCAATAAAAGGAAAACTATTAAAGAGGAGGAATAAGTGAGAACTATACTAAGGATGAACTAAGCTAATGATCGAACTAATGAATAAACTAAAAGAACGAAGGCTAACTAGGGGGATTAACACAAATATGGAAAGAAGTGGGGTAGGTCGGGTTCATAGGAGTAGAAGGGTAATTGGGGTGATCAAGGGTATAGGTGTCTCCTAGTTACTAGAGTCGGTCCGGGCTCTCGCAACTTAGACCGATGTCAAGGTGGGTCCGGGCTCTCGCAACTTAGACCCTAGTCCGCGCTCTCGCGTCTAAACTATTCTCAACATTTCCACAAAATAAGCAATCAATGAGAAGATGAACACAAGTATGGGAAGCATGGCAACTACAACTCACACAAGCATATCAACAAACACATAGAGTGCTCACAATGTGACTAACAACAAAGATGTAACCTTTTCCCCTTAATCAACCCTAATCATCCATAATCTACCCCTAATCCCCCTACTAACCCCACAAGATCACTACTCACTCATTATCAATGAAAAACTAACAATCACAAGAGGAAACAAACTCACAAACCAAACATCCATTATGAACAATGAGAACAATAACAATAACAATATAAAAAGATTGAAACTAGATTAAATAACTAAGAACAAGAGTAAGAAAGGTTATACCAACAATAGGATGAAGAAAAGATGAAAACTTGTATTAATGAGAAACCCAAATACAATCCCAAGGTTGTCAATCTTGGAACAATCTTCAAGAATCTCCTTAATCCAAGAACTAATTACAATGATTAACTAAGGATTAACTAAGATTAAGGGAAGATTAAAACTAATGAGTGAGAGTAAATCTAGGGTTTTGGAGGCTTAAGAGAGTCTAAACTAACATAAGATGTTTTAACATTACAAGAAGGGAGTATATATATGGGTACAAGAATGAAGGAGAAGAAAAGAAAAGAGTCGCGCTGCCCCTGTAGCTTCCCGACCGGGACGGATCATCCCGATCGGGACGGCCCTGTAATCTTGACCGGGACGGGATGGTCCCGACCGGGATGGGCTCACAGCAGCCTCCTTCAAAGTGCATCCCATCCCGAACGGGATGAGGCCATCCTGAACGGGATGGGTCTTGTAGGCCTCCCTTAAGAGCTCTTTGGCCCTTCCTTGCCTCTCATGGGCTTCTCGTCGATTCTCGGGACTCGGGATCGGGTCTCGGAGGCTCGGGATTGGGTCCCGAGGTCTCGGGGTCGATTCCAAAGCATCGAGTCATCGTTCCTTTACTCCGTTGGCTCCAAAATGTGTATGTATTGAGTCGGAATCACTCCAACTCTTCCAATTCGATCTCGGGAACCTGAAACGAACTAAAAGAAGCATAAGAAGCCCATAAATCGCTCCCAAGGAGCGATTCCACAAGGAAAATGGGACCAAGACACAACAAATAGGCACTACAAACTACACTTATCACTGAGTCTTGGTGCGCCTCAGCTCAGGCGCCCATATGGGCGACGAGGGCCGAAAACACCTATAAATACCCCCCTTCACGCCCTCATTTCAACACACAACTTCTCAATCTTCTCTTCTCCCTCTAAACTCTCGCTAAGGGCTCGCACTTCGACACCCGAGGCAAACGATCCACTCCTCGATCGTCGTTCCGATAATAAAGCGACATCGACGCTACTCCTCACCTTCGAGCACTCCACTCGATACTAAGGTGCCTGTGATCGACTAGCCCAAATCTAGTAGCGAAGCTCTGCCGGAATAGCCGCAGGAAGGGTCAAACGGTAACGGAACTCTGCCGGAATAACTGGTCAAGCTAGGAGGATCCGCCTGTCGAAGTCGTATTGTCACTAGGTTGCCATCTAAACAAAACTTTCCATTCTCGTACTTTATTTCTGTTATTATGCACTACGACAACACTAGACGTGGGAACTAGGCTCACATACACTCACTAAAATACGTAATGTCCCAACTTCAACCGCAAACACTTAAACACACTAAATAGACCCGAGTAATTCTGAGACCCGTTCTCAAACTATCTATGCGTCGTGTCCCGTTTAGTGTACACTCCGAGGGTGCAACTCCTTACTATGTGATTTACTTACATTTGCATTTACAATTTTTCGTATGATTTATTGCTTTTACGACCTTATAATCGCATGCTAAATCACCTAACACGGAATTCGAAATGTAAAACAACTAAAACTGAACAAAGTGATGGTCGGGTTCCGTATTAGTCACGGTGCTCGCCTTATTAGGTTCGACGCATCCCTATTAATACCGAACCGACACATCTTAAGCAAAATACCAAGTAAGGTATACCACGAGAACGACTAATATCCGTATTACCGCTTTAAAACTGATTTGCTAATACGTATAGTACTAGTACTCTCTACTCTCCTACGTGCATCTTTTCATGGCCTGCTTGTCACGTGAAATCGCATGCAAAAAATCTAAACACAACTACTTTGACGACAAAACTTACTTGTCCTTAAACAACCGACGTAGCAAAAGGTATAGGGCTAAAACAACGGATGTTACAGTATTTCCACCACAACAAAAGAACTAGGATATCATCCCACCGATTGATTAGTAGAGGCCGCTATAGTGCGGGCGGGATTGGGTATTGACATCTATTGGATGTTGGCTTCCCAATACGTACCCTCACCCCTTACTCATAATCGACGGTTTCCGGATGTCCGAAACCATTGGCAATGAGAGTCATTCCAGGCATGGAGTGCTTAAGGGTACAAGTTTTTATCTTTAGGTCCCGTGCCACTCAACTTTGAGCCGGTAAGGGATCAAAGTTGACTTGAACGGTTTCCGAGTCCCCAGAATTGACTCGGTGGCGACTCCACAAATCAACGAGAACTTCAGTTCACTACAAAGGTTACCTTACCAAACAAAACGACCTTTAAACATTTACAACCACGAATCGATCGATTCCCAAACGGAAACACAAGTGTACCCCACCCGTCTAGTACAAGTCCGGATCGTCATCCAAATCGAGGTCCGACACTTCGCCCCGTATGCGAGATCGGACCGGCCCCCGGCAGGGAGGGGGCCGCGTGGGTGGCCGCCGCCACACGTTGAAAAACCGGGTCGGTCCCGTGCGGGGCGCTGGACGGTGCGGACGGGCATCCACAGGTTTTGTTAGAGAGAGATGAATTGAGTTGGAAAATGAATTGAAAATGAGGGGATTGGGAAGGGTATGAGGGAAGTAAAGTAGGGATTGATTTGGGTGAGAGGATGTTTGGCAGCCTTATGACAGTCCTCCCCCTCGTTTTTAAATTGAAGCCAACCCATCCATCTTAAGATGGATGTAAAACCAAGATTAAGACTAAGAGACTCTTGGGAAGTTACTCCTCCCTCCCTCCCTCCCTCCCTCCCTCCCTCCCTCCCTCCCCCTCTCTCTCTCTCTCTCTCTCTCTCTCTCTCTCTCTATATATATATATATATATATATATATATATATCTATATATATATATATAGAGAGAGAGAGAGAGAGATTAGTTGTGAGTTATTATTTAGTTAACTTATTATCTAGTACGAGGGATTAGGGAGGCAGAATTTGGTGAGCATGAATTAGGGATTTTGGTGATTGACATACACTAGGATTGATTTGTCTAATTTGGAATTATTGTATATGTGTTGACTTTACTTGATCAATTCTGTCAACTCGTATTCGCCCTTATCAATATGGAGAAACTCGGAATTTGGGTAATTTCGATTAGTGATCTAGCTTGATCGCCGCGAAAGCGGGTTTTAGCGAGGTTGGGTTAGGAAATCCGGATCACCCGTGTGACAGGTGGGGATCGAAAAGGAAAACTCACTCCTTATCGATTGTGTATTGTTCGCTTGATTCCTTGTTTGTGTATCCCGTTTCTAATTCTCCGACTCCCCTAACGCCTTTCATTGATTTCTCTTAGTTATTCTAGTCTCATTTCCTTAGTCTAGTTCGACTTCACCTCAAAACCCGCTTTAGATCCCAATCAATAGACTAGACCTAAACTCGACTTCCCTTGTTCCGTCCCTGTGGATCGATCCCGACTTACCGCTATTACATAGTTAGTCGCAGTTATAAATATTGTTTGACCGCACGGATCACGACGCCCGCACGCATCATGCATACTCTTGTAGATACATACGCGGTACTGTAGGACACTTAGACTTGGTATAAATAGGTACTAATCATTAATGAAATACTTAACCTTTTCATCACGTTTATAGTATTTGCCTATTTGGAAACGTGTCGGCCACACTTCATTTGTTTCCAAACTCTAATAAAGAACGTCGTTATGAGTTATGGTGGGTTTGTGGGGAAGCAGCTTCGTAAGAAACATTAAACGACAAAAAAAATCGAAAATTCAAAGCGGAATATCATTATAAAATATAAAGTGATATTACTTGTTTTGTGAATGATAGAATAAACCCTGTCAATGGAGATCAATACATTGAAGTACAGTGGTGAACGAAAAAGTACTTAATCTAGGCTTTAACCAGAAGCTCTACTACACTGGCAAACTCTTCAACAAACGAAGCGCTCGCATAGAATGAGACGTCTCTGACCGCACCATTCTAGTTAGCACGGGCACTGCTCCAGCAGCTAATATCGCTGTATGGGTTTCACTGTCCATGCTAAGGTTGTAAAGAACAGATAAGCCAGCTCCCACAGCTCGTTCACTTCCCTGTTCCATAACCTTTACTACTGGAAGTACCCCTCCATGAGACACAATTGCTTGTGTCGCATCCTTACTAACATCGGAAATTACCCGATTAAGTTGAACTAGTGCAGCCTCTTGCACATCGGCCTGTGAACTTTTTATTTGTTCAATCAAACGAGGTACAGTCTCATAAAGGGTAATCTCCGTGGAAATTGAATTCTTGAGTGGAGTGGAGAATGAGCTCAGTCTAACTAAGCAAGCAGCAACCCACTCTTTGTGATGTAGAGGGATATCAGACTTGAGAATTTTTTGTAGTAAATCAGTGAACTTGTTGAAACCGATTGTGTCACAGAACTGTGGATAATCCACCAGTTTTGTCAGTAATTTTGAAGCTGCTGATATGGCGAGCCCAGCTTCTTCAAGAAATGCAGGATTTGGTTCCTGTCCTTCATCAGCTTCCATGTCTGCCACAAATTGAAAACATAAAGCAATATAAATTCTTGCTAGGTTGTATTTCATGCTACATGATGAAGAATAAATAATAGTACTCGTAGGCTTTTTCTACATGATTATTTTTCCGAATTTTACGTGGTACCTTCCACTTTCTAAAAAGGTCACTAATACCCCTAAATTTTAGGAAAACGTTTTAAAATACCCTTTTTTTGAGACGAACGTTTTAAAATACCCTAAATGTTCTAATTCCCCTCTTTTAGATAGTTAAGTCACGCAAATTCCAATGCTTTGGCAGTTATTTTTCAGAACATCACCATAAATATCGCTTACTCAATCATAAACATATTTTCCTTGCAAAATTTAACTGTATACAAACTCAAACTTTAGTAGTTTGGGTATTTTAGAAACTAGTATTTGTTTAGGTGTAATGACAAGGTTGTAGAAAACTAGAGATACCACGTAAAATTCGGGGGAAAAAAATGTGTACCACGTAGAAAAACACAAATGAAGGGGAAAAAAATCAAATCTGCAGTTATATTAGTAACAACCTTTTTTTTGACCAAGGCTTTATTGATATAGATATCTGACATTTTCCTACGGGTTTCCATCTCCATTCTGATAGAAAAAAGGGATTTCTTTTGTAGTCTTATATGCATATTGTTCAGGTTTCCGTCTCCATTCTAGTAGAAAAAAGGGATTTCTTTTGTAGTCTTTATATGCATATTGTTTCCGAAACATAAAATATTATGGTTTTTCTCATCTTTTCTCATGTTTTTGTACTTTCTCACTTGTACCCCTACTTGATTCTAATCTCCATTTATGCCCTTCTATTCTCTCATTAGTCAATAGTCATTACTCATTACTCTTAAGCATGGCCTTGTAACATATTTCCGTTTAAGTAGAAGTTAGTTAATCATATTAGCCCTAATACTCCTATTTGAACTTCACCTAACTATCCTAACAGCCATTTAACATCAACAACTCCAAAATTACATAATATCAATCCAACTTCCACCAACTTCAGTTCCCTCCTCTCTCTATAGCTCCATTCTTACATAGCACGATCTTGCACCAACATCACAATGCCCCCAGTTAAATGAACCACCCACGAACTATACCTCCCACTCCCAGCACTATTTCAGTTTGAAGCTTTTTATTGTTTTTCAAGATCTACAAGGAAATACTGTTTGATTGTTAAAATTAACTCCTCTACTGTATTTCTCATCAACACAAGCAAGACCTTTCAAAAGCTCGCATTTTTTGCCCGTGGTGGCGTGTAGGCACAGGTCAATGGTGGTTAGTAGCTTAGTAAGCAAGAGGTTGTAGATGATTCGGAGGTCGTGTATGTAGGAGGAGAAATTAAATGAGGAAGAGTGTCTGGTATGAAAGGGAGTGTTAGTACACCAATTAACAAGAGCAGGTCATCCGTTAACAGAAAAATTAACGTTTAGAGATAGTAATGTCACGGTTCGGAGGGAATGGGAGAATATAGCGGTATAGATGGGGATATAGAAAAACTAGGGGTACAACGGTACAAGTGAGAAAGTGCAAAAATATAAGGGTATTGATGAGAAAACTCCAAAATTATTTAAAAATGAAAAATCAATGGAGGACATTGTGGAATAAACATCCGGCAGACTATTCAAGTACTGAAGTTTACTTACACCAGCACTTCCATAACAACTTCCTTTTGATATTTATCCAAACCTCATAAATTCAATTTTGAGGAACTTGGCCAGCAAACAAGGTTGCACGTTATTTTCTTTAAGAGATCCAATTTACGTCAACCTCAAAGAAGAAAATATACAAGCCTGTTCTGAGAATGGCTAATCCCCATACCTCTTGGCAAATTTTGCTGAAAGACGGCTAACAGACCAGATTCCATATGTGTCGCAACATTAGTGTCCATGCATGGCTCAACCATGGTGATATATTCAAGAACGGATGCAACTTGGGCTTGTGAATAAGAGTTTCCGGTCTCTAACATAATTCCGAGCCGAGAAACTACAGCTGAATCCAGCACATTGTTCCTGCGAACTTCTCAAAATTAAGTAGACAGAAAAACAGTAGCCTTGGTTGCCCAAGTTTGGAGAGCCTCGCACATCTTTACTACGAAGCCCTTACCGTAGTTACACCCATAACTATACGCCGAAGATGAAGAAGCTTATGAATGTCAATAAGCATTCTAAATTAATACTCGTACTACCTATTAATGATAATTTCAAAATTTACAACATATATATAAAAAAACCATATACGTAGTACAAACTATCGTATGGGACCACGAGTTAGACCACCAAATCGACATGCCAAGGATAAAATTTATATTGTTATAACTTGAAAACATTTTAATCCGAAAGTTTGTTTATTGGTCCGTTCGATTTCTAGATATGGTTGAGTGGCACCTGAGGTGTCTATACTTGATACATCTTTATTGGACTTAGACAACTGGGTCGAAGCAAGCCTTGACCCGAATAGATATAACCATCACCCAATACTACTACAACAACATCTTCCACTCCGATACTTCTCTCCACAATCTCCTCTCCAATGCCATGCTACCTCCAATTTTTATTGTGCTTTCAATTTTAGAGATAAGCACCAACAGGCAGTACTACGTCAGTTCTCTCTACAATCTCCTCTCCAGTGCCATATTTTATATATACTAGCATAGACCCGTGCATACTTGCACGATATATTTTTAACATTTTTCAATTGATAATCCATTAATTTTGATATGAGAAATAAATTGAAACTACATAGCTAATTAAGATAACTAACTAATGTCATGAGATGCATATTAAATGATATTTCTCACCACAAAGTGAATAATATCAATAAATAAATTTGTTCTAATTGGTTTAATTAATTATTTTATCATGCTATTGGATGGTTTGCATTTAAAAATTAAATGCAAATTCAATTAGGGTGCGTTTGAAAACTTGGAATTATTTTCATTTCATGAATCTAAATCTAGATATTCAATTATTGGCATTCAATTATATTTCCAATTTCAAAATGTCATTTGAAGTACCCTTCGAATTGGAATAAGAATTGAGAGGGGCGGAGCTGAATCGAGGTCACAAAAAATTATTTTCTGAAAAAATTTCATTAAGAAAATGTATATTTTCAGTGAGGAGAAAAAATTAAGCAAAAATATATCCCGACAAGATTCTGGCGAGAAAAAAAAAACTGTGATAGAGGATTGAAGTGTGACGAAATAGAAATGACTATCATATCGTAGGAATTTGAGAAAGCCAAATTTGAACATGGTTGAAATTTGTAAGGAATTAGTTTCAATCCCAATTCCAAATTCTAAGGTTTCCCAAGAGCTCAAAATGTCTCACTTCCGGAATCCAATTCAAATTCATTGTTCTCGAACATGCCATTAATGTAATCTAACTATTTATTTATTTATTTATTTATTTATTTGCATTTATATTGTAAGATTTGATATATTAGGGGGCGTTTGGTTTGCAAAAAGGTATAGAGTTAGAATCAAGAATCAAACCAAGGTGACATATGGTTGGAACTTGATTCATGATATCCAGTGTTTCATTCATTTTTCAAATGATTATGAATCAAATTGGAAATTATAGTTTTGTAAAGTACTCATACGAAGTATTCTTTAATAATCTCAATTTAGATACGGAGTACAACTTTATACAATATTATTATACAAAATTCAAAAAATTAAATACAGAAAAATAAGTAAAATAAATTCCATTAAAAAACTCGTTATTGGCAATCAGTATACCCCTAAACAAGTACATTTAGTAATCTTTAAGAATTTTTTTTGTTTTTTTATTAATTTTCGCAATAAAATATTTACATTGCGACATTTTACACACAAATAAACATTGGAAATAATTTTTCTTGAAAATCAAGTACTTTGATTCCAAGGTATGAATCTCATACGCACCTCCTCCCTTAGGTATGAGAAACTCATACCTTGGAGGATTGAGGTTTAGGTGTGAATTTTCTAATTTTGTCAACCAAATAAGAGGTATGAGTTTTGTGCAATCCAAACACATACCTCATACCTATATTTGACGAGCCAAACGTCCTCTTAGAGGAATTACTATTGATGATTGTTTCCATATTTAGATATGAACATTTTGGAGGGGGGGAAAAATATAAGAAGAGTTAATCTTAGTAAATAGAGAATTATCAATAAACCGATCAAAACAAATGCCTCCTCAAATTTTTATTGCGCTTTCAATTATCGAGATAAGCCTTCTTATCTTTCAATATTAATAAAAGAGTAAATAATGAAAAATAACGATAATAGTATAATCAAAATTGCAATAATAATGTTTTCATTAAAGTATACATTGTTAATGATTCTTTTTACATATTTTAAGATATACTAGATTAAAGCTCGTGCGCTGCACGAGTTAGTTGACTTAATTACATTGATGATGTACATTCGTTAAATAAGAAACTTAATCAAACTATGTCATTACAATAAATAAGATAATCACATGATATTAGTAATCAAACTTAGTTCCCTCTAGGGTTTCTTTTGGAGGGTGTGCTCTAGGGTTTTCTAGGTGGCCTCTGGCGTTGTCAGGAGTCTTTTTGTCCTCTTGTTTTTTCGTCTCTGCAAATCTACATTGCTTTCTGGATCACAAATCTTTGGTTTTCTTAAAGTTCTTTTGTCGTTTTCACAATTATTCTCATACCGCAAGTTTTCTGACGAATGGTGCTCAACCGGATTGATCTCAACGCCGACGGTCTCTCAGAGGGGCAGGGAGATGAAGCAGATGAGGGGCCGCCTATGGTGGATTGGGTGGTGGAAGGAGGAACAGAGGAGACTGACGGTGGGGCATATGTAGTCGAACGCTTGTGGACGGAACGGAATAATGTACGTAAGCCCTTAGTTGACGTGATTATGTTTAACTCTCGGGGGGGGAAGGTGTGGAATGTTAAGGTGTGCTACGAGAGCTTGCCTTTATTTTGTTATGTGTGTGGGCGCTTGGGGCACGGGGAGAAGGATTGTGGTGATAGGGAGGGACCGGTGGGTGCTGGGCGTAAATTCGGAGACTGGCTAAAAGCCTCGCCGTGGAGAGTAGTGAGTCATGGTGGGGAGGAGAGGAAGGATGAGTCGAGGAAGTGCTACGTGGTAGGTGTAGTTTTACGGAGGGTATTTGTGTTAGTAGTCGGGGCCACTCGGGGGGGCTCGGTTTGTGGTGGAAGGACATAAATGCGGATTTAATCTCTTATGATAAAAATTATGCGGTCGTTGAGGTAAAAAACGAGGAGGGTGTTGCGATTTGGAGAGCAGCGAGAGTTTATGGATGGCCGGAGCGTGAAAATAAGCACAGGACTTGGAACATGATTCGTAACATATGTCGCTCCTCTAGTGTTCCTATCACTTTGTTCGGGGATTTTAATGAAATTTTGAGCCCGAATGAGAAGGAGGGGGGCCGGCTGAGGAGTGAATCGAGTATGGATGCGTTTCGAGATGCCCTTGATGATTGTGGTCTACGGGATCTTAGCTTTGTTGGGAATTTATTTACTTGGCAGCGAGGGAGACATGTCCACAATCTCATTAGAGAAAGACTTGACCGAGTAGTGGCAACAAACTCGTGGTCTGAGCTCGTTCCGTCGGCGGTAGTTGAAGTAAGACCGATCTTCGCGTCCGATCATGCTCCCCTGATGTTTAAACTCCTCGGGACTGAAGTGAGTCGGGTTAGTGGGTACCCCTTTCGTTTCGAGCCTCTTTGGCTCTCTGACCCTCACTGTGGAGACGTGGTTCGAGAAGCTTGGTCCTTGTCACTGGAGAATGGGACGGAGGATAAGGTTCGTGGGTGTGCTGCTAGCCTCAAAAAATGGGCGCGCAGGAGGTTCGGGGACGTGAATCGGAGTCTGAGAGAGGAGTTGGGAAGATGGCAGCAAAGGCCAGCGTCGGCGGACATGCTCCACAAATGTCAGACGTTAGCTACGGAGGTAGCCGAATTACGCTGTCAGATTGAGACTTTCTGGAGAACCAGGGCGAAGGCCCATGAATTGCGTGACGGGGACAGAAATACCGCTTTTTTCCATCGAAAAGCGAAACAAAGAAGAAAGAGGAACACTATCGAGGGTCTGGAGGACGAAAATGGTGATTGGCAAAGCAGCGAAGTTGAGATACAGCGCCTTATTAATACATATTATGCGGAGCTGTTTGCAACCAGTGATCCGGTTAACATTGGAGAGGCCCTTGATAGCGTCCACGTGTCTGTTACGACGGAGATGAATGTTTTTCTTGATAAGCCCGTCACCGAGGAGGAGGTCCGGTTTGCTTTATTCCAAATGCACCCGAATAAGGCACCCGGACCGGACGGAATGAACGCTCTGTTTTTTCAGAAATTCTGGGATATCGTGGGCCAAGATGTTTTTCGGTACGTCAAGGAGTGGTGGGACGGAGGGAGAAGCCTCAGGTCGGTCAATAAAACGGCGGTAGTTCTCGTGCCGAAGTGTAATTCACCTCGGAAAGTGTCGGATTTTCGGCCGATCAGCCTATGTAATGTTCTTTATAAAATTATATCGAAGACACTGGCAAATCGGCTAAAACCTTTTCTTGACGGGGTCATCTCGGAGAATCAAAGCGCTTTTATTCCAGGGAGGCTCATTACTGACAATGCGTTGATTGCCTTCGAGACTTTCCATACTATGAAAAGAGGTGGGGAGGGCAAGTCCGGGTCGATCGCGTTAAAATTGGACATGAGCAAGGCATACGACCGGATTGAGTGGCGCTTTCTCGAGGAGGTTATGAGACGTTTGGGCTTCTCGGACTACTGGTCTCGGCGTATCATGGCATGTGTGTCCTCCGTGAGCCATTCTTTCAGGGTTAACGGGAAGGATATAGGAGGGGTTAGCCCTAGTCGGGGACTTAGACAAGGTGACCCAATATCTCCTTATCTGTTTCTTCTGTGTGCTGATGTGTTCTCACATATGATCTGGAGAGCAGCTAGTTTGAGGTTGGTGCACGGGGCTCGGGTTTGTAGAGAGGCGCCTCGGATTTCTCACCTTTTTTTCGCGGATGATTGTATTCTTTTTGCTAGGGCAAATATGCAGGAATGCTCTTCTTTAGCTAATATTATTAGCCAGTTTGAGAGAGCTTCGGGTCAGAAAATTAACTACTCCAAATCAAAGATTGTCTTTAGCAAAAAAGTGTCGATGCAGAGTCGGGAGGCGATCAGACTCTTATTCTAGGTGCGCGAGGTCGAGAAGTACGAAAAATACCTGGGACTGCCCACTATCATCGAAAAGTCGAAAAAAGCGATTTTTGGAGGGTTGAAAGATCGTATTTGGAAGAAGCTTCAGGGGTGGAAAGAAAAATTGTTGTCAAGACCGGGAAAGGAGATTGTGATCAAAGCCATTGCTCAAGCCATTCCGTCGTATATGATGAGCCTTTTCGCCATTCCGGATGGGTTGGTTGATGAACTGCACGGGATTATTGCGCGTTTCTGGTGGGGGTCGACGGAGATGAAACGAAAATTGCATTGGTGGTCGTGGAGGAAAATGTGTCAACCAAAGAGTCTGGGTGGTATGGGGTTCCGGGATTTACGTGTTTTTAATCTAGCTCTGTTGGCGAAACAAGTCTGGCGGTTTCTCACCAACCCGGATTCTCTGGTAGCCCGGGTTTTCAGGGCTCGCTATTTTAAACATAGTTCAGTTCTGGAGGCGAGACGTGGACATGATCCAAGCTATGTGTGGAGAAGTCTATGGAACGCGAAACCGTTACTCTTAGACGGGCTACGATGGAGAATCGGGAATGGTAGGAGTATTGGGGTTTGGGACGAAGATTGGGTGGTCTTAGATGGCAGAAGTAGAGTACCGTGTCCTAACCTGGAATCTGATCCGTCGATGAGAGTCTCGGATCTAATTAAACCCACTACAGCGCGTTGGAAGACCGATGTGGTCAATACCCTGTTTGGGCCTGCCGATGCTACGGCTATTCTCAGCATTCCGCTCAGCCATAGATTGCCTCAGAAGTTTTGGTGGCCAAGTCGTAACGGGGAATTTACGGTTAAGTCAGGCTACTGGCTGGGCATAAAAAACAAACCCGACGTCTGGGAACGGGAGAGTGGAGAGTGTGGACATGGCGACATTATGGAAGCAAATCTGGCACTTAGACACGATCCCAAAGGTTACCCATTTTCTTTGGAGGGCTTGTACGTGTACTATTGGAGTGCGCGCCGATTTGGCAGCACGACATTGTATCCCGGACCCGGTTTGCGGCTTACGCGGTCTAGAGCCAGAGACGGTTTTTCATGCTCTAATTGGGTGTGGGTGGGCACATGACCTATGGATGTCTAGTGAGTTTGCGACCCTCATGGATGAAGCTCCGGTATCTAGTTTTCCGAGCTGGCTGATGTGGTTCCTAGCGCGAGTTAAGAATGAGGAGCGGGTCCGTTTTCTGGCGATGCTATGGGGAATTTGGTATTCTCGAAACCTGAAAACTTTTGAGAATAACCCTCCTCCGTCGAGTATTATCATATCAGGAATGATTAAGATGTTGGAAGAACATATGAGGTACCGGGCTGAGCTGAGTTCGCTGTCTTGTGGGAGGCGAAGAGCTGGAGAACGAGACTCATGGCGTGCTCCAGAGGAAGGATGGGTCAAGATAAATACCGATGCTGCGATTTTTGCGGATGGAGATGTGGGTCTAGGGGCAGTGGCGCGTGACAGGACAGGGAATGTGCTGATGGTCTGGAGTTGTCGGAGCAGGTCGTGTGGTGTCCCGAGCATTGCTGAGGCGAGAGCGATGGAGTTGGGTTTGGAAATGGCGAAGTGGGGCCGATTTGAACGAGTGTTGGTGGAAAGTGATGCGAAAATGGTGGTCGATGCTGTCAAAAAAGGGCGGGGTGCTAGAGATCAGCTGGGCATGCATGTGGAAGGCATTTTAGCCTATCGTAGCTCTTTTATCGAGTGTAGTTGGTCTCACGTTCATGTAGCTCGATTGTGTCCGAGAAGTGGGTGTGAACTTGTTTTTTATTCATCTTTTCCGGAAGCGATTTTAGCTTTGGCGGAAATCGATATAATATAAGCCCGCTTTTCTCTCAAAAAAAAAGTAATCAAACTTAATTTCAGTTGAATTTATGCCTAAAGAGCTCATTTTAAAACTCAATAGAATACATGATTGCTCTTATTTATAATATAAAATTTCATCACCTTATTATAATTTTTCGATGTGAAAATAATTTTACGTTTGTTGTCTTATTAAGATATTTTTTAAGAAGTACTCTTTTTTCTTATTGATATCTAAGAACTAATGAATTTTTTTATTGAAATCTAAGAACGAAAGATTAGTCTTATTTATAATATAAGATTCTATCGCCTCATCATAATTTTTCGATGTAGAATAATTTAATCAAGGTTTATAGTCTTAAGATCTGCTTTTAAGACCAAAAAAAATTCACGATTATTTTTATTTATAATATAGAATCATCACCTTATTTTAATTTTTAATCTTTTTAAAAGTTTTTTAAGACTAAAAAAATTATTGATTGATATTTAAAACCGAAAAATTAGTCATTTATGATATAGAATTTCATCACCTCATCATAATTTTTTTCCGATGTGGTATAATTTACTTAAGGGTTACTTCATGGAAATAATACCAACTATGACCACCCTTCTTAAATTAATACATATACTTTACGTAATCTCAAAATAATATGAAATTTGACTAACTCCCTCTCAAAACAAGCTGGATGACCGACTACCTGAAGTATAGGTCATCAACTCCATTTTCACCATTTTCACAATCAAATACATCATCATTAATCATCTCCATCTTCACACTATTATCCATCCCTTCATCTTCATCGATCATCCATGTCAATTATTCTCAACAAAGATCCCAGAAACTACTAAACAATGATAATTACGATTTCTAGTAAATAAGTAGTTGCACAATATGAGAGGCAGAACAAGGCAAGAAAGACATAGAAACAAAGTCCCCAGCCCTTCTAAGCGCATCAACTTCCTTGAGCAAATCGAACTCGATACCATTCTTCTTAACTTTTTAAGCTCATCCACACAATTCCCTAGCAACTTCCATCCTCTTTCTCCCTCTCAAGCAGCTTCTTCAAGTGAGACTCCATATCTGTCTTGTACCGTATCGAGAAGAAGAGAGAGAACAAACAAAAATGACCCATGATCTGCTACAGGCGCGGCTGAGGTGGAGAGGTTGAAGACGAGGAGTGATAGGGAGTGGAAGATGAAAAAGTATGTATAAAGACAAGTGATTTCCTTTCGGATACTGTCGATTTGGGTGTTTGCATGCATTTCTGGCAATAGGATGATGAAGATTAAGAGAGTAATAGAGGTGATTGTGTCCAAATTGGGTTATCAGTGGTTGTAATTTTTGGATGGAGGTTCATGATCTTGATAATGGTTGAGATGAAAATCGAATCCAAACCTAGAAATTGAAATCAATGAAATTGAGAAATAAAAAACCATCATTCTTGCCCAGATCTAAAGACTTACATAACGAACTCCACAAGAACCACCACACTCCGACCAGCTACTTCATCACAGTCCTATACATCGGAGCATTTGTGGTGGTTTAGCTGGTGATTATAGATCTAGGAAAGAATGACGGAGGAGATGGAGACGATTCACGACGGCCGAAATCTGGGAAAATGGTCGGTAATGCATTGTTATGGTGGTTGCCCTCGCCTGAGACTCGGTGGTACGACGCCGGAGAAGGTGGGTCCTCACTGGTGGTCGTGTTGTGGCTGCCCACGTGGTCGCCAGGTGCACGGTAGAGGCATCGTGGGTGGAAAGTGGTGGTTATTTTGGTGGTCGATGTTGGGTACGGAGATTGAAGAGAGGAAGAAGATGGAGGTAAAAGGGGAAGACAACCGGTTACAGTGACGGGTAACAGTCATTTTTTCATCCATAGTGAAACGAGATCATTGAAGACACTGATCGTATTAAATTGGGATTACGCAAAGTTTGTATTAATTTAAGAAGGGTTTTTATATTTTGGATGAATGATTACTCTTATTTATATAATAAAAAAAATTCACCTTATTATAATTTTTTAGTTTTAAGAGCTATATTTTTAGTTTTACGCAAAGTTTATAGTTTTAAGAGCTATTTTTAAGACTTAAAAAAGTTTGTTTTTATATCTAAGTTAAAAGGACAAACGGTTACTCTTTATTTATATAATCGAATTTGATCATCTTATTATATATTTTGGATGAATGATTACTCTTATTTATATAATAAAAAAAATTCACCTTATTATAATTTTTCGATGTGGATAATTTTACTTAAGTTTATTTAAGTTTTGATATAGTCTAATTAAGAACTTTTATTTATAGACAAATGATTACACTTTATTTATAATATATAGAATTTCATCAACACATCTTAATTTTTCGATGCGATATAATTGTACTTTAACTATATAGTCTTAGTCTTAGGATTTTTTTTTAAGTCTCAAAAGATTATTGGTTAATATCTAAGAACGAAAGATTACATAAAGTTTTTTTGTTGATATCTAAGGACGAATAATTAGTCTTATTTATAATATAGAATTTCATTACCTCATCATAATTTGGAGAAATTGTTACTTTTATTAATATAATAGAATTCCATCGTATTATTATACTCTCTTCGTTCACTATTTTTTTCTCCATTACCTTGATATTTGTGAGGATATTTTAATGAAATGAGGTAAAAAATAGTGACCGAAGGGAGTATAATTTTTTGATGTGGGAAAATTTACTTTAAGTTTACAGCCTGAGAATGTTTTAAGACTCAAAAGAAAGGGATATAATTTTTTAAATGTAGGATAATTTACTTAAGTTTATATTCTTAAGAGTTTTTTAAGACTTGAAAGATTTTGATTGATATCTAAGAATAAATAATTAGTCTTATTTTTAATATAGAATTCCATCACGTGATTATAATTTGTCGATGTGTGATAATTTAACTAAAATTTGTAGTCTTATTTACAATATAGAATCATCACCGTAACTTATTTTAATTGTTTCGATATGGAATAATTGTAAGTTTGTAGTCTTATAAAGACCTTTTTTAAACTCAAAAGTTTTTTAAAAACAAATAAAAAAAAGACTACAAATTCATGACCTCATCATAATTTAAAAAAACAATGATATAGAATTCCATCATAGTTTTTTTTTTAAAAAACAAAAGTTTTTTTGTTGATTGATATTTAAAAATAATGATTACTCTTATTTTTATTTAATAGAAATTCATAACCTCATTATAGAAAAATTTATGTGGGAGAATTGCTTGAGTTAGTTAATGTATAAGAATGATATTTTATTAGTTTTATTTATAATATAGAATTCCATCACATTATTATAATTTTTTATTTAAATGTATAGTCTTAACAACTTTTTTAAGACTCAAAAGATTTATGTTTAATGAAACTTTATAATTTTTCGAATGTGAGATAGTTTTACTTAAGTTTATAGTATTCCATCAGCTCTTTTTAAAACTAAAAAAATATATCATTACTCTATTTTATAATATAGAATTTCATCACCTCACTATAATTTTTCAAATGTGAGATGATTTTAAATTTAGTCTTATACTCCCTCCGGTTTTATATGTTTGCCCCATTGAGGTATATGTGAGGAGTATTATAATGGAAGGGGGCAAACATATAAAACCGGAGGTAGTATATTAAAAGTTTTTTTAAGACTCAAAATTTTTTTGTCAATATTTAAAATCGAATGATTACTAATATTTATAATATAGAATTTCATCACCCAATCATAATTTTTCGATGTGGAGATAATTTAAAAGTTTTTCTTGACCGATATTTAAAATCGAATGATTATTCTTATTTATAATATTAAATTTCATCAACTCATCATAATTTTCTAATATAGGATAATTAACTAGGTTTATAGTATTAAGAACTCTTTTTGAGATTCAAAATACTTTTGCTAGATATCGGAGAACGAATGATTATTCTTATTTATAATATAAAATTTCATCATCATATTATAACTTGTCGATGTGGGATAATTTTACAACTGTTATATGTAATAAATTCATCACATAAGGTGAAACAAATAATATGAAATTTATAATCTAATGAAAGCAATTTTACCACGAATCTAATTATTTCATTTTTATAATTTATTTTACGATAGTGTTTTAAAAAAATGAATTTTAAAGGTTTTTTACCTCAGAAATGTAAAACATCACGTTATTATAATAATTTTATATATATATATATATATATATATATATATATATATATATATATATATATATATACATATACATACAGGTTCACATAAGGTCAACAAGTTCATGCACAAAAAGTGCTTAAAGTTACACGAGATGAGTGATAAAGTTGCACTTTATCACTTGAAGTGATAACAGTGCTGAATGTTATAGTTACATATCAATTTTGAACAAATGCAACTTTATCGTATGTCATCTGTAACTTTAATATAGACTTAATTACATATGGTGAACTTATTTGATCTCTTCTATATATAGAGTCAAGATCCGGCGAGAACCACCACTTGATGAGAACCTCACTCAAAACTCAATCAATTTTGTTTTCGAAAATTTAGATGATTAATTTACCATTAGCTTAATTTATTCAAATACTTTATGAGGTATAACTAATCATATTTTATTAAAAATATTATGAAAAATTGTTATTTATTCACGAAAATTGAAAAGGTACACTGAAATACAATTTAGGTACACTGAAAGTGCAATAAGGTACATCAAAAAAATTAGATACACTGAATCGAGTATTAGGTACACTAAAATTATAAGTTACCGTTTCCGTCACTAGACGAGGTTTTTTTACCGAAAAATATGTTACCCAACCATTAAATTATACGACGAATTCAAATATGTCATTAAATTTTGAAAAAAATATTAATTTAATGGAGTTCTCAAGATTCTCACCAAGTTGATGGTTCTCACATGATCTTAAATCTATGTGTGTGTGTGAGTATCGAAATATGAAAGCAACATATTTTAAAAGACAAGGAGGGTATCGAGGAAGTAGAAATGGTTTCCTTACCAAGCTGTAGACATAATTACGGTGGACAATTCTTCAAAGAGACTATTTTAAGCGAAATAATGGTAATTTCACTTTAACAGTAGTCTAGACGTTCATATCTTGTAACTCGTAAGGGCAAAATGGCCTAGACATAGCCAGTAGTGTTTCTGATAGGATGTGTACAGAGTGAATGACTTCCAAGTTTAGACCTAAGATTCATACACAGCCTAACACATAGATTTTTTTTTTTCATTAATCGGCAATCAGAATATATTTATCACTTCAAATTTGACGCATACACTTCCATACAGCTAGTACTTACATGTTTTCCATCTTCCCATTTGATATTGACGTGCCAGTCTCCCTTCCTAAATCAATTGATTTCGGAGAACCATTGACATGTCCATAGCAAAACTACACAAAAGGAATTATGTTAATCAATAGAATGAAACTAAATGATACAAACATGTAGGCTACCACTACAAATAATGAAACTAAGGCCTTGTTCTTTTCGGCTGAAACATGGCTAAGATGAGCCGAGCCACTCTGATAGAAGCTGAGCTGGAATGATAGAAGCTGAGCCGAACTAAAAGAAGCTATATATATATACGGAGTATATATTAGATATTCTATTCACTCAAAAACAGTGTAAAAAAACGTAAATTAATCGTAATGGTATTGAGAGTCGAGACAGAGTTGTAAATATTTGAGTGTAATATCTATTTCAAGATCTCAAAATATTATGGAGTGCATAATAATATTAATTAATAATTATTATTTTAATAACAATGATGATAAATAATAATAATAATAATAATAATAATAATAATAATAATAACAATGACGATGATGATGATGATGACGATGACGATGACGATGATAATAATAATTAACATTAAGAGATATGAGTAAAGAAAAAAAAACCACAACAACAATTGAAAAGAAGCTTGCATTAATATCGAAATGCAATAATAATAATAATAACAACAACAACAATAATAATAATAACAATAACTTATTGTAATTTATTTCGATCTTAATGCAACTTCCGTTTTATTTTTTGGCGACGATATCCATGGGGACCATGCTATGTCATGTGCGGGGGTTGTTGGTATAAAACATCGACATAAGCTCATCCGCGACACTCTTATGGATATATGTTTCCGTTCCAGGGTCTCGGCAGGTAAGGAGGTCGATATTGGCCTAATCGACGATCATGACAGATCCTTGCGTCCCACAGATTTGTTTCTTTATTCGTGGGACAAGGGACGTGACGTATGTGTGGATCTTACTGAGTCTTCTCCTTTGATTCAGTCTGGGCTCTCCGAATTTATGTCAGGGCGTGTTGTGGTCGACGCAAGTGCGCTAAGTACCGGGCCTGTGCGCGGGGCGTGAATATGGATTCTTGCCTCTTTGCTTTTCTTCGCTGGGGGAATTGAAGGCGGATGCTATCAGCTTGCTCAAGAGGGTTTAAAAATTTTCAATAGTACAGGATGTCGAAACACGCGCTGCTCCATTTATTTTTACCCGGCTTAGCTTTACTATAGCTAAAGGGGTGGGGACCCAGATAGTATCTCGGCTACCCACCAATTTTTTGTAAACTTCGTTTTGATTCATCAATAAAATTCTCCTTTTAAAAAAAATCATTATCATTATTATTTTAGAAGCTGGAAATATTGGAGTTGGACTGAAAATATTAGAGTTGAGCTGAGCTTATAGAGGCTGGACTGAGTTGATAAGAGCTGGACTAAGCAGATAAAAGCTGGACTAAGCTGATAGAAGCTGAGCTGGTCTGAAACGGACTGAAAATAAACTGGAAAGAATAGGCCCTAAGTCAGTAAAAACTAACCTTATTTTTCATTTGTTTGTATGGATCAAATATCCTTGCAAGAATGCTCACAATCTGCAAAATATAGTAGAGTACAAGTTATATCATGTTTGAAATACCCAAAAATGATTGTACGACACAAGTATAATTTTGTATTAATTTGCAGATAACTTACATAGCTAAGTGCTAACCTTTTCCATCAATGTCGCAGATATTTCCGAGTTCTTCAGCATATCAATCAATATCTATGTAACACCATCCATCTCCATTGCTTTACAAAGACGATCGCTACATGATGGAGAATATAGGATGAAAATCAACCGAGATTAGCAGCATAAAAAGTATCAACATGCAAAAAGCTTATAAGGATCAAATTGGGAGCAAGAACTAGTTTACAACCTTGATACACTATCAGAGGCCAAACCAAAATACTATCAATAAGTTGAGATACTTACGGGGAAGAGAAAGAAATACAATTATACAAACGAGTCACTGGATAAAGACAAACCAAAACGAAAAGGACCCAATGATTTCACCTTCAGGTGTAAATTTAAAATAAATGTTTTCTTAAGTGCTATTTGCAAAACCATGAAAGTTAACTGAGGTTGTGACGTGTCCTTACCCAATGGTCGTTGAGACCCCTTTAAACTTCTTTTGGTACTTCCTTAATGTTATATTCCAACAGAGCCCAAGTTGAATCTATATCCATCTCCGTGCACTCGAAATCACCGCACGTACGGACAACCTTATCCTTTGGAATCTGTCGACTCTCCCTTTTAGCTTCCACCACCTAACTCGGGGTCCACTTGCAAGCTTCTCTTTTTATAGTGCACCTTATCTTGAAAATCAAGCATGCCAAGCTTATGTTAAGTCGCAGTAATTTCCACGGTTATCACCTTGCAATCCGTATTTGTCTTCCTCCACATGTTTATCACTAAAAAGAAGTCTATTTGACTTGCACTACCTCCACTTCTATAAGTCACTAGGTGAGATTCCCTTTCATTATACTCAATGCAGCAGGAGCTAACACAAGGAGGGAATCAGACTTAATCCAAGGAGAAGACAAGAGTCCATTTGCTGTGAGTACAGTACTTTGGAGGGTCCTAGTTATCATATACTAGGTCCTATTTCCACTAAACACTTGAAGTACCTTAATCTATTAAGTTTATGCTAAAGATAAGTCCAAGACGTCTCAAGTTGAAGCTTAAGAAAATCAATCACAAATCAAGGATCAAGGCGCGCAAAAACAAAGTCCCAAAAGCAGCTTTCCTCATTTGGTGTATAGACAAGGAATGTGGCAGACTAAAGCGCATTTCCTCTTTTCTGTTCAGTGTTTTAATGGGTGAATTACAAGGTCAGTAGTCTCTTTCACCTCGTGCACATGGCACATAAGAAGACAAGCCTCATTAAACTAAAGCATGCCAACAATCAGATGAGCAGCAACACGCTTTCAGCTTTGTTTTAATTGTTTTTGTTGTGTAACTTAGCTTCAATTCAACCGTTGTTATTGTAATCCTAAGAGGCCTATATAAGACACCTCCTATGTATTGTAAACTCCAGCTTATTATTGAATGAAGAACGAGTTTATCTCTCAAAGAAAAACTTATTCAAACTTGTGTTCAGTTTGCTTAAGTCAGGCCTATTTAGTTACCTTGTGCTTTGTTGTAGGAAGTAGAATACCAGCCTGTTGCATACTTCTTACTTCATTTCTGTGAGTTGCTGTGAGTGAATTAAAGAGTGTGTGTGTGTGTGTGTGTGTTTATTCATTGTCTCTGTGCTACGCTGTGAGGGAGTGCCTAAACCAAACAATTTGTCTCACTTAAACTCATGTGCTGTGGATTTAAGTGTTTCATCTATATCACTTACACTGATCCTGAATTCTGTATAGACCCCTATATCTATACTGCACTCAAGTCATATGCTTGCGCAAAATCTAGTATACCTCATCCCACTCCGTTTCAGTACCCAAAGCCAAAAGGCCCAAAACCACCATGAACTAACACTCTCAAACTCGTCTCAGCTAATCCCCACATGACCATTGAGGTCCCCACCAATGATCAACTTCTCACCAATAGGTTCGCACATGTTCTCTTTTGAAAAGGAAATATTAGCCCATGGATGTAATCAAAACATGAAAAAACCAAGTGTAACAAGAACATCTATCTAAGGACCTTCCATGCTGTTGCATAATTCAGAGATGAATCGAAACCCCTGATATTTCTCTTGCAAACTTTTGCTAAGATGTAGTTTGTGGTTCAAACTTGATACTCCCTCCATCCATTTTATAACTTCTTACTTTCCTTTTTAAGTTGTCCATATTTACACTTCATACTTGTAATATTTCATCAATAGTCTAATATTTGTGATCCTTATACTTTCTGACCCCACATGTTGCCTCAATTTTCATTTTTCACCACATATTATTTCTCTCCTGAATTTTTGCACCCAATGAGACATGTAGTTTAAATATGGACGGAGGTGGTATTTTGTTTCTGCTAGGCTTATAACTAAGCATTAAACCGAGTTTAGTAACTCTTGGTTCAATCTTCTTTAGGCTATGGATTCTTGCTTATACTTGTGAGCTCATGGTTACATTGAATCAGCCAACATTTCACTCTTTTACGCAAAGTGTTAAGTTGTACTCCCTCTATATAAAAAGTAGAGGGGGAGTAAAGTAGGTGAGCCACCAAGGTAAGAGAGAAGTGTGATAACCAAAAAAAAAGTGGGAAATCAAAGAAATTGTTGAAAAATGAAATGTGAAAAATATCAATGAAAATAAGGGAATATTAACTAGCCCTAACGAGCTTCGAATTAAGGTTTCTAGCCAAGGTTGTTTGGGAGCTGCTATTAAGTATGAGGCATGTTACAACGATAGTTCAGGTGCTTAATGGGTTAGAAGACAAGAGTCCACGAAGAAGGAATTCATTAAGAGTTTTCATTACTGAAATTTCTGATCATATCGAGCTCTCCCATGACATGGACGATTCATAAAGTGGTCCAAAACGGCCACCCGAATTGGTGGACTGAGCGCTCCAAATCGAACCAAATGTAATAGGTACCGGTCCGATCTTCAGTTTCACATACACATTATTCCCGATCTTACAACGATTGGGAGCTGCTATTAAGTATCAGGCATGTTACAAAGATAGTTCAGGTGCTTAATGGGTTAGAAGACAAGAGTCCACGAAGGAAGATCATTAAGAGTTTTCATTACTGAAATTTCTGATCATATCGAGCTCTCCCATGACAATGGACGATTCATAAAGCGGTCCAAAACGGCCACCCGAATTGGTGGACTGAACGCTCCAAATCGAACCAAATGTAATAGGTACCGGTCCGATCTACAGTTTCACATATATACATTATTCCCGATCTTACACGCCCAAACCCAAAAAAAAACGAACAAAGCCTAGTTCAGGTTTGATCCGGGTCGATCCTAGGCTTGTCAATCCGGTCTTCATTTCTTAGATTTTGGTGTTCGGTCTGGGAGTTCTAGTGGTCCGGTTCGGTGAATACTCCTACCAATGACTACTCTTTCAATAGACAAGTATTGAATGATTTAAGAGTCACAATAAGCCGGTATGATTTCTTATGTTGAATTGTCTCGCACTTAAAGAAGTAAAGATTCAATAGATTTCTCAACGATAGCTTACTTTCTACCATGTTAGAAGACCGATGATGGTCCCAAAGTTGTTTTGTTATATTTACATGGTATTCTACAAACTATTGTCTTTCATCAAGACACTAAGTCTTTTAATTACTTTGGAAAACACTGGCGTTCGATGAGTAATAAGGTCATGTTCTTTTGGACTTATATTCAGACAGTTTCAGTCAGATACTTTCAGTTCAATTCACTTCAGTTCAGACACATTAATAATAAGAGTAAATCACTAATTACCCCATTTTATGTTGCGTTTTTTCGAAATTACCCCCCAAAACTTGTTTATTAAAAATTACCCCTTAAACTTCACAAAAAATTAGAATTTGCCCCCAACCCCCCTTTTCTCTTATTTCCGGCGACTTAAGCGTGTGTTCTTCCAGTTTTGCCTTTCCCCCCATTATTAGTCTCTCTCCTCTTCCTCCCTCATTCACTAGCTGAAACTAACACCTTCAACCCTAAGAAAATCCACAAAACCCCGAAATCATAATCCTAATTAAAATTCGCATATACCAATCTAATTCCACCATTACATGACTTAAAATCAATCGCATCATCTATTCGATTATCAATCAAAACCCCTAATTTTTCACCCCGTCTTGTGATTTGGATATGTGGTGTCTCTTTTACCGATTTTTTTAATCCTTGATTCGATATATCTGCTAGTTTACTCGTTAAATCGTGAAAATCGAACACCAGATTAAAGAAAAAAAATTAAATATTGCGCACAGAAAGTCTCAGACCCTAAATTTTTGTTAGCAAGATCTAAAAAGAGGTTATGATTTATGAACATTCCGACAGCATATACACCACTACCACCACTCAAATCAAATAAGTGATTTTGTTACTATCTTATTTTTTGATTGATTGATTCTTCTTCTCACTGCTCTCATTCTTCAATGTCGTTCTCCTCCATCTCCATTCCCGTTGTCGCATGCTTCTTCTCCTCCTCCTCTCCTTCCTCTTCCTCCTTCAGATACTTCTCCTCCTCCTCCTCCTCCTCCTCCTCCTCCTTCGGTATCTCTTCTCTTGTCAAATTGAATATTATTGAATGTTTCCGTTGGTGTTTTTGATTGATTGGTTTTCAAGATTAGTTTGTGATTTGTTGTATTCTTGTTTGGGTTTAGAATTTGCTTCCATGTGAAATCGGAGAATTAGCTGAACCTAAGTAATAATTGAGTCGAAGCCAGAAATTCGAAAATTTCAAGAATAAAACCCTAATTGCGAAGAGAAATTGAAATAATTGAGTCGATTTGGGTCGAGTTAGGGTTAGGGGTCTTCGTTTTGGGTTTTTTTTTCCTACGCTTTTTGGGATTTTGGGGTTTTTATAGGGTTGAATGTGGTTGTCGGTTATTGAATGGGGGAGGAGCAGGAGAGAGTCTAATAATGGGGGAAATGGCAAAACTGGAAGAACTCACGCTTAAGTCGTTGAAAATAAGAGAAAAGGGAGATTGAGGACAATTCTAATTCTTTGTGAAGTTTAAGGGGGTAATATTTAATAAACAAGTTTTTGGGGGTAATTTCGAAAAAATGCAACATAAAAGGGGCTCTAAATAATAATAATAATAATAATTATTATTATTATTATTATTATTATTATTATAATTAATAATTAATAATAATATTATTATTAATACTTAATATTTATAATAATATTAATATTATTATTAATTATTATTAAAAATTATTATTATTATTGTTATTGATTAATATTAATATTGATTAATTAATTATATTATTATTATCATAATTAATAATAAAATATAAATATTAATACTTAATATTTATAATAATATTAATATTAATAAATGTTAATATTAATTTTATTATCAATTTTATTATTAATTATTATTATTATTATTAATCTTTTTAATACTTACTATTTATAATTATATTAATATTATTAAATATTATTGTATTTATTATTATTAATTATTGTTATTATTACTAATTATTATTAATATTAATATTATTATTATTAATTAATTTTAATATTAATTAACTAATTTTATTTTTATTATTAAATATTAATATTATTAATGTTATTTATTATTTAATATTAATAATATTGATCATTAGTAATAATAATAATTATTATTAATTATTATTATTAATTATTATTATTAATAATTATTATTATTATTATTTGTATTAATTACTATTATTATTATTATTATTTATTAATTATTTTTATTACGGAGTATTAGTTATTTCTATTGTTTATTACTCCTCGTCGTCATCATTATTATTATTATTTATTTTTTTCAGTTCAGACTCATTCAGTTGAGTTCGGTTCGTTTTAGTCCAAAAGAACATGACCTGAGTAGATGTTTAGTACTTATCACCAAAGTGATGACAAAAGGAGACAAATTTCACTCTTGGAAGCTTCTTGCACGAGTTAGTGATTAAGAGCACTAAAGATTGGGATATAAAGTTAGCAAATGCAAGGTTCACTTACAATCAAACACCAACCGTGAACTATTTGAAATACAAGGCTCTCTTCGCTGCACCAATATTCAAACTTTGATTAATACAAACTAGACTTGTCAAACGGGTCCGGTTATGGGGCGGGTTAGGATATAGGAACGCCCAACTTTTTACCGCTTTTTAAGTAAAAAAATTAATAAATTTTTATTTATTTTAATAATATTATTACTTCCTCCGTCCATAAGTGTTCTTCCCATTATATATTCATTTAGGTGAGTATAAAATAATCAAATGGGAAGAGCACTTATGGACAGAGTAAGTATTAGACTCTTTAATAATATAATAATGTTTATATTTTAAAAAAGGTTATTTAACGACAATAATATCAACTATAAAGCGTCTCTCAAAACAATACCAATTTCAATAAATTTGATAATACGTATTATTGGAGTAGTTAAACCATATTACTATAGGTGACTTTAGTAACCTGCTACATCAGGCAACCTAATTAATAATTAATATTTAACTGACTACTTATATTCTATCATCTTCCTTAGTTCTCTTTCATCCTCTCTCTCCTATCACCCTCCTCTTCATCGATGACACATCTGCATCTTCAAAAAAAAGTCTCAAAATTTCCGAGTTTCAAAATTGTGCTTCAATATGCATCTCCTCTAACAATACGTATTATTCTCAGATTTATTGAAATTGGTACTCCCTCCGTTCCATTTAATTGTTTGCATTTGCTTTTTCAAACTTGCCAACGCACGTTTTATTTTGTCTTTATCTTTAGTTACGTATTTCTAGAAATTATAAAAATTTGATATTTATAACGTACTCGATCAGACAATTTAAACAAAGATCCCAAATGACTATATTTTATCATATATATTAGAAGTTACATTGACGATTTCACTCACTATGAATAATGCCCAAAAAGCAAATACAAACAATCAAATGAAACGGGGTGACTATTATTTTGGGAAGACGCTCTATAGTTTGTATTATTATCGCTAAATAACCCTTTTAAAAAATATGAAAATCAATTTTTTAAATTATTTTATTATTAAATGATAAAGAAAGTTGTAAGAAGTATTAAATTGAATATTTATTTATATTTGTAATTTAAAATATTGGGTTTTTCTACCTGGCGTCCCTAAACTTTTCACTTTTCTACGTGGTACCCCTGCATTTTCTATGTGTATACATGATACCCTTAAACTTTACTATTAATTTAATTGGTACCCCTTAAAGGTTTTTTTCATCATGTTTTGTCGTTAAATTATGTTTGTAACTTAAATAAAGACTTCAATATCATTTAACTTAAATAATTAACAAGTAATTGAGCTTGAATTAAGTGTTATCATTCGATTTGGCAATATAACACCAAAAATATATACTCATTTCAGATTTGGTGCATAACTGCGAAAACATACAAGAATGTTAGTTTAAGTTCAATTTTAGATTAATTAGGCATGTTAAATACGTTTAAGTTTTAATCTTGAACAAAAGAAGGTAGTTTAGTGTCAAAGTCCCGACGGAAAAAAAGTTTAAGGGTACCAATAAGGTAATAATAAAGTTTAGGGGTACCAACGATGTTTATAATAAAGTACAAGGGTACCATGTAGACACGTAAAAATGGTAGGGGTATCATGTAGAAAAGTGAAAAGTTCAGGGGTACCGTGTAGAAAAACCCTAAAATATTAAAAGTACTGTATTAATTTTTTGATTATAAATCCAAATATAATACTCTTTGTTTTCCAATAGGTTCTTTACATTTACTTTTTTGACATTATTCATAAGTGAAGGAAATTGTCGATCTAACTACGTAATATATATATATAAGATAAAATATAGTCGTGTGAGATCTTGTTTAAATTGTCTAATTGAGTGCGTTATAAATATCAAATTTTTATAATTTTTAGAAATATGTAATTAAAGATATGGACAAAAGAAAACGTGCATTGACAAGTGTGAAAAAACAAGCGTAAAGAATCAAATGGAATGGAAGGAGAGTGTGTGTGTGTATATTATTAATTTTAATAAATTCTCGTTGCCCCAACAGCTCGAACAGGTCGGGTCGGGGGTCGACACTAAATTAACGGATCATTTTGGGTTCACGCAATTCGAGACACCGGTCAAAATTTTAGCGTCTTGACCCTAAAAAATGGGTCGGTTCGGGTCGAAATTTGACATGTCTAATACAAACCCTGAGATTTTTCTATGAATTTTCATAGCTTGTGCTTTGCTTAGTTGTGATTCAATAGCAGCAATTGGCTTATTGGTTCACAACATGGCATTTTTTCTTGTGTTAGCTTCGCAGTAGTGTGAAGTCTGATTAGTGAGGATTATAGTGACTTGAGGTAGCTTAGTCTAATTTGGTTCTTGTTCTTAGAATTATCACTAAAATTTGTGCGTTGCTTGGTTAGTGATTTTTCTCTGCTTTTCCTTTTCATTTCACTTTTTACATAGACAGAACATGTGGAAGAAACATCATATGCTGACACTTTTATGCTGCAAATTAGAATCAGAGCCGCGGTAGAGTTTCTATGGGTTTAGTAGTGAAATAACTATAAAATCACCTAAAATCCCCACAAAAAACAATCCACGAGTGAAGAGAGGATTGCTGGCCATGAGGGCCAGATAGAGAGTTGAACAGAGCCATAAACCAGATAAATACTCCAACAACCTATGGAGGGAGATCACCAAAAACACAATACAACTCAGAGGAAAGCATTCAAAGCCGAGCCTTTAATCTCAGGTACACTAACAAGCACTTGTTAATAAGTTAGATGAGTTCCGGCATTAAGAGGATTATGTTCTTGGATTTAAATGTACAATATGTTTTTGGATTTTAAATTATGATGTGTACTTAATTATTAATATTCAATGCATTGAAGATATTATATAAACTGTGCAACAATCTTATATACTCTTTGTATACATTTTCTATTCTCTTTTTAATTAAAAGTTGTGGTGCTCTAGAAATTCACAAAGAATGCCATGTCGTGTCGTGTCCACTTTGTTGGTGGAGACACTTTGTTGACCGTGTCCATGTACCTTAAAAGTTTACAAGATAAGTGTGCGACACGCCGACACTTTGTCCAAGTGTCAAATTAACACATAGGTTGAAATAGTAATCGAGTGTTTTATAATGAGTCTAATTTTGATTATATCTAAAATAATAAGGCTTTAGGATCCAAAAAATAATCTTACATTGTTGATCAAATCTGGCTGTCATAATTCATAATTAGTTAGTCGGTCTCTTTGAAAACCCTTTTGTTTACACCCTAAACAAATAGCCAACAGGAGAATGTCATGTGAAACAAACCATATCATACCTGACAGAAAGATTCTCCAATGCATTCAGAACAGCTGACTTAACTGCACCGCTATTGTGTCTTAAAAGGTAAATTAGACGCTGAACAACTCCCGCTTCCTTGAATGAAATACGTATAGTTTCGTTTATTGATGCAGCAGAAATGGCATCTGCAGCTCTTGAGATAGCTATTCCATCTTCTAACTCAAGGATCAGAGCCAGACGTGCAATACCATCTCTCCACGGCAACAATGTATGATGAGAACTAGTAGAAAACGATGCATTTGATTTTATCTCATCTTTTTCTATGGCCCCAATGCGAGCTAAAAATTGTTGTTGTGTACGCCCGACTATAGCATCCATCTTCATTTTGTCTACTTTATCACTGTTCTCTTCCACATTTAATCCAATGAGTAAATCAGAAGCACCATATCGGGAGAAACCCCTTGTATTCCTTCTAAGCTCAGTACCATCAGGTAATGAAGGCCACAAATGCAAGGCTGGCTTAAAAGAAGCATAAGCAACTGCACCAACCAAAGGTACAAACACCAAGCCCTCCTCCATGATGAGAACCTTGTAATAATTATCTTTAGCAAGCTCAATCAGTGCATTTTGTGCCTCTTTCTTTAGAGCTTTAGATGCTTCAATTTCACTTGTCAAAAACTTGGCCTGCCGTTGGTAAAAAATAATGGTAATCCTTGTTCCATAAATTTGACCACAATGTTCCAAAAAAGGGAAGTTCATTATCTCAAAAAACTACACATAAAAATAAAATTGTCAAAGACAGATAATTCATCGCAACAAGCGCGATCCTTTGTTACGCGTACACAAAACATTTGTGTTTCATCACCCAAACTCCAAACCACAAACCATTTGTGTTATTGTCTTACACAAAATCTTGAAAGAGACAGTCTCTTAATAACTTATTGAGAAATCATTCTTCAGTACCATTCTATGTACTATTCGTACCCTTAAATTACAACTTTGTTTTGTACCTGTTTTTATAACAAACGTACCATTTTTATATTTGTATACTCTTTTATGTTAATCGTACCTACTTCTATTAGGTTTGGTACCATTGTTACTTCCATTTGTACTTGGTCTCTCAGTAAAGTTAATGAGAGACTGTCTCTCAGGAGACCTTCTCATTGTCTTATCATCATCAACCAAACTCCAAAGCCCTACAGAAACTCCACCAATATTAAGGGTAATAGAACATATAGCTTCCTCCTGCATAATAACAGAGCTTCTGTCCAATTGACCATCAATTGAAAACGGGACAACCTTTGACTAGTTCATGAAAAATAAAGTACAGTGAATATAACATTTAGGATACATGCTATAAGCCTCCACAGAAGAATAGCACACTGGAGACAGCAGAATATGAATGCAGCTATGTACATTCTGATATGCTTTAAAAGCAAATCAAGTTATCAAAACAAACACTACCTCGAGGTTTTCTCAAATTAAAACGGTAGCCCTAAGAGACACCACTAGCTGAGGGATATGTCTGAGAAGAAAAACCTCTTCGCAATATAAAGTATGGGAGAACAGTGACAAGATAAGAGCAATCTCTGGGAATTTTCTACCAAAAAAAAGTGCTGAAAAAAGACTATACTGACTATTGCGATAATGGGAAAGGGGGAAAGGGGATCACATTGTTACTTGTATTTCTCACGTCATTAATTTTATATTGGCTTTTAGGAGAGTTGGTGCCTTTAATTAGCTGGACATTGAAACTCCGTCCAGATATCTTTTAAAGAATTACGGAGTACAAATGAAAATAAGGTAGACAAGGGGTAGGACACTAGGACCATGAGAGAGTCATACGGGTATTTTATACTCTCAATGGTGTCCCCTTGGTCTCACCAAGAGAGTCATACGGGTATTTAATGTGATGTTTCCAAATTTTTGGTCAAAAGTGAAGTGTCGAAATGTCGTATCGTGTCACACACGCAACACATGAGCTGAATAAATGGTCTAAGTTGCATAGCTCTCAATATTTATCTATTTCAACTATTGGTATGGTGTTGCTAAAATTCACATAAACTATCTAGTCAAAGGTGAGATCTTCATAAGGGCTACTCATGAAATCCTTAGACGATTCAGGTCGAGAATGCAACCAAGTTTACAGGAGGACCACCATTACACCAAATGGTGAAACTATAGAAGGGTCTTTTTGTGGGGTCTCATAAATACTCTGTATAAAGTTTGATCGAAGACCATAAAGGCAAATAATAAAACCAAGATGCAGACACTAAGAACATTTGTTTGAAATAGCTAGGCTACAAGAATATGTAGGCTTTCATTACAATAAACTATAAAGATTGTTTGAAGAACATAAAAGCAAGCAAACCAAGGTATCATCAACTAGAACGTCTATTTGCATTGCCGGGGTTTTAAACAGATGTGAGCTCTCATTACTGTAAAGTGTAAACTAAAATATATATATATATATATATATAGAGAGAGAGAGAGAGAGAGTCAAGATCGGGTGAGAACCTATGTTATAATGAGAACTGTGAGAACCCTCTCACATCCCTTAGATCTTAGATAAATCATGCGGCTGATATTACTCTAAACAAAAAGAACAAAACTTCTGCAAGGGTCAGCTCCCCTTCATTCACTCTCTAAATAAAATCTCCCTCTTCCTTCGCTCCCTTCCTTCTCGACTTCCATTAATTGAAGAACAAATTCAACAAAAATCACAAAAATCAACAAATTCATCTTAGATCTTATGTAGATTGGAGCTGGATTCATCAATGGCGAATTCTCCATAACTTCAACAATTCAATTTATTTCATTGAAGCTTTTCAATTAAACCTCCAACCCTAGAACTAGAGTGGAGCTAGATTCGATTCTGGCTAAATTAGGTATTGATTATTAGTTACGATTCAAGAAAAGGGTTAATCTCGTTGATTGTAGTACCCAGATTACTAGAGAAGACGAATTCAGGAATCGTAAATTCAAAGATTTACGTAGTTTTGTTATCACAGTTTGTAGGTGATGCAGTTAATTATCAAATTTTCTTGCATTCATTAGAAATAACGTTTTCATACAGTAAATTAGGGTTTGTTACATTGTAAATTATAATATGATTTTCACTAAAACTGAGAAAGGGAAAAACTTGAAATTTGAAAACTTGCGTCGGTATTCATCTCATCTTCCTAATCTATTCCTTCTCTGTTTGTTTATTTATTGAAATTTGAGTTTTTGGAGTTTAGGTGTTGAAGGAATTAATCTCATGGTTTGTTAATTTGCTAATCTTGTTCAGTGATTCAACTAGTGGGATTCATTTGTATTGATCTCTTCGCTCAATATCAAATCTCTTCTCGTTTTTTATCCTTTTCGATGTAAATTGAGTCTGCATAAGTTAATTGTTGTACCAATTAATCTGACGGTTTGTTAATTTGATGATCTTGTTCTACTAATTAAGTAGTGGTTTGTCAAGATATTCTTATGTTCTGTCCTGCAGCTTAATTTGCTCAATTTGATCTCTTTCATCTTAGTTTTTTTAGAATATTAATTGTGTTTGTGTTAGTTAAATTGTTAGTGGAATTCATGTGAAGCATTGCTAATTTGACGATCTTGTTCAGTAATTCAATTAGTGACAACAATTTATGTTGATGTTTTGAAGATGTGATCTTTTGGCTAAAATTGAAAAAGGGTACGCTAAAATTGAAAAAGTGTACGCTAAAATTGAAAAGGGTACGATAAAATTAAGAAAGAATACACTAAAATTGAAAAAGGGTAGACCATAGTTAAAAAAAAGTACGCTAAAATTGAAAAGGGGTATACTAAAATTGAAAAAGATAGGCTAAAATTGAAAAAAGATACGCTAAAATTGAAAAATTGTACGCTAAAATTGAAAAAAGGCACACCATAATTAAAAAAAGATGTGATAAAATTAAGAAAGGATACGCTAAAATTGAAAAGGGGTACACCATAATTAAAAGAGGGTACGATAAGGGTACACTAAAACTGAAAAAGGGTACGCTAAAATTGAAAAAGGGTACGCTAAAATTGAAAAATGTTACGCTAAAATGGTAATGATAATCTGAGTGCATAGACAACTTTCTATTTCATTTTCTTTTTGGAATAGTACATATATTATTTATAGCATGACCTTATATAATTATGTTAAATGTTGTATAACTGGCCTAGTAAAGGGAATCTCTCATATCCCGATGAATTTCTGGAAACCACTAATACAATGTTAAGCCCTCAGTAACACTACCTAAATCAGCAAAATGTATCACTTAATGTAACCCAAAGAAAGCAACACTACTCAATTTGTAATTGCCGGTATCGAGTAGGGCTTGAAGAAGAAGTGTTTGTATTCCATATAAAATCCGTACAAAAGAAAATTAAAGAACAATATTTTAGATAAACTCTTAAATCAATCGGGAAATTTGGAAAAAAAACGATAACATACCGTGGCTGGGATTATTACAATTATTGCAATTATATTTGCCGACGATAATACTATTACTATTGTAATGAATTAATGAATTTAATCGAATAAGTTAATCATAAAATGATGAATTTAAAAAAAAAAAAACGTACTTAGGTTACTGGGGTTGAATACCCAATTGTGATGGATTGAAGAAAAGTCGATTGGAAAATTGATGGATTGAAGAATCGGATTCAATGGTCGATTGAAGAATTTATGGATTAAAGGATTACAGGTCGATGAATTTTGTAGAAGGAGAAGGAGTTACGGGTTGAAGGATGAAGCAATTGTGATGAATTAATGGGATTGAAGAATTTTGAAGGATCCAACGAATGAGATTGAACACTATGATCCAATGGTTCATATCATAGTTCTCACGGTTCTCATTAAAGGAGTGGTTCTCACATGAACATATATATATATATGTATATATATATATATATAAAAGGTAGTGGGGGCCTAGATAGTATCTCGGCTACCCACTAATCTCTTGTAAAATTGATTTTATCTTCATGAAAGTTGTTCATAATGATAAAATAAAAAAATACAGTAATAATATTGAAGAACGTAAGAACCATAAAACCTAGGTAAGATCACCTATAGCATCTATTAGGAATGCCAATGTTGTAAACGAATAAGGAGCAATATATTGAATTACATACATGAATAAGTTACACGTCACCGCAGAACTATCCAGAGATAACCAAGAAATAGAAAAGGCGAATTTTAGATGCAAAGAACAAAAAGAATAAAAATAAAAATTGGTGACACTGCATGAATTATAAAGCTTAAGAACAATTAATGCATAGATGATCTGCCTACCATTCTGACCCCGAAAATAACATCTTAGCTTTAGAAAACTCTTAAGATAACCAAGCATTTGTATCTGCAGTCCCACACTTAGACTCCTCCATATATAGAAATTTCAAGACAAAAGCTACAGTTAACACCAATATGAGCTATGAAGCAGATGAGGGAAAATCTTACCAGTTTAGGAATAACTTCTACTTCAACCAAGATCTTATGATTAGAGGTGTTCAAAGCCAAGTTTGCCAACACCCCGCCAGCTGCCTCAGCAATCTTCATATCATTGTCATCCAAACATTTTATAAGTAAAGGCAAAAGACAAGGGTTTGCTATTTTTACACCAAGCTTCTCATCTACGGATAAGTTCCAAAGCATACAGAGACTTTGTTCTTTCACCTGTAAAGGAGAGATGATTACACCGATGAGATGACTGCGCACTCAAAACATAATGGCGGAGTTTGAGTGTACCTTAGAGGTCAAGGAAGGCCTCCTAAGTAAAGCAGTTGTCTCCTCCATAGCCCCACTTTCTGCCACAATATCTCTGTATGAATTAACTGTAGATATCATTCGCAAAAGGCCAGAAGCTGCTTCACAGGAACAGCTAGATTGAGATATTAAGAGATTTACAATGAGATTAACACATCCACGAAACTTCATTATATTATTGATACAATCATTTCCTGCGAGTGAATATTTCCAGAGAGCAATAACTGCCTGTTCTCGGTCACGGGGATCATTGTCAAGGCCCAGCATTCTAACCAACACAGGCACATAGGTTTCACTGGTGTCTGACAAGCTAGTAAAGGACGAGTCGTCTGCATCCTAAAAGCCATTGAAAAAAATGGAGAGAAACAATCAAAAAATCGAAGGAATCGAAGTGGGTTTGGCAAGATGAATCTAACAAGCAACCCTCTATTTTCCATGTTCACAATCAGAAATGTAGCCAAAGTATATCAGAGCAGTGGGAGTTTGGGGATAAGAAGAGTAGGAGAAAACTTACGGAAAATACGGAGGGTTGAGGCCCAGGATCAGTATCAGTATCACCACCGACCCTGCGAAGGACAAAACATTTTCGGGTGTTGAACAACTGTAAATGGTGATGATTGGTGTTGAATGGTTGCCTTGAATCTCCTCTTCTTGAGTTCACAATTACTGCGGCTTTCTCAGAAATTGGGGTTTTATGAAATACTATGAAACTGGTTACTGGAATTGTTGCCATCATTCTGAGCTTAGTGGAGGTAGCATAACAAACTTAAACTTCGCTGCGGAATGGACGATATCTGGACTCTGGCCGATGATTGATGATCAACGATGGCCACAGCTCTCAATTCAAAGCGATTAAAGCATTTTCTAGTATAACCTTAATTCACTTCAGTTTATTCTGTTAGGGAAAACCAGCGTGCTACCTGTCAAAATTTTCACGACTTGTGGTTATTTAATTGATATTCCCAATTGAAGTAAAGTAAGATTGAGGTTCAATTGCGTGAAATAGTGGTAATCCATACACGTTAATTTATCTACACGAAAGACAGAATAACGTAGAGCAATTAAGTAGTATTTCTATAATACATTCATGGACGGCAATATATAAGACAAAAGGAATCGGAGAAGAATATATTGTTTGAGTATGGTTCGTGTTTGGGATAAAATCCGCATTTTCAAAGTACGACGTGGCATATTACAATTAGAAGGTCAAGGTCAAAGGTCGAAAGGTTAAAAGGTCAAAGGTCAAAGATCGAAAGGTCAAAAGACGAGAGTCGATAGTTGAAAGTCGGGAGTCAAAAGTCAACACAATTAAAAATCGTTAGGCTAGTCGGAATCCAAAAACAACATAAGGCAATGGACCATTTAGGATTGCTGCAACACCAGTCGGCCCATTAGAAGCAGCAGTCCGTTAAGAAGCATCAGTCCAATACACCAGAAGAAAGAGTCAAAGGTAGATCCTAAATACTGGGAAACTCCCCTGAAGAAAAGAAGAAACTTCAGGAAGAGGTTGAGGGGAAAAAACCAGTAATGGCAAGCATAATATAAGGGAGGAGACTGAAGACAAAGGCATTCAACCTAATCTTCAACCACAATCAATCACAAGTAGCACCATTACACAATACTTATAGTTGATTATCATAAAAATATCTATACTTGTACCCCTCTATTTTCTTCGCTCTTTTCAGTCATAGTAGAATATTTGCGGGATTCCGACTCCCCCGCGGTTATTCCCACATTGGGTTTTTGCGTCACCAAAACTTTGCGTATCACTTTTTCTCTTTCGTTGTTCTCCGTTTATTGGATTCGTTACTTTTTCGTCAACCCGTAGTTATAGGTCGATCACTTTAACCCGCAACCGAAATCATTAACCCGGTAAATTTTTACCAAAACAATTTGGCGCCCACCGTGAGGCAAAGTGGTCATTTCCTATAGCCAAATCCTACAGTAAAACGACTTGCATATCGTCATGTCCGGATCCGGCCAAAGCCCCTCTAGCAGCCAGGAAGCATCAACTCAGCCTTCTGGAAGAGGACCTCTCCTAGGGCTAACGGGACCAATCCTCACACCCCTCGTCCAGGCGATTCCCACCAGCCAGACACCAAAATCTATGCCCTTGGCATCTAAATCCCCTCAGGTGCCTAAGACGTCAGGAGCATCCAACTCTTCCAGATCCAGTAGGGAGAACATTTTAACCAGAGTCCCAGCCCAGGGAGGACCGCTTGGAGATACTCCCACAGGCGCAACACCACCAGACCCGATGCAGAGCATGATCCAAAGAATCAATACCCTACGCCAGGAAGTGGAGACCCTACAGAAGGACAACCAGGACCTCAAGGCCCAGATCTCAATGGTGATCAAACCTCCAGTAGAAGAAGCAAGCATCCTTGGAGAGCCAGACACCAGCAGGAGATCCACCAGAACAATCCCCTCAAAATTAGTCACCAGGCTGGAGCTCGGATTGGCACCACCCAGCAGAGTCATCGATCCTCGGGAACCAGGTTGTCTATCATACAATCGCACACCCAACAGACAACAAACTGCAGGTAACACTCTCTCTTGATATCGAAAGGCAAGAAACTAACTTGTTGTCTCTCGCAAGTACCCCCCATCCAGCAGATATCAGGATGGTAGCCAGAAGCTCCAACCAGCACGGCGACCCAAGTCAGCAATCCGTATCCTGAAGGAGTCTTGCTAGCAGGAATCCCTGGAGGAGCATGGTCAGCAGCCACCCCATCCAGCATATATCTGGATGGCAACCAAGAGCTCCAACTAGCATGGCGACCCAAGTTAACAATCCGTATCCTGGAGGAGTCTGGCCAGCAGGAATCCTTGGAGGAGCATGGTCAGCAGTCACCCCCATCCAGCAGATATCGGGATGGCAGCCAGGAGCTTCAACCAGCGCGACGACCCAAGTCAGCAATCCGTATCCTAGAGGAGTCTGGCCAGCAGGAATCTCTAGAGGAGCATGGTCAGCAGCCATCCCCATCCAGCAGATATAAGGACGACAACCAGGAGCTCTAACTAGCACGGCGACCCAAGTCAACAATCCGTATCCTGGAGGAGTCTAGCCAGCAGAAGTCTCATTTCAGCAAGCAACAGGGCGGCAGTATGGATCTACGATCAACGCCACACCATTGCCTAACACTCCTAACAATCAGTATCCTAGAGGAACATGGTCAGGAGGTACACCCTTTGGCTTCTTTCCACCTGTCTCTAACCCTCTTGTAGAAACAGGTAGCACAGTGAAGCAGCAGTATCAGGAACTGAGGGACCTGATCAACAAGGTTCCAGGAATGCCTCGTCCCCTATAAAGAGCAGCAAGAGATAGCTACGCGGACTCTCCTTTCACCGACGCCCTAGCCTGCATCACCGTGCCCAAAGGATTCTTGCCACCAGCCATGGCACTCTATGACGGTACCGCAGACCCGTTGGATCACATCAACTAGTACAAGCAGAAAATGATGCTGGTAACAGCAACATGACCCCAGAAAGAAGGCATGCATGTGCAAGGGATTCGGCTCCACCTTGTCAGGAGCAGCTTTGCAGTGGTTCGTTAATCTGCCCAACCGGAGTATCACTTTCTTTGCAGACCTTGTTAACGCCTTCAACCAACAGTTTGCTAGCAGCAGAAAACCAGATAAGCAAACCAGCGACCTATACCGTGTGGTGCAGAAGTTTGAGGAATCCACGCGTGATTTCCTTACTAGGTTCAACAAAGAGAAGCTGACCATCCCTAGATGTGACATAGCAACCGCTATAGAGGCCTTCCGCCAGGGACTCCACCCGGATTCAGATCTGTATAAGGACCTCACCAAGTATCCATGCACCACATTTGAGGATGTTCAGACAAAAGCATTGGCAGCCATCAAGCTGGGGAGGAATCAGGTCCCAGAAGAGCTACTTATGATCCAGCATAGCAATCACAAACCCAACATATTCAGGAGGAGTACATCGAACCACCTCAGGCTTAGGTGATGAAATCAACCTGGATAAGCTGCACCTAGAACGGAAAGTGTTGATTGGATCAGAATGTACAAGTAATATCCGCCAGAATTTAATTCGATTACTGAAAGATAACATGGATTGTTTTGCTTGGTCGCACAACGACATAGCAGGAATAGATCCCAGCATCATAACCCAAAGACTCAGCATAGACCCCAGCTGCAGACCAGTCCAGCAGAAAAAGGAGAAAGTTTGCCCCATAAAGAAATTAAGTCATAAACCTGGGGGTGGACAACCTGCTAGCTGCTGAAAAAATCTGGAAGGTAAAGTACCCAGAATGGTTATCCAACGTGGTGGTAGTCCCAAAGAAGAACGACCAATGGAGGGTATGCGTTGACTTCACTGACTTGAATAAGGCGTGCCCAAAAGACTCATTCCATCTGCCATATATAGACGCTATGGTAGATGCTACTGCAGGACATGGGATGCTGACCTTCCTTGATGCATGGAGCGACTACAATCAGATAAAGATGCACCCAGAAGATCAGGAGAAGACAACGTTCAGGTCTGAGAGAGGAATTTATTGTTACAATGTTATGCCTTTTGGTCTAAAGAATGCAGGATCTACCTACCAGAGGCTCGTCAATGCGATGTTCAAGAGACAGATAGGCGATACAATGGAGGTCTATATTGATGACATGGTGGTCAAGTCAAAGCAAGCCCCCCAACACGTGACACACCTTTAGGACACCTTCAACACCCTAAGGGAATATAAAAGGAAGCTGAATCCATCGAAGTGCACGTTCGGGGTATCATGCAGGAAATTTCTGAGGTACATGGTTACCCAGAGAGGAATCGAAGCCAGCACAGAGCAAATTAAGCCATCCTCCAACTGGAGTCACCTCAGAAACCCAAAGACGTAGAGCGCCTCACTGGAAGAATCGCCGCCCTGAACATATTCATATCCAGATCCTCAGATAGATGCAGGTTATTTTACGATATACTCAGGAAGGCTTGGAGATTTGATTGGACGGAAGAGCACGAGAAGGCATTCAACGAGCTGAAGCACTACCTTAGCACTCCACCACTTCTGTCAAAACCAGAGCTTGGAGAACCCCTCTCCTTGTACTTATCTGTGACCGAAGTAGCAGTTAGCACGGTGCTGGTGCGAGAGCATGAAGGAGCGCAACATCCAGTATACTGTATCAGTAAGTCTCTGCTTCCTGCAGAGACCAGGTACACATCACTTGAAAAACTCGTACTTGCACTTGTTACAACATCTTATAAACTGCGACCTTATTTTGAGTCACACATTATTTCTGTGATAACCAACTATCCACTAAAAACTATTATGAGAAAAACCAGAGTTGTCAGGAAGGATGGCTAAGTGATCCATGCATCTAAGAGGTTTCGACTTAAAGTTCGTCCCCCGAACAGCAATAAAATCCCAGGTGCTTGCATATTTTGTATCCGACTTCTGCCCAACGCTCCAATCTCAGGCGGAGGGAGACATTCTCATCTTGAAAGAGGACAAAGAAGAACATGTGTGAAAGTTGAATGTAGGCGGTGCCTCCAACATGAGGGGGTCTGGGGCAGGGTTGGTCCTCAGATCACCCTAGGGAGATCTCATTGTCCAGGCAGTACGATGCGAATTCCGAACGACAATCAAAGAAGCTGAATATGAAGCCCTGATCTTAGGCCTCCAGCTGGCCCTGGATCTCAAGATAGGCACCTGGAGGTGTGCAGCGACTCCCAGCTCATAGTCAACCATGTTAATAACTCTTATGCAGCAAAGGATTCCAAGATGTTGGCTTACCTGGAAGTAGCAAAGGACTTGTCCCTCAGATTTGCAACTTCCACAATCAAGCAAATTCCTCGGGATTAGAATGCAGAAGCAGATGCCCTAGACACCCTGGGAGCAACATTCAAGCCTGGAACAATCTCCGCCATACCTATCGTCCACGTCCTGGAGCCAGCGATCTAGAAGAAGCAGGAAGCATCTGGAGGAGGCAAAGATAGGACCCAGTGGCTGCAAGAGGCAGGGATATTCAGCACCAGAACCTGTTAGGCAGAGACCCCAGACTGGAGGAAACCCTACCAGGACTAGCTACACAATGACGTGTTGCCAGCAAACAAGAAAGAAGTCAGGAGCTTCAAACTGAAGGCATCCAAATTCACCCTCATTGATGGTATCCCCTTCAGAAGATCACTTGCTGGACCATACTTAGGTGTCTGGGCCAGGAAGAGGCAGAGACTGTTTTGCATGACCTCTACAATGGTGAATGTGGAAATCATGCAAGGGGCAGGAACCTATCTAACAAGGCACTGCGCCAACACTACTTCTAGCCAACAATGCGCAAAGACGTTGTGGAGTATGTCAAGAAATGTGATGCATGTCAGAGGCATGAACCACACCCAGTAATTTTGCCTTGGCCTTTTATGAAGTGGGGGATGGACATCGTTGGCAAGTTACCTAGAGCTCCAGGAAATAAAGTTTTTATGCTAGCCATGACGGATTACTTCTCCAACTGGATAGAAGCAGAGGCATTCCCACATAAATTATCTGCGACAACGGATCCCAATTTATCCGCAATAAGATGGAGGCCTATTGCACCAGGTGGAATATCACGCTAATTAAGTAAATCTACCCCTAGAAACCCTCAGTCTAATGGTCAGGCGGAGTCCAGCAACAAGATTGTAATAGATAACCTGAAGAGAAGACTGGAGGAGGCATGGGGCAGGTGGGCAGAAGAAACTCCCACTAGTACTATAGTCTGACAGAACCACACCCAAAGTGGCTACAGGACAGACACCATTCAGTCTGGTCTTTGGTGCTGAGGCAGTCATTCCCTCAGAAGTCAGAGTACCTACTCACAGATATGACTGCATAACAGAAGATAGGGATCACGTGGAGATGACAAGCAGTCTGGACACCATAGACAAACTCAAAATTGACGCTCATATTAGAATGGCCTCTTGTAGGCAAACGGTGGCCAAGAATTACAACAAGAATGTCAAAGTCAGAATCCTGCAGGAGGGAGTCCTGGTTCTCAGAAAAGTCTTCCAGAAGACCAGAAATGAGTAGGCAGGAAAGTTTGCCTACAATTGGGAAGGATCATATCAAGTGGAGAAGGTAATCGGAAATGGAGCCTACCGACTCATGACAACGGATGGCCAAATCATCCATAAGCCTTGGAATATCATACACTTGAAGAAATACTTCTTCTAGATGGCCAATGTCGCCAGAAATAAGGCATCTCTTCTGCTAGATGTACCTCCACCAGAACTTAGGTTTAACATTATCAAACTCTTTCCAATACACATTTACCCTTTGTTTCATAGAGTACGATCATTATTATCTTTTGAGTAATTTACCCATTTTCAAAACATGATTATTGTGGACATGACATAGGTCCACCCCGACGTGGCCACGCGCGGGTTTGGGGAGGCGAATGAATCTCCATATGAGAATGGATCGAATTGAAATTTAAATCGAAGTGGAGTCGCCACCGAACTTTGTGGGAGTTTGGGCCCGTTCGAACCCACTCTATGTCTTAGTGGGCCATGCACAAAGTATGGCCCATTTCCGATGTCAGAGTTTATTGGGCTCGTCCCTTTGCATTTGATACCGATACCGACATTATCGGATACCGTGTATTGAATGACTCTCGTGTGCCAATGGATTCGAATATCCGGAAACCATGGTTCTGAGTAAGGGGTGAGGGTACGTGTTGGGAAGTTCACAAAGAACACCCAACCCCGCCTGCACATTAGCGGCCTTTACTAAGATATCGAATGACGTTTTAATACGCTTGTTAGTAAAACGATGAAAATGATATGCAAACATTATTTTCCCTAAACATGCGAAAAAGAATGAATGGGTGGCTACGTCGAGTTAATGCATCTAATATTAACGTCGAAGTCATATCTAGCATGCAAGTTCATTTAGTACAATAAAATAAACAACGAAAAATAAATCAATAAAAGGAATAAACGCGTTAGTAACGGTAAATAACGATAATAACGGCTTATAACTAATATAGAATGATGAGACGAAATATGATGCATGATTTGAAAAGTAGCATGACACGTGATTGATTTGACACGTGTTGACCGAAGTCATCTGTTTTGGTAAAAATTTACCGGATCTACGATTTAGATTGCGGGTTAAAGCGATCGTCCTATAACTACGGGTTGTCTAAGCGATATCGAACCTAGTAAACGGAGAATAACGAAAGAAAGAAAATGACACACAAAGTTTTGGTGACGCGGAAACCCAATGTGGGAAAAACCGCGGGGGGAGTCGGAATCCCGCCAAGTTTCTACTATGGACGGAAAAGAACAAGAAAAATGGTACAAGTACAAGTATTTGGGCTATAATTGATCGTAAGTTTTTTGCTATGTTTTGCTCGAAGTTGATGGGATGTTGATTGAGAGTTGGATGTCAGTGAATAAGGGTCTCCCCTCTCCTTCCTTCCTCTCCTTGCCTTTTATAGGCTGCTAACCTTAGAGCCGTTACCCTCTTTATTGCCTGGAGCCTTTGCATTTATTCCCCCATTTAGTGCTTTTGACCCTTTCCTCCTAGCCGTTACAGCAGTTACAACTGCTCCCTCCTTTTCCTCCTGGTCTGGAGGAGGGTTTCCTGAATTGTAGGAGTAGTTGTTTCTTCTTGTATGGGCTAGGTTCCTTACTTTGTCTGCTGGGCTGGTTTGGTTGTGTGGCCTATCATTTTATTCTCTCTTGGGCTTTGCTCGACCCATCATTGTGTATTATTCCGGGTTTTGACGACTTTTGATTATTTCGGCTTCCGTCTTTGACCTTCCGACCTTTGACCTTTGACTTCTGACTTTTTGACCGTCCACTCGTAGTATGCCACGTTTTATTCCGAAGGTGCAAATTTTTGGCCCGAACAAATGCCCCCAAATTTCCGACTAAGCTCATCTTAGGTGGGAATTTCCGTTTGCTTCAGTTGTAGGCAATTGGCTCTGCTCCAGCTGGCCTCGCTGGTTCTAGGAGAAGGCGTAATCCGTCCCCTTTCTCAGAAATTACTCCTGCAGAAAGTGAACCTCTGGTGGCAGATCTTTCTGAGTCTCACTCTTATTCTGCCCCCCAGACCCGTTGATGATGTTTCTGCTGGAGTGGTGCTCAAACTTCCTGAAGGCTTCGGTAAGTCTGCAGAGGATATGATTTTTCTGGATCATATGCTACTTTCTGGTCCCAGGTTTGCGCTATAAAAAGGTTCTCTGAGGGAGTTGGATTCGGTTCGCAGGTTGTTGGTGGAGGAACCTGGTTGTAGAGAAGAAGCGACTGGATGAGGAATTTCCTGTGGTGCCTGACCTGGATGTTGTTTCTGACGTGGAGACGAAGGATCTGGAGAAGTCTGTTGGTTCTCCTATTGCTGATCAGGAGACTGATAGGCAAGAGAGTGTGGACCAGGAGGATGTTACTGATGATCCTGAGAGAGGTTCTGCTGTTGTTCACCAGAGACCCAGGTTCCTGTAGGAGGATGTACTACAGTTCCGCCTCCACCAGAGGAGAATGTCCAGGCTGTGGGCCAAGTACTGCTGGAGTGATGTTACCCCTCTTTTGTTGTGCTCAGTTTTCGGCTTGTGAATCCTGCATGGCATGAACTTCTGATTTGTTAGTGTTTGTAAAAAACTCTGTAATGATCTCGACTCTGCTCAGGGGAGCGAAGTGTTTATTTGAATACTCTGTGGTACTTTGTATTTAACTGTTGATCACGATTGTTTACTTTTGATTGCGATTGTTCGCGTTTGTAATCGATTGTTGTAGTTTTGTCTGACTACCTTCTGTTGTATGCATGCCTTATGTTTGTATGGTCGACCTTTGATATAGTGGTGGCCTGGGGTTTAGTTCGCCCACTCAGTCGGAGGTGCCACGCTTTGCGTGGGTGCTAAGTGACGCAGGAGACTGTAATGTCCCGGTTGTAGGCACTTAGTCACAGACGCACGCCTTCTGTAGAAATTATACACTCCACCAGATTGATCACCAGTTTTGGTTGAAAAAGCTGACGAAAGATGGTAAAGATGCAATGTTTGAAGGTATATGCGGGAGGAAATCAAACTTTGAAAATATGTGAAGGAAGAAAATCCAATTTTGAAGACATATGAAAAGTTAATTGAATTTTGAAAACGTATGAAAAAAAATTAAATCTTGAAGACATGTAACAAGAAAATTAAATTTCGAAGACGTATGAGAAGGAAATTAAATCTTGAAGACGTATGAAAAGAAAATTAAACTTTGATGCAAAAGAAAACCGAATTTTAATGCAAAAAGAAAATCAAATTTTGATGCAAAAGAAAATCAAATTTTGACGATACAAAGGAGAGAGTCAAACTCTAAAGGCATACTTGAAGATAAAACATCTGACCTTCAAAAATCACGAAAAAGAAAGCAAAACAGATAGAAGGACAAAAGAAAGGTTTAAATATATGTTTGCAAGGTTTGATAAGATGAAACCTGGTTCTGGTGGAGGTGTATCTGGCAGAATAGATGCCATGTTTCTGGCGACAGTGGCCCATGTTTCTGGCGGCAGCGGCCCATTTTCTGGTGACGTTGTTCCTGACGGCAGTGGCCCGTGTGGTTCTGTCAGACCATAGCACCAAGGGGAGTTCCTCTGCCCATCTGCCCCCTGCCTCCTCCAGGATGTAGATGTCTTTCTCCGCCTGGGACTGCAGTGCTGGGTTGAAGTTGGATGCAAAGTCTGCTAGCACCTGGGACTTGATTGCTGTTCTGGGGACGAATCTGGTCTCTGTAGGAAACAAAGTCTTACAGACATAGTATACTAGATGTTGTGCTCCCTCCTGCTCACGTATCAATACCACACCGACTGCTACCTCGGTTACTGATAGATACAGGAAGAGTGGTTCTCCAGGCTCATAGGTGGCTCTGCTGGATCATAAATAGCTCTTCTGGGACTTGAATCCTCCTCCAGCCTGATGACTGCCAATGCTTTTGTTTGCACCTCCTCAAATGTGGCGCATGGATACCTGGTGAGGTCCTTGTACAGCTCTGAATCCTGGTGGAGTCCCTGGCGGAAGGCTTCTATAGCGGTTGCTATGTCACATCTGGGGATGATCACCTTCTCTTTAATGAATCTGCTAAGGAAATCACGCGTGGATTCTTCGAACTCCTGCACCACCCGGTATAGATCGCTGGTTTGCTTCTCCGGTTTTCTGCTAGTGGCAAACTGCTGGTTGAAAGCATTAACCAAGTCCGCAAAGGAGGTGATACTCCGGTTGGGCAGACTAACGAACCACTGCAGAGCTGCTCCTGACAAGGTGGAGCCGAACCCCTTGCACATGCATGCCTCCTTCAGAGGTCCTGCTGCAGTCACCACCATCATCTTCTGCTTATATTGATTGATGTGATCCAATGGGTCTGCGGTACCGTCATAGAGTGTCATGACAGGTGGCACGAATCCCTTGGGTACAGCGACGCAGGCTAGATCATCAGTGAAGGGCGAATCTGCGTAGCTGTCTCTAGCTGCTCTCTCCAGGGGGCGTGGCATTCCAGGAATCTTGTTGATCAGGTCTCTCAATTCCTTCAGTTCCTGGCGATACTGATCTGCTGTGCTGACTGCTCCTGCAAGAGAGTTAGAGACAGGAGGAGAAAAGCTGAAAGGTGTACCTCCCGACCATGCTCCTCCAGGGTACTGACCGCTGGATGGGGTGACTACTCCTGGTTGAGCTGCGGACTGCCATCCTGGTGTCTGGAGGACAGGGGTACCTCCTGACCAGACAACTCCCCCAGGATTTTGACTACTAGGAGGGTTGGGCAATGGTGTGGCGTTGATTGTGGATCCGGGTTGCCATCCTCCTACATGTTGGAGTGGGACTCTAGGCGGCCAGGCTCCTCCAGGATATGGGCTACTGTCGGGGGTCACCGTATTGGCTGAGGCACCTTGCTGCCATGCTGATATCTGCTGGAAGGGGATGACTGCTGATCTTACTCCTCCAGAGGGCTGATTGCTGGACAAGGTGGTCATCCCTGGTGGGGTTACAGATTGCCATTTGGGCGCCTGATGAATAGGGGTACCTGTAAGAGACAGTGAGTTAGTTCCTCGATTTTCGATGCTAGAGAGGGAATTACCTGTGACGTAAGATCTGTCGGATGTGGTGTCGTAAGACAGGTAGCCTAGCCCTCGAGGCTCAATGATTGGGTCTGGTGGAGCCAATCCAAGCTCTGGTCTGGTGACCAATTCTGAGGGAATCTCCCTGGTGGTCCGTCTGCTGACTATTGATTCCATACGGGTGCTGGGCTTTCCCCTAGGCATCAGGGACAGCATCTCTGGTGACGGCTGGACCGATGCAGCTGGAGTCTCGTCTGCTGCCAAGATCCGAGCCCTGATGTCTTGGTTGTCCTTCTGCAGAGTTTCCACCGCCTGCTGCAGAGCGTTGATCCCTTGGAGCACATCCTTCAGGGGGTCTGGTGAGGCTGAGATTCTGGAGAAGTCTTCAAGTGTCCCTCCTTGAACTGCTGTTTTGGATGAGGCGCCTTTTCTGCTGGTCCTGAAGGGATTGGACATTTTCGACACCTTAGGCACGTGAGGTGGTCTTGAGGCTACTGGTACGTGTCCTGCTGCCAGACTTGTAGAGATTGCCTGAGTAGGGGGTGCGAAGATTGATCCTGATGGCCCTAGGGGCGATTCTCCTCTAGTGGGCTGAATTGATGCTCCTAGACTGTTGGAGGGACTTTGGCCAGATCTGGTCATGTCGTCACGATATTGCATCACGGTAGGGTTTGATTTATAGGAAGTGATCACTTTTCCCCACAGACGGCGCCAATTTGTTTTGGTAAAAATTTACCGGATCTACGATTTAGATTGCGGGTTAAAGCGATCGTCCTATAACTACGGGTTGTCTAAGCGATATCGAACCTAGTAAACGGAGAATAACGAAAGAAAGAAAATGACACACAAAGTTTTGGTGACGCGGAAACCCGATGTGGGAAAAACCGCGGGGGGAGTCGGAATCCCGCCAAGTTTCTACTATGGACGGAAAAGAACAAGAAAAATGGTACAAGTACAAGTATTTGGGCTATAATTGATCGTAAGTTTTTTGCTATGTTTTGCTCAAAGTTGATGGGATGTTGATTGAGAGTTGGATGTCAGTGAATAAGGGTCTCCCCTCTCCTTCCTTCCTCTCCTTGCCTTTTATAGGCTGCTAACCTTAGAGCCGTTACCCTCTTTATTGCCTGGAGCCTTTGCATTTATTCCCCCATTTAGTGCTTTTGACCCTTTCCTCCTAGCCGTTACAGCAGTTACAACTGCTCCCTCCTTTTCCTCCTGGTCTGGAGGAGGGTTTCCTGAATTGTAGGAGTAGTTGTTTCTTCTTGTATGGGCTAGGTTCCTTACTTTGTCTGCTGGGCTGGTTTGGTTGTGTGGCCCATCATTTTATTCTCTCTTGGGCTTTGCTCGACCCATCATTGTGTATTATTCCGGGTTTTGACGACTTTTGATTATTTCGGCTTCCGTCTTTGACCTTCCGACCTTTGACCTTTGACTTCTGACTTTTTGACCGTCCACTCGTAGTATGCCACGTTTTATTCCGAAGGTGCAAATTTTTGGCCCGAACATCATCAAAAATATTTTATCGGGACTTAAGGAATAATGAAAGACTCCCGGTTTTGAAAATCATCGATTTTTTAGGTCGCGTAGAAATATAATGAGACTTTTACTCGACCCGAATCTCTCGATACTCGCCATATTCTATGCTCGATTATGAGATCGATATCGAATATTTAGAGTGTGCCTAAAATAAGATGTTTGAAGAATTATTAGTAATTGAATCAAGACGAAATAATCAATTTTATGTCACGATTTTCAGGGAACCGCGCGACCCGCGCGAAGAGGGCGCGACTCGTGCAACCACGCGACTCGCACGAGACACGTGCGACTCGCGTGGCGGACTGTTCTCGATCCCGATTTGCAATGCTCGTCGTACCCGGTGTTTGATTATAGAAAACAATACCGAATACTTGGAGTAAAGTAAAAAAAAACTTTATGAGTCGCTTTAAATCGAACTAAAACGATATGAATAATCTCCACGTTTATAGTGTCATATTAATTCTACCGAATTAGGTGACAACTATTTTAGCATCAACGAAAATAGAATTAGTTAATTTAATTGACTAAATTGTTTAAATTCGACCTCCAACTATTGAGTTGGTATTGAATCTAATAGATTGACACTTGACTAAAAAAAACTCGACTTGCTCCCCTCCGCATCCCGACATCATAATTAATCCTTGCGAATTGTATGATGTCGGATCCGCATCAAAAGGTTTCGACTTTAACTAAAAAAAAGTTTTTTTTTTTTTTTTTTTTTTTTTTTTTTTTTTTTTCTGTGAAATAGTTTAAAAAACGATGAGTATGCGGTGGATGATGATTGCGACGCGACAAAAATAAAAGAATCGATTTTAGTGACGTTTGACTCGCTTCAATAATCAAGCGTTTGGGGTGTCGGGATAAACGACCGGCAACATCGGGTGAAAACCCTTGTATATTCGGATTTCCTTATCCCGTCATCCTTTGCGCTCGACACAAATCCACGAGTATTTTAGTGTCTTAATATTTATAATACTAACGATATTAGAACGCGATAATAACGATAAAATATAAAAAAATAAAAAAACGGGAGGATGACGACAACACGGACGACACGCGAGGAAGAGAAGAGAGAAAGATGGGATTTTGCACCCTCAACCTACATGTTTCTTTGTCTCGGATAGAACTCGTTAATTGTGGCTTGATCATGGGAGTATCGAGGTTTATGTGGGATGAGTTATGGTGATTTGAGGGTTGGATTCCTAAGTGCTAAGGTTAGAGTTTGTAAGTTGTATGTGATGTGTCTAGGGTTGTAAAAGGATGTGTGTGATTACGAAAGTTAGGGTTTTAATTGCATGCAAGAGGGTGTATATATAGACAATTGCTCCCTCTCCTTGTCTAGAGTTTAGTGCCTTGATGGACTTGATCCGATGGCCCGCCTGAATGAGAACCATGGGTTTGCTCTTCGGAAACGGCTTTGACTGGGTTTTGACCCGGTCGCTAAAAGATGGTTTTATTTTCGGTGTCGGTTTTGATCCAAATTAGTCTTATTTGATTGGAAATGATCCACTGAGCCTGAATTTGAGGTCGGTTTTGTGAGATTTGTACTCTATAAAAAGCCCAAGCCAGAAACTAATGGTTTCGAGCCCAATCCGAGCGCGTAGAAACACGTTTGCGTCCGATCATCATCGGGTGATTTCTGGAAACTACTACAGACACCTGGCAGTCAAAATGTGGGTGTCTACAGAGCCCCCACTCTGACTGAGGCTTGGACAGGGCGAAAGTCAGAGTAGCTACCAGGCTAATCGAGGATTAAAACCTGGTAGTCTCCCGGTCGGGTCGCTTATAGTCCATTGGACTTGCGTTAAGGGCTCGCTAGCCATAAGATAAAAATCATACCTGAGCTGATGATGATAAATCCGTGGGGAATTTGGACTTGTCATGTAAGTCTCGGGTGTGCCTATATGTGGGCTCATCTCGTGAAGAATGCCGCCTTGGGCTTTCCGCTGGGGAGATATGTGAGCTGTGTGATCTTGAGTCGTACCTTTATAAAATTTTGCATGCAACACGTAGGTAAAAATATGACTCGCGTTGGGGAATAAAGAATTGTATTTTCGAATTTTTTTGGAAATTTGATTTTTTTTGGAAATTTTTGAAAATTTGAATTTTTTGGAAATTTTTGACTCTATGAGAATTTAGGAAAGCTCGGGATGACTAATTCCGTGCTAGTGTGAGACTAGGCCTGTATGTTTAAGCCTATTGGAATTTAGGAAACTTTTGTGTGGAGAAGATATGGAAAGTGGGTTGTAGGGTTGATGCTATATATAGCCCTCCCTTGCATTAATTTTTCACAACTTCCTCACAACTCCTTTCTTCTTAAAAAGAAAACTCTTTATTCCTTTCAAGAATTCTAGTTATGGGAATCGAGAGATTGACCGCGATGCTGCAGGAATGGTCCCGACGCTTTAGGGACACAGATAGGGTGGCTTTGAACCAGACGGGTATTACTCAGCTGTATACGTTCCCTCAGATGCAGGTCGACCGTTACTTTCTCGATGCTTGCTTGTCCTATTGGGACGACACATATCACGTTTTTGCCTTTCCTCGGGGCGAAATTTGTCCTTTACCCGAGGAGATTGCTGCTATGGGAGGATGGAACCCGATACTTCGTCCTGCTGTCCCGTTCTTAGTCCGCGATATAAGGAGGAAGCTGCGAGAATTTTTGGGACTTTCTCATAACGAGGTATCTCGAATGACTGGAGACGACAATACAGTTTCTTTAATTGATCTGGCTGAGAAATTTATGAACCCGCATGATGTCCGGGTCAGATCGATTCACAGCCGTAGGGCTTTCTCCTTTTGTATGCTCCACGTTTATGCTTTTGAGGGTCACATGGATTTGTTGTCATCCATGGGCGACGTTCGTCTTTTTACCGTGGTTGACCTGATGGAGACGGAGCACAGTCCGGCTTGGCTTATTACGGGTGAAATTATCCAAGGCTTGGACATTCGCAAGAGAGATTCATCGGTTCGTCTAACCGGAAGCACGCGTTTATTGCAGGTATATTACCTTGAATTTTTCTGCTTTCTTAATTTTTCGATTTTCTCAATTTTCCGTTTTTCATATTTCTTGTTGCTTTTTTTTCTTCAGATTTGGTTATTTGAGAGACTATCGGTCATAGATCCTCCTCTTGATTCGAGCAAATACCGCCATAACCAGGTAATGACAAGGAGACGGACTATCAATTTTTCTCGCCAAATTACTCAGAAATATTGGGACGAGGTGTTATCTTTCCATAGCGGTCCGTTGATTCGATGGGTAGTGCCATGGTGGCCCATTTATGTTTGGACGGGCTTGGCTCCAAGGGATAAGGTTTGTTACCAAGTAATCTTATCCTTCCGGCAGACGATCCATCTTTACCCCGATCGCATACTAAGGCAGTATGGTTGGACCCAAAGAATCCCGGAGGTTGAAGCAGTTGTGAGTGAATCTACCCAACTGACCGATGTGATGCGCGATACATGGATGCAAAGATGGTACACCCGGCACACTTGGCCCATTCCCAAATCTCTTTATTCAATCTGGGTTTCAGATGCTTATGTGAGGTGGACCAAAGCAGATAATGCAAAAGCCCGAGCCGCTCTAAAAGTTGATGAAGCTTTCGACCTGCTGCGAAGGGAACAAGTCAAAGACAATAGGGGCTTTTTTGAGGAAGGTGATATTTCAGCTACTCTAGTCCGTCTTATGTCAGGTCAAAGAGGGAGATCTAAGACTCAAGCCGAAGGGTCTAGTGCTAGAGGTGTGCGGGGGAAAGTGAGCCCCCGGACTGACTTGGAGAGGAGACTTGGCCCAAGACTGGCAGTGCAGGACCGACTTGGCCCGCGAGACAGGCTACCCGAGCATGTACAGGCTCGACTTGGACCGGTGACAATGGCAGAAGACCCGCTGTCGAAGAAACGGGTTCGAGCTAAGGAGGTTCCTCTCGTGATTCGAGAACGCTCGCTCCCGCCCCGGCGGCCTCGAGCTCCACGCGACCCAAAGGATAAGGGAAAGGGCAAAATGCACGAGCACTAGTCTCCCTTGTTTTATTATTTAAGTATTATTACTATTTTTTTGCGGTGTAATTTGGATTTCCCGAGTTTATCGATTTTTAATAAAAGACATATTAGTGAATACCATTCCCGTCTTTTCTTTATTGCAGCGGTTGTACCCTTTTGAGGGGTTGCCTACGTATCCACAATTAGCGAAATCAAACCAAATGTAGTTCAAACATATATTTTTGCAATTTTTCGAAATACATCAAGACTATAAGTTCAAGATGTGCGACAGTAGGATAAGTAATCCTAACTTATTGACTTGTCTATAATTTTTAAAAATTTATAAAAAGACTAATTTTTATAAACTTTTGCAAATGACATTGAGATAGGGTTTACGGGTAATAGCGTTTCAACTGGTCCAAGTTGGTTGGGTTGACGAATTCGTTCCCGTCCAAGTCTGTCAGTATCACCGCTCCTCCTGATAGGACCTTCTTCACTAAGTATGGCCCAGCCCAATTGGGTTTGAACTTTCCTCTTGGGTCAACCGGTAGTAAGGCACAAACCGATTTTAGGACTAGATCCCCTTCTTTGATGTTTCTGGGCCTAACTCTTTTGTTGAAATCTCGTTGGATCCTCTTTTGATATATCTGGATATTGTTGAGGGCCCGGGACCGCCGTTCGTCTAAAAGAACTTGCGAATCATATCGGGCTTGTACCCAATCTGCTTCCGGCACTTGGCTCTCGAGTAAAATCCTGAGGGATGGCACTTCTAGCTCGACCGGTTGGACCGCCTCCATTCCATATGTCAAATAATATGGAGTTGCTCCGGTTGCGGTGCGAATTAACGTCCGATACCCCCAGAGAGCAAAAGGTATTTTGTCGGGCCAATCCCGGTAATTCTCATCCATCTTCTAAAGTATGGTGACAATTGTTTTATTAGCCGCCTCTACCGCTCCATTTGTTTGGGGACGGTAGGGTGAAGATGTATGCCTCTGAATTTTATATTTTGCTAGCAACGCAGCGGTTTCAGCTTGAAAGTGGGTCCCGTGATCACTGATAAACTCGTGTGGGATTCCCTATCGGCATATGATCTTATTCTGGATAAATTTGGCCACATGCTTGTGATGGTAGGGTTTCGCCGCGTCCCCCACCGTCAAGTAGAGTCCAACTAATCCTAACGGGTAGCTAGGGTAAGTCGGGTCGTGTCCACGGAGACGATTATAGGCGTCTAGACTAGGTCTACCTAAAAAACGAGGCTAAGTCACAAACAAACACAAGGATGACGAGAATTGACAAACTATGATGATGGAGAAGAGGTATGAAACTAGACTAGCAATGCATAGATATGACAAGAACTAAGTGAAACAACTAAAGATTAAAGTAACTATCAAACTAGAGAAATGATGACTAAAGAGGTTAACTCAAATATGAGAAAGAGTAGGGTTAGGTTGGGTTCATAAATGTAGTAGGATAATTGGGAGGTCAAGGGTGTAGGTCTCTCCTTGTCACTAAGGTCGGTTTGCTCTTTCGCGCCAAAGCCTAAGTCCGCACTCTCGTGCCTAAGACTAGACTCGAATACTCATGCAAAGTATTACCCAAAACATAAGCATTCAACCACAAAACGATTACAAGATGAGAAGATGAAAACAAGCATGAGAAGCATGGCCACTACAACTCAAACAAGCAATTCAACAAACACATAGAGTGCTCAACATGTGACTAGTGAAAAAGATTCCACCTTTCCCTTAATCAAACCCTAATTACCCATAATCCACACTTAATCCCCCTACTAACCCCACAAAAAATCTACTCACTCATAATGAAACTAAATCTAAGACTAACAAGAGAAATCATCATAATAATCCAAACATCCATTATGAACAAACAAGAACAATAAACAATATGTAAAGATTAAAACTTGAAAGATTAACAAAGATTAAGAGAAAAGAGATTATACCAACTAACAAGGAGATAAAAAGATGAGAACTTGCATTAATAAGAAAAACCCAAATAATCTCCCAAGGTTGTCAAGCTTGTATGAATCTTCAAGAATCTCCTTAATACAAGACTAATTAACTAGATTAATCTAAGATTAACAAAAGTTTAAAGAAAGATTAAGCTAATGAGAGGAGCACTAAATCTAGGGTTTTGAATGTAGAGAGGTCTAAGATAGTCTAATGTCATGTCAGGTGCTTAAACAATACAAGAGAGGAGTATTTATAAGGTTACAAGAGTGAAGGAGGATGAAAAGAAGAGGCGCGGCTACAGCCCTCTCTTCCCGACCGGGAAGACTTACGGTCTCGGCCGGAAAGGTGGTCCCGATCGAGACAGTTCATGGCCTCGGCCGGGAAGGCCTAAACAGCAGCCTGCTTAAATGTGCACTCCATTGATGGTAGGATTTGTCACGTCACAACCGTCAATAATATAACCGGCTAACCTAACTAGGGTAGATAGGGTAAGTCGGGTCGAATCCACGGGGACGGTAAGAGGCGTCTAGACTAGGTCGGCCCAAATACGAGACTAAGTCAACGAGCTACACTAGAGAATGATAGAGGGGGAGAAGATTAGACTATGACTAAGAAGAACAACTAAGGAAAACGGGCTAGGATTAGGTCGGGGTCAAAGGGGTAACGGAATGGTCGAGGAAGAACTAGAGTGAAGGAGGTAGTAGGGTAATCTAGGTTGGTCCGGGCTCTCGCAACTTAGACTCACCTAGAGGTTCCACCTAAAACCCAACTCGGCGATACACAACACAATCGGGGTTACTAGCACGCTATAGGCCTAGGTCGAATCCGGGCTCTCGCAACTTAGACCGACCTAGGGGTCGTCCTCACCGGGCTCTCGCAACTTAGTGAGGGGACCGAACCGACAACAAACTAACACCTCCAAGAGAAAGGCAAGAAAAACAAGCATTCTTAACTACTTAGTCAATCAAGCATTTCAACAAACAAGTGATGTGCACCAAACCAAGAGGAAACCCAAATCTTCCACCAACATCTCCAACAAACCCTTAATCATCCAATTAACACCCAAATTGCCCTACTAACCCTAGCAAGAACACTACTCTAACATAATTATACTAAAACTAACAAGAACAAGAGGATTCAACATCAAAACCAAGCCAAACATAAACAAACTAGTGAAAACTATGAACTATGAACATAACAATCAACAAAGATGAGAACTTGGATGAAATAAACAAAGATTAAGAGAAAAAGGAAGAGAAGATTATACCATACTAGTGAAGGATGAAAAGATGAACACTTGTATATAAAGAAAACCCAAATTCCTCCACCAATGTTGTCAAGATTGGATGGATTCTTCAAGAGATCTCTTTATACAAGATTAAACTTAGATTAACTACTAATTACCGACTAATCTACACTAATCTAATCTAATCTAACCTAAAGTAGTCTAGGGTTTAGTGTCTAATGAAGTGCCTCAGCTTAACATAACAAGGGAAGAGTATATATAGGGTTACAAATGAAAGGGAGAAGAAAGGAAGTGAGCGCGGGGTAGCAGTGGCCCATCCCGGCCGGGAAGGGGTGGTCCCTGTCGGGACGGGGTCGGTCCCGGTCGGGAACAGCTCCTCCTGATCGGGAAGGCTTACAGCTTGCTTCTTCTTGCTTTGTTCCTTCATCCCGGACGGGATGAGGCCATACCCGTCCGGGATGAGCCTTGTAGGCCTCCAATATGAACTTTTTGGTCCCTTCTTGCTTCTCATGGGCTTCCCATCGATTCTCGGGACTCGGGATCGGGTCTCGGAGGCTCGGGATTGGGTCCCAAGGTCTCGGGGTCGATTCCAAGGCATCGAATCATCGTTCCTTAGCTTCGTTGGCTCCAAAATGTGTATGTATAGAGTCGGAATCGCTCCAACTCTTCCAAATCGGTCTCGGGAACCTGAAACGAACTAAAGGAAGCATAGGAAGCCCCTAAACCGCTCCCAAGGAGCGATTCTACAAGGAAAACGGTACCAAAACACTACAAAATAGGCACTACAAATGACACTTATCAACTCCCCCACACTTAACCCTTACTCGCCCTCGAGTAAGCACAAGCTAAATACTAAACTAGCCGAGCGGGTATTAGCGCACCCTACGCCCCTTCAACTCACGCGAGTGCACTTAGAGGACAAGTGCACTCCGCAAGGCAAGTTGGGTCTTGCGACAAAACTGTGGATGCAACCGGACACAAAACACACAAACAAACAAGCACACAAGCAAACACATAATCGGTTGCACCCAAAAGAAAACAAATACCGCTTTCCTCTAAAAGCGGTGAAAGAAGTACCGGTTTAGGACTCGAGGTAAGTGACAACGTTTCCAAGCTAGCAATACAAACCAAAGTGGACTAAACCCTAATAGTATGACGATAAAGCAACAAAAAACGTTGGTGACTTACCTAGGTCCTCCTAACTTTCTAAAAACGTACTACGGGACGATCGGCGGAGTGGAAAGTGAAGAACCACGGTGTTAGTCGACACTGTAGGTAAGTGAGACCCCGCCCCCTTTAGCGTGAGCCAAGAGGGTCATCCCATGTCCAAAACCGCCTAACTAGTCCAAGTAAAAAGGTGGAAATAATGCAAAATGAGGGAAGACCGACCTTTGCCGCTATCATCCTTCCTAGGGACTCGGTCCTTTGGTAGGCTGATAAGTGTAGTTTGTAGTGCCTATTTGTTGTGTTTTGGTCCCTTTTTCCTTGTGGAATCGCTCCTTTGGAGCATGGGCTTCTTATGCTTCCTTTAGTTCGTTTCAGGTTCCCGAGACCGACTCGGAAGAGTTGGAGCGATTCCGACTCAATACATACACATTTTGGAGCCAACAAGATAAAGGAACGATGACTCGAGGCCTTGGAATCGACCCCGAGACCTTGGGACCCAATCCCGAGCCTCCGAGACCCGATCCCGAGTCCCGAGAATCGGTGGGAAGCCCATGAGAGGCAAGGAATGACCAAAGAGCGTTTAAGGAAGGCATACAAGACCCATCCCGTTCGGGATGGCCTCATCCCGTTCGGGATGGGGTGCTACATTAAGAGGGCTGCTGTGAGCCCATCCCGGTCAGGACCATCCCGTCCCGGTCGGGATGACAGGGCCGTCCCGATCGGGATGATCCGTTCCGGTCGGGACCGTGATGCTGCTGCACGACTTTTTTTCTTTCTTCTCCTTCATTCTTGTACCTATATATATACTCCCTTCTTGTAATATTAAGAGGATCTTATGTTAGTTTGGACTCTCTTAAGCCTCCAAAACCCTAGATTTACTCTCACTCATTAGTTTTAATCCTCCATTAATCTTAATTAATCTTTAGTTAATCCTTGTAATTAGTTCTTGTATTAAGAGGATACTTGAAGAATTCTCCAAGATTGACAACCTTGGGTTTTATTTGGGTTCTTATTTATACAAGATTGCATCTTTTCATCTTCCTAGTGTTGGTATAATCTTTCTTACTCTTAATCTTGTTTATTAAATCTTGTTTGCATCTTGTTATAATTGTTATTGACATTGTTCTTGTTAGTCATTATGGATGTTTGTTTAGTGATAATATTTTCTCTTGTTATGGTTGTTTTATTCATGATAATGAGTGAGTAGTCTTCTTGTGGGGTTAGTAGGGGGATTAGGGGTAGATTATGGATGATTAGGGTTGATTAAGGGGAAAAGGTTATATCTTTGTTGTTAGTCACATTGTAGGCACTCTATGTGTTTGTTGATATGCTTGTGTGAGTTGTAGTGGCCATGCTTCCCATACTTGTGATCATCTTCTCATTGATTGTTTATTTTGTGGAAATGTCGAGAATAGTTTAGTCGCGAGAGCGCGGACTAGGGTCTAAGTTGCGAGAGCCCGGACCCACCTTGGCATCGGTCTAAGTTGCGAGAGCCCGGACCGACTCTAGCGATTAGGAGACACCTTTACCCTTGATCACCCCAATTACCCTTCTACTCCTATGAACCCGACCTACCCCACTTCTTTCCATATTTGAGTTCATCTTCTTAATTAGACATCGTTTACTCTAGTTTATTTGTTAGATCGATCATTAGCATTGTTTAGCATTGTTAGTCTAGTTCTTAATCCTCCTCCTTAATAGTTTTCCATTTATCGCTTCTTCGTGTTTGTTGGTAATCTAGTCTCGTTGTAGGTAGACTTAGTCTAAACCTTGATATACCGTCCTCGTGGATACGATCCCGACTTGCCCTAGCTACCCACTAGGTTAGTCGGTGTTATATTGTTGGCTAGGGACGTGACGAATCCCTACCATCAATTTGGCGCCGTTGTCGGGGACGGTGCATTGTTTAGACTTAGTTTGCTTATTTCTAGACTTAGTTACCCTTCTTTGTGTTCTCCCATCTTCTCTTGTGAATATTTTCTAGTTTCTCTTCTTTCCTTAGCTTTCTTTTCTCTGTCTCTAGTTGTGTTTGTTATTGTTGTTGCCTAGTGCCCATAAAGCACTAGGTGTTCTTACGTTTGTTCTAGTGTGTAGTGTATGCCTAGGAGGGGAGGCGACTTCTATCTCTTTAATCCAGAGCCGGAGAGACTCTTTCGAGCCTTTCGCCAACGGACGATTAATCGGGTTAGGATCTCTCAACCAAGTGCAAGCACCACTCATCAAGGGCAAGCCCAAGGAGCCGACTTGAGCATTTCACCTCGAGAGACGGCCGGAGGGACCTTCATCAATCCCTTCGGTGATTCTTCTCCTAGTTCCCCCTCCTCTTCCACATCAACACCGTCTACACCACCATCGTCTCCCTTATATCCAATCATGCCCAAGTTCTCTTCTCACTCAACCTTTACGGAAGACGTTTTGCCGGGCCCATCCACTCTACCGGAGGCATATACCGGGAACTTTGTGGCGAAAACGCAATTCATCCAATTGGTCGAGAGAAGTCAATTTAGTGGGTTACCAACCGAAGATCCTCATCAACACATGGAAACCTTTTCGGACTATTGTGACGCTATTTCACAAACAGGAATAACTCAAGACCAAATCCGGTGGGTATTATTTCCTTTCTCTCTTATCGGTAAAGCGAAGCAATGGTTCAAGGGGTTGGACAAAGCAAGACTTGGCATTGACACTTGGAAGAAGCTAGACTTAGCCTTCTACCAACAATTCTATCCCCCGGAGAAGACAAATCTATTGAGAGCCTCTATCATGAGTTTCCAACAACGCGATGATGAAAGCCTCTACGAATCGTGGGAAAAATTCAAAGCCTTGATCCGCTCTTGTCCACACCATGGCTTATCACAATGGTTCCTCGTACAACAATTTTGGAATGGGCTATATGAAGACTCGAGGGCCATACTCAATATGGAATCTAACGGTAGGTTTACAGAAGTGGAGGATGACCAAACTTGGTCAAGGATTGAAGAGATGGCGGTGCATAATTCACAATACTCAAGGCCTAGGAAGGCAAATCGGGGAGGTAGGCATGAGGTTGATGCCATTACACAATTGAGTATTGATCTTGGGGCTCAACTAAGAACTCACATGGAGACCATTGACAAAAAGCTCCAAAGCCACCTCAACCAAGTTCAAAGCTCTATTTCCTCCAACCAACACTCGATCCATGATGTAAATGCTTTGGAGTTTGCACCTCCTTTGCCTTATTTTGGGATGTGTGATACTTGTGGAATCGTTGGTCATGATCCTATGCATTGTAGAGGGAGTATTGAGCAAGTGAACGCCTTTCAAGCGTTCAAGCAAGGTGCCTCCTACTCTAATCAATACCAAGCTTCCAATCAAGTCCCTCAACAACAAGCCTTTCAACATCAACAACAACATCGTCCTTATGTTCCACCTCCTTTACGGGACAACAATGAAAGTTACCAAGGTTATGTGGGTAACCAAAGACCCTTCAACAACTTCAAGCAAAATAACCAAGGTAACTTCAACAACAAGCAAGGGTTCCAACAAGGGAGCTTCAATCATGGTGGTTTCCAAGGAAACCAAAATTTCCAAGGAAACCGGAACTTTCAACATCAACAAAACCACAATCAAGGCCTTAATCAAAGCAATTCTCATGGGTTCCAAGGGAACCATCAACAACAAGCAAATCAAAGTCATCAACAACAAAGCAAGCCTAGGAGTCGGTCTCCTATCCATGACTATGGTACTCCGTTAGCCCTCACCGATACTCCACATAATCCATCATCTCCACCACGGGATTTCGACGCACAAAAGCATATGATGGATATGCATAGGAGTAATCAAGAAATGGCAAGAAATCAACAAGAGTTCTTTGCTTACATACAAAGGGACAACCAAGCAAGATATGCTCATGCGAAGTCGATGGAAACCCGAATTTCTGAACTTGCTTCGGAGATCTCTAAAAGACAAAAGGGGCAACTACCTCCTCAAGGCGAAACACCGAAATTCGAGCATGTAAATGCTATTACTACGAGGAGTAGTACGTCTTATGAACCCCTTCTTTCCCCTAGTGAGCAAGAACCAAGACAAGAAGTCATACCCCCCTCTCAAGATAATGCAAGCTTTGACATTCCAATTGAGGAGCAAGTCTTATGGGAGGCCGAGAAACCCCAAGAAGACAACCCTCCCCCTCTTCGAGAGAAAGACAAGGGAAAAAGGAAAGTGTCCTTTGAAGAGTCCACCCCGATTGATCAAAACAAGTACCAAGTCAAGTTGCCTTACCCATCGAGGCAAATAAAGACTAAGGTGGACACTCATTACGACAAGTTCCTTAGTATTGTGAAGAAATTGGATGTTAGTGTCCCGTTCACCGAATTACTCACCCAAATCCCGGCATATGGAAGATTTATGAGAGAAATCTTAGCTAGGAAGAGATCCGTCGACAAGGAAGAGACCGTAGCGTTCACGAGGGTGGTGAGAGAGCTTATCCAAGGTTCCACGCTTCCGAAGTTGAAGGATCCGGGTAGTTTTTCGATCCCTTGCACCATAGGCAACTTCTTGATCAAAAATGCGTTATGCGACTTGGGCGCGAGTGTGAGCATCATTCCCTATTCTATTTGTTGCCGACTCGGAATGAAGGAGTTGAAATGTACGTCCCTCACCCTCCAAATGGCCGATAAATCATTCATTCGACCATTAGGAATGTTAGAGGATGTACCGGTACGAGTGGGGAAGTACTTCATTCCGACCGACTTCATTGTGCTTGACATGCCGGAGGATGCCAACACTCCCATTATTCTTGGGCGCCCATTTCTACACACCGCGGGTGCCATGATCGATGTGAAGAACGGTAGGATCACATTCGAGTTAGGCGAGGAAAAGATAGTGTTCGACCTCCAAGGCAACACTACGCCTACTAAGGATGAATCATGCAATATGATCCAAGCCAAGAAAGACATCGATCTAGGGGATGAACTGGGACAAAGCTTGAAGAAGTACTCTTATGTACTTGAGGATGATGACTCCGATATGGAGGAAGATGAGTGCCCGAATCATGGGCTTGACGACAAGTTGCAAAGCAAGGACAAAGATGAGCCTCCCTTGGGGCCACATGAGGATCGTTGGATGTTTGGGTATATCCCGAAGGATCGCAAGTACAAGTTCAAGCCATTGAACTTAGTAGATCGGGATGCCCCGGGAACGTCAAGGCAAGGCCTTGAAGAGCCTCGGGATGTGGTCGGTTATATCTCGAGCTTGATTGAAGACTTCTCTAGGGCCTTCGACTTGTTCTTACGTGCCCTTGATGGAGATTGATCTAGTTTTGGTTGTTGAAAAAGATTGAAGAAAGCACCACCTTGGTTTGACGGAGTTCCACAAGAACCGTCCCATTGTATATATCTTTTTCTTGTAGTTAGTTGGATTTTTGTGAATTCTTGTCATTTGGATTGATTGATGAGCGTTGTGAGGGAGAGAGTTTGATGTGTGTTTGAGTATTGTTTGATAGGTGATGTGAGAACACTCCTAGAGAGGATTGGCGATGATATACCTTGGGTTCTAGGCACGAGGATCGGGTTTTTAAAGCTTGGAGCAAGCTTTTGGGGATTGTGGAAGTTGAAGAAGACCCATCCCGGCCGGGATGAGGCGTCCCGACCGGGAAGGATAAGGCAACCCGACCGGGAAGGAGCCGTCCCGATCGGGATGGGTGCGCCATATTTGGAGCTTCCTGTGAGTCCGTCCCGACCGGGACGGGTGTGGCATCCCGACCGGGAAGGAGCCGTCCTGATCGGGATGGGTGTACCAAGATTTGAGCTCACTGTGGGTCCGTCCCGACCGGGATGAGGTCGTCCCGACCGGGACGGGTGAGGTAACCCGATCGGGATCAGTCTTCCCGACCGGGATGGTCCTATGCTCCCCCTTTGTGATTCTTCTTCGCAAATCAAGTCCACCTAACCGTTTTATGCCCCCTCCCAACCTCCCTACTCCGTTCCTATCATATGACCCATACACCTCCCTTTACACCGAGATCCACATCAAATCCCACCCCCCTCACACCTCTACCGTGCGATATTATCGAGAATGAAACGGAAAAGCAATGATGAAGACAAGCAAGCGCCTTTATTGATCTATAAGACGATGGAGAGAGTGAGTTGCTAACCTATGGTATGGCAACTATCATTTCTTTTCCGTTTTTGTTGTTACTTGTTTTCCTTTGTTTATTCCCTTTGTGTCTTGATGTCATGGTGGCCTTCGAGGCCTTGGTGTTGATTGCTCTCGACTCTCGACGACGTGATTGCGTCGAGAGTCAATCGAAAAATCCAATCTTACAAGATTTTCACCCCTTTTTAGGAGTTAGTAGGATTTGGACGGAATCCGGACTAGGTGACTTGATTACACCTAGCCCTCCCCTCCCATTTTTTTTATTTCTTTCTTTTTATTTTTCTTCCCCCTTCCATATCTTTTTCTCGTCTCGACCCATGGTGACTTGACTACACCCCGGCCGGACACCTCCTACCTTTTTCTCCACTTTGTTTTTAATTTTAGCTTTATTTTCGTAGTTTATTTTCTTTTCTTTTGTCTCTCCACACACTACGATTGAGCATATGAGGACATTGCTCGATTTAAGTGTGGGGGAGCGATATTCTATCGTAGTTAGTTTTATTTTCATAGTTTTTCGAAAAACCTTCAAAAATTCTAAAAATTTGAAATTTTTTCCCAAAAATCAAAAAAAAATTCTCTTTTGTGTTTTCATGTTGTGTCTTTGTGTCGTGCATTTGTTTTGTATTGTGTGTGTTTGCCTCCCTTTTTCCTTATAGGTTGCCTAATCTCCGTTGTTTGGAAAGCTTTGAAGACATCCGGTAACATCCTCTAACCCTCTTTCCCTCTTTATTCCTTGTGATGTTTGGTGAAGGTTGTGTTGAGGTGTGCTCGGGTGGAGCTTGTACATTCTTGTGGTGGATTTGGTGGCTGTATGGAATATCGGGGTGGTGCTTGTTATTTGTTTGTTTTGTTTTGTTTTATTTTGTTGCCTTTTTGTTTCTTTTCCTTTCGTTCGTTTTCGTTGAGTCTTTGTTTTGTGTGTGTATTTGTGTCATGTGTGTAAACCATTTTCGAAAACCCGGTTTAGAGGCTAGTGTGTGAGTGCTTACTTTCCCTTCCTAGTAGTATAAATCGAGTCTTGGGCTTTAGTCTAGTAGAATGACCTTAAATAAATGAATTCGTTGGTCCTTTACCTTGAGTCCACCTAGCTTACTAGGAATTTACTACGGGATTTGCACTTTTGACCATTATGACCACCCACGGTGTGAAAAGGCCTTGGTTACCGAGTCTCGTCCCCTAGGTGACCGTGTTTAGGATTGTTTTGATTAGTCCAAGTTCTCCACTTTTTGTGGGTTTGAAGGGAAGGACGCTCCCCGACTCACCCATTACCCTACCTCCTACACATATCCACACAATAACTTGCAATTTGTTGATTCTCTCTTTCTTGTTATACAATCAAAATGCCAAAAATGCCAAATCTTGCCAAAAGGGCAAAGAAAAGAAAAGAAAATGAAAGAAAAAAATGAAAGAAAGAAAAGAAATGAAGAAAAAAAAGAAAAGGCACAAAAGCCAAAAAGAAAATAGAAAAGAAGAAAAAAAAAAGAATGGCATGGCAAAACAAAGTGAAAATGCAAAAGAAGAAAGAAAATGCCAAAAGAAAACCCGTCTCACAAAAAAGGAAATCCCCACAAAAATAAGCCTTTTTCCGAATTTTGCCGTGAAGAGCCTACCAAAGGACCGAGTCCCGAGGAAGGATGATAGCGGCATTAGTCGGTCTTCCCTCATTTTGCATGTTTTCCACCTTTTTACTTGGACTAGTTGGGCGGTCTTGGACACGGGACGACCCTCTTGGCTCACGCTAAAGGGGGCAGGGTCTCACTTACCTACAGTGTCGACTAACACCGTGGCTCCTCACTTTTCCACTCCGCCGATCGTCCCGTAGTACATTTTTAGAAAGTTAGGAGGACTTAGGTAAGTTACCAATGTTTTTGTTGCTTTATCGTCATACTATTAGGGTTTAGTCCACCTTGGTTTGTATTGCTAGCTTGGGAACGTTGTCGCTTACCTCGAGTCCTAAACCGGTGTTTCATTCACCGCTTTTAGAGGGAAGCGGTATTTCTTTTGTTTTGGGTGCAACCGTCTATGTGTTTGTTTGTGTGTTTGTTTCTTTATGTGTTTTGTGTCCGGTTGCATCCACAGTTTTGTCGCAAGACCCAACTTGCCTTGCGGAGTGCACTTTTCCTCTAAGTGCACTCGCGTGAGTTGAAGGGGCGTAGGGTGCGCTAATACCCATTCGGCTAGTTTAGTAGTTAGTGTGTGCTTACTCAAGGGCGAGTAAGGGTTAAGTGTGGGGGAGTTGATAAGTGTAGTTTGTAGTGCCTATTTGTTGTGTTGTGGTCCAAAGGAGCGATTCATGGGCTTCTTATGCTTCCTTTAGTTCGTTTCAGGTTCCCGAGACCGACTCGGAAGAGTTGGAGCGATTCCGACTCAATACATACACATTTTGGAGCCAACAAGATAAAGGAACGATGACTCGAGGCCTTGGAATCGACCCCGAGACCTTGGGACCAAATCCCGAGCCTCCGAGACCCGATCCCGAGTCCCGAGAATCGGTGGGAAGCCCATGAGAGGCGAGGAATGACCAAAGAGCGTTTAAGGAAGGCATACAAGACCCATCCCGTTCGGGATGGCCTCATCCCGTTCGGGATGGGGTGCTACATTAAGAGGGCTGCTGTGAGCCCATCCCGGTCGGGACCATCCCGTCCCGGTCGGGATGACAGGGCCGTCCCGATCGGGATGATCCATTCCGGTCGGGACCGTGATGCTGCTGCACGACTCTTTTTCTTTCTTCTCCTTCATTCTTGTACCTATATATATATACTCCCTTCTTGTAATATTAAGAGGATCTTATGTTAGTTTAGACTCTCTTAAGCCTCCAAAACCCTAGATTTACTCTCACTCATTAGTTTTAATCCTCCATTAATCTTAATTAATCTTTAGTTAATCCTTGTAGTTAGTTCTTGTATTAAGAGGATACTTGAAGAATTCTCCAAGATTGACAACCTTGGGTTTTATTTGGGTTCTTATTTATACAAGATTGCATCTTTTCATCTTCCTAGTGTTGGTATAATCTTTCTTACTCTTAATCTTGTTTATTAAATCTTGTTTGCATCTTGTTATAATTGTTATTGACATTGTTCTTGTTAGTCATTATGGATGTTTGTTTAGTGATAATATTTTCTCTTGTTATGGTTGTTTTATTCATGATAATGAGTGAGTAGTCTTCTTGTGGGGTTAGTAGGGGGATTAGGGGTAGATTATGGATGATTAGGGTTGATTAAGGGGAAAAGGTTATATCTTTGTTGTTAGTCACATTGTAGGCACTCTATATGTTTGTTGATATGCTTGTGTGAGTTGTAGTGGCCATGCTTCCCATACTTGTGATCATCTTCTCATTGATTGTTTATTTTGTGGAAATGTCGAGAATAGTTTAGTCGCGAGAGCGCGGACTAGGGTCTAAGTTGCGAGAGCCCGGACCCACCTTGGCATCGGTCTAAGTTGCGAGAGCCCGGACCGACTCTAGCGATTAGGAGACACCTTTACCCTTGATCACCCCAATTACCCTTCTACTCCTATGAACCCGACCTACCCCACTTCTTTCCATATTTGAGTTCATCTTCTTAGTTAGACATCGTTTACTCTAGTTTATTTGTTAGATCGATCATTAGCATTGTTTAGCATTGTTAGTCTAGTTCTTATTCCTCCTCCTTAATAGTTTTCCATTTATCGCTTCTTCGTGTTTGTTGGTAATCTAGTCTCGTTGTAGGTAGACTTAGTCTAAACCTTGATATACCGTCCTCGTGGATACGATCCCGACTTGCCCTAGCTACCCACTAGGTTAGTCGGTGTTATATTGTTGGCTAGGGACGTGACGAATCCCTACCATCATAGGCTCTTCGCGGCAAAAGTCGGGAAAAAGGCTTATTTTGAGAGGTAGGGGTTATTTTTGTGAATCGGGTTTTCTTTTGGCATTTTCTCTTTTCTTTTGCATTTTTGCTTTGTTTTGCCATGCCATTCTTTTTCTTCTTTTCTATTTTCTTTTGGCTTTTCGTGCCTTTTCTTTTTCTTCATTCTTTTCTTTCTTTCATTTTTTTCTTTCTTTTTCTTTTCTTTGCCCTTTTGGCAAGATTTGGCATTTTTGGCATTTCCTTGTGTAACAAGAAAGAGAGAATTCAACAATTTGCAATCTTATTGAGTGGATGTGTGTAGGAGGTAGGGAAATGGGAGAGTCGGGGAGCGTCCTTCCCTTCAAACCCACAAAAAGTGGAGAACTTGGACTAATCAAAACAATCCTAAACATGGTCACCTAGGGGACGAGACTCGGTAACCAAGGCCTTTTCACACCGTGGGTGGTCATAGTGGTCAAAATGCAAATCCCGTAGTAAATCCCTAGTAAGCTAGGTGGACTCAAGGTAAAGGACCAACGAATCCATTGATTTAGGGTTATTCTACTAGATTAAAGTCCAAAACTCGATTTATACAACTAGGAAGGGAAAATAGACACTCACACACTAGCCTCTAAACCGGGTTTTCGAAAACCATTTACGCACAAGACTCGACAAACACAACACAAAATGAAGACTCAACGAGAAGGAAAGAAAAAGAAACAAAAGCAACAAAACAAGAACAAAACAAAATGAACACATACACAACATAAACACCACCCCGAGCTTCTAAATGAGCAACCAACCAACATCAAACTTTACAAAGCTCCTCCCGAGCACACCTCAACACAACTTTCTCCAAACTTCACATGAAATAAAGAGGGGAAAAAGGGATAGAAGATGTTACCGGATGTCTTCAAAGCTTTCCAAAATTAACGGTGGTTAAGCAACCTAAAAGAAGAAAGGGAGGCAAACGCGCACAACAAAACAAATAACACGACACAAAGGCACAAAGGGAAAACACACAAAAGAAAAATCTTTTTGATTTTTGTGAAATTTTTTCAAATTTTTAGGGATTTTAAAGATTTTTTTTCGAAAAAAAACTAAGAAAATAAAACTAACTATGCTAGAATATCGCTCCCCCACACTTAAATCGAGCCATGTCCTCATGCTCGATCATAGGGTGCGGAGAGACAAAAGAAAAGGAAAAGAAACTACGAAAATAAGGCTAAAAATCAAAGAATAAGGTGAAGAAAACGGTAGAAGGTGTCCGGCCGAGGTGTAGTCAAGTCACCATGGGCCGAGACAAGAAAAGATATGGATGGGGAAAGAAATAAAAAGAAGGAAATAAAAGGAAATGGGAGGGGAAGGATAGGTGATCAAGTCACCTAGCCCGGATTCCGCCTAAATCCGACTAAATCCTCAAAAAAGAAAGTGAAAATTTTGTAAAAATTTGGATTTTTCGATTGACTCTCGACGTAATCAAATCGTCGGGAGTCGGGAGCAACCACTACCGAGGCCTCGAAGGCCACCATGACAACAAGACACATAAGTGTACAAGGGGAAGGGAATAAACAAAGGAAAACAAGCAACAACAAAAATGGAAAAGAAAGGATAGTTGCCGTACCAAAGGTTAGCAACTCACTCTCTCCATCGTCTCATAGATCAATATAGGCACGTTGCTTGTCGTCTTTGTTGTTATCCCGCTTCAAGCTTGATAAAACCGCATGGTAGAGGTAGTAATGGTGCGAGGGGGTGGGATTTGATGTGGATCCGGTGAAAGGTGAGGTGTACGGGTCATATGATAGGAGTAAGGAGGAGTAGGGAGGTTGGGAGGGGGTATAATGGATGGGTGGAGACAAAGGGGACCATCCCGGTCGGGATGGATGGTCCCGATCGGGTTGCTAAACCCTTCCCGATCGGGAAGCTCTCGTCCCGGTCGGGAACACACTCCAGTAAGTCCGAATTTCTGCACCTTCTTCCCGATCGGGATGGCTCCTTCCCGGTCGGGATTCCTCATCCTTCCCGGTCGGGAAGCCCTCTTCCCGGTCGGGATGAGTCTTCTTGGCTTCCCCAAGCCCAAAAGCTTATCATAAGCTTCAAAAACCGACTTCCTCGCTCGCAAACCAATCTCCATCATCAACTACTTCTTTCTAGGAGTCACCTTCACTTCACCTATCATAATAAACTCAAAGTACACATCAAATTCGCTCCCTCACATCGCTCATCAAAAATCCAATATTACAAGAATTCACAAAACAAACAAAAGAGTCCAAGAAACAAAAATCACAAATACATGCACAAGTACTCTAAAGAAGAGGAGAGGGGAATATACAACATGACGGTTCTTTAAGGAACTCCGTCAAACCTAGGATGGTGGACTCTTCTTCAACCGTAGCCCTCAAGGGCATGGAGGAGCAAGTCGAACGCGCTACCGACATCATAGTGAAGGCCCAAGAAGCGCTCGAGCTTAACCGACCTCCACGGCCTCCAAGGAGGAGGCAAGAAGTAGGAATCCCAAGACCCGACATCATCTTCAAAGTAGTCTCCGGGGTCTATCCATCCTACGAGCCTAACCGACCTCTTCCTCCTTAAGCATTGCCTCCAATCACAAGCAAGCTTCATCTCCAAGAAACAAGGCACAAAAAGCGGTTTTGGCCTCACTTCCTCGTTGCACACCCCCACTGCACACTTGCCTCAATTTGTGGTTCCCCATCTTCATCATCCGGCCCCACATCATCTTGGAGAGGAGAATCGAAACTTCTACCGACGGTTTCAATCTCTTCCAAGTCATTGCTTGGCTTACTAGCAAGGGGCTCTTGATGCTTGTCCAAATTATCGCACAAGGGCAACTCGAGGCTAACAATCTCACCCAACATCCTCACAAACTCCACCAAACCATCCAACTCACTATCCTCCTCCAATTCCTCACCAATGTTGCCTTCACTAAGGGTCATATCCTCATCCGTCTCTTTTTGGGTAGACGATTGAGGTTCTTCAAAGCAAATCTCTCTATCAAAGGGAACTACATCGGCGACTTCGTAATTAGGTTGCTCCTCTCTCTCAAGTGGGCACCCTTCATCTAATTGCGATGTTCGGGATAAAAGCATTACGGTTTTAACCGCTATTGCATTTAATCGAGCATCCCTCGCCTCGTTTTCCCTTCGAAATCGGGCCATGAATTCATCTTTCTCTTTTTGCATTTGAATAGCCATTTCTTGTGTGCTCCTTTGCAATTGAAGAATCGAATGACACATCTCCAAGTTCGGTAATTGGTGGTCATTGGGGTCTTGTAAAGCTCCTTGATAATCTTGATGATCCCCAAGGGGTGGGGCATCATATTGTTGGTAGCTAAGTTGGGGTGATTGGTAGTATTGTGGGTCATAGGGTTCATATTGTGGTTGGGGTGGAGGGTAATATTGTGGGTCTTGGGGGTATTGGCTTCCATATGGTGAATCTTGATTGAACATGGTGGGCTCACAATCATAACTTGAGTAATAGCCACCATGATCGTAGGATTGATAGTCTTTCACTTGTTGGTAGCCATTTTCATAACCTTGAAGATCATACCCATCTTGATTACCCCAAGAAGCTTGATTATGGTAGGGGGACGTCATGTCATACCCTTGGTTCAAAGAAGAAGAGTGGTAGCTCATATCGGCTCCCGAGTATGTGGAGTTTAGATCAAACCCCATGCTTGCTCGAAATCGTAGTCCATACCCGGTTGGAAACCACTCATCCTAGCAACCGTCCGTTAAAGCGGCTCTAAGTTGCAAGAAGAAGATAGTCACCACCTCTAAGCACAAACTGTAAACTAAGAACAAACGTGAGAAGTCTAGTGCTTTTTGGGCACTAGACAAGAAAGAAATAAACCACACACACACAAGAAGCAAGGTAACAAAAAGAAAAAAGAAAAACACGAACACAAAGACTAAGTCAAGTAACTAGGAAAACAAAGTCCAAACTAGCACCGTCCCCGGCAACGGCGCCAAATTGATGGTGGGATTTGTCACGTCCCAACCGTCAATAATATAACCGGCTAACCTAACTAGGGTAGATAGGGTAAGTCGGGGTCGAATCCACGGGGACGGTAAGAGGCGTCTAGACTAGGTCGGCCCAAATACGAGACTAAGTCAACGAGCTACACTAGAGAATGATAGAGGGGGAGAAGACTAGACTATGACTAAGAAGAACAACTAAGGAAAACGGGCTAGAATTAGGTCGGGGTCAAAGGGGTAACGGAATGGTCGAGGAAGAACTAGAGTGAAGGAGGTAGTAGGGTAATCTAGGTTGGTCCGGGCTCTCGCAACTTAGACTCACCTAGAGGTTCCACCTAAAACCCAACTCGGCGATACACAACACAATCGGGATTACTAGCACGCTATAGGCCTAGGTCGAATCCGGGCTCTCGCAACTTAGACCGACCTAGGGGTCGTCCTCACCGGGCTCTCGCAACTTAGTGAGGGGATCGAACCGACAACAAACTAACACCACCAAGAGAAAGGCAAGAAAAACAAGCTAAGCATTCTTAACTACTTAGTCAATCAAGCATTTCAACAAACAAGTGATGTGCACCAAACCAAGAGGAAACCCAAATCTTCCACCAACATCTCCAACAAACCCTTAATCATCCAATTAACACCCAAATTGCCCTACTAACCCTAGCAAGAACACTACTCTAACATAATTATACTAAAACTAACAAGAACAAGAGGATTCAACATCAAAACCAAACCAAACATAAACAAACTAGTGAAAACTATGAACTATGAACATAACAATCAACAAAGATGAGAACTTGGATGAAATAAACAAAGATTAAGAGAAAAAGGTAGAGAAGATTATACCATACTAGTGAAGGATGAAAAGATGAACACTTGTATATAAAGAAAACCCAAATTCCTCCACCAATGTTGTCAAGATTGGATGGATTCTTCAAGAGATCTCTTAATACAAGATTAAACTAAGATTAACTACTAATTACCGACTAATCTACACTAATCTAATCTAATCTAACCTAAAGTAGTCTAGGGTTTAGTGTCTAATGAAGTGCCTCAGCTTAACATAACAAGGGAAGAGTATATATAGGGTTACAAATGAAAGGGAGAAGAAAGGAAGTGAGCGCGGGGTAGCAGTGGCCCATCCCGGCCGGGAAGGGGTGGTCCCGGTCGGGACGGGGTCGATCCCGGTCGGGAACAGCTCCTCCCGATCGGGAAGGCTTACAGCTTGCTTCTTCTTGCTTTGTTCCTTCATCCCGGACGGGATGAGGCCATACCCGTCCGGGATGAGCCTTGTAGGCCTCCAATATGAACTTTTTGGTCCCTCCTTGCTTCTCATGGGCTTCCCATCGATTCTCGGGACTCGGGATCGGGTCTCGGAGTCTCGGGATTGGGTCCCAAGGTCTCGGGGTCGATTCCAAGGCATCGAATCATTGTTCCTTAGCTTCGTTGGCTCCAAAATGTGTATGTATAGAGTCGGAATCGCTCCAACTCTTCCAAATCGGTCTCGGGAACCTGAAACGAATTAAAGGAAGCATAAGAAGCCCCTAAACCACTCCCAAGGAGCGATTCTACAAGGAAAACGGGACCAAAACACTACAAAATAGGCACTACAAATGACACTTATCACCTTCCGGATGGGAGGGCACTTGGTCTCGGTCGGGAAGGCTCTGTAGGCCTCCAATAAGAGCTCTAAGGTCCCTCCTTGCTTCTCATGGGCTTCTCATCGATTCTCGGGGTTCGGGATCGAGTCTAAGGGGCTCGGGAATGGGTCCCAAGGTCTCGGAATCGATTCCAAGGCACCGCGGGTGATCGTTCCTTCTTTTCGTTGGCTCCAAAAGTGTATGAAACGAGTCAGAATCGTTCCAATTCTCCATGAATGGTCTTGGGAACCTAAAACGAACTAGAAGAAGCATGAGTAGCCTAGAAACCGCTCCAAAGAGCGATTTCACAAGGGAAAACGGGACTAAACACAGCAAATTAGGCACTACAAACTACACTTATCAACTCCCCCACCCTTAACCCTTACTCGCCCTCGAGTAAGCACCAACTAACTAAAACTAAAAGAAACTAGACTACTAACCGAGCGGGTATTAGCGCACCCTACGCCCTTTCAACTCACGCGAGTACACTTAGAGGAAAAGTGCACTCCGCAAGGCAAGTAAGGTCTTGCGACAGAACTGTGGATGCAGCCGGACACGAAAACACTTAAACAAACAAACAAACATACAAACAAACAAACAAACGGTTGCATCCAAGAAGAAACAAATACCGCTTCCCTCTACAAAGCGGTGAAAGAAACACCGGTTAAGGACTCAAGGCAAGTGACAACGTTTCCATGTTAATAACACAAACCGAAATGAACTAAACCCTAATAGTATGACAACAAAGCAATAAAAATGTTGGTAACTTACCTAGATCCTCCTAACCTTCTAAGAACGTACTACGGGACGATCAGCGGGATGGAAAAAGGATGAACCACTGTGTTAGTCGACACTGTAGGTAAGTGAGACCCCGCCCCCTTTAGCGATGAGCCAAGAGGGTCTTCCCATGCCCAAAACCGCTCAACTAATCCAAGTAAAAAGGTGAATATGATTGCAAAATGAGGGAAGACCGACCATTACCGCTATCATCCTTCCTAGGGACTCGGTCCTTTGGTAGGCTCTTTCACGGTAATAGTCGGTAAAAGGCTTATTTTTGAGGAGTGAGGGTTCTTTTTGTGAGGTGATTTTCTTTGGAATTTTCTTTCTTTTGCATTTTTGCTTTTTGTGTTGCTATGCCATTTCTTTTTCTTCTTTTGTATTTTCTTTTTGACTTTTTGTGCCTTTTCTTTTTCTTCATTTCTTTCTTTCATTTTCTTTCTTTTTTTTTGTTTGCCCTTTTGGCTAGATTTGAGTTGTAGGCATTTCTTTTTGCAACTAAGAAAGAGATTTAAATAATTTGCAACTTTATTTTGTGGATATGTGTAGGAGGTAGGGGAATGGGTAAGTCGGGGGTCGCGATCCCCCTTCCAACCCACAAAAAGGTGGAAAACTTGGGTTAATCAAACAATTTCAAACATGGTCACCTAAGAGACGGGACTCGGCAACCAAGGTCTTTTCACACCGTGGGTGGTCATAATGGTCAAAGTGCAAATCCCGTAGTAAATCCCTAGTAAGCTAGGTGGACTCAAGGTAAAGGACCAACGAAACTATTGATTTAGGGTCATTCTACTAGACTAAAGTCCAAGACTCGATTCATACTACTAGAAAGGGAAAGTAAACACTTGCACACTAGCCTCAAAATCGGGTTTTCGAAAACCTTTTTACACACTAGACACAACTACACATCACAAAACAAAGACATGACAAAAATGAGAGAAAATGATACAAAGATGACAAAACAAAATGAAACAAAACAAACATACAAAGATAACAAACACCACCCCGAATTTCCAAATAAGCAACCAATCAACCACAAATCTTCACAAAGCTCCACCCGAGCACACATCATCACAATTCTCCTCCAAACTTCACAAGAGACAAAGAGGAAAGAGGGATAAAAGATGTTACCGGATGTCTTGAAAGCCCTCCAAAGTTAAAGGTGATTAAGCAACCTACAAGGAAAAAGGGAGGCAAACACACACAATACAACAAAAGCACGACACAACGACACAAAAAGGAAAAGACACAAAAAAAAATCTTTCTGATTTTCGTGAAAATTTTCAAATTTTTAGGGTTTTTTAAGATTTTTCGAAAAAACTACGAAAATAAACTAGACTATACTAGAATATCGCTCCCCCACACTTAAATCGAGCAATGTCCTCATGCTCGATCGTAGTGTATGGAGACACTAAAAAAAAGAAGAGAAACTACGAAAATAAAGCTAAAAATCGAAAAGAAAAGCGGAGAAAAGGGTAGAATGTGTCGGCCGGGGTGTAATCAAGTCACCATGGGCCGAGACAAGAAAAGATATGGATGGGGGAAGAAATAAAAAGAAGGAAATAAAAGGAAATGGGAGGGGAGGACTAGGTGTAATCAAGTCACCTAGCCCGGATTCCGCCCGAATCCGACTAAATCCTACTAAAAGAAAGTAAAATAAAAGAAAAAGCGAAAATTCTTGTAAATTTGGATTTTGAAATGACTCTCGATGTAGTCACGTCATCGAGAGTCGGGAGCAACGACTACCAAGGCCCCGAGGGCCACCATGACATAAAAGTGTATAAGGGGAAGGGAACAAACAAAGGAAGACAAGCAATAAAAGACGGAAAAGAAAGGATAGTTGCCGTACCAATCGGTTAGCAACTCACTCGCTCCATCGTCTCAAAGTTCGATAACGGCACATAGCTAGTCTTCGTCATTGTTTAATCCTCTTCGATCTTAATATGTCCGCATAGTTGAAGTATTAAGCTTGCAAAGGTATAGGGAGGTGGGTTTTGATGTGAAACTCGGTGTGTAGTGAAGAGAAAATGAGGTGAGGGTATGTAAGTGAAGTGTAGGGGTCATATGATAGGTGCAAGGATAGGTAGGGAGGTTGGGAGGGGGTATAAAATGGTTAGGTGGGCTTGAATGTCGAAGAGGAAGCTAAAAGGGGAGCAGTGCATCATCCCGGTCGGGATGGGTGGTCCCGGTCGAGATGACATACCCTTCCCGGCCGGGAAGTTCCCTTCCCGGTCGGGATGACACAACAGTAAACCCAAATTTTGGCACCCTCATCCCGATCGGGATGACATCCTTCCCGGTCGGGATGGCTCATCCTTCCCGGTCGGGATGGCTCATCCTTCCCGGTCGGGATGCTCTCTTCTCGGTCGGGAAGAGTCTTCTAACCCTCCATAACCCCAAAAGCTTATCCAAAGCTTCAAAAACCGATTCCCTTGCTCACAATCCAAGCTCTATCAATAACCACTCCTCTCTAGGATTCATCTTCACTTCACACCTATCAAATATGCTCAAAACATTCATCAAAATCCCTCCCTCACATCGCTCATCAAAATACCAAATTACAAGAAATTCACAAAGCTCAAAAGAACTATAAGAAAGAGATATATACAATAAGACGGTTCTTTTGGAACTCCGTCAAACCAAGGATGGTGCATTCTTCAATCATTTTTCAACAACACTATAGCCAATTCCATCGCAATCAAGGGCACGAAGTAACAAATCGAAGGCTCTCGAGAAGTCTTCAATCAAGCTAGTGGTATACCAACCTCCACTCCAAGGATCATCACATCCTAATCTCGACGTTCCCGGGGCATCCCGATCTACTAAGTTCAATGGCTTGAACTTGTACTTTCGATCCTTCGGTATATACCCAAACGTCCATCTATCTTCATGTGGCCCCAAGGGAGGCTCATCTTTCTTCTTGCCTTGCAACTTGTCTTCAATATCATGATATGGGCATTCATCCGCCCCAAGCTCGGAATCATCATCTTCAATTCCATAGAAGTTGTTCTTAAAGCTTTCACCCGACTCATCCCCTAGATCGATGTCTTTCATGGCGTGGATCATATTACAAGACTCCTCATTAGTAGGCGAAGTGTTGCCTTGGAGGTCAAACACGAGCTTCTCGTCGCCTAACTCAAATGTGATCCTATCGTTCTTTACATCAATCATAGCACCGGCGGTATGTAGAAATGGGCGCGCAAGGATAATGAGAGTGATAGCATCTTCCGGCATGTCAAGTACAAGGAAGTCGACTGGAATGAAGAAGTTCCCGATTCTTAGTGGCACATCTTCTAGCATCCCCAATGGTCGGTTGAGTGAACGATTGGCCATTTGGAGTGTAATAGAAGTACACTTGAGCTCTTTAATCCCAAGTCGCTCACAAATGGAATAGGGAATGATGCTTACACTCGCACCCAAATCACATAATGCTCTATCAATCTTCAAGTTGCCTATGGTGCACGGGATCGAGAAACTACCCGGATCCTTCAACTTGGGAAGTGTAGAACCTTGAATGAGCTCGCTCACCTCTCTTGTGAACGCTATGGTCTCTTCCTTGTCGACGGATCTCTTCCCAGCCAAGATTTCTTTCATAAATCTTCCATATGCCGGGATTTGGGTAAGCTCGGTAAACGGGACACTCAGATCCAATTTCTTCACAATGTCTAGGAACTTGTCATATTGAACATCCACCTTGGTCCTCATTTGCCTTGTTGGGAAAGGCAACTTGATATGTACCTTGTCTTGCTCATTAGGGTTGGACTTTTCAAATGACATTTTCCCTTTACCTTTGTCTTTTCGTTGAAGTGGGGGAAGCTTGTTTTCATGGGGTTTCTCAATCTCCCACAAAACTTGCTCCTCCATTGGATTTCCCAAGCTTGAATTTTCTTGAATTGGAGATACAACTTCTTTCATTGGTTCTTGCTCAATAGGGAATAAGAGGTAGTCATAAGATGCACCACTCCTCAAGGTAATAGCATTCACATGCTCAAATTTCGCCGTTTCACCTTGAGGAGGTAGTTGCCCCTTTTGCCTTGAAGAGCTACCCGAAGCAACTTGAGCTATTTGGGTTTCGAGCATCTTCATATGAGCATCTCTTGCTATGTTCTCCCTTTGAAGATGAGCAAAGAATTCTTGTTGGTTTCTTATCATCTCCATTTGGCTTCTTTGCATTTCTTGATTACTTCTTTGCACATCCAACATAGATTTTTGCATGTCGAAATCTCGAGGTGGAGATTGTGGATTGTGTGAAGTATCGGTGAGGGCTAAGGGAGTACCATAATCATGAATTGGAGACCGACTCCTTTGCTTTCTATCTTGTCGAGTACCTTGAGATCCTTGTTGATGTTGATGGTTTCCTTGGAACCCATGAGAGTTGCCTTGATTAAGGCCTTGAGTATTGCCATGGTTGTAGTTTTGATGTCCTTGGGAGTGTTGGTTCCCTTGGAAACCACCTTGATTGAAGTTCCCTTGTTGGAACCCTTGATTGTTGTTGAAGGTACCTTGGTTATGTTGCTTGAAGTTGTTGAATGGCCTTGGGTTGCCTACATAACCATGGTAGCCTTGGTTGTTGTCCCTTAAGGGAGATGGAACATATGGACGGTGTTGTAGAGATTGTTGTTGGGAAGCTTGATGGGAAGCTTGGAACATGTGAGGATATGGGGCACCTTGCTTGAACGCTTGAAAGGCGTTCACTTGCTCAATACTACCTCGACAATGTAGAGGCTCGTGCCCAACTATCCCGCAAATATCGCATATCCCATAGTAAGATGTAGGAGATACAACTCCCAAAGCATTGACTTGTTGAGTTGAATGATGGTGGGAGGCACTTGCACTTTGACCTTGATCAAAATGGCTTTGGAGCTTCTTGTCAATAGATTCCATGTGGGTTTTTAATTGAGCTCCAAGATCAATGCTTAATTGTGTAATGACATCGATCTCGTGCCTTCCTCCTCGATTCGCCTTTCTAGGCCTTGAGTATTGAGAGTTGTGCACCGCCATCTCCTCGATTCTCGACCATGTTTGGTCATCATCCACCTCGGTAAACCTTCCATTCGATCCCATATTGAGTATGGCCCTTGAGTCTTCATATAACCCGTTCCAAAACTGTTGAACAAGGAACCATTGTGATAGACCATGGTGAGGACAAGAACGGATCAAGGCTTTGAATCTTTCCCACGATTCGTAGAGGCTTTCTTTATCACGTTGTTGGAATCCCATGATAGAGGCTCTCAATAGATTTGTCTTCTCCGGGGGGTAAAATTGTTGGTAGAAAGCTAAGGCTAGCTTCTTCCAAGTATCAATACCAAGAGTCGCCTTGTCTAACCCCTTGAACCATTGCTTAGCCTTACCGATTAAAGAGAATGGAAATAATACCCACCGGATTTGGTCTTGGGTTATTCCCGGTTGTGAGATAGCATCACAATAATCCGAAAAGGTTTCCATGTGTTGATGAGGATCTTCGGTTGGTAACCCACTAAATTGACTTCTTTCGACCAATTGGATGAACGGCGTTTTTGCCACAAAATTGCCGGTATATGCGGCCGGTAAAGCAGTGGGACCGGGTAAAACGTCTTCCATAAAGGTTGAGTGAGAAGAGAACTTAGGCATTGTTGGATTGGCGGGAGAGGATGATGTAGACGGTGTTGATGTAGAAGTAGAAGGGGAACTAGGTTGAGAGGAATGACTAGAAGTACCAAAGGGATTGATGAAATTCCCTTCGGCCGTCTCTCGAGGTGTATCGTTCAAGTCGGATCCTTGAGCTTGTTCTTCAATGGTATTGCTAGTACTCGGTTGAGAGGTTCTAACCTGATCAATCGTCCGTTGGCGAAAGGCTCTAAAGAGTCTCTCCGGCTCTGGATTGAAGAGAAAGAAGTCGCCTCTCCTCCTAGGCATGCACTACGCACTTGAACAAACGTGAGACCACCTAGTGCTTTATGGGCACTAGGTAAAGACAATAAACGAACACAACGGAAGACAAAGAGAAAAGAAAACGATAAAAACAAGAAAAAGACTACAAATATGCACAAAAGATAGAAAAAAAACACAAGAGGGGTAACTAAGTCAAGCTAATAAGCAAACTAAGTCTAAACATGCACCGTCCCCGGCAACGGCGCCAAATTGATGGTAAGGTTTCGCCGCGTCCCCCACCGTCAAGTAGAGTCCAACTAATCCTAACGGGTAGCTAGGGTAAGTCGGGTCATGTCCACGGAGACGATTATAGGCGTATAGACTAGGTCTACCTAAAAAACAAGGCTAAGTCACAAACAAACACAAGGATGACGAGAATTGACAAACTATGATGATGGAGAAGAGGTATGAAACTAGACTAGCAATGCATAGATATGACAAGAACTAAGTGAAACAACTAAAGATTAAAGTAACTATCAAACTAGAGAAATGATGACTAAAGAGGTTAACTCAAATATAGGAAAGAGTAGGGTTAGGTTGGGTTCATAAATGTAGTAGGATAATTGGGAGGTCAAGGGTGTAGGTCTCTCCTTGTCACTAAGGTCGGTTTGCGCTCTCGCGCCAAAGCTTAAGTACGCACTCTCGTGTCTAAGACTAGACCCGAATACTCATGCAAAGTATTACCCAAAACATAAGCATTCAACCACAAAAAGATTACAAGATGAGAAGATGAAAACAAGCATGAGAAGCATGGCCACTACAACTCAAACAAGCAATTCAACAAACACATAGAGTGCTCAACATGTGACTAGTGACAAAGATTCCACCTTTCTCTTAATCAAAACCTAATTACCCATAATCCACACTTAACCCCCCTACTAACCCCACAAAGAATCTACTCACTCATAATGAAACTAAATCTAAGACTAATAAGAGAAATCATCATAATAATCCAAACATCCATTATGAACAAACAAGAACAATAAACAATATGTAAAGATTAAAACTTGAAAGATTAACAAAGATTAAGAGAAAAGAGATTATACCAACTAACAAGGAGATAAAAAGATGAGAACTTGCATTAATAAGAAAAACCCAAATAATCTCCCAAGGTTGTCAAGCTTGGATGAATCTTCAAGAATCTTCTTAATACAAGACTAATTAACTAGATTAATCTAAGATTAACAAAAGTTTAAAGAAAGATTAAGCTAATGAGAGGAGCACTAAATCTAGGGTTTTGAATTTAGAGAGGTCTAAGATAGTCTAATGTCATGTCAGGTGCTTAAACAATACAAGGGAGGAGTATTTATAAGGTTACAAGAGTGAAGGAGGATGAAAACAAGAGGCGCGGCTACAGCCCTCTCTTCCCGACCGGGAAGACTTATGGTCTTGGCCGGGAAGGTGGTCCCGACCGAGACGGTTCATGGTCTCGGCCGGGAAGGCCTAAACAGCAGCCTGCTTAAATGTGCACTTCTTCCCGACCGGGAGGGCACTTGGTCTCGGTCGGGAAGGCTCTGTAGGCCTCCAATAAGAGCTCTAAGGTCCCTCCTTGCTTCTCATGGGCTTCTCATCGATTCTCGGGGCTCGAGATCGAGTCTAAGGGGCTCGGAAATGGGTCCCAAGGTCTCGGGATCGAATCCAAGGCACCGGGTGATCGTTCCTTCTCTTCGTTGGCTCCAAAAGTGTATGAAACGAGTCGGAATCGTTCCAATTCTCCATGAATGGTCTTGGGAACCTAAAACGAACTAGAAGAAGCATGAGTAGCCTAGAAACCGCTCCAAAGAGCGATTTCACAAGGGAAAACGGGACCAAACACAGCAAATTAGGCACTACAAACTACACTTATCAGCTTGGCGTTCAAGATGCGATATGACTCAGCTTCGACCCATTTGGTGAAATAGTCGATAGCTACCAAAATGAAACAGTGGCCTCCCGTCCCGGAAGGGTGCACCTTGCCAATTATATCAATGCCCCATGTCGAAAATGGCCACGGGGACGTCATGGTGTATAGCAGAGATGACAACATATGTTGTACATTGGCAAAGATCTGACAGTTATGACAGTGTTTGACATATAACTGACAGTCCGCTTCCATGGTGTTCCAATAATATCCGAGCCTTATGATTTTCCGGGCTAACATATGGGCATTCATATGTGGGCCATTTTCACCATCGTGTACCTCGGCCATAACCTTCTCGGCTTGTACTTTGTCAACACATAGAAGAAGAGCCCCCTGTGTTGTCTTTTTGTATAATTGCCCGTCGTCTGTACGAATAAATTGGGTGGCCAACCTTCGCAGGGCTTTCTTGGCCCGATTTTCAGCTTCCGTGGGATATTCTCCCGTCGTCAGATAGGTTAGGACAGCCTGATACCAAGGTTCCGGATCAGTTATTTCGATGTCCTGGATGGCGTGGATATAAGCCGGCTCGGACCGCCTTTCGACACAGATCGACATGCTGGTCAGGTGCTCCGGTAAAGATGATAATTTGGAAAGTGCATTTGCAAATTGATTTTCTTCCCGGGGTAGATAGATGTATTCTACTTTTTGGAATTGCTTCTCTAGAACCCTTACTCGCGCTTGGTAAGCCACGAGATTGGCATTCCGAGTTTTCCATTTTTGGAGCGCTTGATTGATGACTAGCGATGAGTCACCATGGACCCGGAGGTTCGTTATCCCTAAATCAGCGGCGGCTTGCAACCCGTGAATGCATGCTTCATATTCGGCTGCGTTGTTAGTTACGTCAAAGTCCAGTTTAATGGATTACGGGGTATGTTCCCCTTGTGGCGAGATTAACAGAATCCCGACTCCAAATCTTCGGAAATTGGACGCCCCATCAAAATACAGATCCCATGTCTCGGTGTCGGTGTGGAATATGTCTTCATCTGGGAAGGCCCAAGTATCTGTGTGTCCCTCTTCAGATACCGGGCTATCGGCGAGAAATTCGGCTACTACCCGGCCTTTGATGGCTTTTAATGGCACAAACTTGAGGTCAAACTCCGCTAGCATCAAAGTCCATCGGGACATTCGACCGTTAAGGATGGGCTTCTCGAACAAATACTTGATAGGATCCATTTTGGATAGAACATGTACTTCGTGGCTAAGCATATAGTGACGGAGCTTTTTAGTGGCCCAAACTAAAGCTAGGCACGTCTTTTCGAGCATTGTGTACTTGCATTCGTACTTCAGGAATTTCTTATTGATGTAGTAGATAGCCCGTTCTTCCGAATCGACTGTCTGGGCCAGCATAGCCCCCATGGCTGTCTCGGTCGTTGTTAGGTATAACGACAAAGGCAGACCGGGTTGAGGTGACATTAATACCGGCGGAGCAGACGGAATCTCCTTGATTTTATCAAAAGCCGTTTGACATTTATCGTCCCACAACACCCGTTCTCCTATCTTCAGTTTCTTGAAAATGGGCTCGCATACCATGGTTAACTTTGAAATGAACCGGCTGATGTATTGGACTTTCCCGAGGAACCCCCTTATTTCTTTTTCGGTTTTGGGTGGCTGCATCTCGGTGATGGCCTTGATTTTAGCTGGGTCGACCTCGATGCCGCGTTGGCTAACGATATGGCCCAGTAATTTGCCCGACGTTACCCCGAAACTGCATTTCTGAGGGTTCAGTCTCATATTGTATTTACGCAACCTGGTGAAGAACTTTCTTAGGGCCGTGATGTTCTCGTTTCGATCTTTGGACTTGACGATCATGTCGTCCACGTAGACCCCCACTTCTTTGTGCATCATATTATGTAATAAAGTAGTGGCGGTCCGTTGATAAGTGGCCCCGGCGTTGATAAGCCCAAACGGCATAACGGTGTAACAGTAAGTACCCCAAGGTGTAATGAAGGTGGTCTTACTCATATCCTCTTCTGCCATTTTGATTTGATTGTATCCGGCATACCCGTCCATGAATGATAGAAGGGCATGATCGGCCGTGTTATCCACCAGTATGTCGATGTGTGGTAACGGAAAATCGTCTTTTGGGCTGGCCTTGTTAAGGTCCCGGAAGTCCACACATACCCGCACCTTGCCGTCCTTCTTGGGTACTGGCACGATGTTTGCGACCCAGTCTGGATATTCAGACACTTGTATAAAAACCGCTTTGAATTGTTTGTCTACCTCTTCTTTGACTTTGAGAGACCATTCAGGCTTCATTCTTTGGAGCTTCTGTTTTACCGGCGTACACCCATCTTTGATGGGTATATGGTGTTCAACTATTTCCCGGTCTATCCCCGGCATGTCTTTGTAGGCCCATGCGAAGACGTCCTTGAACTCTTGGAGGAGGTCCGCGAATTGTTTTCTCTCCTCGGAATCTAAGGGTAGGCCCAACTTAAGCATCCGGGGCTCTAAAGTGGTTCCCACGTTAATGGACTCGGTTTCTTCAATTACCGGGTTTCGAGATTCCCTTTGCTCGAGTTGCTCGATCAGATGCAGAGGCAGAGGTACCTGTTCGTCGGGTTTCTCAATGTCATTGCATATAATATTTTTGAATTTGAATGAATTTTGATAATAAGACAAGTCATAAGCACAACCTCATCGAAGATACTGCGAGTTGCAGCTGCAGGTGTGGGCTTGCTCACAGATGAACTAGCCCCTTGATAAGCCTTGGTAGAGGCCTTAGTCAGGTTCTCTAACCGTAAGTCGTCCTCGATCCTTGTACCCATTTCATTTAGGGTGGCAAAGTTAGGGATGACCGCGTACCGGAGATGGACCCGATAGGAAGGGAGGAGGTTCTTGACAAAGGCCTCCACTAGCACTTTTACGCTGGGTTTATCAACTAGCTTCACACTCTCGGCCCGCCATCTTTGGAGATATTTGGTGAACCCTTCTTTGGGCTCTTGGGCCATCACTTCCAGAGTACGCATTGTAGTCTGGATCTCGGTATTATCAGCGTAATTCCGAGCAAATTCAGTCGCCACATCGTCCCAAGTCTTGTACTTCTTGGAATCGAGCCTGTAGTACCAGGCCTTGGGGTGCTTCTCAAGGGAGGAAGCGAATAAATGCTTAAACATGGTGGACTTTACCCCTTTGACCGCCATAAATTCCTTGAAAGCCCGGATGTGGTGGACCGGGTCTTCGGTACCCTCAAACATCGGAATCCCCGTGAGGTTGAGGTTAGCAGGTAGCTCGTCATTCAGAGGCGAATAGGAACGAGCATTCTCAGTATGGATCGAGTTGCTTGTTGACAGGTGGACCTGCTCTTCAAGCTTGCGAACAACGCTGATTAATTCAGCTATGGGCCCAGTGGGCTCAGATCCAGTAGGAGTCTCTTTCTCCACGGCACTCAGATGGGTGGCGAAGGTTCCTTGATCGGTCTGGATGGTAGTCAATCGGGTCTCGATCTTGGCCAGTGCGGCGTCAGTTGATCCAAAGTTGCCTGCATTTTCTGTTGTCTAGTTTCCGGTGGCCTGTCTGTAAGAACTCGCGTAATCAGAAACTAACCCAAATCCCGGAATTGAAGGTACATCCCGAGCAAGACTGAAAAGAGCAATGACTCGGGAAAGACACCTAGACGGGTGACTTGTGAAAGATGGGCCTTCCTTAGGATTCGGTGGGTGGGCCGAGTCTTGTTCGAAGAAAGGTCCACGTGAGACATCCCCAGACTTTTCGTGGCGATTTTTTTACTATTTCGTGGCGATTATACTCGACGCGAAAGGTTTCCCCATCAATTGTGTATTCGTTGAGGTAGGCGGCGTTGTCGTAGCCTTTCGTGGCGAATAATCTATTCGCTGGGTTAGTTTATTAAAATCGACGCGAATGAGGAGGAGGTGTGGTGGCGATTTTAGTGTCGATTATTATTGATGCGGTAGATGGTTTGTATTTTCATCTTATAGCAATTGTATCAATTGTATTCGACACGATAAATAATATAAAATTTCATATAACGACAATATTAACAATTGTATTGGACACGATATGCATCATAAAATGTCATCTCGTGACAATTATATTCGACGCAATATGCATTATAAAATGTCAACTCATAACAATCATAAGAATTGCATTTGACACAATATATTTAAAAAAATGCAACCATATATAAAAATATGGTATCAATTGTAAACGATGCATTTAAAGGGACGAATAAGAAAAAGAAATTAACACTAAAAAAATCATGTAACTTTCATATAATACTCATAAAAATCAAAAAACTTAAATATATACAACTTCGATTAATTAAGTTAAAAAAAATTGATCCAAAATGAATGAAAATATAATGCCGCATGTCTGCTGCGCCATTAGACAGGCAAAAGACGAGACAAAATTCAAAGTCTTGAACTGTGAGCTGGAATGAGAACGAGCAGTAGCAAGTCATGATTAAACAAAACTGCAGACTGCTATTGCGTTTATAGTCAGCGCAGTTCCATTGTGCAATCTTCATTTGATCTCAACCATGGATTTCACTTGCATCACAGAAACTGCGGCCAGTTCCGACATAAAAATCATTGCCTTCAATTAATAAGAGCATATTGTGTGGACATAAAATGTAGACAGGATATAACTGAGTGCAGGCTGTGCAGCCTCCTCGTTTGCTTCATAATCAGTAGGACACCTGGTTATCAGGAATCATGAATACATAGGAGCAAACTACCTGTTATCATGAATACATGGCATCGTAATCATGAATACATTTAGCTTGTGTTTCATTAGAAAACTACCTGTTATCATTAGAACACCTGGTTTCATCACTAAATTGCAGCCTCTTGCATTAAACATAGGAGCAACCTGATAATAAGCACTAAAAGAAGGTCCGGTATGCCCAAATAATACACCATCATAATTCACAGCCTTGCATCAATTACTCGTTATATATGATCGTGTTCCAAACTTCCATTAATAATGATAGGGGTAGCCAACAACTGATGCTTAAACGCAGCTTGAATCAAGCCCAAAATAGCCTGCATCTTTCTTTCACCAACAGAAACTAATACCAAAGTAGTTTCTTGCAGTCTCTAAAAGGCATCAGGTAAATGGGCTGCCTGAGACGAGTAAGATACAGTTTTATTCACACCTAATTTCAGCCCGGTTTGGTGTCTCACGCATCTCTTAGTCCTTATTCTTCACAGCCTTAATTCGATACAAATAAGTCGTGCATTCAATATAATTGCATAACTGACTTCATGTTGTTTTGAATCCTGAATGTTGCGTTAACTGCAAATTTTCGTTAATATCAAATGCCCCATTCTCATAAGGTGAACGTAACAAATATGACACAACAGGCATACATATAAACGCATCTAAAACTATAAGAAACGAGGCCAGCATCATAGCATTCACTGAACCTAAAAAGTCTTGCTTGTCTTCGATTTCTACTTAACCGGGTCAAAAATCAAACTCTACAATACAGTTGTTGGAATCAATGTCCTTAGACTCACCAAAATCACAAAACTTAGTCTAAAACTCGATATTTACGAGATTAGGTGAAATCAGTCAAATATCAACGATGTCCCACAAAAAACAGCAATCTAAGCATGAAAACTCAATAAAACGAACCAAGTAACTAGCCTATAAGTACCTTACCACATAGTTGTCTTGACGGCCAAATGTTTCAAACACAAAATAATAATACATCTCAAACAGTTGGCATATACAACAAAGTGTTGAGGCAAAAAGGTAAAACAATTTATCTTTTATTGCTAAAACAAAATAGGAAATCAAGGAAAGTGCCGACATACAGAACACAATGAATGGATAAACAATACCTTGAATAACTAAACAATGATCACTGTACTCTAGCTGGAGAGTAATATAATTAACATATAATTAGACCCATTTCATTCATGAAGAAGTTTTTTTCTATCTTATTGCTTCAAAAAGAAACAATTAATTACAGAGCTAACTGAATAAAAATGAATGCATATTGATAGAGCTTCATTGTCAGTCGCAGAGTTAATGTATGTATTTGTACATACTTAAAGGAAATTACAGCCCTTAATTTTAATAGTTATTTAAATCAGAAGTGAGTAGAAATGGTCACAAGTAATAATCTAAGTTGAGTAGTTTATTCACATGCAGATAATCAAGAGTCGGAAATTGGGCAATTTTATCTTTACTTATAAAGCTCTTAATGATTTGTGTTTCGCTCACTGCACATGTGTTATGCATAATCTAGATACGGTAACCATGTTCTTAAACTAACTAATCATAAAAGCTTCTCAACAGCAAAAGTGACAGAACACCATTTATCAACATAATAATCCTATGAATGCAGAATGAAATCAAACAAGGGAAATGAAATGAAGAACCTTTTCCTCTTTGTCGAGAAGCCCTCTTTCTGGGTAGAAACCCAAGAGAACCATGTCTAGGGTGCTCGAACTTCCTGTGAGATATTCTCCTCTTCCTCTTTTCTTACCTCCTACATTTTACAATAATATATAAATCGCTAGCATTGAATCCATGCGATTACCCTCGCATATTTGTACATGAACCTAATTGAGAGTAATATAATTAACATATACTTCGAAAATAGTTGGAGAAGTTGTGATACTTTGACCAGCAACATTAAACAGGAAGAGCAAAATGCAATGCACATTAGGGATACCTTGTTGAATCCTGGAGCAATGGCTACTACATGGGTAACTTATTAATCTATTTGGTTGGTACACATAGCTCCGAATTGCTCGGTTGTCAACCATAGGAGATGAAAAAAATTGGTATAACATTAATTAAACCATATAATACTTTAATTCAAATTCTAAATAAAATTCCCAAATTGGTATAAACTCTAATGTCAAAACTACACATATTCTCATTCTATGAATTCGATTCCTAATTAATTCGAAAATAGGCGAAGAAATGTTTATAAATTGAAAATAAAAGTCAATTAATTGTATAGGATTAAGACAAAAAACAGATTTCAAAGTACAAAAAGTGACAAACCAGACCAAGTGGGATGACGATAGTTGACAATTCCTGTAGACAACGAACAATTTTTGAGGAGGAGATGAAATTCGCTTGGCCTCTCCAATACCCTAGCAACACAGCCAATCCTAGTCCTCTGTATTTTCTAAGTTATGTGTTTCTTATGGGATTATTAGGGTTTTTGTTCATGAGTCTCTAACGCCACATTTAAATGAGTTTTTTTAGTGTCGATTATTTTTTGTTATAGTAAATGCTTAGATTTAAGGAGTAAATTTGTGAATTTATGTCGATTTTTCAATCGTCATGAAATAATCGTCACGAAAAGGCTTTTTTGTTGTAGTGGGACTTGAATGTGTAGACGGGCCCTCCTTTGTAGGAGTACGTCCTACGTAGGTGGGCCTTGCCTTAGTCTAATAACGCGGACTGGGATAAGGAGGAAATTCGTGATATAAGATCGACAGAGTTTCGACGCTAGAGACTTCGACGACTTACGACACGACACGACACTGCTAAATACGGGAAGTCCTAAGAAGAGGAAGGTTTTGAAAAGGATTTTTTTAGAAAGCCTAAAAAAACGGTGAAGGGGCCCGATTTTTCGAAAAAATCGGAAAATATATCGGGCCAAGATTTTGAAAGTTCAAAAATATTTTCGAGTTTTGAAATGGACAGAATACCGGCTAGAAATAGGCTATTTTGAGTAAAATCGTAAGTCCTAAATTCGGTATGCGTCCCGGGTTTCGAAATTGAGTATTTTGGAAAAGGATGCAATTTTTTGAAAATGACGGTTTTGAAAAACGACCTTAGAAACCAAATAGCACATAGTCACTCAAGCATTATAACGACACTATGTATGCTCTATACTAAGTCTCGATCGGTCTATAAAGGGTCTATACCAGTGCACAAAGTCTAGACGTGAATCGGGACGGACTCTCTAAGCCGAGTTGAGCTTAGAACATGTCGCGAAACCCATACGAATCGACTATGGACACCTTTGACATATCCATATTGGAGTACATCACGGTATAGTGGGACGTCGGTCGCGAGTACCGGCCCGGGAAAATATAGGGTTATGCATGAACCGTAAAACTAAAACGCGTATTGTACTAGTCAAACGATTTCTATTCGAGTCTCACCCTGAGGATGCCGATGGTAAGTCACGCATCAATTAATCCCCAGCGGAGTCGCCAAATTGTGGATACGACATAGGTCCACCCCGACGCGGTCACGCGCGGGTTTGGGGAGGCGAATGAATCTCCATATGTGTAACACCATCTATTTTTCTAGCGTTTTATCCTTTCCGTTATGACTTCGTCATAACTCTGTCACATTTTGGCCTTGTGTTTCATCATTTTTCCAACTTTAATTTCATTTTCGAGTTTAATGATATTTATTTTTATTTTTAAAAGGTTTTAATTCTTTAGATCTATTTATTGGATTTTCTTCGTAAACAAATTAATTTTCCGCGAGAAATTCTATTTTTCTACGAGTTAACGTTTTTAAGCTTGGATTTAAATTATTTCTTTTCCTACAAGTGTCTGAATATATTTATATAATATTTTCAACCTAGAAATATTTTTATTTACAAAAATTTAGGCATTTATGATTTTATTACGAAGTTTCGTAAACAATTATTTTCTTTCGCGAGGTTTACTCGAATTGCTTTGAAATGCTTTTAATAATTTTATGATCCTTATTTTTATCAACCTATAACTAAAAAGAGACCCTTTTGGACCGTGACACCATGTAGTCACACCTTTGATTACAACTTTTATTTACATAACACTTTATGTTTAAACTTTAAGTAAAAAGATATTTTTTTCTCTTTAATTGATTTAGATGCTTAAATTACAAATTTTTCATGCTACCATCTCATTCATTTTGGCTGAAATTTTAAGACTATATTCACATTGTTTTTGTCAATTTTAATGTTTCATTCATTCACCATCCCTTCATATTTTTCTTATTCATTTTTACATCAATTTTATTTTAACAAAAACCCCTTCTTTCTCCCTCTTTTTGGCTGGTGTTCCTGCCCATTTTCAGAAGCCATTTTTGTCTATAATCAAGCTTTGATCGTCCTATTTTTGCCTTCTAAATTAACGTCTTTCTTTTCCCTTCGTTAAGGTAATAATCGATGGTATTTCCGATCGTTATTTTACCTTAATTCTTTGAGTTTTCTCATGGTATTTTTGTACCATGTATGTCGTGTGATGTAGAATTCTTGGTTGACCCCGAAGCCGATAAATTTATCGTAGACACGGATTTGGAGTGAAGGTCACGTCGATGTTACTCGGTATTACTTGATTTTATTTGTGTAATTGCATGTATAATTTTTATATTTCATTTTTGACAATATATGTATGTCATATAATCTGGAAAATTTTTAAACGTTAAAAATTTGCATGTTTCGGTATTTTTATCGCTTTTACGAGATTAACGATTAAATTGTTATTTTAATTTGTAAAATCGTAATATTCTGCCTAAACATGTAATATATGTTTATATTCTGTAAAAATGATGTTTTTGATGATTTTTAATAATTTAGTATTTTTCTGATATTTTAGTTATCGATTATTGAATTATTACCGTTTACGGACAAAAACAATTAAAAGTCGATTTTTAGTTCTAGCTAGTACCTAAACATTTTTTTTTAAACTGATTTTTGACGTGGTGAAACTTTATGGTCAAAATGAATTTTATGAATTTTTTCATAATTTTTCGGAATTTTTAAGTGGATGAATTAATTAATCACTTTAAATCATCGTTTATCGTTAAAACCGTGTTTGTCGTTTAAATTCTCGATTTCTGGTCTTTTGTTTAAATCTGGAAAAAAAAATATGATTCTGATGATTTCATAATAAAATTTAATTTTATTATTTTTAATGCTTTAATAAAATGTTAGAAACGATAAGTTTTATTAATGGAATCGTTAATTGTGAAAACGGGTTTAAAAGACGGTTTTAACGGGATTTGTAAATTCTGGTATTTGGAAAATCTGAAAAATTAGTAATTTCTGGAAAATCATGATTTTTAAGTTTAATAATAATTTTTGGATATTAATACTTAAATCGTTTAGTAATTACTATTTTTATTAATCGTTATTGTCGAGATTAGACGATTAACGAGAAAACCCTTTAAAAACCGATTTTAAGGATTCTGGAAAATTTTCTTTTCTGGACATAATGTTTAAAAATATATTTTAGCTATTTTACGTAATTTTTTTACTATTTATTTAAGTCTTTAATTAATAAGTATTGATTTTTGGACAAATTACAATTTATCGTTAAAATGCTTCGTTTTACCTAATATAATTATTATTCCAGCAAATTTGAAGGTATTTAAATCTGAAACTTTAAGAGTTAAATCATCCCTTAACATACTTTAAATATATTCATTGGTTTATTTAAATAAAAGACGTTAAAAGATTTAATTTTGACATTTGCCGTAAAAATTCTATTTATATTTGTATTGTCGAAACTATTAATAATTAGAAATTTGAGTTTTATAAACTTTGAAAACACCCTGATTAGTAGTATTAAAATGTTTAAGACATTTTTAATCATTTTATAAACACTTGTAAGATATTTTAATAATTTCATAAACCTAAATGTTCTCACTTTATCAATTAATATTATTAAGGCCGAAAGTATTAGTTTTATAAATTTATATCGTTTACTAAAATGTTGTATTAGTATAAACTAATATTTTTGCTATTTTGATATGATACTATTTTTAGTAAAGTTTCTAAAAATAGAAGTTTTCTAAAATAGAAAGTTTCCTCTTTTAGAATATGATGATTACTCCTTTTGTTCTCTTATTATTTTCAATGATTATCTCGTTTGATTATCGATAATGGCTTTGTTTTGGAGTTATGGAATAAGGACTGGTGTGAGGTTAGAGTAATATATTCTAGGGTTTACGTTTTTGCCATCAACTATAAGGCTAGTGTATCAGGAATCGGTACATTGGTTGTTGAACTGGGTGACAGGTATCCCGGGAGTTGTGTACATTTTGACCTTAAGCTTAGGCCTCGCAGTAAGTCGCCGTCATAAGTTGAACTGGGTGACAGGTAATCCCAGGAGGGGTGTGCATTGTCTTAAACTAGGGCCACGCATTTATAAGTCGCCGCTCTATTATAGTTGAGTAGCCTAGTTAGAGACCGAAGTTTGATTTGTTTGAACTAAGTTCTCGAAGATAGTTTTTAGTATTTTCCTAGTGAAAGTCTAGCCGTCTACATTACTCCTATCCATAACACCCTTTTGAATATTTTTATATTATCGATACAAATTGGTTTGCAAGTTGCCAACTATTTTTATGTTTCTTCGGAAACGCATTTTTAATATTTTTTTTTTGGCGCTAAAAACTTATTTTTAATATGCTGTTTTACTGTTTTCTATTTTTACTATTTTCTATAGTAGTAATTACATTTTTAAAATCCTGTTATACGGCTGGGAGAACGTTGACGTTGCTCCCCACTGATTGTGGCTGTTATGTTTTAACATGGCAGGTATACATGTTCCGGGTGTGGGCTACCGGGCAGTGTGGATCCTGCTTATTTATTTTGAATAATTATGTCTTATGAATTGTTCAACCTCTTTTGTGGATTGTTTTGAATTTTGGTCATTTTTATTTTAGGCCTATTGTTTGACTTTACCATTTTAATTTTACTAAGACATAGTTACAGTGTGTTTTAATCCCGACTCTACAGTGTTTCCGCCACTGTATCGCGTTAGATTTTCTAGGGGATTACAATATGAGAATGGATCGAATTGAAATTTAAATCGAAGTGCAGTCGCCACCGAACATTGTGGGAGTTCGGGCCCGTTCGAACCCACTTTATGTCGTAGTGGGCCATGCACAAAGTATGGCCTATTTCCGATGTCAGAGTTTATTGGGCTCGTCCCTTTACATTTGATACCGATACCGACATTATCGGATACCGTGTATTGAATGACTCTCGTGTGCCAATGGATACGGATATCCGGAAACCATGGTTTTGAGTAAGAGGTGAGGGTACGTGTTGGGAAGTTCACAAAGAACACCCAACCCCGCCCGCACATTAGCGGCCTATACTAAGATATCGAATGACGTTTTAATACGCATGTTAGTAAAACGATGAAAATGATATGCAAACATTATTTTCCCTAAACAAGCGAAAAAGAATGAATGGGTCGCTACGTCGATTTAATGCATCTAATATTAACGTCGAAGTTATATCTAGCATGCGAGTTCATTTAGTACAATAAAATAAACAACGAAAAATAAATCAATAAAAGGAATAAACGCGTTAGTAACGGTAAATAACGATAATAACGGCTTATAGCTACTATAGAATGATGAGACGAAATATGATGCATGATTTTGAAAAGTAGCATGACACGTGATTGATTTGACACGTGTTGACCGAAGTCATCAAAAATATTTTATCGGGACTTAAGGAATATTAAAAGACTCCTGGTTTTGAAAATCATCGATTTTTTAGGTCGCGTAGAAATATAATGAGATTTATACTCGACCCGAATCTCTCGATACTCGCCATATTCTATGCTCGATTATGAGATCGATATCGAATATTTAGAGTGTGCCTAAAATAAGATGTTTGAAGAATTATTAGTAATTGAATCAAGACGAAATAATCAATTTAATGTCACGGTTTTCAGGGAACCGCGCGACCCGCGCGAACAGGGCGCGACTCGCGCAGCCACGCGACTCGCACGAGACACGTGCGACTCGCGTGTCGGACTGTTCTCGATCCCGATTTGCGATGCTCGTCGTACCCGGTGTTTGATTATAGAAAACAATACCGAATACTTGGAGTAAAGTAAAAAAAAACTTTATGAGTCGCTTTAAATCGAACTAAAACGATATGAATAATCTCCGCGTTTATAGTGTCATATTAATTCTACCGAATTAGGTGACAACTATTTTAGCATCAACGTAAATCGAATTAGTTAATTTAATTGACTAAATTGTTTAAATTCGACCTCCAACTATTGAGTTGGTATCGAATCTAATAGATTGACACTTGACTAAAAAAAACTCGACTTGCTCCCCTCCGCATCCCGACATCATAATTAATCCTTGCGAATTGTATGATGTCGGATCCGCATCAAAAGGTTTCGACTTTATTTTGTGGATATGTGTAGGAGGTAGGGGAATGGGTAAGTCGGGGGTCGCGATCCCCCTTCCAACCCACAAAATGGTGGAAAACTTGGGTTAATCAAACAATTTCAAACATGGTCACCTAAGAGACGGGACTCGGCAACCAAGGTCTTTTCACACCGTGGGTGGTCATAATGATCAAAGTGCAAATCCCGTAGTAAATCCCTAGTAAGCTAGGTGGACTCAAGGTAAAGGACCAACGAAACTATTGATTTAGGGTCATTCTACTAGACTAAAGTCCAAGACTCGATTCATACTACTAGAAAGGGAAAGTAAACACTTGCACACTAGCCTCAAAACCGGGTTTTCGAAAACCTTTTTACACACTAGACACAACTACACATCACAAAACAAAGACATGACAAAAATGAGAGAAAATGATACAAAGATGACAAAACAAAATGAAACAAAACAAACATACAAAGATAATAAACACCACCCCGAATTTCCAAATAAGCAACCAATCAACCACAAATCTTCACAAAGCTCCACCCGAGCACACATCATCACAATTCTCCTCCAAACTTCACAAGAGACAAAGAGGAAAGAGGGATAAAAGATGTTACCGGATGTCTTGAAAGCCCTCCAAAGTTAAAGGTGATTAAGCAACCTACAAGGAAAAAGGGAGGCAAACACGCACAACACAACAAAAGCACGACAGAACGACACAAAAAGGAAAAGACACAAAAGAAAATCTTTTTGATTTTTGTGAAAATTTTCAAATTTTTAGGGTTTTTTAAGATTTTTCGAAAAAACTACGAAGATAAACTAGACTATACTAGAATATCGCTCCCCCACACTTAAATCGAGCAATGTCCTCATGCTCGATCGTAGTGTATGGAGACACTAAAAAAAAGAAGAGAAACTACGAAAATAAAGATAAAAATCAAAAAGAAAAGCGGAGAAAAGGGTAGAATGTGTCCGGCCGGGGTGTAATCAAGTCACCATGGGCCGAGACAAGAAAAGATATGGATGGGGGAAGAAATAAAAAGAAGGAAATAAAAGGAAATGGGAGGGGAGGACTAGGTGTAATCAAGTCACCTAGCCCGTATTCCGCCCGAATCCGACTAAATCCTACTAAAAGAAAGTAAAATCAAAGAAAAAGCGAAAATTCTTGTAAATTTGGATTTTGAAATGACTCTCGATGTAGTCACGTCATCGAGAGTCGGGAGCAACGACTACCAAGGCTTCGAGGGCCACCATGACACAAAAGTGTATAAGGGGAAGGGAACAAACAAAGGAAGACAAGCAATAAAAGACGGAAAAGAAAGGATAGTTGCCGTACCAATCGGTTAGCAACTCACTCGCTCCATCGTCTCAAAGTTCGATAACGGCACATAGCTAGTCTTCGTCATTGTTTAATCCTCTTCGATCTTAATAAGTCCGCACGGTTGAAGTATTAAGCTTGCAAAGGTATAGGGAGGTGGGTTTTGATGTGAAACTCGGCGTGTAGTGAAGAGAAAATGAGGTGAGGGTATGCAAGTGAAGTGTAGGGGTCATATGATAGGTGCAAGGATAGGTAGGGAGGTTGGGAGGGGGTATAAAATGGTTAGGTGGGCTTGAATGTCGAAGAGGAAGCTAAAAGGGGAGCAGTGCATCATCCCGGTCGGGATGGGTGGTCCCGGTCGGGATGACATACCCTTCCCGGCCGGGAAGTTCCCTTCCCGGTCGGGATGACACAACAGTAAACCCAAATTTTGGCACCCTCATCCCGATCGGGATGACATCCTTCCCGATCGGGATGGCTCATCCTTCCCGGTCGGGATGGCTCATCCTTCCCGGTCGGGATGCTCTCTTCTCGGCCGGGAAGAGTCTTCTAACCCTCTATAACCCCAAAAACTTATCCAAAGCTTCAAAAACCGATTCCCTTGCTCACAATCCAAGCTCTATCAATAACCACTCCACTCTAGGATTCATCTTCACTTCACACCTATCAAATATGCTCAAAACATTCATCAAAATCCCTCCCTCACATCGCTCATCAAAATACCAAATTACAAGAAATTCACAAAGCTCAAAAGAACTACAAGAAAGAGATATATACAATAAGACGGTTCTTTTGGAACTCCGTCAAACCAAGGATGGTACATTCTTCAATCATTTTTCAACAACACTATAGCCAATTCCATCGCAATCAAGGGCACGAAGTAACAAATCGAAGGCTCTCGAGAAGTCTTCAATCAAGCTAGTGGTATACCAACCTCCACTCCAAGGATCATCACATCCTAATCTCGACGTTCCCGGGGCATCCCGATCTACTAAGTTCAATGGCTTGAACTTGTACTTTCGATCCTTCGGTATATACCCAAACGTCCATCTATCTTCATGTGGCCCCAAGGGAGGCTCATCTTTCTTCTTGCCTTGCAACTTGTCTTCAATATCATGATATGGGCATTCATCCGCCCCAAGCTCGGAATCATCATCTTCAATTCCATAGAAGTTGTTCTTAAAGCTTTCACCCGACTCATCCCCTAGATCGATGTCTTTCATGGCGTGGATCATATTACAAGACTCATCATTAGTAGGCGAAGTGTTGCCTTGGAGGTCAAACACGAGCTTCTCGTCGCCTAGCTCAAATGTGATCCTACCGTTCTTTACATCAATCATAGCACCGGCGGTATGTAGAAATGGGCGCGCAAGGATAATGAGAGTGATAGCATCTTCCGGCATGTCAAGTACAAGGAAGTCGACTGGAATGAAGAACTTCCCGATTCTTAGTGGCACATCTTCTGGCATCCCCAATGGTCGGTTGAGTGAACGATCGGCCATTTGGAGTGTAATAGAAGTACACTTGAGCTCTTTCATCCCAAGTCGCTCACAAATGGAATAGGGAATGATGCTTACACTCGCACCCAAATCACATAATGCTCTATCAATCTTCAAGTTGCCTATGGTGCACGGGATCGAGAAACTACCCGGATCCTTCAACTTGGGAAGTGTAGAACCTTGAATGAGCTCGCTCACCTCTCTTGTGAACGCTATGGTCTCTTCCTTGTCGACGGATCTCTTCCCAGCCAAGATTTCTTTCATAAATCTTCCATATGCCGGGATTTGGGTAAGCTCGGTAAACGGGACACTCACATCCAATTTCTTCACAATGTCTAGGAACTTGTCATATTGAACATCCACCTTGGTCCTCATTTGCATCGTTCGGAAAGGCAACTTGATATGTACCTTGTCTTGCTCATTAGGGTTGGACTTTTCAAATGACATTTTCCCTTTACCTTTGTCTTTTCGTTGAAGTGGGGGAAGCTTGTTTTCATGGGGTTTCTCAATCTCCCACAAAACTTTCTCCTCCATTGGATTTCCCAAGCTTGAATTTTCTTGAATTGGAGATACAACTTCTTTCATTGGTTCTTGCTCAATAGGGAATAAGGGGGAGTCATAAGATGCACCACTCTTCAAGGTAATAGCATTCACATGCTCAAATTTCGCCGTTTCACCTTGAGGAGGTAGTTGCCCCTTTTGCCTTGAAGAGCTATGATACGTGTAGTTTGTAGTGCTTAATTGTTGTGTTTTGGTCCCTTTTTCCTTGTGGAATCGCTTCTTCGGAGCGATTCATGGGCTTCTTATGCCTCCTTTAGTTCGTTTCAGGTTCCCGAGGCCGAATTGGAAGAGTTGGAGCGATTCCGACTCAATACATGCACATTTCGGAGCCAACGAGATAAAGGAACGACGACTCGAGACCTCGGAATCGACCCCGAGACCTTGGGACCCAATCCCGAGCCTCCGAGACCCGATCCCGAGCCCTGAGAATCGGTGGGAAGCCCATGAGAGGCAAGGAAGGACCAAGGAGCATTAAAGGAAGGCATACAAGACCCTTCCCGGTCGGGATGGTGGCCTTCCCGATCGGGAAGGGATGCACATTTAGGAGCGCTACTGTGGGTCCTTCCCGGTCGGGTTGAGCCCTTCCCGATCGGGAAGGAAGAACCATTCCCGATCGGTATGATCCTTCCCGATCGGGACGGGCTACAGCTCACCCGCTCCTCTCTTTTCTTCTTCCTCATTCTTGTACCCATATATATACTCCCTTCTTATAATTTTAAGGGGGATGATGTTAACCTACCTTAGTTTAAGCCCCTAAACCCTAGATTTACTCTCATTCATTAGCTTTAATCTTTCCTTAATCCTAGTTAATCCTTAGTTAATCATTGTAATCAATCTTGGATTAAGGAGATTCTTGAAGATTGTTCCAAGATTGACAACCTTGGGATTGTATTTGGGTTTCTCATTAATACAAGCTTTCATCTTTTGTTCATCCTATTGTTGGTATAATCATTCCTACTCTTGTTTTTAGTTATTTAATCTTGTTTCCATCTTTTTATGTTATTATTGTTATTGTTCTTGTTATTCATAATGAATGTTTGGATTGTGAGTTTGTTTTCCCTTGTTGATGTTAGTTTCTCATTGATGATGAGTGAGTAGTGATCTTGTGGGGTTAGTAGGGGGATTGGGGGTAGATTATGGGTGATTAGGGTTGATTAAGGGGAAAAGGTTGTATCTTTGTTGTTAGTCATATTGTAGGCACTCTATGTGTTTGTTGATATGCTTGTATGAGTTGTAGTGGCCATGCTTCCCATGCTTGTGTTCATCTTCTCATTGATTGCTTATTTTGTGGAAATGTTGAGAATAGTCATAGTCACGAGAGTGCCGACTAGAGTCTAAGTTGCGAGAGCCCGGACTCACCTTGACATCGGTCTAAGTTGCGAGAGCCCGGACCGACTCTAGCGATTAGGAGACACCTTTACCCTTGATCGCCCCAATTATCCTTCTACCTCTATGAACCCGACCTACCCCACTTCTTTCCATATTTGAGTTCACCGTTTTAGTTAGATATCGCTCTTCTAGTTTATTCATTAGTTCGATCATTAGTCTAGTTCCCACTTCTCCTCCATCACACTTTGTCAATTATAGCTTTCTTTGTGTTTGTTTGTGTGACTTAGCCTAGTTTTTTAGTAGACCTAGTCTAGACCTTACTCTACCGTCCCCGTGGATATCGACCCTACTTGCCCTAGCTACCCACTAGGAATAGTCGGTTTATTATTGACGGTTAGGACCCACGGCAAATCCTTACCATCAAGCTACCTGAAGCAACTTGAGCTATTTGGGTTTCGAGCATCTTCATATGAGCATCTCTTGCTATGTTCTCCCTTTGAAGATGAGCAAAGAATTCTTGTTGGTTTCTTATCATCTCCATTTGGCTTATTTGCATTTCTTGATTACTCCTTTGCACATCCAACATAGATTTTTGCATGTCGAAATCTCGAGGTGGAGATTGTGGATTGTGTGGAGTATCGGTGAGGGCTAAGGGAGTACCATAATCATGAATTGGAGACCGACTCCTTTGCTTTCTATCTTGTCGAGTACCTTGAGATCCTTGTTGATGTTGATGGTTTCCTTGGAACCCATGAGAGTTGCCTTGATTAAGGCCTTGAGTATTGCCATGGTTGTAGTTTTGATGTCCTTGGGAGTGTTGGTTCCCTTGGAAACCACCTTGATTGAAGTTCCCTTGTTGGAACCCTTGATTGTTGTTGAAGGTACCTTGTGTAACAACCCGGATTTTCGATGACTTAAAATAATAGATAATGCGGAAAGTTATCTAAGTCATTTAATTAAAATTATATCAGAGTGTAAATAAATCCGGATCGCTACGGATCTTTACAATAAACGACTATTAATTACATAGTCTTGATTCACTTAGTACAGAATATAGATTTCATTTTATATAAACATATTATTAAATCTCTCTCGCTCGATCATTTCCCATCGTCTTAGACCTGCAAAAAAAATTAAACAGTGGACGCTGAGCGGGACAGCAACCAAGCCGTTCATCTAACATCACCTCGAACACATAAGACAATCATGTGAATAACAAATAATATTCTTACAAAGATATTAAAGGATATCACGTGACATATAGTTTCCTTTGATTCAATTACCAACATGTGAGGTGATGAAAACGGTAAAGTTTAAAAAGATGGGACATTGACAGCCATTTGATTTTAAAATCATTTTTCACGTAAACAAACAAAACACACGAGTCGTGGCTCCTAGTATCACCGCTACTCCATATTGGCTTGCATCTCACCAATAGAAGTAACCGTGTTACCGACTCGTAGACCGAACCGATCTTATGAGGTTTACATCTCACCTATAAGGCTCAATTGGGCCCGAACTTCTATTATATTATACGTTTATTCAAACGGGGCTCTGGGCTGAAATGAAAGCTAATGATTACATTATCTGCATCACCAAGAGGGAACCCGCAGTTTTCAGAATCCTGTTCTGCCCCCGCTACCTAAGTGGTAATACTGATCAAGTACTTGTCTATATGTGCGCCACATACCCTACGCAGACTCTTGAACCGCAGAACTCACTGCCGTAGGACGACTACCTTAAACACTAGGTCGACTCTCGGACCGTAACCTCCGAGTCTGCTTTTCATTACAAGTGCAGTCGAAACACCACGCATGGTAGAATCCAACACAAGCTATTCTTCCCAGACTCTCATCGTAAACTTTATATAAAAGTCGCCCGTGAACAAGTAGTACATTATTTGGTGACCTTCAATAATTGGTCGGACTCATTTGAAACAGTCAAATCCTCAAATACTTACTTTCAGTGTGACAACGTTATATTTTAATCCTCAAGTGTCACCCGAAACGTTATATCCCAAATATCGTATAGTATTTTTAAAATAGTAAATCTTTTTAAAATGAAGTTTTATATAAAAACAAATTTTAAAGTATAATAATAATAAAATTTTATTTTAAAATTTATATTTTCTGAAAAATATAAAAGTTTATGAAAAATATAAATTAAGTCGTACTTAGTCGATTTATAAATTTTGACGTAAAATTATTTTTTTAAATATTTATAAATGTCGTGTAAAAATTTCGGGATAAAATAAATTCATTTATTATAGAAAATGAAATTTATAAATTTCTACCTATATAAAAATAATAAGTGAAGTTTTAAATAAAATAAAACATTTTACAAGTTACTAATTTACTCTTTTATTATAATATATAAACAAATCTAAAAGTACTAATGAAAATTAAATATGACCGAAATTATAATTATATAAAATACATACAAAATATAAAGTACATCGAATACATACACGTAGTAAATAAAGTTGAATAAATAAAATACAATGAAAATGATATAAGTAAATTTTATCATTTTAAATTCTTTTCTTCATTTTCTCAATTTCTCATACAAACAGTATTATATAAATAATAAATAATTAAATTAAACAAGTGATAATTTAGTCAAGTTGAATTTAGTCATAAATATAACATAAATAAATATCACGTAACATTTTTATATACATAAGTATTTTAGTCATACAAATAAGCCTAAATATTTAAGTAAGCAATTTATTAAATTACTAACATAATATACTTATATATAAGAAATGTTGTTAGAAGAAAAGTTTGGTTACGCTGATAGCTATAGTCTTCAATATGAACGTCCTTGTCAGGTGTTCCTGAAATCCTACGAAACAGAAACATACGGTATAAAATACCATATAGCGCGAGTAGAACAGAAGAGGAGAAATGAGTAATCGAATAACTCATTAAATTAAGGGAGGGATACAGAGGACTGAAATAAGATGTGACCTGAGGATAGATGATAACTACGGAAGATGGAGTAAGAATAGAACAGAAGACAGTGATTGAAAATGGGGACAGTAACGATGAGAACGAAAATAGCAGCATGACTGATTTGACATTGGATGAAAATTGAGTAAAAATAGAGACGACTCATACGACATAGAGGTGATCAAACAGCCCAGGCCCTTAAGCCCAACCCGGCCCAGCCCTATATTTAAGAGGGCTTGGGCTATGATTTTAGGCCCATAAAAGCCCAAAGCCCAGCCCCAAAGGCCCATGCTAAAAATTGGGCTGGATATGGGCCGTGTTTAAGGCCCTAAAGCCCGGCCCTAAGGCCCATCCGAGATTTATATTATATTATTATAATGTATTGAAATATGGTAAGGAGAAGTCAAATTGCTACTTTACTTGTTTGTTTTTCAAATAACTGGTTAATACTTGATACTCTATTAATTTGTATGGTACCGAGAGTGATAGACGAGAAGTCAAATTGATACTCTATCAGTGGGCACACGTTAATAAGCTAATTAAAGCAAGATTAACATAGATATCGTCTAAGTATGGTAAATAGAACTTAATATTTCAATTAATCATGATAATATCCATGTAAATGTTGCTTTAATTAGCTTATTAACGTGTGTCCAGTGGGTTCGTTAGAAAAACCGTATTATAAATTGGTATGTTTGGTAAAAAAAACTAACAATATTCAATGTAAATAACATGGCCCAAAAAGCCCATTTGGCCCAGAGGCCCATCAAAAGCCCTATAGGGCCGGGTATGGGCTCCTTAAGAAGGCCCAATCAAATGGGCCGGCCCAGCCCAGCCCATGTGCTTGGGCTGTTTTTTCACTTCAAGCCCGGCCCAGCCCAGCCCATGATCACCTCTAATACGACAGAACAACAATAACGATAATAGTAATACTAGTAATAATAATAAAGTAACAACTTGGTAGTAGTAGTAAAAATAGTAATACTAGTAATAATGATGATAAGAATTATACGAAGTACTATACTAGTAATAAAGAATAACAATAGTACCAAATCAGCATAGTAGTAACAGTAACAATAACAATACGGAGTAGTAATAATAATAATAATAATAATAATAATAATAATAATAATAATAATAATGCTAAATTACTAACACTAGCGAAAATAACACAATAGTAGCGTAGTAGTAACAAATTAATAATAACAATACAACAGTAACAAATTAACTAGACACGAGATCAAACCGAACCGCAAAAACGACATCAACCCGAATACAATCGCTACAACGACAACACGATCAAGAACGATTCCAAAAATAGAATTGAAACCAAAGAGACGATAATCGAACTGAAATAACAAAAGATGAGGTAAACTTGAGTCAAAACAAGAGAGGAACGACTACCTCATGAAGTTGGACGGAAATGACGGAAAGAATTGGGCTGGTGCTGGCAAGACACGAACCAAGACCAGGAAAAATCACTCCAAACGAAATGAAACCAATATTGGCGGGGAATGAGTTGAGGAACAAACAAACAGCGCACGAAATCGATTAGAGTTGATTATAGACACGGAATCGACAGAAGAAAAATGGAGGTAATTTAAAGGGACTACCTTCAGAAACGGACGACGATGGAGAATCTGACGCCGGTAGACCACGAACGAGGAAGGCAGGGAGACGGAGGAGGCCGGAGTTTCATAAAACGGAGGAGCAAGACGGAGGAGTTGGACGATGATGGAGGTTGAAGGTGAGCTTAATGGAGAGGGTGCGAAATGGAGGTGGCCGGAGTTGGGGACCTTGTGGTCTGTGGTGATTGTCGAGCTACGGTGACAGAGTAGGGAGTTGAAGTAGGTTGAGTGAGGGATGAGGGAGAGGGAGTATAGGTGTAAGGGAGAGGGAGACTACAAGGGTGAGTAATGGGAGGGAGTAGGGCCAACGTGGGGGTAAGTAGGAATAGGTAGCGTAGGAAACGTGTAAGTCAATTGAGAGATCGAGTCTCGGTCCGTTTTTCGTACAAACATCTTTCTTTCTAAAAAAAATTGAAATATAAGATTACGGAATAAAAATAATGGAAACCATAAAATTTGTTTTTAAAAAGGAATTTGTGAGACGGTAAGTAAAATAGACGGTAAATAGTATTATGGGACAAAAGTTATAAGTAATTATTATTTTAAGAATTCAATAAATTATTAAATTTTTACGAGACATGAAAACGTTAAAACGATAGGTCAATATTAAAATATATTTTCGAGTTTTAAACTTTATATGTATATTTTTTTTGAGCGAGAAGACAAATAAATTTTTAATAACTCGATAAATAAATTTTCATGTTTTTATAACGGAATAATTTTTAATGTAACGAAAATAAAATGTTTTATTTATGAAAATAATTTTTCAAACGTTAAACTTGGTTTAAATAAATGTTTAAAATTTTAACTCTATTTGAAAAATACGGTGTGTTACAATCTACCCCCCTTAAAACAATTTCGTCCTCGAAATTTCCGGCATAACTTAGGCATTTAACGAAGTTTAAGACACTACACGAATAAAATGAAGTGTTAGGGTTTCTCTCGCGAAAATGACTCAGCTCGCAAGTGGCTTGCTCGTATATCTGATCTCTCCGCCAAAGTTTTACAAAGGTGGTATATCCCAAATTAGTAAGGTAGGTATTACTGCTCAACTGTAGATCCTAAATTCCCATATAGTTGTACTATTCAATCTCGGGTCATTCTCGAGATTTGGTTTATGGTTTGTCTTATCCCCAAAAATATCACGATGTTTATATTCCTTAAAATTGAAAGGTGTTGTGTTATGGTAATACAAGTTTCTCGTAGCATAAAAATCCATTAAAGAAGGTTATCTTAATTTCCATATAATCTGTAGAGTGTTCATAAACTATGATATTATTGGATTTAGTTGGAGACTTCTCTCATAGGTTCAAATATATAGATTATACAAAAGTCCGAAGTTCTCATGACGACATTATCATTTCTTGTCAACCAGGTTGATCTTCTAAGGTTGATCCTCAAGTGTTTTTTGTCGGTTATGACAGGGTTAATCCTCAATTTCTCCCATCGGTTTTCTAAATTTCTCAAAATTGTTTCTCCGTTGCTTTATTCTTCAAACAACAGGTTAATCTTAACTTTAGATCAGAAATTCCTTGGTTCACAAGTGTCCTTTACAATTATGACACTTAGGGTTTGGAATACTATTAACCATTATTCAAAAAATATGTCTCCCAAAATTATCTATGGTATTTCCTAGGGATTCCTCAAAATATTGTTTACAAATCATTCAATCAATCAATTGGATTCTACAGATCCGACAAGGTATGTTCAACATATATTTCCTCAAAATAACATTCGATGTATATAATGGTAAACCTCAAAATAATTTTCATCTATGATCGTTCTCTTAGCATTCTCAAATACTTAGCTCCCCAAAAGATATTGATCTATATCACTCGACTTCAAAAGTATACTCTCTCTTCTCATAACAGGGTGGTTGAGATCTAGGTTAGAACACTATGATCTAAGTCTCGCGATAGGTTACTGTTCTGCAAGGTTTAACACATAAGACACATCCAAAAACTTGATTCGATTCTACAACGTGATTCAGTTAGAGACTTAGAGTTAGCTCCTATAGTTGATTCAGAAGATGTCTTCATTATTGGTGCGTCACAATGCTGATCATGTCCAAGTCTCGAGCAGTTGATGACTCTGAGTGTCAACGTCTTCCTTCTTAGTCATCGTATGGAGCAAAATAAATTTAAACTAGCCAATAGGCTAAGGTTAGGCAGTCAATTTACAAACAATTATGCAGATAGCATGTGATAAGTGTAGTTTGTAGTGCCTATTTGTTGTGTTTTGGTCCCTTTTTCCTTGTGGAATCGCTCCTTTGGAGCGACTCATGGGCTTCTTATGCTTCCTTTAGTTCGTTTCAGGTTCCCGAGGCCGAATTGGAAGAGTTGGAGCGATTCCGACTCAATACATACACATTTTGGAGCCAACGAGATAAAGGAACGATGACTCGAGACCTTGGAATCGACCCCGAGACCTTGGGACCCAATCCCGAGCCTCAGAGACCCGATCCCGAGTCCCGAGAATCGGTGGAAAGCCCATGAGAGGCAAGGAAGGACTAAAGAGTGTTTAAGGAAGGCATACAAGACCCATCCCGTTCGGGATGGGGTGCTACTTTGAGATGGCTGCTGTGAGCCCATCCCGGTCGGGACCATCCCGTCCCGACCGGGATGACAGAGCCGTCCCGATCGGGATGATCCGTCCTGGTTGGGAAGCTACAGAGGCAGCACGGGCTTCTTCTTTTCTTCTCCTTCATTTTTGTACCCATATATATACTCCCTTCTTGTAATTTTAAGACATCTTATGTTACCCTAGATTAGTTTAAGCCTCCATTATCATCCTAAACCCTAGATTTACTCTCACTCATTAAGTTTTAATCTCCCTTTAATCTTTAGATAATTAATGTAATTAGTCTTGGATTAAGGGATTCTTGAAGATTGTTCCAAGCTTGACAACCTTGGGATTGTATTTGGGTTTCTCATTAATGCAAGCTTTCATCTTTTTCATCATAGTATTGTTGGTATAATCTTCTCTACTCTAATCCTTGTTTATTCAATCTAGTTTCAATCTTTTTATATTGTTCTTATCATTGTTCTCATTGTTCATAATGGATGTTTGGTTTATGAGTTTGTTTTCTCTTGTGAATGTTAGTTTCTCATTGATAATGAGTGAGTAGTCTTCTTTGTGGGGTTAGTAGGGGGATTAGAGGTAGATTATGGATGATTAGGGTTGATTAAGGGGAAAAGGTTGTATCTTTGTTGTTAGTCACATTGTAGGCACTCTATGTGTTTGTTGATATGCTTGTGTGAGTTGTAGTGGCCATGCTTCCCATGCTTGTGTTCATCTTCTCATTGATTGCTTATTTTGTGGAAATGTTGAGAATAGTCATAGTCACGAGAGTGCCGACTAGGGTCTAAGTTGCGAGAGCCCGGACTCACCTTGACATCGGTCTAAGTTGCGAGAGCCCGGACCGACTCTAGCGATTAGGAGACACCTTTACCCTTGCTCACCCCAATTATCCTTCTACTCCCATGAACCCGACCTACCCCACTTCTTTCCATATTTGAGTTCATCTTCTTAGTTAGACATCGTTTACTCTAGTTTATTTGTTAGATTGATCATTAGCATTGTTTAGCATTGATAGTCTAGTTCTTATTCCTCCTCCTCAATAGTTTTCCATTTATCGTTTCTTCGTGTTTGTTGGTAATCTAGTCTCGTTGTAGGTAGACTTAGTCTAAACCTTGATATACCGTCCTCGTGGATACGATCCCGACTTACCCTAGCTACTCACTAGGTTAGTCGGTGTTATATTGATTGGCTAGGGACGTGACGAATCCCTACCATCAATTTGGCGCTGTTGCCGGGGACGGTGCTAGTTTGGACTTTGTTTTCCTAGTTACTTGACTTAGTCTTTGTGTTTGTGTTTTTCTTTTTTCTTTTTGTTACTTTTCTTCTTGTGTGTGTGCGGTTTATTTCTCTCTTGTCTAGTGCCCAAAAAGCACTAGACTTCTCACGTTTGTTCTTAGTCTACAGTTTGTGCTTAGAGGTCGTGACTATCTTCTTCTTGCAACTTAGAGCCGCTTAAACGGACGGTTGCTAGAATGAGTGGTTTCCAACCGGGTATGAGCTACGATTTTCGAGCAAGCATGGGGTTTGATCTAGACTCCCCACACATGGAAGCCGATATGAGCTACCACTCTTCTTCCATGAACGAAAGCTATGACATGACGTCCCCCTACCATGATCAAGCTTCTTGGGGTAATCAAGACGGGTATGATCTTCAAGGTTATGAAAATGGCTACCAACAAGTGAATGACTATCAATCCTACGATCATGGTGGTTATTACTCGAGTTATGATTGTGAACCCACCATGTTCAATCAAGATTCACCATATGGAAGCCAATACCCTCAAGACCCACAATATTACCCTCCACCCCAACCACAATATGAACCCTATGACCCATAATACTACCAACCACCCCAACCTTGCTACCAACAATATGATGCCCCACCCCTTGGGCATAATCAAGATTATCAAGAAGCTTTACAAGACCCCAATGACCACCAATCGTCAAACTTAGAGTTACATCAATCGATGCTTCAAATGCAAAGGAGCCTTCAAGAAACGGCCATTCAATTGCGAAAACAACAAGAGGAATTGATGGCCCAAATGCGAAGGGAAAACGAGGCGAGGAATGCTCATTTAAATGCATTAGCGGTTCAAACCGTAATGTCTTTATCTCGAGCATCACATTTAGATGGAGGGTGCCCACTTGAGAGAGAGGAGCAACCTAATTACGAAGCCGCCGATGTAGTTCCCTTTGATAGTGAGATTTGCTTTGAAGAACCTCAATCGTCTACCCAAAAAGAGACGAATGAGGAGATAACTCTTGGTGAAGGCATCTTTGGTGAGGAATTGGAGGAGGAAAGTGAGTTGGATGGGTTGGTGGAATTTGTGAGGATGTTGGGTGAGATTGTTAGCCTCGAGTTGCCCATGTCCGAGAAGGTGACTACGCATCAAGAGCCCCTTGTTAGTGAACCGAGAGATGACTTGGAAGAGATTGAAACCGCCGGTAGAAGTTTCGATTCTCCTCTCCAAGATGATATGGGGCCGAGTGATGAAGATGGGGAACCACAACTTGAGGAAAGTGTGGGGGTGTGCATTGAGGAGATGAGGCCAAAACCGCTTTTTGTGCCTTGTTTCTTGGAGATGAAGCTTGCTAATGATTGGAGGCGATGCCTAGGGAGGAAGTGATCGGTGGAGCTCGTAGGATGGAGAGACCCCAGAGACTACTTTGAAGATGATGTCGGGTCTTGGGATTCCTACTTCTTGCCTCCTCCTTGGAGGCCGTGGAAGTCGGTTAAGCTCGAGTGCTTCTTAGGCCTTCACTACGATGTCGGTAGCGCGTTCGACTTGCTCCTCCATGCCCTTGAGGGCTACGGTTGAAGAAGAATCCACCATCCTAGGTTTGACGGAGTTCCTAAAAGAACCGTCATGTTGTATATTCCCTTCCTCTTCTTTAGTATACTTGTGCTTGTATTTGTGTTTTATCTCTTGATTTTTGTAGTTTTGTGATATTCTTGTAATATTGGATTATTGATGAGCGTTGTGAGGGAGAGAATTTGATGTTTTGTTTGAGCTTATTGTGATAGGTGAAGTGAAGGTGACTCCTAGAAAGGAGTGGTTGATGATGGAGTATGGTTTGCGAGCGAGGAAGTCGGTTTTTGAAGCTTTGATAAGCTTTTGGGCTTGGGGAAGCAAAGAAGACTCATCCCGACCGGGAAGAGGGCTTCCCGACCGGGAAGGATGAGGAATCCCGACCGGGAAGGAGCCATCCCGATCGGGATGAAGGTGCTGAAAATCGGATTCACTGGAGTACGTTCCCGACCGGGACGAGGGCTTCCCGATCGGGAAGGGTTTATCAACCCGATCGGGACCATCCATCCCGACCGGGATGGTCCCCTTGACTCCACCCATCCATTATACCCCCTCCCAACCTCCCTACTCCTCCTTACTCCTATCATATGACCCGTACACCTCATTTTACACACCGAGATCCACATCAATTTCCACTCCCCTCACACCATTACTACCTCTACCATGCGTTTTATCGAGAATGAAGCGGGATAGCAATGATGAAGACAAGCAAGCGCCTTTATTGTCTATGAGACGATGGAGAGAGTGAGTTGCTAACCTATGGTACGGCAACTATCCTTTCTTTTCCGTTTTTGTTGTTGCTTGTTTTCCTTTGTTCATTCCCTTCCCCTTGTACACTTATGTGTCTTGACGTCATGGTGGCCTTCGAGGCCTTGATAATGGTTGCTCCCGACTCTCGATGACGTGACTACATCGAGAGTCATTTCAAAATCCAAATTTTTACAAGATTTTCACTTTCTTTTTTTTGAGGATTTAGTCGGATTTAGGCGGAATCCGGGCTAGGTGACTTGATTACACCTAGCCCTCCCCTCACATTTCCTTTTATTTCCTTCTTTTTATTTTCTTCCCCCATCCATATCTTTTTCTCGTCTCGGCCCTTGGTGACTTGACTACACCCCGGCCGGACACCCTCTACCATTTTCTTCACTTTATTTTTGATTTTTAGTTTTATTTTCGTAGTTTCTTTTTCTTTCTTTTGTCTCTCCGCACCCTACGATCGAGCATGAGGACATGGCTCGATTTAAGTGTGGGTGAGCGATATTCTAGTATAGTTAGTTTTATTTTCTTAGTTTTTCGAAAAAATCTTAAAAGTCCCTAAAAATTTGAAATTTTTTCACAAAAATCAAAAAGATTTTTCTTTTGTGTGTTTTCCCTTTTTGTCCTTGTGTCGTGTTTTTGTCGTATTGTGCGTGTTTGCCTCCCCTTTTCCTTATAGGTCGCTTATTCACCACTAGCTTTGGAGAGCTTTCAAGACACCCGGTAACATCTTTTCAACCCTTTTCCCTCTTTGTTTCTTGTGGAGTTTGGAGGAGATATGTGTTGTGGTGTGCTCGGGTGGAGCTTTTGTAAAGTTTGTGGAGGATTGGTTGCTCATTTGGAAGTTCGGGGTGGTGTTTGTTTTGTATGTGTTCGTTTTGTTTTGTTCTTGTTATGTTGCTTTTGTTTCTTTTTCTTTCGTTTGTTTTCGTCGTGTCTTCATTTTGTGTGTGTTGTGTGTCTTGTGTGTAAATGTTTTCGAAAACCCGGTTTAGAGGCTAGTTTGTGAGTGTGTACTTTCCCTTCCTAGTAGTGTAAATCGAATCTTGGACTTTAATCTAGTAGAATGACCCTAAATCAATGAATTCGTTGGTCCTTTACCTTGAGTCCACCTAGCTTACTAGGGATTTACTACGGGATTTGCATTTTGACCATTATGACCACCCACGGTGTGAAAAGGCCTTGGTTACCGAGTCTCGTCCCCTAGGTGACCGTGTTTAGGATTGTTTGATTAGTCCAAGTTCTCCACTTTTTGTGGGTTTGAAGGGAATTCGCGATCCCCGAGTCACCCATTACCCTACCTTCCTCACATACACACACAATAAAATGCAATTTGTTGATTCTCTCTTTCTTGATTGTCGAGAAATGCCAGAAATGCCAAATCTTGCCAAAAGGGCAAAGAAAAGAAAAAGAAAGAAAAAAATGAAAGAAAGAAAAGAAATGAAGAAAAAAAAGAAAAGGCACAAAAGCCAAAAAGAAAATAGAAAAGAAGAAAAAGAAATGGCATGGCAACGAACAAAGCAAAAACGTCGAAAAGAAAGAAAATGCCAAAAGAAAACCCATCTCACAAAAAAAACAAATCCCCACAAAAATAAACCTTTTTCCGACTTTTGCCGTGAAGAGCCTACCAAAGGACCGAGTCCCTAGGAAGGATGATAGCGGCATTAGTCGGTCTTCCCTCATTTTGCATATTTTCCACCTTTTTACTTGGACTAGTTAGGCGGTTTTGGACACGGGACGACCCTCTCTGCTCACGCTAAAGGGGGCGGGGTCTCACTTACCTACAGTGTCGACTAACACCGTGGTTCCTCATTTTTCCACTCCGCCGATCGTCCCGTAGTACGTTTTTAGAAAGTTAAGAGGACCTAGGTAAGTTACCAACGTTTTTGTTGCTTTATCGTCATACTATTAGGGTTTAGTCCACCTTGGTTTGTATTGCTAGCTTGGGAACGTTGTCGCTTACCTCGAGTCCTAAACCGGTGTTTCATTCACCGCTTTTAGAGGGAAGCGGTATTTTTTTTTTTGGGTGCAACCGTCTATGTGTTTGCTTGTGTGTTTGTTTGTTTATATGTTTTGTGTCAGGTTGCATCCACAGTTTTGTCGCAAGACCCAACTTGCCTTGCGGAGTGCACTTGTCCTCTAAGTGCACTCGCGTGAGTTGAAGGGGCGTAGGGTGCGCTAATACCCATTCGGTTAGTGTAGTGGTTAGTAAGTGCTTACTCGAGGGCGAGTAAGGGTTAAGTGTGGGGGAGTTGATAAGTGTAGTTTGTAGTGCCTATTTGTTGTGTTTTGGTCCCTTTTTCCTTGTGGAATCGCTCCTTTGGAGCGACTCATGGGCTTCTTATGCTTCCTTTAGTTCGTTTCAGGTTCCCGAGGCCGAATTGGAAGAGTTGGAGCGATTCCGACTCAATACATACACATTTTGGAGCCAACGAGATAAAGAAACGATGACTCGAGACCTTGGAATCGACCCCGAGACCTTGGGACCCAATCCCGAGCCTCAGAGACCCGATCCCGAGTCCCGAGAATCGGTGGAAAGCCCATGAGAGACAAGGAAGGACCAAAGAGTGTTTAAGGAAGGCATACAAGACCCATCCCGTTCGGGATGGGGTGCTACTTTGAGATGGATGCTGTGAGCCCATCCCGGTCGGGACCATCCCGTCCCGATCGGGATGACAGAGCCGTCCCGATCGGGATGATCCGTTCCGGTCGGGAAGCTACAGAGGCAGCACGGGCTTCTTCTTTTCTTCTCCTTCATTCTTGTACCCATATATATACTCCCTTCTTGTAATTTTAAGACATCTTATGTTACCCTAGATTAGTTTAAGCCTCCATTATCATCCTAAACCCTAGATTTACTCTCACTCATTAAGTTTTAATCTCCCTTTAATCATTAGATAATTATTGTAATTAGTCTTGGATTAAGGGATTCTTGAAGATTGTTCCAAGCTTGACAACCTTGGGATTGTATTTGGGTTTCTCATTAATGCAAGCTTTCATCTTTTTCATCATAGTATTCTTGGTATAATCTTCTCTACTCTAATCCTTGTTTATTCAATCTAGTTTCAATCTTTTTATATTGTTCTTATCATTGTTCTCATTGTTCATAATGGATGTTTGGTTTATGAGTTTGTTTTCTCTTGTGAATGTTAGTTTCTCATTGATAATGAGTGAGTAGTCTTCTTTGTGGGGTTAGTAGGGGGATTAGGGGTAGATTATGGATGATTAGGGTTGATTAAGGGGAAAAGGTTGTATCTTTGTTGTTAGTCACATTGTAGGCACTCTATGTGTTTGTTAATATGCTTGTGTGAGTTGTAGTGGCCATGCTTCCCATGCTTGTGTTCATCTTCTCATTGATTGCTTATTTTGTGGAAATGTTGAGAATAGTCATAGTCACGAGAGTGCCGACTAGGGTCTAAGTTGCGAGAGCCCGGACTCACCTTGACATCGGTCTAAGTTGCGAGAGCCCGGACCGACTCTAGCGATTAGGAGACACCTTTACCCTTGCTCACCCCAATTATCCTTCTACTCCCATGAACCCGACCTACCCCACTTCTTTCCATATTTGAGTTCATCTTCTTAGTTAGACATCGTTTACTCTAGTTTATTTGTTAGATTGATCATTAGCATTGTTTAGCATTGATAGTCTAGTTCTTATTCCTCCTCCTCAATAGTTTTCCATTTATCGTTTCTTCGTGTTTGTTGGTAATCTAGTCTCGTTGTAGGTAGACTTAGTCTAAACCTTGATATACCGTCCTCGTGGATACGATCCCGACTTACCCTAGCTACTCACTAGGTTAGTCGGTGTTATATTGATTGGCTAGGGACGTGACGAATCCCTACCATCAATTTGCTTACTCGGATAGTTTAGTAGTAGTATGTGCTTACTCGAGGGCGAGTAAGGGTTAAGTGTGGGGGAGTTGATAAGTGTCATTTGTAGTGCCTATTTTGTAGTGTTTTGGTCCCGTTTTCCTTGTAGAATCGCTCCTTGGGAGCGGTTTAGAGACTTCTTATGCTTCCTTTAGTTCGTTTCAGGTTCCCGAGACCGATTTGGAAGAGTTGGAGCGATTCCGACTCTATACATACACATTTTGGAGCCAACGAAGCTAAGGAACGATGACTCGATGCCTTGGAATCGACCCCGAGACCTTGGGACCCAATCCCGAGCCTCCGAGACCCGATCCCGAGTCCCGAGTCCCGAGAATCGATGGGAAGCCCATGAGAAGCAAGGAGGGACCAAAAAGATCATAATGGTGGCCTACAAGGCTCATCCCGTTCGGGATGAGGTGCACAAACAAGGGAGCCACTGACCAGGACCCATTCCGATCGGGATGGTGGCGTCCCGACCGGGACCGACCTCGTCCCGACCGGGACCACCTCGTCTTGGCCGGGACGGGCCTGCTGTTGCACGCCTTGCTTTCTTTTCTTCTCCCTTCCATTTGTAACCCTATATATACCTCCCCTCTTGTATTAAGACACTATGTTATGTTATCTTAGGCTATCTCCTTAAAACCCTAGACTACTTTAGGTTAGATTAGATTAGATTAGTGTAGATTAGTCGGTAATTAGTAGTTAATCATAGATTAGTACTTGTATTAAGGGAATTCTTCAAGATCTTCTCCAAGCTTGACAACCTTGGATGTTTGTTTTGGGTTTTCTTCATTAATGCAAGTTTTGTTCTTTCTTCTTCCTCTAGTTTGGTATAATCCTCTTCTCCTTTTACTCTTAATCTTTGTTTATTCATCAAGTTTACATCTTTAGTTCTTGTTTATTGTTTTCACTAGTTTGTTTGTGTATGTTTAGTTGTTTGAGTTTGTTTACCTTGTTTTTGTTAGTATTTCCTTTAGATATGTTAGAGTAGTGTTCTTGCTAGGGTTAGTAAGGTGATTAGGGTGTTAATTGGGTGATTAAGGGTTGGTTAGAGATGTTGGTGGAAGATTTGGGTTTCCTCTTGTTTGATGCACATCACATGTTTGTTGAATTGCTTGAATGACTAAGTATGTGCGAATGCTTGTTTTTCTTGCCTTTCTTTGTGGGTGATAGTTTGTTTGTGGGTTCGGTCCCCTCATTAAGTTGCGAGAGCCCGGTGAGGACGACCCCTAGGCCGGTCTAAGTTGCGAGAGCCCGGATTCGACCTAGGCCTATAGCGCGCTAGAACCCCGTTTGTGTTGTGTATCGCCGAGATGGGTTTTAGGTGGAACCTCTAGGTGAGTCTAAGTTGCGAGAGCCCGGACCAACCTAGATTACCCTACTACCTCCTTCACTCTAGTCCTCCCTTGACCATTCCGTTACCCCTTTGACCCCGACCTAATCCAAGCCCGTTTTCCTTAGTTGTTCTCCTTAGTCATAGTCTAGTCTCCTTCCCTCTCTACCATTCTTAGCTTAGTCCGTTGACTTAGTCTAGTATTTGGGCCGACCTAGTCTAGACGCCTCTTACCGTCCCCGTGGATTCGACCCGACTTACCCTATCTACCCTAGTTAGATTAGCCGGTTATATTATTGACGGTTGGGACATGACGAATCCCTACCCATCAGCATGCCAACAATTATACAGGTAGATATTGTATTTCCCCTTAATGACAATTCTACCCCGATAATTATTTGATAGAATCCTAATTGTTTCTAAGTGAATCTCTCATTTTAGTGATCTAATATTGTATTAGTATTTTAGTAAGTCTACCCAGGCGCGCTCCTCGTTAGGTAAATGAAGCTCAATCCTCACTTACGGTCACAAGGTCGCTCTGATACCAACTGTAACAACCCGGATTTTCGATGACTTAAAATAATAGATAATGCGGAAAATTATCTAAGTCATTTAATTAAAATTATATCAGAGTGTAAATAAATCCGGATCGCTACGGATCTTTACAATAAACGACTATTAATTACATAGTCTTGATTCACTTAGTACAGAATATAGATTTCATTTTATATAAACATATTATTAAATCTCTCTCGCTCGATCCTTTCCCATCGTCTTAGACCTGCAAAAAAAATTAAACAGTGGACACTGAGCGGGACAACAACCAAGCCGTTCATCTAACATCACCTCGAACACATAAGACAATCATGTGAATAACAAATAATATTCTTACAAAGATATTAAAGCATATCACGTGACATATAGTTTCCTTTGATTCAATTACCAACATGTGAGGTGATGAAAACGGTAAAGTTTAAAAAGATGGGACATTGGCAGCCATTTGATTTTAAAATCATTTTTCACGTAAACAAACAAAACACACGAGTCGTGGCTCCTAGTATCACCGCTACTCCATATTGGCTTGCATCTCACCAATAGAAGTAACCGTGTTACCGACTCGTAGACCGAACCGATCTTATGAGGTTTACATCTCACCTATAAGGCTCAATTGGGCCCGAACTTCTATTATATTATACGTTTATTCAAACGGGGCTCTGGGCTGAAATGAAAGCTGATGATTACATTCTCTGCATCACCAAGAGGGAACCCGCAGTTTTCAGAATCCTGTTCTGCCCCCGCTACCTAGGTGGTGATACTGATCAAGTACTTGTCTATATGTGCGCCACATACCCTACGCAGACTCTTGAACCGCAGAACTCACTGCCGTAGGACGACTACCTTAAACACTAGGTCGACTCTCGGACCGCAGCCTCCGAGTCTGCTTTTCATTACAAGTGCAGTCGAAACACCACGCATGGTAGAATCCAACACAAGCTATTCTTCCCAGACTCGCATCGTAAACTTTATATAAAAGTCGCCCGTGAACAAGTAGTACATTATTTGGTGACCTTCAATAATTGGTCGGACTCATTTGAAACAGTCAAATCCTCAAATACTTACTTTCACTGTGACAACGTTATATTTTAATCCTCAAGTGTCACCCGAAACGTTATATCCCAAATATCGTATAGTATTTTTAAAATAGTAAATCTTTTTAAAATGAAGTTTTATATAAAAACAAATTTTAAAGTATAATAATAATAAAATTTTATTTTAAAATTTATATTTTCTGAAAAATATAAAAGTTTATGAAAAATATAAATTAAGTCGTACTTAGTCGATTTATAAATTTTGACGTAAAATTATTTTTGTAAATATTTATAAATGTCGTGTAAAAATTTCGGGATAAAATAAATTCATTTATCATAGAAAATGAAATTTATAAATTTCTACCTATATAAAAATAATAAGTGAAGTTTTAAATAAAATAAAACATTTTACAAGTTACTAATTTACTCTTTTATTATAATATATAAACAAATCTAAAAGTACTAATGAAAATTAAATATGACCGAAATTATAATTATATAAAATACATACAAAATATAAAGTACATCGAATACATACACGTAGTAAATAAAGTTGAATAAATAAAATACAATGAAAATGATATAAGTAAATTTTATCATTTTAAATTCTTTTATTCATTTTCTCAATTTCTCATACAAACAGAAATATATAAATAATAAATAATTAAATTAAACAAGTGATAATTTAGTCAAGTTGAATTTAGTCATAAATATAACATAAATAAATATCATGTAACATTTTTATATACATAAGTATTTTAGTCATACAAATAAGCCTAAATATTTAAGTAAGCAATTTATTAAATTACTAACATAATATACTTATATATAAGAAATGTTGTTAGAAGAAAAGTTTGGTTACGCTGATAGCTATAGTCTTCAATATGAACGTCCTTGTCAGGTGTTCCTGAAATCCTACAAAACAGAAACATACGGTATAAAATACCATATAGCGCGAGTAGAACAGAAGAGGAGAAATGAGTAATCGAATAACTCATTAAATTAAGGGAGGGATACAGAGGACTGAAACAAGATGTGACCTGAGGATAGATGATAACTACGGAGGATGGAGTAAGAATAGAACAGAAGACAGTGATTGAAAATGGGGACAGTAACGATGAGAACGAAAATAGCAGCAGGACTGATTTGACATTGGATGAAAATTGAATAAAAATAGAGACGACTCATACGACAGAACAACAATAACGATAATAGTAATACTAATAATAATAATAAAGTAACAACTTGGTAGTAGTAGTAGTAAAAATAGTAATACTAGTAATAATGATGATAAGAATAATACGAAGTACTAGTAATAAAGAATAACAATAGTACCAAATCAGCATAGTAGTAACAGTAACAATAACAATACGGAGTAGTAATAATAATAATAATAATAATAATAATAATAATAATAATAATAATAATAATAATGCTAAATTACTAACACTAGCGAAAATAACACAATAGTAGCGTAGTAGTAGCAATATAATAATAATAATAATAATAATAATAATAATAATACGACAGTAACAAATTAACTAGACACGAGATCAAACCGAACCGCAAAAACGACATCAACCCGAATACAATCGCTACAACGACAACACGATCAAGAACGATTCCATAAATAGAATTGAAACCAAAGAGACGATAATCGAACTGAAATAACAAAAGATGAGGTAAACTTGAGTCGAAACAAGAGAGGAACGACTACCTCATGAAGTTGGACGGAAATGACGGAAAGAATTGGGCTGGTGCTGGCAAGACACGAACCAAGACCAGGAAAAATCACTCCAAACGAAATGAAACCAATATTGGCGGGGAATGAGTTGAGGAACAAACAAACAGCGCACGAAATCGATTAGAGTTGATTATAGACACGGAATCGACAGAAGAAAAATGGAGGTAATTTAAAGGGACTACCTTCAGAAACGGACGACGATGGAGAATCTGACGCCGGTAGACCACGAACGAGGAAGGCAGGGAGACGGAGGAGGCCGGAGTTTCATAAAAACGGAGGAGCAAGACGGAGGAGTTGGACGATGATGGAGGTTGAAGGTGAGCTTAATGGAGAGGGTGCGAAATGGAGGTGGCCGGAGTTGGGGACCTTGTGGTCTGTGGTGATTGTCGAGCTACGGTGACAGAGTAGGGAGTTGAAGTAGGTTGAGTGAGGGATGAGGGAGAGGGAGTATAGGTGTAAGGGAGAGGGAGACTACAAGGGTGAGTAATGGGAGGGAGTAGGGCCAACGTGGGGGTAAGTAGGAATAGGTAGCGTAGGAAACGTGTAAGTCAATTGAGAGATCGAGTCTTGGTCCGTTTTTCGTACAAACATCTTTCTTTCTTAAAAAAATTGAAATATAAGATTACGGAATAAAAATAATGGAAACCATAAAATTTGTTTTTAAAATGGAATTTGTGAGACGGTAAGTAAAATAGACGGTAAATAGTATTATGGGACAAAAGTTATAAGTAATTATTATTTTAAGAATTCAATATATTATTAAATTTTTACGAGACATGAAAACGTTAAAACGATAGGTCAATATTAAAATATATTTTCGAGTTTTAAACTTTATATATTTTTTTTTGAGCGAGAAGACAAATAAATTTTTAATAACTCGATAAATAAATTTTCATGTTTTTATAACGGAATAATTTTTAATGTAACGAAAATAAAATGTTTTATTTATGAAAATAATTTTTCAAACGTTAAACTTGGTTTAAATTAATGTTTAAAATTTTAACTCTATTTGAAAAATACGGTGTGTTACACCTTGGTTATGTTGCTTGAAGTTGTTGAATGGCCTTGGGTTGCCTACATAACCATGGTAGCCTTGGTTGTTGTCTCTTAAGGGAGGTGGAACATATGGACGGTGTTGTAGAGATTGTTGTTGGGAAGCTTGATGGGAAGCTTGGAACATGTGAGGATATGGGGCACCTTGCTTGAACGCTTGAAAGGCGTTCACTTGCTCAATACTACCTCGACAATGTAGAGGCTCGTGCCCAACTATCCCGCAAATATCGCATATCCCATAGTAAGATGTAGGAGATACAACTCCCAAAGCATTGACTTGTTGAGTTGAATGATGGTGGGAGGCACTTGCACTTTGACCTTGATCAAAATGGCTTCTTGTCAATAGATTCCATGTGGGTTTTTAATTGAGCTCCAAGATCAATGCTTAATTGTGTAATGACATCGATCTCGTGCCTTCCTCCTCGATTCGCCTTTCTAGGCCTTGAGTATTGGGAGTTGTGCACCTCCATCTCCTCGATTCTCGACCATGTTTGGTCATCATCCACCTCGGTAAACCTTTCATTCGATCCCATATTGAGTATGGCCCTTGAGTCTTCATATAACCCGTTCAAAAACTGTTGAGCAAGGAACCATTGTGATAGACCATGGTGAGGACAAGAACGGATTAAGGCTTTGAATCTTTCCCACGATTCGTAGAGACTTTCTTTATCACGTTGTTGGAATCCCATGATAGAGGCTCTCAATAGATTTGTCTTCTCCGGGGGGTAAAACTGTTGGTAGAAAGCTAAGGCTAGCTTCTTCCAAGTATCAATACCAAGAGTCGCCTTGTTTAACCCCTTGAACCATTGCTTAGCCTTACCGATTAAAGAGAATGGAAATAATACCCACCGGATTTGGTCTTGGGTTATTCCCGGTTGTGAGATAGCATCACAATAATCCGAAAAGGTTTCCATGTGTTGATGAGGATCTTCGGTTGGTAACCCACTAAATTGACTTCTTTCGACCAATTGGATGAATGGCATTTTTGCCACAAAATTGCCGGTATATGCGGCCGGTAAAGCAGTGGGACCGGGCAAAAACGTCTTCCATAAAGGTTGAGTGAGAAGAGAACTTAGGCATTGTTGGATTGGCGGGAGAGGATGATGTAGACGGTGTTGATGTAGAAGTAGAAGGGGAACTAGGTTGAGAGGAATGACTAGAAGTACCAAAGGGATTGATGAAATTCCCTTCGGCCGTCTCTCGAGGTTTATCGTTCAAGTCGGATCCTTGAGCTTGTTCTTCAATGGTATTGCTAGTACTTGGTTGAGAGGTTCTAACCCGATCAATCGTCCGTTGGCGAAAGGCTCTAAAGAGTCTCTCCGGCTCTGGATTGAAGAGAAAGAAGTCGCCTCTCCTCCTAGGCATGCACTACGCACTTGAACAAACGTGAGACCACCTAGTGCTTTATGGGCACTAGGTAAAGACAATAAACGAACACAACGGAAGACAAAGAGAAAAGAAAACGATAAAAACAAGAAAAAGACTACAAATATGCACAAAAGATAGAAAAAAAACACAAGAGGGGTAACTAAGTCAAGCTAATAAGAAAACTAAGTCTAAACATGCACCGTCCCCGGCAACGGCGCCAAATTGATGGTAAGGTTTCGCCGCGTCCCCCACCGTCAGGTAGAGTTCAACTAATCCTAACGGGTAGCTAGAGTAAGTCGGGTCATGTCCACGGAGACGATTATAGGCGTCTAGACTAGGTCTACCTAAAAAACAAGGCTAAGTCACAAACAAACACAAGGATGACGAGGATTGACAAACTATGATGATGGAGAAGAGGTATGAAACTAGACTAGCAATGCATAGATATGACAAGAACTAAGTGAAACAACTAAAGATTAAAGTAACTATCAAACTAGAGAAATGATGACTAAAGAGGTTAACTCAAATATAGGAAAGAGTAGGGTTAGGTTGGGTTCATAAATGTAGTAGGATAATTGGGAGGTCAAGGGTGTAGGTCTCTCCTTGTCACTAAGGTCGGTTTGCGCTCTCGCGCCAAAGCCTAAGTCCGCACTCTCGTGTCTAAGACTAGACCCGAATACTCATGCAAATTATTACCCAAAACATAAGCATTCAACCACAAAACGATTACAAGATGAGAAGATGAAAACAAGCATGAGAAGCATGGCCACTACAACTCAAACAAGCAATTCAACAAACACATAGAGTGCTCAACATGTGACTAGTGACAAAGATTCCACCTTTCTCTTAATCAAAACCTAATTACCCATAATCCACACTTAATCCCCTTACTAACCCCACAAAGAATCTACTCACTCATAATGAAACTAAATCTAAGACTAATAGGAGAAATCATCATAATAATCCAAACATCCATTATGAACAAACAAGAACAATAAACAATATGTAAAGATTAAAACTTGAAAGATTAACAAAGATTAAGAGAAAAGAGATTATACCAACTAACAAGGAAATAAAAAGATGAGAACTTGAATCTCCCAAGGTTGTCAAGTTTGGATGAATCTTCAAGAATCTCCTTAATACAAGACTAATTAACTAGATTAATCTAAGATTAACAAAAGTTTAAAGAAAGATTAAGCTAATGAGAGGAGCACTTAATCTAGGGTTTTGAATGTAGAGAGGTCTAAGATAGTCTAATGTCATGTCAGGTGCTTAAACAATACAAGGGAGGAGTATTTATAAGGTTACAAGAGTGAAGGAGGATGAAAAGAAGAGGCGCGGCTACAGCCCTCTCTTCCCGACCGGGAAGACTTATGGTCTTGGCCGGGAAGGTGGTCCCGACCGAGACGGTTCATGGTCTCGGCCGGGAAGGCCTAAACAGCAACCTGCTTAAATATGCACTTCTTCCCGACCGGGAGGGCACTTGGTCTCGGTCGGGAAGGCTCTGTAGGCCTCCAATAAGAGCTCTAAGGTCCCTCCTTGCTTCTCATGGGCTTCTCATCGATTCTCGAGGCTCGAGATCGAGTCTAAGGGGCTCGGGAATGGGTTCCAAGGTCTCGGGATCGAATCCAAGGTACCGGGTGATCGTTCCTTCTCTTCGTTGGCTCCAAAAGTGTATGAAACGAGTCAGAATCGTTCCAATTCTCCATGAATGGTCTTGGGAACCTAAAACGAACTAGAAGAAGCATGAGTAGCCTAGAAACCGCTCCAAAGAGCGATTTCACAAGGGAAAACGGGACCAAACACAGCAAATTAGGCACTACAAACTACACTTATCAGCTTGGCGTTCAAGATGCGATATGACTCGGCTTCGACCCATTTGGTGAAAAAGTCGATAGCTACCAAAATGAAACAGTGGTTTCCCGTCCCGGAAAGGTGCACCTTGCCAATTATATCAATGCCCCATGTCGAAAATGGCCACGGGGACGTCATGGTGTATAGCAGAGATGACAACATATGTTGTACATTGGCAAAGATCTGACAGTTATGACAGTGTTTGACATATAACTTACAGTCCGTTTCCATGGTGTTCCAATAATATCCGAGCCTCATGATTTTCCGGGCTAACATATGGGCATTCATATGTGGGCCATTTTCACCATCGTGTACCTCGGCCATAACCTTCTCGGCTTGTACTTTGTCAACACATAGAAGAAGAGCCCCCTGTGTTGTCTTTTTGTATAATTGCCCGTCGTCTGTACGAATAAATTGGGTGGCCAACCTTCGCAGGGCTTTCTTGGCCCGATTTTCAGCTTCCGGGGGATATTCTCCCGTCGTCAGATAGGTTAGGACAGCCTGATACCAAGGTTCCGGATCAGTTATTTCGATGTCCTGGATGGCGTGGATATAAGCCGGCTCAGACCGCCTTTCGACACAGATCGGCATGCTGGTCAGGTGCTCCGGTAAAGATGATAATTTGGAAAGTGCATTTGCAAATTGATTTTCTTCCCGGGGTAGATAGATGTATTCTACTTTTTGGAATTGCTTCTCTAGAACCCTTACTCGCGCTTGGTAAGCCACGAGATTGGCATTCCGAGTTTTCCATTTTTGGAGCGCTTGATTGATGACTAGCGATGAGTCACCATGGACCCGGAGGTTCGTTATCCCTAAATCAGCGGCGGATTGCAACCCGTGAATGCATGCTTCATATTCGGCTGCGTTGTTAGTTACGTCAAAGTCCAGTTTAATGGATTACGGGGTATGTTCCATTTGTGGCGAGATTAACAGAATCCCGACTCCAAATATTCGGAAATTGGACGCCCCATCAAAATACAGATCCCATGTCTCGGTGTCGGTGTGGAATATGTCTTCATCTGGGAAGGCCCAAGTATCTGTGTGTCCCTCTTCAGATATCGGGCTATCGGCGAGAAATTCGGCTACTACCCGGCCTTTGATGGCTTTTAATGGCACAAACTTGAGGTCAAACTCCGCTAGCATCAAAGTCCATCGGTACATTCGACCGTTAAGGATGGGCTTCTCGAACAAATACTTGATAGGATCCATTTTGGATAGAACATGTACTTCGTGGCTAAGCATATAGTGACGGAGCTTTTTAGTGGCCCAAACTAAAGCTAGGCACGTCTTTTCGAGCATTGTGTACTTGCATTCGTACTCCAGGAATTTCTTACTGATGTAGTAGATAGCCCGTTCTTCCGAATCGACTGTCTGGGCCAGCATAGCCCCCATGGCTGTCTCGGTCGTTGTTAGGTATAACGACAAAGGCAGACCGGGTTGAGGTGGCATTAATACCGGCGGAGCAGACGGAATCTCCTTGATTTTATCAAAAGCCGTTTGACATTTATCCTCCCACAGTACCCGTTCTCCTATCTTCAGTTTCTTGAAAATGGGCTCGCATACCATGGTTAACTTTGAAATGAACCGGCTGATGTATTGGACTTTCCCGAGGAACCCCCTTATTTCTTTTTCGGTTTTGGGTGGCTGCATCTCGGTGATGGCCTTGATTTTAGCTGGGTCGACCTCGATGCCGTGTTGGCTAACGATATGGCCCAGTAATTTCCCCGACGTTACCCCGAAACTGCATTTCTGAGGGTTCAGTCTCATATTGTATTTACGCAACCTGGTGAAGAACTTTCTTAGGGCCGTGATGTTCTCGTTTCGATCTTTGGACTTGACAATCATGTCGTCCACGTAGACCCCCACTTCTTTGTGCATCATATCATGTAATAAAGTAGTGGCGGTCCGTTGATAAGTGGCCCCGGCGTTGATAAGCCCAAACGGCATAACGGTGTAACAGTAAGTACCCCAAGGTGTAATGAAGGTGGTCTTACTCATATCCTCTTCTGCCATTTTGATTTGATTGTATCCGGCATACCCGTCCATGAATGATAGAAGGGCATGATCGGCCGTGTTATCCACCAGTATGTCGATGTGTGGTAACGGAAAATCGTCTTTTGGGCTGGCCTTGTTAAGGTCCCGAAAGTCCACACATACCCGCACCTTGCCGTCCTTCTTGGGTACTGGCACGATGTTTGCGACCCAGTCTGGATATTCAGACACTTGTATAAAACCCGCTTTGAATTGTTTGTCTACCTCTTCTTTGACTTTGAGAGACCATTCGGACTTCATTCTTCGGAGCTTCTGTTTTACCGGCGTACACCCATCTTTGATGGGTATATGGTGTTCAACTATTTCCCGGTCTATCCCCGGCATGTCTTTGTAGGACCATGCGAAGACGTCCTTGAACTCTTGGAGGAGGTCCGCGAATTGTTTTCTCTCCTCGGAATCTAAGGGTAGGCCCAATTTAAGCATTCGGGGCTCTAAAGTGGTTCCCACGTTAATGGACTCGGTTTCTTCAATTACCGGGTTTCGGGATTCCCTTTGCTCGAGTTGCTCGATCAGATGCAGAGGCAGAGGTACCTGTTCGCCGGGTTTCTCAATGTCATTGCATTTAAAATTTTTGAATTTGAATGAATTTTGATAATAAGACAAGTCATAAGCACAACCTCATCGAAGATACTGCGAGTTGCAGCTGCAGGTGTGGGCTTGCTCACAGATGAACTAGCCCCTTGATAAGCCTTGGTAGAGGCCTTAGTCAGGTTCTCTAACCGTAAGTCGTCCTCGATCCTTGTACCCATTTCATTTAGGGTGGCAAAGTTGGGGATGACCGCGTACCGGAGATGGACCCGGTAGGAAGGGAGGAGGTTCTTGACAAAGGCCTCCACTAGCACTTTCTCGCTGGGTTTATCAACTAACTTCACACTCTCGGCCCACTATCTTTGGAGATATTTGGTGAACCCTTCTTTGGGCTCTTGGGCCATCACTTCCAGAGTACGCATTGTAGAGTCTGGATCTCGGTATTATCAGCGTAATTTCGAGCAAATTCAGTCGCCACATCGTCCCAAGTCTTGTACTTCTTGGAATCGAGCCTGTAGTACCAGGCCTTGGGGTGCTTCTCGAGGGAGGAAGCGAATAAATGCTTAAACATGGTGGACTTTACCCCTTTGACCACCATAAATTCCTTGAAAGCCCGGATGTGGTGGACCGGGTCTTCGGTACCCTCAAACATCGGAATCCCCGTGAGGTTGAGGTTAGCAGGTAGCTCGTCATTCAGAGGCGAATAGGAACGAGCATTCTCAGTATGGATCGAGTTGCTTGTTGACAGGTGGACCTGCTCTTCAAGCTTGCGAACAACGCTGATTAATTCAGCTATGGGCCCAGTGGGCTCAGATCCAGTAGGAGTCTCTTTCTCCACTGCACTCAGATGGGTGGCGAAGGTTCCTTGATCGGTCTGGATGGTAGTCAATCGGGTCTCGATCTTGGCCAGTGCGGCGGTCAGTTGATCCAAAGTTGCCTGCATTTTCTATTGTCTAGTTTCCGGTGGCCTGTCTGTAAGAACATCGCGTAATCAGAAACTAACCCAAATCCCGGAATTGAAGGTACATCCCGAGCAAGACTGAAAAGAGCAATGACTCGGGAAAGACACCTAGACGGGTGACTTGTGAAAGATGGGTCTTCCTTAGGATTCGGTGGGTGGGCCGAGTCTTGTTCGAAGAAAGGTCCACGTGAGATATCCCCAGACTTTGGACTTGAATCTGTAGACGGGCCCTCCTTTGTAGGAGTATGTCCTACGTAGGTGGGCCTTGCCTTAGTCTAATAACGCGGACTGGGATAAGGAGGAAATTCGTGATATAAGATCGACAGAGTTTCGACGCTAGAGACTTCGACGACTTACGACACGACACGACACTGCTAAATACGGGAAGTCCTAAGAAGAGGAAGGTTTTGAAAAGGATTTTTTTAGAAAGCCTAAAAAAAACGGTGAAGGGGCCTGATTTTTCGAAAAAATCGGAAAATATATTGGGCCAAGATTTTGAAAGTTCAAAAATATTTTCGAGTTTTGAAATGGACAGAATACCGGCTAGAAATAGGCTATTTTGAGTAAAATCGTAAGTCCTAAATTCGGTATGCGTCCCGGGTTTCGAAATTGAGTATTTTGGAAAAGGATGCAATTTTTTTGAAAATGACGGTTTTGAAAAACGACCTTAGAAACCAAATAGCACATAGTCACGCAAACATTATAACGACACTATGTATGCTCTATACTAAGTCTCGATCGGTCTATAAAGGGTCTATACCAGTGCACAAAAGTCTAGACGTGAATCGGGACGGACTCTCTAAGCCGAGTTGAGCTTAGAACATGCCGCGAAACCCATACGAATCGACTATGGACACCTTTGACATATCCATATTGGAGTACATCACGGTATAGTGGGACGTCGGTCGCGAGTACCGGCCCGGGAAAATATAGGGTTATGCATGAACCGTAAAACTAAAACGTGTATTGTACTAGTCAAACGATTTCTATTCGAGTCTCACCCTGAGGATGCCGATGGTAAGTCACGCATCAATTAATCCCCAGTGGAGTCGCCAAATTGTGGATATGACATAGGTCCACCCGGACGCAGCCACGCGCGGGTTTGGGGAGGCGAATGAATCTCCATATGTGTAACACCCGCTATTTTTCTAGCGTTTTATCCTTTCCGTTATGACTTCTTCATAACTCTGTCACATTTTGGCCTTGTGTTTCATCATTTTTCCAACTTTAATTTCATTTTCGAGTTTAATGATATTTATTTTTATTTTTAAAAGGTTTTAATTCTTTAATTTAGATCTATTTATTGGATTTTCTTCGTAAACTAATTAATTTTCCGCGAGAAATTCTATTTTTCTACGAGTTAACGTTTTTAAGCTTGGATTTAAATTATTTCTTTTCCTACAAGTGTCTGAATATATTTATATAATATTTTCAACCTAGAAATATTTTTATTTACAAAAATTTAGGCATTTATGATTTTATTACGAAGTTTCGTAAACAATTATTTTCTTTTGCGAGGTTTACTCGAATTGCTTTGAAATGCTTATAATAATTTTACGATCCTTATTTTTATTAACCTATAACTAAAAAGAGACCCTTTTGGACCGTGACACCATGTAGTCACACCTTTGATTACAACTTTTATTTACATAACACTTTATGTTTAAACTTTAAGTAAAAAGATATTTTTTTTCTCTTTAATTGATTTAGATGCTTAAATTACAAACTTTTCATGCTACCATCTCATTCATTTTGGCTGAAATTTTAAGACTATATTCACATTGTTTTTGTCAATTTTAATGTTTCATTCATTCACCATCTCTTCATATTTTTCTTATTCATATTTACATCAATTTTATTTTAACAAAAATCCCTTCTTTCTCCCTCTTTTTGGCTGGTGTTCCTGCCCATTTTCAGAAGCCATTTTTGTCTATAATCAAGCTTTGATCGTCCTATTTTCGCCTTCTAAATTAACGTCTTTCTTTTCCCTTCGTTAAGGTAATAATCGATGTTATTTCCGATCGTTATTTACCTTAATTCTTTGAGTTTTCTCATGGTATTTTTGTACCATGTATGTCGTGTGATGTAGAATTCTTGGTTGACCCCGAAGCCGATGAATTTATCGTAGACACGGATTTGGAGTGAAGGTAACGTCGATGTTACTCGGTATTACTTGATTTTATTTGTGTAATTGCATGTATAATTTTTATATTTCATTTTTGACAATATATGTACGTCATATAATCTGGAAAATTTTTAAACGTTAAAAATTTCATGTTTCGGTATTTTTATCGCTTTTACGAGATTAACGATTAAATTGTTATTTTAATTTGTAAAATCGTAATATTCGGCCTAAACATGTAATATATGTTTATATTCTGTAAAAATGATGTTTTTGATGATTTTTAATAATTTAGTATTTTTCTAATATTTTAGTTATCGATTATTGAATTATTACCGTTTACGGACAAAAACGATTAAAAGTCGATTTTTAGTTCTAGCTAGTATCTAAACATTTTATTTTAATCTGATTTTTGACGTGGTGAAACTTTCTGGTCAAAATGAATTTTATGAATTTTTTCATAATTTTTCGGAATTTTTAAGTGGATGAATTAATTAATCACTTTAAATCATCGTTTATCGTTAAAACCGTGTTTGTCGTTTAAATTCTCGATTTCTGGTCTTTTGTTTAAATCTGGAAAAAAAATATGATTCTGATGATTTCATAATAAAATGTAATTTTATTATTTTTAATGATTTAATAAAATGTTAGAAACGATAAGTTTTATTAATGGAATCGTTAATTGTGAAAACGGGTTTAAAAGACGGTTTTAACAAGATTGTAAATTCTGGTATTTGGAAAATCTGAAAAATTAGTAATTTCTGGAAAATCATGATTTTTAAGTTTAATAATAATTTTTGGATATTAATACTTAAATCGTTTTGTAATTACTATTTTTATTAATCGTTATTGTCGAGATTAGACGATTAACGAGAAAACCCTTTAAAAACCGATTTTAAGGATTTTGGAAAATTTTCTTTTCTGGACGGAATGTTTAAAAATATATTTTAGCTATTTTACGTAATTTTTTTACTATTTATTTAAGTCTTTAATTAATAAGTATTGATTTTTGGACAAATTACAATTTATCGTTAAAATGCTTCGTTTTACCTAATATAATTATTATTCCAGCAAATTTGAAGGTATTTAAATCTGAAACTTTAAGAGTCAAATCATCCCTTAACATACTCTAAATATATTCATTGGTTTAATTAAATAAAAGACGTTAAAAGATTTAATTTTGACATTTGCCGTAAAAATTCTATTTATATTTGTATTGTCGAAACTATTAATAATTAGGAATTTGAGTTTTATAAACTTTGAAAACACCCTGATTAGTAGTATTAAAATGTTTAAGACATTTTTAATCATTTTATAAACACTTGTAAGATATTTTAATAATTTCATAAACCTAAATGTTCTTACTTTATCAATTAATATCATTAAGGCCGAAAGTATTAGTTTTATAAATCTATATCGTTTACTAAAATATTGTATTAGTATAAACTAATATTTTTGCTATTTTTAGTAAAGTTTCTAAAAATAGAAGTTTCCTAAAATAGAAAGTTTCCTCTTTTAGAATATGATGATTACTCCTTTTGTTCTCTTATTATTTTCAATGATTATCTCGTTTGAATATCGAGAATGGCTTTGTTTTGGAGTTATGGAATAAGGACTGGTGTGAGGTTAGAGTAATATATTCTAGGGTTTACGTTTTTGCCATCAACTATAAGGCTAGTGTATCAGGAATCGGTACATTGGTTGTTGAACCGGGTGACAGGTATCCCGGGAGTTGTGTACATTTTGACCTTAAGCTTAGGCCTCGCAGTAAGTCGCCGTCATAAGTTGAACTGGGTGACAGGTAATCCCAGGAGGGGTGTGCATTGTCTTAAACTAGGGCCACGCATTTATAAGTCGCCGCTCTATTATAGTTGAGTAGCCTAGTTAGAGACCGAAGTTTGATTTGTTTGAACTAAGTTCTCGAAGCTAGTTTTTAGTATTTTCATAGTGAAAGTCTAGCCGTCTACATTACTGCTATCCATAACACCATTTTGAATATTTTTATATTATCGATACAAATTGGTTTGCAAGTTGCCAACTATTTTTATGTTTCTTCGGAAACGCATTTTTAATATTTTGTTTTTGGCGCTGAAAACTTATTTTTAATATGCTGTTTTACTGTTTTCTATTTTTACTATTTTTCTATAGTAGTAATTACATTTTTAAAATCCTGTTATACGGCTGGGAGAACGTTGACGTTGCTCCCCACTGATTGTGGCTGTTATGTTTTAACATGGCAGGTATACATGTTCCGGGTGTGGGCTAGCGGGCAGTGTGGATCCTGCTTATTTATTTTGAATAATTATGTCTTATGAATTGTTCAACCCCTTTTGTGGATTGTTTTGAATTTTGGTCATTTTTATTTTAGGCCTATTGTTTGACTTTACCATTTTAATTTTACTAAGACATAGTTACAGTGTGTTTTAATCCCGACTCTACAGTGTTTCCGCCACTGTATCGCGTTAGATTTTCTAGGGGATTACAATATGAGAATGGATCGAATTGAAATTTAAATCGAAGTGCAGTCGCCACCGAACATTGTGGGAGTTCGGGCCCGTTCGAACCCACTTTATGTCGTAGTGGGCCATGCACAAAGTATGGCCCATTTCCGATGTCAGAGTTTATTGGGCTCGTCCCTTTATATTTGATACCGATACCGACATTATCGGATACCGTGTATTGAATGACTCTCGTGTGCCAACGGATACGGATATCCGGAAACCATGATTTTGAGTAAGAGGTGAGGGTACGTGTTGGGAAGTTCACAAAGAACACCCAACCCCGCCCACACATTAGCGGCCTCTACTAAGATATCGAATGACGTTTTAATACGCATGTTAGTAAAACGATGAAAATGATATGCAAACATTATTTTCCCTAAACAAGCGAAAAAGAATGAATGGGTCGCTACGTCGATTTAATGCATCTAATATTAACGTCAAAGTTATATCTAGCATGCGAGTTCATTTAGTACAATAAAATAAACAACGAAAAATAAATCAATAAAAGGAATAAACGCGTTAGTAACGGTAAATAACGATAATAAGGGCTTATAGCTACTATAGAATGATGAGACGAAATATGATGCATGATTTTGAAAAGTAGCATGACACGTGATTGATTTGACACGTGTTGACCGAAGTCATCAAAAATATTTTATCGGGACTTAAGGAATATTAAAAGACTCCTGGTTTTGAAAATCATCGATTTTTTAGGTCGCGTAGAAATATAATGAGATTTATTCTCGACCCGAATCTCTCGATACTCGCCATATTCTATGCTCGATTATGAGATCGATATCGAATATTTAGAGTGTGCCTAAAATAAGATGTTTGAAGAATTATTAGTAATTGAATCAAGACGAAATAATCAATTTAATGTCACGGTTTTCAGGGAACCGCGCGACCCGCGCGAAGAGGGCGCGACTCGCACGAGACACGTGCGACTCGCGTGGCGGACTGTTCTCGATCCCGATTTGCGATGCTCGTCGTACCCGGTGTTTGATTATAGAAAACAATACCGAATACTTGGAGTAAAGTAAAAAAAACTTTATGAGTCGCTTTAAATCGAACTAAAACGATATGAATAATCTCCGCGTTTATAGTGTCATATTAATTCTACCGAATTAGGTGACAACTATTTTAGCATCAACGTAAATCGAATTAGTTAATTTAATTGATTAAATTGTTTAAATTCGACCTCCAACTATTGAGTTGGTATCGAATCTAATAGATTGACACTTGACTAAAAAAACTCGACTTGCTCCCCTCCGCATCCCGACATCATAATTAATCCTAGCGAATTGTATGATGTCGGATCCGCATCAAAAGGTTTCGACTTTAACTAAAAAAAAAGTTTTTTTTTCTTTGAAATTGTTTAAAAACGATGAGTATGCGGTGGATGAGACTGTGACGCGACAAAAATAAATGAATCGATTTTGTTGACGTTTGACTCGCTTCAATAATCAAGTGTTCGGGGTGTAGGGATAAGCGACCGGCAACATCGGGTGAAAACCCTTGTATATTCGGATTTCCTTATCCCGTCATCCTTTGCGCTCGACACAAATCCACGAGTATTTTAGTGTCTTAATATTTATAATACTAACGATATTAGAACGCGATAATAACGATAAAATATAAAAAAATAAAAAAACGGGACGATGACGACGACACGGACGACACGCGAGAAAGAGAAGAGAGAAAGATGGGATTTTGCACCCTCAACCTACATGTTTCTTAGTCTCGGATAGAACTCGTTAATTGTGGCTTGATCACGGGAGTATCGAGGTTTATGTGGGATGAGTTATGGTGATTTTAGGGTTGGATTCCTAAGTACTAAGGTTAGGGTTTGTAAGTAGTATGTGATGTGTCTAGGGTTGTAAAAGGATGTGTGTGATTACGAAAGTTAGGGTTTTAAATGCATGCAAGAGGGTGTATATATAGACAATTGCTCCCCCTCCTTGTCTAGGGTTTAGTGCCTTGATGGACTTGATCCGATGGCCCGCCTGAATGAGGACCGTGGGTTTGCTCTTCGGAAACGACTTTGACCGGGTTTTGACCCGGTCGCTAAAAGACGGTTTTATTTCCGGTGTCGGTTTTGACCCAAATTAGTCTTATTTGATCGAAAATGACCCACTGGGCCTGAATTTGAGGTCGGTTTTGTGAGATTTGACTCCATAAAAAGCCCAAGCCAGAAACTAATGGTTTCGAGCCCAATCCGAGCGCGTAGAAACACGTTTGCGTCCGATCATCATTGGGTGATTTCTGGAAACTACTATAGACACCTGGCAGTCAAAATGTGGGTGTCTACAATTATTATCTTTTGAATGGCTTTATCGAAAATTTGCCATTACAGATTTTTAAGGTACCTACCCTTTGAACAAACACCCTTTCAAATTTTGCATTACAAGGGATCTGGTGGAGTGCATATTTTTCTACAGAAGGCGTGCGTCTGTAACTAAGTGCCTTCAACCGGGACATTACAGTCTCCCGCGCCACCTAGCACCCACGCAAAGCGTGGCTCCTCTAACTGAGTGGGCGAACTAAATCCCAGGGCCACCATCTCAAAAGGTCGACCATACAAACACAAGGCATGCATAACATATAGTCGCACACCGAACAAATGACATTACGAAAGCTACTTTGATTTCACACAACGAAAGAAGGCACAGAGTGCCACAAAAGGCTGACACACTTTGCTCCCTGAGCAAAAACATAGGTACTGCAGAAAAAGACTTACAGAAGTTCACACCACGCAGGGTTCACAAGCCGAAAACAGAGTACAACAAAAGAGGAGTAGCATCACTCCAGCAGAACTTGGTCCACAGCCTTGACATTTTCCTCTGGTGGAAGTGGAACTGTAGCAAACCCTCCTACAGGAACCTGGGTCTCCGGATTAGGATGGGCAGCAGCAGAGCTTCTCTCAAGATCATCAGCAGCACCCTCCGGCCCATCATCCTTCTAGTCAGCAATAGGAGAATCAACAGACTCCTCTAGATCCTCCGCCTCCACGTCAGAGAGAGCATCCGAGTTATGCGCCACAAGAAATTCCTCATACAGTCGCTTCTTCTCTACAACCAGGTCTCAATCTTTATGCTTCTTTGCTAGGTATTCCTTGATCACCTCAACCTTTATATACTGGTCCAACCAAGCAAGAGCATCCCTCAGAGTCTTCTTCAGGTCAACATTCTCCCCCTACAGGGAAGAATTGGCATCCAGGGCCTGGGCAAGCTCACTCCTTGCCTCCACCAGATCTGCACTAAGCTTTTGTCTTTTGCTAGATTCCTCCGCCAGCAATCCGCGAACCAAATCCAACTCCTCCAGAGAAGTATTTTCTAGCACAGACCTGGGACCAGGAAGTAGCATCTGGTCTAGAAGAGCCATGTCCTCTGTAGGATTGGATGTACCGAAGCCTTCAGGAAATTTGAGCACCACTCCAGCAGGAACATCATCAACGGATCTAAGGGCAGAATATTAGTGAAAACTGGAAAGATCTACCAGTGGGGGTTCACTTTCTGCAGGAGTAATTTCTGAGAGAGGGGACGAGTTACGCCTTCTCCTAGAACCAACAAAGCCAGCAGAAGCAGAACCAACTTTCCACTTGGAGGCCACCCTAGTAGCAACGGACCGCCCTCTAGCAGCCACAACTTGCTCTAGGGTCACACGAGGCTTAGCGGATCATGAAGAAGGAGGCAAGCGAAAATAAGTACCACGGAAATCTGAGGTCAGGCAAACTTAGCCAAGCATGGACGTATCTTACCCAAAGACATGTTCTCACCAGACTCTTTCTTTTTTCTTCTGGGGGAGGAGAGGAAGGATCACATGTGAAAGGATAGAGCAAATTGCGAAATGTCCTCTGCTCCGAGTCTAGGCCGAATAGTCAGGTCAAAGAATTAATAGTCACCCAAACCATCTACAATCCAAGCAAACGGAAATTCCCGCCTAAGATGAACTTACCCAGGAATTTGGGGGCATTTGTTTGGATAAAATCCGCATCCCCAAAGCACGATGTGGCATAATACAAATGGAAGGTCAAAAGGTCAAGGGTCAAAAGGTCAAAGGTCGAAAGGTTAAGAGGTCAAAGGTCAAAAGATCAAAGGTCAAAGATCGAAAGGTCAAAAGACGAGAGTCGATAGTTGAAAGTCGGGAGCCAAAAGTCAACACAATTAAAAATCGTTAGGCTAGTCGGAATCCAAAAACAACATAAGGTAATGGACCATTTAGGATTGCTGCAACACCAATCGGCCCATTAGAAGTAGCAGCCCGTTAAGAAGCATCAGTCCAATACACCAGAAGAAAGAGTCAAAGGTAGATCCTAAATACTGGGGAAACTCCCCTGAAGAAAAGGAGAAACTTCAGGAAGAGGTTGAGGAGAAAAAACCCTAATGGCAAGCATATTATAAGGGAGGAGACCGAAGAGAAATGCATTCAACCCAATCTTCAACCACAATCAATCACAAGTAGCACCATTACACAATACTCATAGTTGATTATCATAAAAATATCTATACTTGTACCCCTCTATTTTCTTCGCTCTTTTTAGTCATAGTAGAATATTGGCGGGATTCTGACTCCCCCCGCGGTTTTTCCCACATTGGGATTCGTTACTTTTTCGTCAACCCGTAGTTATAGGTCGATCACTTTAACCCGCAACCGAAATCATTAACATGGTAAATTTTTACCAAAACAGTTCGTAAATCACTATTTTCATTGTCAACCCAACAACTCGAATCTAACATTTATGAAAGTTAATTGTATTTTATATGCGTACTTGATCGACCTTTATCCCTTAAAATATTGTGAGTGTGTTCTATCATATAAGACGATTTTGTATCACAATTTCTTTATTAAACTTTTTTGTTGGATGAAAAAACAGCCTTGTAGTTTGATTATAAAATACTCAAGTAAGGTTTTTTGTTCATATGATTAAATGCTTGAGCATTGCATGGGCTTTTGCACATGAATGAAGACTTTAAAAGTTTAAGAACAACTATCTGGGCTACCCCACTATATTAAGGATTTTAACATGATCCAAGAAGGACATTGTGGGTGTCAATGGACTATATGTATCGATAGTTATGTAATGAGACAGTGTCATAATGTACAATGGTGTTTTTGTATACAAAGCACACTCATTTATCAATAATAAATGAATTGTCATTTTACAAAACCGGACAGTCTCGTGCGTGTAATTTGTGTTTATTGGATCATTTTACTGTATAATTTGTGCATAATTGTTTTACTGTATAATTTGTGCATAATATTGAATGATTAATTGGTTATAGAGTAATAGATAACTAATTTATGCGAAATAGTTTTATCATTTATACGCCGATTAATTTGTGCCAACATATTACTCTGTATATGTTAAGAACCAAAACGGTAAAAAAAAACTAATATACACATGTTCAATGCCATTATTATGATTTGAAAAACTATGTCCTTCTGAAATGGATATAAACAAACAGCTTATCGGAAACACTCAATTCAAAAGGAAAGACGAAGGATTATCGGTCTGATGATCGATGCAAGTAAGTCTTCGTACATCCTTTGGAGAATCACTTCGTTTTAGCATCGAGCAGTAGGCAATATCAATCGAAATATGTGTTCTTTTGTGTATGCTTTGATTTTCAATTGATTTGATTAGTAGCAAGCATTAATTGAGAAGAATGATTACGTTGCCACTATACCGATGCAAAATCTGGAAATGAAGAGACGTCTTAGATTTAAGGCACTTATACACTCCCAATACAATTAATTGTGCATGTAAGATTTAACTGCTCCACTCCCACTTCATTCATCATAATATTAGTAGAAGTTCTACAAACGTGCATCCAAATCAAATTTCCTCTTAAATATGCCTGAAAATCCTTGGAGTATTTTCTTAAAACCAAATACTCAAATGATGTATCCACCAAAATGCATTCTCGAAAATATGTCATTCGAGATGCATGGGCACTTTAGTATTTGCAAAAACTTACATACTCTGCGTTTGAGGTTGAATTGTTTGGGATACAATGATGTTAGGATTGACCCGTGTATAACGCCGTCAGACTACTTTAGGAGGGTGGTTGTGTTAGAGTTTGGTCCATTGCTTTTAAACTACCTCAGTGCCTTCAAACTACAAAGAATATTTGAAGATTTCGAAATGACTAAAGAGGCAATGGCGACGCAGTGGGATCATGAAGTCGGTCCACACTGTTGGGTTGCATCGTGGCAGGATGAGAGGTACCTATCTTGCAAAACTGACTACAATATGGTTCCCAACTGGGCTCGGGCAATTGGAACAATTCTGGGTGAGAGGGAGGAATATTGCCACTACGAAATTATTAAGGAATCTTTGAATGAAATCTATCCGGATTTTTATAATGATTAGGTATTTAGTGTATGTAGTAGGTTTTTTAAATTAGCATTTTGTGTGGATTCTTCATTGTCATAAACAACATATACCTTACATGCAAGATGAAGTTTGTTCTATCAGGCGAACCGAATTAGATTTGCTCTGTTTTGGAAGACGATATGGTGGCGATGCAGTTATTATTGGTTTCTTCCAATAAGATTTCCATCTAAAAATGTTTTGTATATATAAGAAGCGATTATAATGAATCACGATGTATCACAGTCGATATTGTGTTTAATTTGTGGTCGGACCAGTCTACTTTTGTAAGTTTGAATGTAAATGAATGAAAAAAAAAAATCAAAACTTGGTATGCCTATCTTCTAATTAGAGTATCGACTTATAAGCTCAAGCGTCAATAGTTGTAACTTGTGTGTCTATACCATGTGTTTGACAGTAAATTCTGATCTTCAATGTGTTCGAACTTAGAGTGGCAGTGTATTCTACAAATTGTTTTTAAATACTTTGCCAATTTTGAAGTGCAAATGAATACTTTGCTACAACTTACTGATTGTTGACACTAGTTGTCTGAATATAAAGCCTCCATGTAATGATTCGCAATAGTGTATTGGCTACAAAAATTTGAAAACGGCTTCAATTAGAATTCAGATCTATATAAAACTCATCTAATATTCGAAAATATCTCTTTGTAGACAACATTGGTTGTTGAATTAGAAACAGACTCATCTTCGTCTAGGATAAGAACTTTGAGTCCTTCTTACGTGTAACCCTGGAGAAAGCAACGTATAACTGTCCATGACTAAATACGGGCTTTGGTAAAAATAAGCCGACACTGGAGAGCGACTGACTATGACTTTTGTTTATTGTCATTGCAAAGCAAACGACGATTGGGAATTGCCTTCTTTCAAATCGAATTAGGAACTTTGTCTCATGAGAAGGTGAAAGTTAATTAGGAATTAGGAACTTTGTCTCGGAATATACACCTGAACTTCTTTCTTGCTTCCAGTAATAATAGTGTCCTCTATTACACAATCCCCAAGCCTTGAAATTAAATAAGCAGCCTCGTACCGTTTCAAAGTCCATTTGCCTGGTCAAGATTCCACAGTAACATCACAATAGCACCGACTTTTAGTGTGAGCTGGTGGGCTGGAAGCCCTAAACACTTGATAGAATTAAGAAATTCAGTTGAATAGAGCTCGCGAATGTGAATGTTTGTCTCGTCGTTGCTAATCTCATTAGAACTCAAACATACAACCTCGTTTTTCTTCGGTGACAACACATATTCATTAATCTTTTCAACAATATCATGGGTTGGTGCAAGAATTGCTCTTTCTTGCAGTCAATTTGAATCCTTAAGGTGTTGGAGCAGTCCGGGGTATGTGTTGTCTATAATTGACGCAATTGGATCATCATCTGGTTCTATAAGAACCTCGGGTGGCAGTGTTATGTTTGCAACTCCATTTTTTCGACCACATCCTACACCATCACCAACGCTTAATAGCCATTCAGAGAATTGCCTAATTTCATCAACATTTGAATCAACTCCTCCAACCTGCAGCCTCATGTTCGTTGTCAATTGTAGAACCTGCATAGTATGCATATGGTTAACTGTGTTAGATAAAATGTATAAAATAATTAAATGGAAAATATACTATTTAAAAAGACCTTCACATGGAAATAATCGTACCTGTGGACATGACATAGGTCCACCCCGACGCGGCCACGGCGGGTTTGGGTAGGCGAATGAATCTCGTGGTAAGATTGATCTCAGGTTGAAATTTAAATCGAAATAGGAGTTGCCACCGAACTTTATGGGAGTTCGGTCCCGTTCGAACCCGCTCTATACTCGGGTGCATCGTGCACAAAGCACGACCCGCTTTAGTACTAGAGTGTATTGGGTTCGTTCCTTTGCATTACTATACCGACGTCGAGTTATCGGGTATCGTGCATCGAATGACTCTCGTATGCCAATGGTTTTGGACGTCTGGAAACCATGGTTCTGAGTAAGGAGTGAGAGTACGTGTTGGGAAGCCCACGAAGGATACCCAACCCCGCCCGCTCTTAGCGGCCTGTACTAAGATATTGTTCGGTTTTCGTGTACGCGCGTTAGTAAGACGACTAAATGTTATGCAAACAATATTTTAGCTACGCATGCGAAATACGTGTTAATCTACGTCATTTAATGCATCTAAAACTATTGTCGAAGTTGTTTAGCATGCGATGTTCATTTAAATGCGGTAAATGGCAAACATCGAAAGTAAATAAAATTCAAAAATAAACTACAAGCTATGCGGGCGGAAATACAATACTTAAATATAACGATAGTATAAATTAGTTAGCGATGGTAATGGTGATCTATAAACGGACCCGTAAATAGAAAACGTAATTAAAACCATAAACCGACTAAATGGACGAACTACGATCAAGTACACATTGCATTGTGTGTCGATCGGAGGACGGAGACTTTAATACGCGTCTAGCGTATGGGACCGAAGCATAATGCTACCTTTATCCCGGGCCTCGAAGTCTTGTCCCGACTTATCATAGCAAAATGGAAATGCCTCGACCCGTCCTATATTGGATATGACTAAAGAGTCGTCAATATAGGACTAGTCTTTCGAAGAGTTGCTCAAAGTCGTAAAGGTAATAAAAAATGACGGATATAATGTATGGGCTTTGAAAAAAAACACGTGATTGAATTAGCACGTGACGACTTAAATGTCGTAAGAATCATTTGACGAGACTCTACGTCGCTTGAAGGATCACGTTTTAAGCCTATGAGGGTCACTTGATTGAGTCATAGAGGGGACTCGATCGAGTGCTCTTTGCGTAGCCCTCCTGCCCATTTTTTGGGGGATCACTCGATCGAATGCCCCCTGTACGAGTGACTACTCGTTTTGAAAAGGTGACCATTTCGTAATTTAATGATTGAAATTGATAGCTAGTCGAATTAGATATAAATATTATATGATTTATGCTCACTCGATTTTTGATCACTCGTAATGCACGATGTCCGGTTACGGAACCGATATCAAGCATTTTGGAGTGGAATTTAGTGGAATCGTTATTAATCTAACTAGAACGAATATCAATTCCCTCCGCATCACGACATCGTTATTAATCCTTATGGATCATGTGATGTTCGATTCCGCGTCAACGGGTTCCGTGCTAACTCGATTGTCGATGATCCTTTAGGCGTGACATTTGACTGCGGAGTCGATATCGTACCTTTAGACTAAAACTTTGAAAAATGGCGTTGGATATGTTTGACTACGAATCACCGCGATCACATCATACCCTTAAGCGTCTAGGGCGGCGCGCCTCGGAAGGCGCCACCTCCAGTACGACTTGTCAAGGGATTATAACGGACTTTGGACGGAATTCGTCATTAAACATATTCGATTTTGAAAATTCGATCATCGTCACAAACATAGATCTTCGACATTTTAATATCATAATTTGGCCTTTAAAGCCTACGATCATCAATTTAGCCTCATTGATGTTGCTCGGATCGATTTGAAAATAGTTTTTGATAAATGTACGCGGTATTATTATTAATGACGGAATATAAAGAAACGATAATAAAATGTTAGATTGTTAGCGGTGTTAGATTGCAAAAAATAAAAGTTAGTAACAATAATATAAATGTTAGTAAACGAGAAATGGAAGTTAGTAATAGTTAGGAACAATAATGAAAAATTTAGTAGTTAGTAATGGTTATTATCCAAAAATTGAAAGAGAGTAGGGATTATAAAAAGGAATTTGGTTACACCCTCAACCTACATGCTTATAGTCTTGGAATTACGGGCTCGTCTAATAGCGGCGAAGGTACAGGAGCGTCGAGAACGTAGGGTGAGTTAGAGTGTGTATGTTGTAGAGATGGTTTTCTCGGTTATTAGGGAGGCTAGGTCTCGGGATGTGTATGTGTATGATGCTCTCAAGTTGAAGAGAGGATGCTAATGTGTGCAAAATGTGATGATTGAAGGTGTTGTAAATGTGTTGGAATGGGGGGAGTATATATAGAGGATGCCCCGTCCAGGCGTCACTCGATCGAGTGGCGCTAGATGCACTCGATCGAGTGACTCAAAAAAAGATGCATGTACGTTTTCAGCGGGCTTACTCGATCGAGTGGACCCACATCACTCGATCGATTGAGGCTAGGCGGGTAGAGCTAAAATAGGAAGGATTTTGACTTTATTTGAATTGATTTTGTTTGCCTTGACTTTGCAACAAGTCATAGCGTGGGGCTGGTTTCGTCTCGGGTTTTGACTGTGATCGGGTTTTGACTCGGTCGCAAAAGACGGTTTTATTTCCGATGACGATTTTGGCTCAAATTAGTCTTATTTTATTGGAAATGACCCACTGAGTCTGAATTTGAGGTCGATTTTGAGAGATTTGTACTCCGCTAAGTGTCCACGTCGGATACTATTGATTTCGAGTCCGTATTCGCGCGCATTAAGTCATGATTACGTCCGATCATCATTGGGTGTTTTGTCGGAAACTGCTATAGACACTAGCAAGGTAAATGCGGGTGTCTACAGTACTACTGTAAACCTTTGGAAAGGCAAACCTTTATGTCTCTCCATATCTGTGAAGAACAGATTGAGGCATATACTATATCTTGTCGACTTCCTTTAGGAACAACGGGTAGTATTTGCCTAAAATCACCACCTAATATAACAACCTTCCCTCCAAATGTTTTTTCGACATAGAATGGGTTCACACATCACATTATGTCTTTCAGACGTCTATCTAGTGCTTCAAAATAGTAGCAATTAACCATATGAGCTTTGTCCTGGATTATGAGCTTAACCTTTATCAGTAGCTCAGCAAGGTCCGATCCTGGTTTGATGCCCGGACACATAGATTTCTTGTCTACATTAATAGGTATGTTAAATCTTAAATGGGCTGTACACCCTCTCGGTAGTAGAATAACAGCTATTCCACTTGAAGCCACAAGTAGAACAATTTCTCCCCTGCTTCTCAAGGCGGCATACAAAGTGTTCCAGATAATGTCTTCCCTGTTCCACCATAGCCGTAAACTAAGAAAACCCCCTACTACGTTGTGGACGACATTCATAATCTCGTTGTATACTTCTCTTCGTTCTTCAGTTATTGTTAACATTTACCTTTGGTGATCAAGATGCAAAGTTTTGCGATTGTAGGAGATTTCATCTGAAATTAATCTATTCAAATGTACTGCATTCAGATCGTTGTCCGGCTGGGGCATATCTAGAAATTTTGAAAGTGAACTCCCATTGCTCTATAGTAAGGACTCAATTTCGGATAAAGTGTGGTTCTTTACTTCATCGTCTATCATCTGCAGTCCTTTGTTGCAGATTTAAATACAAATTGATTAAAGTTTCAGACAATATCGTTTAAGATTTAAAATATAGATCTACGATCATAGGTAATTGATTATTAATATATGTATAGTAGTATATATCCCGATAATTGACTGTAGTGTAATTTTAAAAATCACAAGATAAACGGAATTTCACGCTAAATGAAAGGCTCATCGAACTTCAACAATTCTCTCATGCGACAGGATAAAATGTCATCACAGAGATGATGCCACGACTTCTCCCAAATATATTCGGGCCTGACCAAACTGTCGGAGTATAGCAACGTAGCAAAAAGGTTCCTTAGGAAGAAACCTGAACCCCAATAACTTGCTTCCTCTATAGCATCAGTATATTTCTTGTCGTCCCCAAGTAATCATAATGCGTAGAACGCATCTTTGAACGTGTCATGGACAACACCATTAACTGTCCGGATATCAGCGTAGTTCGTAGGGCCCTTGACAAAGTAGTTCAGTAAAGTTCTCATGTAATACTGCTCGCCACCATTGGGAGATATGTGAAACATTCTACCCAAACTTAAACCCTACTTCATTGGTGCCCAACATTTGTATTCTTTGTGCCAAACATACTAACTAGGAAACTCAGCGTATATTGGGTCCTTAGACTCCAAGTGATTGGCGTTGTACTCTAACCAAGGAGTGAACTTTGTTCGAGCACCATTGGAAGGGCCTACAATATCTTCTAGAGGGTCATCATCATTGTAAACAATTTTTCTCATTAGCGAGGTGATAGTCCAGGTGTAGTACTGGTGGAGTCCTATAATGAATATCGAAAGGAAACATACGTCACGCTGCTTCAGGTAGGGAGACATATCGACAATCATAATACTTCTGAATATGATCAATTTCGCAGGGGTTCCTCCTTGTTGCAGATCCTACAGTAACACGATCATACCCCTTGTTAATGTATTTGAACAGGTACTCTATTGAACGTGTCTGGTTATACCACTCAACATTAATATGTGCGGGAAGTGAGTAAAAAAACCCTAATGCTCTCTAAAGCGATTTTGCAGGCGGCAATGTGACTATCTGTAGTCTTGACTTTGGATTGATAATCACTACTACAATGGCAAGGAATTCTACAAGTAAGACGGAGAGCAAAAGGAAAAGTTCTGAAGGAGAAGTGCAATATGGAGAAACAACAGGATGGGAAGAAGTCGGGACCATATGAGAATAATGTTGTACGTACTAAATCTATGCATGACATCATTGGCATCCCTGGACTGGACTTTGAAGATGATGAGATCATTGAAAATAACATATGGATTACGCGGAGAGGAAAGAAAAATTCTGGGACACAAAATACTGAAAAACTTGCATATGAGGCCCCTACTGGTGATGTAGTTTTCGAAACTCCTATACAGGAGGAGGACATTCAGGATGAAATGCAATACTGGCAAAATGTAGTTTATTGCTATATCTTGGGGCTAATCCACCATGGAAAGTTATCCAAGGCTACGTAAATCGCATATGAGGTAAGTATGGAGTTGACAATGTTTTGTTTCTTCCCTTGGTTAGATACAAACATTTGAAAGATAAGGAGGCTGTCATACAGATGGGTTATCACATGTTTGATAGTAAACCCTTAATAGTGACGTCACGGTCTCCAGACACGAATCTCACGAAAGAAGATGTAAAGGTGGTACTGTTACGTTTTATTTTGTAGTACCGCAAGCGTACGGGTATTGTAGCATACGGGTCGATTTCAGGGAGGTGAATGATTAAGTACTAGCTAATTTATGAATATAAGTTATCTACGTCGAATAAGAAGATTTTGATTGTATAACTAATTTCTAACAAACTAGTACGGAAGGTAGTAAATCTAGATGAATTCAATAATAGAAAGACCTAGGGCAGTGGTTCACCATTAACATGGATTATCGATGCAATCAAGATGTGACACAACTTTGTCAAATTACCGTCTTGGGGTGAGACTAGCATTCCAATTTTAATCAATGCCTTAAATTCTCCGTCGAGACATAGAAAGCCTATCTAGCATGTTACAATCCTATTCTCATGGCACGAATAACAAAACTAGATGCATTAAGAATCGATACTAACATGTCTCAATTATTCCAATTCACTATTCTCATGTGAAAGTTCAAATCTTGTTTCGGTTCTCTAAATTAAAACCCGACTCTCACCGTAATTCAAATTGAGTGGAAATTAATCGATAAAGATACAAACTTTTAGGCATGATTCATATGAAAACATTCAACTCTCATTGTAATGATAATCTAGACTCAAACCTAGCAATTCAAACTAATCAATCAATTATTAAGCACAACCGAAACAGACCAAATTCAATAATTCAACAAAGCGCGATTAAAATCAAAGCATCAATAACCCATATTATTGGCTCACCGAGCCCTAGATAAAAAAAACTACTCACAATTCATAATCAAAATGATAATCAAAAAATAAAATAAAAAGTAGAGAATTAGAAAAACTTAGTCTTGAATAATGGATAAAATGATGAACGATCGTCTTCTTCAAGGTCTTGGAATAATAAACATTGGCAGCTTAGGCCCAGTTCAGGAAGAGCAGCCGAACTGGGCCTCTAAAATATAGGCCCAAGTTCATTACTTCAGTTGGAATTTAAAAAAAAAAAAACAAAACAAATACTCTGTAACTTCCGATTTGTGCGTTCTTCCACCTCCCTAATTTTTCTCAATCTCAGAAATCAACTTTAATTAGGCCTCAAAATTTCTCTTTTCCCACAATAACGTTTCCACTTCACAATGTTCATCCTTCTCAATAATCAAATGGTTCACCAAAATTCTGATTATAAATTGCACATAATTTCTTCCACAAATCACAATAATCAAATTCTCATCTTTCACAATATCTCATCAATTTTGAATTTTCTTATGCACTCCGTTGATTTGGCGATTGTTACTGTGTTCGTAATGAAAGTCGGATTTTTCCTAAGGTAAAATAAATTCAATTTTTTCATTTCAGTTTGTTCTTTCTGGGTTAATGTCTTAATGAATTTGTTTTCTCGTATCTGTGATTGTTTTAGCCTTGCTTAATTTTTTTTCTGATTTGGGTAATTGAAATCCGGATTCTGGAGAAGTGGAGATTAAAGTTTTAAAGGTGTTTGTAATAATAAAATTTGATTTTTATTGACTTATTGTGAACTACTGAACTAATGAATTAATGATTTAATGAAATATGTAGGAATGTGGGATAAGAAATTAGAGAACAAAGATCTAAAGGGTTTGATTTGATTGTGTTTTTTCAATCAAGATTAAATGTTTAAATGATTTAATGATTATTGAAGAATTGAATCATAGATATGAAGATGGATGGATGTCAGATTCTGTCATTACTTTGTTATTGTCTTGGTATTTTTTTTCGTATGTTTGTTACTTTTAATTAATCAATTTATATTCTGATTTTATTTATCAATTATCATCTACTTGAATATTTCATCTAATTGTTTGAATCAATTTTTTTTGCAGGTTTAGGAACTTTTTGGTGAATAAAAAAAAAGTTCACTTTCTCTTTATGCTTCATATAAGGTTGTTTCTTTCCTATTAACATTTTTTTTAAAATGCCACCAAGGATAATAAAGTTTGAATGTGGGAATGATAAACGTAAAAAAAACAGCGTATAGAAGCGTTAACTCGATCCGAAATGGGAGCTCTTGATAGATTTGTTGTGAAAGAAAGAACGGTTAATAATAATACCGATGTGGCTGAGAATGAAAATAATGATAATAATGTTGATGCTGATAATGATAATAATGCTGATAATAATAATGTTGATGCTGATAATGTCGATAATGATAATAATGTTGAAGCTGATGATGTTGATAATGATAATAATGTTGATGCTGATAATAATAATATTAATTTTGATGACAATAATAATAATATTAATGTTGTTGTTGATGATGATGATGATGATGATGATGATGATGATGATGATGATGATGATAATAATAATAATAATAATATCTAATTTGTTTCGTTATTAATGCAAGCTCCGGTTTATAATAAAAAATAAAATAATAATAATAATAATAATAATAATAATAATAATAATAATAATAATAATAATAATATTGCCGCCGACAATAATAATGTGACTGATGATGATGTTACCGTAGAAGACGTTAGAAATCATGACGATGTGATTGATATTTTTGATGCACGAAATTGGAATGTACTTGACTCTCATATGATTAGTGTTTTAGCGGACAAAGGTCCTCGAAGGGATTTATTATTTGACAAAGGACCTAAAGGTAAGTGATCTAGACAATTTTCTTCGACATGGTTTACGCGAATTTTGTCAAACGGAGAGAGGTGTGATAGAGATTGGCTCGTATACTCAAAGGAGCTTGATAAAATATTCTGTTTTTGCTGTAAAATATTTAGAAAAGGGGGCGGTAGAGGTCAATTAGCTAATGAGGGGTTTTCGGATTGGGCGCACCTTAGTAGTAGACTCAAGGAGCATGAAATGGGTGTTGAACATATTACTAATATGACTGCTTGGTATGATTTGCGCGAACATGTTCAAAAGAATAAGACAATTGATAAAATTGCTAGGGAGAAAAGTCATTGGAAAAATTTGTTGCAAAGAATTATACATGTTGTTGAATTTCTAGCAAAACAGAATTTGGCGTTTCGTGGAAAAAAGGAAAGATTATATCAAAATAACAACGACAATTTTTTAGCATTAATTGAAATGTTAGCAAAGTTTGATCCTATTATTCAGGAGCATGTTCATCGTATAAGTACTCGAAAAATTCATTCTCATTATCTTGGTCATACTATTCAAAACGAGTTGATAATTCTCATTGCTTCTACGATTAAATCTGAAATTCTTAAAAATGTGAAACAAGCTAAATATTTTTCCGTTATTCGTGATTGTACTCCCGATGTTAGCCACCAAGAACAGATGTCATTGATTTTGAGGTACGTTGATGTGAATTCTAATTCTATTTGTGTTGAAGAATCTTTTTTGGGGTTTTTGTGTGTAGACGATACTACCGGACAAGGTCTTTTTGATGTTCTATTAAATCAGTTGAAAACACTTGACCTTGATGTTGATAATGTGAGAGGACAAAGTTATGATAATGGGTCAAATATGAAAGGTAAGCACCAAGGTGTACAAAAGTGACTTTTAGACCAAAATTCTCGAGCATTTTTTACCCCTTGCGCTTCTCATAGTCTTAATTTAACATTATGTGATATGGCGAATAGTTGTAATAAAGCAAATGATTTTTTTGGAGTCATTCAACGGATATATACTATTTTTGCAAATTCTAACAAAAGATGGAATATTTTGAAGGAATATGTATCGGATCTTACTCCAAAACCATTATCATCTACTCGTTGGGAAAGCCGTGTAAGTGTTAGAGCTATAAGATTTCAAATTGCTGAGATACGTGAAGCTTTGCTTCAAGTAGGAGAGACCGATAACGATTCTAAGATAAGAAGTGAAGCTAAATCCTTAGCAAAAAATGAACTTGGTGATTTTGAATTCTTGGTTGCAATAGTCATTTGGTATGAAATACTTTATAAAGTTAATCATGTTAGTAAAAGCTTACAATCACATGATATGGTTCTTGATGTTGCAATCGAAGATATTAAGAAATTGGTTGTGTTTTTTGAAGAATATAGAGAAGTTGGATTTTGTGATGCTATTAGCGAGGCTAAAAAAATTGCTATTGAATTGAATGTGGATCCAATATTTCCAAGAAGGCGAGAAATTCGAAGGAAAACATTTTGATGAAAATCATAGTTGCTCCTCAGATGTACACCAAAATACCGAAGAATCATTTAGAGTGAATTATTTCTTATACATTGTTGATCAAGCTATTAGTTCGCTTAATAGAAGATTTGAACAATATCAAGAGTTTCAAAATATATTCGGTTTTTTGTTCAATTCTACTAATTTGCTATCATTGGATAATGATACCTTGCATTCTAATTGCATTAATCTTCAAAAGGCTCTTACGAGTAAGGATCAACTTGATATTGACGGAAATGATCTCTATATGGAGTTGAAGCTGCTTAGAGACATTTTGCCTAATGAAGAGATGAAAGCCATTGATATCTTGACATTTTTGAATCGTAAATGTTATTTCCGTAATGCTCTTGTTGCCTATCGAATTTTGTTAACTATTCCTGTGACAGTGGCATCTGCGGAGAGGAGTTTTTCGAAGTTGAAGTTGCTGAAATCTTATTTACGCTCAACAATGGATTAGCATTGATAGCCATAGAAAAAGATTTGTTGAAGAAGCTTGATTATGAAAGTTTAATTGATATGTTTGCTTCAAAAAATGCTCGAAGAAGGATCCTTTTCAAGTAAACCCGAGAGTACTTGTCCAAAAGACAATACATGATGCAGTGATGTACGGTTTTGAATAAATAGATGATGCTATCAAGATTATGTACTTTATTATTGAGTAAAATTTAATTTTTTGTGCCTCATTTTGTAGCGGTGCACTGGGCCTCGATTTACTTTGAGACGCCCCTGATAATAAAAATCAAATTGCATAAATCTAATAAAATTGCATAAGTTTTGTGTATCTAGTCTAGGAATGATAAGGTTTTTTCTAATAAAACAAAATGTGATATAAGTAGTATAGAATAGGAGGAAGATCAAGAGTCATGAACGGGTAGCTATTCGCTAGTAGCGGCACATTTTGCTACTAGTGGCACTCTGGAAGCTTCATCATTTGTAAAATTCTGATTATGCCTCTACTAGCGGCAGTTTTGCTCTTCGTCATCCGCTACTAGCGACACTAAAAATTCACAATTCTATCTTTTTTGTTTTTCCTTTGATTTTCTTCTCTTCTTTTGTTCATGCGATCTTTGATCTAACCCGACATTTGACACGTATACCACCACTATAATCCGGGATGAATTTCTCGACTCTTCAAAATAGCTATAACCGTCATCAAAAATCACATATTCACTCAAATCATGCAAGATCATCGGAAATCACTCAAATATCACTGTATCGCCCCAAATTAATTCTTAAACACTAAAAATATGACGATATGCACTCACAAATAGTGCTAAAAATAGCACTTAACAAATTCCCCCATGCTAAACCTTTACTCGTCCTCGAGTAAACTCAAAAGGCATAAGACGATATCAATGCAAGGTCTAGCGAACTCCCTCACTCACAAATGGTTAGCTCACAACTTCATTCTTATATCACCCTCACTACCTACTCCGAAATCGTCTAGCTTAACATGGTCAACACCAAAAGATAAACCAAGGAGTCAAGTCAGTATATGACTCCCCCATGCTAGCTCAAAAACACTCTCTAATTACAAGCCAATAATATCAACATCAATAAACATCAATTCACAATCATAACCAAAAACGGGGTCACGACAACCAACGATCCCCACACACAATCCAATTCCAACACAAAAACACGACGCCAAATAATAATCCTAGTCCTTACCTTACCTCCAGACGTCGTCTTCTTATGTTGTAACACCCGCTATTTTCCTAGCGTTTTATCCTTTCCGTTATGACTTCGTCATAACTCTGTCACGTTTCGGCCTTCTGTTTCATCATTTTTCCAAGCTTTATTTTTTATTTTCGAGTCACATAATATTTATTTTATATTAAAATATTTTAATTATTTTAAACTATTTATTTGATTTTTATCGTAAACTATTTATTTATTCGCGAGAAATTATATTTCTCTATGATTAACATTTTAAGCTCGGATTTAAGTTATTTCTTTTTCTTAAAAATGTCTAAACACATTTATATAATATTTTCAACTAAGATTTATTTTTATTTACGAAAATTTAGCCTTTAACGATTTTATTACGAAGTTTCGTAAATAATTATTTTTCAACGCGAGGTTTACTCGAATTGCTTTGAAATGCTTTTAATAATTTTACGATCCTTATTTTTATCAATCTACAACTAATTTGGACTCATATTTTTATTTTGTGGACCGTGACTCCCATGTCACACACTACATTACATTTTTACTACATTTTATATTATAACATGGATTAAGCTTTTAGATATTTCTTTCCTCTCATTTATTTTTGGTGAATTAAGAACAAACTTTTCATACTCCATACACACTTCATTTGGCTGGTTTTATCAAGTTAGTGTAGCCTTGTTTTCATCAATTTTAAAGTCTCATTTATGCATAAAGCTTTCATACTCTTTTATTCATTCATTCACCAATTTATTCAAGGCAAATACTCTTCATTTCCTCTCCTTTGGACATGGTTTTCAGCAGTAATTCCAGCCAATATTTGTCTCAAAATCGAGTCTTGATCGTCTCATTATATTCTCCAAATTAATCGTCTTTCCGTCTCCTTCGTTAAGGTATTAATCGATTTCTTTTCCAATCGTTGTCACCTTAATTTTTCAGCGATATTATGGTATTTTCATACCATGGAATTCATTTGTGTAATTGCATGAATATATTTATAATTTTATTTTGACAATATATGTATGTCATATAATCTGGAAAATTTTTAAAATTTGAAAATTTGCATGTTTCGATATTTTTATCGCTTTTACGAGATTAACGATTAAATCGTCATATTAATTTGTAAAATCGTAATGTTCGGCCTAAACTTGTAATATATGATTATATACTTTAAAAATGAGGCTTTTGATGATTTTTAATAATTTGTATTTTTCTGATATTTTAGATATCGGTTATTGAATTATTACCGTTTACGGACAAAAACGATTAAAAGCCGATTTTTAGTTCTAGTACCTAAACATTTTATTTTAATCTGATTTTTGACGTGGTGAAACTTTCTGATGAAATAGAATTTTCTGAATTTATTCATAATTTTTCGGAATTTTTAAGTGGATGAATTAATTAACCACTTTAAATCGTCGTTTATCGTTAAAACCGTGCTTGTCGTTTAAATTCTCGATTTCTGGTCTTTAATCTGGAAAAAAAATATGATTCTGATGATTTCATAATAAAATGTAATTTTATGATTTTTAGTGCTTTAATAAAATGTTAGGAACGATAAGTTTTATTAATGGAATCGTTACTTGTGAAAACGGGTTTTAAAGACGGTTTTGACGGGATTTATTAAATCTGGAATTTTTGGAAATCTGGAAAATTGGTATATTCTGGAAAATCATGATTTTTAAGTCTAATAATAATTTTTTGATATTAATACGTAAATCGTTTTGTAATTACTATTTTTATTAATCGTTATTGTCGAGATTAGACGATTAACGAGAAAACCCTTTAAAAAACCGAGTTTAAGGATTCTAGAAAATTTTCTTTTCTGAACAGAATGTCTAAAAATATATTTTAGCTATTTTACTTAATTTTTTTACTATTTATTAAAGTCTTTAATTATTAATAATGATTTTTGGACAAAATTACGATTTATCGTTAAAATGCTTCGTCTTACCTAAAAGAATTATTTCTCCAGCAATCTTTGAAAATATTAAATCTAATACTTTAACAGTTAACTCATTTCTTAACATACTCTAAATATATTCATTGGCTTAATTAAATAAAAGACGTTAAATGATTTAATTTGACATTTGCCGTAAAATCCTATTTATGTTCGTATTGTCGTAACTAATAATAATTAGAGTTTTATAAATTTTGGGAACACCCTAATTAGTAGTACTAAAGTGTTTAAGACATTTTTAATTATTTTGTAAACACTTGTATGGTTTTTCAATAATTTCATAAATCTAAATACTCTCACTTTCATAAGTAATATCGTTAAAACCGAAAGTACTAGTTTTATAAATCTATATCGTTTACTAAAAATGTTGTATTAGTTTAAACTAATATTTTGCTATTTTCATATGATGCTTTTTTTAGTAAGTTTTTAAAAATAGAAGTTTCCTAAAATAGAAAGTTTCCTCTTTTAGAATATTGTGATCACTCCTTTTGTTCTCTTATTATTATGATGATTATATCTTTTGAATATCGATAATAGCTTTGTTTTGGAGTTATGGGATAAGGATAAGTGTGGGTTTAGAGTAATATAGTCTGGGATGTACGTTTTGCCATCAACTATAAAGCTGGTGTGTCTATGTTGAGACACATTGGTCGTTGAACTGAGCATGGTTTGTGTTCAGAAGTGTGTATATTTTGACCTTAAACTTATATATGGGCCACCAGGGTACGGTCCAACGGATCAATGGGCCTCCATGAAAAGATAGCAGCTCGTCCCAGAATTTTTGGGTAGTAAGACGGGAAAAGTCAACAGTCCGTCTTCTCGTCATCACTTGATTCGGGCGATATCGGCTTACGTCAAGAGGAGGGTCCAGGATCGATAGCCTCTCGAATAGCTAAAGCTGAAAAGTCAAAATCGTGAAAAGTAAAAAAAAAAAATGCAAAAATCGAAAAAAAACCGAGAAAAACGAAAAAATCAGAAATTTCGGAAAAATCGAAAATTGCAAAAAAGTCAAAAATTGCGAAAAACGAGGGAAAATCAGCCTACCTGTAGAAGACGGGTACTCCCAGTCAGCCGGATCGACGGATCCCTTTTACGATTATCCAAGCCCTGGATAATCTCCCATGTAATCAGCCAAGCCGGGCTGTGCTCTGTCTCCATCAGATCGGCCACAGAAAGAAGTCTGACATGGACCATGCAAGATAACAAATCCATATGACCTTCGAAGGCATAAACATGGAGCATGCAAAAAGTAAAGGCCCTGCGGCTATATACCGCCCTGACTCGGACGTCATCTGGGTTCATAAATTTTTCAGCCAGGTCGATCAAGGAAACGGTATCATCTTCTGTCATGCGAGATACCTCCATGTGGGAAAGCCCTAAAAATTCTCGTAATTTTCTCCTCGTGTCATGAACTGAGAACGGGACGGCAGGGCGAAGCATGGGTTCTATCCTCCTACAGCAGCAATTTCCTCAGGAATAGGACAAATTTCGCCTCGAGGAAAGCTAAAAACGTGATAAGTATCGTCCCAGTAGGACAGGCAAGCATCCAAAAAGTGGCGGTCCACTTGCATTTGACGGATCGTAAATAACTGGGTGACGTCATTCTGGTTCAGGATAACTCTATCTGCGTCTTTGAAAAGCCGGGACCAATCTTGCAACATTCCAACTAATCGATCGATACCCATAATTAATTTCTAAAAAGGGGAAATAAGTTTCTCAGGGCTTGTTTTTTCTTTGAAGGAAGAAGGGAATTGGGGGAATTATGAATAAATTGTAAGCAGGGAGAGGGTATTTATAGCATGAAATCGGATTCTCCTCCTCATCTAAGGATTCCTAATCCCAGAGGATTTAGCATACATGCCTTATCCTAGGATCTAGCTAAGTCATCCTGAGCATTCCTATTCCTTTTCGGAGTCAAAATACTTTAATCTTTCAAAATTCTTCCAAATTCAAAATTCCAAAAATTCAAAAAAATCTTATTCCCCAGCACGAGTCATTTTTCCTAAAAATGTGTTACATGCAAACTTTGCATAAATCATTGTACAGGACGACTCAAGCAAAACCGTGCAACCAACTCCCCAGCGGCATTTAACGGGATGAGCCCACATATAGGCGCACCCAAGACTTATACGACAAGTCCGATTCCCCACAGAGTTAGAATCATCAGCTCAGGTATGATTTCCGACTTATGGCTGGCGAGCCCTTTTACGCAAGTCTAATGGACTTTAAACGACCCGACCGGAAGCTGCCAGGTTTTAATCTTTGATTGACCTGGTGGCTACTCTGACTTTCGCCCTGTCCAAGCCTCAGTCAGAGTGGGGGCTCTGTAGACACCCACATTTTGACTGGCAGGTGTCTATAGCAGTTTCCGACAAACACCCGATGATGATCGGACGCAAACATGCTTTAACGTACTCAGAAACGGGCTCAAAATCATTGGCATTTGGCTTGGGCTTTTTACGGAGTACATATCTCACAAAACCAACCTCAAAATCAGGCCCAGCGGGTCGTTTCGAGTCAAATAAGACTAATTTGGGTCGAAACCGGCACCAGGGGTAAAACCGTCTTTTAGCGACCGAGTCAAAACCCGGTCAAAGATATTTTCGAAACACGCGAGTCAGCCGTGACACCTCACGTGGCTGATTCGGGCTCCAATACTACAAAAAAATCAGCTACACGAAATATTAAACAAATCCGTTTAAGGATAGGATTCGATCTCAAGTAGGAATTCTATCCAAAAACCGAATCAAACACTCGACCGAGCTAGGATACTCGGCCGAGCAGCCCATACCAGCCGAGATTCCCTTTCTTCTTTGCCAAGTAAACGGAATTCTCGTTCTTCTCAGCTTCATGCGTTTCCTATCCTAAGCGGTAGTTCTAACTCAAACACCTCTCCTAGCCAAGGTCGGGAATATTCCTATAAATAGGCCCCTTGCACACACAATATTCATCTATCAAATACACACCTTTTACACATCGATTATCAATTACACACGTCCATAAAACTCCCTACACTTAGCATCGAGAAACCGATATTATACCTAGGTGTGGACATGACGTAGGTCCACCCCGACGCGGCCACGCGCGGGTTTGGGTAGGCGAATGAATCTCGTGGTAAGATTGTTCTCGGGTTCGAAATTTAAGTCAAAATGGAGTCGCCACCGAATTTTGTGGTTATTCGGAACCATACGAGCCCACTCTATGTCGTCATGGGCTATACACAAAGTAAGCCCACTTCGATTTCAGAGTTTATGGGGCTCGTCCTTTGCATTGTTATATCGATACCGTTTACACCGGCTTTCGTACATAAAATGACTCTCGTGCGCCAAGGGTTTCGGACATCCGGAAACCAAAGGTTCTGAGTAAGGGGTGAGGGTACGTGTTGGGAAGCCCACTAAGGACACCCAATCCCGCCCGCACATGGCGGCCTCTACTAAGACATCGTTCGTGTTCGTGTACGCGCGCTAGTAAAACGACTAAATGATATGCAAACAGCGTTTTCGGGCTAAGCATGTGAATTATTGATTTGCTACGTCATTTAATGCATCTTGATTCACGTCAAAGTGATTTAGCATGCGAGGTTCATTTATAAAGCGTAAAGCAAGTAAATAAATAAAGCTCGAAAGGAAATAAAAAATAACGTACAAGTTACACGGGCGGAAATGCAACCCGGAATTCACAATATAACATTACGTAAAAATAATAAACAAAATAAAAAATATCGCAATACAATGATAGGAACGGACCCGTATGCAAACTAGACCGCGAAATATGTAGATGGACTACCCCGATTAAACACATTATGTTGTATACTAAACGAAGGACGGAAACATGGGATTGTGGCGTATTGCTAGCCCGATCTCATATCCCGTAGTCTTGTCCCGACTTATCATGTCAAAAATTGATCAAAGTCGTTCTACGTGTCGTGATGTGCATGGTTTTGAAAATAGGAAGATCACGTGATAGTCTTTACACGTGATGACTAAAGTCGATAAAAGGACGGGGTTTGAAATGTGTGTCAAACCCCTCTGTTTTATGAGTTACAGGACCCACTCAATCGAGTCGTGGGCTGACTCGGTCGAGTGCGTCCTTTACGTTGCTACTGCCCATTTTTATGGGTGCTACTCGATCGAGTAGCATATGTACTCGGTCGAATAGACCCTGTACGAATGACAATTCGTTTCGTTTTATGATTTGAAATCGATGGTCTGCCAAATCAAATACGAATATCGCATGATTCGTATTTAACTTGGCCTCCGGTACTATAATCGTGTACGAACGATTATAATACCGTTATCGGAGTTTTATGAAAATGTTTTATCGCTAGTTTAGAAATTTTGAATTAGTAACGAAAGATATCCCTCTACGTCACGACATCGAAACTAACCCTTTCGGGTTATGTGATGTCGGTTTTCGTGTCAACGGGTTTCGTACCAATTATAGAAATGGGATTAAATACGTTCAGCTACGACCGTTTGTAATCGCGTCACGCCCTTGAGTACATTGGGGCGGGGCTCCTCGAAAGGGCTCCACCTCCGTCGTTGCTCGTAAAGGGATTAGACGGACTTTAGGCAAACATCGTAGTCAAACGGATTTAAAACCGGATTTTGATACTAGTTTACGTATACGCGGTATAATTAATGTTAGTAGTAAAATGATGATACAAAAAAATAAAGATGCAAAAGTATAGAAATGTTAGTTTTAGCGTTAGTGTTACTACGATTATGATACAAAATGCGATAGATTAAATGAAAATGAGACGAGATAAAAGAGATCGAGATGGGGTTTAGGACACCCTCAACATACATGCTAGGTATAGGCCTCGGAAATGGACTCGTAAATAGCGACGGGACGCCGGAGTATCGAGGATGTACGCGAGTTGTGGTGTGTGTGTGTGTTGCATCGGTTTCCGAGGGACAAAGGGCTCGGGATTGGTGTGTTTGGCTTAGGGTTTCTAAGGCTTGATGTGTAGGTGAGTTGTGGCTGAAATGTAGAGCAAAATGTAGGTTGAAATGTCTTGTCAAAAGTTGTGAAATGCATGGGGGTGAAGCGGTATTTATAGGCGTTTCCCACGACATAGGGGCACTCGATCGAGTGGCCCTAGTGCACCCGATCGAGTGCCCTTGCAAACGGGCCAAACCCGGTTTTGGGCGCTCCACTCGACCGAGTGGGTCTATCCACTCGATCGAGTGGATCAAGTGGGCGAGACAAATAAGGAAAGAATTGATCTTGTTGTTTTGATTGGTTTTTTTGAATTCTGATTTGTGCGCCAGCTGAACTTGGCTGATTTATGAGACGGTTTCATCTTTGACCGGGTTTTGACCCGGTCGCCAAAAGACGGGATTTATCTTTGGTGTCGATTTTGGCCCAAATTAGTCTTATTTGACTCGGAACGACCCACTGGGCCTGAATTTGAGGTCTGTTTTGTGAGATTTTTACTCCGCTAAAAGTCCATGTCGGATATTATTGTTTCCGAGCCCAAGTCCGAGTATACCAAGTCACGTTTGCGTCCGATCATCATCGGGTGTTTTTTGGAGACTACCATAGACACGTGGCAGTCAAAATGCGGGTGTCTACAGAGCCCCCACTCTGACTGAGGCTTGGACAAGGCGAAAGTCATAGTAGCTACCAAGTCCGTTAAGACCTGGTAGACTTCCGATCGGGTCATTTATAGTCCAGTGGACTCGCGTGAAGGGCTCACCAGCCATAAGCAGAGGGTCATACCTGTCCTGATGATGATAGCTTCGCGGGGAGTCAGACTTGTAGCATAAGTCCTGGGCGAGCCTATATGTGGGCCCATCCCGTACCATTTCGGAAAAAAAATGCCGCCTCGGGCGTTCCGCTGGGGAAATATATGAGTTGTACGGGCTTGATTTTGAAGCCTTGAGTCGTACTTGAGCTGATGATGATGCTCCGTGGGGAGTAAAACTTGCCTTTTTTGGGGAGTAGGTGTACCCGTATGCCGACACATCACACCTTGGATGTAGCATACCGGGGAAAGGCTGACTCCGTTGGGGAATTTAATAGTTTCGCGGAGACTTGCTTCTGAAGTCGGGAGTGTACCTGTATGCTGACACATAACAAACTGTATGTAACACATAGGCAAAACACTGAGTCGTGCTGGGGAGATAAAAATATTTGAAATTTTTGAAAGGACAAAATTTTGAAAAAAAAATTATCGCGAAGTAACTTTAACACAGAAAATTTTTAGAGACTCTTAGGAAAGCTCGGGACGGCTTGATTCCTATTCTGGGTTCTAGTTTGAAATCAGGCCTACGCGCGCATAGGGCCCAGTTTGCTGAGGAGGCAGAGTAGTTAGGTTTTCAGGTAGGCTTTCTCATTATAAATATGAGGATCCCTGCTCCAGTTTTCTGCATCTCAACTCAAATTCTTCTTTTCCTTCTCAAAATCTTTTAGACTTTCAAGAAAGCTAAAAATTCCTGTCATGGGTATCGATCACTTGACAGCTATGCTTCTCGCATGGTCCCAATATTTTCGGGATGAGGAAAAGGTCCGACTGACCCAGATGGGAATTGTCAATTTATTCCCTTTCCAGCGCCTAATAGTTGACTCGCATTTCCTGGACGCCTGCTTGTCGTTTTGGGACACCACCCATCACGTATTCGCGTTCCCGCGGGGAGAAATATGTCCTTTACCCGAGGAGGTTATGGCTATAGGTGGTTGGAGCCCTGTTGCTCAGCCAGCTATTCCTCCGTTCTACCCGGATCCAAGGAGGCGGTTGAGGGAATTCTTGGGTTTGTCTCATGCTGAGACAAATCGGATGGTGCGGGGAGATAGCGTTTCCCTATTCGATCTGGCTGATAAGTTTATGAACTCTCGAGATGTAAGGGCCACCCCTGCTCACAGGCGTAGGGCATTTGCCTTTTGCATGCTGCACTGCTATGTCTTCGAAGGGCTGATGGAACTTGACTCGTGCATGGGTCAAATCAGGCTGATTGGAGTGGTTGACCAGATGGAGACTGGTCATAGCCCTGCTTGGCTAGCCACAGGGGAAATCATCATGGGTCTGGATGCTAGGCGGCTCGACCCAACCCGTCGGTTGACAGGAAGTACTCGTCTCCTGCAGGTATACAGTTTTTTTTTTTTTTTTTTTTTTTTTTTTTTTTCACGCGAAATACCTGAAGTACGTAAGTCACTCGATCGAGTGACACTCATATCGAGCTACTGCCTGCTTTCAGAGGGCTAACTCGATCGAGTCATTTGCTGCACTCGATCGAGTGGACCCTGACGAACCATTCTGTTGCTTATAAAATTTGTGTATACTTTTCAGATATGGTTGTCGGAGCGACTGTCAATCATAGAGACCCCTCCGAGCATACCCAATTATCGGAGTAGTCAGATCAGCTCAAGAAGGCGAAAGATAAGCTCGAGTCATCGGATAGATCGAGCTTACTGGGATGAGGAGCTGGTGTTCCACGGGGGTCCTTTTATCAGGTGGACCGTTGCTTGGTGGTTTCTTTCGAAGTTGACCGGATTGGCCAAGAGGGACCAAGCTCGCTACCTGGTGATCTTGTCCCTTGACTGGACAGTTCACATTTACCCGGATCGTCTCCTAAGACAGTTCGGTTCGTCTTAGCGCATCCCTGAGACTGAAGCCATTATTAGCGTCTCGCTCCAATTGACGGACGCTATGTGCGACACCTGGTTGCAAAGATGGTTCCCTCGTCCTACATGGACTGTACCTAACCCTTGCCAATCCGCTTGGGTGTCACGGGCTTATCAGAAATGGACTTCCGAGGAGTCCAAGGAAGCTCGAAAGGCCTTGAAGCTCGATGAGGCCTTTGAATTGGTTCATCGCGAGACAGCGAAGGACAACAGGGACTTATTTACCGGGGAATATATTCCTGAGGCTACAGTCCGGGGAGAATCGGGTCTTAAGTCACAAACTAAGACTCGATCTAAGGAAGTCGGTTCTAGCAGCACTCGGGGGCAGACCAACTTGGAGAGACGCCTTGGGCCAAGGTTGGCGGTCCGGGACCGACTAGGTCCGCGTGACCGACTCCCTGAGCCCGTGAGGGCCCGACTTGGGCCTATTGATGTGACAGAGGAGTCGGGCTCAAACAATCGAGCCCGAGCTAGAGAGGTTCCTGTGGTGATTCGGGAACGCTCCCCTCCGCGTCGTCGCCAGTGGACGGCTAAGGAGGCCAAGGACAAGGGGAAGGGCAAGATGCCCTAAATGCCGAGTCCTTTAGCTTTATTATTATTTAAGTATTATTATTATTTTTTGTGTGCCCCTTTTTTTTTGTATTTATTTTTTGAATTCCTGCACTTTTGTAATTTCCCGAGTTTATCGGGGTTCTCTTTTTTTGAATTAATAAAAGAAGTTTATTAATAAACCGCTCCTGTCTTTTCTCGATTGCATTGGTTGTACCCTTTTGAGGGGTTGCCTACGTATCTGCGATTAGCAGAATCAAACCAAACGTACTTCAGGCATATGAAATTTGCAATCTCGAATTACACCAAGACTATTGGTTCAAGATGTTTGCGACAGTAGAATAAGTAATTCTAGCTTATTGACTTGGTTTTTGAAAAGAATGATTTTTATAAAATTTGCTAATGACATTGAGAAGAGGCTAGGGGTAGTAACGCTTCAATTGGTCCAGGTTGGTTGGGTTGACAAATTCATTCCCGTCCAGGTCCGTCAGCATCACTGCTCCCCCTGATAGGATCTTCTTCACCAGATATGGTCCAGCCCAATTGGGTTTGAATTTTCCCCTTGGGTCAACTGGTAGTAGAGCCCGGATTGACTTAAGGACTAGGTCGCCTTCTTTAATGTGTCTGGGCCTTACTCTCTTGTTGAAGGCCCGTTGGATCCTCTTCTGGTAGATTTGGATATTATTGAGGGCACGAGATCGTCGTTCGTCTAGTAGAACCAACAAGTCATATCGTGCTCGAACCCAGTCAGCTTCGGGTACTTGGCTTTCTAGCAAAATTCTGAGGGACGGTACCTCTAACTCAACTGGTTAAACTGCCTCCATCCCATAGGTTAGGTAACACGGCGTTGCTCCGGTTGCGGTGCGAATTGACGTTCGGTATCCCCATAGGGCAAAAGGTATTTTGTCGGGCCAGTCCCGGTAATTATCAGCCATCTTTTTGAGTATGGTGACAATTGTTTTATTAGCCGCCTCTACTGCTCCATTTGTTTGGGGATGGTAAGGCGAGGAAGTATGCCTTTGGATTTTATACTTGGTCATCAGGGCTGCAGTCTCGGCTTGGAAATGAGTCCCGTGATCACTGATAAATTCGGACGGAATCCCATACCAGCATATTATCTTGTTTTGGATAAACTTGGCGACATGCTTAGCATTGAGAATGCGATATGATTCAGCTTCGACCCATTTGGTGAAATAGTCGATGGCTACCAAAATAAAGCAATGCCCACCGGTACCAGAGGGATTTATTTTCCCGATTATGTCAATACCCCATGTTGAGAATGGCCAGGGTGACGTCATGGTATACAGCAGTGATGACGGCATATGCTGCACATTGCCAAAGATTTGACAGTTATGACAATGTTTGACATACAACCGGCAGTCGGCTTCCATGGTATTCCAATAATAACCGAGTCTCATGATTTTCCGGACCAGCATGTGGGCATTCATATGTGGGTCGTTTTCACCATCATGTACTTCGGCCATAACCTTTTCAGCCTTATATCTGTCAACACAAAGGAGAAGAGCCCCCTGTGCCGTCTTTTTGTATAACTGACCGTCGTCGGTACGGATGAACTGGGTGGCTAGCCTTCGTAAGGCTTTCTTGGCTCGACCTTCCGACCCGGGAGGATATTCTCCGTTTGTCAGGTACGTTAACACAGCCTGATACCATGGTTCGGGATCAGTTATCTCAATGTCTTCGATGTCGTGGATGTACGCCGGCTCGGAACGCCTTTCGATGCAAATCGGCATACTGGTTACGTGGTCGGGAATGTTCAGCAAAGATGCCAATTTTGAGAGTGCATCAGCAAATATTCTACTTTTTGGAATTGTTTCTCGAGATCCCTTACTCGTGCCTGGTAGGCCACGAGATTAGCATTTCGAGTCTTCCATTTTTGAAGTGCTTGGTTAATGACCAAGGATGAGTCACCATGTACCCGGAGATTTGTGATCCCCAGATTGGCGGCGGCTTGTAGCCCGTAAATGCATGCTTCGTACTCTGCTGCATTATTGGTAACATCAAAGTCCAGCTTGATGGAGATGGGAGTGTGCTCTCCTTTTCGTGAAATTAGGAGGATCCCGACTCCGAACCCTCGAAAATTGGATGCTCCATCGAAGTATAAGTCCCAAGTTTCAGTATCAGTGTGGAAAATATCTTCGTCAGGGAAGGACCAGGTGTCGGTGTGTCCTTCTTCGGTTATCGGGCTGTCGGCGAGAAATTCAGCTACTACTCGACCTTTAATAGCCTTTAACGGTACAAACTTCAAGTCGAACTCTGCCAGCATTAGAGTCCACCTAGAGATTCGACCGTTGAGAACGGGCTTTTCGAAGATGTATTTGATCGGGTCCATTTTGGATAGCACATGGACCTCGTAACTGAGCATATAGTGCCGGAGTTTCTTAGTGGCCCAGACTAGAGCCAAACACGTCTTTTCGAGCATGGTATACTTGCACTCATACTCTAAAAACTTCTTGCTGATGTAGTAAATGGCTCTTTCTTCGGAGTCAACCGTCTGAGCCAGCATAGCCCCCATGGCTGTCTCGGTCGTCGTTAGGTATAACGACTGAGGCAAACCGGGTTGAGGTGGCATTAAGACTGGCGGAGCAGACAGAATTTCCTTGATCTTGTCAAAAGTAGCTTGGCACTTGTCATCCCATAGTACCTGTTCTCCCACCTTCAGTTTCTTGAAAATTGGTTCGCACACCATGGTAAGCTTGGAAATGAACCGACTAATATACTGGACTTTCCCGATAAATCCCCTTATTTCTTTTTCGGTTTTGGGAGGTTGCATCTCGGTAATGGCTTTGATTTTAGCTGGGTCGACTTCGATACTTCGTTGGCTAACGATATGACCCAGTAATTTGCCTGATGTTACCCCGAAACTGCATTTTTGAGGGTTTAGCCTCATGTTGTACTTGCGTAGTCGGGTGAAGAATTTTCTCAGGGCGGTGATGTGACCGTCCCGTTCTTTAGATTTGACGATCATGTCGTCTACATAAACTTCTACCTCTTTATGCATCATGTCGTGTAATAAAGTGGTAGCGGTCCTCTGATATGTGGCTCCGGCATTAATGAGACCGAACGGCATGACGGTATAGCAGTAAGTACCCCAAGGTGTGGTAAAGGTAGTCTTACTCATGTCTTCTTCCGCCATCTTGATTTGATTATAACCGGCATACCCGTCCATGAATGATAGAAGGGCATGGTCGGCCGTGTTATCCACCAGTATGTTGATGTGTGGTAACGGAAAATCATCTTTCGGGCTCGCTTTGTTGAGATCCCGAAAATCAACACATACCCGCACCTTACCGTCCTTTTTAGGAACTGGCACGATGTTTGCAACCCAGTCCGGATATTCGGACACTTGTATGAAGCCGGCTTTGAATTGTTTGTCGACTTCTTCTTTTACCTTGAGAGACCACTCGGGCCTCATCCGACGAAGTTTTTGCTTGACCGGTTTGCACCCGTCTTTGATTGGTATGTGGTGCTCGGCTATTTCCCGGTCTATCCCCGGCATGTCCTTGTAGGACCATGCGAAGACATCCTTGAACTCTTGGAGGAGGCTTATGAACTGTTGTTTCTCCTCGGGATCTAAGGATAACCCTATCTTAAGTGTCTGAGGCTCTAAGGTTGTTCCCACATTTATGGACTCGGTTTCTTCGATCACCGGGTTTCGGGACTCCCTTTGCTCTAGTTGCTCGATCAGATGTGGAGGTAAGGGTACCTGTTCGTCTGGTTTCTCAATGTCATAGCATAAATCATTTTTGAAAGCAGAATTTAAAAGAGACAAGTCGTAAGCAGAACGGTTGTTATTATTGATTGAAAATTTGGAGAACAGCTCAAAAAGAGCAGCCATCTGATCATTGGTCAGTGGCGGAATTGGTAAAGCACTCGGGATAGACCCCGAGGTGCCAGCAGCAGGATTGATAAAGGGGAGAGGGGTTAAAGGAGTGATTCTAGCACCGACTTCCCTAGACTCGACCTCAGACTCTGACTCAGACTCCGACTCAGACTCGGACTCGGACTCAGACTCAGGCATGTCTCCCTCTCCAGTGACCAGCTTGTAGATTCTTCCCTGACTGTCAGTCCACTTGACAGTCTTCCTCCAGGCCCTGTTTCCCGTCTCGGAACCAACATCTGAGATCAGCTTGGTCGGGTCAAACCTGTTGCTGCGGAGGATCAGGTTGACCAGGTCTTCCTTTGGAGTTGGGGCTATGACGTCTTCCCCAAATAGTAGCCCTAGCGCGGGCTCAGCATCTTCAGCTCCGTTGGATTGGATGAGGGCGAACACATCATCCGGGATATAGTTGCAGTCCCGGGCCAAGTGGGTCCCGAGCTGCATAGCACTCGGCTGGTACAGACCAACCTGAACAGCCCCAAATACCGGTGTGACAAAGTAGTCAGCCAACCGTGGGCTGTAAGGGCTCAAGTGGATACCCTTAATAATGTTGCAGGCCTTCTCAATTCCTGCTCGGACAACATTGTCGGGAGTCATGGCATACCCGAGACCAAAGTGAGACTCTTCATCTTTGAGAACCTCGATGATCTTCCCAGCTGGAAGATCAGGTCGAGAGGTAGCCCCCGGAAAGTACCCTAGGTTTTGGAGCATCGTGTTGATGCTCGTAGTGAAATAAGGCCTTAAGAGGTACTCTTCCTCGATCATCCCCACAAAATCGAACCCCTAGAGGTCCGTGCGTCCCGTGGCATTACAGCTAGCCACGGTCATTGGTGTTGCCTCTAAAGTGATGACATCGTTAAGCAGAGGCATCTTGATCTTTCGGTGGAGGGTGGAGGACACCGCCTTGACCGCGTGGATCCAAGGCCTACCTAGGAGCAAGTTGAATGATGAGGTGACGTCAATCACCTGGAATTCGAGCTCCTTTTCTATCGGGCCGGTTATGATGGTCAGTTTCACGGCCCCAGCTACCGACTTTGGGCTCCCATCGAAGGCTTGGATGGTCTGAGCAGTCGGGATATAGTCAGCCTCGGTAATACCGAGGGCTTTTGCGGTCCTTAGAGGAACTACATTCACAGCGGACCCATCATCAATCAACCAGGGTCATAGGGAGGTATTTTCCTCGGCAAACCACCACAATGTAGAGGGCCAGATTGTGGGAGGCCCCGAATGGCGGTAGGTCGGCTTCGGAGAAAGTGATCATTGGACCTCCTTCCTTAGCTTTGCCCTTCAGGTGGGGCAGGACCGTGGCTACCATCTCAGCATGGGTAACCAAAGAGTCAACCTTAATTTGATCGAGAGCCTTTGTAAGTGCTTCTCGATGCTCTTGAGAGCTAACCAGGAGTTGCCATATAGTGAGGTCAACTCGGGTTTTCTTCAACTGCTTTACGAGGGCCGTTTCAGCAATTGGCTCCTCGGGGGCGACTTCCGTCCTGAATGGCTTAGTGACGGTTGTCGGGATAGGGGTGTCCCTAGAGCTAGTGGCTTGATAGGGACGACCAAGGTGGTTACTGGTTAGGACTCGGGATTTAGTCCTTCGAATCTCCTCGGAGGTGATGGGGACAGCTTCCCCTTTGGCGAGGTAGACGTCATCCTCGTCATCAAACAAGATCCCGTTCACTTGCGGGATAAATGGAGAGATAAGGTGAGAGCAATCAATCACCTCCCCGGTAAAGATGGCGTGGGAGCTGAAAGGGTTCTCCTTGTTGCTGGGCTTATCTCCGGGTAGCGGGATTTTACCGCTTTCGATCAGGTCCTGGATCAAGTGCTTCAGCTTCCAGCACTTCTCGGTATCATGCCCATTGCCTCGGTGGTACTGGCAATAGGCTTGGGCATTGTAGTTCTTGGAGCGTCGCTCGACCGGAACTTCAGGAGTTGGGCCTATCGGTTGGATTAGGCCTTTAGAGGATAGCCTTTGTAAGGCATAAGTATAGGTAGTACCTATATCAGTAAAAACCCGAGGTGGGGTGTTCTTCTTAGACGGGGCATCTAGTAGATTAACCGCGTCGAAAATGCTGCGGGTTGCAGCTTGAGGCTTCGTAGTGGAGGAAGAAGCCCCTTGGTAACCTTTGGCAGCGGCCTTAGTGAGGCCTTCCAGTCTTAAGTCATCTTCGATCCTCATACCCATTTCAGTAAGGGTGGTGAAATTGGGTATGACAGCATATCGGAGGTGAACCCGGTAGGAGGGGAGGAGGTTCTTGACAAAAGCCTGCACCAAAGTCTTCTCACTGGGCTTATCGACCAGTTTCACGCTCTCGGCCCTCCAGCGTTGAAGGTATTTGGTAAAACCTTCTTTCGGCTCTTGGGCCATAACCTCCAGAGATCTCATTGTGGTTTGGATCTCGGTGTTGTCGGCATAGTTCCGAGCGAACTCGGTGGCCACATCATCCCAAGTAGGGTATTTCATCGGGTCTAGCCTATAGTACCAGGCCCGAGGGTGCTTTTCAAGAGACGCAGCAAAAAGGCTCTTGAACATGGTAGAGTCCACCCCTTTGATGGCCATGAACTCCTTGAAGGCCCGTACATGTAGTAACGGGTCTTCAGTCCCTTCAAACATGGGCAAACCGGTGAGGTTCAGGTTTGCGGGCAGCTTGTCACTTAATGGGTTATACTCATGACTATTCTCCCGATGGATATTGTTACTCCCAGTCAAATGAACTTGCTCTTCCAATCGGCGAACCGAGCTAACCAGTTCAGCCAAAGGTTCCGTAACCCCCGTATTTGGAGTCCTTTGCTCCATTGCAGCCAAACGAGTGATGATAGCAATTTGACCAGCCCTCATTTCATACAGTTGGGCTTCGATGTCGGCCTGTTTGTCGACCATGGCGTCCACAGAGGTTTTCAGACTGCCTAAAGTAGCTTCCATCCTGTGAGTGTGTCTGGTTGCCGGTGGCCTGTCTGTAAGAACACCACGTAATCAGAAACCGAACCCAGATCTTGGAATCATAGAAAAAGTATATCCCGAGCGACCCAAAAGAAAAGGACTGAGTGGAAAAGACTCGAGAAAGACACTTAGACGGATGACTCGTATGTGGTATGACTTCCTTAGGATTTTGGCCTAGTGGGCCTAGTCCCGTTCGAAGGAAGGTCCACATGAGACTATTCCCCAGACTTTTGACTCGAGTGTATGGACGGACTTTCCTTTGTAGGGGTATGCCCTACGCAGGTTGGTCGTGCCTTGACAGATAAGGCGGACTCGGGAAAGGGGGGGGGGGGAACTCGTGATATAAAATCAACGGAGTTTCGACGCTATAAACCTTCTACGTACTATGCAAAGACCCGACACACGGATAGACGGTAGGTCCTATAATAGGGAAGGTCTATTTTAGGAAAGTTGGAGGTTTGAAGTTGGAATATGTAAAGGATGAACTTCCGATAGTTCGAAAATGGAAAGTGGAATTTCAAAAACCAAGATTAGAATTTTGAAGAAAAATTCAGAAAATCAAAATGGTGTCGGAAATTCGAGAGTTAAAACGGACAGCATGCCGACTAAAGAAAAGGATATTTTGAGTCAAATCGTTGATCCTAAATTTCGGCGGCATTCCGAGTTTTGAAAATTGGATATTTTGAAAAGGTGAGTCCCGAAATGGGCAGCATTTCGGGTTTTTTCAAATTTGGGCGTTTTGGAAAGACGGGTCCCGAAACGGACAGTATTTCGGGTTTTTCGAAAAGTGGGTATTTTTGGAAAGATGCGATTTTGAAATGACGGTTTTTTGAAAATTGACGCGGAAACCAAGTAGCATGTAGTCAAACAAGCATTATAACGACGCTTATGTATGCTTTACACTAAGTCTCGGTCGGTCAAAATAGGGTCTATACCAACAACGATGGCTTTCTCGTGTGATGGACGGACTCCCTAAGCCGAGTTGGTTTTAGGACATGCCGCGAAACCGAGTCGAGTTCCACCATCGATGTCTTTAGCGCACCCATGTAGGAATGCACCGTGGTATAGTGGGACGTCGGTCACAAGTAACCGGCCCGGGCAAAATTTGGGTTATGCATGAATCATTAAACTAATGCGCGCACACTAATCTACGAACGATTTCTCTTCGAGTCTCACCCTAGGAACCCCGATGACATGTGGTACATCAGGTATCCCCAGCGGAGTCGCCAAATTGTGGACATGACGTAGGTCCACCCCGACGCGGCCACGCGCGGGTTTGGGTAGGCGAATGAATCTCGTGGTAAGATTGTTCTCGGGTTCGAAATTTAAGTCAAAATGGAGTCGCCACCGAATTTTGTGGTTATTCGGAACCATACGAGCCCACTCTATATCGTCATGGGCTATACACAAAGTCACAAAGTAAGCCCACTTCGATTTCAGAGTTTATGGGGCTCGTCCTTTGCATTGTTATATCGATACCGTTTACACCGGCTTTCGTACATAAAATGACTCTCGTGCGCCAAGGGTTTCGGACATCCGGAAACCAAAGGTTCTGAGTAAGGGGTGAGGGTACATGTTGGGAAGCCCACTAAGGACACCCAATCCCGCCCGCACATGGCGGCCTCTACTAAGACATCGTTCGTGTTCGTGTACGCGCGCTAGTAAAACGACTAAATGATATGCAAACAGCGTTTTCGGGCTAAGCATGTGAATTATTGATTTGCTACGTCATTTAATGCATCTTGATTCACGTCAAAGTGATTTAGCATGCGAGGTTCATTTATAAAGCGTAAAGCAAGTAAATAAATAAAGCTCGAAAGGAAATAAAAAATAACGTACAAGTTACACGGGCGGAAATGCAACCCGGAATTCACAATATAACATTACGTAAAAATAATAAACAAAATAAAAAATATCGCAATACAATGATAGGAACGGACCCGTATGCAAACTAGACCGCGAAATATGTAGATGGACTACCCCGATTAAACACATTATGTTGTATACTAAACGAAGGACGGAAACATGGGATTGTGGCGTATTGCTAGCCCGATCTCATATCCCGTAGTCTTGTCCCGACTTATCATGTCAAAAATTGATCAAAGTCGTTCTACGTGTCGTGAAGTGCATGGTTTTGAAAATAGGAAGATCACGTGATAGTCTTTACACGTGATGACTAAAGTCGATAAAAGGACGGGGTTTGAAATGTGTGTCAAACCCCTCTGTTTTATGAGTTACAGGACCCACTCGATCGAGTCGTGGGCTGACTCGGTCGAGTGCGTCCTTTACGTTGCTACTGCCCATTTTTATGGGTGCTACTCGATCGAGTAGCATATGTACTCGGTCGAATAGACCCTGTACGAATGACAATTCGTTTCGTTTTATGATTTGAAATCGATGGTCTGCCAAATCAAATACGAATATCGCATGATTCGTATTTAACTTGGCCTCCGGTACTATAATCGTGTACGAACGATTATAATACCGTTATCGGAGTTTTATGAAAATGTTTTATCGCTAGTTTAGAAATTTTGAATTAGTAACGAAAGATATCCCTCTACGTCACGACATCGAAACTAACCCTTTCGGGTTATGTGATGTCGGTTTTCGTGTCAACGGGTTTCGTACCAATTATAGAAATGGGATTAAATACGTTCAGCTACGACCGTTTGTAATCGCGTCACGCCCTTGAGTACATTGGGGCGGGGCTCCTCGAAAGGGCTCCACCTCCGTCGTTGCTCGTAAAGGGATTAGACGGACTTTAGGCAAACATCGTAGTCAAACGGATTTAAAACCGGATTTTGATACTAGTTTACGTATACGCGGTATAATTAATGTTAGTAGTAAAATGATGATACAAAAAAATAAAGATGCAAAAGTATGGAAACGTTAGTGTTAGCGTTAGTGTTACTACGATTATGATACAAAATGCGATAGATTAAATGAAAATGAGACGAGATAAAAGAGATCGAGATGGGGTTTAGGACACCCTCAACATACATGCTAGGTATAGGCCTCGGAAATGGACTCGTAAATAGCGACGGGACGCCGGAGTATCGAGGATGTACGCGAGTTGTGGTGTGTGTGTGTGTTGCGTCGGTTTCCGAGGGACAAAGGGCTCGGGATTGGTGTGTTTGGCTTAGGGTTTCTAAGGCTTGATGTGTAGGTGAGTTGTGGCTGAAATGTAGAGCAAAATGTAGGTTGAAATGTCTTGTCAAAAGTTGTGAAATGCATGGGGGTGAAGCGGTATTTATAGGCGTTTCCCACGACATAGGGGCACTCGATCTAGTGGCCCTAGTGCACCCGATCGAGTGCCCTTGCAAACGGGCCAAACCCGGTTTTGGGCGCTCCACTCGACCGAGTGGGTCTATCCACTCGATCGAGTGGATCAAGTGGGCGAGACAAATAAGGAAAGAATTGATCTTGTTGTTTTGATTGGTTTTTTTGAATTCTGATTTGTGCGCCAGCTGAACTTGGCTGATTTATGAGACGGTTTCGTCTTTGACCGGGTTTTGACCCGGTCGCCAAAAGACGGGATTTATCTTTGGTGTCGGTTTTGGCCCAAATTAGTCTTATTTGACTCGGAACGACCCACTGGGCCTGAATTTGAGGTCTGTTTTGTGAGATTTTTACTCCGCTAAAAGTCCATGTCGGATATTATTGTTTCCGAGCCCAAGTCCGAGTATACCAAGTCACGTTTGCGTCCGATCATCATCGGGTGTTTTTTGGAGACTACCATAGACACGTGGCAGTCAAAATGCGGGTGTCTACACTAGGACCCGACGGAAACCGGCCCCGATACCCGACACCCATCACACGTCCCACCAAACCGAGCCACCACAACTCACCGACATCCACTCGACGCTCTTGTGCCCAAGCCACGTTCCAACGAGCTCCGATCCGTGTAAACTAAAACATGTAGGTTGAGGGTGTAACCAAACCCGACTTCTCTATCTTCTCTCTTCTCCTTCTCGTCTTCTTATTTTTTTTTCGTCGTCCGTTTTTTCCTTTTACGGGTCTTCGGTCGTCCTTTTTTATTACGGGTCGTTCATCATTTTTTTTTCTAATATCGATATTACGAAAATTATTTTCATATAACAAACATTCTTAAAAATATGATATCAACTCTATAGTCGAATATCGTATCAAAAGGATTAAATTAAATCTCGTCGATGCTAAAAAAATCGTTACACATACAAAATACAACGATTTTAATGCGGAGAGAATTAACATCTTTTTCGTTCAAGTCCTTTTTTACAAAACTTTTCCTAAAATTCATTCCGAATATTCGATATCAATTTCATAATCGAATATCGGATACGACGAATAACGAAAACATAAATCGAGTATAAATTAATTCATATTTGTACGCGATTTATCAAAATTAGCAATTTTCGAACAACAAACGGAACCGGACAGACCCGCACGCGAGTCGCGCCCCTCCCAGGCGACTCGCGCACGGGCCTGAAACCCGAGTCTTCTTTTTAGCTCTTTTCGTTCTTTTTTTTTATTATTCTACGAAACGATTTCTCAAAATTTACACCTTTTCTAAAAACTATTCCGAGTATTTGATATCGATTACATAATCGAACATCGAATATAACGAATTTCGAAAATATTAAATCGAGTGCAAATTGTGCAATATTTGTACGCAATTTAATAAAAAACATCAAATTTTCAAAAAATCGGTTTCGAAAACAGGCCGGGACGCGAGTCGCCTGGCCGGCTGTAACACGACACCTTTTCTCGTTTTTTTACTATTTTTCGAACTTCGTTCTTTATACAAAACGGTATTTTTTATCAATATTTTTCAGATTTCGACTAATATTTTCTCGATCTCGCATATTCATCATATTTGCTATATTTTTATTCACAATTCGATACTAACACGTTTGTTCATCTTTTGTAGCAAATTCATCTTTTTCATTATTTGTTTTATCATACTAAAACGAATCTCACATGCTAAATTCAACTTTGACGTTAATTTTTCATTCATTAAACCGACTTTGCAACTTATTCAATTCCTCGCATGTTTAGGAAAACAATGTTTGCATATCATTCATTGTATTACTAACGCGCGTATTAAAAAATCATTCGATATCCTAGTAGAGGCTGCTAATGTGCGGGCGGGGTTGAGTGTTCTTTGTGAACTTCCCAACACGTACCCTCACCTCTTACTCAGAACCTCGGTTTCCGGATGTCCGAAACCATTGGCAACGAGAGTCATTCAATACACGGTATCCGATCAAGTGGGTATCGGTATCAAATGCAAAGGGACGAACCCGATAAACTCTGACATCGGAAATGGGCCGTATTTTGTACACGGCCCACTAGACATAGAGTGGGTTCGAACGGGCCCGAACTCCCACAAAGTTCGGTGGCGACTCCAACTTCGATTTAAATTTCAATTTGACCATCTCATATGGAGATTCATTCGCCTCCCCAAACCCGCGCGTGGCCGCGTCGGGGTGGACCTATGTCATGTCCACAATTTGGCGACTCCTCTTGGGATTAACTGATGTGTGACTTACCATCGGCATCCTCAGGGTGAGACTCGAATAGAAATCGTTTGACTAGTACAATACGCGTTTTAGTTTTACGGTTCATGCACAACCCCATATTTTCCCGGGCCGGTACTGGTGACCGACGTCCCACTATACTATCGATGTAGTCCAAATTGGATATGTCGAAGGTATCCATTAGCCGATTCGTATGGGTTTTACGACATGTTCTAAGCTCAACTTGACTTAGGAAGTCCGCCCCGATTCTCGATAGGCAGTGTACACTGGTATAGACCTTTACAGACTGACCGAGACTTAGAATTAGAGCATACATGGCGTCGTTATACTGTTTCCATGACTAGTGCTACCTGATTTATAAGCCGTCTTTTCAAAAAACCCATCATTTTCAAAATTGCATCCTTTTCAAAATATCCAATTTTCAAACCCGAGACATATACCGAATTTAGGATTCACGATTTTACTCAAAATAGCCTATTTTTAGCCGGTATTATGCCCATTTCAAAACTCGAAAATATTTTCGAACTTTCAAAACCGTCCCTGGTCCACCTTTTCCGTTTTTCGAAAAGGGCCGGTTCTCCCCGAATTTCTTCGGGCTTTCAAAAAATTCAATTTCAAAACATTCCTCTTCTTAGGACTTCCCGTATTTAGCAGTGTCGGGTCGTGTCATAAGTCTTCAAGTCTTCTAGCGTCGAAACTCCGTCGATCTTACATCACGGATTTCCTCCCTATCCCAGTCCGCCTTATTTGACTAAGGCAAGGCCCGCCTACGTAGGACATACCTCTACAAGGGTTGGCCCGTCTACACAATCGAGTCTAAAAGTCTGGGGATTGTCTCACGTGAACCTTCTTTCGAACAGGGCCCAACCCACACAGCTGGATCCTAAAGGAGGTCCACCTTTCACAGGTCACCCGTCTAAGTGTCCTTTTCCGCGTCATTTCCTTCCTAGCTTCGTTTCTTCCCTTGCTCGGGATGTACTTTAGTTCTAGGATTTGGGCTAGTTGCTGATTACGCGGTGTTCTTACAGACATGCCACCTTTCACCTGAACGATGACGCAACAAGCCATTGACGAGTTGACCGTTTTGTTGGCCAAGCTTCAAGACCAACTGACGAAAATGAGGGAGGATCAGATCGCCATCCTCACCCGGGTAAGTGCAGTCGAACAAGGAACTCCTAGCGCTGGGGTTGAACACGATGGACCGTTAGCTGAACTGGTCAGCACGGTCCACAAGCTGCAAGAACAGGTCCACACAACCACCAGCAACACCATCCACACGGAAAATGCTCGGGCTTATTCGCCCCTAACTGATGAATTGCCCGCTAATCTCAACTTGACGGGTCTACCCATGTTCGATGGGACTGAAGACCCGGTACTCCATATCCGGGCTTTTAAGAAATTCATGGCGGTTAAGGGGGTCAAATCGACCATGTTCAAGCATCACTTTGCTTCATCCTTAGACAAGCACCCGAGGGCCTGGTACTACAGGCTTGATTCCAAGAAATACAAAACTTGGGACGATGTCGCAACGGAGTTCGCCCGAAACTATGCGGACAACACTGAGATCCAGACGACCATGCGTACTCTGGAGGTCATGGCCAAAGAGCCTAAGGAGGGTTTCACCAAATACCTCCAAAGGTGGAGGGCTGAAAGTGTCAAGCTGGTCGACAAGCCCAGCGAAAAGGTGCTAGTGGAGGCCTTTGTGAAAAACCTCCTCCCGTCTTACCGGATCCACCTCCGGTACGCCATCATACCCAATTTCGCCACCTTAACCGAGATGGTTACGATAATCGAAGATGATTTAAGGTTAGAGAGCCTTACTAAGGCCTCTACTAAGGGGTATCAAGGAGCCAGCTCGTCTTCTAGCAAGCCCACAACTACAACTGCGGCCCGAAGCATCTTCGACGAGGTGAATTTGCTAGACACCTCGACCAAAAAGAATACTCCAGCCCGGGTATTCACTGACATAGAGACTACTTATGCCAACGCCTTACAAAGGCTATCTTCTAAGGGCCTGATCCAGCCAATAGGTCCAATGCCGGAGGTTCCTGTCGAGAAACGGTCCAAAAGCTACAACGCCCAGGCCTATTGCCACTATCACCGAGGCAACGGGCACGACACCGGAAAATGCTGGAAGTTGAAGCATCTCATTCAAGATCTGATCGAGAGTGGGAAAATACCGCTACCCAGTGATAAGCCCAGTAACAAAAACAACCCTCTTGCTACTCACGCCATTTTCACTGGAGAAGTAGTCGACTGTACTCCTCTCATTTCCTCTTTCATTCCTCAAATCAACGGGATATGGAATGATGACGAAGAGGATGTTTACTTGGCTAAGGGGGAAACTGTCCCCATCACGGTTGAAGAAATCCGGAAGGCCAAAACCAAAGCCCTGGCCGGCACGCATGTCATCACGGCCGGACCTTCGGCCCCAGGATCCGTCACTGAACCTGCCAAGACGGAATATACACCTGAAGAATCAAACACCGACACGGCCCTGGTCAAGCAATTAAAGAGGGTCCGAACTGATCTCACTATATGGCAGCTTTTGGTCAGTTCTCAAGAGCATCGGGCAACACTTACTAAGGCTCTCGATGAAATCAAAGTAGACTCGTTGGTTACCCCCACTGAAATGGTAGCCACTATTCTACCGCACCTCAAAGGCAAGCCCAAGGGAGAAGGCCCACTCATCACCTTCGTCGAATCCGACCTTCCACCATTTGGGGCCACCCACAACTTGGCCCTATATATCACGGTGATTTGCCGGGGCAAGTATCTACCCATGACCCTAATTGATGACGGGTCAGCTGTGAATGTCCTTCCTTTAAGAACTGCAAAGGCTCTCGACATTACCGAGACTGACTACCTTCCTACCGCACAAACTATCCAGGCTTTCGATGGAAGCCCGAAATCCATTGCTGGGGCAGTTAAACTAGCCATCATAACGGGCCCGATCGAGAAGAAGCTCGAATTCCAAGTGATCGATGTCACCTCATCGTTTAATCTGCTACTTGGAAGGCCCTGGATCCACACGGTCAAAGCCGTGTCCTCTACTCTCCACAGGAAGGTCAAGTTACCTTTAGAAGACGGGGTTATCACCCTCGAAGCTACTCCCATAGCCGTGTCAAGCTGCAACACAGCTGGCTCAACCGACCCACGAGGCTTCAATTTTGTGGAAATGATTGAGGAAGAGTATCTCTTTAGGCCTTATTTCACTACCAGCATCGACATAATGCTGCAGAACTTGGGTTACCTACCGGGGGCTACTTCAAGGCCCAATCTCCCAGCTGGCAAGATCATCGATGTCTTAAGCAATGAGGAGTCAAAGTTCGGCTTAGGGTACGCCATAACCCCAGAAAACGTGGTCCAGGCCGGCATCCAAAAGGCCTGCAACATTCTCAAGGGTACCTACTTGGACCCCTACAGCCCAAAACTGACCGATTACTGTCTCCCCAGTATTCGGAGCTGTCCAGACGGGCCTCTATCAGCCCATCATAACTTTTCCTGAGGTCAATTTCATCCCAGATGATATCTTTGCTGAATCGAAAGAAGATTCAAGCCATACCGAGCCCATACTGGAGCTCTTGTTCGGGGAAAGCAAGATAATCCCGACCCCTAAGGAGGAATTGGTGAACATCATCCTCCATAGCAGCAAGTTCGATCCGACCAGGCTGATCTCTGAAGTCGGTACCAACACCGGAAAGAGGGCTTGGAGGAAGACGATCAAGTGGACCGACGGCGAGGGTCGAGTCTACAAGTTCACTACTGGCGAAGGGGACATGCAAGGCGCCGAGTCCGAATCCGAGTCTGAGCCAGAGTCAGAGTCGGAGTCTGGGTCTAAGTCTAGAGGGTCCAGTACTAGGGTCGAGTCTGTAACCCCTTTTCCTTTGGTCACACCTGTGGGAGTCTCGGAGTCTGTCCCGGGAGCACTACCCATCCCGCCTCTGACCAATGATCAGATGGCTGCTCTCTTTGAGCTATTTTCAAAATTCTCTATCAATAATAACGATAACCGTTCTGCTTACGACTTGTCTTATTTTCAAAACATTTTCTAAAATTTTATTTGCAATGATATTGAGAAACCCGACGAACACGTACCACTACCTCCGCATCTAGTCGAGCAACTCGAAAAAAGGGAATCCCGAGATCCCGTCATTGAGGAAACTGACTCCATCAATGTAGGAACCCCTTTAGAGCCTCAGATGCTTAAGTTAGGTTTATCCTTAGATCCCGAGAAGAAGCAACAATTCACGGAGCTCCTCCACGAATTCAAAGACGTCTTCGCATGATCCTACAAGGACATGCCGGGAATAGACCGGGAGATAGCCGAACACCGTATACCCATCAAAGATGGGTATAAGCCGGTAAAGCAAAAACTCCGAAGAATGAGGCCCGAATGGTCTCTCAAAGTCAAAGAAGAAGTCGACAAGCAATTCAAAGCAGGCTTTATTCAAGTGTCTGAATATCCAGACTGGGTTGCAAATATCGTACCGGTACCCAAGAAAGACGGAAAGGTACGAGTTTGTGTAGATTTCCGAGACCTTAATAAGGCCAGCCCGAAAGATGATTTCCCGTTGCCACACATCGACATACTGGTGGACAACACGGCCGATCATGCCCTTCTATCCTTTATGGATGGGTATGCCGGATATAATCAGATCAAAATGGCGGAAGAAGACATGAGTAAGACCACCTTCACTATGCCTTGGGGGACTTACTGTTACACCGTTATGCCATTTGGGCTCATCAACGTCGGCGCCACTTACCAACGGACCGCCACTACCTTACTACATGACATGATGCATAAGGACGTAGAGGTCTACGTGGACGATATGATCGTTAAGTCCAAGGAACGAAACTGACATATTTCGGCCCTCAGAAAGTTCTTCACCCGGTTACGCAAGTACGACATGAGATTAAACCCGGGGGTTTCTCGGCAAAGTCCAGTATATCAGCCGCTTTATTTCAAAGCTAACCATGGTATGTGAGCCCATTTTCAAGAAACTGAAGATAGGAGAACGGGTACTGTGGGACGACCAATGTCAAGCAGCTTTCGATAAGATCAAAGATATTCTGTCATCTCCGCCGGTATTAATACCGCCTTAACACGGTTTGCCTTTGTCGTTATATTTGACAACGACCGAGACGACCATGGGGGCTATGTTGGCTCAGATAGTCGACTTAGAGGAACGAGCTATTTACTACATCAGTAAAAAGTTCCTAGAATACGAGTGCAAATACACGATGCTCGAAAAGACGTGCCTAGCTCTAGTCTGGGCCACTAAAAAGCTCCGACACTATATGCTTAGTCACGAAGTGCACGTGTTGTCCAAAATGGATCCAATCAAATATCTGTTCGAGAAGCCCATCCTCAATGGCAGGATATCTAGATGGACTTTAATGCTAGCTGAGTTCGACCTCAAGTTCGTGCCATTAAAAGCCATCAAAGGTCGGGTAGTAGCCGAGTTCCTTGCCGATAGTCCGGTATCTGAAGAGGGACATACCAATAACTGGGCCTTCCCGGATGAAGATATATTCCATACTGACACAGAGACATGGGATCTATACTTTGACGGGGCATCCAACTTTCGAGGATTTGGTGTCGGAATTTTGCTAATCTCACCGCAAGGAGAACACACCCCGCTGTCCATTAAATTGGATTTTGACGTGACTAACAACGCAGCCGAGTATGAAGCATGCATTCACGGATTGCAAGCCGCCGCGGATTTAGGAGTAACAAACCTCCGGGTCCACGGTGACTCATCATTAGTCATCAATCAAGCACTCCAGAAATGGAAGACTCGGAACCCAAATATCGTAGCTTACCAAGCGCGAGTAAGGGTTCTCGAAAAGCAGTTTCAAAAGGTAGAATACATTTATCTACCTCGGGAAGAAAACCAGTTTGCAGATGCGCTATCCAAGTTAGCATCTTTACTGAATATCCCGGAACACATGACCAGCATGCCGATTTGCGTCGAAAGACGGTCCGAGCCGGCATACATCAGTGCTATTCAAGATATTGAAATAACTGATCCAGAACCTTGGTACCAGGCTGTTCTAACCTACTTAACGTCGGGAGAATATCCTCCGGGATCTGAAAACCGGGCCAAGAAAGCCCTGCGAAGGTGGGCCACTCAGTTCATCCGCACGGACGATGGACAGTTGTACAAAAAGACGTCACAGGGGGCTCTACTCCTATGCATCGACAAAACGCAGGCCGAAAAGGTCATGGCCGAGGTACACGATGGTGAGAACGGTCCGCATATGAACGCCCATATGCTAGCTCAAAAAATCGCCAGACTCGGGTATTACTGGAATAGGATGGAAACCGACTGTCAGTTATATGTCAAACACTGTCATAACTGTCAGATTTTTGGCAACGTCCAGCATATGCCGTCGTCCTTGTTGTATACTATGACTTCACCATGGCTATTTTCGACATGGGGAATAGATATAGTTGGGAAGGTGAACCCTTCCGGGACAGGAGGTCACTGTTTCATTCTAGTGGCTATCGACTATTTTACTAAATGGGTTGAAGCCGAGTCATATCGTGTCTTGAACGCCAAGCACGTAGCAAAATTTATCCAAGATAAAATTATATGCCGATACGAGATCCCGCACAAATTCATTAGTGATCACGGGACCCATTTTCAAGCCGAAACCGCTACTTTGCTAGCAAAATATAAGATTCAAAGGCATACATCTTCGCCTTACCGTCCCCAAACAAATGGAGCGGTAGAGGCAGCAAATAAAACAATTGTCACCATACTTAAAAAGATGGCTGATAATTACCGGGATTGGCCCGACAAAATCCCTTTCGCCTTATGGGGGTACCGGACATCAATCCGCACCGCAACCGGAGCAACTCCATACTATCTGACATATGGGATGGAGGCGGTCCAGCCAGTCGAGCTCGAGATACCATCCCTGAGGATTCTACTCGAAAGTCAGGTACCTGAAGCAGATTGGGTCCAAGCCCGGTACGATTCGTTGATTCTCTTGGACGAACGACGATCCCGAGCCCTTAACAACATCCAGATATACCAAAAAAGGATACAACGGGCTTTCAACAAACGGGTTAGGCCCAGAAATATCAAAGAGGGCGATCTAGTCCTAAAATCTGTCCGGGCTTTGCTACTAGTTGACCCGAGGGGAAAATTCAAACCCAATTGGACCGGACGATATCTAGTAAAGAAGGTTTTATCAGGAGGAGCCGTAATGCTGACAGACTTGGACGGGAACGAATTCGTCAACCCAACCAACTTGGACCAGCTGAAGCGCTACTACCCCTAACCTTATCTCAATGTCATTTGCTAAAAGTTTATAAAAAATTGTCTTTTCATAAAAAATTTCAAGAATTAAGCAAGTCAATAAGTTAGGATTACTTATCCTACTGTTGCACATCTCGAACTAATAGTCTTGATGTATTTCGAAAATTGCAAAAAAATGTATGTCTGAACTATGGTTGGTTTGATTTCACTAATCGTGGATACGTAGGCAACCCCTCAAACGGGTACAACCACTGCAATAAACGAAAAGACAGGAACGGTTTTCACTAATATGTCTTTTATTATTTCAAAAAAATGCCTCACGCAAAAATAAATCACACAAAAATCACACAAAAATAATAGTAGTACTTAAATAATAAAATCTAGGAGACTACTGCTCATACATCTTCCGCTTCCCTTTATCTTTTGGGTCACGCGGAGCCCGAGGCCGACGGGGCGGCGGCGAACGTCCCCGTATCACCAAGGGAATCTCCTTAGCCCGAACCCGTTTCTTCGACAGCAGATCTTCAGCTATCGTCACTGGCCCAAGCCGAGCCCGTGCATGTTCGGGAAGTCTGTCGCGTGGACCAAGTCGGTCCTTAGCCGCCAGTCTTGGGGCGAGTCTCCTTTCCAAGTCCGTCTGGGGGCTCACTTTCCCCCGTGCACCTTTAGTACTGGACCCTTCAGTCTGAGTCCTAGTCTTCCCCTTCTGGCCTGAACCATGGTAGCCGGGGTATCATCGTCATCGAAAAAGCCTCGATTGTCTTTAGCTTGTTCTCGGCGCAGCAAGTCGAAGGCTTCGTCAGTCTTCAAAGCAGCACGGGCTTTAGCAGAGTTCGCCTTGGTCCACTTCACATGAGAATCGGATACCCAGATCGAGTGAAGAGTCTTTGAAACGGGCCAAGTAGCCCGGGTATACCACCTTTGCATCCAGGTGTCACACATCACATCCGTTAGCTGAGTAGATTCACTCACGACCGCTTCGATTTCCGGGATTCTTTGGGCCCGACCATATTGCCTAAGTATGCGATCGGGGTAAAGATGGATGGTCTGCCTAAAAGATAGGATTAATTGATATCGGGCCCTATCCCTCGATTCTAAACCGGTCCAGACATAAATGGGCCACCAGGGTACGGTCCAACGGATCAATGGGCCTCCATGAAAAGATAGCAGCTCGTCCCAGAATTTTTGGGTAGTAAGACGGGAAAAGTCAACAGTCCGTCTTCTCGTCATCACTTGATTCGGGCGATATCGGCTTACGTCAAGAGGAGGGTCCAGGATCGATAGCCTCTCGAATAGCTAAAGCTGAAAAGTCAAAGTCGCGAGAAGTCAAAATGGTGAAAAGTAAAAAAAAAACGCAAAAATCGAAAAAACCCGAGAAAAACGAAAAAATCAGAAATTTCGGAAAAATCGAAAATTGCAAAAAAGTCAAAAATTGCGAAAAACGAAGGAAAATCAGCCTACCTGTAGAAGACGGGTACTCCCAGTCAGCCGGATCGACGGATCCCTTTTACGATTATCCAAGCCCTGGATAATCTCCCCTGTAATCAGCCAAGTCGGGCTGTGCTCTGTCTCCATCAGATCGGCCACAGAAAGAAGTCTGACATGGACCATGCAAGATAACAAATCCATATGACCTTCGAAGGCATAAACATGGTGCATGCAAAAAGTAAAGGCCCTGCGGCTATATACCGCCCTGACCCGGACGTCATCTGGGTTCATAAATTTTTCAGCCAGGTCGATCAAGGAAACGGTATCATCTTCTGTCATGCGAGATACCTCCATGTGGGAAAGCCCTAAAAATTCTCGTAATTTTCTCCTCGTGTCATGAACTGAGAACGGGACGGCAGGGCGAAGCATAGGATTCCATCCTCCTACAGCAGCAATTTCCTCAGGAATAGGACAAATTTCGCCTCGAGGAAAGCTAAAAACATGATAAGTATCGTCCCAGTAGGACAGGCAAGCATCCAAAAAGTGGCGGTCCACTTGCATTTGACGGATCGTAAATAATTGGGTGACGTCATTCTGGTTCAGGATAACTCTATCTGCGTCTTTGAAAAGCCGGGACCAATCTTGCAACATTCCAACTAATCGATACCCATAATTAATTTCTAAAAAGGGGAAATAAGTTTCTCAGGGCTTGTTTTTTCTTTGAAGGAAGAAGGGAATTGGGGGAATTATGAATAAATTGTAAGCAGGGAGAGGGTATTTATAGCATGAAATCGGATTCTCCTCCTCATCTAAGGATTCCTAATCCCAGAGGATTTAGCATACAGGCCTTATCCTAGGATCTAGCTACGTCATCCTGAGCATTCCTATTCCTTTTCGGAGTCAAAATACTTTAATCTTTCAAAATTCTTCCAAATTCAAAATTCCAAAAATTTAAAAAAATCTTATTCCCCAGCACGAGTCATTTCTCCTAAAAATGTGTTACATGCAAACTTTGCATAAATCATTGTACAGGACGACTCAAGCAAAACCATGCAACCAACTCCCCAGCGGCATTTAACGGGATGAGCCCACATATAGGCGCACCCAAGATTTATACGACAAGTCCAATTCCCCACAAAGTTAGAATCATCAGCTCAGGTATGATTTCCGACTTATGGCTGGCGAGCCCTTTTACGCAAGTCTAATGGACTTTAAACGACCCGACTGGAAGCTGCCAGGTTTTAATCTTTGATTGACCTGGTGGCTACTCTGACTTTCGCCCTGTCCAAGCCTCAGTCAGAGTGGGGGCTCTGTAGACACCCACATTTTGACTGCCAGGTGTCTATAGCAGTTTCCGACAAACACCCGATGATGATCGGACGCAAACATGCTTTAACGTACTCAGAAACGGGCTCAAAATCATTGGCATTTGGCTTGGGCTTTTTACGGAGTACATATCTCACAAAACCAACCTCAAAATCAGACCCAACGGGTCGTTTCGAGTCAAATAAGACTAATTTGGGTCGAAACCGGCACCAGGGGTAAAACCGTCTTTTAGCGACCGAGTCAAAACCCAGTCAAAGATATTTTCGAAACACGCGAGTCAGCTGTGACACCTCACGTGGATGATTCGGGCTCCAATACTACAAAAAAATCAGCTACACGAAATATTAAACAAATCCGTTTAAGGATAGGATTCGATCTCAAGTAGGAATTCTATCCAAAAACCGAATCAAACACTCGACCGAGCTAGGATACTCGGCCGAGCAGCCCATACCAGCCGAGATTCCCTTTCTTCTTTGCCAAGTAAACGGAATTTTCGTTCTTCTCAGCTTCCTGCGTTTCCTATCCTAAGCGGTAGTTCTAACTCAAACACCTCTCCTAGCCAAGGTCGGGAATATTCCTATAAATAGGCCCCTTGCACACACAATATTCATCTATCAAATACACACCTTTTACACATCGATTATCAATTACACACATCCATAAAACTCCCTACACTTAGCATCGAGAAACCGATATTATACCTAGGACCCGAAGGAAACCGGCCCCGATACCCGACACCCTTCACACATCCCACCAAACCGAGCCAACACAACTCACCGACATCCACTCGACGCTCTTGTGCCCAAGCCACGTTCCAACGAGCTCCGATCCGAGTAAACTAAAACATGTAGGTTGAGGGTGTAACCAAACCCGACTTCTCTATCTTCTCTCTTCTCCTTCTCGTCTTCTTCTTTTTTTTTTCGTCGTCCGTTTTTTCCTTTTACGGGTCTTCGGTCGTCCTTTTTTTATTACTGGTCGTTCGTCGTTTCTTTTTCTAATATCGATATTACTAAAATTATTTTCATATAACAAACATTCTTAAAAATACGATATCAATTCTATAGTCGAATATCGTATCAAAAGGATTAAATTAAATCTCGTCGATGCTAAAAAAATCGTTACACATACAAAATACAACGATTTTAATGCGGAGAGAATTAACATCTTTTTCGTTCAAGTCCTTTTTTACAAAACTTTTCCTAAAATTCATTCCGAATATTCGATATCGATTTCATAATCGAATATCGGATACGACGAATAACGAAAACATAAATCGAGTATAAATTAATTCATATTTGTACGCGATTTATCAAAATTAGCAATTTTCGAACAACAAACGGAACCGGACAGACCCGCACGCGAGTCGCGCCCCTCCCAGGCGACTCGCGTACGGGCCTGAAACCCGAGTCTCCTTTTTAGCTCTTTTCGTTCGTTTTTTTTTTATTATTCTACGAAACGATTTCTCAAAATTTACACGTTTTCTAAAAACTATTCCGAGTATTTGATATCGATTACATAATCGAACATCGAATATAACGAATTTCGAAAATATTAAATCGAGTGCAAATTGTGCAATATTTGTACGCAATTTAATAAAAAAAACATCGAATTTTCAAAAAATCGGTTTCGAAAACAGGCCGGGACGCGAGTCGCCTGGCCGGCTGTAACACGACACCTTTTCTCGTTTTTTTTTACTATTTTTCGAACTTCGTTCTTTATACAAAACGGTATTTTTTAGCAATATTTTTCAGATTTCGACTAATATTTTCTCGATCTCGCATATTCATCATATTTGCTATATTTTTATTCACAATTCGATACTAACACGTCGGTTCATCTTTTGTAGCAAATTCATCTTTTTCATTATTTGTTTTATCATACTAAAACGAATCTCACATGCTAAATTCAACTTTGGCGTTAAATTTTCATGCATTAAACCGACTTAGCAACCATTCAATTCCTCGCATGTTTAGGAAAACAATGTTTGCATATCATTCATCGTATTACTAATGCGCGTATTAAAAAATCATTCGATATCCTAGTAGAGGCCGCTAATGTGCGGGCGGGGTTGGGTGTTCTTTGTGAACTTCCCAACACGTACCCTCACCCCTTACTCAGAACCTCGGTTTCCGGATGTCCGAAACCATTGGCAACGAGAGTCATTCAATACACGGTATCCGATCAAGTGGGTATCGGTATCAAATGCAAAGGGACGAACCCGATAAACTCTGACATCGGAAATGGGCCGTATTTTGTACACGGCCCACTACGACATAGAGTGGGTTCGAACGGGCCCGAACTCCCACAAAGTTCGGTGGCGACTCCAACTTCGATTTAAATTTCAATTTGACCATCTCCTATGGAGATTCATTCGCCTCCCCCAAACCCGCGCGTGGCCGCGTCGGGGTGGACCTATGTCATGTCCACAAAGTCGCCGTCGGGTTGAACTGGATTACGGTTGCTGTCCAGGAGGGATGTACATTACTTAAGCCAGGACCTCGCTGCACGCTGTCCTGTTATAGTTGAGTTGCCTAGTTAGAGATCGAAGTCTGATTTATTTTGACTAAATTCTCGAAGCTAGTTTATTATTGTCCTGGTGAAAGTCCAGATTCTACCCTAATCCTATCCATAACGCCATTTGGATTATTTTATTTATTATCGATATAAATTGGTTTGCAGGTTGGCAAATATTTTTATGTTTCTTCGGAAACCCATTTTAATATTTTGGTTTTGGCGTTGAAAGCTTATTTTTAATATGCTATTTTACTGTTTTCCGTTTTGTTACTATTTTTCTATAATAGTAATTTCAGTTTTAAAATCCTGTTATATATGGCTGGCAGAACGTTGGCGTTGCTCCCCACTTATTGTGGTTGTTATGTTTTAACATGGCAGGTATACGTGTTCCAGGTGTGGGCTAGGGAGCAGTGTGGATCCTGGTTGTTTATTTTGATAATTATGTCTTATGGATTGTTCAAACCCCTTTTGTGGATTGTTTTAAATTTTGGCCATTTTATTTAAGGCCTATTGTTTGACTTTACCATTTTAATTTTACTAAGACATAGTTACAGTGTGTTTTAATCCCGACTCTACAGTGTTTCCGCCACTGTATCGCGTTAGATTTTCTAGGGAATTACATATGTCGCCAACCACGATGATGTTTACTATTTGCCCTTAGTACGGGATATTATGGCCCCTTTTCTTTCTTGCGGCTCTTTTTTTTTCTCTTTATTCTTTTATTCTTTTCATTTTCTTCATTTTTTTTCATCCCTCATTTTGCCTAGGCCGCCCTTTCGGATTTTCAATCTAGCTCTTTTTTTTTCCAGCTCACTTTTTCCACTCACAACCTCAATGTTGCCTAGAACGTCTGCCCTTGCAGATTTTCATTCTAGCGAGGCGTCCCATTTTTTTTGCCTAAGCCGCCCTTTCGGGTTTTCGACTTAGCGGGATTTTTTTTCTTTTTTTCTTTTTTTTTTTGAGAAAACTAAATATATACAAAAGTGAAATGTCTCTCACCCATGCTTGAATCGAGCAATGTCCTCAATGCGACAAGGACAAAAATAAAATAGGAGAGAGGGGACAAATCACCTATCATGAAGAATCAGAGGAGTCTCCAGAAGGTTGACGAGAGCCACTACGTGCCTCCCGACGACTATTAATATCGCTCCTCTCAGCTGCCAACTCTGCATAGAATTGCTCCGAAGGGGAAGTGTATGTATTAGGATGTCTAGCCGATAAAAACTTGTCGAAACCTCGACACAAATCTAGCACTTCCCGGATAACTAACCCCTGTTCCGCCCTCAAATCATCGACCTCTAACCTCCACATATCGGACTCTCTAGAAGAGGAGGAAGCATGTGTGAATGAGGGAGAAGGTCTCTCGGTCGTATTTCCATCATCACTACCATCCATAGCATCATCATCTAACATCTCATCATCATCTTCTGCAACTCGATTTGCTACCCTTTTGTCACCCGGCTCCAAGAGAGTAAGTGGGTCACGTGGTATATAAAAATCGATGGTCCTTGGCCCGGTAGAAATAGATTGCTTCGTGGAACGAGGCAATCGTAAGTAAGGTGAAGCTTTCGGACCACGTCGCCATAAAAAATAACCACGGGCCACCGAATCTTGAAGCATAAATGTACGCTCCAATGTATCAAAATCGAGCAAGTGACCTCCCGTCACCGGTGTAACTGTGCTAGGAATAGTGACTTTCAAATGTGTAAGTATCAATGTAACTATGCCACCCATGCTAATTTTTCCCTTAATGTTCTTCCTACACTTAAGGCAGCTCGATACAAACAGGTCAACCCAATCAGGCACCATCGAAGCTTCGGGCATCAATGGCCACAAGTAACCCATTTAATTTTGACTAATCTTCGATGGTTCCCCTTGACAGAAAATCGCCATAGACCAAAATCGGTGAATCATACGGAGACATGGGTGGAGAATACTAGAGCTTACATCCCCCTTTCTCTTAATAGCTTGCCCCGTAATAGATGCCCAAAATATGCCCGAATCTCCACCTTTGAACAGATTCCACTTTTTTGTACACTCCCCAACAAATCCAAAAATCTCTCGAAGCTTAGAATAGGAGATTTGATGGGAAGTTCCACCAAGTTTAAAATCAATAACTGGGCCCTCGGATCTTTTTGAAGTTTTCAAGGTTGCCAAAAATTCCAAGGTATACCTAGTATACGTTGGTGCTTGTCGTTCCAACAACCCTTCCATTCCTACTCTTTTCAACAATACCGACATAGGCTCTAGTAATCCTAACCGTGACAAAGTGTCTCGATCAAATAATTTAGTTGGTAGGACATGACGGTTTGCTTGTCTCAAATTGGTGAGATAGACGAGCTTATTACCATTTATATGTGAAAGACCCGGTGGAACCGAAAGATGCATCGTGAGAGTAGAGACTGTCTTGGACTTTGACTTGGACGTAGGACCCTTTCCTTTGTTTACACTCCGTCCCATTTTTTTTCACTCTTTTTTTTTCCTCTTTTTTTTTTGCAACTCACTAACTCACAATCAACCAAACTCCCTCAAATACTCTCACAGGACACACACAGACACAGACTCGACAACACTAACGGACACAGACTCGATAACACTAACACGACACGGACTAGGTTAAACCAAAAATTATTAACCGGGATAAGCTCAATTAACAATAATTAGCCTAAGACTTGACTGACAACCAAAAATCCCAAATTGAAGCTAAGTCAAGACACTACTAATCAATAATCTAGGAATTTGGCTAAAATTATAAAAAAAACACATGATACAAGTCAATTTGGACCGAATAAAGTGGGAAAAGAGTCAAATCTTCCATTGATATGAGAAGGCTAATTAAGAAGATATTGCACACTCCCACATGTCAATTGCAAGAACCCAATCGAAACCCCTTGAGCAATGACGAATTTGTGCCCGTATTACTTGATTCCGACTCCAATTTTACCCCAACCGCTCTTGATAGCAAAACCCCAAAAGTTAGGCCTTTTGTCCTTTTTTGGGGTTGAGGAAGGAGAGGGTGGTGGTGATGATATGTGGCGGCTGGAGGGCGGTGGTGGTAATGTGGGGCGGCAGAGGTGGTTACGTTCTTCTTCTCCCCTTTTTTTTGTTTTTTTTTGTTTGAGTATGAAGGAAGAAGGAGGAAATATACCTGATGGATTAATAATAGAGCAGCTAGTAGCGAATAGAAATCAATTCTAGCTTGAAAGGTTGGGGATTTTCCTGAAAACGCCGCTAGTAGCGGCTCAATTGACCTTCAGTTGCCGCTACTAGCGGCATTAAATTGATTTCATCGAACTCCCGCTTCTATAATCTGCAAAAATGAGTTAAATTAGCTATCTCGGACTCATTATAACACCGTATAACTCGTAGTTTTGGGTTTTTTTGAATTTTGATTATTATTATTATTATTTTTTGAAGTAAAAATTAAATTAAAATGACAAGAAAATAAAAATATGTACAACACGGGTTGCCTCCCGAGAAGTGGTTGTTTAGAGTCACGAGCTTGACTTCCTGTTTTTTTTTTTCAATTGAGGGTGGGAATGACGGAAAGTGTATAAATCACTTTCTCCGGAATCGGATCACCTGCAACATAGTGCTTGAGACGCACACCATTGACCTTAAAACTCCCATTTTCATCACTAGAAACCTCGACCGATCCATATGGGAATACTTTGGTGACTCGGAACGGTCCGGACCACCTCGAGCGCAGCTTGCCCGGAAATATTTTAAGTCGTGAGTTAAATAGAAGAACTAAATCCCCTTCATGAAATTCACGCCTCAAAATTCTGTTGCCGTGCCATCTTTTTGTCCTCTCCTTATAAATTCGAGCATTCTCGTAAGATTCAAGGCGAATCTCATCGAGTTCATTCAATTGCAAAAGACGACGTTCTCCCGCACTCTTGTAATCGCAATTAAGAGCTTTGATGGCCCAAAATGCACGATGTTCTAATTCTACCGGGAGATGACAAGATTTCCCATACACCAATCGAAATGGTGAAGTACCGATCGGTGTCTTGAATGCGGTGCGAAATGCCCATAATGCATCGTCAAGTTTCATTGACTAATATTTTCTCGAGCTTGCGACCGTCTTTTCTAAGATAGTTTTAATCTCACGATTGGAGATTTCAACTTGTCCACTTGTTTGTGGATGATACGGGAGCCCAAATCGATGTTGAACATCATATTTCTTCAACAATGCTTCTAGCTTCTTCTCAATAAAATGAGTCTCGTTATCACTTATCAACACTCTAGGAACACCAAATCGGGGAAATATAACCTTTTTGAAGAATTTGGCCACGACTTTGCCATCATTATTAGGTGTAGCGATGGCTTCCACCCACTTAGAAACGTAGTTGACCGCGACAAGAATATATTTATTCCTATAAGAGGAGGGATAAGGACCTTGGAAATCGATTCCCCACACATCAAATAATTCAACCTCCAATATAAAAATAAGAGGCATTTCGTTCCTCCTTGAGATATTCCTGGCCCGTTGACAACGATCACAAGACTTTACAAATTGTGCAACGTCCTTGAATAACGAGGGCCAATAAAAACCACATTGAAGAATTTTCGCGGAGGTTTTCGTTATACTAGCATGCCCTCCAGTTGGCATATCATGACAATGAGAAATTATCGACATTGTTTCCTCCTTGGGCACACACCTACGAATGATTCCATCGGCACACGACTTGTAGAGATGTGGATCATCCCAATAATAGTGTTTAGCATCATGATAGAATTTCTTGCGTTGGTATGAACTTAAACCTTTAGGAAGAATTCCACAAGATAAGTGGTTCACAATATCGACATACCATGGCAATTCGGACTCAAGAGCAGCAATAGAATAAAGGTGATCGTCTGGGAAGGAATCATCAATGGGTAACTTATCATCATCTTCTAACAATAGGCGAGATAGGTGGTCAGCTACCACATTCTCGACGCCTTTCTTGTCTTTGATCTCTATATCGAACTCTTGAAGCAATAGGATCCAACGTATCAAGCGGGGTTTAACATCTTTCTTTTGCAACAAATACTTAAGTGCCGCATGATCCGTATGAACAATAACTTTCGAACCTACAAGGTAGGACCGAAACTTCTCAATGGAGAACACAATAGCTAACAACTCCTTTTCAGTTTTGGTGTAATTAGCTTGAGCAGGATCAAGAGTTCTACTAGCATAGTAAATGGCATGGAGTTTGCCATTTTTCCTTTGGCCAAGCACGGACCCAACAGTGTGATCACTAGCATCACACATCACTCAAAGGGAATAGTCCAATCCGGTGGTTGGATAGTAGGTGCTAATGTGAGAGCCTTCTTCAACCTGTCAAAAGCCTCAAGACACGCATTAGAAAACACAAAAGGGGTGTCCTTGGCTAATTGTTCCGTTAGTGGGCGGGCAATTTTTGAAAAATCTTTTATGAATCAACGGTAAAACCCCGTATGACCGAGAAAACTTCGCACCCCTTTCACATTAGTAGGGGGTGGGAGTCCCTCGATGACTTCTACTTTGGCTCTATCAACCTCGATACCCCGATTAGATATAATGTGTCCTAAGACTACACCCTCTTGCACCATAAAATGACACTTTTCCCAATTCAAAATAAGATTAGTTTCTTGGCATCTATGAAGCACTCTAGTCAAATTTTGTAAACAAGTGTCAAAGTTAGTGCCATAGACCGAGAAATCATCCATGAAAACTTCCATGATGCGCTCTACGAGATCAGAAAAGATAGCCATCATGCACTGTTGAAAGGTAGCGGGAGCATTAGACAAACCAAACGGCATTCTACGATAAGCAAATGTACCATCTGGACATGTGAATGTCGTTTTCTCTTTGTCACTTGGATGGATAGGGATTTGGAAAAAACCAGAGTAACCATCCAAGTAACAAAAGAATGAGTGTTTTGCCAACCTTTCAAGCATTTGATCTATGAATGGGAGGGGGAAGTGGTCTTTTCAGGTGGCTTTATTCAATTTTCTATAATCGATACACATGCGCCAACCCGTCACCGTTCTAGTAGAAATCAATTCATCATTATCGTTCTTAACAACGGTCATGCCACCTTTTTTTGGAACCACTTGAACCGGGCTCACCCATGCACTATCGGAAATACGATAGATGATGCCCGCGTCAAGCAATTTCAAAACCTCTTTCTTGACAACCTCTTTCATGTTAGGATTAAGGCGTCGTTGCGATTCAATAATAGAGGTGACATGATCGTCTTCAAGCAAAATACGATGCATACAAAAAGATGGATTGATTCCTTTGATATCATCAATGGTATACCCAATAACACTCTTGTATTTACGAAGAACATCAAGCAATTTCTCAAGTTGTGTGTCATTAAGGTTAGCATTGACAATAACCGGTAAGTAGAATTATCACCCAAAAAAGCATGTTTCAAGTTTGGGGGAAGGGGTTTTAATTCTACTATAGGAGGATTAGAACGTACCTCGGGTGTAGACCCCAACGATAATACCTCAAAAAAAGGACCATGAACATGATAAGAGGGAGAGGAATCGAGGAGTTGATTATATGAAAGCACCTCTATCTCATCGGTATTGTCCTCAATTAAACAACTTTGGAGTGGGTTAGTAGATGCATCATCCAAAGCTCTTTCTTCAATTTGTTTGTCGATAACATCAACACGGTAACATACCTCTTTCAATGTTGGTTGCTCCATAGATTTGTGGAGTTCGAATTCCACCTTTTCATTTCCAACACACATTGAAAGTTTACCACCCTTCACACCGATAAGTGTACCGGTGGTGGCTAAGAATGGTCTTCCAAGTATAATTGGAATTTGGATGTCCTCCTCCATATCCATGACAACAAAATCACAAGGGAGCACCAATTTCCCAACTTGAATGGGGACATCCTCAATAATACCAAGAGGGTATCTTACCGATCTATCGGCCAATTGAAGAGATATCAAAGTGGGTTTCAACTCACCCATATGAAGTTTCTCACAAATAGATAATGGTATTAGACTCACACTAGCTCCAAGATCACACAATGCCTTTTGGATAGTTACATTACCAACCGAGCTGGAATAGAAAAGCTACCCGGATCTTGCATCTTCTTTGGTAGCTTGTTATGCAATATGGCACTACATTCTTCCGAAAGAGCAACAACATTATGCTCTACTAGTATCCTCTTGTTTGATAGAAGGTCTTTGAGAAACATGGCATAAGAAGGTATCTCGGATATAGCTTCCAAAAATGGGATATTTGTAATCCCCTGGTGGTAAGGATTTGCCGTGGGTCCCACCGTCAATAAATAACCGACTATTCCTAGGGGGTTGCTAGGGCAAGTAGGGTCGATATCCACGAGGACGGTATGGTAAGGTCTAGACTAGGTCCACCTAAAACTAGGCTAAATCACCAAACAAACACAAAGAGAACTATAATTGACAAACTATGATGGAGAAGAGGTAAGAACTAGACTAACAATGAACTAGCTAAACAAGGCTAAATTAAATAACTAAAGATTAAACAAACTAGTAAACTAGAGGAAATGATAACTAACAAGAAGGATGAATTAAATATGGAAGGGAGTAGGGTTAGGTCGGGTTCATAAGAGTAGTAGGATGGTTGGGTAATCAAGGGTGTAGGTGCCACTTTGTCACTAAGGTCGGTTTGCGCTCTCGCGCCAAAGCCAAAGTCCGCACTCTCGTGTCTAAGACTAGACCCGAACACTCGTGCTAGATGCTACTCAAAACACAAACATTCAACCACAAATCGAACACACAATGAGTAGAGGAAGACAAGTATGAGAAGCATTGGCCACTACTACCCACACAAGCATTTCAACAAACACATAGAGTGCCCAATATGTGACTAGCAACAAAGATGTAGCCTTTACCCCTAATTAAACCCTAATCACCCATAATCTATCCTTAATCCCCCTACTAACCCCACAAGAGAACTACTCACTCATTATCAAGATGAAACTAACATAAACAAGAGAAAACAAACCAAGCATCCAAACATCCATAATGAACAAACAATAACAATAACAATATGTAAAGATTCAAACTTGAACAATAAACAATGAACAAGAGTAAAGAGGAAAAGAGATTATACCAAACTAACAAAGGATGAAAAAGATTGGAACTTGAATTAATAAGAAACCCAAACAAAACTCCAAGGATGTCAAGCTTGGAAGAGTTCTTCAAGAATCTCCTTAATACAAGACCAATTACAATGATTAACTAAAGGTTAAAGGAAGATTAAAACTAATATGAGGAACACTAATCTAGGGTTTGAATGCTTAATAGAGGCCTAAGAGAGTCTAGGGTAATGTATGATGCTTAAACAAAACAAGGGGGAAGTATTTATAAGGTTACAAGAATTAAGGAGAAGAAAAGAAGTGACGCGGGTCTGCAGGTGCTCCATCTCGGGCAAGATGAAGTGGTCTCGGCCGAGATGGTGGTGGTCTCGGCCGAGATGCCACTCCAGTAGCTCGGTTTTGCTTGTACTCTTCATCCCGACCATGATGGCTCTTATCTTGACCATGATGGGTCTTGTAGGCCTCAAATATGATCATTAAGGTCTCTCCTTGCTTCTCATGGGCTTCTCATCGACTCTCGGTGCTCGGGATCGAGTCTAAGGGGCTCGGGAATGGGTCCCAAGGTCTCGGGATCGAATCCAAGGCATCAAGTGATCGTTCCTTCTCTTCGTTGGCTCCAAAAGTGTATGAAACGAGTCGGAATCATTCCAAATTCTTCATGAATAGTCTTGGGAACCTAAAACGAGCTAAAGGAAGCATGAGTAGCCCATAAACCGCTCCAAAGAGCGATTTCACAAGGTAAAAAGGGACCAAACACAACAAAATAGGCACTACAAACTACACTTATCAACTCCCCCACACTTAACCCTTACTCGCCCTCGAGTAAGCACAAACTAACTACTAAACTAGCCGAGCGGGTATTAGCACACCCTACGACCTTTCAACTCACGCGAGTACACTTAGAGGAAAAGTGTACTCCGCAAGGCAAGTAAGGTCTTGCGACAAAATTGTGGATGCAACCGGACAAAAAAAAACACACAAACAACAAACACACAAGCAAACAAGTAAACGGTTGCACCCAAGGAGAAATAAATACCGCTTCCCTCTAAAAAGCGGTGAAAGAAACACCGGTTTAGGACTCAAGGCAAGTGACAACGTTCCCAAGCTAATAGTACAAATCGAAATGAACTAAACCCTAATAGTATGACGACAAAGCAATAAAAACGTTGGTAACTTACCTAGGTCCTCCTAACTTTCTAAGAACGCACTACGGGACGATCGGCGGAATGGAAAAAGGATGCACCACGGTGTTAGTCGACACTGTAGGTAAGTGAGACCCCGCCCCCTTTAGCGATGAGTCAAGAGGGTCGTCCCATGCCCAAAACCGCTCAACTAGTCCAAGTAAAAAGGTGGAAATGATCGCAAAATGAGGGAAGACTGACCATTACCGCTATCATCCTTCCTAGGGACTCGGTCCTTTGGTAGGCTCTTCACGGTAATAGTCAGTAAAAGGCTTATTTTGAGAGGTGAGGGTTATTTTTGTGAGATGGTTTTCTTTTGGCATTTTTCTTTCTTTTGCATATTTGCTTTGTGTATTGCTATGCCATTTCTTTTTCTTCTTTTCTATTTTCTTTTTGGCTTTTTGTGCCTTTTCTTTTTCTTCAATCTTTTCTTTCTTTCATTTTCTTTTCTTTGCCCTTTTGGCTTGATTTGAATTGTAGGCATTTCTTTGCAACAAGAAAGAGAGATTTCAACAAATTGCAAATTTATTTGGTGGATATGTGTAGAAGGTAGGGAAATGGGTGAGTCGGGACGGGCCCTTCCCTTCAAACCCACAAAAAGGGGGAAAAACTTGGACTAATCGAGCAATTTCAATCACGGTCACCTAAGGGACGGGACTCGGCAACCAAGGCCTTTTCACACCGTGGGTGTGGTCATAATGGTCAAAATGCAAATCCCGTAGTAATCCCTAGTAAGCTAGGTGGACTCAAGGTAAAGGACCAACGAAACTATTGATTTAGGGTCATTCTACTAGACTAAAGTCCAAGACTCGATTCATACTACTAGAAAGGGAAAGTAAACACTTGCACACTAGCCTCAAAACCGGGTTTTCGAAAACCTTTTTACACAGAAGACACAACTACACACACAAAACAAAGATACGACGAAAACGAAAGAAAAAGAGACAAAAAGGCAACAAAACAAAACAAACACATAAAGAGAACAAACACCACCCCGAACATCCAAACAAGTCACCAATCAACCACAAACTCTACAAAGCTCCACCCGAGCACACCTCATCACAAATCTCCTCCAAACATTACAAGAGATAAAGAGGAGGAAGGGATAAAAGGGCATTACCGGATGTCTTGAAAGCTTTCCAAAGCTAACGGTAATTAAGCGACCTACAAGGAAAAGAAGGGAGGCAAACACGCACAACACAACAAATATACGACACAAGTGGAAAACACACAAAAGAAAATCTTTTTGATTTTTGTGAAAAAATTTCAAAATTTTAGCGATTTTTAAAGATTTTTCGAAAAACTACGAAAATAAAACTAACTAGGATAGGATATCGCTCCCCCACACTTAAACCGAGCAATGTCCTCATGCTCGATCGTAGTGTATGGAGACACTAAAGAAAAGAAAAGAAAACTAAACAAAATAAAGCTAAAAATCAAAAAGAAAGTGGAGAAAAGGGTAGAATGGGTCCGGCCGGGTTGTAGTCAAGTCACCATGGACCGAGACGAGAAAAGATATGGATGGGGGAAGAAATAAAAAGAAGGAAATGGGAGGGGAGGACTAGGTGTAATCAAGTCACCTAGCCCGGATTCCGCCCGAATCCGACTAAATCCTAAAAAGGAAGTAAAATCAAAGAAAAAGTGAAAACTCTTGTAAGTTTGGATTTTGAAATGACTCTCGATGTAATCACGTCATCGAGATTCGGGAGCAATGACTACCAGGCCCCGAGGGCCACCATGACACAAAGGTGTATAAGGGGAAGGGAACAAACAAAGGAAGATAAGCAATAAAAGACGGAAAAGAAAGGATAGTTGTCGTACCAATCGGTTAGCAACTCACTCGCTCCATCGTCTCATAGTTCGATATCGGCACATAGCTAGTCTTCGTCATTGTTATTCCACTTCAAACTTGATAGTACCGCATGGTTGAAGTACAAAGGTATTAGGAGGTGTGATTTGATGTGAAAGTCGGTGTGTAGTGAAGATAAGATGAGGTGAGGGTATGTATATGGAGTGTAGGGGTCATATGATAGTTGCAAGGGTGAGTAGGGAGGTTGGGAGAGGGTATGAAGTGGTTGGGTGGGCTCAAATGTCGAAGTGGAAGCGAAATGGGGGAGCTGGGCCTCATCTCGGGCGAGATGATCCCATCTCGGTGATGGTAAGGGGTTCGTCATGTCCCAACCGTCAATAATATAACCGGCTAATCCTAACTAGGGTAGATAGGGCAAGTCGGGTCGAATCCACGGGGATGGTAATGTATAGCCTAGACTAGGTCGGCCCAAATACTAGACTAAGTCAACGAGATAAGCTAAACTAGAGAATGATAGAAGCGGAGAAAGCTAGACTAAGACTAAGGGGAACAACTAAGGATAACGGGCTAGGATTAGGCCGGGGTCAAAGGGGTAACGGAATGGTCAAGGGAGGATTAGAGTGAAGGAGGTAGTAGGGTAATCTAGGTTGGTCCGGGCTCTCGCAACTTACACTCACCTAGAGGTTCCACCTAAAACCCATCTCGGCGATACTCAACACACTCAGGGTTCTAGCGCGCTATGGTCCTAGGTCGGATCCGGGCTCTCGCAACTTAGACTGGCCTAGGGGTCGTCCTCACCGGGCTCTCGCAACTTAGTGAGGGGATCGAACCCACAACAAACTAACACCCACAAAAGAAAGGCAAGAAAGCAAGCATTCGTACATACTTAGTCATTCAAGCAATTCAACAAACATGTGATGTGCATCAAACAAGAGGAAACCCAAATCTTCCACCAACATCTCTAACCAACCCTTAATCACCCAATTAACACCCTAATCGCCTTACTAACCCCAGCAAGAACACTACTCTAACATAATCATACTAAAACTAACACTAACAAGAGGAATCAAAACAAACAACAAAACTATCATTATGAAACTAACAAGAATAAGAACAAACTATAACAAAGATGGAAACTTGAATGAAATAAACAAAGATTAAGAGTAAAAGGATGAGAAAGATTGTACCAACTATGAAGGAATGAAAAGGAGAACACTTGCATAGAAGATAACCCAAATTCATCCACCAAGGTTGTCAAGCTTGAGTGGATTCTTCAAGAGATCCAATAATACAAGCACTAATCTATGATTAACCACTAATTAACGACTAATCTACACTAATCTAATCTAATCTAACCTAAAGTAGTCTAGGGTTTAGTGCCTAATGGAGTGTATATCATTTACATAACAAGGGAAGAGTATATATAGGGTTACAAATGGAAGGGAGAAGAAAAGAAAGAAGCGGAGCTGCAGCTGACCCTTCCAGGTCGGGAAGGCTTGGTCCCGATCGGGATGGGCTCACAGTAGCCGTGCTTTATGCTCCCTTCATCCCGAACGGGATGGGTCTTCGTAGGCCTCCCTTAAGAGCTCTTTGGTCCCTCCTTGCCTCTCATGGGCTTCTCGTCGATTCTCGGGACTCGGGATCGGGTCTTGGAGGTTCGGGATTGGGTCCCAAGGTCTCGGGGTCGATTCCAAGGCATCGAGTCATCGTTCCTCTACTCCGTTGGCTCCAAAATGTGTATGTATAGAGTCGGAATCGCTCCAACTCATCCAAATCGGTCTCGGGAACCTGAAACGAAGTAAAGGAAGCATAAGAAGCCCCTAAACCGCTCCCAAGGAGCGATTCTACAAGGAAAATAGGACCAAAACATAACAAAATAGGCGCTACAAATGACACTTATCAACTCCCCCACACTTAACCCTTACTCGCCCTCGAGTAAGCACATACTACTACTAAACTATCCGAGTGGGTATTAGCGCACCCTACGCCCCTTCAACTCACGCGAGTACACTTAGAGGACAAGTGCACTCCGCAAGGCAAGTTGGGTCTTGCGACAAAACTGTGGATGCAACCGGACACAAAACACACAAACAAACACACAAACAAACACATAATCGGTTGCACCCAAAACAAAAGAAATACCGCTTCCCTCTAAAAGCGGTGAAAGAAACACCGGTTTAGGACTCGAGGTAAGTGACAACGTTCCCAAGCTAGCAATACAAACTAAGGTGGACTAAACCCTAATAGTATGACGATAAAGCAACAAAAACGTTGGTAACTTACCTAGGTCCTCCTAACTTTCTAAAAATGTACTACGGGACGATCGGCGGAGTGGAAAAGTGGAGAACCACGGTGTTAGTCGACACTGTAGGTAAGTGAGACTCCGCCCCCTTTAGCGCGAGCCAAGAGGGTCGTCCCGTGTCCAAGACCGCCTAACTAGTCCGAGTAAAAAGGTGGAAATATGCAATAATGAGGGAAGACCGACTAATGCCGCTATCATCCTTCCTAGGGACTCGGTCCTTTGGTAGGCTCTTCACGGCAAAAGTCGGAAAAAGGCTTATTTTTGTGGGGATTTCTTTTTGTGAGACGGGTTTTCTTTTGGCATTTTCTTTCTTTTCGACGTATTGATTTGTTTTGCCATGCCATTCTTTTTCTTCTTTTCTATTTTCTTTTTGGCGTTTGTGCCTTCTCTTTTTCTTTATTCTTTTCTTTCTTTCATTTTTTTCTTTTCTTTCTTTTTCTTTTCTTTGCCCTTTTGGCAAGATTTGGCATTTTTGGCATTTCTCGACAATCAAGAAAGAGAGAATCAACAAATTGCATTTTATTGTGTGTGTATGTGAGGAAGGTAGGGTAATGGGTGAGTCGGGGTTGCGCATTCCCTTTCAAACCCACAAATATTGGAGAACTTGGACTAATCAAACAATCCTAAACACGGTCACCTATGGGACGAGACTCGGTAACCAAGGCCTTTTCACACCGTGGGTGGTCATAATGGTCAAAGGTGCAAATCCCGTAGTAAATCCCTAGTAAGCTAGGCGGACTCAAGGTAAAGGACCAACGAACTCATTGATTTAGGGTCATTCTACTAGGCTAAAGTCCAAAACTCGATTTATACAACTAGAAAGGGAAAAATAGACACTCACACACTAGCCTCTAAACCGGGTTTTCGAAAAAATGTTTACACGCAAGACACACAACACACACAAAATGAAGACATGACGAAAACAAACGAAAGAAAAAGAAACAAAATCAACATAACAAGAACAAAACAAAACGAACACATACAAAACATACACCACCCCGAACTTCCAAATGAGCAACCAATCCTCCACAAACTTTACAAAGCTCCACCCGAGCACACCACAACACATATCTCCTCCAAACTCCACAAGAAACAAAGAGGGAAAAGGGTTGAAAAGATGTTACCGGGTGTCTTGAAAGCTCTCCAAAGCTAGCGGTGAATAAGCGACCTATAAGGAAAAGGGGAGGCAAAACACGCACACAAAACAAATATACGACACAAGGACAAAAAGGGAAAACACACAAAAGAAAAATCTTTTTGATTTTTGTGAAAAAATTTCAAATTTTTAGGGGTTTTTAAGATTTTTTCGAAAAAACTAAGAAAATAAAACTAACTATACTAGAATATCGCTCCCCCACACTTAAATCGAGCCATGTCCTCATGCTTGATCGTAGGGTGCGGAGAGACAAAAGAAAGAAAAAGAAACTACGAAAATAAAGCTAAAAATCAAAAAGAAAAGTGAAGAAAAGGGTAGAAGGTGTCCGGCCGGGTTGTAATCAAGTCACCAAGGGCCGAGACGAGAAAAAGATATGGATGGGGGAAGAAATAAAAGAAGGAAATAAAAGGAAATGGGAGGGGAGGGCTAGGTGTGATCAAGTCACCTAGCCCGGATTCCGCCTAAATCCGACTAAATCCTCAAAAAGAAAGTGAAAATCTTGTAAAAATTTTGGATTTTGAAATGACTCTCGATGTAGTCACGTCATCGAGAGTCGGGAGCAACCACTAGCAAGGCCTCAAAGGCCACCATGACACAAAAGATAAAGGAAGGGGATAAGCAAAGGAAAACAAGCAACAACAAAAACGGAAAAGAAAGGATAGTTGTCGTACCATAGGTTAGCAACTCACTCTCTCCATCGTCTCATAGATCGCTAAAGGCGCTTTCTTATCTTCATCATTGCTTTTCCGCTTCATTCTCGATAAAACGCATGGTAGGGGTAGTAAAGGTGTGAGGGGGGTGGGATTTGATGTGGATCTCGGTGTAAAGTGAGGTGTACGGGTCATATGATAGGAGGAAGGAGGAGTAGGGAGGTTGGGAGGGGGTATAATGGATGGGTGGAGTCAAGGGGACCATCTCGATCGGGATGGATGGTCCCGATCGGGTTGATAAACCCTTCCCGATCGGGAAGCCCCCGTCCCGGTCGGGAACGTACTCCAGTGAATCCGATTTTCAGCACCTTCATCCCGATCGGGATGGCTCCTTCCCGGTCGGGATTCCTCATCCTTCCCGGTCGGGAAGCCCTCTTCCCGGTCAGGATGAGTCTTCTTTGCTTCCCCAAGCCCAAAAGCTTATCAAAGCTCCAAAAACCGACTTCCTCGCTCGCAAACCAACTTCATCATCGACCACTCCTTTCTAGGAGTCACCTTCACTTCACCTATCATAATAAACTCAAAGCACACATCAAATTCACTCCCTTACATCGCTCATCAAAAATCCAATACAATCATAAGAATCCCACAATAACAAAGGAAGTCCTAGAAACAAAAATCACGAGTACAAGCACAAGAATTCTAAAGAAGAGAGGAGGGGAATATACAACATGACGGTTCTTTTAGGAACTCCGTCAAACCTAGGATGGTGGACTCCATTCTTCAACCATAGCCCTCAAGGGCATGGAGGAGCAAGTCGAACGCGCTACCGACATCGTAGTGAAGGCCCAAGAAGCGCTCGAGCTTAACCGACCTCCACGGCCTCCAAGGAGGAGGCAAGAAGTAGGAATCCCAAGACCCGACATCATCTTCAAAGTTGTCTCCGGGGTCTCTCCATCCTACGAGCTTCACCGATCTCTTCTTCCCTAAGCATTGCCTCCAATCACAAGCAAGCTTCATCTCCAAGAATCGAGGCACAAAAAGCGGTTTTGGCCTAATCTCTTCATTGCACACTCCCACACAACAAATATACGACACAACGACACAAGAGGAAAACACACAAAAGAAAATCTTTTTGATTTTTGTGAAAAAATTTCAAATTTTTAGCGATTTTTAAAGATTTTTCGAAAAACTACGAAAATAAAACTAACAACGATAGGATATCGCTCCCCCACACTTAAACCGAGCAATGTCCTCATGCTCGATCGTAGTGTATGGAGACACTAAAGAAAAGAAAAGAAAACTAAACAAAATAAAGCTAAAAATCAAAAAGAAAGTGGAGAAAAGGGTAGAATGGGTCCGGCCGGGGTGTAGTCAAGTCACCATGGGCCGAGATGAGAAAAGATATGGATGGGGGAAGAAATAAAAAGAAGGAAATAAAAGGAAATGGGAGGGGAGGACTAGGTGTAATCAAGTCACCTTAGCCCGGATTCCGCCCGAATCCGACTAAATCCTAAAAAGGAAGTAAAATCAAAGAAAAAGTGAAAACTCTTGTAAATTTGGATTTTGAAATGACTCTCGATGTAATCACGTCATCGAGATTCGGGAGCAATGACTACCAGGCCCCGAGGGCCACCATGACACAAAGGTGTATAAGGGGAAGGGAACAAACAAAGGAAGATAAGCAATAAAAGACGGAAAATAAAGGATAGTTGTCGTACCAATCGGTTAGCAACTCACTCGCTCCATCGTCTCATAGTTCGATATCGGCACATAGCTAGTCTTCTTCATTGTTATTCCACTTCAAACTTGATAGTACCGCATGGTTGAAGTACAAAGGTATTAGGAGGTGTGATTTGATGTGAAAGTCGGTGTGTAGTGAAGATAAGATGAGGTGAGGGTATGTATATGGAGTGTAGGTGTCATATGATAGTTGCAAGGGTGAGTGGGGAGGTTGGGAGGGGGTATAAAGTGGTTGGGTGGGCTCAAATGTCGAAGAGGAAGCGAAATGGGGGAGCTGGGCCTCATCTCGGGCGAGATGATCCCATCTCGGTGATGGTAAGGGGTTCGTCACGTCCCAACCGTCAATAATATAACCGGCTAATCCTAACTAGGGTAGATAGGGCAAGTCGGGTCGAATCCACGGGGACGGTAACGTATAGCCTAGACTAGGTCGGCCCAAATACTAGACTAAGTCAACGAGCTAAGCTAAACTAGAGAATGATAGAAGGGGATAAAGCTAGACTAAGACTAAGGGGAACAACTAAGGATAACGGGCTAGGATTAGGCCGGGGTCAAAGGGGTAACGGAATGTTCAAGGGAGGATTAGAGTGAAGGAGGTAGTAGGGTAATCTAGGTTGGTCCGGGCTCTCGCAACTTAGACTCACCTAGAGGTTTCACCTAAAACCCATCTCGGCGATACTCAACACACTCGGGGTTCTAGCGCGCTATGGTCCTAGGTCGGATCCGGGCTCTCGCAACTTAGACCGGCCTAGGGGTCGTCCTCACCGGGCTCTCGCAACTTAGTGAGGGGACCGAACCCACAACAAACTAACACCCACAAAAGAAAGGCAAGAAAGCAAGCATTCGTACATACTTAGTCATTCAAGCAATTCAACAAACATGTGATGTGCATCAAACAAGAGGAAACCCAAATCTTCCACCAACATCTCTAACCAACCCTTAATCACTCAATTAACACCCTAATCGCCTTACTAACCCTAGCAAGAACACTACTCTAACATAATCATACTAAAACTAACACTAACAAGAGGAATCAAAACAAACAACAAAACTATCATTATGAAACTAACAAGAATAAGAACAAACTATAACAAAGATGGAAACTTGAATGAAATAAACAAAGATTAAGAGTAAAAGGATGAGAAAGATTGTACCAACTACAAAGGAATGAAAAGGAGAACACTTGCATAGAAGATAACCCAAATTCATCCACCAAGGTTGTCAAGCTTGAGTGGATTCTTCAAGAGATCCAATAATACAAGCACTAATCTATGATTAACCACTAATTAACGGCTAATCTACACTAATCTAATCTAATCTAACCTAAAGTAGTCTAGGGTTTAGTGCCTAATGGAGTGTATGTCATTTACATAACAAGGGAAGAGTATATATAGGGTTACAAATGGAAGGGAGAAGAAAAGAAAGAAGCGGAGCTGCAGCTGACCCTTCCCGGTCGGGAAGGCTTGGTCCCGATCGGGATGGGCCATCCTTCCCGGTCGGGAAGGACCTTCCCGATCGGGATGGGCTCACAGTAGCCGTGCTTTATGCTCCCTTCATCCCGAACGGGATGGGTCTTCGTAGGCCTCCCTTAAGAGCTCTTTGGTCCCTCCTTGCCTCTCATGGGCTTCTCGTCGATTCTCGGGACTCGGGATTGGGTCTTGGAGGTTCGGGATTGGGTCCCAAGGTCTCGGGGTCGATTCCAAGGCATCGAGTCATCGTTCCTCTACTCCGTTGGCTCCAAAATGTGTATGTATAGAGTCGGAATCGCTCCAACTCATCCAAATCGGTCTCGGGAACCTGAAACGAAGTAAAGGAAGCATAAGAAGCCCCTAAACCGCTCCCAAGGAGCGATTCTACAAGGAAAATAGGACCAAAACATAACAAAATAGGCGCTACAAATGACACTTATCAACTCCCCCACACTTAACCCTTACTCGCCCTCGAGTAAGCACATACTACTACTAAACTATCCGAGTGGGTATTAGCGCACCCTACGCCCCTTCAACTCACGCGAGTACACTTAGAGGACAAGTGCACTCCGCAAGGCAAGTTGGGTCTTGCGACAAAACTGTGGATGCAACCGGACACAAAACACACAAACAAACACACAAACAAACACATAATCGGTTGCACCCAAAACAAAAGAAATACCGCTTCCCTCTAAAAGCGGTGAAAGAAACACCGGTTTAGGACTCGAGGTAAGTGACAACGTTCCCAAGCTAGCAATACAAACTAAGGTGGACTAAACCCTAATAGTATGACGATAAAGCAACAAAAACGTTGGTAACTTACCTAGGTCCTCCTAACTTTCTAAAAATGTACTACGGGACGATCGGCGGAGTGGAAAAGTGGAGAACCACGGTGTTAGTCGACACTGTAGGTAAGTGAGACTCCGCCCCCTTTAGCGCGAGCCAAGAGGGTCGTCCCGTGTCCAAGACCGCCTAACTAGTCCGAGTAAAAAGGTGGAAATATGCAATAATGAGGGAAGACCGACTAATGCCGCTATCATCCTTCCTAGGGACTCGGTCCTTTGGTAGGCTCTTCACGGCAAAAGTCGGAAAAAGGCTTATTTTTGTGGGGATTTCTTTTTGTGAGACGGGTTTTCTTTTGGCATTTTCTTTCTTTTCGACGTATTGATTTGTTTTGCCATGCCATTCTTTTTCTTCTTTTCTATTTTCTTTTTGGCTTTTGTGCCTTCTCTTTTTCTTTATTCTTTTCTTTCTTTCATTTTTTTCTTTTCTTTCTTTTTCTTTTCTTTGCCCTTTTGGCAAGATTTGGCATTTTTGGCATTTCTCGACAATCAAGAAAGAGAGAATCAACAAATTGCATTTTATTGTGTGTGTATGTGAGGAAGGTAGGGTAATGGGTGAGTCGGGGTTGCGCATTCCCTTTCAAACCCACAAAAAGTGGAGAACTTGGACTAATCAAACAATCCTAAACACGGTCACCTAGGGAACGAGACTCGGTAACCAAGGCCTTTTCACACCGTGGGTGGTCATAATGGTCAAAGGTGCAAATCCCGTAGTAAATCCCTAGTAAGCTAGGCGGACTCAAGGTAAAGGACCAACGAACTCATTGATTTAGGGTCATTCTACTAGGCTAAAGTCCAAAACTCGATTTATACAACTAGAAAGGGAAAAATAGACACTCACACACTAGCCTCTAAACCGGGTTTTCGAAAAAATGTTTACACACAACACACACAAAATGAAGACACGACGAAAACAAACGAAAGAAAAAGAAACAAAAGCAACATAACAAGAACAAAACAAAACGAACACATACAAAACATACACCACTCCGAACTTCCAAATGAGCAACCAATCCTCCACAAACTTTACAAAGCTCCACCCGAGCACACCACAACACATATCTCCTCCAAACTCCACAAGAAAGAAAGAGGGAAAAGGGTTGAAAAGATGTTACCGGGTGTCTTGAAAGCTCTCCAAAGCTAGCGGTGAATAAGCGACCTATAAGGAAAAGGGGAGGCAAAACACGCACACAAAACAAATATACGACACAAGGACAAAAAGGGAAAACACACAAAAGAAAAATCTTTTTGATTTTTGTGAAAAAATTTCAAATTTTTAGGGGTTTTTAAGATTTTTTTCGAAAAAACTAAGAAAATAAAACTAACTATACTAGAATATCGCTCCCCCACACTTAAATCGAGCCATGTCCTCATGCTCGATCGTAGGGTGCGGAGAGACAAAAGAAAGAAAAAGAAACTACGAAAATAAAGCTAAAAATCAAAAAGAAAAGTGAAGAAAAGGGTAGAAGGTGTCCGGCCGGGGTGTAATCAAGTCACCAAGGGCCGAGACGAGAAAAAGATATGGATGGGGGAAGAAATAAAAGAAGGAAATAAAAGGAAATGGGAGGGGAGGGCTAGGTGTGATCAAGTCACCTAGCCCGGATTCCGCCTAAATCCGACTAAATCCTCAAAAGGAAAGTGAAAATCTTGTAAAAATTTTGGATTTTGAAATGACTCTCGATGTAGTCACGTCATCGAGAGTCGGGAGCAACCACTAGCAAGGCCTCAAAGGCCACCATGACACAAAAGATAAGGGAAGGGGATAAGCAAAGGAAAACAAGCAACAACAAAAACGGAAAAGAAAGGATAGTTGTCGTACCATAGGTTAGCAACTCACTCTCTCCATCGTCTCATAGATCACTAAAGGCGCTTTCTTGTCTTCATCATTGCTTTTCCGCTTCATTCTCGATAAAACGCATGGTAGGGGTAGTAAAGGTGTGAGGGGGGTGGGATTTGATGTGGATCTCGGTGTAAAGTGAGGTGTACGGGTCATATGATAGGAGGAAGGAGGAGTAGGGAGGTTGGGAGGGGGTATAATGGATGGGTGGAGTCAAGGGGACCATCCCGGTCGGGATGGATGGTCCCGATCGGGTTGATAAATCCTTCCCGATCAGGAAGCCCCCGTCCCGGTCGGGAACGTACTCCAGTGAATCCGATTTTCAGCACCTTCATCCCGATCGGGATGGCTCCTTCCCGGTCGGGATTCCTCATCCTTCCCGGTCGGGAAGCCCTCTTCCCGATCAGGATGAGTCTTCTTTGCTTCCCCAAGCCCAAAAGCTTATCAAAGCTCGAAAAAACCGACTTCCTCGCTCGTAAACCAACTTCATCATCGACCACTCCTTTCTAGGAGTCACCTTCACTTCACCTATCATAATAAACTCAAAGCACACATCAAATTCACTCCCTTACATCGCTCATCAAAAATCCAAAACAATCACAAGAATCCCACAAAAACAAAGGAAGTCCTAGAAACAAAAATCACGAGTACAAGCACAAGAATTCTAAAGAAGAGAGGAGGGGAATATACAACATGACGGTTCTTTTAGGAACTCCATCAAACCTAGGATGGTGGACTCCATTCTTCAACCATAGCCCTCAAGGGCATGGAGGAGCAAGTCAAACGCGCTACCGACATCGTAGTGAAGGCCCAAGAAGCGCTCGAGCTTAACCAACCTCCACGGCCTCCAAGGAGGAGGCAAGAAGTAGGAATCCCAAGACCCGACATCATCTTCAAAGTTGTCTCTGGGGTCTCTCCATCCTACGAGCTTCACCGATCTCTTCTTACCTAAGCATTGCCTCCAATCACAAGCAAGCTTCATCTCCAAGAATCGAGGCACAAAAAGCGGTTTTGGCCTCATCTCTTCATTGCACACCCCCACACTTTCCTCAAGTTGTGGTTCCCCATCTTCATCACTCGGCCCCTCATCATCATGGAGGAGAGAATCGAAACTTCTACCGGCGGTTTCAATCCCTTCCAAACCATCTCTCGGTGTACTAGCAAGGGGCTCATGATGCCTATCCACGTTCTCGGACAAGGGCAACTCGAGGCTAACAATCTCACCCAACAACTCTACAAACTCCACCAAACCGCTCCCAAGGAGCGATTCTACAAGGAAAATGGGACCAAAACATAACAAAATAGGCGCTACAAATGACACTTATCACTCGGTCGGGAAGATCCCGTCTCGGGCGAGATGAAATTCCTTCTCGGCCAAGATGGACATGCAGTAGCTCCTATTTTCGCGCACACTTCATCTCGGTCGAGATGAAGTCTTTCTCAGCCGGGATGACTCATATACCTCTTCAATCTTCATGATAGCTCCACCCACATGACAACTAATACATCGGGATCTCGAACCCATCCCAAAAAGCTTGTCAAAAGCTTCAAAAACTGACTCCCATAACATCGAACTCTGCCAGAGGAAACTCGAGAAGAGTTGTAGGAAGGATAATACCGGAAAAAAGAATAGGAACAGCTTGATATGCTTTAGAACAAGCAACGATTTTACCAGAAGGAAGAGTGATAGAAATAGGCTTGGCTTGGGAAGGAATAAAAGATAATTTCGAAGCAAAGCTGGAGGAGATAGCGGATATGGAGGCACCAGTATCAAATAATATAAAGGCACTAACACCAGAGATCGTAAACATACCCGTAACTACGTCAGGGTTAGCCTCAGCGTCGGCTCGGCTCATCAAGAATATGCGCCCCTTTCGAGCAGGTGTGGTGACAGCATCGCTGGTTGCAGCCTTCTTCGGACATATGGTCGAAATATGTCCCGGTTCTCCGCAGGTGAAACAGACGATGGGAGAGCCGTTACAGTTCTTGCCCGGGTGGAAATCCTTCTTGCATTTGAAGCAGGCAGTGCTCTTCTTGTCTTGAAATCGGGAGTTAGAGTTGTTTCTTTTTCCTCCAGAAGAATGGAATTTCTTCGATGAAGAAGAGGTGTTGCCAGAAGATTGGAATGGTCTCTTGTAACCAGCAGCAGTGGTCTCCATTTTCTTGACTTCCTTCAGTGAGGACTCGGTAAACAGCGCGGCATTGTAGATATCTTGTACAGTCTCGAAATCCTTGGGAATATTGTGTGCAATATCTGCTCTGAGCCCCTCTTTGAAATAAAAGGCTCGATTGTCCTTAGTTTGTAGCAGGCCTTCAGCATAATGCGCCAGGAAATGGAATTGTTGCGAGTACTCAGCCACGGTCATGTTGTTTCCTTGGACAAGACTGCTGAACTCCCTCATTCTTTCCTTCTTTAGCTCCTTGGTATAAAGCCTACGCTCCAACAGGATCTTGAATTGAGCCCATCCAAAACCCGGAGTCTGCAAGGTAGTTGGGCCTACTAGGGTCCACCATCGATCGGCTTCATCAGACAAGTAAAGCACGGCCAGGCCCACCTTCTGGTCCTCGGGAGCAGAATAAATCCCGAATTGCCTCTCCATCAACCGGAACCTACGATTCATGACTTCAGAATCTACAGAGTCGTCATAAAATTCTAACTTGCTCTTGGCCATTCCTTTAGCTGCGTGCGAGAAGCTAAAGGGTCGCTGGTTGTTTGCGTTCCTGTTGGTCAATTCCTGGAGTGTTTGCACCATCGCATTCATGTTGTTGACAAACGCAGCATTGATGTCATTCTTGTTCGTTCGGCCGTTCATCTTCAACCACAAAAGAAACACATAATCAATGATAATCATTGAGTTCAGGAACATATAAACTAAACAAGTAAGTCCTTATTTTGGTTTCTACCCATCTCTCACTAATATCTTATTTAATGTTTAAACCATTTACTGATATTTTTCCTAAAATCATGTGTGAGCGTCGGGAGCAACGATGCTCTGATACCAACTATAATCCCCTATAAATTCTAATGCAAAACGGTGGCGGAATCACTATTGAGTTGGGATTAACACACTGATAACTAAATTTTAATAATGAAAAGGTAAGTCAGTACAACTGCCACTTTTATAAAAAGGGCAAAAATTTAAAATCCTTAAAAATGTTAAACATACAAACCATAGTATGAAAATAAATTCAACGGCGCAAGACCAAATGCCGCTCGCTAGCTCACACAACCCGAACAGATAATACCTGTCATGTTATAAACATAACAGCCACAATTCAGTGGGGAGTAACGACGACGTTCTCCCAGCCATATTACATGATATTAATGCACAATTACTACTATATCAAAATAGTTGAAAACTGGAAAACATTTAAAATGATACGGTAAAATAATTCGAAATGATTGTCAACCTGCAAATCCATGTCAATCAATAAAATAACGGCGCTATGGAAGTCAATCAGTGTAACGGATTAGACTTTCACTAGGATCATACTAAACTAGGTTCGAGAATTTAGTCAAAACAAATTAGACTTCAGTCTCTAACTAGGCAACTCAACTATAACAGGACTGCGTGCAGCGAGGTCCTGGCTTAAGTAATGTACACCCCTCCTGGACACCAACCGTAATCCAGTTCAACCAGACGGCGACTTACACGATGTGATATCTAAGTTTAAGGTCAAAATATACACACTCCTGAACACAAATCATGCTCAGTTCAACGACCAATGTGTCTCTAACTAGACACACCAGCTTTATAGTTGATGGCAAAACGTATACCCTAGACTGTATTACTCTACCCGTACACTTGTCCTTATTCCATAACTCCAAAACAAAGCCGTTGTCGTAATTCAATAGGATTATCAAAACGTTCTAAAAAGGAAACTTTCTATTTTAGGAAATTTTCTCGGAATAACAATACGATGAAAATAGCGTTATAGAAAAATATAGAGAATAGTAATTTACTCTAACTATAAAGTAAATATTATTAATTTCGCAAACTACTACTTTCGGCCTTAACAATTATTAAGTTCTAAATCGAGTATAAATTATTTATAAGAATTATCGAAATATTTCACAAACGTATTATTATTATTATTATTATTAATTAGGGTGTTTCAAAAATATATAAAACTAAAATTCCCTAATTATTATTAGTTTCGACGGAACGAGTATAAAATAATGTTTTACGACAATCATATCTTATAAAAGTAATTTATTTAACATTCTTTATTTTATTAAACATTTAAACTATTTTCGAATAACATAAAGGGTGACTTAAGATGAAACGGTTAAATTTTTAGAAGGTTCAAAATTGCTGAAAAATTAAATAAGTTACTGTAAAATCGTGTTTTAACGATTACTCACGATTTTGCTTAAAAATTAATTATATCATTTAAAGGCTTCGAAAAATAGTGTAAAAATTACAATAAATAATTAAAACTAATATTTAGACAATCTGTCCAGAAAATATTTTTTTTCAAAATCTGGAAACCCAGTTTTAAAGGCTTTTACGGAAAACGCGTTAATTAAACCTTAACGATTAAAAATAAAAGCTAAATTCAAAACGATTTGTGCACGGTTGTTAAAAATCATAACTTATCAAGGAAATAAATTTTTTCTAGAAACTTTTCAATTTGACGGCCACTACCCCAATGATATGTATTTGCGGCCATTTCCTCAATTAGTTCTTTAGCCTTATTCCATGGTAGACTATCTAAGCTACCTCCAGCAGCAGCATTAAGACTCATCTGAGATTCCGGCTTCACACCATTGTAGAATGTAAGAACAAGAAGGTAATTAGGAATACCATGATGTGGGCATTGACGTTGGAGTTCCTTAAACCGTTCCCAAGCTTCATATAATGATTCATTCTCATGTTGAATGAATGAGCTAATATCATTGCGTAACTTTGCAGTCTTACCCGGTGGAAAGAACTTGTGAAGAAACGCGGTGGGGAGCTTGTCCCATGTATCAAAAGAGCCGGCATGCATCACAATTTCGCAACCATTCTCTAGCCCTATCTCGTAATGAATACGGAAACAACCGCAATCGAATAGCATCATTGGATAAACTGTATAAATTCCAAGTGGTTGCGGATAATAGGTGCTGTATTTGTGAACAAGAAGAAGAATCCTTGCAACATTTATTTTTCTCGTGCCAATACAACAAGAATGTATTGCAGTACATTCAAGATTGGACGGGACTGAGCCTGGCAATAGATAATAATCAGAGCTGGAGACGGCATAAGAGATTTTCGAGACTCAAAAATGGCATTCTGAATAGCATTATAAGTTCTATGATATATCATCTCTGGTACCAGTGGAATTATAGCAGGATGGAACACCGAATTGATACCCAGAGGAAGTGTGCTGATCTTATAAAGGCTGAAGTTAGGAATAGAGTTAAGTCGCAATGTCATGGAAAAGTTTCCGATAAGGATAGATTTTGGATTGACAGACTGATGTAAGAATGGATGAGTTCTGGTTGTATTAACTAGATCTCTTCGATTGTGATGTATTTGGTTACTCGATATTAATATAATTTACATTTCACCAAAAAAGGAAACCCCATTGATCTTCACATTGTCGCAATTTTCAAGGAAAGTATTGATGTGCTCATTAGGACTTTCCGTTAGTGACCCACTAAATTGATTTTGCTGAACAAATGAAATCAATGAAGTCTTCAGCTCAAAATTGTTTGCTTCCACAGCGGGTCTCGTAATGCTCGAATTGAGCACAACTTTAGGAGCACTTTCATCCTTAATAGACGTCATAGTAATTTCTACCTCGGTATCAGTGACTACTTCCTCAGTATTAAGAATTACTTCCTCGGGTTCTGGCTCATGTTGAGCCTTCTTCTTCTTTCTCTCTGCGTTTCGTCTTCTAGCGGTGGCTTCGATCTCGGGGTCAAATTCGTATAAACCCTTTGATTTACTCCTGCGCATAAAGATCATAATACGCAACTAGAGAAATATTAGTAACCAAGAAAGCGTACCAATGTACGCGGAAAAAGACGTAATCTAACAAATCAAAAATCTAAGCTAATATTAATCCGTTACATTCCCGGCAACGGCGCCAAAAACTTGTTACGTTTTATTTTGTAGTACCGCAAGCGTACGGGTATTGTAGCATACGGGTCGATCTCAGGGAGGTGAATGATTAAGTACTAGCTAATTTCTGAATATAAGTTATCTACGTCGTGTAAGAAGATTTTGATTGTATAACTAATTTCTAACAAACTAGTACGGAAGGTAGTAAATCTAGATCGCAATTTTCAAGGAAAGTATTGATGTGCTCATTAGGACTTTCCGTTAGTGACCCACTAAATTGATTTTGTTGAACAAATGAAATCAATGAAGTCTTCAGCTCAAAATTGTTTGCTTCCACAGCGGGTCTCGTAATGCTCGAATTGAGCACAACTTTAGGAGCACTTTCATCCTTAATAGACGTCATAGTAATTTCTACCTCGGTATCAGTGACTACTTCCTCAGTATTAAGAATTACTTCCTCGGGTTCTGGCTCATGTTGAGCCTTCTTCTTTCTCTCTGTGTTTCGTCTTCTAGCGGTGGCTTCGATCTCGGGGTCAAATTCGTATAAACCCTTTGATTTACTCCTGCGCATAAAGATCATAATACGCAACTAGAGAAATATTAGTAACCAAGAAAGCGTACCAATGTACGCGGAAAAAGACGTAATCTAACAAATCAAAAATCTAAGCTAATATTAATCCGCTACCTTCCCGGCAACGGCGCCAAAAACTTGTTACGTTTTATTTTGTAGTACCGCAAGCGTACGGGTATTGTAGCATACGGGTCGATCTCAGGGAGGTGAATGATTAAGTACTAGCTAATTTCTGAATATAAGTTATCTACGTCGAATAAGAAGATTTTGATTGTATAACTAATTTCTAACAAACTAGTACGGAAGGTAGTAAATCTAGATGAAATCAATAATAGAAAGACCTCGGGAAGTGTTCACCATTAATAATGGATTATCGATGCAATCAAGATGTGACACAACTTTGTCAAATTACCGTCTTGGGTGAGACTAGAATTTCTATTTTAATCAATACTTTAAATTCTCCGTCGAGACATAGAAAGCCTATCTAGCATGTTACAAATCCTATTCTTATGGCACGAATAACAAAACTAGATGCATTAAGAATCGATACTAACATGTCTCAATTATTCCAATTCACTATTCTCATGTTAAAGTTCAAATCTTGTTTCGGTTCTCTAAATTAAAACCCGACTCTCGTTGTAATTCAAATTGAGTGGAAATTAATCGATAAAGATACAAACTTTTAGGCATGATTCATATGAAAACATCAAACTCTCGTTGTAATGATAATCTAGACTCAAACCTAGCAATTCAAACTAATCAATCAATTATCAAGCACAACCGAAACAAACCCAATTCAATAATTCAACAAAGCGCGATTAAAATCAAAGCATCAATAACCCATATTATCGGCTGATCGAGCCCTAGATAAAAGAACTACTCACAATTCATAATCAAAATGATAATCAACAAATAAAATAAAAAGTAGAGAATTAGAAAAACTTAGTCCTGAATAATGGATAAAATGATGAACGATCATCTTCTTCAAGGTCTTGGAACAATAAAAATCAAATTGCATAAATCTAATAAAATTGCATAAGTTTTATGTATCTAGTCTAGGAATGATAAGGTTTTTTCTAATAAAACAAAATGTGATATAAGTAGGATAGAATAGGAGGAAGATAAGAGTCATGGACGGGTAGCTATTCGCTAGTAGCGGCACATTTCGCTACTAGCGGCACTCTGGAAGCTTCACCATTTGTAAAAATTCTGATTATGCCTCTACTAGCGGCAGTTTTGCTCTTCGTCATCCGCTACTAGCGGCACTGAAAATTCACAATTCTATCTTCTTTGTTTTTCCTTTGATTTTCTTCTCTTCTTTTCTTCATGCGATCTTCGATCTAACCCGACATTGACATGTATACCATCACTATAATCCGGGCATAATACATGAATTTCTCGGCTCTTCAGAATAGCTAGAACCGTCATCAAAAATCACATATTCACTCAAATCATGCAAGATCATTGGAAATCACTCAAATATCACTATATCGCCCCAAATTAATTCTTAAACGCTACAAATATGACGATATGCACTCACAAATAGCGCTAAAAATAGTACTTAACAGGTACCTTTATGGCTTAGGCTCCATGAACTTCCACTACTCTTCTAGGGTAAATGTTTACCTAGAATAGCAGGACTCATTGGGAAATTTGTTAAGGTTGGCCAACCAACAATAGAGAAAAAGAGTCTGGGATTTGCTAGAGTCTTAGTGGAACTACATGTTGGACAGAAAACACATAATAAAGTGAAGTTTAAGGATGAGAAAAGAGATATTATAATTGTGAAGGTGGGACTATGAGTGGAAACCAATTGTCTGCCAAAAATGCAAGGGCATGGGACATGCTACTACACAATGCAGGAAGACATCTAACCCACCAAAGAGAACTGAACTACCCTCTAAAATATGGGTTCCAGCTCATCCAAAAGCTAAGCCAACTGAAAAGAGATAATTAAGGGTGCAGATAGTGGTTGCCCCTGAAGTAAACCAGCCTGGTGGGGTGGAAGCACAGCAATAGGAGCCCCATAGTGCCTCAAGGGTAGAAACCCCAACGCTTGGTGATATAGTGGGGGACCTAGAAAGGAAAGAAGAAAATGGAATAGAAGCAATACCTCCAAAAATTATACATGATGATGCGTAAAATAGGTTTTTGGAATCTGAGGGGAATGAATAGTGTTAATAAGCAAAAGGTAATAAAATGTTTCTTGCATAATAATGAAGTAAGCCTTTTTGGTTTACTTGAAACTAAAATAAATAGTGGGACGATTAATAATATGATGCACACCTTGTGTGATGGTTGGAGTGTGTCTACTAATTGACATCAACATAAGGGGGGAAGGGTTGGATGCAGTGGAAACCAACTCATTTTGATGTTTGGATTTTGCACTCCTATGCTCAATGTATTCATGCAAAGGTTACTACCAGGGGGACAGATGCTAGTTTTGCTATTACATTTGTCTATGCCTATAATGATGGAAAAGATAGAAGGGAATTCTGGGATCAACTGAGGGTTATTGCTAGTAACACTCAGGGGCCTTGGGCAATTGCTGGAGACTTTAATACGGTCATCAATCCAAGTGAAAGGCTGGGAGGTAACTCAAAATAAGAGGATATGGATGAATTCATTCACTATCTTAATGACTATGATATGGTGAACATGGTAGCTTCAGGTGCTTTCTACACCTGGAACAACAAGCAAGATCCTAGTCATAGAGCCTATAGCAGGCTTGATAAAATTTTGATTAATTTTGAGTGGATTACTAAGTTCCCTGATACTACTGCTCATTTTCACCCACAGGACTTGTTTGACCATACTCCATGTGTGGTATCTAGGGCTTCTGTGGAGATTACGAAGGGGCATACTTTCAAATTCTTTGATATGTGGAGCAAGCACCCAGAGTTTTTACATATAGTTTAGGAGAATCGGGGAGTTGCAGTTGCAGGTACTCCTATGTTCCAACTGATCAAAAAGTTGAAAGCTCGTAAACCAAAACTTAAAGCATTGAACATAACGACATTCTCTGACATTGAGCTTAGAACCACTATGGCTGCTAAAGTGCTTGCCTCAATACAGATGAGACTTCTCCAGGATAATCTGAATGAGGCTTTTATCAATGAGGAAAGACAAGTATCAAGTCAGCCGAGGGGGTTACTGGATGCTCAACAAAGCTTCTTAAGTCAAAAAGCAAAAGTGATAACTCGGTATTTATTCATATTTTCATCCCGTTTTTGGGTGTCGTTAAACTCGATTACATTTATATTTGAACTATATGATACAATTTGGTGAGATTTGACGTGTAAGGGTATGTATTATTATTTATCGTGCTAAATAGGCTGATTTCGATGTTAATTATATTTATTAGGTACTGGATTGATAAGTCAGGATTAAATGATCCGACTAACACGTTGGATTTGACCCGAAAGGAAACGGCGTATAAAAGAGAAGATTAGCCCCAAATCATGTAGCAACCTAAACTATATATATATATATATATAGGAAGTGCACAAAGTAATCGAAGGAAGAATACAAATACATCACACAAACATAAGGAAAGAAAGAACATCTGTTCTTTGAATGCCCATACAGCTCTAAGCTGATCAGCTTTTCAGATGACCGGTTACAGGCCAACACTCCAAAGTGTTCTCGACAATGAGGATGATTCGGTTAGATGGAAAATTCAGGCTAGTTTGTTAGCTGCTTGTTATTACCATGTCTGGACCCAAAGAAATGAAGGGAGAATAGAAGAAGTTGTGACGCGACCTGATTTAATAGCGAAGCAGATTATAGCTGAAGAAAGAGGTCGAGTGAAGGTCAAGGCACACGATGATCTTACGACTGACGATTTTGATTGGCTTCGTAAGATAGGCTACAGTTGCTAATTTTGCTTTGATTTCTTTGATGTAATTATATTAGATGTATAGTATATGGCGCTACACTGTAGATTTTTTTTGATGAATGCACTACTTACATATCACAAAAAAAAAGGAAAAAAAGAAAAGCCAATATATTCCAAGATTCCAGGAAGGGTTTATGACACTCAGAAATAAAGTAAAGAAGAGAGGGAAATCAGAGAATCTATATTATGGCAACTGACAAAGCACCAAGGATGGAAACACAATATATCCATGTCGTCTGTCAATCTCATCGGTTTCCATATTTCTACTCAGAAATTATACCCCAAATCTTTCCTAATTTTGACCCAAGGCAACTATAAATACTCAATACCCATTCATGAAGAAACCAAGCAAACAAGTACAAAAATACCAAAGGTTATTAGTAACTGAAATTGACGATTTTCGGGAGCTCGGAGCAGTCCGTCGGGTGAAGCGGCTTCAACTCGAGGGAAGACGGAAGCACTACTTGTGGAGGTGTCGAAACCGAATCAAGGAGGAGTCTTTTGGTTCTAGATATTAAGTTCTCTACTCCTTACTACTACTTAATTTCAGTTATTAATTTTGTCCTGAATCTTATATGACGTTAATCGTTCAGTTATGAAATCAATTAGTTTTACCAATATTATTTTGTTAGTATTCAATTTTATACTCGTCCTTATTGTTCAATAGCTAGTTGTATTATTTGGCACGGCATTGAATTATACAACCGAGTAGCAACTATATTAATTTAGGACTGCAAATTGTCACTAGATTAATGTAGGAGTGTAATTTGATCTAGTTAATTTTGATTGACTAGGATTATTAATGATGTATTTCTTGTCCTTAATGCGAATAGTTAACTTACGGAGCTTCAAAACTTACGTAATAATTAATTAGTTAGTATTGGTGGTCGAGCGGCTCGACACCGTTTATAAGTAAGGAAGGATAGAGAGATTTAGCGGCTAAATTCTCTACAAGTAATCTATTGATAAAATAATATGGGTACGACGAGTCGATTTAGTAACTGAATGGGTAACCAAGTATAAGAAATATATGAGCCGAATTATTATGCTTGTTTCACTTGTATATATTAGGATAATAGTTATAGTTTATTATGGAGTAGTTCATTAGTTTGATTTTTTTGAGACAATTAATTGAACCCCTCATTTCGTATATATTCTTGTTAATATTGTTAATATGTTATTCATAATCGTAAATATGTAGTGGACCAGTTAATGAATAAATCGTCTCTCCGTGGGATCAACCCTTACTTGTACTATACTACGTAATTTTTAATATCGTTAGTGTGATAAGAGTAAGGTTATAAATTATTAATTTGATTGCGGTAACGACACGTATCAAATTTTGGCGTCGTTGCCGTGGAGATTGTATTGTTATTCATTTCAATTTATACGTGTGTAAACCATTGGCTTGATTGTGTTTGTATAATATGCGTTTTTGTATAAGAGTCAAATTTGGGAGTATTAATACGTGGAACACCTAGGTATTTGTGTGTGCTGAATTGAAGCTTAGAGTGTTATATATGTTGCCATTTTGGTTTGCATCACTGTGGACTTAAAGGGCATAAATGAATGTTGCTGATCATAATATTACAATAAATTGGCATCTTTAAATTGGAGAATTGGGTTGACGAACGATTTTTTTTAGGTAGCTTTTAGCCTAGCTAACTACTTGTCTTTCTATTTTACGTTTGTTCGACTCTTAATATTATTTGTGAGCCACTTATTTCATTGTTGTTACATATGTCTAAAAGTCACTCAAACAGGAGGTGCCATTGGATGTGTTTGAATATGATATACTACTCTGTCAATGTGCTAACTTGATGCAATTCTCCAACTAATTTGAATGAAATAATCAAGCTCATGAACATCCTAATGCAATATTACTTAGCCTATATTAGTTTGTATGTCTAACATTTGAATACTAGCATGTATTAGTTTGTATACCAACCAAGCTAACAGTACAGGACACAGTTATAAGATATATATAAATACTAACTTGCTTTATGTTTTTTTGCCTTTTTCCATCAGGTGTATGCATCAGCATAACACTCGTCGGTCCAGAGGAGCTATAATTTTCAATCCTGAAATCGAGAGAACCGCAAGAAGGATAAGAAAAGAATTTCTAAGGAAAAAGGAGGAGGAACCGTTAGAGCTCGACAAGTTTTTTATTGAGGAAGAAGAAGTAGAGATGGCTGAAAAGACGTTAAAGCAATTGGCTACACCGGATGTGACGACCACCCCGTTGAGTATCGTATTTCCTACTCTTGAAAAGACTTTAAAGTTAAATTCCGGTTTTCTTAGTTTACTCCCTAAGTTTTATGGTAAATCAGATGAATTGCCTAACATGCATCTAGTTGCTTTTGATTTAACATGCTCTTCTATGGAATGTGAGGGGATTAAACCGGAGGACATTAAATTACGGGCTTTTCCAGTCTCGTTAGAGAGGGCGGCTAAAAAATGGTTATTTTACTTACCACCGAGTTCTATTACTAGCTGGGATACATTAAAAATAGCTTTTCTAGAAAAATTCAAACCCGCTAGTAGAGTCGCTTCTATTAGAAAGGAAATAAGTGGTATTAAACAGGGTTATGATGAGTCTTTATGTGAATATCGGGAAGATTTAATAGGCTATGTGCCTCGTGTCCTCAACACCAAATAACTGAAAAATTGTTATTGTTTTATTTTTATGAGGGTCTTTTAAGTAAGGATAGACAATACATTGATGCTGCTTGTGGGGGAATCTTGGTTGATAAAACACCGACCGAGGCTAGGAAACTACTAAACAACATGGCCTTAAATACCCAACAATTTAGTTCTCGGAAGGATGTAGGTGTAGTAAATGGGATTAGTAGTACTGATATGACTGATTTAAGGGATCAAATTCAAGAAAATGGCCAACAAATTGCGACTTTGACTACTCTTGTCTCAAAACTTGTTGCTGATCATTCGAAAAAGACCGTTTTTACTGTAAGTTCTGATAATTTGCGAGTTAATGATGTTGGTCAGCTTGATACTGTGAATGCTATGGGTAGTTTTAATGGTAACCAAAAAAGGAAATATGACCCGTATTCGGACACTTATAATGAGGGATGGAAAGATCACCATAATCTTAGATACGGTTCAGGACCTAGACCCTCTAATCACAATAATTTTAGACCTCATGCACCTCAACCCTATTATGTATCACTAGAAGACATGATAAAGCAACTAGCAAATACGGTGGGTCAAGTTCAAAACCAATGTGTGTCGTACCAACAGAAAACAGATGCTCATCTTCAACAATTAGATTCACAAATGGGGCAAATATGTACGACCTTAAGTAATTGAAACCACTCTCTCAGGTAAGCTTCCGACACAAATAATCCCTAATCCGAAGGATAGATGTTTAGCTATTAGAATAAGAGAGGGAGATGATATGAACTTTAATCCACTTGAGAAGGGTAATGACCACCGAACTTATAGTGTAGCCAATGAGAATAGGATTCCCTTGATCAGAGGAATTAAATTAGTTCCGAGATATGCTGAGCTTTTTGAGGGCTTTGTGAATGCCGAAAAATTAAGTGTGGGGGAATTTGGTGATATCCCTTGTGCTCTTTTAGTATTTCTTGCGGTATAGGTGCATTCCATTATGATTATTGCTTACTGGATTTGGGTGCCAATGTGAATACAATGCCATTGCATGTTTATGAATCTTATGAATTTGTTCCGTTAGCAAGCACCATATCCACTCTTGAGTTAGGAGATGCATGGTAGCATAATGCATCCGCTTGGAGTTTTGGAAAATATTATAGTAAGAGTTGGCGATTTTGAGTTCGTGAGCAACATTTATGTAACTAAGTATAATTCTTTTTTTCCTATTCTTTTAGGAAAGTCATTCTTGAGGAAGTCTAGAGCACTTATTGATGTTGCTAGGGGAGAAGTGGTATTAAGATGTGTCGGAAAGGAATTAAAAATTAATCTTTATGATATTATTCGGTACCCTTACATTTTGGATTATAATTTTTATAATTTGGAGAAGTATTGTATAGAAATATTGGGATTAGACGTGATTGAGATATTATTGGATGAAACGACGCAGACACTTGGATTAGAAGGTATGTTTAAGATGGCGGTTGTGGAATTGTCAGACTCTTAAGAATATCTTAACTACGTCGAGCCAAAGACGTTAAATTAGGCGCTTCTTGGGAGGCAACCCAAGCTTAATTGAATTGTATTATTTTTATGTATTTATTTAGTCGAGTCAACTTAAGTGCCTCCCTGAGTTTCACAACCTTTGTAAGGGGATGTTAATAGTGTCGGTTGCACAAAAATATTAGTATTAGATAAAATAAACTTCATAAGATGTGTCATTGCTGGGAACTTTTTGGGTATTTCGTGTTACACGTGTTTGGGTCTAGTGCTTCTATTTTGCAGGAATACTGTTATTTTGCACTTTTGGAGGCTGTGGAGGTTGATATTATGGGACTGAAACTAATACAAGGACATACAACTAGGATAACTCACATATTAAATCCGCTAAGTGCTCTTATTTATCTCCTTTATTTTTCAAGTACATTTCATTTGCCATTAAGGACAATGTCGATCTTAAGTGCGGGGGGGAGTTAATTAAAATCTTAATAAATTGAGTTTATTTTCAATAATGTGTGTTTTAAAGTTACAACCTAGGCGTTTTTAGGCTAACTAAAATAAGAGAGTCGACGACAAGCTCTAATCTAACAATTTTTCAAAACTAACTTTTATAATTTCTCTTAATAATATTAAGGAATTTTTTTTGAAGTTATATATGCAGTTATTTTTCGTCCCAATCGAGCTTGGATTAATTAATTTGATAGCAGATGATATTTTACGTCTCTTTTAAATTTGAGTTATAAGTGAATTATAAAAATAGCACTTATTTTTGCTACCTTCACTACTTATTTTTATTTACTCTAAAGGTACGAAAAGTAAGTCGGTCTTGATCAATTAATTTATTTTTCTAGGTGACTCCTAATTAGGGACGAGGAAGATTAGACATCTGAAGAGTGAGTGAGTCGTTCTTATGACTCGAGTTAATAATCCGAGGGGAATCTAGTCCTAATGGGATTGGGAGAATGACTAATGCCTTGTCCGGAAGGGCGGGAGTCATTGATTGAAAGCTCGCTACATGGGTCACTTGATCGAAAATAAGAAGAAAAAAAAACAGAAAAGGAAAAAAAGAGAAAAAGGAAAAAAAATATAATAATAATTACGGAAAAAGTGAGATGAGGTGTTTAGTTTACCTATGTGCTCGGGAGAACGATCCTCGTACTGAACTGGTAATAGTAATGTACGGAAAGTAAATCCCCTTCCCCCAAGGCCTTAAATAGCCGAAACTCGTCTTTTTCAGTCAATTTTTATACAACTTTTTTTAAGGTAGTTCAATGAGTGTGAAAAATAATGAGTTCATTTATTATTTATATTTATATACGGTCTAAAATATTATTTATTGTTAAATTAATTAGTTGAATAGTTCCATGTGGAGGAAAAGTTTAGTATATATTGCTTCCTAATCTAACTCAAATATTTTTATTGACTTCTCTAACTTAGTGAACTGATTTACCTAACATAAAGCATTTTAGTTTGCCGTCGGTAGTCCTGTTTTGGTTTGTCAGAAATCGTCGAGGTTGATTTATCTAATGTATCTAAAGTTTTGTCATTGTCGAGGACGACAATGAGCCAAGTGTGGGGAAATTTGATAACTCGGTATTTATTCACATTTCATCCCGCTTTTGTGTGTCGTTAACCTCGATTACATTTATATTTGAACTATATGATACAATTTGGTGAGATTCGACGTGTAAGGGTATGTATTATTATTTATCGTGCTAAATAGGCTGATTTCGATGTTAATTATATTTATTAGGTACTGGATTTATAAGTCAGGATTAAATGACCCGACTAACACGTTGGATTTGACCCGAAAGGAAACGGCGTATAAAAGAGAAGATTAGCCCCAAATCATGTAGCAACCTAAACTATATAGGAAGTGCACAAAGTAATCGAGGGAAGAATACAAATACATCACACAAACAAAAAAGATTACCCGTGTTTCTTAAGGATTAGATCGTTGATTGTTGTCTAAGGTTGTAACCTATGGACTTTGGAGTCGAGTGGTCTAACTTGGATAAATTGTTGTTAACCTTGAATAGGAGAAGCTTATTGCACAATTAGAGGTTGGATTTATCGCATTGTTTTGAGGAATACTTAATGCGAATCGTCTTGATGGATTTATAGTTCAGAACCGTTAGATACCCTTCTATATGTCGTCGACTACTACTGTTAGTCATTTCAAAAGGTATTACTGTCTCACGATCAAATTCGCGCCTCTTTAACACATGAATTACCGAGAAGAAAATGATAAATGCGTATGCTAATTACATTTCTAGATGATTCGTCACATAAATGATGTACTTCTAGGCGCTATTATTTATGGTTTTATTTCGTTATTATGTGAAGTAAAGGATGTAATATGAGTTTTGAGGGATCAAATAACATGTAATACGAAGTACAATGTTTTCTTTTGCTGACAAAAAAAAAGATGCTTCGTTGCTTATTGATAATAATTGTCATAAAACCTAACTTCATTCGTAACAAGGACAATGTCATGTTGGACGGACGTGTTTCGGCCTAGCCCTGTACTGTAATATTATTGCTCTGATGACTAACACTATTCTTCAACTACATTTCATCAGACTCTGGAGTACCTGAGCGACAAGCAAAAGTACAGCAATTTGGTAGATCCGAGCCTGAAATCTTCTAAGAATGACGATCTTGAGATTATTTGCGAGGTTATTAACGAGTGTATAGCAGCTATAATCACAGAAAATTGCCAAACTCAAATAAACAATTGACAGTTATTGAATACACTCGGATTGAGTAGTAATTCACGCATAGGCGATGCAATGGAGCTGGTTATTGAACTCCATAATTTTTTATAGGTAAACCCAATTCAATCTTCAAATTACTCCGTATTAATTATTACATGAACTTAATTATTTGTTGATACTGTGATTGCATTCTGTACGAAACCATGACAGTGGAGAACTTTACATGTGTGTTCCAAGCGAGGCATGGACAAAATCAGTGGAATACAAAGTAGTAGAAGATGAGGAAGATTGATTACAAAGGGAATACTTAGATCGATTGTGGAGTACTCATTTTTGGAAAATATACGCATTTTTTGAGATATTTATGTTATACTACAGAGTAGTATAACATTTTGTGCTTCTAATTTCTACTCGTATAATGTAATTGACACATCTTGACATTATTATATATATATATATATATATATATGAAATTTTTATGGAAATCCGTGTCTATTTTAGTTGATAAATTTTAAAATGAGTACATTGTATTTTAATGCTTGGGTTATCTTAAATATTAAAAGAATTTTAAAAAAAATCAAGGTGACAAAAGAAACCATCTAATTGTGTTACATGGTTTGTTAAGTTGTTAGGCAAAGAAATCATTTTAGTACATTATATGGTTTATTAAGTTGAGATAAGAAACCATTTATTTCTCCCATAAGGTTTCTTTAAATTGGACCAAAGAAACCATTTATTTCTTAAAATTGATTTCTAAATCATTAGCAAATAAACCATTTGTCTCCCATGATTTCTTTCCCTAAGACACCTTTGACTTGGAGATCATCTCCATAATGGTGTCTTAGGGCATTTCATCTCCATAATGGTGTCTTAGGGCATTTGTCTCCCATGATTTCTTAGGCTTCTTTTCTAGTAGTGAGACCAACGAGATTGTGGCTTCGTTGAGTTAATATTTTTGTGGTTTCTCTGATACGGTATGAAATTTGATGGACTTCTCAGAAACATTAGTTGAATGACGTGTTTGAAGATGTGAGTGTTTGCGCCATTACCTATAGGTTTGAGCGTGTTCGAGGATTTGTTATACGTTCCTAACTCCTGTACTTGTGGCATCATAAATAGATTGATGATAAATTTTTGAGGATTTCGTACCCGTGCTTGTTAATTGGTGGATTTTGTTTAGTGTTCCTTACTCGAGAAATTTGGAGTATACTTCGAGTTCAAACCTTATGAGCCTTGGATTTAGGAACCTTATCGATTGCGAATTTGGGTGTGTTATGATGACCGTTGGAATTATAATGGATGAGATTAGATTGTAAAGCAATTGTGGATTAGTATCGTGTCGTTTGAACGATTGGTTAGTCACGTAAGATATTTTTGGAGATTGTGACCGAGTAGTACTACCTAGTGCCTAAATGTGGACTTGTATTATTTGATGGAAATTAGGAACCCGTGTTGTGGGAGCCGTACCGGGAATCTCGAGATGGTTAATTTATTCTTCAATCTTTGAGAACTATATTTGATTCTCAATTTTGTCCTCCCATTAACTTTTCTTGAATACTGCTACTACTTTTTCGACCATTCCCTTTCGACTTCTTTATCGGGTTTGAAAATTTCTGTTTCGATTTGTTATTGACTCTGACTCTATTTATCCATTTACCTTTTTCTCGAACATATTTTTTGAAAAGTGGACTATTTTTAAAAAAAAATAAAAAATTTGGGCTATCGTTAAATTTTAATATTTGAGTTATAAATTTCAAAACTTTATATTTCGTTTTTTTCGGTCCCGTTTCAAAAGGGTCTTAATAATTTATTTTCAAGTATTTCGAAATTATTTAAAATTTTAATTTTGATTTTCGCGTGATCGAGATTTTATGAAAACATTCATAATTGCAAATATTTTGGATTCCTATAAACTTATTATGTAAAACGATTTAACCTTTTCGAAAAACATCGTATGTCTAAATTTTTGTTTTATTTTTCGATAGATTTTAAATCTGTTATTGAAAATGTTTGACGACTGATTCGATTATTTACTAACTACAAAATTTGATTTCTCAAATTTTTGTTTGGTTTTAAAACAAAATATTGTCGAGTTTCTTAATCAAAACGTTTTACCGTTGCTTTGAAAATATTTGGGTACTCTCCCCTCGAGTTCGTTTACAAATATTATTTATCGTCATTATTTTATCGAATAATTTTAACTTACGATTATATTAATTTAAATGATTTTAAACTTTGAGTGGCTGATCCCAAACTACCTTGAGATAAATTTTGTCTTCGAATTCGATTTCATATCCCTTTTGAAGTTGTAAAAAGATTTTAACCGAGCCTGTGATGCGAGTTAAGCATTCTCATTTTGTTCAAGTGACATAACTTTGTTTTCCATTCTATCTTTATCTTTTTATAAGTTTCGAGGACGAAACTTCTTTTTAATGGGGAAGATTGTAACACCCTGATTTTATAAAATATATTAAATTAAAGTTATCTTCGTATTTTTATTTTGTTTACGATTTAACACGTAATTCTTAAAATTATTATAAAAACGAATGTATTGTTTAATCGTTTCAAACTCCTAAATTTCTATTTGTCTCGGAAACTTTTCTTATATTTAAATTATATTTTTATTTCGGTTTATCTTATACATTTAGTTTAATTTTTATCGAAAGTCTATTTCGACGATATAAATTCTAAATCCTTTTTATTTATTTATACTTAAGCTCGAATTTCTATTTTTCGGCTCGAAGCTCATTTATTTTTAAGTTTCGTCAAAACATTTATTATCTTTCCTCGAGAAATCAATTTAATTCACTTCATCGAAAATTCATTATTTGTCGAGAAACTTTATTTCATCGTCTAATTATTTATTTCTGTCAACTTTGTTTTCGTCTCGAATAATTTATTCACTCATTTATTTGACGGCCCGATTATTTATTAATTTTATTAACTTGTTCTAATCCGATTCGTGGATCAGTCAATTTCTTGTCTCGGAATTCATCTCCGACCCAATTAATTTAATTAACCCGTTTTTTTTTCTTACTCACTTTCATTCCTCTGATTCACACCCCTTTTCCCTCTTTACTGCTAATCCAACTCAGCCCCTTTTGCCTTCTATCTACCACCGCTTCACCCCTTTTTTTTTTTTTTACTTTCCACATTCAACGTAACATGCCACCTCTTCGTTCCCCTTCACCCTCTCGTCTTACCCACTCTTATTAACGTGTTCTTTTCCCCTCTTTCTACCCGGGTCAACGCTGATAACGCACACTCACACTCCTTCCCTTCTTTTACTCTCTTCTTCGCCATCAACACCGATCTTTGCTTCATTACTCGTTGCCCTGTTTTGGATCGACATGGTGTCGTACCAGTCTCGACGAAGGTATTTCCCTCGTTCTTATTCTCGTTTCCTGTTTCTGTCAATGTTGTGTTTATTGTCAGTTGCTGCACTTTGCTGCTGTTTCGTGCCATCCCTACTGGTTCGTTTGTTGTCGATTTGGGCCTGATTTGCTGTCGGGTTCTGCTGTTATTGAGTTTTGTTGCTGCTGCGTTTTGTGCGTTCTGCTGCTGCTAAATCCTTTGTCCGTTACTTCTTGTTCGTTCGTTCTTCCTTTTCTCCTCCTTCTTTTGCTGCTGCTACGGTTATTGCTGTTTTGCTGCTGCTACTCTCTCCGTCTTTGCTCTTCATTCCTGTACTTCTTTTTCTTCTTGTTGTCCGTACTGTTGCTGTTGTATGCTTCCTCTTTTTCTCCGTTTTCTTCTTCTTCCTCTTCGTTCTTCGTTTCTTGTCGTTGTGCCGTTGTTACGGCTGTTCTGTTATCATTCTTATCCTGTTTTTGATACTCCAATTCGATCTCGGGTTCTTCTTCTTCTCCTGCGTTTTGTGGCTGCTGTATCCTGTTAATTCATGTTGTCGTGTTGCTGACTCTTTTTAGCTGTTCGTATACTTGTTCTCCTCCTAGTCCTCTTCTCCTTCTAATTTCATTTGGTTCGCTGCTGCTGTTCGTGTCGGTTTTGCTGCTGTTTATTGTATCACGACATGCTGTCCATTGTTTTCTCTTCTTATTCTTCTTCTTTGCCTGATCTACTATTTCGTGTTTTGGGCTGCTGCTGTTACTGTCTTTCCTTCAAGTGTTGATGTCGCTTTTGCTCTCTAATGCTACTCCTTTCTAATATGTACTCGTTCGTTTCTCCCCTTCGTCCATCCCTCTTCGTGTTCTGATTTCTAGTAACATCGACGTCGTTGCCTGATTCTATCGACTTATGTTCATTGTTCTCTTAATTTTTTTGTGTTTTGTGCTACGTTTTCTGTGTCACTTTATTGTTTTCCAATTTTCTCTTATTCCGACTCCGTTGTTTCCGTGTCAACGTGATTCTGAGCCCTGTTGGAGCCTCAAGCTTTTTGGTAGAACAAGTATGAGAAGAATCGAAGCTTGGACACATAGATAGAAGGGCAAGTGCGTTGGCGATTTATAATCAAGGTAACTTTAGGACGTTACTCGATTTTATATCGTATGTTTGGGTAGTAATATGTAGTAAATATTTTAACTTCGGTTTTCTAATTTTAGCTATTTATTATTTGCTAAAAATATTATTTTATAAATCGTGTGCTTTATAAATATTTTACGACTTTCGATATCGTTTTATAAATCGTTAATAATTTTATTATTTGTGATCGTTTATAATATTTTGTTGTTTATCGTGACATTAGTAACTAAATAATATCGATTTCATATTTTCGTTAATTTATAATTTTAACTCAAAAATCGTATTTTCCTATTATAATCGAAATCTGTACACTTGTTTAATAAATTAATTAACGTTTTACGATTTATACTAATAAATGAGAAAATAGTCGATTTTGTTTTAAATGTTTTAGTCGAGACTATTTTCACTAATAAATCCCTATATGTTTCTGATTGACTATTTTTATTAAAATCCGTATTATTTATATTTTAAAAGCTATTTATTAAAATTTGAAACCTTCGTAAATTTCATTTCATTTATAAAGTTCGTTGACTCAATTAATTTTGATATCATTTTCTTAAAACATCTCTTTTCTAAAATTTATAGTTTTAACACGATTTCCTAATTATTTATAAAATACTATAAAATGACTTATTATATTTTATTTATATTTTGAGTAACAAATTTAGAAATATATTAAAGTTACGATAACGACGATAATAATAAAATGTTAATTTTGTTAGAAATGCTATTTTTATATATTTCACTAATTTTAATTATTTACGTATTTTCTATAAGAATTTCTATTTTAAGTAAGTTTCTAAAATTAGTAAGTTTCTATTTATGGAAAGTTTTTCTTTTTATATAAAATGTTTATTCCTTTTACTTTCATATTATTTATAATGATTATATCTTTTGAATATCGATAATGGCTGTTTTGGAGTTACGGAATAAAGAAAAGTGTGGGCTTAGAGTAATATAGTCTGGGATGTACGTTTTTGCCATCCGCTATAAAGCCAGTGTGTCTATTTGGGGCACATTTGGTCGTTGAACTGGGCGTAGTTTCGCCCAGGAGGGTGTATGTTTTGACCTTAAGCTAGATATCGCATCGTGTTAGTCGCCGTCAGCTGAACTAGACATATTTGTTGTCTAGAAGGGGTATGCACACTTAAACCAGGACCTCGCTGCACGCAGTCCTGTTATAGTTGAGTTGCCTAGTTAGAGACTGGATTCTGTTATGAGTTAAGTCTACAGTTCTCGAAGCTAGTTTCTAGTATTATCCTAGTGAAAGTCTAGCCTTGTGCACACCGATCGAATTTCCATAACGCCATGTTTGAATATTTATATTATCGATTGATTTTGACTTGCAGGTTGGCAAGTGCTTTAAGTTTCGTTGAAAATTTATTTTTATTATATCATTTTTAATGTTTTCTCTTTTTAAATATTTTGATATAATAATACTATTTTTTTCCATATGATATAATATGGCTGGGAGAACGTCCGAGTTACTCCCCACTGACGTGGCTGTTATGTTTATAACATGACATGTATTTGCTTCCGGGTTTTGGGTGTGAGCTAGCGACTAGCGTGGATCCTGCTCTTTCTTCATTCGATTTATGGATTTGTATAAACCTGTTTGGAGAATTTCTTCTTTTTAGCCCTTTTGTAAAAAGAGGCCTTTGTATTGATTTACCATTTCTTTTAATAAGATATAGTTTGTCAGTGTGTTTTAATCCCACTCTACTGTGTTTCCGCCACTGTATTGCGTTAGAATTTCTAGGGGATTACAGGTCACTTGATCGAAAATAAGAAAAAAAACAGAAAAGGAAAAAAAGAGGAAAAAGGAAAAAAAAAAATAATTACGGAAAAAGTGAGATGAGGTGTTTCGTTTACCTATGTGCTCGGGAGAACGATCCTCGTACTGAACTGGTAATAGTAATGTACGGAAAGTAAATCCCCTTCCCCCAAGGCCTTAAATAGCCGAAACTCGTCTTTTTCAGTCAATTTTTATACAACTTTTTTTAAGGTAGTTCAATGAGTGTGAAAAATAATGAGTTCATTTATTATTTATATTTATATGCGGTCTAAAATATTATTTATTGTTAAATTAATTAGTTGAATAGTTCCATGTGGAGGAAAAGTTTAGTATATATTGCTTCCTAATCTAACTCAAATATTTTTATTGACTTCTCTAACCTAGTGAACTGATTTACCTAACATAAAGCATTTTAGTTTGTCGTCGGTAGTCCTGTTTTGGTTTGTCAGAAATCGTCGAGGTTGATTTATCTAATGTATCTAAAGTTTTGTCATTGTCGAGGACGACAATGAGCCAAGTGTGGGGAAATTTGATAACTCGGTATTTATTCACATTTCATCCCGTTTTTGTGTGTCGTTAACCTTGATTACATTTATATTTGAACTATATGATGCAATTTGGTGAGATTCGACGTGTAAGGGTATGTATTATTATTTATCGTGCTAAATAGGCTGATTTCGATGTTAATTATATTTATTAGGTACTGGATTGATAAGTCAGGATTAAATGACCCGACTAACACGTTGGATTTGACCCGAAAGGAAACGGCGTATAAAAGAGAAGATTAGCCCCAAATCATGTAGCAACCTAAACTATATAGGAAGTGCACAAAGTAATCGAGGGAAGAATACAAATACATCACACAAACAAAAAAGGAAAGATAGAAAAGCCAATCTATTCCAAGATTCCAGGAAGGGTTTATGACACTTAGAAATAAATTAAAGAAGAGAGAAATCAGAGAATCTATATTATGACAACTGACAAAGTACCAAGGATGGAAACACAATATCTCCATGTCGTCTGTCAATCTCATCGGTTACCATATTTCTACTGATAAGTGTGGTTTGTAGTGCCTAATTGTTGTGTTTTGGTCCCATTTTCCTTGTGGAATCGCTCCTTGGGAGCGGTTTATGGGCTTCTTATGCTTCCTTTAGTTCGTTTCAGGTTCCCGAGACAATTTGTGAAGAGTTGGAGCGATTCTGACTCTATACGTACACTTTTTGGAGCCAACGAGGTGAAGGAACGATCACTCGATGCCTTGGATTCGACCCCGAGACCTTGGGACCCAATCCCGAGCCTCCGAGACCCGATCCCGAGTCCCGAGAATCGATGAGAAGCCCATGAGATACAAGGAGGGACCCTAGAGCTCTTATTGGAGGCCTACAAGACCCTTCCCGGGCGGGATAGTGGCCTTCCCGATCGGGAAGGGGTGTACAAAGCGAGAGGTTGCTGTCTTGAGCCGTCTCGGCCGAGACCAACCTTGTCTCGGTCGGGACCAAGCCTTCCCGGCCGGGATGGGTCCGTCTCGGCCGGGACGGGCCTGCTGCAGCTCCGCCTTGTTTTCTTTCTTCTCCTTTCTACTTGTAACCCTATATATACCCCCCTCTTGTATTAAGACACCATCTTATGTTATATTCTTCACCTCTCCTTAAACCCTAGACTACTTTAGGTTAGATTAGATTAGATTAGTGTAGATTAGTCGGTAATTAGTAGTTAATCCTAGTTTAGCCTTGTATTAAGGGAATTCTTCAAGATCCATCCAAGATTGACAACCTTGGGTGTTTGTTTTGGGTTTTCTTCATTAATGCAAGTTTTGTTCTTTCTTCTTCACTAGTATGGTATTCTCTTCTTCCTTTTCCTCTTAATCTTTATTTATGTTATTCAAGTTTCAATCTTTAGTTCTAGATTATTGTTTTGTTCTTCATACTTGTTAGTTTGTTTATGTTAGTTTTGTTTTCTTATGTTGATCCATCTTGTTCTTGTTAGAAATAGTTTGATTATGTTAGAGTAGTGTTCTTGCTAGGGTTAGTAGGGTGATTAGGGTGTTGATGGGTGATTAAGGGATTGTTGGAGATGTTGGTGGAAGATTTGGGTTTCCTCTTGGTTTGGTGCACATCACATTTTTGTTGAAATGCTTGAATGACTAAGTAGTTGCGAATGCTTGTTTTTCTTGCCTTTCTCTTGTGGGTGATAGTTTGTTTGTGGGTTCGGTTCCCTCACTAAGTTGCGAGAGCCCGGTGAGGACGACCCCTAGGTCGGTCTAAGTAGCGAGAGCCCGGATGCGACCTAGGCCACTATAGCACGTTAGAACCCCGTTTGTCATGTGTGTCGCCAAGATGGGTTATAGGATGAACCTCTAGGCAGGCCTAAGTTGCGAGAGCCCGGACCAACCTAGATTACGCTACTACCTCCTTCGCTCTAGTTATCCCTTGACCATTCCGTTACCCCTTTGACCCCGACCTAATCCTAGCCCGTTCTCCTTTGTTTGCTTTCTCCTTAGTCTTAGTCTTAGTCTAGCTTTTCTCCCCTCTCTATCATAGTAGTTTAGCTTAGCTCGTTGACTTAGTCTTGTTCTTAGGCCGACCTAGTCTAGGCTATACATTACCGTCCCCGTGGATTCGACCCGACTTGCCATATCTACCGTAGGAATAGTCGGTTATATTATTGACGGTTGGGATTCCGCGACAAATCCCTCCCATCAATTTGGCGCCGTTGCCGGGGACGGTGCTAGTTTAGACTTTGTTTTCCTATTTGCTTGACTTTGTCTTTGTGTTTGTGTTTTTCTATTTTCTTTTTGTTACCTTGATTCTTGTGTGTGTGAGGTTTATTTCTCTCTTGTCTAGTGCCCAAAAAGCACTAGGCTTCTCACGTTTGTTCTTAGTCTACAGTTTGTGCTTAGAGGTGGTGACTATCTTCTTCTTGCAACTTAGAGCCGCTTTAACGGACGGTTGCTAGGATGAGTGGTTTCCAACCGGGTATGAGCTACGATTTTCGAGCGAGCATGGGGTTTGATCTAAACTCCCCACACATGGAAACCGATATGAGCTACCCCTCTTCTTCCATGAACCAAAGCTATGACATGATGACTCCTAATCACTATCAAGCTTCTTGGGGGGATCAAGACGGGTATGAACTTCAAGGTTATGAAAACGGCTACCAACAAGTGAACAATTACCAATCCTACGATCATGGTGGCCATTACTCAAGCTATGATTGTGAACCCACCATGTTCAATCAAGATTCACCTTATGGAAGCCAATACCCCCTAAACCCACCATATTACCCTACACCCCAACCACAATATGAACCCCATGACCCACAATACTACCTATCACCTCAACCTCACTACCAACAATATGATGCCCTACCCCTTGGGCATCATCAAGATTATCAAGGAGCTTTAAAAGACCCCAATGATCACCAATTGCCCGACATGGAGGAGTTTCAATCGCTTCTTCAATTGCAAAAGAGCAACCAAGAAATGGCCACCCAAATTCAAAAACAACAAAATGAATTATGGGTCCAAATTCGAAGGGCAAACGAGGCGAGGGATGCTCAATTAGATGAAGGGTGCCCACTTGAGAAAGAGGAGCATCCTAACCATGAAGCCGCCAATGTAATTCCCTTTGATAGAGAAGTTTGCTTTAAAGAACCTCAATCGTCTACCCAAAAAGAGACGAATGAGGAGATGACCCTTGGTGAAGGCAACATTGGTGAGGAATTGGAGGAGGATAGTGGGTTGGATGGGTTGGTAGAGTTTGTGAGGATGTTGGGTGAAATTGTTAGCCTCGAGTTGCCCTTGTCCGAGAATGTGGATAAGCATCAATAGCCCCTAGCTAGTGAACCAAGTAATGACTTGGAGGAGATTGAAACCGTCGGTAGAAGTTTCGATCCTCTCCTCCATGATGATGTGGGGCCGAGTGATGAAGATAGGGAACCACAACTTGAGGAAAGTGTGGGGGTGTGCAAAGAGGAAATGAGGCCAAAACCGCTTTTTGTGCCTCGTTTCTTGGAGATGAAGCTTGCTTGTGATTGGAGGCGATGCCTAGGGAGGAAGAGGCCGGTTAAGCTCGTAGGATGGATAGACCTCGGAGACAACTTTGATGACGACGTTGGGTCTTGGGATTCCTACTTCTTGCCTCCTCCATATTAGAGGCCGTGGAGGTCGGCTAAGCTCGAGCGCTTCTTGGGCCTTCATTATGATGTCGGTAGCGCGTTCGACTTGCTCCTCCATACCCTTGAGGGCTACGGTTGAAGAAGAGTCCACCATCCTAGGTTTGACGGAGTTCCTAAAGAACCGTCATGTTGTATATTCCCCTCTCCTCTTCTTTAGAGTACTTGTGCTTGTATTTGTGATTTTTGTTTCTAGGACTCTTTTGTTTTGTGATATTCTTGTCATTTGGATTTTTGATGAGCGATGTGAGGGAGTGAATTTGATGTGTACTTTGAGTTTATTGTGATAGGTGAAGTGAAGGTGACTCCTAGAAAGGAGTGGTTAGTGATAGAGCTTGGATCGTGAGTAAGGGAGTCGGTTTTTGGGGCCATGGGAGTCATGAAGACCCTTCCCGACCGGGAAGGGTGTGTCGTCCCGACCGGGATGGGGCCGTCCCGATCGGGATGAGGGTGCCAAAAATCGAGTCCACTGGAGTGTCATCCCGATCGGGAAGGAGGCTTCCCGACCGGGAAGGGTTTATCAACCCGACCGGGATCATCCATCCCGACCGGGATCATCCCCCACTCCTTTTTGGTGCTTCTTCTTCGACATTTAAGCCCACCCAACCATTGTATACTCTCACCTAACCTCCCTACCTTCCTTTCTCATATCATACCACCCATGTACCTCATTTACATACCTTAACCTCATTTCCTCCTCACTTTAGACCGATATTCGCATCAAATCCCACCTCCTCGCACCATTACTACCTCTACCATGCGGTTCTATCAAGCTTGAAGCGGGATAGCAATGATGAAGACAAGCAAGTGCCTATATTGATCTATGAGACGATGGAGAGAGTGAGTTGCTAACCTATGGTACGGCAACTATCCTTTCTTTTCCGTTTTTGTTGTTGCTTGTTTATTCCCTTCCCCTTGAGTCATGGTATCTCAGTGGCCTTCGAGGCCTTGATAGTGGTTGCTCCCGACTCTCGATGATGTGACTACATCGAGAGTCATTTTCAAAAATCAAATTTTTACAAGATTTTCACTTTCTTTTTTTGAGGATTTAGTCGGATTTAGGCGGAATCCGGGCTAGGTGACTTGATTAAACCTAGCCCTCCCCTCCCATTTCCTTTTATTTCCTTCTTTTATTTCTTCCCCCATCCATATCTTTTTCTCGTCTCGGCCCATGGTGACTTGACTACACCCCGGCCGGACACCTTCTACCCTTTTCTTCACTTTATTCTTTGATTTTTAGCTTTATTTTCGTAGTTTCTTTTCCTTTTCTTTTGTCTCTCCGCACACTACGATTGAGCATATGAGGACATTGCTCGGTTTAAGTGTGGAGGAGCGATATTCTATCATAGCTAGTTTTATTTTCCTAATTTATCGAAAAATCTTGAAAAAACCCTAAAAATTTAAAAAAAATTCACAAAATCAAAAAGATTTTCCCCTTTTGTGTCTTTGTGTCTTGTATATTTGTGTTGTTGTGCGTGTTTGCCTCTCGTTTTCCTTATAGCTTGCTTAAATCAACGTTAGCTTTGGAGAGCTTTCAAGACTTCCGGTAACATCTCTTCACCCCTTTTTCCTCTTTGTTCCGCGTGGAGTATGGAGGAGTTGTGTGTTGTGGTGTGCTCGGGCGGAGCTTGTGAAGTTTGTGGTTGATTGGTGACTTGTTTGGAAATTCGGGGAGGTGTTTGTGTTATGTATGTGTTCGTTTTGTTTTGTTCTTGTTTTGTTATCTTTGTCTCTTTTTCTTTCGTTTTTGTCGCATCTTTGTGTTGTGTTTGTTGTGTCTTGTGTGTAAATGGTTTTCGAAAACCCGGTTTAGAGGCTAGTGTGTGAGTGATTACATTCCCTTCCTAGTAGTATAAATCGAGTCTTGGACTCTACTCTAGTAGAATGACCCTAAACCAATGATTTCGTTGGTCCTTTACCTTGAGTCCACCTAGCTTAATAGGGATTTACTACGGGATTTGCACTTTTGACCATTATGATCACCCACGGTGTGAAAAGGCCTTGGTTACCGAGTCTCATCCCTTAGGTGACCGTGTTTAGGACCGTTTGATTAGTCCAAGTTTTCCCCTTTTTTGTGGGTTTGAAGGGAAGGACGCTCCCCGACTCACCCATTTACCTACCTCCTACACATATCCACACAATAAGTTGCAATTTGTTGAATTCTCCCTTTCTTGTCATACAAAGAAAAGCCAAATCAAGCCAAAAGGGCAAAGAAAAGAAAAATAATGAAAATGAAAGAAAGAAAAGAATGAAGAAAAAGAAAAGGCACAAAAGCCAAAAAGAAAATAGAAAAGAAGAAAAAGAAATGGCATGGCAACAAACAAAGCAAAATGTCAAAAAGAAAGAAAAATGCCAAAAGAAAACCCGTTTCACAAAAATAACCCCTACCTCTCAAAATAAGCCTTTTTCCGACCTTTGCCGTGAAGACCCTACCAAAGGACCGAGTCCCTAGGAAGGATGATAGCGGCATTAGTCGGTCTTCCTTCATTTTGCAATATCTCCACCTTTTTACTTGGACTAGGCGGTTTTGGACATGGGACGACCCTCTTAGCTAATGGCTAAAGGGGGCGGGGTCTCACTTACCTACAGTGTCGACTAACACCGTGGTTCATCCTTTTTCCACTCCGCCGATCGTCCCGTAGTACGTTTTTAGAAAGTTAGGAGGACCTAGGTAAGTTACCAACGTTTTTGTTGCTTTATCGTCATACTATTAGGGTTTAGTTCACCTTGGTTTGTATGTCTAGCTTGGGAACGTTGTCACTTGCCTCGAGTCCTAAACCGGTGCTTCTTTCACCGCTTGTTTGAGGGAAGCGGTATTTGTTTTCTTTTGGGTGCAACCGATTATGTGTTTGTTTGTGTGTTTGTTTGTTTGTGTGTTTTGTGTCCGGTTGCATCCACAGTTTTGTCACAAGACCCGACTTGCCTTGCGGAATGCACTTTTCCTCTAAGTGTACTCGCGTGAGTTGAAAGGGCGTAGGGTGCGCTAATACCCATTCGGCTAGTTTAGTAGTTAGTATGTGCTTACTCGAGGGCGAGTAAGGGTTAAGTGTGGGGGAGTTGATAAGTGTGGTTTGTAGTGCCTAATTGTTGTGTTTTGGTCCCATTTTCCTTGTGGAATCGCTCCTTGGGAGCGGTTTATGGGCTACTTATGCTTCCTTTAGTTCGTTTCAGGTTCCCGAGACCATTTGTGAAGAGTTGGAGCGATTCTGACTCTATACGTACACTTTTTGGAGCCAACGAGGTGAAGGAACGATCACTCGATGCCTTGGATTCGACCCCGAGACCTTGGGACCCAATCCCGAGCCTCCGAGACCCGATCCCGAGTCCCGAGAATCGATGAGAAGCCCATGAGATACAAGGAGGGACCCTAGAGCTCTTATTGGAGGCCTACAAGACCCTTCCCGGGCGGGATAGTGGCCTTCCCGATCGGGAAGGGGTGTACAAAGCGAGAGGTTGCTGTCTTGAGCCGTCTCGGCCGAGACCAACCTTGTCTTGGTCGGGACCAAGCCTTTCCGGCCGGGATGGGTCCGTCTCGGCCGGGATGGGCCTGCTGCAGCTCCGCCTTGTTTTCTTTCTTCTCCTTTCTACTTGTAACCCTATATATACCCCCTCTTGTATTAAGACACCATCTTATGTTATATTCTTCACCTCTCCTTAAACCCTAGACTACTTTAGGTTAGATTAGATTAGATTAGTGTAGATTAGTCGGTAATTAGTAGTTAATCCTAGTTTAGCCTTGTATTAAGGGAATTCTTCAAGATCTATCCAAGATTGACAACCTTGGGTGTTTGTTTTGGGTTTTCTTCATTAATGCAAGTTTTGTTCTTTCTTCTTCAATAGTATGGTATTCTCTTCTTCCTTTTCCTCTTAATCTTTATTTATGTTATTCAAGTTTCAATCTTTAGTTCTAGATTATTGTTTTGTTCTTCATACTTGTTAGTTTGTTTATGTTAGTTTTGTTTTCTTATGTTGATCCATCTTGTTCTTGTTAGAAATAGTTTGATTATGTTAGAGTAGTGTTCTTGCTAGGGTTAGTAGGGTGATTAGGGTGTTGATGGGTGATTAAGGGATTGTTGGAGATGTTGGTGGAAGATTTGGGTTTCCTCTTGGTTTGGTGCACATCACATGTTTGTTGAAATGCTTGAATGACTAAGTAGTTGCGAATGCTTGTTTTTCTTGCCTTTCTCTTGTGGGTGATAGTTTGTTTGTGGGTTCGGTTCCCTCACTAAGTTGCGAGAGCCCGGTGAGGACGACCCCTAGGTCGGTCTAAGTAGCGAGAGCCCGGATGCAACCTAGGCCACTATAGCACGTTAGAACCCCGTTTGTCATGTGTGTCGCCAAGATGGGTTATAGGATGAACCTCTAGGCAGGCCTAAGTTGCGAGAGCCCGGACCAACCTAGATTACCCTACTACCTCCTTCGCTCTAGTTATCCCTTGACCATTCCGTTACCCCTTTGACCCCGACCTAATCCTAGCCCGTTCTCCTTTGTTTGCTTTCTCCTTAGCCTTAGTCTTAGTCTAGCTTTTCTCCCCTCTCTATCATAGTAGTTTAGCTTAGCTTGTTGACTTATTCTTGTTCTTAGGCCGACCTAGTCTAGGCTATACATTACCGTCCCCGTGGATTCGACCCGACTTGCCCTATCTACCGTTGGATTAGCCGGTTATATTATTGACGGTTGGGATTCCGCGACAAATCCCTCCCATCATCTACTCAGAAATTATACCCCAAATCTTTCCTAATTTTGACCCAAGGCAACTATAAATACTCAATTCACATTCATGAAGAACCCAAGCAAACAAGTACAAAAATACCCAAGGTTATTAGTAACTGAAATTGACGGTTTTCGGGAGCTCGGAGCAGTCCGTCGGGTGAAGCGACTTCAACTCGAGGGAAGACGGAAGCACTACTTGTGGAGGTGTCGAAACCGAATCAAGGAGGAGTATTTTGGTTCTAGATCAGATATTAAGTTCTCTACTCCTTACTACTACTTAATTTCAGTTATTAATTTTGTCCTGAATCTTATGACGTTAATCGTTCAGTTATGAAATCAATTAGTTTTACCAATATTATTTTGTTAGTATTCAATTTTATACTCGTCCTTATTGTTCAATAACTAGTTGTATTATTTGGCGCGGAGTTGAATTATACAACCGAGTAGCAACTATATTAATTTAGGACGGCGAAGTGTCACTAGATTAATCTAGGAGTGTAATTTGATCTAGTTAATTTTAATTGACTAGGATTAATGATGTCTTTCTTGTCCTTAATGCAACTAGTTAACTTACGGAGTGTCGAAACTTACGTAATAATTAATTAGTTAGTATTGGTGGTCGAGCGGCTCGACACCGATTATAAGTAAGGAAGGATAGGGAGATTTAACGGCTAAATTCTCTACAATTTTTTTTTTGGTAAAATGTAAATATATTATAAGTGATCAAATTGTTTGGGCAGCGCCCAAATTACATCAATAATTTATCAATCAAGTTTTTGTCCCTCATAGAGGAAACACATAAATCAGTAAAAGCTAGGCGAAGTTCTTTCTTAATACTCGAGACGATGTATTCCGGTTTCATAAGGTGCTGCTCTATCCTTGCTTTATTCCTTTGGGACCAAACATTGTATATCATAGCATTCAAGATGCCATTGATAATCGCTCGACGGGTAGACGAGCCTCTCCTCGCATTTCTCCAAGTGTCGATATTGTCATGAGGAAATTGAATTCCTGTCCAATCACTGATCAAAAGAACCACTCGCCTGCCATATCGACAGTCAAAGAAGAGATGTTCCGGTGTTTCAGGCTCTTCCTCACAAATACAGCAGCTGTCCGTGTTAGTCACTCCTAATCTGGCCAGTTTCGATCGGGTATTCAGGCCATTGTGTTGTAGCATCCAACAAATGAATTGGTGCTTTGGGATCGTCCAGGCATTCCATATATAGGCATACCAGTTAACCTTAGGAGCCGGTACTCTCAAGTAATCATACCCTTTTTGACAGTATACCTCATATGGGGATCATTTTTCCAAATTTCATTCACAAAAGCATCCTTAAAAAGGTTTTTAGTCTTGCAAATTTTCTTCCAAGTCCATGGAACGTCCGCAGGAGGCTCATAAGCCACCCAAGTAGCGTCTTTCAGGTATATGTGGCTGACACACTGGACCCAAAGGGTCTTTGCCTTAATAAAGATTCACCAAGAGAGCTTACCGATAGCAGCACGGTTCCAAACAGCCTCATCTTTAATCCCCAATCCCCCTTCAAAGATAGGGCGACAAATCTTCTCCCAACTAACATTAGGGACTCTTTTATACTCCGTACCTCCGTCCCATAAGAAATTTCTGCAAAGGCTCTCAATGTTCTTAGTGACAGAGGATGGGAGAATGAAAATCGTAGCCCAATATGTATGTACGGATTTCAGGCAGCATACGATAGTTTCCTTGCGCCCAAAGAACAGATTTTGTCCATTATCTTACCAATCAACGGCCTACAATCCTTAGCATTTAATTTCGTGGATTTAAACGGCACCCTGAGGTGCTTGAATGGTAAGGAGCCTTCAGTACAACCCGAGACCTAGGCAATCTCACGTCTTGTGGCTTCATCAACCCCATTAAAGTATACATTTGATTTGCCCGGGCTCATCTTTAGCACAGAAGCGGCCGAGAACGTCGCGAATGTCTTGAGAAGGATCATAATAGACTGAATGTCGCCTTTACTGAATAGGAGAAGGTCATCCGCGAACATGAGACTAGAAAGCTTTAGGGGGGCACACAACGAGTGAAATTTGAAACCCATAGTAACTGCAGTGTGCACTAGCAGTCTCGACAAGTATTCTATGCATATCGTGAACAAAAGAGGTGAGAGGGGATCTCCTTGTCGCAAACCCCTTTTACCCTTGAAAAAACCAAAGCTATCCCAGTTAGTAGATAGTGAATAAGATGCAGTAGTCACACATTCCATAACGAGCCTAGAGAATTCCGCGGGAAAGTTCAATGCTTGAAGCATTTGTTCAAGAAAGACCCATTCAACCGAATCATAGGCTTTTTGTAAATCCACTTTGAATAGGCATCTTGGAGAGACGGATTTCCGCCCATACAGTTTAATTAGGTCTTGGCAGATCAAAATATTTTCAAGAATATTCCGTCCTTGGATGAAACCACCTTGGGTGGAAGAAATAATGCTTGGGAGCACCTTTGCTAGCCGGCTACAAATAAGTTTAGATATAATTTTATAGGCCATATTACAGCATGCTATCGGACGGAATTGTTGAACTGTTTGAGGCTTCGGGACCTTAGGAATCAGCGTGATTGTAGTCAGTTCAACTGTTTAAGGAGCCTGCCATTCCTAAAGAACTCGTGGACTGCCTCGCATACATCGGTACCAACGATATCCCAACTTGTCTTAGAAAACATGCTGGAATAACCATCCGGTCCAGGAGCTTTGTCGTTAGGAATACTAAACGCAATCTCCTTAATTTCCTCATTCGTCACTGGGCTTTGTAGGATGGCATGATGTTCAGCAACACAAATAGGCCCCTGTCGAACAATGTCATTATTAACAGCAGTAGTATCATGAGACGATCCCAAAAGGGCGTGATAAAATTCTAAAAAACTCTGCTGTATACTCTCAGGCTTAGTATGAATTATTCCATTTTGATCAGTAATTTGCTGCACTGTGTTCATCGCCCTCCTATTACGTATCACTCCATGGAAGTAAGCCGTATTTGCATCTCCTTCTTTCATCCAGTGGGCTTTGGCTTTCCGTCGTAGATAGATAAATTGGAGCTTCTCCAATTCGATACACTTCGCATGAGAATCATGTTCCATCTGCATCAAATCGACATTACTTGGATCCGAAATCAGTGCCTGCTGACACTCCAAGAGTTTGACTCTTACAAGCTCAGTCTTGTTCTCCACATCTGAAAAGCACCTTCTATTAAGCAATTTGAAGTAGGGTTTAAGAGCTTTGAGTTTTTGGACAAGAATATACATCCTTGTGCCCTCATAATTCTGCAACCAATGCGTTTGAACAAGCGAAGCATATGTATCGTGGGCAGGCCACATATTTGAGAACTTGAATGACCTTTTCCTGTTCGGCAAGACCTGCACTGACTGAATGAAACACGGAGTATGATCATACGTGCCTTCATGTAAGAATGCAGCTTGCAGGTCAGGAAAAGCATTCTGCCACTCTTGATTGATGAGTACCCTATCCAATCTCGAGTACACCCTGTTCTCTGGTTTCTGCTTATTCGACCAAGTGTAATATGAACCTATCGACAGGCATTCAAGTAAATCACAATAAAGAATGCAATCTTTGAAGTGATCCGCAGCAATATGGTTGAAGCCCCCGCCTAATCTCTCCTCGGGAGTAAGAATGCAGTTAAAATCCCCCTACTGCCCAAGGACCACTCATAGAGTCAACAATTCTGTTTAAATTCTGCCACAGCGGAATTCTTTCATCAGTCCCATTGAACGCGTATACCATAGTTATATGAAATGAAATTTGGCTCACCATATCAATCACACTCAAATGGATAAATTGCGGATCATACGAAAGAACATTCACATTGAAGAGCACAGGATCCCACCCAACCCAAATTCTACCTCCAGGATGGGTATGAGTATTCGTGGTGATACTCCAATCATTAAATAACATCATAGCACTACTTTGATTCTGAGGTTTAACTTTGGTTTCGAGTGAAGCAAACAAACCTACTTTATTAGCCAAAAGAACATTATTTATAGACATTTGTTTTTGGCCCTTATTCATACCTCTAACATTCCAAATAGCAACCCTCATTTATTTCGAGATAAAGTTGGTATCCTCTTCCCAACACTTCTCGAGTTTGAGCTCCCCGCGAGCACTTCCTTAAAGGAAGGACTTGTTGGAGATTCATCCACTCCTATGTTATGTTGCTCCTTTTGCTGCACCATAATAGACGGAAATGGATCAACCTGAGCTCCCTCGTCAGGCTTCTCCATAATAATCCCACCTGGATGCACAACATTTTGCACCTGAGGAACCAGAGTATCCTTATTCGGCACTGATATTACCGCCTCCTTCTCCTGTACAGGCTTGGGAACAACAGGTTTTGGGTCCTCCTTTCTCTTCCAAACAAGATTCTGAGTCGTAGTCTCATGCTTTATCTTGGGATTAGTCTGTTTGGCCTTCCTGCAGTTCTTAGCATCATGTCCCAATCTTGAACACGATATGCATTTGGTTGGTTTCCATTCATACTCCAGAGGGACTTCAATAAGCTGACCTTTTTCATCCCGAAATCTGATTTGATCAGGGAATTTTTGATCTACTGTAACCTGAACAAGCACTCTGGCAAACCCCAAGTGTGTCTTACTTACAGTAGCTTGATCACTCTGCAAATATCTCCCAACCCTACCAGCTATTTTAAGTAGGCTAATACCCCAGAATTTAAGTGGTAACTTCTGCACTCGAATCCACGTTGGTACACATTTCACCTCTTCTCTTTCTAGGTCAATATCTGGTAGCCAACGCTTGATAATAACAGGTTTTCCATCAAACAAGTGCGTACCTGCTTGTAAAACTGTTTCTTGCATTTGTTTTGTTTGAAATCGCACAAGGAAAACACCATTCGGAAGAAAGGAAATTGAATCAATGACATGATGTTTCCACACGCGCCTTATGTAACCTTCAAAGACCGGCCAAGGGGGATTGGCACCGATCACAAATCCGTAAATCGCATTCTGCCAATAGTCCAATTCATATTTGACATCATCTAATGTAAGTTGAAGCGCCTCCTCTGAATCGTCATCTACTATTTGTGTGATCTTACGTCCATGCCTATCGAACCAGTCTCCCATATCATCATTAGCATTGCTCGGTCCAATATCTGGTTCAGAATTGGTAATACTGTTCGTAATCCCATTAGAATCAGTAAATTCATAAGGTGCTATGCCTATGATGGAATTCAAACTTCCATGTTTACTGGCATTTTCAACGTCTGGACGATCATTTCCCTTAGTAGTCACCTGTTCAGAATTTCGTTCTTTCTCCTTACTAGAATTCTTGCGCTTAGTAATGTTACGTAGGATCGAGGGTGAACCTTCCATAGCCATGGCACCGGAAGCCTTGAGCCGTACGCAGATTCAAATCGCCGTGGAAGGAGAGCGTTTAGGGTTTTTATGATAAGTTTCTTAACTTGATAAATAATTCTCTACAATTAATCTATTGATAAAATAATATGGGTACGACGAGTCGATTTAGTAACTGAATGGGTAACCAAGTATAAGAAATATATGAGCCGAATTATTATGCTTGTTTCACTTGTATATATTAGGATAATAGTTATAGTTTATTATGGAGTATTTCATTAGTTTGAATTTTTCGAGACAATTAATTGAACCCCTCATTCCGTATATATTCTTGTTAATATTGTTAATATGTTTTTCATAATCATAAATATGTAGTGGACCAGTTAATGAATAAATCGTCTCTCCGTGGGATCGACCCTTACTTGTACTATACTACGTAATTTTTAATATCGTTAGTGTGATAAGAGTAAGGTTATAAATTATTAATTTGAGTGCGGTAACGACACGTATCAAAAAGCCTCATGGATTCAAGATGGGGACGCGAATACAACTCATTTTCTTAGGGACATCAAGCAGAGATCCCAACAAAATAAGCTCATGCAAATCAAAGACATGAATGAGGACCTACAAACAGATCATTTGGATATACAACAAGCTTTATTATCCTACTATGAGAGTCTCCTAGGCTGTTGTAATACAACTGAAAGGGTGAGACAGGATGTCATACCGCATGGGCAGAGATGCACTCCTCATCATGTTACTATCCTGGATTCCACTATAACTGACAAGGACGTTAGAGATATTATGTTCTCAATACCTAATGAAAAGTCCCTGGACCTGATGGTTATACTAGTGGGTTTTTTAAGCATTCTTGGAACATAATTAGGGATGAAGTGTATACAGCCGTCAATGATTTTTTTTCCTGAATGGTAAGCTTCTGAGACCGATTAATGCAACCACTTTGACATTAATTCCTTTTTTTGCCAACCATGACAGAAAAAAAGTGCTACAAGAGTCTGAGTTCCATGTGAGCTAGATCATGGGCCTCCGTGTTACATTGCCTAGAAACAATAGATAAAGATAAACAATGAAAGGAAGACGAGATAAAAAAACAAGTTATCTATAAGTCTGTAAACATGTGGAGAAGGGTCTGATGTCTTCGCCGATTTGGCAGTCAGAGAAGAGAGCAACATGAAGGAACCCCTTGTCCAGGGCCCATTTAGAAGCAGCTAGAAAGGCTTGAGAGTCAGCTTGTAGAGGAGAAGCCGCTCGTAACTGAAGAAAGTTGCTTCCCATGCATTCATCCGAAGATGAACGGGCCATCCAACCTCCCCCAGCATTGTCATAGCTTTTCCAGGCAGCGTCCACATAAATTTGAACTTGGGAGCAATTGCTCGAATCCCCAGAGATTAGAACTGGATGACCCTTTTTAATCCATGAGAGAGAAGAGGGTTGACTTGGATATACTTGAACCCAAAGCTTTAAATCAGCATCATCCTTAGCTGAATCAGAAAGTCTAAATTGCGAATTGAGTAAGGCCATCGAAGCCTTCGCATTGAGGTGAATTCCTTGAAACTTAGCGTAATTCCTAGTAAGCCAGATAGCCCATAAAACGCTTACAAAGAGGATCACGCTGCTCTGACCATTGTCAAGGTTCAAGAGATAATTAATCCAATCCACTACCCAGACTTTCAAATCAATGTGTGAGTTAGCAGTGGCCCTAATACCCAGGTCACATCCATTCCAAAGCCTATTGGAAAATGGACATTCTCTGAAAAGATGCCCAAGGGTTTCAGGTGTCCCATTATCATTGCATAAGAAGCAGCTAACAGCCGTACACATATTCCTTCTAAGGAATTCAGTACCAATGGGTAGGACGTCATTCAAAATTTTCCACAGAAAAGTTTTCAGCTTACCAAAAACTCTAAGCTTCCAAAGTTCTTCCTGCAGAAGCTTTTAAGCTTATCATTTAGAATCTGATGGGAAACTTGATCACGGTAGATGATGCGCGCTGTCGCTGATACGCATGCAAACAATATTTTTAGTCCCAACTCACTACTATGTAGTAGCGGTAAGTCGAGGTCGAACCACAGGGAGGCGGTGAAGCGATATCGGTCAAGTCCAGGTTTAGTTGCGATTGCGGTTGAGATGAGGGTTTTGGGACGAGAAGAGGGAACTAGAGCTAGCGAGTTAGACGAC